>JARBWI010000016.1:0-1245324 GCA_037576405.1 Campoplex capitator
AATTTTATTTTCTCGGAAAAAAAAGAGAGAGAGAGAGAAGTGGAGAAAGAAAAGAAAATGAGGAAGAAAAAAGGGAAAAGGGAGGAAGAGGAGAGAGGAAGAGAGAAAGAAGAGCACGGCGTAAGCGCCCAATTAGAAGGAATCCGCGATGCGGAGGGTAAGTGGGACGTGGATACGGGACAGTCTCACGCTGCGGGTGTATTCGTATGCGAGTCGCGTGTCCGTTGCCCCACTGTACCCAACTCGAGTGTGCAACACCGAGGCCTCATCCCAGAGGTTCGTTTCTCTCTCTCTCTCTCTCTCCCTCTCTTGCTCTCGTGGCTCATCATTCTCTCTCTTCCTTGGCTGTTTGGTCGGCGTGGCTTGGATCGAGCTGCGGAAACGGCTCTAACTCTTCTTAGATAGCAAGGACCATAATCTCGAGAAGATCGAGTGAGAGAAACAGAAGAAGGAAAGACGCGAGGAAGAAAAAGCTCACGAGAACGATCGACTCTGCACGACGTTCACGTATCGATCCACGCGATCCGCGCGTGCCTCTCTCCAACAGTCCTTCAGTTCCTTAAATATAAGACGAGAGACCAGGATGGAGAAATTGAGCTTCGTCTATTTTATGAGAAAAAAGAAAGAGCAAGAGAGAGAGAGATAGAGAGAGAGAGAGAGATTGATGGAATAGAAAAAAAAGAATAATGGAATAAAAGAGGGAGAATGAGAGGAAATATAGAAAGGGAAAGAATAAAATAGAATAAAGAGAAGAGGAACGATAATACCATGAGAGAAAGAGAAACATGGAGAATGACTGATGAAACAATAAAAATTCAAAGAGTCAAATGGACTTGCGGCTGCGAATAGTTACTTCTTCATTTTTTTTTTTCTAATTATGATTCTCTTCCACCGGTACGAATTTTCATTTCCGTGCTCAAATACACAAAAAAAAATCTCCATTTTCATTTATTCTCCGAATTCGCATAACTTTTTTCCAGGCTCGAAATTCTGAAGAAAAAATATTTATGAGTTTCACTGGGATTAGCTGATTGGGGATATTCCTTTGTCGCCACCGAGACTTATTGACTTGGAGAAGTCTTCGAGTCAGTAAATGGAAAATGGAGATATCTTCCCACCACATTTAAATTCTATTTCAATTATAAAACAATAATTTATTAATTTCATGTAAATTGTACATTTTCTTTCATTTACATTTTTCGTACGATGACGTAACTGTGATTATTACTTTTTGATTTTTCATTTTCGCGTGTATATGATTCATCCCAACATCAATTAACATTAATCATGGAAATTGAATCCCGAATGAGTTGCAGTTTCCAACCGAATGATTTTTTAAAAATTATTTTTGATGAATTTTTATTCCACACTTTTTGAAGCACACTGCCATCTACTTTTGCCGAAGGGTTTTCAAAATGAATCATTTTTTGGAAAATCCTCTTATTCTTTTTTATAAATATTTTATAGAAAAACATTTTCATGAAGTTATATCAGCCTGAAATTTTTTGTTTTCAAACCATTTTTTTAAGCATGGAATAAAAAAAAAGCGAAATGAACAGTAATTATCGACTATAAATTTAGAAATTTAGAAATTCTTTTTTAGACATATTTTATACAAATCCATTTTCATGAAGTTATGTCAGTCTGGAGTTTTTCGTTTGTGTAAATATTTTTTTTAAACCTGGAATAAAAAAAAAAAAAAAATAAACAGTGATAAGCAACTGTAAATTTAGTGCGTACAGAGAAAATGCAGTTGAGATTCACTGTGCATCATAAGAAAGAGAGAGAGAAGCAGAAAGAATGAGAAAGCCTGAGGCAAGAAGTTTGATCTTACGGGGCGCGTTTGAGAAAGAGAAAAACTCGTATTCTCCAGCTTCTTGGCTGCCGGCGAGTTCTAAATCATATCGCTCGATACATCAGTGCCCAAACAATAGAGGCACATCGATGTTTTCGCAATTGTATACGTGTGTGTATGTGGTTTCTTATTTTCTGCCCCTTGCTCTTCCTCGGAAAAGAATAACGAGGAGAAAAAATTAAAAAAAAAGTATAGTAGAAAAGGCTTTTATAAAAGTGTGGAAAAATATAATAAAATCTTGGAAGCTCGTGGACGAAACGGTAAGCTACAAAAGCGAGTAAACAATAGAAAGATCGAACCACACATCCAACTGAATCACCCTCTCACATATAGGGCGTTCCATAACGATTTGCTCAACATTTCTGTAAACTCTATTAAAAATCGTGGATTACAGATCTTAATAAAAAAAAGTCTGAAATTTAAATATTTTGCGAATTCTCTTAAAGATCCTGTCACTGATAAGAAATAAAAAACATCATCACAAAGATTGGAGTAGGATTTGTGTCATGAAAACGCTCGTATATGGATGAGATTACTGTACGGGAAGTCATGGGACGATTATATTTTCTTGGGGTATTGCACGGGTGGGCCAGCGGCGTGTTCATTACGCTGACACGGCCGAGTTAAAATACACGCACGCTCGATACAACGCGAAAGAAATGGAATACATATATACACGGCTCGTTCCTTCATCCGTTAAATATACGTGTATATAACGAATGAAGTTCAATATGTATACGTATGTACGTTGAATATATATATATATATATCGAAGAGGCCACGATATATGCGATCGGAAATTGCCCTTTAAAGGCCCACTGAGAAGGCCAAGGCATTGTTCCCGTTGCTCTCTTAAATATTGGACCTTCTTGTTCAGCACGTATTTCTGGACTCTTTCTTTTTCACAAAAAACATTTATTCCTCGTTAAGATTTAAGCATAAATGGTGGAAGTTTCAGTTTTCAGTTTTTTTTTTTTTTTTTTTTTTTTTTTTTTTCATATTTCGAGAACAATTTATGATTCGCAAAGTATTGAATGATGTTAAAATTAGAATTGGTTGAATCGTGAGTGAATTATGTGGACAAAAAATGTATTAAAATGTATTAAATGTATAATTAATAAAACCAAATTGAGTAAATAGAAATTATATATGAAGATTAGAACGAGAATAACGCTGTTATGTCAATTATGCTAATAATGATTAGAAACAACAAAAATGAAATGGCAAGAAATTGCTTAAATTTGTTTGTTATCCGAGATATTCCAAGAGGCAAACGAAGCATGAAAATACAGCGATGCAAAAAATCTGGTACACGAAGAAATTTCGTTCCATTTATAACACTTTATCGGGCGTGAGATCACCAAATGCGGGTATCGGAGAGCACAGGAATACAAATATACAGCATCAACGGATCTCAGCCAGAAGGAAACTTGTCACGGATCGTTCATCACTGATCAATCGGTACGCGAGATCGATCGATCGATCGATCGGACCTCCCGGACGGAATTCAATTTCTTTCGCAAATACAGAAGAGTAAATACCCCTGCGACTCGACTCTCTTCCTCATTTCTCTCAATTTCTCATGAAGCAGATATTTTTATGGAATAATCTTCATGTACAATTTATCGAGGGCTGAAATACAATAAACAAAATGAAATTTTAAGCACACAGACATTTGGTCGCATTATTTTACAGTAATAAAACAATCCGAGCGCGCAGTGAGCAAATAATAATGAAGATTTTCTTGATAAAGACGAAAATATCTTCGATATGATTACCAATGAGAAGCGAATAACAGTGAATCTGTATTTTTGCTCATTGATCACAGGACTGTTCCACGAAACGAGAGAAGATACTCGTTCAAGTCGATCGTTCGAGCGTATCACCCAGGGTGGAGCAAAAATCGCGAAAGAATGTCGAGATTCCATATCTAGATATTTCCCCGGAGAGCCTTTATGAAATTATGAATCGTTCAACGTTTTTATTCCGCTTATCTCTTCGTAACACGGAACGATTAATTTTTTTTTTTTCTTCTTCATGGTCAAGATTGTTCGGCTCAACTTGTACACGATCTAATAATTCATAAATCGAACTCATTATTATTTTAATTATGATAATTTTTTAGTTATAGCACTGGACAATAATCAATAAATATGTAAAAATTAATCGAGTCGTGTACACCAAGAGATAATTGCTATAAACTAGCAATCATTAATGAATATCAATTCAATAATAAATATTGTTACTACCACTGTCTGTTGACTCTTCATATGCTGGCTAAAATGCACAATCTCGTTGGGATTGAATGGTACATGCGATCACTGTCAGTTGAAACGATGGAGTGTAAAATATATAAAATGAACATTTGTAAACGGAATTTACGAACATATACGCCTCTCTTGGCCGAATAGAGGAAAACGCTCATGTATATATGCCTATGATTATTCCATGTCATCGATACGCCATCTCGATCATCGATCATTGCTCGCCTGATCGTTAAAGATCGTTGCGGTATGAGATCAACTATGCTCGGACTTTTTTTGAGGAAGCGAGAGAGAGAGAGAGAGAGAAATAGCTCGTGTTCCCGGGTAACCAACGCGATTCATGATCATCGTCGAGATAGTATAACTATGATGCAGCATATATATGAACGTATGTATAGAAAGAAGCCTTTGGAAAGGAGAGCATTCGCAACGACTTACCACTTGTCTCTCTTGCTTACCAATGCTCGAGCAAAATTCTCGGGAAATGAATAAGCAAACATTCTGTAGATAGAGATTTCTAATAGGATTGACATATGATTTTCTATTTTCGGTACAAATGTACATATTTCCTAATCAATTTGTACATGGAAAAATAAATCTTGTTCATCGAACAATATCCTATTTATAGCTGCACGAAAATATGGTGGATTCAACTGTTATTTTGTTGAATAAACGAACTCGATTGACATTTAAAAAAAAAATTAGTTGAATTCACCATATTTTCGTCCAACCAGATGAATTTTGTTCGATGAACAACATTTTTTTCTCAGTGATATATAGACTCGCGTTGAATAACAACAAAGTTGAAAAATTAGTACTATTTTATTAATTTCAAACGAATAAAACTATTAAAATGTTTCAAATCAATTAACAGAAGAATCCAAGAGTCAAATGGACGTGAAAATTTGATGGGTTTCACAGAGTCTTGATTGGATGATAGATTATAAATAAAATTGTATTCGAGGCACTGAGCGATGTAACGAATACTTGAAGAGCAAGACGATCCGACGTGTGACCGGCATTTACAGTGCCCAAGAGAGTTCCTACTGTGCAGTGTCGTGAAAAAAAGAAAAATTATGACGCGCAGATACACATTCATGATTTTAGAAAAAGATGAAAAGAGCGAGAGCGAACGAGAAAATGAGCGTGCGAGTGAATAACGCAAAACTGCTGCCTATACTGCTCTTGAAATAGTGGAAACGATGTTCTCCGGGGGAAATATTACGAGTAAGAGAGAAAAAGAGGACAGAGAGCATTGAATAAAGTGCGTGGGTACATAAGAACGTTCGGTACGCGTTATACATGTTATAATTCACCCGTTACTACCATAACTCACAAGAAGCTTCAAGTTTTCCGTCTCTCTTCGAGGCTTCTTCGGTAGACGAGCCGACCATGGGCGGACAACCCTGATGGCGATCTTTTTATCTCTTCTTCTCTTTTCATATCTTCCATGAAGAAGACAGAGAAGGAAAATGGTCTCTTATTATTCCTCACCTTCTCTCTTTTCCATTCCAACCCTCAAGCGTCTCCTCGTCCAACTTCAGTTTTCTCCTCCAATCGATTCCTCGTAACCGTCAAGTCTGTCTCCCTCATAGATTGTCCCTCCTTAAACTTCATACATACTGTATTACATTACACGGTATATACACAAGGAAATATGTACTACACGAGTTTCTGTTCCTTCTTAAGGAGCAAAGGACCTTGTGTTCTAGGTGTATTCGCTGTACACTGTAATACTAGTACGTCGACGCAAGCAGGAACGATCATCTTGTTGCGCTTGCAGACCTCTGGTGTATAGGATCTTTCAAAATACTATCTGCAGATCCACATGGCATGGGGATGGATCACTAAATTCTTCACAGGAAAAGGTCAGACTTTTTTCTTCGCGATTAATTGTCGATGGAACATTAATTGATGGCGTTGTGGGTCCATTTCGATGCGCTGGGGAAGAAAAAATCTCTGTTCTACTCTTTTCCCACGCACCGATTTAGTTGACACTGATAAGAGAGAAGCTGCTTTCTTTCTACTAAAGAATATTCTCTTGAATTTTGAGATCGAAAAATGTTCTTCAAATATCCAAGGTATCTTTTGAAATGCTCCGTACGTTTGAACCCCGTTCCATATGTCCTCCATCTTCTATCCTCGCGGATGTCTCGAAGCTAGACTTTATCCTTTTTTCCTCTCAATCTTTCTCACTCTTGATCTCTGTCTAGAGCGCATCGAATTTTACGATCAGTCCCAAGCCTAATGGCACGCGGAATAGGATTATACATCCGATCTTATCTTACTGGCAAAAGGCAGCAGCAGCAGCAGCAGCAGTAACCGGGATGAGAGAGCGAGAAGGAGATGGACCCCCGACGGCGAGAGAATTCATCTGCCTTTCTCTCTCCTTGCGGTTTTGCGCTCTCTGTTTCTCTCTCCCACTCACACATATACAACGTTTCTTTTTTTTCTCTTATCCATCTGTTATGTTGGTTATCGTTATACATATATATGTACATTAGAGTTTAGAGGCCATGCACTCTTTGCGTTTTATTTCATACGTGATTGGACGTAACGCGCGACAGCTCTCAACGGCAAACTTATTCTCCATCTCTCACGCGCCGTATTCTCCTTTTGTGTCATCTCTCCCGCTGCTTACACGATGTTCTTCGATGCTTCGCTCACTCTCGTGCTCAGCATGCGCCAAAAGACGAAATGCGAAGTATAAAGAACGAAGCACGAAGGAAAAGCATATGAAGAAGAAAGTGAATGAGAGGGATAGAAAGAACGAACCGTAAAAGAGGTTGCAAGAAATATCAGCATATATTCGATGCAGGTTACGATAAACTGAATTCAGGATCGACTCGTGTGAAACCACTGGATATTACGGGCCATTAGACTCCTCAGTTTTCACACCTCCATGCCCATTTTCCTCCTTCAGAATGCCGCGACTATATTTGAAATTACAATTCGCAACTGGTATCGTTGATCTCCTCATTCGCTTTAATGTTACGTGAGAAAGGATCGAATTTTCTGATCCAATTAAGGGTTTCGTAAAATATCTTACGCCTCTGAATACCGATACTAGACTTTCTAGAGGAACACAGCAGAGGCCACACCGGGCTGCGGAGGAGGATATATTATAATAAGAAAGTTGCTTATAATATCTCACGAAAGCTCGTATCTTTAATTCATCGATGAAGATCGATATTCCAGGCTCACGATCGCAGGTGGCACGCTCGCTGATCCGAAACGATATCATTCCACGATCTACATCTTCCTGAGAAAGATCCCGCGAGTGTAATATCATGAGATCCAGCTGTCGATATCGTTGTTCAATAATTGAAAAAAATTATCGCGATTAATTAGCTCGCTTGTTGGTTAAGTGTAAATGGTTTTATTCAGAGTTGATCGAGCGGATATCGCGTTTCGAAATAATTCATTATTTCTTACTCCCCCTTCAGATTATCCATGCGCAAAAATCCGTTATTTCATTCGTAGAGACGAAACATCTGTGCAGAAACTTCGATCAAATGATTTCTACGATTTTACTTATCTGCTGCGAATTTTGAAATCTAAAAAAGAGAAACAACCAACAAACATTGATTGAGAAAACAAAAAAAAATGGAATAATTGAAAAGAATAAGTGTTTCTCGATGCAGAGCTGTCCACCTTGATGATAAATCAACAGAAATTGAAAAGACGATCGTACATCCAGTCCGCGAGAGTTTCACTTGTCTCGTAAGTCCAGCAAAGAAACCTCGGAATGAGAGTAACTCCGTGAGAAATTTAGTATCAATTATATATATATCGACTGCGTAAGTATCATAAAGGCTCCGAGGCATAAAATTTAACGTTCAAAGGAACAAGAGGCAAGTCCTTTCGTTGCTCAATAGTCCAACATTCTCGTGGATGTATTCACAGTAGTATCTCTCTCGGGTGGCGTGTGCGGTGGCACAAGTGACGCCGAGCTAAGGTGTAGCGTAAACAAATGTGGACTTAACGAAGTAGAATATTTACGTGGGCCCGACGCGCATGCGTCACGTAACTATACTAAACTAGATAGACTCTGAGGCAGACCGTAGTGTGGCCAGTTGAAGGAAAAAAAAAGTGAAGAAAAAAAAAATCAAGACGTGTGGTACGAGCCCGTCGGATTGGCTCGAAAGTGGGGATGACGCTGGAGAAAGAGTTACGAGCGGAGTTGAGAGGGAATAAGGAACGACATGGAGAAGAATGAGAGAAAGAGAGAGAGAGAGAGAGAGAGGAAGAAAAAATGAAGAGAGCTGGTAAGGAAAAGACTTGAGGAATCCTGATCAGGTCTGCCGATACGTCGGCGAAGAGACTCGCGCCTTCAAGAAGAGGAAACAAACACCCTTCTTGCTATACGATCTCTCCATACTCTTTCAAAAATTTATTCGAAAATAGCAGAATACTTTTTCACTGAATACATTGTTCCAAAAATCCAGCTCAAACGTCACAAACGGTGATGAGAAGCTTACGAATTTCTGAAAAGAAAAATCCCCAAGCATACTGTCACTGTGCAAAGCTCTTTTCAGTAGTAGTGGTAGAAGTAGTGAAGAATAAAAGTAGTTCATGAGGATCCTCTGGTATCCTCTGGTAGGCTGCAGTGAATAGGCTCATGGGAACAACCCATGGGAACCCACTTCTTATCAGCACACCTGAATGACCATCATTTAATGATTCACTATCTCTTCATAGACTCCGACGACGTCAACAGCTGTTTAATTTACCGGTTGAACAACGAAGCGGGGAGAAGAACAAAATGTTTGCTCATTTATTTCCATCATACAATCGTTTCATGTCTCTCGATAATCTGTTTTTTTTTTTTTTCAGTTTATGCGATCGTTTATTTCTTTAGGATTTTCTTTCTCGTTCATTCCACACGTTATTCTTCCACACTTTCTACCAACGTATTTTTTATTTATATACAAACTTCTCAAAAATCTGTAACCGTTTGACGGAAAACGCATTTGAAAATTGAAGAATTTAGGAAGTCGTCAAAAAACCTCGATTCCTCGACATTCATCCGGGCTCGAAATCAACCCCGCTCATGAGTCTTAGGTTTAAAAAACCTACGAACATTCGTTTTCACTCGAACGAATCTTCTACAAAAAACAGAATGCGAATGCACAAACCAACTGTAGCACCTCATGATGAATCGTTGAATCATAATTAGAACTTACTCAACAAACCAGAATGAAATAATAAAAACTTATAGATCCATTTTCTTACGTAAGATTTGTGTTCTAAAACTATACGAATTGTATACTTGCTAAGTGATTTGCATGCAAAGAATTCGCTCACGTGTCAAGCACACAGAGAATTATCCAAACGTTAGTTTCGACTTGAAACAAACTTCCTCCGAGGATTTTGAACTCATAGAGTCTCTCACGATTTCTTGGTTTCACTTACGCACGCGTAAAAACTTCTTGAGATGATGACGATATATGAGTCAGCAGCTTGGATCGCGCGAACTAGATCTGCGCTAAGTTTATCGCCCCGATTGCCACATATTTATCCACATACATATTCGTATTGGAAGTGTTCCTTAACGTATTGATTAAAATGAGTACATAATGTGGGCACACGTGAATATCTACAGGTATACATACCTGGATAAAAGTATACATAACATATGAAGCGGCTCGATAGATCGCGATGTATGAATGGTGTTTTAATTGACTCTCCGGTGTGTTTCAACGTGTTGAAGTATCTTGTTCTCAACACACACGCCTCTTATTTTCTATATATACGAGACGTTTTACAGCCCGATGACTGATGTTAACCATAAAGGTTGATCCGAGATCGGGCTCACTCTCGCAAGGCAGGACTGAATAATTAATATACACATCGAGAAATTAACAAGCGATTTATGAAATCGTAAGAGGCAAGCTGTCTCAACCCATTTCATTTTTTTCTTCACCTTTTTTTTTGTCAATTGAGTTGTTATACACAGAGTGCGCGTGTGCTCGCGTGTGTCCCGATGGTTCGCGAGTTCAGTGTACTCGTGTGCAAGTAAATTGCGTGCGGATGATAAATTATAAAAAAATAAATAAAAAAAAACAACCGACGTTATAGAAACTCGACTGACACGTCTCCGGATGAACGAACGAGAATGATTAATGAGGAAAAATCAATTTGATCCAATCGAAATAGATGGAATTGAGAAGAAAAAAGAAAACACTTCAACATCTATAGATCTCGGATGCGGAGAGTCTCTTAATGATGAATGAGAGTCCAAGATTGATCCGAGTTTCCGTGATGTGTAATTATACCAGTCAAGTGACACGCGACTCACCGCCGCACTAGCCGACAGATCCCAATCGATCGATACAGTATTCTGCTCGTACTCCAGATCCTTCCTCCAACTCTTTCGTCGTGGTTGTTATAAGACTTCAGAACGCCCTCGCAATATTTACTCCCGTCGCTGCGGCTCCAGCGGTTTCATGTTTTCATCGAATTAACTTCTCCATGGACGCGGAAGATCTGAATATTGAAACTTCATGGGCGCAACGAGATAGCAGAAATCTGAGATTTTAACGAGATGAATCTGCGGAGTCTTCCTATAACGCTGTTCAAGGGGCATCAATTGATTTATCAATCGCTAATCTGATCCGTCGATCGGGAGAAATAAGCGTTGCGAACTCTGAGCGGATGCTGCACCGGATTTGCTATCACTAAGTGGTCGATATCTGATAAGCTGAGGATTTGAAAGAAAAATCGAGAAGTTCTCGTTGAAAAAACTTTGCGCTCTATTTATTTCGTAAATCTTTAGTTTGATTTCTAGAACAACCGATACAACGCGCCAAACGGTAAACGCCGAGTAAAAATATATTCATTTCTCACGCAAAGTCTTCCCGCTTGTTTTTTTTTCCTGTGCTTGCTCCACTCTCCTGTCTTTATGCACCGCGATGAGTATTAAACAAAACTCGACACTCTTGACAGAAGCAGACTAGACAGCGCGCAAGATTAACCGGAAATCGGAGTCCGTCTCTATAACACGTTCGACGGGATTATTACGAGAGCGAGATACCTGTTGAAATAATTTCTCACATCGACGTTTTACAATTTGGGTCAATCGCAGGTTTCCATAATCGTGCGCTTGAAAAAGTGTCGGTAAGAGAAAGAGTCATTTAGACGAAAAATGGAATCTACAATTTTGTCGTAAATACAAAAATATTCCGGAATTTCGGCCTGATTAATATATAGGATTTCAAGCCAATTATTGTACGAAATTCATCACTAAAAAGTGAGAATTAAAGAGTATGCATTGAAGAAATATTGTTTCATCGAACAGAATCCCGTTAAAACAAACGAAAATACCATGGAATCAATCAATTCTTTCTAGAATGCCAACAAATTTTGTTTACTCAACAGCAAAAAAAAATTCAATCCACCGTATTCTCACCCAACTGTAGCTGAGATTCCATTTTGAATGAAAACAAAATAAATGCTTTTTCTCAGTGCAATCGGTAGTCAACGATTCCTCTTCCGCCTCTGTCATTTCTCTTCTCGCAGTGACTATCTTGGATTTACTGCTCTCACTTGTTATGTCGAGAGTTTTACCGGGTGAGATCTACTCGGAGATGTTGCACGGATGAATTATTGTCCTCGTGCCTTTTTTTACTTTTAGCTTCCATCGCTCATGACGACAATCAGCTGTGCAAAAGTCACTCATCATCTAATACCCAAAAAAAAGTGTATATCTATATCTATATTGAAATACAGATGCACACACTCAAAGCACACGTATATATATATATATATATTCACTTGGGTGCACTTTCGTGAGAGCGACAGATGTACCATGACCGTTTATCAAATCGGGATCATCTGATCTTTTAGTGTCTGACTGGACGCTTACGATCCCTCTCGACTTTTACGATATATAATGCATCATCGTCTTTCGAGTGAGTTTTTTTTTCACTGATTAAACCACCTCGTAGTCCACCCGAGAGTATATGCTCGAGCCTGTGGATATCGAAAGATTTTCTTTCGATAGGTCAGTCAGGCTAGGCGATCGAGGGGATTCATTCTTCCATATGATATCCACAATTTCTGATTGACGTTTGCGTTTGTTATATGTTTTCTTGGCCGCATATCCCTTTCAAATTCAACAGGCAGCCGGTCTTTTCTAGTGACGTTTCATGACATCCCGTGAGATAATTATATCGGTATGAATTTTAACGAATTGTTTTTTTTTTTTTTTCAATCTGAATAAGAATTAAAGATCTGAAATACGAGTAACTTTTCTAGCGCCAAAAGTCAAAATATCCTATCATTTTCAAAAGAAACTAGCCAAAAGACTCTCTCGACAAATTACAACCGATCATAACTCATTCTTAGTGTCAATTATTGAGTTCAATTCCGATAAGAAGCGCAGTTGGTTAGTTTAACGAACGACTCTCAAAAGATTCATTTTTATTAGTTCATGCAAACGTAATCTAAAATGCTGCCAATAATCCGAAGCAATATCGAGCTAAGTTTTTATCCAGTGTACCAGCCTGATACAACTGTATCCTCTGGATAAATATCCGCGACATGTGCAATAGAGACTTGGCATATTTTTTTCAGCTGATCACATTCAATGTTAAAGCCCCATCTAGTTTTTATCTGTGCACATTGTTATATAGGATGCATATATTCATTTAAATATATAAATAAACAAGTACATGTGTATTCATACATCTGTTTGAGGCACGTACAGTTAAGCATGTGTATATATATAGGTATGCATTGTTACGATAAACTAGAGCTCGTCGTTACTCTTAGTGTTTATGTTACACGCGGCTTTCATGCAACTATAACAGCAGCAGGAAGATCACTTCCGCTGTCAATAATTTCCGGGTACAAACTCTAAGTCCCGCCAAGAAAATAAGATAGAGAATTTCATGTATATATATATGTATATAATTGTATTGAAGTATCGATATATATGCATGTGAATGCATAGTATGTTTCGAGAGCTTTACGCGATCGAGCTCACCTTATTTCTTCTCGATATCTTTCCCCGTGTCGCCTTCGTACACAGCCTTCTATTTATTTATTCTTTTTTGAATTTGTTTTTTTTTCTTCTCTAGCGATCTATAATGTATATGTATAGAAATATATAAAATCTTCTGTACCTCTCCATTTCTTGCGCTACACGTTGTATAAATGCGAAAACAAGAGAGACATCGTCTTCGGAGTGAGAGGCAAAAGTAGCGAGTGCAAAGAAAACAAATGGAGAATCTAGAAAATCCTCCGACACCATTGTCCTCTCAACCTGCGCCCACGTACTCATGCTAATATCGAATATATACAAATATCCTCTTCGATAAAGCACCGCGCGTTTTGCCTTCGCCATGGAACCCGACTACGAAATGTCTTCAAGCCTCACGCGCTTTCTTCCTTTCTCTCTCTCTCTCTTTTTTCTTTTCATTTTATTGCTCTTGTTATTTTTCTTTTACTTTCATATTTCTACTATCTATTTTCATTTTTTATCTCTTCTTATTGCATTTTTCTACGTGTACGGCTTATGGAGGACTCGTTTGAATGAAGAAATCCATAGGTCTTGTGCGGAGGAATCTTTTCGCTGAGAAGAAAAATGATTCTCGACTGTCAGCGAATAAGAAAGGAAGAAATCTCAATCGGGAATGAAAGCACCAATATCATAAATGAATCTGGTTGAAAAATATTACTTTTTTCCACCTTTGTAGATCGCAGTGATGCACTTTTTTTGTGAACTATTCCTTTTGCCATTTTTGAGTCATTTTTTTTATTAGTCTCCTCTCCATTGGCTCTCGTTTTATTATTTTTATTTCTTTTTTTTTTTCACTCGATCAAAAGAACCAGAAACGATCTTCCCAAGAGGATAGCTCACGTTCCGGGTATATATTGATCCTCGTTTGTAGAATTTAATTGCCCCCTTCCTCCATATCTTCTCTTCACCAGCTCTGTGCCTGTTTCCCGATATACATATACATATATATATGTACATTGTACGAGCGCATCTATCGTCTTATGGACATCATCCCAGAGACACGATCTCTCGAGATCGGCCTCCGGTGTTCGAGCAATCGATCGTCCGATCGATTTCCTCTCCTCGCACTATATTTTTCTGCTTCTCTTTCTCTCTCTCTCTCTCTTTTTATTGATTTTTTTGTACATTTCTCGTTTTGGAAAACCAGCGAGCAAGCAGGTTCCTCGTTAGCTCGATAATTAGAGACGGCTAATTTTCCACTGGCTTTCCTCTTCGTCCCGATATACTTCACAATACCGTAAACTAATTCCGTTCGGTTACTCGCCATCCACTTCTTCACCCTCCTCTTTTGTATGTTCGTTTTCTTATTATTATTGTAAAAAAAAGGCGCAAGTTAAATTAGTAATGTTGACTTTGGAATTCGAGTCTGACATTAATTTTTTCATCCCGTCGATAAAATTGATGCTAACAATGAATAAGCGGATACTCTTTTTAATCGACCATCAGCACGAGAAATAAAAATACAATTCATTGAGGTTCTAATCCAAGTTCTTATGTGCTTGTCACGGATTTCACGTCAAATACTTGACTGGATTTTCCTTCCTGCTCTCAAAGCAAAGAAATGAAAAATAATGACGAAATTCAAATAGGTGCCTAATCTGGGGTCCTCGAAATGAAATTTTTCCATAAACAATATCCGTGTGATCGAATTGAAATCACGATTGTTTTTCATGAATTTTAATACCGTTACCATTCAGGTCTGTCGCTCTTATTTGTCTCTTCATGAACCATCGAGAGTAGCCGTAATGCAGAATGGTTTTTATAATATCGCATTCGAAATATCTTATGCAACCTTTATGCTCCAACTTAGTAGTGCAACTTTGCTGAGAAGTCATACGGAGACTGTATTGCTCGCGAAGTCGATGAGAAAGCGAATCGACTCTCTCTTAGTTCATCTCTATCCAATTTATATTTTATTATCAACAATTTTTGAATTATATAAGCAGATGTGCATATGCACTTTCGTCATAATTGAGAAAAATATTTTCAGTTCGAAATGCTATTTTCTTTTATCTTTCTCATATTATGGTTCAAAAAATACGTTGAGTTATAAAAAATGTGGAAAAATTAGTTAGTTTAGTGAATTTTCACAATAAACATTACACTAAGATGGAAATTTGTTGATTTAACAAAGTTTTTCGGTTGGATCAACAAATCATGGCGGACAGAATGAAATTTGTTGATTAAACGATGTTCTCGTCGTGGTGAAAAATATTTATTTGAGTCAACAAATAAAAGGCTTAAATCAACCAAACATTTGTCGAGTTACCGAAGTTCATTTTGTTCGCTTGTTCATCGTTTCGTTTATCGATTTGTTGATTCATTCGTTCCCAATTCGTTTGTCTGATTCGTTGATCAAACATGAATTTTGTCGTATCAAGAAATTTCTTATCTCAGTGTAATCGACGTTCTCACAATGAAGATTCGGTGCCAAGCTACCATATGGACTTGGCAATTTTTCGTTTAATATTCCCTCTGACATATATTTACTACAAGACGCACATCACGAGCGCATTTCTCACGTGTTGTTAGAGGCCCAGCTTTTCGTTTCCCACAATACAGGGGGCAAGAGTATCGGCGTTCTTGAAACTCATCTCTCCCTCTCTCTTCTTCTCTGTTGGTTTTTTCTCTGTTGGTTGAACGGCGGCTTTCTTGAATGAGACTTTAAATTCAGAGACTCGAACATCCCTCTCTCTTTTTCTCTCTTCAACTTCTACATCATTGTACGTGCGCTGATCCATCGGTAGATGCACTCTCTTATATTTTGCGTACGTTACCTGACGTTAAATCGCATGTTGCATCGTGAAACAAAGTTGTTTCCTATCGAATAGAACGCTTGAAATAATTTGAATGATAAAACCACGTCAAATTGGAGATATAAGAAGAGACGAAAGAAATTAAAACCAAAAGTAAAAGAAAGCGTTTCCTTTTTTGAGAAAAAACAGCGTTTGGAATGTCAAAAAAAAGTTGCTCCCTTCTAGACTTGGAAATTATAAAATTTTAAACAGTTAAAGAAGCAGGAATCCATATTTGGGTTTCGCTAATTTCGGTGCATTTGAGAGTATCCTGTCAGCTTCACCCCAATCTGTCAATTTAGACCCGAAGTTTCTCAATCACAGTTTCATCGTAATTAATGTTCTTTATGCAAGGAATTCGAGGTCAGAACTAGTCGCCCATAAAGTAAATTGAACTAACTATTAAATGAATTCAGTAAAATACTAAATTAACTAAGCATCAAATATGCGTCAGTGAAATATATTCCACTAAAATTCTAACTGCATGTTATCTAATAAAAAATTCTCGACATTACCAACTAATTTTTCCTCTCGTGTTTTCCAGTACTTTTAATCATCATTGCAGTAGCGAATGCTGTGTAAGGATTGGTCGAAGATAAGCTCGGGAGTAATGACTGCGATAGGGTAAGTTCGCGGTTCGTCTATGCAAGATATTCTTTCTCTCGCTTGGTACTCAAGCATCTGGGCTAAGAGAGATGCTTTATAGAGGCTTATGTTCTTTATCCAGGAGGTTTTAAGCTCGCGTTGTCTCGCCTCGTTCCTCTTAGTCCGCCGCGAATGTTCATGGTGCTCTTAACTCAAGTTCGTCGTATCAGTCGCCACCGTTCATTTACTATTCTTTTTCTTTTCTGCTTCCCTACTTCTCTCTTCTTTTCACCAAGTTTTTCTCTCGCCCTCTCTATTTCTCCCTGCTCTTTCACAATTTAGCGTCGTTCAGAAGCAACAGCGTAAAGGGTTCAGGAGTCCTAAGAAGATACATTGTCGTCTATAGATAAATATATTATGTATGCACACTTATCTGTAGGCCGACAGGGGAGAAACTTCTCTGGAACCCTGCTCCTTCCGCTCTTAAGATCCATTAAGGTTTTCCGATATATGTACTGTATGAACAAGCTCCTGCTCTTGCTCGAATGCACTATCTCGAGGTCGAGTGAGTCCACAAGTCTTTTCAGAGTACTTTACTTATACGTGTATATATATTCATTTAAATGCATATATTCAAAGTAACATTACTTTGATCGGATTCCACAAATCCCCGATATCAAAAGACTTCTTTGCATATTTCATGCGATATGGATGCGATGGATATGTCGATTGGGTGGTGAAAGAGTCCAGTAAATCTGTTCTGATTAATCTTTCGCTAAAAAGCATTGAAATCGTTTTAATTCTTCGGAGTTTTTAATCATAACACTTCTATCGAGAATACATATGCCAACCACATTGGTGCGATTTTGAATTTGACATTGTCAAAATCTTGAATAAATAATTCAAAAGTATCTCACAATGGGAGTTTGTTGGAGGAAAAATCTCCAGGAATCCAATGGTAATAGTTTCGAATACAAAAAATAATATCTGTGTAGTGAAATCACGTGATAATTGAGACGAAATTTTGTTTTTTAAACATGATTTCGGTGGTGGGAGTGTGATAACCACGGGAGTCATCCGGAGACTTTGAACACAATTTTTATCCAAGTTGCATTACGAGTGCTTTAATAGAATTATACATTTATGAAATACTCTCGTGTATATGTTTATATTTGAAAATTGTATATATAGGAATTCATCAAGCAAACACGATCTTGATTATCTTCTTGTACGTCTGTCGCCTGCTCTTGCACGCGGGTTAACGACGCTCTTTACTACCGCAAAGATCGTGTAACCATACGTACGAGTTGTATATACTATGTATATATATATTTGTATATAGTATAAAATGTACGGTAAAGTGGTATCGGTAGTACGCGATTCGAAGAGTAGTTATACAGCTCGGGTGAAGGAACGACGCCTGTCGTAACGTTCACTGAACGAAATCAATCTCGCCCGAGCTGTAGAACTCTCGAGAAATCACAGAGGGCAAAGAGAGCAAGAGAGGGAGAGAGAAAGAGATGAGAAAGACCCAGTGGAACTCTTCGGGGACAAGAATTAACGACGACATGCGACACGCAGAAGAGATAATTGGACGCCCGTCGTACCTCCTCTCTGTGTTCTCTCGTTTTCACGATTCTTTCTTTCCTTTCTTTCTTTCTTTCTTTCCTTGTGTACGCCTCCTGTACTTGATGCTCGTCCATGTCGGTTTCATCGTCATTCTTTTCTCTCATCACCGGAGCTCACCTTGAGAAAATCAGAAAACTCTTTTCCTTTCTTTCTCTTCCTTTCTCTCCTATTTGTATTGGTTTTTTGTAGATTGGAAGGAAAAATTTTCGCGAATTCTTCTCTTTCAAAAAGAAGCTTCTCTTTGGTTTCGAAAACCAAAGAAATTGAATTTTTTTTACAAATTTTAGAAACTCGACTGTTTCAAATTTCATCTCGAAATATTTGTTTGCAGCCAAGTTTCACACAAATTGTTTGATTGACGAAAAATGAAACGTTTCTTTTCCTCGGCCACTAAACTTTATTCCGAGCCTGCTTCGATTTCTTCCGAAGAATTTATACTTGATTATTTATCGAAAAAATGTAAAAACCGCGAGCTAATAATTGAGACGTGCAAAGTAAACGTAATGATTATATATTCCAAGTTATAGATATTAGAGAATAGAGAAATAATTTAATCTCTCAAAAGAGCGAGCGATGGTTGGTGCTGGTTAGAATAAAGGCACTTGTGTGATTATAGATAGTTCAGAAAATTTTTATGTTTATACGAAAGAAGCTGTTTTTCTTCATTTTTTTCTCGAGCTACCGGAGTTCGCGATTCTTGCATCAACCTGGTGAATTGGTCTGAGCTATTTTTCTCTCCCCCCTGTTTCTTTTTCTTTCTTTCTTTCTCCGTTTATTTTCGTGTTTATTTCTATTTTTCACTATCTTTTCTTATTTGTTATCCGCCTTTTGCTCCAACAGCTTTATTCAAAGTTTAACGTCTTTCTTGTGCTTCTTTTCCACCAGTTTAATTCTATTTTTACTGCTATTTTCCCCTTCTCTTCTCTTTTATTTTATTTTATTTTATTTTTTTATTCTCCTCTTCCAACGTCTTTATTTTCATGTTTATTTCTATTTTCCTCTCTTCGTTTTTTTAATCCACTTTTTCCAACAGCTTCCGGCAATTTTCCCGACGCTCCAAAGAGGTAGAAAAGGATGAGCATGGATCAACGAGAACCTACCGCTGTACTCGCGAGACCGACGATTTGCCCAAGAAGTTACGTACAACCACACGATTGAGCGAGCAACGTGTGCATATACATTTATGTATAGATCCACGAGAGTACCCAAGAAAAGAGCATCCCGAGAAACGACCTTGCCAATTTCCTGCTAAATTACCGAAGAGAAACTCTCAAGAGTGCAGCAAACCAAGGCAAAAAATTCTTTCGACCCGAACAAAATCGAACTGCCTTATTTTTTGCACGAGTTTTCAGCGTACCAAGCTTTTTGCATTTTTCTCCAATCTCTCGCAATTCCATTTTAAGCATGGCTCAGTTGAATTTTTTTTTTTCTTTTTATTATCCCACCGACGTTATAATTTAACGAAAAATTTGCATCTCCTCCACTGGTCAAAACGGTAACACTTAGTAGTTGCTAAATAACAAAAAAGAAATTTCATCTCTGCCTCATAATAAAAGTATAACAAGTATATATCTTCATACACGAAAAACAAAGATTGGAAAAATCGAATTAAATTTTTGCCACCTTTCACTAATCCGAGCCTAATGAATCTGCAGTAATATGATGCGATTATTATTTGAACCTTAATCGCCGAGTTTTATCGAGGAAGCTTCCTTAAGGCAGTGATTTCTGGCGAACCCACTTGAATGTTCGAGCGATCAAGTATTCTCGTAAACAAAAAAAAATAAAAAGTCGTACATGGGGTATAAATATACGTAGGTGAATTATGATAACTATGGTCTCGGTACGCGATGTAATAATCGGGTAATAACGTCGGACTTTCCGTTGCTCCGCTGATGTAAGTCACTGATCAGAGCTCTACTTTTGTTAGAGTACGGTATACGCAGTGATTTTATAGTACTAGTAGTTTAGCAGTTCGTAAACAATAAGGCCATAAAGCTCTCTTTCTCTGTCTCTCTCTCTCTCTTGAAAAAAAAGAAGAAAAAGAAAAAAATAAATATACAATACACAATCTCGTGGATGAATGATGAAATTTCATGCACACATATTTGAGTGTGTGTGAATGTCTGTGGATTTAGCAAATCGAGTTTATCCAATGCGAAGAGACTAATATTACGGAGCGCTTGCTCCAGATGTCTTAAAACTGTATGGCGTGTAGAGGTTGTTCCAAAAAAAAGTGAGTCTACGATTATAGAGCGAATAGTTTGTGGTATTTTTTATGAAAAACAATCTCTAGAAATTTTTCTCCGCGCTATACCGATTGAAGATAATAAATAATTAATCGATTCATAGCTCATGCGATGCTCCGATGCGAAGTAGGAGTGGCGAGAGTCTGGAGTGGTTACGAGAGCCCCACTCCCGAAGCGACATGGATAAGCTTGCGTGTTTCCCCCACTTTGATTTTGCCACTCCCATTTCTCGTCAATGTATACCGGAATGGGCTGTGACCCAACGAATTAAAATCTTACAAACGCGGCGGGTCATTGAGGAAAAAAGATATCAAAGACTTCTTAGAATCATACGATCTATCTGCTTCAGCTGGAGCATCACTTTTGAACAGCTTCGTATGTACAATAACGATGCAAGAAAGCTCAAGACTCCATCGGTGCTGCCAGGGGTAAAAAATTCTCGGGCATTTATTAATTAATAATCTTCAGAAGTGAGAGAGAAAGAGAGTGAAGAACTTTGATGACAGAGTCCGTGAACCCTCGTCTTAGAACATCGCTTCTCAGTTAATTCCACATAAGTGAAAGACCGAGAAAGAGTGAGAGAGATAGAAAGAGGGGGGGGGGGGGGAGAGGATGAGATCAATGGCTGGACTCTTAGCAACATGAATAAACCTGATGATCGCTTGAAAAACCAGACATCCTTTTTTCTCCGCAGCTCGATTGACAACCCCCCAGTCATCTGTGCCACTGACGCTGCTTCTTTCAACTTTTCAGTTATATCGAGAGGATGCATGCTCTATTATCGAGCGGAAATTGTGCATCATGCGACTAGCATCATGCACAATTAACAAAAATAATAAATAAACTACAAGTATCGATCCACGCGTATTAGCAATGGAAACGATCCTTTAGGCGCTGCCAATAAAGAAACTATTTCTTCTTAATGAATTAAATTGTGTGAAAAATTACTTTTTTCTTTTGTTGTCAATTTTCTTCATATTAGTACACTACTTTGGTGTATGGAACGACTAATCGAATGAAAAATTCCACTCTGCCTGACCGATAGTCTCCACGAGGCGTCAATCGTATCAATTAGTCTTAGTCTCTCTAATTAATTACCGATCGCTTCACCAATTCAACATCCGAACTAATCCTCGACGGTTCCAAAGTCTTCTTTCCAAAATATAGCGAATGAAAAACGTTCGAATTAATGTTATTTTACCATTTTTTTTTTCGATGTTGGATTAATAATGAAATGCAAACAAAAAACTATACCTGGAAGGTAAAATCTCGGCATACTTAAAGTTCGCATTAAAACAGTAGCTGACTTGATGCAGAGCGCGAAGTCTCGGTCGTCGGGAGTCCATGTTTGACTGTTATGGGTCGAGTACACTTCCTCTTAGCGAATAAGAAAGAAGAGAAAAAAGGGACTAAGCCCTCCAGGAGTGCAACGATATTGCATTATTATTTATTAATTCGGGGCATACGAGATGTGTATCTGCGTGTGGCGAACGTTGCCTCTGTACTCTCTCTCTCCCAGCAACGAAACTTCATACTTATATATATTTATTTATTTATATTTTTTTACATACACATATTATATGTATATAAATGTACAGCATTTTTAATGGTATACCTTGGTGGAGGAGTTCGTAACGTAGAGCGAGGATCACGACTCTCTTATCTTTCAGGAGAGACCTGGTTGCAGCCTCCGGATGTAAACCAGCTAAAGTACCCATGAGCTGGACTCACAGTGGTTCTCTAACGTAAATTCAGATGAAAAAACAACTTTAACAGTTTGAAAAATGCAGTATTTTTGACAATTCAAGGTTTTTTATTGGAGCAGTGAAATTGTGTTAAATTCGATGAATGATAATCACATTGAATGAGTAATTGATTGACCATCCAATGAGGCATCATTTGCGGACGATCCAATTGGAACGTGGCTCCTTCAAGTTTCTTTGACTTTAACAGTAATCTTTAAAACCGTAAAAGATTTTCATCTCTTTATCTCAATGTATCTTGAGAAAAGATTTGTTCGTCCTAAATCTACTTTGGTGAATGAAAAAAAGTGGTTGCAAGCATTTCTTTTGGCGAAGAGTCTTTGTTGATGAATTAACAAAACTCACGTAGTCGAATGATTTTATTCAAAGGACTGGTGCCATTTGTTTACTGGCGCATAATTTTTGGCTGCTTCAATGTAATATTTGTTTACATATCACAATGATCAAAATGACTCATTAATTCGGATGTTGGTTTAATATTATTTTATTTGGTTACATAGCACTTTTCTTGTTTCGATCAATAACTTGTCGCAACATTTACAAATTTTTGTTTTATTTCAAAAATATTTCGGTGCCTGTGCATCGAACTAAACATTTTGATTCAAATAAACCAAATTTTTTTTTTTCAGTGTCAAAATGGCAGAAAAATTGTGATTATTCATCTTTCGTTCGGTTCGAGTTCGTCGAAGAACAATTGTTCATGAGATTCAACACGTAAAAACGCTTTTCAGTGTCGTCCAGCGGTTATGAATAGTTATCCCGTTACTTTTCTAACATTTTTTATTAGACAATTGTACAGGATCAATTTGAACTCACAACTATTGGATTCTGCAAGAATAAGCCAATGACTACGATGAACCCGATATCATGTCGTTGACGATATGATGATTCACTGATTACGTGTATGGTTTCAACTATAATTTATATCCTATTGTATCCTCATTTCGTTTTTTTTTTTCGAAAGATTTTTCAGTTATTCTGCCAGCAAGAAAACAATTATGAAAAAAGCTCTTCAATGATCATTGAACAGGACAGTGGTTATAGCATCCCGAAGTATCGTACTCTGGAGCTCTTGATCTGAGGCTCAGCCTCTTATAAACTCGATCATTCGACTTGAGGTGGCAGGATAGGATGCTTTTTTTATAAAAGATAGTTCGATCATTCGGTAAGAAAAAATCAAATAGCGATTCGGGAAAGTAATAGAAATGATAAGTGTCGGGACGTTCGTTTCGCTTGAAAAATTTGAAAATTTGTATTCACGGAATAAAATTCTGAAACTCTTGAATACTGGAACAGAAAGATTTTTCTAGTCGAATAAAGCTCAATTTTTGAATGAGTTAAATCGAAAAGTTCGGACACCCTGTATACGTATGTGAAATACCAAAGTACGTTAGCGTTGCTTTTTTTTTTTACTTGTTGGCGCATTTACTATTCTCATTGTGTCATCTTTGTCTCGCATTTTGCTGGTTCTATCTGTCTCTCTCGTGCTGGTCTTTTCTCGAACCGGACCTTATGCAGAACAGCGACGATTTTGCTCTACCCGCCTCTCCTCCATCGCGGAATGGCTTGAATAATATACGTTTGAAGTTAATGGTCTCCATTCAAGGCGTCTTTAGTCTCTCCTCTCTTTACCATTATTTCTATATCTATATGCATAAAGAAAATGTAAGCAACTTGTAAGTACACTGTTCTAACGCAATTTCACATCCCTTTCTTTATCTAAATACGAACCTCTTCTCCGCCGTTGTTCGAATCATCAAAATTCGATTACAGTCAAGATAAAACAATAGAGAAAATTGATTTTTTTTTTACAAACGCATTTGGAAAAAAAAATAAAAATGATGAAAACGAATAGAAAAGTAATGAAATGAATAAAAAAGTAAAAAGAAAAAAAAAGTAAACGGCGAATAATCGATACCTTAGTGGATAACTTAGTTGGTAATCAAAATCAATTTTTTATATCCGAGTCAGAGAAATTGCACGAATAGACGAGAAAGCAGTAAATAAAAAGCAGAGAAAAATGAAAACTTGGAGAAAAAAAGAAAATAAACTTAAAAAAAAATGAAAACAGGGCCAAAACGGGAGCGGTAAATAGGAAAAAGACGAAACGAAATGATGAAAAACATAAATAATGTAACGAGAGTATTAGAGAATTCGAATAAGAAAGGGAGAAATGACAAGAAAGGTAAAAGAATAGAAGAAGAGCAATAAAGAATGTGAGAAAAGGAAAGAATGGAAGAATAATGGAGAAAGAAGAACTCGATCGAGATTCCCGCGCGTGTAACTTTAAACTCGCACGTAATTTAAGACTGGATGTCGCGAGAGAGGGCGAAAGCTTGAAAGAGGAAAAACGAGATAGAAAAGAAAAAAAAAAAAAATAGAAATCGCCGAGTCGAGAAAAGAGAGGTTTACGAAGGGACCTACGTAATTGCACGTATATACGGTTCAACTGAGAAGAGAGTGTACAATAACGCGAATGCACGCCTGAGACTTGTTACCGTACTAACAAATACACTATGAACATTCAACGAACCCCAAAGTCATAATTATAAAACGTTATATCGTTGTCTATACCAGTAACATTTGTATATTTCTCTTATTATTGCATGGAGAACTTTTCAGAAGTTATCGAAATAGTTTTTTTCCTCTGCGGGAACGATTACAAATAGGGACAAATTTATTCAAACTCAAGATCAAATTTTCTTTCTATCAAAAGAATTTTTATGCGACAAGAAGAAACAAAAGAAAAACGAATTTTCCGTACCTTTGGCTTCAAACTTTTTCCTTCGAACTAATGTTTCTCGACAAAATTTTCATTCGCATTTAATCAATTTTGTATAAATATTTGTATAAACATTATTCTTTGGATATTCAATTAAAATGAAATCAATTGAAAGTTAACAGTTGACGGAAGAAAATCTTTTTTTCTTTTAAAAAGTAAAAAATCCCCAGAATCAAAATATGACTCCGCAGTTTTAACGCCCCGCCAATTCTTGCCGACGGATTCATTCGATTTCGTATAATCGTTGCAGCCTTTCTCACAAAATTCTGACACGATGATTGGACTCGTTTCATTTTTTTTTTTACCAGAATGATTCGGAACAAAATGGATAAAAGAAAATGAAGATCCTACTCGAAATTTGGAGTTAAAGTCGAAATTTAAATATGAATAAAGTTCCATCAAAGAATAAACTGAAATTAATGGAAAAATTGACCACTGACTATGCAAAATGAACAAAGAATTAGCGAAAGATTTTGAAAATATCATTCGAATCGAATCGAACCGGATTTGCCAGCGTCGCTGGCTTTCTCTGACCACGCCTTTTGAAACACTTTTCGCGATTTTCTTCCACTCAGTGCTGTTACAAAAAGAAAGAAAGCAAGAAAGAATTATCCATGAATCATCATTGTCCAAAATCTGAGCCTTTTGGATTTCGTTCTCTTCTACTCCAAAAGTAAATTTCACTTCTGACAGATTCTTGTTCAAGAGTAAAAAACATTTTCCCTGAACCTCTGAAAAAAAATGTAACAGATTTGAATATTTGGAATGACGTTACTTGACACATTTTCCTAAAATTAAAATATTTTTGAGCAGATCAACGTCTCCAAACTTAAAAAAAAAACCTGATGAGTTCGAGGTCGAAAAAAAAATTGAAATAAATTTTCATTTGGTCATTTGAACAGGCACGATAGCGTTGCAATCATTTTATAATTAAATCCGGAGATGTCAGAATAAAAATAAATAAAATAAAATAAATAAATCTCTTGACCGAACGACCGCGATAAGGCAACGTTGCGATAACGGGGAAGAAATCAATAGAAAAAAGAAAGAATGACTACGCGGAAACTGATTCATCTTTCACGATCGTTACAAGAGTGTATAAGAACTAAGAAGAATTGAAGGATAAACGAAACGAAGGCTTTCTCTTGTTTTGCAGCATCCCTTCTGTATTCCCCTTTCTTGTCTTGGTCCGTTCAGCATATATATTCTCTTTGAGCAAGCAAAACCATTTTGCTCCGCACGATGCAATTTTTACAATCCATAAACCCTTCTTCTGCCAAGTAATTTTTCGCTTCTCTTTTCCCCTTGCAATAATAGAAAAAATGCACGTCAAACTTTTTCTCTTATCGTACTTTCGATTGATCCGAACAAGCTGCGGTACAAGAAGAAAAAGAACAGCGAAGAGCGAAAGAAAAAAAAAGAGAAAGATTGAAAAAAAAAAATGAAATGAAGTTGTAGTACAACGAGAACGTTAATAGGAAATTCGTGACTCGCGACTTTCTTCTTCGCTTCAGAATCACCATTATTATACCATTATTATTCTTATGAATTACCATTCGTGCAAGGATGACGCGAAAATTAATTAATCCTGAAGCGTGTATCGATCATATTCCTGAAACTTTATCCTCGCGAAATTCGTCCTTGAACATGAAGCAGTCATGCTTCACTGCCTCCGGGTTTCGCCGATGATATCTTTGTATCTTTGAATGAGTAGCTTCGAATCGATCCTCATTTGTTCAAACTTCTTCGTTCATATTGAAAAAAAAGAAACACTCAGCATGCCGTAATTATTGGCGATAATTGATTCGTGCGCAAAACGACTAATGAATGAATGAGCCACGTCCAAATTTGTTAGCTCAATGGACCAAAGCGACTGGCGACAAAATTTCTGAGACTCAAAAAACCTCTGAACGTGGTGGATTCATACGTGTCCCGTCACCGGTTCTCCCCGGACAACGGGCAAAAAATACGTGTAAATATAATTTCGAGAACGTGACGACAATTTGAGAAAAGAAAAGGAAAAAAAAACACGTGACAAAAGAATAATCATGGAGCGCCCTCTGGTCGATCCTTTTGAAAAGGGGTGGAAATAACCCTCCGACCAGCGGTAGAAACCCTCCCAGTCAAATAAAAAAACAATCCTCATTGAAAAATCCGGAGAGGCAGAGATCGAAAAAATAGGATTCGAAGGCAGAGTGAACAGGAGAAAGAGCGAGAGTGAGATAAAGAATTTCGTGTGCCATGGCGGTCCATAATTCACGATGGGGTTTGAGGGGAGGATACAAGGGAGGGAGAAATCTCGCAAAGTTTCGTTTCGTACCAGCCTTCATGGGGGAAGGGTTCGACCCCCAAGTGAATCCGCCTATGGAGCCAAACTTTTGCGCCGCTATTCCATGCCCCAAGTATTTTTTTTTCGTGCCACTGGGGAAAAAACGAGGCTCAAGAAGGGTTACTTTTCGCCGCCTATTTTCTCGGGGAGTTAAGGGGACGAGGATTCGGGGCAACTCGCTCGAGAAATTTCGTTTCGGCCATTGCTCGATTTTTAGAAGGGGGCGAGTTCATCCCCTACGGAGATAGCCAACCCTGGAGCAAAGCCCTCGATCCGAAAGGGTGTGGCGATGCTTGGAGCCCCGAAGAGGGTGAATTAAATGCTAATCGCGATGACGAAGAACTCGAAGGGGTGAAATTGAAGTATCAACCCTTATATAAAACGCTTTAAATGTATGCATGTGTACATATATGCATACAATTTTACATGCGTCCACGTTTATATGGGATATGAAGCATCCCAGCTCCATCGATTTTTCTCTCCCTTATACATGAGATAAAAAAAAAAATAAAAAATAAAAAAAAAAACGACAAGCAACCGACGTACACGATGTTGATGCAATGCACGCACACTGTTCAACGGATAAACGCACACACGCGTGGCAATTATTCCACCAGCGAGTAGGGAACTTTTCGATAGATAGCCCAACGTGGACCCGACGCGTCCTCACATTCAAACGGCCCGGTTCGAAGTGCGTCAAAAGCCGCATGAGAATCGGCACACACGGATTCGCATGACTGTGTATGCGCTCTCGTACGCTTATACGGACACGCACATGTGTATATAAATACGCGTCTGGCAACACAGACACGAAAAAACGAAAACGGCTATACACTCGCCGGCGAGATACGAATGAAAAAAGTCGCAGAGCTTTTGTGAGAACGAACGTCCGAGCGTATTCACAACCCTCTATTTTTCGCAATTATCTCGCTGCTTCATTATCGACGTAGTGAAAATCTTCATATTTCGAAACACTTACGACAGAGCGTGTAACGACTTTGCTGCTTCTTTGAAAAGTTAAGTTTTCTTTGGCTTCGGGATATTAGTGGGGAAATTAAATTTTTGTGCCAACTGTGCGGAGTGAATCGAAATTCGGGCTTGGGTTACCGAAGCTCTGTGTGCGAGAATTCTTCGAACGAAACGACGAGGAATTTTGAAAATCTGCTACCTTTGATACACGAGATATTTGACAGTTCGTTGGATGATTTTCGAAGTGTAATTATTTTTTGGCTCGGCCGTTGCTTTATGACGCGTCGATGATGCTTTTCGTGAAGTGAACTTCGCGCGAGTTAACGTGACAATGTGACGCTATTTTTTTCACGATCCCCGGCACCCCCCCCCCTCCCCCTCCTCATCGTCGGGCTTGCAATTTTCTTCTATTTTTTTGTCTCATTTCCTTTTTACGGATTTTGTTTTTGGTGTTGACCTTTAGACTCGTCGGTACTATGTGTGCGCGAATTGCTAGACGCGAAAAGCTCGCGCTTGCGTCAACCCACGCCGCGTCATGTGCGCCATCGACGAATCCGGATGAGAACGAGTCTAGCAAATAGGTATATATCTCTGTATATTCCCACTTAAGCCGCGGCTTCGTTCGCGTTGTAAAAATTTAAACAATTCAATTTTACAAATGTTTTTTGATTGGAACAAAAAAATAATAATCAGAAAACGATTGCAACGATTCGTTGCTTTCTGGAGAGTTTCAAGGTATTCAATGAACAAGGTAATTTTGAGATTTGGAATATTGGGATTAAAATAGGATTCGAATTTGGATTTGAAGTGCGTGAATTAATTTACAACTTTTTTTTTATCTACAATTTTTTAAATATTATCAACTCTCGTTCATTTATTGAATTTTCATCGATATTGATGTTTCTGACAAAACTTTTTACTCCAAATCGAATTTTTTCCACGAACAATCGAAAAAACTATTTCGATCAATCTTTCTTACTGGTTTTTAAAAAGTTTTTTTGTTGATCAACGTTCTAGCATTAGAAACTGTTAGCACCTGAACGATACGTTTACTGTCATTTGCTCTACGAAGTAGGGGCTAATAGATTTAAAAAAATTAATGAAAATAGCGCTCAATAATAAAATGATTAAGAAAAAATAATAACACGTATTATATGAATAGCGTTGCTGGAGACTTGTGAGTATCCAAAGAGCGTGCGAGTTCGAGGTAAACGAGATTGAGAAATTTGCATCATTGGAGAGCATACGAGAAGAGGAGTCTGACCATATTTTGTTGGCGCACGTTGAAGCGATTGAAAAAAAAAACCAAAAAAAAAATCGTATCCCTCCGCTTCAATCGACTTTGTCCTCGTCATCGATGCGGCAAAGATTTTCACTCGCGATCTTGGCGAACTGGCCAGACTACTCTCGCGCGACCAAGTAATATTAATAAAAATAAATGAGAAGAGCAGCAAGGGAGAGAGAAAGAGGGGGGGGGGGGGAGAAAAAATCGAAGAAAATGACAAAAAAAAAGAAAGAAGACAGGAAAACGAGCCAGACTGGTCTTATGAATCGGGCGAAGACAAGATGGGATGAAAAGAGAGAGAGAGAGAGAGAGAGAGAGAGAGCAAGGATAAGCGGAATAAAGAGAAAAAGAGGGAGAGAGAGAGAGAAAACTTATCGACAGGGTTAGTAGAGACGACCAAGTCTGATCGCCAAACAAGATTATTGGACGCTGCACCTTCTCTCTCTCTCTCTCTCTCTCACCCTCTTTTCGTTTCTTTTTTTTCTTGCGGTCTCTATGCGCATATAAAGCCGTGAGATGGTGCGCAGTTACATATATCGAAAGTCAAAATATACACAAGTGCAAATGGCGATAGTATTTTCTAAAGAGATAACTAAGACCGGTTAAGTTTAACTCGTCCACAGACGTTATTACGCCAAACATGGTACACTTTTATAGCCAACATTTCAACGAGCCCATGCAACATTTTTAACGCTTAGAAGAGCAAATATAATTCGATGGAATGATTATTTTCGGTAAAAAACGAAAACAGAGCTATTTCCAAATCGAGAACGATTCACACGGTTAATTCTCGTATTAAGTATTCAAAACAATTTCAACCAAATACTAAAAATTTCGATTATCCCACTAATCCGAAACTACTGGACATTCAATGTCCACGTATAGATGCGTCATCGCCTCGCAGTTTGAACACAAAAATATTCGGCGCATATGCATGCGAGGTATGCGTCATTACCAAGTCAACCGGTTAATCCATTTTTCTCAAATTATTGCACCATTTATCTCTTAACCATTTGCCCTCTCTCTCTCTTTCTCTTTGACGATCATTAGTGCGGAGTACGTGCGCTGTGATCGCCAGAAGGGGCAAAGCCTCATTGCTCCCTCTAATGATACAACAAAGTCGATAATTTGCCTAGGCGAACCGCGAACATACGAAAGTCTAACAGGAGGTACGAGAGCCCGCCACATCGCGGGAGCGAAGGTAAAGAAAAGTTGAAGAAAAAAGCGAGTTAAAAATAAGAAAAAAAAAAAAAATGGTGTATATCCGTCGATATAACATGATATATAACGAACTATCGAAGAAGGGGTCAAGCGGTCTATCTCGCTCTCTCATTCTCTCTCTCTCTCTTCCTTTCCCGCTGGATGCAGCAAAGCTGCCTGGTCCATGGTGATCTTATGTGGCTGTGTGTGTGTTCGCAAGTAGCCGACCACATTCCTCCTACGTATTTATCGTAAATCATCGGTTGCGCGCACGCGGCTAGGAGCGGAGCTAAGGAGAGAGAGAAAGAGAGAGATTTAAAGAGCGCAACGAGCCCAAGCGGGAGCACAGAAAGTCGGGATAGGTCCAGGAGAGCGCGCTAAGCGCGCGAGTAACGAGAACGCCAACTAAACGGATTGGTAAACGGTCAAGCGTTCCTCCAACCCGATATAAACGTATTGAAGGCTTATAAGCAAAAGGGCGTAATCGATAAAGCTTCCTCCGATCAAATCCTGACCACCGAGCCCTTAATACCCGCCAATAATCGAAATCCCGTAATAATGATCATAAATTACATATTTTTGTGGGTGTTCAATCCGAGAGGGAATTTTCTCCTTGCTATAAAGCTCTCTCTCTCTCTCTCTCTCTCCCTCACTCTCTTTCTCTCTCGTTCTGCTCGCCAATCTCAAGACTTCGACAGAGAATCTCACTCTCTCTCTAATTGTCACAAAATAATTTACAGGCCCGATTATATGACCATGTACCGATCCTGAACCTTGTCTCACAGCCTCCCAGTCATCCTCAGTGGCTAACTACAGGCTTTCTCAAAACCTGAGCTCTTGCCTCGCAGAGCAATGAGATTTCATCATTTTTTTAACCAAAGCCTTCGAGCATTCTTCTTTGCTATCCAATAAATAGTACCAGCGAATTCAGAGCCCCGTCGATGAAAGAAGCGTACTCTTCTCCACGGGGGTGAGCACGCTCATCAGCTGTTGGAGCAATCGCGATCGCCACTCCCTGCTATTCTTATCAACGCGTCGGATTGGCTACCGCGTCAAATTCTTTCATACTTCGCGAACAGAACCTTCAAAGAAAACAATGTCAAAAGCTTGATCGTTTTGAAATTGTACGATCCACGTATTCCTCTGCGATTTTAAAGAGGTTTCAATAAAATTAAAAAAAAAAAACATCCAGCGAAATGCGAGAGTGCGAAAAAAGCGTAACTCGCGCTATTTCATACAAAGTATCACTCGGATCGTATATGTTTTCGCAATGTTCTCTTATCTATATGTAACGGAGTCAAGTTTGAATGAGAAAACTCGCGCGCTCAGCTGCTGTGAGATAATCGTGAACGGGGAAGAGACCATAGAACCGCGAGATAAGTTAATAAACACCTCGTGTCTTGGGGCGTTTAAGCTCGAGAAGCCTTTTTCCTCTTTTGCTGCTCGCTCCCTTTCTCTCTTTTCTCCGTTTTGTTTTTCTTTCTCGTTTCATGCACTCAGGAGAATTACACTGAAATACAGGATAAATTGTGCTACGAGAATGAGAAAACGAGTATCCAGAACACACTCCGTGCAACGTTCCATAAGAAGTTAATACTCGTACACGAGCACGTATATGTATATATATATATGTATATATAAAAGTTTATCGAATCGAGGTTTGCTGTACGGGTTTTCGATAAGGTAAATTTATTCCCGTCCGTTGGGTGGCGATCACCCGAGTCCGCAGGTCTCTCGGATTATTCGGCGATAAACACCTATGAGATCACTTTATCATAATGAAAATCGTTATCGTACGTGATTTCTTCTCTTCTATCTTTTATTTTTTTTCTATTTGATTATTTCTTTCGCCATATACCGCAGCGCACCACCAATAAGCAAAAACGTATATACACACGGCAGCAAATTTCTTTACCTCTAAACGTATATATATCTTTTCTTCGTGTGCAATGAGATCCGCGCATTTTATCGCGTTATCACGCGATTTCTATCCTCCCTATGGGTAATTCAGTAAATAGTTGCACATGCGATCGTAACTATGGCCTACATGTATCGCATTACGGTCTCAATAACGAGACCACTCTTTAACCAGCTCCACTATTTTTCAAGCTTCTTTATCGTATTATTCGCTCGGTAAACTTTCTTTTTTTTGCTGCCTCTACTCAAAAACACATTTATTTACTTCTCCATTTCTACGGCTTGAAAACAATTGATAAATCCGATGTTTTGGATTCACTTGCTGAGAAAAGAAATTTTCTGATTGGCGAACAAATCAAAATCGTTGATTCAACAAAAGTTCTGTTGATTTAACTACGTTTTATTTGTTTGTGTTGTTTTTTTCGGAGGGAAAAATCGCTTTGATAAGAAAAAGGATTTATTGAATTGGAAATACAAAGGACGATTCAAACGAATCAGTATCAAAATCTTTTACAAGAGATCAAAATATTTAATGATAATGAAAATAAAATTTGTCGTAAGCTCTATAAAATTTGTAGAATAAATATTAATAATTAATTAATCATGAGAAAGTGAAGCGTTTGGAATAAATTTTATGGAATGAAATGAGTGAAAAATTTGAAATACAACGGTGATCTCAATTTTTCTGTTACAGCGTGAGCCAAAATTGATCGGATGACCTCGTGCGACCCTTCACCATCGTCGTAACCTTTATCCAGTATTACCGGTTTACATCAACAAGGGATAGAGAAGTTCGATGGCAAAGGGCAACCGGTACGCGATGAGAATAAGAGCTGTGAAAAGGAAGAGGGTCAAATGTCGGGGTTGATTTGGGCCTTAGCGGTCCTGTGGTGGCTGCTAACGAATCCTACTGGCCTGCTAAGTCCCAAGTTGCCTCTGGCTCGATCGACGAAAGTGTTAAACCGTAAATGCAAACGTATTATTTGTCTATTAATAATTATTTCTTTGCTTACTCCCTCGATACTTTTGGGTACTCTGTTCTTCCGGTCATTTTTCATATCCTTCAATCGTAGAAATAATTAATCGGTCGAATATTCAATTGTTCAGCCCACAATTACTGAAAACGTGGAAACTTGTGTTTTTGAATTTAAAAAAAATTAATTCGAATGAATAATTTTTTGACATATTCCGAATAATAAATTCGTCAAAATGACTCTTGAAGTATCGAAGGATTTTGCTCATCGACATAATTCTCGTTGTAGTTAGATTTTATTGCAATGTGTATTCGAAGTGTTTTTCTTTCGGTCGATGCTTTATTCTTACATCCTCGATGTACCTGCATTATAAAGGCTCGAAAGGGATGTACAAGAGAAAGTTTGTGTGTGCTCTAGTTGCATCGAACCACCCGCTACGCCGAGCAATGTAATGTTTCGAGAGCATGTGCTTCGTCGTGGTCGAGACCTCGCGGATTCACAACACAAACGGTTTTACACGAGCTTTCGTTTGTGTACTCGACATGCCAAAGCAACGAGTAGAGAAAAACGAAAGAGAATTACGAACAGAAAGAAAAATCAAAGATAGAGAGGGAGAGAGGTAAAGTCTGTACGAATTTATTCCTTTTTAATGGCTAGAAAGAGAGATTTATAGACAAAAAGAAATTCATTAAAGTAGGGTAATAGTGAGAAAGAGAAAAAGAGAGAATTGGAGAGATGACGATGACGATGATGACGATAATTCAGTTTGCCTTGGTCAACACTTCTAGGCAGTGAGGCGAAATAATTTTACAATAAACGTATAAAATGAAATAAAAACGAAATCAAAATCATAAGAGGAATAACTTTGATCCAGTTTAGGATTCGCGTCGCTTCGCACGGGGAAATTGATACAAAATTAAAAGTAAGCTTGAAAGCGACACAATGAAAGTGAAACCAAATAACGCATGACATTAAATGTAATGCGAGCTAATAAACAAAATAATAGAAATAATTAACGCAAGAAAAATACAAAGAATAATGTGATGAGAGAGATCGGATTAGATTAGATTCAATTTATTTATGCCCAGGTGAAAAACCTTCAGAGAAAGACAGAGAGAGAGAGAGAAAGCCAAAAAAATAAAATAATCTTAAAAAATGGTAAAAAATAAAAGATTAAAAAAATATAATGGAAAAAAATCAACAATGAACATTCAGAAATTCGTCAGACAAGAGATAAAATCACACAGATAGATAGAATGAGAGAGAAGAGAGATAAACGAGAGGATTCATGAAAACGTTGAAAAAAGGGGCTTGTAAAAGAAAAAAAAGAAAAATACATAGAAAAAAAAAACAAGAATAAGAAAATGAAAAGAGCGACGAGGAGAAAAACGAGAACAGAGCAATTGTATGTTACGGGCAGCGAGGCAACAGTCTTTGGCGAGAGAGCATTTACTTTTATACCGAGATGTTTAAGGTACTCTCATCCATGTATATGCGCACAGTGTGTATTGCGCGACTCTTTTCTCTCTATGTCTCAACCATAAATGGACGATTGCATTTAAATAGGATACGAAAGAATCTCCCTCGAAGGAGATAGATATAAATCGAGAAACAAAAAATTTTGCGAATCGATGTATAAAGTGAATAAGAAAACCGGGTATTTGAACGGTTTAAACGGATCGAAATTCAATTTAACGAATATCAAATATACGAAAAAAATGTCTCGAAAAATTTCTCAGTTATTCTAAAAAGTTACAGCTCGAAGAAGAGATACTTTGAGACGTCGAAAAATATTGAAATAACGAGGGATGAAAGCATTTTGGGCGACGCCCAAACCTCGTCTCTCCACCCCGGAGACACCGAGTAAAATAAAAACGTACGTGGAAGCTGATCGATAAAAATCTTCAACGAAAATTCACAGTTCAGAAAAGTGACAATGCATCGGGACTTTGCATGAGTAAAGTAAAATGCTTTGAGGCACAATAAAAGAATGCAACGAAAGTAATGCTCCCTCTGGAGTCGCCGCAGTGATTATTTCATACACGTACGCATATATTTTGATATTCACGTATACATACGTATCCGTTATTAAAATGTAATTTCCTCGGCGTGCTTCCGTCTCTAGCACACGCGATCTTTTTCTCTCTCTTACTCTTTCTCAAGAACTCGGTAAATCTCGTCCGATGTATCTCGCAATTACAACACGTTATAAAGCGCGTATATGTATATGCGCATAAAAAATGAAAAGAAATTAAATTGAAAATGCGCTTGGCTGACGCGATATTAACGCGTCGAGGGCGAGAGCGACTGAAATAATCCTTAAAATGATAGCGGCGCTAAATTTCAGGTGCATCACATATATATAAATATATTAGAGGATATATGTGTATGCATATTTGAGCTCCGGGGCAATACTGCAACTGTCTGCTTCTAATTGCGTACGAATAACGCCCCAAAGCCATGGACTTGCTATTTCTCCTGTTGCACTCTTGAATTTTCTATATCATCCTATTTCTCCCTCTCTCTTTCTCTCTCTTGCTCTTTTTCCATAGTACATTCATTTATACGTACAGATATATGAATGTTTTAGAACACCGTACGAGAATAAGCTGCAGAATATAATCTGTGAGGGCATTCATGCTACACTACTCTTGTAAATCTTGAGACGTTTTACCTGCACTTCTATAGGACTTTCAAGCCCAAATAACTATCAAATCTGTATAATTTTCATCTTTCAAAAACCAATTTACAAAATGACTTGCTTCTGCGAAAACTGTCATTTGAGTTGAGTCCGCGTTTTTTTTTTCGCTTATTCAAAACTAATCGCACGATTCTCGTTAAGTTTTTCTTTCTCATTCGAATTCTCGTTTGAAAAAAAATATTGCAAATATATATTTTTTTGTCTACGAGAAGCATTACGTCGAAATGATAAAACGATAGAAAATAATATTCAAGAGAAAATGGATCGATAAAAAAAAAAACCTGAAAAACGAGCGTTTCGAGCTTCATTTTGTCGCGGTTGTTGCCAACGTGTTTGCCAATTTTTAATCGCAGTCAATGGAAACAAGAATTATTTTCGATACTCGCGAGCAACAGCACAAAGTGCGACTCCAAATAATGTGGAAAATATGTAGGAGGAATGCGTGTGTGCCAAAATAATGAAAATCAAAAGTTTGTTCATTCGATTCGGAATTCATCGTATACGGAGAATTATATAGAATGAAGTACTGCTTGTACATATATGTAGGTACACGTACGAGCATATGCTGATGGTAAAAGGACACGGAGATAGCCAGCTAGATGGGTACTTGAAACGAATTTATTAACATCTCGTAGAAATATGGGCTCGTTTAGATACACACGCCCATGCCAGAACTTGCGCAGCCTCACGATCTCTACGGACAGGTGAGAATACGTGAAAGAGAGAAAGAGCGATAGAAGGGATGGGAGAGAGAGAGGGAGAGAGAGAAAGAGCGAGTAAGAGATAGCTAAGCCTCGAGGAACTGGAAGAGCACCTCTAACACTACGAAAAATAAAAATCATCGTAAATATGAAATAAAAGGTTTAGAAGAAAACAGTCAAAGATATCGCTCCTGCGTGGTCACATTTAATCGAAAAATTATCCTTTCCACCGAGCATTGTTTAAATAATTTTAGAAATGTCATAAAGCCTGATTATCAATCGTCGATTTTACTTATTCTCAATAATATTATTCTGATGTGACAAAACTTGAAATTTTGAGATTCACGAAAACTTTTGATTTTGATTTTTCATTATCATGACAATCAGATTTTTTAACTGTCATTTCACGATGAATCATAGCAGTTGAAAATCTTTTTGATTTCAGCAACTCGGATCCATCGATATTCGTGACTTTTTATACAGTTTTTTGGAAATATTTTTATAAATATAACGCTGAACATAAAATAAACGGTGAGCAAAAAAAAATTATCGAATACGGAGTGTGAATATGTTTTGATAGTGAAATTCTTGCTGAAGATTCCGGATGTTCTCGCGTTAGGCAGTTACACACATACAGATACAAAGTCGAAGACCAATTACAGCGCAAGAGCTTCTTAACGAACTGCGGAAATCTCAGATCCGTTACGGAGAATAAGCGTAAAAGAGGAAACGTTAAATAGATATTGCTCGATCTCTTTCTCACGTGTTAAAATTGTTACGGTGGCTTTCAACATGGGAAGAGACGAGACGATGCAAAAAAAAAATATGAATTCCGAGGGATGAGTCGAGAGGGAGATTCGTAACAATTTCCGATAAGTAATAAGCAATCAAGAACATACACGTTAGGAATCGTAAAATAATGTTGGTGTCGTGTAACATATCATTTTCTTCGATTTTCCAGCTCCCGTTTGATGCTCCGTAACTTTTTTAAATCAGTTATATATAACTGTAATAACGATTATTTTCATATTATATTCATTATTTTTCAAAGTTTCTCGTGATCTCGAGGAGTTTCTAATTTTTAGAAAACGTTGATTACTTTTTATGATTGAAAAATATGATTATTTTCTTTATAGCAAATTAACAAGAGCGAATTTTTTTTTTTTTCTTCCTTTTAACAAGAAATAATGACGAATTTTATGTTCTTTTCAATATCCTCACGTTTCTTCGCGTCGTATCCTTTTTCCACACACTTTTACAGCCAAGTAGCTGCTGATAATACATTTATAAAGATCCAGCGACCTCTAAATGGATATTTATTTTTATATATCTATAAATATATCATTTATTATGGGAGAGAAATGAAAATGCAATGGTGCAAATCGAAGCTGGAAACTCGCGAGTCATCGATGCAATTCGATTTAATTGAGTTTCGACTTGTTACAGGCAATCCTTTTCCTTCCTTCTCTCTCTCTCTCTCTCTCTCTCTCTCTCTCTCTCTCTCTCTCTCTCTCTCTCTCTCTCTCTCTCTCTCTTTCTCGTTTTCTTCTTATCTACAATATGTATCGATAATACGTGATCTCTTCGGGGATGAAGGTAACCACGAATAAAGACGGTAAATAAGATTGGTGTTAATCTCATCCAGACGTTATAATTCTTTCATTTCTTTTTTTCTCATTCTCTCTTCACGTTTCTTCTTTTTATTTACTCATTTTTTTTTTCCACTCAGTTGCAAAAGTAGTTATCGAGTCGCGATAGGGGCTTTATGATGAGAAAAAAATCATATTACCTCTTTCATTATCTGCTGTCTTCATTTTTTGCCATTTATTTACCGCTATTTTTTGCCTACGATAACAACCAAACGATGGTCCAGATGATGATCGATTATTAACCTCAAATAATTAATTTGACAATCAATTTTAAATAAATAATTTCCAGGTATGCGTACTCAAGCTGCAAAACATTCTCGATCGCGATTAATCGAAATTGTTCTTTATCCTTCATTCCTTTCCACTGGCAAGATCGTTGGACCCATTTTGAGAGGTGTAAGAAGCAGGAATCTTTGTAGCATTTTCTCTACTTTCGTACCATTCTTTTTTTTCCCAATCAATTCGGTACTTTTTAGCGAGGCACTTAACATTTTTATGGAAAACGCGCAGAATCCCTTCTTCAATGGTTAAGGCCCTGAATTTTCGATCCTTCGAATTAGCAGAAAGAAGGAAAGTTATTCAAATTCCCACAGTTCGTTCTTCTTACGAGAAATAAACTCTCGTTTTAATAATTTTTAATCTCTTTTTTCTCAGATTTGATGTCAGGAGAAAAATTTATAAAATTTTTTAAAATCTGAAAGTCTGATATATCGAGAATGAAGAAAATATCGCAAGAATCTCAGAAATAAATTGACTTGGAATAAAAAAATGGAGTATAAAATCAAGAATGTCACTCGTTGAATTTAGGGTCAAAGCGTTGAGATATACACATCGGCGGGTGTGTATTTCTCGATAGGAAATAATTGATGGTGACGTTGGAACGAAATTTCCAGGCTAAAAGGGACATACTCGTGTGAGGGGGTTGTACCTCAAGACACGCTTGTGGTTTAACGTGGGCGAGAAGAACTCATGCTCGGAGACATGCTCGCGAAAACACGTGGATCTTGCACCAATGCTTCGCAATCCTTCTTCCTCGGCGCGATCCGCACGTACCTCGCTATCCTCCAATGTTCACACTGTATGGATATTTAGACACATGGGTCGTTTTATACAAAATCGTCGAGTTCATATCACGAGCAATCGCATTTTTTTTTTTCTTGAGTTGATCAAAATTTTGAGCCTCTTTACGAAAAATGTTTTTGATACAACTTTGATGAGATTTTTTCGTTATTTTGCAATCAAATCGATCAAAATTTTGGAGCTTCTTTACAAGGAACGTTTTCAATTCCACTGTAATGAGGCTTTTTCTACTGATAGCAAACATTTGAGATTTTTATTTATTTTTTTTATTCAAAAATGTTTTCATTTCATTTGATTCGAGATTGATTTAATGGACATTTCTATCGGGGAAAGATCGCGTACGAGAAAAAAAGGAATCGAAATTCGAATGGTAGGATGTTGTGAGTAGAATAGAAATGACTGAAATTCCGTGACAAAAAACGAAGTTACAACGAAGTTGAAGAAAATTAATTAGTTCGCAATTGAAAATTTATTGGAAAAATAGCTGCAGAGAGAGGAAAATGGAAAGAAATTGTGAGTCGCAGTAGATTCGAGGATAATTGACTGAGAATTGCTTATACGAAAGAAGATGGCAAGCAAACTAGTCGCGTGCGCGGCACGCCCGCGGCTTTTCTTCTCGCCCCTCGTCTCTCTCGCCTTCTCTCGGATGGATCGGGAACGCGAGAGAAAAGCCTCGAAAAGCCGTAAATCTCTCAGCTTAATGGTCCCTCTTCTAGATTCTCTGAACTCTTCTCGTTTTTTCTCACTCCTTCTTCTTCCTTTGTAACGAAGGATCTAGGAATATAACTCGCCAGAGGCAACGCGACTCTCGGATAAAAAAAGAAGAAAAAACAAAATAGATACGACGCCTGCGAATACGCGCGCTTCCATCCATATTATTTCATTCCTGATGAAGTGAAAACGTTCAGTTTTCGTAAATAATGCATTTGGATTACTCGTTACAATGTCAACTTTCAGATACAATTAACTTCGAGTTTTTTAGCTTCTTATACACTGAGAAAAAACAATTTGTTCATCGAACAAAATCCCATTTAGTTGTCCTCCACTATTTTTTGTCGTTGAATGCACTAAATCATTTGCCAATTAAAAAAAAATACAATTGAATCCACTATATTTTTGTCCAACCGAATGGACTTTGGTTGACGAACAACATTTTTTTCACAGTTCATAATATTTTTTTTTAAATCTCAATTCATCAGATTGACTAAACGGTAATCGTTCGGACGAATAAACACTGAGTAAAATGAATTCGTAAATTCAACAAATTTTTTGTTGGTTCGACAAATTTTTTTGTTGGTTCAACGAATCGTGGCGAACAAAATGAAATTTGTTAACCCAAACGAAATTTGGTTCATTCAAATACTTAATTTTTCACTACGACAAAAATATCGTTGAATCAACAAAAGTTTTGTTGAATCAACAAAAGTTTTGTTGAATCAACAAATTTAATTTGTTCGCCACAATTTCAAATTTTTTTTCTCATTGAACGAATAAATTTATTTCGATGATGCACCGAAGCTTCTTCGACCGATAGCTTGTTTCAGAATGTCCAAAAAAATCTTGTCTCATCTCAGAAACATTTTTTTGTCCGAATCGAACTGACTATATCGGTCGAAAGAAACGAAACTCGTTTCGATAGAAAAAAAAAAAAATTTTCATTGCATCAACAATTATCTTCGTTGATTCAAAATTAAAAAACAGTTTTCAATGAATTTGAATTCATTAATTGAAGTATTTCGTTCAAGCATAAAAATTCGTCACTTAGTATATAGGGAGAGAGAGAAATAGTTAATCGAATAATCGTTGAGAATAATAATATCGAGCTTTTTGAATTTCGCTGACGTAACAGGTCTCAGAGTCTGAAATAATTGGCAAGAGATCTTGTTTCCTGTATAATTGATCGGATAAGAATCGACCTCAGTTCGTATACTCGTTTAGTATGTAACGAGAGAATACACCAGAGTCATATATTTTATTAGTATCTCTGTGCTTCGGTATGCCCTCGATCTATTGTACATATTTGCCATTACACTGTGTCCTGATCATTTTATACGGTATAGATCACCAGCCCGAGGGAAGAAAAGAGATGAGAGAGAGAGAGGGATTTACACGCTTGTCTATCCCCTGGTGTTTATTGTTGTTATTTATTGCCTCGTTCGATTTGTATCATCGTTTATTTATACTTGTACTTGACTTTTCTCTCTCTCGAGTCTCTCTTTTACGATATTTTCTTCGTTACAGCTCATTATATACACGTACATTTACAATTCCAGTAACGTACATTCAGTTTCTCGCCAGTTGCATTACTCTGACCACATTTTCTAATGTAAATAACATTTTTTATTTAATTTTTAAATAATTCGTGCAAACGAATGTACGAAAACTCAATCGATCAAATTGGACAAAATTTCTGAATAATTTGATCATTTAAACGAAATATTTCCCACTGTTTCTCGAAAATAATCGATCAACTATGGACCCAAAATTTCTTATTTTATTCATAGATTTATAAGCACCAATGGAGCATGAATAATCGAAGGTACCATTGAAATATCTTCGTCGTTGGGGCAGGATTGGGGTTTCTATGCGGCATGTGCCTGGCTATTTGATGAATGCAATGCCCTTAGAAATCCCAAAAATGTTCAACGCTCAAACGCCAATTTCGCCAACGAAATGAATCTTCATTTAGTTATAACATTTGTTGTTGATTTGCGTCGAAAAAATCGATAAAAAAGTATCGACGAATAAACACGTTTTTATTGGAACCAATGATTCTGCATCGAATTTATTGATAAACGAATAAAATGTATACTTCGTTCGTGAGAAATAACTTCATTGAAATTGTATTTTTTGACTCACGAGCTTCGAGTGCCTGTCGACCAGGCGTATCCTCGGGAAACCAACGGCACCCCCACGCAACGGTGTGCTCGGATTATCCTGCACTTCGCTCCTGCGCTCCAACACACTCCGCAACATATTTTCTCCTCTTTTTTGCTTCGCTCTCGCATTTACAGCTTTTTATATATATTTTTTTTATTTATTTTTTATTATTGTTTCTCAACCCTCGTATACTTGTAATTTGAACGAACACTTTAATTACTAATTCGTGTTTGAAAGGGTGTGATTAACGGTGTTGTCGAGGCACGACGGATGTCAACTACCGTTAAGAGAAACGCTTAGAGCTCTCTCTCTCTCTCTCTCCAGACACTTATAATCAACGATGGTATCGAACACGAAAATAATGATAATGCTAATGAATTATGAAAACAATTCACTCGATCGTTCTGTTTTCCTATTAGTTTTCATGATCACGTGACTTTTGGTGTTATCGTTGATGGCAATCGAATTCGTTTCCGAAAATTTCTATTGACTTTGAATTGAAAAAACAATCATAATACAAATCGGTGACTCGAAGTGTCAGTTTTCTCTCGTAATTTGTTTGAAAAACTTTCTTTATTTTCAGATTTTATTTATAATTTTTTAAATTACCAAATATCATAATATTTTTTCAATAAATATTGGTATCAAAGTTTCTTGGGAAGATGATTAAATATTGAATAATGAAAGGTAAATGATCAAAAGGAAATTGATAAAAAGCACAAGTGACGAAAGGATATTCTTTATTTTTCAAAATCTTTTGAAATTTGTATCGTTTTATTTATCAGTAATTTCACTTTGATATTGTTTTTTTTTTGTACCCCTGTTGCAACGATTCTCGTAGCATTTAGTTTCGTTTAATCTTTCGTTTTTCTTTTTGTTTCTTTTATTTTTTTCTTTCTTTCGATTTTCGTTTCGTTTTATTCCCAGGTTGCGTTCTCTCTGAATGGCTTTTTCTTCGCGTCGTTATCTCCCGTCGATCCGCTCCCAACGTCGGCCTTTCGTTTTCGTCTTTTCTTACCTGCACAGAAGAAAAGATACACAGAGTGATTCAGAATCAAGGTAATTTTGCGTGATTTGTTTGTCTTTTTTTTTTTTTTTTTACATATTTTTTCATCTATTTCTAATGATGCATGTTTAGGAGATGTGGGTGAAAAGTGCCTGTGTGAAAAACTTGAATTATCCTGTTTGATTTATTTATATTAGAATTTTCGGGCTTTCCCTTCATCAGCTACGATATTAATCGTGTTTTTTTTTTCTCGTCTGTATCTTCCGAAATTATTTATATTAGAATCGAGCGAATTATTTTTTTTCCATTGTCCAAATTGACTCGTTGTTTGTTTTTTTTTTTTTTTCAACCAAATTTCTGTATTTTGATAATTTGGCACTCAATCTTCTGCGAATACAACGAAAATGCAATATTCTCGTGTTTCGTTGCTATTGAAACTGAAACAAACAACAAAAAAAGAAAAAAAAAAAAAAACTGAACGTTCGAGAAGCCTTGATTCTGAATTTCCGTGAAACAAAAAATCCTAACGACAAATCACTCACTCAATTAGCACGAGAGTCCAACGTCACGTTTTTTTCTTCTCATATTTATTTATCAATTGCTTTATTTTCGTTCTTTCTTTCGTCGTATAAAAAAGAGATAAGAAATATTAAATAATTGATTCTTGAACATAACCATCACCAGGTTAAATAAAAACTCACTTAATCATAAATTAATGCATAAGTCATTGACACGTGTGCAAGAGTCTGTATATATATTTATATACATATAGATTCTTCAGTTAAATTTATTGAAGAGACGAGCATTTTTCAAAATTTTCTTAGAAATCTTTCCTATTTTCAAGTTTATATTTTTATTTGTCAAAAATTTAATACACAATAAATATATTTAATGAAACGATATTAAATTAATGATGATAATAAATGAAGATTTTTCTTCAACTATACGAAAAATGCCCCTCTCTCTTTATCTCAGTTTGACAATATTAGTACGCAGTTCGAGTACTTTTTCTTTTGTTTCACGCTTTCGTACATTCATTTGTTCGTGAACGGTGCTATCACAAATTTTAATTATAGTAATTGATAGAGCGCTTAGGAAAACGTCATCGAGCGCGATAAAACTTTTTTTGTTTTTTATTCAACAATATTTATATCCCCTGTATCTCTTATCCTTTTTCTTTGGAGCTCCATCGAGACTCATTCCGGTCAAATATTTTTAATTTTTTTTTTTTTTTTTGCAATTTTCGATAAATACGCGTCGTTTTATCGATTAATTTTGTCTTTATTTTTAGATATTCCCAAGTGAAGAAAACACGTGTTTCGATCACTCAAACCTCGCGTCGAAACTGCAGTGCTGTTGAAAAAAATTGTACTTTTTTCATTGCCCTTTTTTACCGATATAAATTTGAAAAAAATTATTTAGTTTTTCTTATTTTTGACCGAAATTGCGCCTTCATTGCTACCGGTGTTTTCATTATCTTCCTACGCTCCCACTCTTTTCGTGAAGACTCGGAGACAGCAGAAGGAAACGACAAACTTGGCCGTCTCACTCTCGCTCGTGATTGGATTTCAACGCCGTGGGGCATTCTCTGTCGTCGGTAACGGACCGTTAACATTTTACGTAAATATACAATTCGATTATTAATCGATTTGTCAGCCTGACTCGTTGCAATCGCTTTTATAATGGTTTTCTCTTTAAATTATTTACTGTTTTTTTTTTTTTTTTTTTTCAAACCACGATTATTTTTTCTTGCTAATCGAATTCAATCAATTACGTTTCAATTGATACGGTCTTCGCGATTTCTCTACCTTACGACATCACACGAATTCATATTCATCTTTTTAGGAACTCAAACATCATCGAGACGTAAGTAAATATGTATCTGTTATCAATATCATTTTACGAGCTTATTTTATCGATGCTCCTTCGAAAAATACTTATTTCTTTTATGATACTTTTCAATACAATAAATAATGACGTTGGTCGGTTTTTTCGACATGTGGAATATTTCTAATGAATTTTTCGTAAAATTTGAAAAGGCATGAAAACTTGTCCGAACTTTAATTGCCAATCTTTTGAAGATTTTCTGTTCGAAAATTCCTTACGAAAGAAAATTTTTTAAAAATAATGAACTTTACATGGCTTGATGAATTGAAATGAGACGTTAAAATTTAAGGGAAAAAAATATCGAGATAAACTTAAAGACTTAAAAATGCAATGAAACTTTTAGTTTTTGATTGCTGAATTGAAAATTATCGTGTAACGGAAAAGCCTTTTTAAACGAACTCCCTTTTTATTGGTGGAAATAAATTTCCAGCAATAGAAAAAAACGTTGTTCGCGGATGATTTTAGAAAAAAAAAAGTAAAAACAAATAAAAATCATGAAAACCGATTAAACTAGCCGGAGCTTTTTTTCTCATTGATAAACCGTTCGTCGAAAACCATAATGGCGTAAAAAAGTAATAAAATAACACCGATTACTTGTGCGATTCGGACGGAAACCGATGTGTCAGAAGTACTTTCAGATTTTCTTTTGGTGCTTCGGAGCGTTTTGACGTTTGATTTTTTCGTTAAAAGTTTGGTAACTCTTATATTCGGGAAGAAAGGTTTTTTCAATATATTCTCATCGACGGATGAGTTCGTAGATTTTTCGATGTTTGTCGTAAAGTTTGAAAATTTTGATTTTCTCTTCGGGCTTCTGGTAAGCTTGAGACTCGTTTTTGACGTATCGTCAGAATTTCGGAAAGAATTTGACAATCTAACGGGATCAAGATTTCCATAATTTTTACCGGAACGATAAGAAGTCGTTTTGGACGATGGACATTCTTGGTCCGGCGACATGCATGGAAAATGTTCTATTGTCCCTACTTTCTCATAATCGTTCAAATCAACGTCCTTGTAGTATCCCTGGTCTTGCAATCTTACAATTCTATTATATTCGGTCAAAGTTAAAGAAGACCAATCTTCCGGTTCGTCTTCGTTGCCGGGTATCCTTGTGCGCGACTCCGTTGCTCGACTCTTCGGTGCCGGATTATCGCGATTTATCAATGTGTATCTTTCCGATATCCAGAACGAAACTGGACTACTTTTGTAATTCACATTATCGTTCCGACTCGATACTTTTTTTACTTGATTACCTGATGCCATTTCCCAACCATCCTCATCTCGACTATTGTCGACGCCGTTCGCCGAATTATCCTCCTGCTGCTCCTTCCTTCCATCTTTTCTCGATGTTGCGTTCCTACAATCATAAAAAAAATAAACATTGATCTCATGATTAACGAAGCGGTCGAATCGAATCGATAATTAATTAAACGAGGAATTAATCGTTTTACATCCAAATTCGAAAATAAAACGAAAAAAAAGAACACTTGATTTCACAATGAATGAGATTATTTCAATGATATTTTGTTGCCTCAACACGAACTTGTTTAGCAGCCTCACAAAGCTTTGTTGGTTCGACTAATAATTTGTTTCAGAATTCACAAATTATTTTGTCTTATTTCAAAAATATTTTGTTGTCCATATCGAACTAAATATTTTGAGCGAGAGAACCAAAATTCGTTTCAATCGACGAGATTTTTTTTCTCAGTGTATTAGTTGCCAGTGAATGAAATTCGGTAACATTCGTTTTGTATTTTAATCCAATTCAATGGGTTGCATATCCGAGATGTAAATCTCGATTCAATGGAAGAAAATTTCGAGTCGTTTAACGCATACACATATGTACATATAAGACCGAAGTGAAGCCACTGAATTTCCTCATTCTCGTTAATCACGAGGAAGCATTCCCGAGGCTGGTTGTACTAAAAGCTCCTGGTTGCTGGATCAACCGAGAGAATATCTCTCTTGTACAAGCAAGCCCCGTGTACGTTTGACCAACGTACGAACGTTCGACAAGTAAAAAATCTTGGCGTGCTCCCACGTCGTACTTCACTACAATTTACTTCGAAAGTCCATGCCTACCAGAATTTATTCAGGGCATCCGTCGGACGTTGAGAGTTATATATATATACATCCATGAGCGTTAATTTATATGTATGTATAGAACGGTTAATAAAAATATATATTTGCGCATGTAAAGAGAAATGAGCGTATACACGTTTAACTTTATGAATATTCAAGAAGCCCAGTTGAAACGAGAAGAAGTATTTTGCACGCAGCCGAGCACGCACTCGAGAAAATAATCTTGAAGGGGATAACTCATGATTCGATAAACAGAAAGACGCGAAAAGCGCGAACGAGAGAGAGAGCACAAATTACACTGGACTTGTCTTTGAAGAGGAATTGGTATTAGTAACAAGAAAAATTCGATTCGAATTTTGTTTCTATTTCTCTCTCTCTTTTTCATATTTCCTGCGAGTCTTGTTGCACGTTTTGCTGCAATGCTTAAAATCTTTGAAAACTCGTATATCGTCGAGAACAGCCAGAGGCGAAAGGGGCAATTGGTAGTTTGATGTATTTCCCTGTTAAGGTCTTTTTTTTTTTTTTCTTTCTCTCAAATTACCCGAGGAAATATCCGACAGTATTTGAGTGAGTTGGTTGGCGCAAGAAGGAATGGAACTGTGAGAAGTGAGGAAGGATATCAGCAGCTTTGTGAAAGTCGAAAAAGAAATAAAATCAAAAGGAAGAAATAAACGTTGAAATAAAAAAAAAAAAAAAAAAAATAATATGGCAAGAATGAACGGAAAGGTGGTAGCCAGGAGCCAAGTTGTTAATGCCAACATTAATATCTCGTCACTCTTTCATTTTAGCATAACATTTATATAGATATAATATCGTGAGGCTATACACATTCGTTGTTAAGATTTTTTCAGTCGGCTTATAACTCTGTCTAAGATTGCCAAAGGCGACTTTTTCGAGCCTCTCTTAAATGGGCTCTCACACGTACCTTACGAGGCGTAATTATCCTCGAGAAAATGAACCGTTAAAGACTAAAAGCTCATCCATAGCTATGACTAGAAATCAAGGGAAGAAACAACACTCTTGAACGATAATACTGAGGGTGACAAGCTTTACCCATTTATCTTTCTCTCTCTCTCTCTCTCTCTCTCTCTCTCTTTATCTCTCTCCCACTCTATTTCGTTCATCCTCTCAACTCGATCTTAACAAAGTATTCGAAGCGATGTAAAATTTATTCGTGTCGTTCGCTTTAACGAGTCTCGGAACTGAATCGCGAATGCAATCAACGAATGCAAGCCGCGCAACTTGCAACGATGCAAAGACAGTGCTGAATCTCTTTCTTCTTATGTTGCTTTGTTTTTATTATTTATTTTCTTCAGTCTCTCTCTCTCTCTCTCTCTCTCTCTCTCTGTCTCCTTTCTTGATTATTCTCCGGGGAGTATCTAGGCGTTGATTTTCGTTAACGAACCCCACACCGACCAACGCGTGGCTCGTGTCGCCTCCATTCAGACAAGAAATCCTCTCAGAAAGAAAAGTAACATTAATGAAGTATAAAGCTGATCTTCGTGCTTAAATGCTGCGATATTTTTTTTCAATTTCAAACTATTTTTTCAATTGCTTGACGCACATTCCAAATCAATTGTATTCCTGCTTATTTTCTCAGTTTCCTGTTCGAAAACCCGTGAACGCCCACGTTAAAAATACTACCGCGTTCTTTCGGAAAGAGAAAAGATGGAAAGAAAAAAAAAAAAAGAATTAAATAAAAGTCATGTAAATCACGGTATGTCGCCTTGCATTGTCTTAGCATCCCTCGTCGACGTTCAAATCGCCTTCTTACGATGCAATCGCCTCGTGGAAATTTTTACTCGCTGCACCTATTCTCGCGCCGATTTGCCAATCCTCTCCTTTCACCGTCATATTTTTACGCATTTTTTCATGTCTCTTCGTTTTTTTTTTTATTCTTCAAAGCTTTCCGATTGTTTGGACAAATTTAGAAGGCGTAGATTGGCTCTGCAGAGGAGAATCGTGCGAGAAATATTTTCATGCCAAGTTGGCGTGAGAAATTTTCCGACCTAAAAAAAAAAAAACTGTAGGATCAAAGTCATAAAACACTTTTGAAGAATTCCCAATTTTATGAACGGAAATTCGCTTGTGTTCGCAGCCTTTGATGAGGATAAAAGTGGAATGCGATCACGTTTTTAATGAAACCTTGACAATTTTCGTTCCGTCGAAATGTTTTTTACACGTTTTTTTATAACACAACTATTCAAGATTGTACCGAATGCAAAACTGACTAATTACAATCGTATACGCGTATCGAGGATTGAAAAACCGGTTTTCGTTTCTGCTTGAGATACGCGAGAGGGCGTTTAACATTTTGTACTAACGAGTTTAAGTCTCGGAGAGCGCGATAACGATAGTTAAGGTGCTACGCGCTCGAATTAGTCGGGATGAAACGAAACAGAGGAGGGGAAAAAAAAAGAAAGAAAAAATTACGAGAAGAGCTACCGGGAGTTGAAACGCGACTAATATGTGCCCACATCAGAAATCGTAAATACGATGAAAATCCTTCTTTGGGCTCCCGCTTATATACGAGTTAACGAGTATCATAACATTTACGTTTATCGTTTTTGACTTTTTTTTCTCTCATATTTATCATTATTCAATTTTCTTAATTTTACCCCGTTATCATGTTCTTGTAATTTAATACAGACTCAACTTTTTATCGCTCATATTTCGTTACGCGGATATACATTCATCTTATTTTCAAATCCAACGATTTACTTATGTTTTACTCTCATTTTTGGTAAGCATAAACTCTCGTTAGTGTAAAAACTTTGAAAATTTTTATTCCTCAAAATTTTTCATAATTTTGACTCGTTTTGCGTGAAAAATTGTAGCTCAAATTTAAGGAAATCTTCTGTTTGATATTTCGTATTGAAGTGAAGTATTTGAAAAAAGGGGAGAGAAAATAAAAAAGAAAATTTGTGCAAAAGGAAATTCAAATTTCGTGTGAGGTCCATCCAACACTAATTGTGATGCCTGTCGATTGGCTAAGTTCAGTCATTTATATCGCCATCGGGTGAGCAAGAATGAAAGAGCCTAGTCGGACGAAGGATTGAAAGAAAAAAGAATTTCTCGACCTTCTCGTTCATCGGAGCGAGAGATGGATGTACAGGGTTAAGAGGCGCGTGTCCAATCACGTGTGACTCGTAGGCGATTTGAGAAAGAGAGAGAGAGAGAGAGAGAGAGAAAAGCGCAAATAGTCTTTGCATTTGCATTCCAGAAGCGAAACGTCCACGCTACATTATCCGAGACATGTTGGATTATTCTAATCAAGGCTCCCCTTGTTCCTCTTGTTTCATTGAACTCAAGAGAAAAAAAAGGGAGAAACGGAATCGTTCAAAATCAGAAGCGTCTGTTCGGCTGGCAAATTCATTGCAATTTTTTAAATTTATTTATATTTTATCGACAACTTCAATGATTTATCGATTACTGAATCGCGTGCTCAGCTTTTTAGGGCTTGTTCCTACTGACTGAAATCAAAATGAATTAATTCACATCGTTTCGGGGCCAATTTGTCATTGAGAAAATACTGGAAATTTCGAAAAATTCTTCATCTCCATAAACTCCGAAGTAGTGTTTATTGAAAAGGATTAATTAGATTTTTAAAAAGTGAATCGAGTTTCGATTCGTGTTTATTCTTCTCGATCGTTTCATTCTTTCGTCGAATTCACTCGATTTGACGAAAAAATAAAACGATTTCAAAAATCTTCAAAATCAAATTACAGAATTACGAAATGAAATTATTACATTTCCGAAAATGAATGCTCTTTTCCACTGTCTATAAACTTATCATTGAATAATCATGAAGTGAATTCATTGGAAACGAGCTGAAATTCAATCGTTCGTGAGTGCATTTCAGTTAGAAAATGACTAAAATATGTTTAAACGAAGTAAATCATTCATTTCCTTACTTTCTCGGTGTCCCAACAGATTTTTGAGATAAAAAATATAAATGCAATGTTGTCCGTCGGACGTATGCGTGGATAGGCGAAAAAAAAAATTCGAATGCTTAGATGTTCCGAATCTTTGAAACGTCGCTTCGAGTTTACCATTACTAAATTTAGTTCTCTCGCTATTGGAGAGAATAATAAATTTAAAACAGATGGCGAATAAGCCAAGACCGAATCATGGAGCCTCGAAAGCTTGAACGTGAGAGATGAAAGCAAGAGGAAAAAAAAATAAAATAGGAAATGCGTTTATTCGCATTGAAAACATGTGTAACGAAACGCGAGCATTTATTCAGGCGAGAAACCTCGTCGGGTCTATGCAAATAACTCCGTGTACAGGAAATTCAGAACAACTCGAGCCACACGAGCAAGGACGTGTACTTGATAAACTCGAGCCCAGAGAGAATACTCGACCGAGCAAAACACTATTTTTTCGTCCAGTCGAAAAAAAAGCTCATGCGCTCAATGTTCAAATTGTTTCTATTTTTTTTTTCGCAGCTAACAATGAAATGAATATGGAGGCATTGCAATCGAATTTTGGTGGAGATAAATCTAGTTGCTCTACACTAGTATAATTTCGATTGAAGCAACAATCAATATGTTTATAACTACCAGATCTCTTCTTTGGCTAATTGTTGGAATATTGAGCTATTTATTCGATTGGAGAATTAAAACAAGCCGGTAAAAATTTTGTTCAAATGAATTTGCCTCAAAAAATAAAAAATCGCTCGACTCCCATTTTGATTGTGTATTCTCTGCAAACTTTTATAGTTGTTGCCAAACTTTGTGTTTTCCGATATTAAAAGTAGATCTTTGTAAGGAAGAAAAAGTTGGAAAACTTCAAGAATCTTCTGGCAAAAAAAACTCTCAGGCAAATTGAATTCTTCTGACTCTCATGAAATTGTTTGCATCCAAATGTGAATATCAGTCATTTTTTTTCCGACGAATCATGAAGTTTGATCGGTAATTTGAAAACTTACTCAGTCGGGGATTTCCGTTTTCGATCCAACGTAATTGGTGCAGAATATCCATCAATGGAATTTTGATGGTCCGAGTAAGTTTGAATTTTGCACTTTTGCATACGTTTGTCCTTGTTGAGATTTTTGAGGAGGGAAGCTGATTGATCGCGTCGATTCAAACCAACGTACGCCGTGACGTCGCTCAACCATGATACGTAGACTCCACCTTAGATAATAACTTTCATATAAATGTACATTTTTTCTCGAATACAATTAAAGATTGGGCTAAGATTGAATCGACGATTGTAAGCTTAGTGGTATCTTTCGATTGTGATCATTTATTTTCTGTACTTAACGAAAGATACAAAATATGGAGCAAATAACGATCGGAAATTTTTATCAAATTTTTATACAGTTTTATCATCGAATATTCATCGCATAGAATTAGTAGAAAATTTGCGTGAAACGATTGTAACTTACCAAATGGACTGAAGAGTTGAGCCAAATCACCCACTTTCCATTCTTTTGGAAATGTCAGGTGAAAAACGTGATCCCTGCTCGGCTTTGCTGTAAATCACACGAAAACAAATAAAATTACGAATCATCATAATTGCATCGTTTTTTTTTCAAAACTTATCAACTCACGATCATTTCCCTCGAGATTTATGTACGGAAAGTCCTTCAGTCTAGTTATTAATAATCTGAAACGTTAAGGCGACATTAAAGAGAAAACTAGAAATGAAAAAAGGCGAACACAGGAGAAATTAAAAAAATAAAAATATTTCAAGCCAGTGAAAAACAAAATGATCGATTACAGCAAAAAATAATTGAAAATGAAGGTGAAAATTTCAACAGTTGAGAAATTGAATAAACAAGATTTCGTAATTCGACAACGAACCATTTTTATATTTTTAACAGTATCTGTTCAAGGCCCAAAAATACTCACTTGTTGAGGAACGGATTGAGAAGTGGTGAATCGGGAAGAACGGTAGAAACTTGTGGTTGCTGCGAGAGACCTAAGATTCGCAATTTGGAAAGCGAAAATTTGGTTGAACGAAGAATGACGATGGAAATGTTGAAGGAGAAGAGAAAGATGAAAAAACGACTGACCGAGATTATTAATGAGAGCGATGAAGCATAATCCAGTGATAAAAGCGTCGTAACCAGCTTCGTGATACTTCCCCGAGGCCAAAGAGTAACTGCGACCTTCAACGGGTTCGATTTCCGGTATTACGAATGGACTTTTACCTACGGTATCCAAAACCGCGTCTAGAATCGACGATGGTACTTTGTCTTTGAATTGAGGGGATTGACAAATCACCTTCGTGTCTAACAGTCTGCGGAACATTCAGTTTTATTAATTATCGTGCGAGGGTAATCAGAAACCGCTAATTAAATCCCTTGACACCTTGACTGATTTTTCTCACCTTGGGAATAGACCGTGAATCAACGATTTGAATTCACGATAACTTTCGGGCAGTGGACCAAAAAATTGATGAATCATGTGACACAGATCGAGCAACATGTTGTGACCGACGATTAATTTTCCCTGTAAATAATTATATGTGTTCAATCTCAAAATCAAATCTCGTGGCAATCGACTTATTTAGCGAAGGTTTTCAATAATTGACCAAATTTATTCGTCAATTAATACAATATCAATTTTCATATGAATTGACTATTTTTTTAAATTGTTTTTTAATTCATTCGCAAAATTGATACCTAATTGAGAGTATTAACGAAAAAAAATTGAAGGAAAATCGTGTTCAAAATGGATAAAAACGAGTCAAAAAATACAGGGTATTTAATTTTAACCACAAAAAAAATCAGGGAAAAAAACAAACCTATTTTTGATTTTGAACAGATTAGAATTTGTCAAAATTTCCATAAAAAATTATGAAAACACAAAAATGATCATGAAAACTGCGGAGACTTCGTAGAAATCAGATTTAATGGTCATTTTTCATGACAATTTATGACTGTTTTCAGGGCTGAATGTAATTTCATGAAATTTAAGGTTTTTCATGACTTTTCAGATCGTTAGACATCCTGAAATAAATTTCTTTCGATCTAACCAACTAAAACAAATATAAAGAATAATTAATTTTACCGAATCTGCTATTTTTCTCAATAACGCTGTAAGCCCGACCGCATCTTTGATCTCTTGCCTTTCCTTGTCTCTTCTCTCAGCTTCTTTTCGTTTTTCTTCCTCTTTCGTGCCCATTTTATAAACTACCAGTGTCTGAATTCCACCGTCAGTTTTTGCTTCCAGCCGCACTTTTTTGGGCCATCTCATTCTCGATTCTTGATGGATCAGCCTTCTAATGTACGCGTTACATCTGTCGATCGATAGTTCTTCGGCATCGGAAGATAAAAATTCGTCGATTCGCGTGCTGATGAAATTGATCGTTTTATTTAGAATTCCATAAAAAATTATTCATTTCGTCGTATACATTGAAATAGAATTGAGTAAAAATTGCACGATCGTATCAATAATTATTTACACGTTTTATCGCTTATTTTTTATGAAAAAAATCGTAACCAAAAATGCAAACTTTGAGACCATAAATGTGTGAACGAATCTTGAACAGGAAATTCTTTTTTCAAATTCATGCAAAGTTTTTACGATTCGAAATGGTGGTTTAAACTTTACCAAATTTCATCTATCTGAGGTTTGTCTTCGTCCGGAATAGGAATCAGTTCCAGGCCTTCTTCCCTTATCCTCTGTCGCTCCTCAAATTTTTTGCTCAGTTTATCTTCCTCCGTCATTGTTAAATACGGTATTCCAGAATTGAATAATTTGTTAAAATCAAAACCTTGACTCGCTAAGAAACTTATGCAGGAGGATTGACACATGAAACGACAGTCCGGAGCATTTCTATTCAACGGTCGAGGAAAAACGTAAAAATTGTACGAACGTTGACTGTATCTGAAAATAAAAGACACGAAGATATGATTTTTATGAAAACTTAAGTATTACTGCGTCCGAATATTCAACGTTCTATCGATCTCATCATTTTTATGCAAATTATTTGAATGAAAAATTAAAGAAAAAATAATCATTGATGTTAGCGAAAGGAAAAACCATTATGCTTAACGAATTTTGAAAATTTGCTAATTATTTATAGCTTTTTCTTTCACCAATCTATAATAGTGATTTAAAATGCCATAAGTAAAATTTGAACGTCGAATTCATTAGAATTCTTCAATTTATCGTTACCAACATTGTGGTTTTGCTTTAAAATCATTTCAATTTGAATTCTCAATGCTAGAGATTCTGTTATGAAAATTTGATCAAAGTATTGCTTATTTTTGAATGTCAAAAAGTCAAAAACTCAGTTTTCTGATATAATGAAAAATTCTATTGTGTTCAAAAAAACATCAAGATTTATAACTAATCAGAATAAATGTTGGGTCATCAAAAAAATATAATCGTAAAGTATTTTTGGTAAAAAGAATGACTGCATTCGAATACAATGAAAAGAATCATCTTACTTGTTGCTTTGAGAATTATGCGTAAAGATGGAAAGTCCAAATTGTACCATCAAAAAATCCATCGAACCAGATCGCAATTTGTTGTAATATTGAGCTGGTGTGTCGAAGGGTTTAGCATCGGGTCCTGAATTTAATCCTGTGAATTCACCGTCAATACCCAAAAATGTTGCCTCTTTCAAGAGGGGGTCCAGTTCCTCCAGAATTTCCTGGAAATCTAGAGAAAAAAAAAAAACAAATACTTTTAAGAATGGGTAAAGAAAAATAATGTGAAAGTTGAAATTGTAATGGAATGATTTAAAGGGAAATCGATGGTGGAAGACCGCTTACAAAAATCGGCGCTAAAATTCTGTATCTAAATTTTGAGGCTTGATTTCTAGGAGAATAAAAAAACGGAAAAATTTTTTTCAACGTAAAAAAATATTTTTTTCTCATCATTTCGGCTCAACAAATACGACGTTACAATGAACTGTACGAGTGCAGAAGTACAAATACACACGACACACACACACACACACATACACGTGCACTTATTTGTTATTACTGGCGTGCGTTGCAATTAAACTGAAATCGGGGCCACCAAGAATATGTACAGGAGGCATTGTTCAATTTGGGGTTCATCAATAGTGGAAAAAACAAATAAAAACACTCAGGGTTCGTTTAGTTCAACTTACTCGCTCGAGTAACTTCCATGGTGTTTGTGTTGTGTGTTGTTTTTATTCACGTGCAAGTTTTCAACGCGAAGCGGACATTTCCATTCCAATTTCTGGATGAAACTGCGAGAAGTGTGAGGGTATGTGATACGCGAGAATTAACGGGATTGGGCAAAAAGCAGCAAATGTGCGCGACGAGCCTGTTGCGCAATGCCATTCGTGCAAACCAACGCAAACGCTTATTTATATTTATTGCAAAAACAGCCGTTTCTAAATCAATATTTATTGCAAATTTTAAACCTTTTTTTATTAACAAAACGAAAAGCTCAGTCACATACGAAACATTATTGAAAATTTGTATCGTTTTGCGTTTCGTCGCTGAATTATATACGTATTTATAGTTTTCATTACCGACCGTCGGAATCGCAGTGTCAGTTATTTCAATATGTCGCCGCTAAGCGTCGTACGATCGCTGCAACAATCACGTGGGCGTGTGCGTCTCTTCTCTATTCGACGGTGTCCATAGATCGATGAGGTTTCACCGACAGGTCGTTGCGGTGGTTCGAATAAAAATACAGTAGTAAACTCGAGACTCGAGATTCATTTTTCATTCGTCGTTTAGTATTTGCCGGGTTTGGTAGTCGCGCGCGCTTCCCTAATTCAATAAAAACGTTACCAATCGCGGCACAAGAATAGTACTTGGTCTTCCATTTTTATATCGTTAAACGGAAAACGAATAAAGAATAAAAAACCGTCGAAATGTTTCGTCACACTTCAATTTTGTTATTATGCGCCTTCGTTGGACTTTCCCACGGTAAGTTTGAACATTTCTTCATTTTTCATTTATCAGAAAAATCGAAATGAAAAAATAGCTACCGTTGTAGCTTTAATCGGGTGGTACGGTGGCAATATAAGTGGTCAGGACGACGAAACCTTTGTTTGCGAATTCTGTGAAATCTCAACTCGTGACTCATCCAAGCATCAAATATATGTATATTCCTATTGATGTAGTTATTCTTGAAACAAGTCTCGTTCATGATTGCATGTATATAGCCTCTAATCTTCCAGCGTCCGGCTTTATCAGTACTGATACTGACTCTTCTCCAGGGTCCCATAAATATACTACATGTATAATACACCGAACGACCAATTGTTTTGGTACAAAAAAAAAAATTGAGCGTCACGTTACACCACACATAGATGTATACACGAACACGAATCCTGTTCCGAGAACAGAGACTTAAACTTTTTATCTTCGAAATAAACGAAAATGCCAGATTACTAGTTGACATAATAAAAATTAATATCCAGGAAAAACATAATCTTTATTGAATGAATTCTAAATATTAGAATTGTCAGTAGATATTTTGAAAGAATTCGACGTGAATGTTTGCAATATTCGTTGAAATTGTTGACTTTAGTTGACAATAAAATGATAAAATTTATTATTCGATATTATAAATAATTTGATAATAAGTAGAGACTATTCATTAATAATAATAAATATTACAATTAACAATCCAAGATGAAATTATTGGTATATCAAAATTTGCCATCTTTTTTTGAAAGTGCAAAAAGTTCGATTATTTTTTTTCTTTCAGGAATGGACTGCAACTTAGGCCAAAGCAGAAATATTCTTGATGAATATATGAATTCTTGTCCAGGAGTTTTGCAGGATTCTACCAAAAGTTATTGCTGTTATGACATCTCCAATGAGAGAGTTTACTGTTGCGATGCCCAGGAATTCGCCATCAAAACAGGGTATGTTTTATTCGAAGAAAAAATATTCTATCAGTGAATTAGTGAAAAATTGATAGCATTAATCAATTTTCAAATTTTGAATTGAAGAAATTTGGGAATTTTATGTCCAATAATTCAATGGTTATCAAATATTTTTATTGAAGTTACAGAGTGCCATTCTTAAACCTCATTGTTTCTGTTTCCAGACTCGGCATTATCATACCAGCGGTTATAGCAGTTGTGGTGGTCGTTATGTTCATCATTTTCTGCATTTCTTGCTTATGTTGCAGCTGTTGTCCCTGGTACAGAAGACGTCATCGTGGGACAGTTTATGGCAGTGAGCATTCGTTTTTTCTTCCTTTATTCCAAAAACTTGTTTTGTCTTAAATGTTTTCGAATACAGAATAAATCAAATCTGAAGAAAATTCTGATCGGCTGATACGTATTTACGTCACATTTTACGCATTCGACCAAATTTTAACTCATCAAGTCACATGGAAACTGTCCATATTGCCATAATATTAGTCACAGATAATGTGACACTGACTAAACCGAATGACCCGTGTCTAAACTTTTTTCATTTCCGAGAAATGATAAGTCAATTTAGTACCAGAGATTTTAGATTTTTCGATTAATACACAATTCTTTTTGGATAATTTTTTATCATTTTATCACTCAGTATTTTCCAGTCCAAAATAAACTGATTGATTCTATAATTTTTTTTTAAATTTATAGTTTGTTTTTCAAAATAAAATTTTCTTAAAGCTTTGCCTTACTAAAAAAGTAATTTATAAGAGTTACTTTCAAATGAGTACTCAAAGTTCATCCAAAATACTGAAAATATTGGTACCACTTTAAAAATAAGCATCAAGATTCTTCATATTTTTTACACTCATTTTTCTCATGCTTTATCTCCAATAGTTGATCGAAACGTAGTTTCGAGTTTTATAGTTTTAATTCCCAATGAAATGAACAACAATTTTTTAGCACACTTACAATATTGAAAATAAGTGATGATGCATAAAACTATATGATCAGGCTACGAAAACAGTAGAAAATGTTTGAAATACAAATAACAAAACCCATAAAATCTTCCCGCATGTCTCAATTTCTAATCGTTTTTTTCCAGGACCCCCAATGGCTTAAATATAAATCATTCCATTCATCGAATTGGCTTCAAAACGCTTGATGTCAGAACAAAATTGTGTGTTTATATGAATATATATATTTATATACATATATATATTCGCCGCTTTAAAAGTAACATGACATAAATACTTAAAAGGCGTACTATAACGTCTCAAAATATTAACAAGTAAAGAATTATAAACTTCGCCTCTATCGGCAACATTCCAAGAGTATTATGGTTTAAGCTACTTCACAACTGTTTCGGGACAATGTGAAAAATCCTACTTTCGTGCAACGAAACTCCACGAAACACCGAAATCATTCCGTCACATCGTCTCGAGGCAAAATTCCAAAAATTTTATATTTCCTACAAGAGCGCAACAATATTTTATTTTTATAATAAGACCGAAACGACGAGACTCGTTTATCACGTTATTCCGTACTGATACTATGTAAAAAAAGAAAAAAAAAAAAAAGAAGAAGATAAATACAATCTATTCATGCTGGAATTTACGGAATCCTTCACACTCAAATATATTCCCAGTTTTTCTGCAAAGCAAGAAAAATGTTTCCTCATAACGCCTCCTGGATCCGTATTTTGCCACATGCTAAAGCATAATATTCATATATTTTTTCTAACGCTGCTTAAATGTATCAACAAATATGTCTTAAAAGCTTTGAGTTCTTCTATTCTTGTTATTGGGTTTCTTCAATTTTTGTATTACACTTTATAAATCGGAGACTAAGTTTCTTCGATAATACGCAATAAATATTGATTACAAAAATTTCATCATCTCTGATTTTCAATCGTCGATTCCTCGTACGTAACCATCTAATCAGGAATGAGCTTCTTTCGAATATTTGAATTTTATCATTTTTCTTGATGACATCATTATTCAGATCGTTTTTTTTTTTTTAAAGAAAACAATCGATCCTTGTTTTTCATAACTTATTTTAACTTATTTATGAGTCAATGATAAATCGAACGTTTTTGTTGATGGTAATTTCTCATTCGAAATATGCTCATCTGTGATTTATACAAAATCCTCACATCGTGTTCCACTTTTTCACACACATACAAACCCACCTTAGAAAACGACAGGATTTTGGCAATTTTTTTTCCAAGTCTGCTCAAAACTCATTTTTTTCGTGTAAAAAGAAAACACTAAGGAGTAAGAAATATATTTTTTAACAGATAATCATTTTAATACCCTTGAAGAATATCGATTTTTAGAAAGATTATTTTGAAATGAAATTCAACGGTTGTCGAAGCTTACACTTCGACGAATACCGAGCTATTTTTACGAACCAACGTTCAAGAATTTCAAGATAGCGATGTTTGAGTCACCGAATCAGATTTGAAAGAAATTGCATTGAATAATTTTGAATCATATTTCGAAAATCAAATATTTATCTGTATAAAAATGTTTTTTTTATTTTTTTTCAAAAATCCTTAAAAACAAGATTTTTGAGTATCTGCTACTCAAAGAGCAATTGCAATTTTGGTAGACAATTACCGCAAGACTGCACAACACAATAAAAATAAAAAAAATATGAGAAAAATAAAAAGTAGGCAATGTTTTAAAAATTTCGAATTATTTTGTGAAAAAAATTTGATTTTTAGTTCGTTAATAAATTCATAGCATATTAGAACACTAGTAGATTTGTGGTGACTCACAAAACCGAACAGAATGATAAATTCAAAGATGATATTGGGATTCAAGTTTTGAATGGAATAGTGTACTATATGAACGCTCAAACAAAGGCAGTCGCGGTCAGTTTCATTAACAGCGACTCTGAATTCGAATCATGAAGCAACGACCCAGATAACGCTCAGTCTATTCAACTTAAATATCGTTCATTTACAGCTGCTTTCGTCTCGTGGATAGAATATGAAGAAAATAATTCGAATTAATTATCCTTTGGCTGGATGTAAAACGTTCAATTTTGAATTGTTCATTAAGGAAAAAGTAGAAAATGAAATCTTAACACAATTTGATCCAAAAAAAATGATTTTGAATTGATTGTTATTTCCGAAAAATTGTTCATACGGAAAAGGATCAGATTTTTCAGTGAAAATTCTCTGATAAGCAAATTTTTTTTCGTATCGTTCCCTGCAATTTTTATTTACACGAAAAATGGTTAACTAATGAGCAAAGACTTATAATTGAAAAATGATTGTCAAAATAAGACATTTGTACAGAATAATGAGTAATCCAGACGATAAAATAATCATGGCTAGGTTTTAATCATCAAAATGTTGCAGAAGTTCAGGGACCGAGTGTGATTCAAGTAATACAACCGCCTGCGAATGCGGGAGTGCCTCCTCAAGCAATCCACAACGCTTACGCTTATCCTGCCAATCAAATGGGTAATTTTTCTGATTGTTCTGTGGCTCAGAATGATCTTTTTTTACATTTAAAAAAATTTTCTTATTACACAATTTTGACACTAGACTTATTTTTTTTTTTTTTTTATCATATCATCACTGAAAACATTTATCTTTATTGTTTAACTTAACGTCAATTTGTTTTCCATATTAAGATATTTGCTCAATTCCATTCTGTTCTTTAATTCTCCACAATAAAAAATTCCATGAACTTTTTTTTTCCGTTATACAAACATTTTTGTTTTTCATTTTCATTTTTTATCTCTTTCTGTTCATACAGCAATGCCAAATCATGGTCAGGCCCCTCCTCAATATACGTCCGAAGCGTATGTCAAACAAGCACCGTACAATCCTAACTATGGCCAATAATGAATTAATAAAAAAAACGAAATTCAATCAACGTAAGAGATCACTATGCATTCCGACTCAGACGTAATTTCTTCGACTCGGGAGATGACCGTAAAAACTTCTTTTTTTTTTTTTTTAATCACGTAGACAAAACGGTTATCGTTAAGATAGGTCCGGTGAAAAAATATGAGTGTATTCGCGCCTGCCATACGAGTTTGTAATTAATTAAGAATATTTTTTGAACACCACTTTTATCAGCTATTGCAAAAGCATTTTCTTCCATATTGCTCATTATTGTGGACAAAATTTATTTCGACGTCGTCCATTTGACTAATTTCATTCGTTACTCAACTAATTCTGCCTAAAAACTCTTCAACCGAAGCGGTTACGCACAACGAATAGTTGTGAGAGTGAAACAATGGTTATGAATAATGTTATTCTATCAGAATTTCGGCACAATCGTCTGTTCATTCGTCGAACGATTTTTCCCGAATCAAAGGTGGCTGAATGATATTAGTATTCAGTCCAATAGCGCAATATCGAAATTCTGAAGATACATTTGTGGGTTCAGGATATATCGAGCGTGTTTCATATGATCGATGGGAATAGGAGCAAATGGACATTTTTTGTAAAAAAAAAAAAAAGAAAAAAAATTACCAGGATAAAAACAACAACAAACTGCGTTAAATATATTTTCTTTATCGATTCTGTGAGTTTTGCTACAGCATATGTACAACTTTCGACCTTATTTCGATTCCAAATACTCTCCGAAGCTTCGACACGTGATTGTTATTTCAGTTGGAAATCGAATTTACGATTTATTGTTACCGTATACTTTGGATAATGATCTAACAAACATTGTATATATAATAAATAGGGTCAAAATCCTTCAAGTTTTCTTATTTTCCGTCTGCATCCTCTGTATTGTTATCAACTCACTACTTCGAACGACAAATCAGTTTATTCGAGTTCGAGTACGATTGTATAATTGATAAAAGTTGATTTGGCTCAGAAATATTTTCTTCTGTTTCCATTGACTACCCTAGTGAGCAAATTTCTTTTCTAAAAAAAATTACATTTCTTCTTCGCCGTCTGGTGCGTCGAAATAATTTAGCCGAACCGAAAAATCGAAACTAAATAGAACGTTTTTCTAGTTCTCGATTCATCTTTTAAAAACATAATTATTGAGGAAAATAAAGTATTAAAAAATAATTTAATGAATACTTGAAAATTGATAGGTTTATTACCAGATTTTTTATATTTTCCAGTATTTTTGGATCATAGTTATTTCTCAAGAAATTTTATCGAAATGCTTGAACAAGAAGCTGGAAATAAAAATATAAAACGAAATGCATAAAAGTTTTTCAACTCAAACTACGTTGGAAAAACGTTCAATTCACATTCCATTTGAAAATTTCTCGAAATGATATTACTTCATTCGCAATCAGACGCGATCGAAAGAAAAAAGTCTCACTAGTTTGTTAATTATCCGAGATACACGAAATCGAATCGTTTGACTAATTCAGATCAACTCCAATATGGAGCCATCGAACCCTGTAAATTAGAGTGCCTCGAAAAACCATTTTTTTTTCACTCATTGCTTCGCTGATCTTAAATCTTGTGACGAAAAATAAAGCGGAGACTCATAGGAGAAGGCTGAGAAATAAATGAAACTGGAACACTTTATTTGTGAAAAGTGAGAAAAATTAATTCTCCGCAATTGAATTGAATTGAGCGTGTTCTAAGAATTATTATCTCTAAGAAATATCAACAGATTTTTATTTACTGTAAACGAGTGAATGAAAATAAAATTCTACTGTTTTCAAGCTCAGAAAATTTCGCCACGAGACAAAAGAATGTGAACGTGCAAAGAAATTGAAAGAATTGATTTATTTGAAGTTCTCTAGAGTATGATAATGTTTGACCAATTGCCATCGTTATGAAATTCTTTCGTTAAAAGATGGACAGTACGGTCTTCGAGACGACTCACGCTTCGATAGAAAAAATAGGTGATTCTAAAATCAGTCATTGAGAAGGCTAGATGCGAGTTTTAAAAATTACATCGCGTCTTGCCATTATTGCTATTATACAACGAGACGAAATAAAGTAATCAAGTGTCTTAGATGACTTTCCCAATGCGAACAATAAATTTCTGACACTTTTCAAAGAAATAAATTAGTCCCGTAGATATAGCAAGCAAAAATCGATGACACTTTTTTTTAAACCGACCACTTAGAAATTATACCGATGATAAAACGGCTGGAGAATTTTTGAATGTCATAGCTTAAAAGTAAATGTTTCATCTAAATAATCCGAAGAATAATTATCATTTCCGTCAACGATCTCGTCAAGTATGTATTAGAATTTTTCGCGAAAAATAATCACAGATAAAATGAATAGAAAATGCATTAATAAATTTAAAAATTCAGTAAAGGAATTGTTGTCCTCCAACGATGCAATATCATTACTAAATGAGCGATTAAAAAAAATTTTCGTCATCGGTTTTTTAACGGTGATTTCCTATGTCTATGGGCTAATTCGAAAAATTTGCACCCATTTTTTCACCTTGAACGGAGAATGGGAAGATTGAGCAAATGCGTTCATTCTTTTTGCTGTTCTTTTTTTCTTTTTTTATCGACTCTCGGGTCTGATTACTTATGAGACGACGCAACCCTCACGGGGCGAACCTCTCTCGGGATTACTGAGATTCCCATAACTGCCACGGAATCCTGCTTCGTCCGTGCTTGTGAATCCATCCTGAGAAACTTCCTCCTCGAGCGTCGCTGACGTTGACGCATGACTTATGGACGAGCGGCGCGAACGAGAAACATTTCCGCGCTGATTACTACTGAACGACGGAGCTGGACTCGGCGATGGACTTTCCGGCGTTTGTTCCTGCTCCTGCTGATCGCGACTCTGTTGCTGTTGCTTCGCTGGCACTAGACGCGTCAAAAGTGCAGTTTGGGCCTGAACTCCTGACACGAATGGTCTGTAACCGAGACTTTGAAAAAAAAAAAAAGCAATTAACCTTAATGATTACTAAACCTTAATGATTTTCATTGATTTTCTATACATTTTTTACCTTGTTTTGCAATAAATATAATTTTATTATTATTTTATATAAAAAGTTCGAATCTACCAAGAATTTTACTTTTTCTGTTCATTGAGAAATTCGAAAATGTTCTTTACGAATTATCTCTGACTTTTTATGAGAATTAAAGTAGAAAAACTTGAAGAAGATATCGATGATACTCAAATTATTTCAAGAAAGTGATAGTTACCATTCGGAATGTGACCATTTGGCGAGTGCGAGTAAACCATCTCTTAAATTAACGACAGACTCGAGAGTTTGCATAGGAGCATGAGCCGCTCTGACTGTTCTTGCCATAGCTGATGCGTCTCGCAAAACAGTTGCAAGAATCGCTGCCCAACCGAGACATCCAGCTTCAAGGAACAACTGAAGCAGATATCGAAGTTGAACTTCGGCTCGACTAACAGGACCGCAATTCGAGCCTGTGTGAACTTCCGTGGGTTCGATCGGTTCCGGTGGCACCCAACAAACGGTTCCGACCGTCGTTCCAACGATCGATTCCACGTCGTCGCGCCACGTTGTACTCGTATCACTCATGACGCTACTCGCATCTGTTTAACAAATAAAATTAATTATGTCAATAAAATCAATGTCTATTTTATGATTATTTTTCTAGTTAGTCAATATTGAAGTAATGAAACTAAAATTAAGAGAAAAAATCGATCATATGTTTCTGTGAATAAATAATGCTCGATAGATTCAGTTTCTTGACTCCATTTTTCAATGTTACTGAAACGAATTCTACAAATGAAAAAAAAATCAACACTGATGTAATATCCGTGCAAATAACAGAGAAAAATGTTCTACGTGAACACCGTTACATCGAGAATTCAAGAATAAACGAAATAATTAAATTAAAAGAAAAAAAAAAAACTTAGATTTCGACGATCGTACCTTGGAGCATTCTGGGAGTCAATTTAGCTTCAGCCGCTGGGAATTGTGTTTCGAGACTGGCGACCGGAGAAACGACACTGACATAAGGTGGTCGACTGCTCGGTAAGCTCGTGTAGCCGCTGTCAGGTGGTAAATCAAGAGCGAAATTCGGATTGAAAAATGGCATAGAATTTGGTACGTCGCTTTCAGGAATTTCAAAACCAATAGACCGAACGGATTTCAATGACGCGTGACTCGCTCGTCGAAATTTGTGAAGCGCTGAAAGTGAGAGAGTCGGATACGGATAAGAAAAATCCTCATGAACAGCTTTCAGCGCGACAACGTAGTCCTCGATTCTCGCGGCTCTTTCGCGCTCTCGGGCCAGCCAAGTTACGAGATGAAAGTCTAGACGAGCTGCGAAACGTCCCAAATCAGCGAGACGTCTTTCCGTCAATAAACGACGTGCGTGACGTTGGAGAATCACGTCAATAAAAAATTCCTCAGCTGAACCCTCTCTGCGAATGAATAATTGTGTTATAAAAGTTGTTTAATAAAAAAAAAAAATATTCATCAAATTTTTTCTCTGATAAAATGTAAAATCATTTATGTTCTCTATTATTCCAACGTGTTTCCAGCATGAATTGAGGCGACCAACTTTGATCGATCTAAAATAAGATTGCAGAAAAAATCAACTAACGAGTGATTATGGAAGAAAACAGTAGAAAACTTACTTATTTTCGTTCTTTTCGATTTTGACATTGGGCACCGATTTTTTTCGTCTCATTACTGCATTCCTCGTTTTTTCCAACATGGAGGACGGTGCGACATCTTTGTTTCCACTGTCAAATGGAACTTTGGGTGTTGCGGTCGTGCTGTAACTTCGACTTCGTGAGACTTGCATTGTCCCCAGGACGAGTGACAAATCATCTTCGTGGGGCGACACAGACGGAGTTGCCGGTGGACCAGCTAATTTTGCTGTTCCACCCCATGAACTTCTCGGCGATTCTACGTCGTTTGGATCTGAAAAGAAAAATCGTACACACAATAAATAAGAAAAATATTTTCAATTTTTTTTCCTTATAGAATATACTTAAAACAAATTAATTAAACCCGTCGCAAACGATGCTATTTTCCATGCCGAATAAAATAGTGTGGAAGGGACTCAATTGTTCGGAATGTTTTTTTTTTCTTTTTTTTTTTCAAAAGTACAAACAACCATTATAAAATTCGTTTTTGGAATAATTTTTTCTTTACCTATTGCTCGAAGGAATCGGACGAGATCTCTCGAGAGTTCCCATCGACCTTGAACCAAAGCAGCGTCGAGTAAAAGCGTCGCGTGTTGACGACTAACCGCTGATGGTTCGAGATTCTGCAAAATAATGAGATAACTCGCTGCAGTGTCGAGTTGTTGTCGTTGCAGGCAATCCTGTAAGAGTTTTTTCGGTGAGCCAGCGACCGAAAACAAATAGGGCCAGAGCGCTATTTCCGTTTTTCTCGCGCATTGAACAACCGCCCGCGCCCAAACGCCTGGAAATTCTCTGATAAATTCAACGACCGACGGCAATTGGGCATCAGGGATCGGATCTTTGCTAGTCGCCTCTTCTTCCAATACTTCGTGAAGCAGAAGCTCCAACGAATGAGGAAAATAGGGCAACGCCGAACAAGATCTCGCTATTTCCCACGCATGATAACCCAAATTTCTATGAATCAGCTGACGCAGGATTTGATGTAAATATACTTGGCTCTGGAATGAATAAAAAATAAAAATATAGATTCATGAAAAAAAAAAAAAAAAATTACTCCTTTGTGGGTTTGCATTATTTTTCATTTAAATCTTGTTTCTAATTTTTCGTTTTTAATTTTTTATTAAGCAAGAAATCGGAATGAAGTTATCGCTGAATTAATGTTCTACTTTTTTTTTATCCATCTTCAAAGATACTCTCCAGAAAAGTATGAAAATTATTTAATTGGAATAAATGAATAAAGCCTGCAAGATATTTCTGAATACTTTTACATTCGAAAATGCCAATCCTGAATATTTCCATTCGGTTAGCGAATCCAATTTTATATGAGCAATCGATAATAAAACATTTTTCATTCTCACCGTTAATTCCAAGAGGCTGAATGGTAACGAGAAAGGTGAATTAGTGTCGGACGTATACAGGACGGTGTCATTTTCAGCTCCGAGTAAAATAGCGTCTTCAAAAAGTATGGCCAATGGATAAATGCGCAAATGAAAGGGTAGCATAATTCTTTTGCTCATGAACGTATGAGCGTTATCTTGATGATTTCGAGGAAATAATGGGAGCCAAACGCGCATCCCGTGAGCACCACAAAACAACCAAAGAGCCTCTGTCAAGTGAGGCTTATCTCTTCTCGATCTCCATGGTACCCATACGTTTTCGACGTACGAAGCTAGGACCGTTGGTGCACTGCAGGAAAAGAGCTAAACCAAATGAAAAATTAATTGTTAAGATCATTTATATTAAATATTTTTATGCGAAGACGTTTTTATTTATTTTTTTTTTTTTTATATAATAATTAAAATGTTGAGGTGACTAAATGGCAACATTAACTTTGCAACGTTTTCCTTCCCATTTAAATTACTCTCGTGACTTCTCAGCACAAAAGCTTGTTACTTGTAATAATAACAAATTTGTGCAATGATAAAATGATCGATAAATAATGTGAATCACTTATGATTTAACCTGATATTTAAAAGTACTAACCACATCGGAATTATCAGTGGAATGTTCTCGCTGTACCATCAACAATCGTCCGGAGACGTTGAGTAAAAGACTCTCAGGATGAGGATGACTGCCAGCGGTTTCAGCCCGAATAGTGGTGAGCGTAGCGCTCACAACACAAGCGGGATGAACGCAAAGTCCACTAATATCGACGGTCTGAGTTCTGGTGAGTTCGATGCTGCCGGAGCCTTCTTCGCCTTCGAGGCTCATGTCGTATATGCTGACTTGAGCATTAGCGCAAAAAGTCAAGAGACGTTCCTTCAGAGTATTGAGGAGTAAAACTTGAGAAGGCATTCGTACGGTTTTGACGTAATTATTGTCGAGCCTGGTATCACGTGGGTAAATACGAATTTCATCCTTATCCTCGAGCAACGAATAACTGCTGGCGATCATGAACCCTCGATGCCATAACAAGCCACCAGTCACTATGAAATCTCGCTCTTGCGTCTCGTTCCCGAAAAGCTTCCACTTCCTCGAGGCCAATGAATAATGAGCCAAACCCGTACGACCAGCTACCGCGATGCTAAGCCCTTCGTTATCTATTGCAGTATACTGTATATGCGATTGAAAGAATTTGCCACATACTCTCACCGCTGTACCATGTACCATTAGCGTTATACGGTACGGCACTGATTTATCATTGTCAAAATATTCCGCGAGTCGATTTCCAATCTTCAATGACATTTAATTCATACGTTTAAAAAGTCCCACGATTTCAATTGTTCCACAAGGTGAGAATAAATCTCGTTTTCAAGTATTATTTCAATTTATATTCTTTTATCGTTCATTTGTTTTGCTCAAGTTTATTTGAATTTTGACCCAATAAGACTATCCTGCAAGAGTGCTCACAGTCTTTTCTTCCTCTGAATACTCGAGCGCAGAATTTATTGACAAGGATGAAAGAGGGCCTAGCCGTTTTGTATCGCCGATTTATTCACATTAATTTTGTATTTTTAGTACTTTAAAATGTATAATTTCATTACTCACTCTTATCGGCCAATTCGAACCACTGTAGGCACTTGGGATTGGCACTACGAGCCATTGCTTGCAACCGGCTAATGTTTGTGACAAATTGTCCGTTGGAATGTCGGTAGTCAAATGGAAACCCGGCGCATCCGCCGAAACGCTACCTCCGAGATTCAGGTACAGACGATCTTCACCTTGAAGGTAAAGATGACCGTGATGGCTCTGAAAAAATCCAGTTTCATTATCACGTTGAAAAAGATGTAAAGTAATGTTTAATGTTTGGAGAAAAGTACGTTGGAATGAAATTTTTCAAATATGTCAAACTATTGAAGCATATAAATGAATAAAATGTACATGAATAATGAAAAAAATCTGTAAAAATTATGGCTAAAACTGACATTTTCGTTCAATGCAAAAGTTTTTGGTGAATTTTAATTCAAAATTTTTCTCACCATACACGGATTAACAGTCAAAGGACTTTTTACAAAATCGAGCTGAATCAATGAGCATTGACTCGCTGGTTTCTCGTTATCATTAAGTTCGTCCTCCGATGAACTGCCTGGCGATTCTCGGAGCATCCAGAGTTGATAGCCTTCCGCCGACCATTCCTGCAGGGATGTTGAAAATTTTGATATATTTTATATAATAAATTTTTCTCGATTACGATCCGATCTTTAGTTTTTCATTTGTATGAAGTCAATAAATCGATTTTGAACAAACCATTGTGTGAATGTGGAGTGGATTATCCCTCGTCAAATCAACTCTCAAACCGTAATCCCATTTCAAAGTACAAAGAAGAAGTGCACCAAAAGTACTCCAAATAGCGAGTCCACCACTCTCCCAAGCAAGAGCAATCGCACAACTGTCCGGTGTCCATCTCAAACATCTCACGCGACCTGGTTTGCCTGGATAATCTTTGGATGACAAACTCAGACTGTGTGAAACCTCTAAGCCACCGGTTGTCTCGTCGACGTAATACACGGTCCCTTCCGAACTGAAAAATTGAAATCCGTACAATTAAAATGTGAAATAAACTTGCAAGAAGAAAATTCCTTGTTTCGATTCCTGATCGATGGTAAATATGAAATTTACTCATTTTACGAGTCCACAAAAATGTAAAAACATTCAACCATCTGTGATTCTGGACCTTAACAATAATATTCTCAAAAAGATATAGACAAATGGCTTTGAGAAAGAAATTTTTGCTCTAAAAACATACACTTTTCACATTTTTTTTTTTTCTCAGAAAATTCTTTAGAAATCCGAACTTACTTTTCTCTGCCAAATGCTATTAACCGATATTTGTGGTTGACTGCGGCACAAGTCGCATCTTCAAGATCTCGGGCCCAGATTCCTTGAACTTGCTGCAATAAAATGCAAATATTCCTTGAAGCATGGAATCAACATTTATTGGGGGTTTAAAGATCGAAAAAATGAGCGTAAAATGAAACGAAAAGAAACGAAGTCGACGAAAACGCTGAAATAATTTGATAGAACGTTAAAATATTTTGTGTTGTTAAGAATCGATTATAGTTTTTGGTAAACGTACATTAGGATCAAACTTCAATGACTGTGCAGTGAGGAAAGCTGCCTTTCCATTGCTCAGGACAATCGCAAATCCGCCTACCAACGGCGAGTACTCGATGTCCGTGACGTAAACGTTGTTTTCTGTTATTGGTATCGCCACTGTTGATATTTGTTGATCAACGCTAAACGGTATTCGTCGAAGATCAAGCGAGTAGTCACGGTTCGGAGTACCATCCCATTTGTGACGTACAATATGACTGGTTTTCGTCGCGACCATTAATTCGTCGCGAATGCACACCAGGGAACTTATACCACCGTCAATCCATGACGTCATTACCTGTGAAAAAATCAGAACGTTTTTCTATGATTTTCTATACGTTTGACAAATTATATAATCTTAGTCAATGAAGTAAAAAATAAGGAAAAAATGTAGAAATTTAAAAACGCCTCAAGCATTAACGTAATCAGACTACAAGCTTGATCTATTTAAAAGAAATCTGACAGCTGACAGTTGTTGGGAAGATAACGTTCAAGTATTTATTAATCTTTAAATGCTCTTTGGTCAGTTTTCTGACATTCTTTGAATACAATTTTTTGAAAATTACCACACAGGGTAGGATAAAAACACAGTTTGTATTGATTGAATTGAGTTGCATATAATTTTGAAACTCGACACATTATAACGGTATAATTGGTGCAAAGTAGAATAAATGTAGTTATAATTATTCCGTCATACTAACAGGACTGAGAACTAACGAAGGAATGATTTCTTTGATGAAGAGTTCGGCACTGTCTCTTCGCAGGCTGGTAACAGGAGAGTCTTTCTGTTCGTAGAGACCGCGCCCCTCAGCTCCAGTGTCGGAAAGTCGATAAAACAATAGATAGCTGTCCGAAGTCTGGATGGAAAGAGAACAATGAAGAAGTATAAGAAGTTGTGCGATGTTTGGATGAATTTGGAATACAACTGTATTTATTGTGTCTCACCGCAACGACGAGCGTGCTCGAATCGGGTCGCCACTGTACAAGAGTATTCTCTCCATGTTTTCTGAGAGAATCTGCGCTGCGTCTTGTAAAAACAATTGGGACACAGGGCTGAAAATTGAAGAATTATTAAAACTTGCAAGCACAATTAAATGAAACCACAAAAGCAAAAAAAACTCGCTTCTATTTGAAGGTATTTTCACGATAGGATTTTCAAGTAAGTAGATTAAAATATGGCATGTTGTTTCGTGAGGTCAGACCTTCGTGTGTATTTGTTTTTGCATACCTTGCAATACCAGATGGCTAAAGTGTCAGAGGTCAAAATAGCGAATAAAATTTTGTCCCTGTTGCATACGATCCTAATAATATTCTTGGTATTCGTAGGGTTTAGCACCCGAGGCCAACCGATCGGGAAGAACATGATTTTTTTTTCCTATATTTACACTCGAACACACACATACACCCACGCACTCACGCACTATTATTTCACACCGACCGTTTAAGTCACATGTTACTACGACGAATCTTTTGCCTTTCGTGATATATCAACGACCAGATTAATATTCTCATTTTTTCTATCAAAAAACCTTCACAAACATCCCCGTTACGAATTAATTAATTTCGAGAAAACGTAGAATGACGAACGATGATTTTATCATTTTAAAGGGCTAACCCCATACCGCCGTCCACGTCGAACGGAGCGACGAACTCAAAACTTTCTTCCCCCCCCAGCGATCTGCTGACAATGCCTCTACCGAGTGTTTCCGGCAATAACTTTGTACGTTTATATTATTGACTGAGAGCTTAGTCGATAACGATCGAATTTTTTGAAATTCGTTCCAAATTTTCAACATTTACGTAGAATTTTATGATTTCATTAAAACTTTCGGATCGCTTATTAGCCACTGCTTTTAGAAACGATCTTTCGCGTTAAAAAAACGATTTCTCCATCGCGTTCCACCAATTCGATGTAACTTTATATGAGAATCTTATTACTCGACGTTCTGAAAAAATAGTCCCTGATTTTCAAGTTTTCTGTCATTTCATTCGAAGACCATTTCTATTTGGAAGATTTAAATGACACACAACTTTCATATGAATATTATTAAATTCAAAATTAATAGCTGCGATCACCAGGTTAACTTTTTACAACAAATTTGGAAGCGTTATTATTCCTGATTGAATGTAAGCGATTGAGGAACTTGAGACGTGTGCGAAGATTATTGACGCCCCTTTTCCATCTTGCTGCAAACGATTCAGTTCTACCGGCTGTAGAAAAACGTTTTCCTTGCGACTGAAACAAAGAATCGTCGTATTACCTCAACGAGACGATAAAAAATTTGAATAACAAGGGAAAAAATGAGAACAATAAAAATACCAAATAACAAAGAAACCAAAAATGAGATCAATATGACAAAAAAGCAAAAAAAATTTTTGTTTTTCTTTCTTCAAATTTACCTCGTTACCACTAAGTGGAACATGGGCAAGCCAGGATTGGCTTTCCTGTAATGTTGAGTGCTGGAATAAACGTTGTAAGATATTTTCAGATCGCTTCTCTTTCGTCTGACCGTTTTGTCAGTAGCGGATTTGATGATCCTCAGTCTTTCGTAAACTTCGCTAAGGTTGCGAAAATTTGTTGTATTTATCAACGGTTTGATGGTTTGATCGACGATCTGAATTTCGTTCAAGTCATCATCGTGATGTCCGTATTCTTCATCGACGATCGTGATTGTTTTGGCATCGCGCCATTTTTGCTTGAGATCGGTCCACGACGAAGTTCCAGGGAGTTTGACAAACGACGTTTGATAAACGTGGCCACCGCGTTTGTCGGTAGAAACTTCCGACGGAGATCGCGAGGCTCTCGAAGAATTCGTAACTTGCGACTGGCTCGAATGTGAGCCTCGCGAATATCGATCCAAATACCGATGCGGCCGATTTTGGACTTGTTGATTATTGAAATATTGATTTTGATGAAAGTTTTGTTGCTGAAAGTTATTCGGCATGAAAATATTGCGCATCGTTTGTCCCAGGAGCGCGGTGTTTCGGATAATATTCATGTAATAGGAGGACCATCGACTTTGATAACTTTGCCAGCCTCCTCGACTCATCGCCGAAACTTGTTGCATACAAACACCACTCAATTGCGTATTCATAAAAAACGGTATTCCCCTAAATGGCTGGTAATTTTGTTGAAATGGTCTGATCATCTGGTTCTGACAGTAATTATATGGGGAATTAAATTGTCGTACCGGACCACCGAACCTCGATTGTTGCTGATACGGTACAATCGCATTGGCATTATTCGAAGACATATTCGTAACGTTTTCTCTGTTCGAATCACTCGCTCGCTGCCGAATATTTTCTCGCAATGGTCTATCCCTCTCTTCCATCCGCTTCAATTTTCTACTGTCGTAACGATACGTCGATTTGGGTCTCACTCCAGGAGGAACATAACGTTTCGAAATATTTTCCGTTATAAATATCTGATTCGCTATATTCGGTAGACAATTCAACATCTCCATCCTTGACATCGATTTTGGGATCTCCTCGGCCTCGTCGTCCGAGAGCTCTATCACCTGTAAATTAACAATCGCAATCAGATTCTTATGCCTTGAAATCCGTTTGTTTTTTTTTTTTTTATGTTGTCCCATTTCATACTTTTTCAAATAGCCACAAGAGTATTTCTCAACAAAAATCGATCGAATATGATTCTCAAATTATTTCTGATTATGATGAATTTTGGAGGGTTCAAAAAAATCATATGAAAATATTTTTTTATCGAATTTTTCGTTCGAAGCGTCGTCTTTTCATTTTTTTAATATTTGAAAAATTTTTGAGGGGAATCTTCAGTTTTTTTACCTCATGTCTCGACTTTTTTGTTTCTGGAAGTTCAGTAGATGGTTGGGCGACCTTTCGTTTGTCGAGCGTTCTTTCAGTTTCGCTTTTGGAAGAAACAACGGCGGTGCTCGAATTCTCCACGGTTGTAACGCTCGAAGACATTTTGTCATTTCTTTTTGGCAGAAGTTTGACATTTCTCTGAATTCTGGCGCCCGGCCATTTGGAGACGTTGAGTTCGGAGGTAACAACTCCGTCCTTGACAATTTTTATCGGTGATAAAATCGTTTGTTCAGAAATTATTTCGACTCGAGGATTTTTTGGTTTACGTTCCAAAGGATTATCGACGCTGGAATCTTCAGTTTCCGGATGATCGGAATTTTTGCTACTTTCCGAATTACCGTTTATTGTTACCACCATACTTTCCACTATTTCTTTAATGTCCTTCTCTATTTCCAGCCTCCGTTTACTACCCGACGATTTGACTGATTCTGCATTAATTCCTGCCATCCAAAGCCCGTTCTCTGGATCGACTATCACTTTTTTTTTATGCACCGGCTCTGTGACTCCTGAATTTCTCTCCTGTCGCGATTTGTCGTAATAAAAACGCTGCAAACGGTAACCCAACCGAGTCAATTGACTGTAAACTCTGTATTCGTCTAATGTACAATCAGATCCTTCCGATTCTATCAAAAGTTCATAGGCTTGTTGGATCGACAATGGAATTCCTTCCCATAAGAGTTCTAGACACTCCTGAAAAAAAATTTCATCAATCCCACGTTTTTCGTTAATATTTTTTTTTAGACTTGATACGCTGGACCATTAAAATATTGAACAGATAAAATTGAATCCGTTTATAAGAAAAATGTTTTTTCAAAATTTCCTTTCAGCGATATTTGTCGACTTTAAGGGCAAAATTCAAAGCTTTTTCACGGCCTGAATGATGTTATTGAACTAAATATTTATTGCAAGATGTAAACATTAATTTATGACCAACATTTATTCCTTCATTGAGAAACACGAAAGATTCCCTGCTTGCAATAATTTCCACTCACAGTTTCTAAGAGTATTAGTGCCTCTTCGGGTATCAGATAGAGATTTGCATTGATCTCTTGTCCAAAATTGGCCCAGTCATTGCCAATTTTTTTGGTAACTCTTGCACGCTTCTGTTCAGGCAACCACTCTGCAGTGGCTAATTGCGAAGAACGTTCGACTCTCTCAATGCCAAGTAAAAATTCTCTGCTCTCAAGGCCTTTTTCGATTTGCCTTTTTTCTAGCCAAGATCCATTTGGCTCAAACTGTTTATTTCCACCAATTTTTGGCAATGTTCGAGAAGATTCTTCCCACTCGTTCCAAGCGTTGGAACAAATTCCCTTATTCCTCAAGAGTTCCTGGGCACTATAAAACACATTGTTCCCGATTCAAGTGAACAATTTAATTGAAACAAGATTTCATGTGAAAATGACAAAAACAAAATTTTTTTGGAGTTGCAGAGCAACTTTTTTCTTTTGCAAAATAACGTAAAAAATTCTGGGAAATTTATTTTGTTGAACGTAAAGATAGTAAAGCTAATAGATAATTATTCGAAATTATCAAAATTTATCGGTTTTCATTACAATGGACATATGTGTATGGTTATAATAAACATTTTAAAGCGTACGTCAAATGCTTCGCTCGTATCGTTTCCATTTTTTCCTCCATTTTGCAGGTTAAACACAAAGAACTTCTCATTCACAAAAATGTAGGATCTAAAGGTAGTATATTTACAATCCTGTGAATGAGAGGTTATTTTTAAAAAAAATATTAAAACATGTTTTTCAAATATTGATTATAAAAAATATCTGTTATGTATCCAAAGCAGAGCAAACATCTTTTTTTATCAAAAAATTATTCAGCTGTACTGAGAATTAGATTATTAACAATTACAGATTAAAGTAACAAAGTGACGGAAAACAATGAACAAATTTTATTTGTTGTCCCGGCTAATAAGTACGACGACGACGTGCCACCTTCGAGTGGAAATTCTGAGAAGCATGCAAACAGTAGATACGTTTTTGATGTGTTCTTTAGTCACTAATGCCATCCTATGCAGGTTCTCAGAACTCCATCGATTTGAAAAGTGGCTGCTGAGCGCGTCACGACCCACGGTATCTCGACACCAAAATCTATGAAGATTTTTCGTATCTATGTGCGTCGGTAACTCGTTGCTATAACCTGTAAAATCTCAGTGCCGAAGCCAGACAGAAACTGTCGTGTCGTGATAGTGTGGTAGTCTAACTGTACATAAATGTGTGCGGAAGTTGGGTATTGGGAGGAGTTTCGATTAGTTTGAAAGATTCACGAAACGAGGTAATTATTGCAGATCAATTTTATCAATGGAGTAGAAGCGACCAAACTGTACAGTCTTGAAAGAACATTATTCGAGAGACCCACTGAATTATATTTTTAAATGTATATTTGACGTGCCACTTCACTTTGATAGATCTCCATTTTGCTTAGTGCATGTGTACTCGACGCCTCCCTCGGAGTAATTTGTATTGCAGACAATTTTCACTATTGAATGCGATGAATAACGTTTTCTTTCCACCTCTATTTCAACTACTCTGTGATTCCACTCATGATTATTTTCCCACACTATTCGTTTCGTGGGAATTTTGACAATTCCTTGACATCATTGATGTATAAAATTTTCATTATATTGTTTATCGTCATTATTATTTAGATGCAACAAAATGAACAATTTCTAAAGGAATCAATCGATGAAAAATTCAGCTGAAAAAGCTTTTAAAATTAAACTGAACCCAAACTATGTAAAATTAAACAAAAAAAAACTGCTCCTGAGGCCAGTTAAATAGAACTGACAAAAAAAAATGCCAAGAAATTCCTTAACAAATCGAAAAATAGAATGTTTTCAATCGTTCGAAATTTCATTATTATGAAATTTCTCAACGTCCTGTCATTAGTATTGTCACGAATCAATAATTCGTGACGTTAAAAAATGGACTGGATTTTTGTTTATCCAGCGGAATCGCAAAACTCTTGGAACACGGATAAAAGAAGACAGTGACCAAAATGGCAGAATTGGCAGCTCTGTTGCGTCAGGATATACCTGAGGGGAGGACGAATTTGGCTGACAGTCACACGAATTTGGAGCGTGTGGCAGAATACTGCGAGGCTAATTATTTTCAAGCTGAAAACAAGAGGATAGCTTTGGAGGAGACAAAGAATTACACGACTCAGTCGTTAGCGAGTGTTGCTTACCAAATAAACACATTGGCTTACAATTTTTTACAACTATTGGATTTGCAGACTTCGCAGTTGGCGGAGATGGAGAGTCAGATGAATCATATCGACCAAACGGTAATGATACACAAAGAGAAAGTAGCAAGAAGAGAAATCGGTGTTCTGACAGCCAACAAGATGACGACGAGGCAATATAAGATCATAGCGCCGGCGAATCCTGAAAAACCCATTAAATACGTGAGAAAATGCATTGACTATACGATTCTTGACGAAATCGGTCACGGTGTCAGAAGCTCCGGAACTCCCAGGAGCAAACAACGAGGAGGAAGTCAAGGCAGCGTTCAGAGCTTGGGCGCAGCCTCCACCGGATCAGGTTTAGCAGCTGCCATGGTCGGTCCTGCGCCAACAACAAAACCACCGACTCCTCCGCAAACCGTGCGAACTGGAACTCTCAGCAAAGGCTCTCGCGAATACAGAACTCCGCCGGCTGTTGCGCCGCCTCAAGTACCCAGTCACTACGCTCCCAATTATCCCCTCGGACATCCCCGACGAGAGAGAGGACCAGGCTACAGCACTCTGCCTCTTCACGCTCATACCACCTCCCATTCCACCCACAATAACAATCACAATTCCATCTCCAACACCGTCGGCCAACACACTTCACCGCCACAGATCGGCACAGTTCATCCTTTGCAAAGCCATCCCCAAATCCCACCACCCGCGCCACCGAGTGTCACAGGATCCTCCGGCTACTCGTCCGAACAACATAACAGTATGCCACGTGAGTGCATTCCCATTTTCTCTATCTCTCTTATCCCTCAATGCTATTGTTGAAAGATTCAAAAATCACAAGAGTGCCAAATAAATATTGGTTTTCTTCAACGAGATTGAAAAATAATTTTTACCTGTTTTTCGTGCTTTTATACTTTGTTTGGCGTGGATAAAACATCGTACCATTTTTTATTTTGATAATTTTGACATTGATTGATATTATTAAAAATGTTACTTTCATTTTTTTTCTTACAAATTTTATTGGTTTATTTGAGTATTTATTTCGTTGATATGACTTTTGAAGGAGACTATATTCACTGGGAATAAATCAAGTGTTTGTAATCATTCAATTATTTTCTCTCCCTCGAGATATGTTGATGCGAATGTTTTATTTTTCTATTCGAATAACAGCCCCTCCATCGCCATTGGTCGGGATTGGCAGCGATTTGGGCGATTATACCGGACATCATACATTACCACACAGGCTGTCACATCAGATAAGTCGTAGCAGCGGAGCGAGTAGCCCACCGCTGCCTCCGCCACCACCACCAGAACAGGACGAACATCCGCAATTCGGACGCCCTCAACAATCCAGTGGCGCGATAATGCCGATTGTTCCTGATGAGGAAGATTTACCAGGCTGGGTGCCTAAAAATTACATTGAAAAAGGTAAGAATTATTTCCAATCACGGAAGTACTCGAATCATCGATGACGTAATTAAATCGTCTCATTGATTCAACTCTTTTCATACTCTGGGTAAACATATTCGTTTAATTATTTCATTACTTTCTAAAAATACGTTTTTTACTCCGAAGAAAGATTCTTCTCATTCGTTTGAGTCTGAACAGCTTATTGTTCTGTTATGGTCAATAAAAACGACTTCCCATCGATTTATTGAGTGAGTGAATACAATGTTGTTTCAGAATTGAAAATATAGAAATATGATTTTTCGAGATTCATTGGTTAAGTTATATTGCCTCACATAATTCTGTATCAAAAATGAGATTTCTTATTGATCAATGATCTTGTCACATTACTTATCGTTATTATTTCCAAAAGTCCTGTTTTATAACGAATATTAAAATAATTTTATTACAGTCGTTGCGATTTACGACTATTACGCCGACAAAGAGGACGAGCTGAGTTTCCAGGAGAGCAGCGTTATTTATGTGTTGAAGAAGAACGATGATGGATGGTGGGAGGGCGTGATGGATGGTATAACGGGTCTGTTTCCGGGTAATTACGTCGAACCATGTGTCTAAAATTATTTTGGTTGGTACTCAGCCAAACTACAAAATATCGAGGCTTCAGAAAGGGACGTCGATAGTTTAGTATTAATTATTCTATCAATGAACAATTCGAGTTCTTCGTGAAACGATCTTCCTAAAGAGCGTTCTTTATTGATTTTTTTTTCTTCGCATTGCATTCAAAATCACGAAACACTCATCGAATATCGAGGAAATTTTTAGCCCGCGACTGGAATACGTGAAAAAAAAAAAAAATCAACTTAAAATTGATTTTTCCGGATGTATGATCGATGTTTAATCACTGAGAAACGGAATTTAGGCACTTGAATCAACGTAAATAGAATGTAAGCAAACTCTCGTAATCGCTCGATCCCGATATGAATTAATTTCATATTTATAAACGTGTGTACGCTGTTTTGGTACGCGAAACATCGTTTGACCTTGACCGATTGTTAGCCCGCGTTTTTCTTATACCACTTTTTCTGCATTCAAGTTTTGATATTTCTTTTTTTTTTCCTAAATTCAATTACAAATTTCGTATGTTTTTATTTCGTAAATTTTGACAACAAAATTTCACTTTTTTTTTAGTTTGGAATACTTTTTTTTTTTTTTTATTCCTGTTCAATGCTTACATTTTCGAAATGATTTCGAACGATTTGAGTAGGAAATCATGTTGAAGTATCGTGTTCGAAAAAATACATGAGAAATTTCTAATTTCTTGAAATGAGCTTTTAAAAATTCAAAATAATTCTCAAAGTCAGTAAAATAATGTGAAATATCGAAAGAAAATTGAAATGTCCAATTTCTCGTACACAAATTTATAAATACGGATTTTAATCACACATACAAAGAAAAATATATCATTAAATTCTCCCTCCAAATCAAAAGAAAGAGAAAAAAACGAGTCAAACTTTTGTACACCCCGCGAAAAGTTGTATTTTTCGAAAAAAGAAGAAGAAAAAAAAAAAAGAAACCAAGAGAAACGAACAAAAATCGACGAATATTTATACTATAATAACAAAAAGTCTCGATTGATCGATCAATCATAAGTTATAATTAAAAGCAATGTTGTTCATTGTATCGTATTAAAAAGTAAAATTAACATACGTATTTCTATATAAATATTTTTCCGTGACCAAGTACGAACGACAGTGAGGAATCAAAATATCAGAACACATCACTTTCTTGCCGAAACGTGCAAATGGAAATCATCAAAAAAAAAAAAAAGTAACAAAAACAAAGATAAAAGACAAAAAAAAAACATAAAAATTATCCTGGCTTTTTATAGTCGCGTATGCATTTATTAAACTCGTAAATTTAAACATAATACATAGTGTGAATTCTTCATAATTTTAGTAATTATTTTATTAGAAAAATGTTGTATTCAGCTTGAAATAAAAATTTGAATAAGTCCATGGCTTTTAACGTTATTACGCAGTCTCGTTTTGGTGCCTGAGACAATTTAGTAATATTTTTCGTAGTTTTAAGAATTTCTGGTGTCACAACATTCATCAAAGTATCTAAACTTCGAATAAATTTAGCCGGACGAAAATTCTCAAGCTTTTGAGTGCTCAAATGATGAAAAATTCCCAGTTTTACTGAATTGTCGATTCCAAATATGGATTTAAATATTTTTCTCATACAATTTGAAGAAACATTTAATTTACGAAAATAATTCAATTTATTCTTATCGATAACCGATGAAAGATGCTAAAATTTATTCCTTTCTTTCCTTTTTATCGAAATTCAACTCGCTAGAAACGTTGAGCCAACAAATCGAAAACATGAACTACCGGAAAACGTTTGATTCACAAAATACCGTTTAGTGTAAGAAATACGCTTAGTTTGTAAAGACTCTCACTCAAAGTTTCGTCTGGCTACGAAACAATAATTTAAAAGACAAGTGCACAGGGAAACAGCGAGCATGATACCGAAGGAGGTAAAAGTTCGAGTAGCAAACTGATGTTTTGCTCGACCCCACCCAGCGAGCCCGTTGCTGGTAACAAAATTCTCTCGGTGAGGCTGTTCTGGAAAAGGCCGCTTTGTAAACTCGAACGAATGAAAATTCTCTCGCGTTGCAATAGTCCGGGGACACGAGCGAGCTAGAAGCTTTTCTGATAAATCGCTAAACTTTATCCATTCGGGCTAAAGCCCGCGGGCGAAAACACTTTACAAGAGGGTTGAATGCGAGGCAACGTTAAGGGCAGAACGACATGGAGGATCGTAAAACCACAGTCCCCATGTCCTTTTCGTCTTTCATATATATATATATCTATACTCAAACTTTTCCATTTACTCGAACTGCATGTGTATGCAAAACACTTGCGTTTTTACGTTTCGTTCTTATGAGCCCGGAACTAATAATTGGTCGATAAAAAAATCGCTGTTTTTCCTCTTCGAACTAAGTTTCCGGTTGAGTTTTCATTGACGAAATGCAACCGATACATTTTTTCTTACTTTTCATTCATAAATTCTAGATTGACACGTTTTTTTTTTATTACAAATCTGTTTTCGCGTCACTGAAACATTTCTGAGAAAGAGTCTCAAGCATTCTGTGGCGTTACTTGTTCTGATTAAGTTACTTTTTAATCAGCTTGAAACTTTGGAGAGAGATAGTTGCAAATTTTGAAATTGAATTTTTTCGACAGGGTTTGACTAATTATAAAAAGACTCTGTAAACTCAATTTGGCCATAGTCCTTCGTGAGCTGACAGAGCTTTTTTGTAATCTCGAGTATCATCCATTCTGTTAACTCTATTCGACCCCAAAATATTGGTCATACAATTGATTTTACAGTGACAAGCAGGCTCCTCGCCATACGAATCTCTTCATTTTTCGATAAATTGTATTTCATGAAAAATTAGTTAGGGAAAAACGAAATTTGAAAATTGGAGAATTGAGAAAATCGACAAAAACCTTTATCGACAATGATCTGGGCTTGAAATCGATTCTGCTCATGAGCTCTTCTAGAGATCGACTAGAATAAATTTGTTTTAAGTTAACAAAATAAACTTTATCACGAATCATGTAATCATGTGTGTACAACAGATGTTTTAGTTACGTCGATAAAAATCGTAATTGAATTTACACCACGGAATAAGGAAGTGCACATCGATCAAGGGAGAATAGAAGTTTGTTCATTACCTGGAAAGATCGAGATCTTGATTGGTGTGCTGGAGAGCTTTCCTGCAACGTGTCTGCAATGCTAAATCGAAGTGAAGAATTTCTGGATCGTGTTGTGTGCAAGGAATAGAAACTCGATATTCGAGGAGCATGAAAAATTGCGAAGACGCCAAAGTTCACGGTGAGAAGAGACCATAAAAAAGGAGAACAATAGTAAAAATTGTATCTTCGTACAATTGAATCTAATTTGAATTAAACTAAAAAATTCTATTGTATTTTCTTTTTTAGAAATTTCAATTCAACTGACAGTCTGAAGAATTTTTTGCTGTGCCTTCGTTTCGTCGACTTTATTTTTCCAACACATTTATCCGAGTGCAGAATATCGCTGCTGTGTAGAGTTGTGAAAAAAGAATACTTTTATAGTAGAAAAATCGTTATTTTTTAAAGGAAAAGATGAAAATAATGTTTATTTCTGTAAAGTGGAAACTTTTTGTCTCGATGTTCAGAGGTTTAAAAAAAAATACATTTTAACGAATGCAATGGTCGTAATTTCGAATACAAGCCAACGGTTATGCGAAATAAATGCCAAATGCCGCGTCAAAAAGAACATTAAAACGAGTGAAAAGCTCTCTCGCGAGAGGCAATTGCCACGCGTGTTCACCCAAACAAGCCGGTATGTTTCCCACATGCAGGATCGTATCCAATTTTGCATTGTTGCGGCTACGGTTAGACTCGAGTGGTACTCCCGTTTCGCTACTGCCATAATGTAAGCGTTATAGTCTATCCTAATTTGACAGAGAACGCCCGCGACGACATGAATTTACGTTGCCCCTGGCATGCCCCTGGATTACAAGAGACCATCCCCGAGATCGGATATTCTATATGTTTCATATTTATATTCACGTATATAGGGTGTCTGATGATTCATCGTTTCAGAAACATTTTTATAAAGCGAACATTTTGCTCGTTTTAAATAAGCCTATTTTTCTGAATCATTTACAAATTAATGATAATACTAAAAATCAACTTTGTACAAAGTTATATTTTTCGTTGAATACGTTTAACAAAATTATTTTATCCAGCTAACAAAGTTTTGTTATATATATATTTTTTAAAATTAATTTCAGCATTCATTGGGCATTTTTCTCTGGTATAATTAAGCGCTCTTCTCTCTACATATAAAACTGTTGGCAAAAAAAGTTTGGCAGCTTTTCAATGAAAATCGTGATTCAAACTATGTTTGGGGTTTTACGAAATTTTGATATTTTTTGTCTATTGCGAAAATGTTTGGATATTTTATTTAAATTTTAAATTTAAGAATTCATCGGTTATTTGAAAACATCAATGAACAGAAAAAAGATAAAGATTTTTATGAAATGACAAAAATTTAAAGAATAGAGAATCGAATTTTTGAGTATTGTATTATATTAAAAAAAAAAAAAAAAATGAAAAATGTCGTCTGAAATTGAAACATAGGTGTGCTGCGGACGGGCTCCGCAGTTTTGCTCAGATGAGCAGAAGGTTTTAAAAAGTGCTTTAAGCACTTCTCCACAATCTAAGCCTTACATCTAAAAAAGAAAAAATGAAAAAAGTTTCAGGAAAACGAGTGTTCAACCCATTTTATTTCGTTTAACGGGTAAAGTAGGCGATAAAATTTATTTACAGTACTCAGAGCTATTTATTATGGGATTCGATAGTTCTGTAGGAACGTTTTTCATCGTGCCTCAGCAGTAACTTTCGTACACACTCGTGCAGATAGATTTAGCGAGGAACTTTGTAAGAAACTTTTTTGAAACATTACAAATTTTGTTGGACGCATTCAACAAAATAATTTTCATGTTTTAACGAAATTGGGTTATTTAAACAATACACTGAAAACTTGTGAAAAAATTCTTGATAAATTATGATTTTTCAATTTTTTTATTCTTTGAAATTGAGAAAAAAAATTGTTGTAAAGTAAATTTTAATAGTGCAAGCTCCGATGTTATAAATCCAATAGAAACATTAATTTTTTTCGAGGCTTTAAAATTTGTTTTATAGCGCGAACAGGCTGAACACCCTGTACACATTTATGTCATGTAGATCGGGCTGGAAGGCTCTGAGACCGAGGGGTTGGAAGAGCGAGGGAAGCTTGGGAATAAACCATGGAAATTAGAGAGCGGTTTATGTCCGCTCTTATCCGTTATCCCGTTCCTCCTCCCTCAACTTTGACCTTGTCTCGCAGCGGTGTCATCATTGCGAAAACCTTGACTAAGAGATATGAGAGAGAGAGAGAGAGAGAGAGGGAGAGTAGAGAAGGTGGTTACGGATGGTCTATATCAAAACGAGACAGGTCAGCAGAATCTGCTTATAGATAATGGTAACCCGATGCAGGAAATTAGTAAAATGTATTTGTTTCAATGAGAGTTTTACAATTATCACCCTTTTCACTTGATTCTGTGAGAGTTTTTGAAGCAGGTGCTGATGATTAACAATCTCAACACTCGAAGCTGAAACTCTCTTAATAATTAACAATGTATTAGTCACTTTTCTGTCGTCTCTGGACGGAGCAATACGTTTCTGGGTGAAAATATCTGGTTAGTTGCCCTGCTCAATTATGACTAATGGTTAGTCAATTGGTTTAATGAATCTGGAGGCAAGAAGAAAAATTTGAAATATTCTACCCACACACTGGGTCGTGAGACTTACCAATAAAAATTGCCTTTTCTGTTGCTACCAAGAAATAAAATGAAAAGAAATTGATCACTGAAGGATCAATGAGTCTTAAAAAAAAGTCTTGATTAGGGCTCAGGACTTGAGTGGACTAGTGAGATCCTAATTGAGTCCCAAATGGGACTTTTTCGTGTCCAGTTCACAGCACCGAGCAAAGGGATGAGTCTTACTTGGTCACTTAGGTCCCAAGTTCTGATTGGAAATTTTTTAGTTTAATTTAATTTAAAAAAAAATTTCGTTCTTTAGGAAAGCCGGAAAATGGTTCATCGTTTTCACCAATTCTTTTGTACCGGGGAATCTAAAGTAGCGAAGACGAATATTCTGACGAAGGATTAAGACTGAACTACAGAAATTCCTGTTTATTCGTTAACGCGTCAGGGTTCTGCTCACGATGGAAAGTTTGTGTATATACATAGCTACCAACGCCACCAATATCGACGGAGAATATTATTCGAAATCCGCTGTATTGAAAATAATACTCGAATGCAGGGTCTAAGGTTGGTATTTGAAAGGAATGACGGACCCTCCTCCACGGATGAGCTTCGTAGGTCGGACCACCGACAATGAGAATTGAGAATGTTGAATTTGACGATATCGGAGTTTCCGGCTGTATCCAAGTTCAACAAAGACGTTGTATGAGAGAATGGGAGATTGTAGATTGTACTATTCTGCAGTCCAATCTCTCCGATTCCGTAGTTATCGGAAATATTCCTTATTTTTCTTCACAATTCTCTGTTCCTCGAAAGGAATTCATCAGAATACGATCGAGAATTTATCAGAAATCTACGAAATTCAGAAGTTCACCGAGGTACTCGAGCTCATTAGATAATCGGAGAGACGTCGCTCCATCGGTCGAAAAATAGTCGAACTTCGTAAGAAACATTGACACTGGTCCACTGCAACGTCCCTTCTGCACGCCCATTGATCAAACTGATAGGAAATGACAGGCGATAGGAATTGCGGGCGAATAGCTTCGGGCTCGATTAACCAGAGTTCAGTATATAACAAAGATCAGCATGTGCTCAGTACTTTCGTAAAAAGTTAGAACCGCTCATCACAGGATTTGTACTATTATTCCGTCAAAACTTTGCAGGAAGTTGGTCGAGATGTTTCAAAGTATTAGTAATTTCTGCAGTTGCTGCACTATTTCCAAACCTAGCCAAAATACTAACCTATTGTTACATTCTTGTTGATAGTTCTCCAGTCTTTTGTCTGTCTGTAACTATTTTGTTGGTAAAGCAATCGAATCGTTGTCATACCTTCAGAATAATTGTACCATCAAAAAGCCTTCTTTGGTCAATCTGATCAGCTTCCAGTGACAGTTCCCATTGGAGGAATTCACGTGTTCCCGATTTGTCTCATCAACACACGGTCGAACCGTTACCACGGTCGAACCGGTCGACTCCTACCATTGCTCATTGCCTTCTACATATTTCCTATTATTTAGGATCAATAGCACAAATTGCTTGTTTCTTTGGATTTGTTTGGGTTGAAACGCTGACAAAATCCAAATTGAATCATCTTGATGTAGTCAACAGGCAATCCAACGATCCCATATTTTTGTGAATTTTCCTGGCAATCCTGATCACTGTCAAATGGCAAAAAAAAAGTCCTTTAACAGCTGCTGGAAAACAGTAGTGCTTCGTTCATGCTATCAACGCAATAGCAGACGACCTTACCCTCCGAAACGACCAACTTTCTTTCTCTGCGATCCACCGAAGTCCCGCGGCATTCTCGACGTTCCTGTGCCTTGGAATTCGATGTCATTGTACGCTCGGACGCTCCAGAAGATTGAAGACGAATTCGCTGGTAGCTGCCACAAAACGGCAGAGCCATTTTCCCCCAGTAGTCTTACCGGTATGTAATAGGAAGCGGAGGGGATGATAGCAAAGACACGCTTTTGTATGCGATGGCAAACGGTACATCGAAAACGATCAGGAAAAGTGGGTTACCGCAGTTTCGCATCAAAGATGACGGGGCTAAACGAGGCTTTGAGAATGTAGCTAAATTTCTCGCATCAAAGACACGATAGAAAAGGAATTTGCGCATCCAATGTCGATCACGAGAGTATAACGCTACTTGATGCTGCATAAAACGGTTAGAATCGAGAGAATTTTCTGGGCTTTGAGCTTCGGAAGCTGCTGGTTCTCTCTCAGGATCTATACACCGCGAAACAACGGTCTACTTTCTGCAAGCTATTAAAACTACGTGAAATACGTCATCTGATGAAAATCTTGGGTAATCTGTTCTCGACATTGATTTAATGTGAATTTTTATACTTATCTCGCAGAAGGCTGCAGCGACTGTCTGAAGAAATAGCAAAAAAATGAAATTGTAACCGATTTTGATCCATCAATCGTGCAGCAGTGTTTAGATCGAAAATATTCATAAACATACAATCTGCGCTAGATTTTTCATTTTAGATCCAGATCCAGATGAAAAGTGCTGGGAAAAACGAGCATCATTTTATCCAAGTTGAACGAGATTCTGCACTCATCTTGGTCTTACCTCGAAAGAGCATTATTTATCTAACGTATAGTAACTACATATATTTTTTTTTATCTACTGGTGACACAGTAAGATACAAGCGAGGGAGTTAACGAGAGATAGATAGATGGAGAAAGAGAAGCTGACATTGTGCAGCCAGCCATTAATCTTTATGGAGGCCCCAAGGCAGTGACGAGGGGCAACTCTCACGGCCAGATTGTTTCGCTCTCGAGTAAGTATTATGCCGAGAGCACTCGAATTAGAATCGCTCAGTGAAATGGCGCCTGGGGATAATGCTCCAGAACTCACCTTCTCACGACCTTCTTATACTTTCGAGGATCACTACTCCCTGAAGAAGGAACTCTCTTTCTCCACGAGATGATGGAAACGTTTTAAAGGAAGCTTTTTCAACATAAAAATGTAGTAGAAAAAATCGCTTATTTTTTAAAGAGTTGACGCTTTTTTTTTAACTAGATAATTAAATTATTTCAACGTTTCGGCTTATTTTTCACATAATATTCACGACCGTCAATTATTGAGAGGACTCGCTGAACTTATAGAGAGATTTTGGAAATGAGAGATTACGCGGGGAAGCTGAGCCCTCGAGTTTTAACGGTTGAATACATCGCAACGACTCCTGACTTGTTTTCCATTACGTAAAATGATACAGAAGGAGAAAATTTCGTTAAATCAGGATTACGAAAAGCAGGAAAATTGCGGCAATTGGTAATTCCGCTCGTTTGCCTAATAGAGTTATTCGAATAAAAAAACTGAAGACTACGTGGATTTTTCACAGTTTTTTTTTTACTATTACGGAGCTTCCGGATAATCAGATCTGCGATAAACGACTTTTTTACTGCCAATATACATTAAGATTTCTCAAATGAGATTCGGATGTTGTGCATGATACCATTTATGGGTAATACTGCGGAAATGGCGATTCCAAAACAGTATTTCAGGCACCCTGAGATTTTATGCGAACCTGAAAAAACGTTGAATTTCCGTTACCAGCATATGGACTCTCTTCAATCTTTTTCAACACAGGTGAATCTGAATAACTGGGAAAAAGAGTTTATTTTTTATTTCTATACTATTTGAAGTTTTATACATTCGATGAAGTGGTGAAATGCAAAAAATTGAAAAAAAGCTGTAATCCATCCATTCGAGACTCACGAATTTCCAAAAAAAAAAATGGCAAATGCAAACCTGATATTTCGTGGGACCTTAACGAAGGGTATAAAATCAATAACTGGGAAAAAGAGTTTATTTTTTATTTCTATACTATTTGAAGTTTTATTCATTCGATGAAGAGGTGAAATGCAAAAAATTGAAAAAAAGCTGTAATCCATCCATTCGAGACTCACGAATTGCCAAAAAAAAAAATGGCAAATGCAAACCTGATATTTCGTGGGACCTTAACGAAGGGTATAAAATCAATAACTGGGAAAAAGAGTTTATTTTTTATTTCTATACTATTTGAAGTTTTATTCATTCGATGAAGAGGTGAAATGCAAAAAATTGAAAAAAAGCTGTAATCCATCCATTCGAGACTCACGAATTGCCAAAAAAAAAAATGGCAAATGCAAACCTGATATTTCGTGGGACCTTAACGAAGGGTATAAAATATTCTACATGTTAAGTTACTGAAGATAGACTCGACGTGTATTCCAGAGTATATTAAGATATAATAATGGATAGTGTACACAAGATAGAATGAGGGATCGTGCCTTCCCATGCTCTGTGTACTGTCTCGTCCTGTGAGAGGAGCTTTAAATGCATTTTCATTATCCTAATGGTTATGGAGCATTCACGAAGAGGTCCCTTTCTCTTCTTCGTTTGCATTTTTAACGTAGCCCCGAGCCCCGGGTGCAACCCGAGTCACTCGTTAGGTAAACAATTCAATTAATTGTATGTAACGAGAGAGTCGGTGTGTACGGGTTACTCTTAGCGTTGTTTCTCGCCGTACGATAAAGTATACAAGCTCCAACAAACTTGAACGTAAAAGCGCTAAATATATATAGGCGTGCGCTGTAAAAACATCGGGGATAATCAGCTTAACGAGTTTACGTTACAAATTCGTACACTTCTTTTTTCCTTTCTAATTTTTTTTTTTCCCATCAAACTCGACGATTGATTTTAATGGTTATCGAATAACATGAGATCGTAACACGTCATGGTTTCATTCGTAATATTGATAGGAATAAAAATTTGAAAAAAAAAATGTCTCAATCTCGCAGACTCGTGCAGCTAATGCGAATGACGATTTAATTATTTCTATACGCTTTTTTACTTTTTCAAATGAAAGTATTACGGTTTGTCCGTCTGCCTCTGCAATTTATCGATCAATTAAGCTCACTCAAATTCCACTTTTCATTTTGCTTTCGAAACGCTATTATATTTCCAAAGGTTTCGATCCCCATTGACAATGGAATTTCAACAGATCGTTCGACGAAAATCACTATACGAGAGCATTTACTAGTTAGCTTACAAAGAAAAATGCGTAACCGTGCAGCTCTCGAATGTATGAACCGTTCAATATGTTCGATGGAATAAATGAACGGCGAAAACAATGCCTCGATTTTCGGTGAAACCCAATATTCCGAAATTCGTTAATTCGCAATGAATCAATAAAATATTTACCTTCAAATAGAACCCAATAACGTGAATCAACTGAAATTTTAGTCCCGAAAATCATGCAACAGCTGCATAATTTCGACAGACTTCATAGAAGGTTTCAATCCTTCGAAATCGAATTTAAAAAAATAATAAACCGCGAATAAAAAGGTAAATTGAAAAGAAAAAATAGAATTACGTTCTATGAGAGACAGTTAATAAGGAACTCGAAAAGAAGAGTAACCAAACAGCGCACATCGCATACGAAACATAAATTAGCGGTTGCATTCAGCGTACAAAGCTGCGGTTATGAGTCGACGTTGAATGTTTAACAATTTTTTTGCAATAACTGAATTCGGTAAAGTCGTAGTCGAGGTTTTGTGAGAATTTATGAAATAAAGCTCTGTACTGTTTTTCGTGTATGTGTTTCGTTCACGTTCTGCAGATTTTTGACGTCCGCATATAGGTTCGTTCGTTCTTCTGAGGATAATAATGCCATGTAAATTTCTGCTTCTATCTCCTCTTTCACAGACTTTCCCATGGACCTAAATATACCCATACAGAAAGAAAGTTTTTCTTCATATTTGTTCGTATATTGTTATTCATGTCTGTATACTTTTTACACGCACGAACGCACATCTTTATGTGCACGTTCTCGAAAGCTGCTTCGGTGAACGAGTGAAAGAACTTGTTTTATGTATCAGAAGAGCCAATGTGTTATCTCACACATGTGTGCGTACAGATGTGTTCCAGCACAGTTGTACCAATTTGTCCTGATGTGCACATTCAGCTGGTTTTCTCTCTCTCTCGTAGCTCTCTCCACCAGCTATCTACAGCAACGTATGAAATACAGGAAAGCATGTCTTCCTACTCAGAAACGGTAAAAGCGACACGCAAGCACGAACACAAGAAGCTCCGGAAAAGAAAGTCGACATATAAGTCCGCATGTATGCGGATGAATGAACGGTGACAGAATGTTCTACTTTATTTATGCGTGAGATAGATTATTTTTCGTCGTCGTATACGTACACAAAATCTTTCAGTACAAACAAAGTTGAATTCAGCGAAGAGTATGCTGCAAAATACAATGCGATTGGAGTACGATTGGAAATAGGACAGCAATGTTTAAGAAAGCTAGATGATGGCTACGAGCCCTTCGGCATTATCCATTGTAGCCCAGAGCTTCCAGGTCATAACTGATCAACTCTTGAACGTTTTTTATATGCTGGAACTCTATCAGTTACGATTACGAAACTTGCATATAGTCTGGAAACGGAGTTTGACAGTCAGGAACTAATTAACAGGCTGGATGTCAATCTTTTTTGAATCGTTGTTTCAGTTTTTATTCGGTTGGATAACATGAATTTTTCGACTTTGATAGCGTTGATTAAATAGATGGAATAAAAGTGGGTAAAATCGTTGAATTCATTTCAATGTTTCAGAATGTATTTCGAACGTGTGACGAATGTATAAGAATGATCGTAGAAGATGAAATGATTAATAGGTTTTTATGATATCGAAAATTTATTTTTAATCCTGATTTTCGTTGTTCTCATTCATTTTTGTTCTTTTCAAGCGATGAATCGTCGAAATAATAATTGAAAGACACTGTACAGAAGAATAAAGAGAAAATGACGGAACGAGGGTGTAAAAAAGTGGGAAGAAAACGAGAGACATAAGTGGAAAGAGGTAAAAAAGCTAAGAAGGAAAAGGGTGTACACAGGACGTGGTATTCCTCGTCGGATTTCCGGTGGAAAGCAAGTATGTTCTTTTCCCTAAGGAAAGAGAGGCACAGCAGGATGCTTTCTCTTGCATTGCTCTACTCCTATTCTACTCTCTGTCTCCACATTCCCAACACGAAAAAGGAATAATTTTATTCATGACTCGTCTTCACCATCGAGCCTCGACTTCCACCTCCGAGGATTTGCACACTCTGCCATCCTCGAGTATATGTGTGTAAATTTTAGTACGCGTGTTTACGGAACTCGTGAGCCAAGCTTTAGCCGATGGGGTGAAAGAGCTCGCACGAAACACGATTCCGTGGGAGCAGGAGAAAGCCGAGAAATAATGGGGAAAAACAAAAATGATACGTTGAACCCTAAATGAAGCGAAACGTCAAATGAGATGAGAGGTAAGATGAATCTTCGGTGAAAAATAAGATCATTAATGCGAGGGTGACGAATCGCTGAATGTCCATGTGCCGAGGATGGGTAATTACTCAAATTTCTTTTTCATCCTTATACACGTCAAAATTCAATTGGTACATCGAAGATATACAGCGAGTAAAGAACTTGCCTTGAGAAGAGAGTTCATGATGGTGAAGTCGATTTGGCATCGCGACGCTTTCGGTCTTTCGAAGTACTCGAATGCAGCGACCAGTAGTCGTCACCCTTTAATCCCATTTCGCGTATCGACAAGAGCAAAAAAAAAAAAAGGAGAAGGAATAAGAGGAAAAAATTGTCTGCGTTGACGGAGGCAGAGGGAGGGAGCGACGGGGGTTGAAAGCGGGAAACGAAGAGAAATTGCGAGACGCCATGAGCGAGTGTGTCGAGGGATGAAATTTCGTCGGGTTCGACTTCTCCATCGATGTATATATGTATAGAAACGTAAGTATACGTGAGCACGTTTTATCCGTACGAAGGCAACCGAATTTCTTTCGAGTGATTAAACGCCTTTTCTCGTTCGGCTCCGCGCGAAACTGCTAATACAAGGAGAGGGCTGAAAAAAGAGGATGAAAAAAAAAAAATTGACAAATTGAATGTTCAACGAAATCACGTCGATCGATATGAACAATGGATCCGGCCTTTTTTTTCTTTTTTTTTTTTTGTTACCGATGAAAAACACCGATATAAGAAAGGGCTCGAGGAGTTGGCCACGCTCTCCACTCTTTTTTTTTCCCAGAGACCCTGGATTTTCAGCTGCTCCAACGGTATTCGCGGAAGAAAGTAATCCGAAAACACATTGCTTGAACGAAGAGTGGCGAAATTTTCGTGACAAGAAACTTCGCCCCTTTCCTCAAAGTGTAGCCACGTGAGGGAAAAAGCTTGAGAGTGCCGAGGGAAGAGGCAGAAGTGGAAAAGGTCCTGTATACCTTAGGAAAAACTTTCTTCTCGCTTAGTCGATTTTTCTGAGCTCGTGGTCGCACTTACGTATACGAAAAAGAGAGAACTAAAAAAAAAAATTAAAAAAAAAAAAAAAAATACCGAAAAACAAAGAAGCTACAGGAGGCAGGAGTGCGAGAAGGAAATGTCGAGGAAATGTAGCGGAAATGGAGAGGAAGTGCCGGTCACCTAGAACAGAGTGCCACGTGCTTGAGATGATTTTTTTAAAAAGAAACTTTGGCTAAAATGGATTACGGTAGCACGCTATTCGCGAGCTGTGAACGTTTCTCCAGGAGAATTGGATCAAAAGCTCTTTAAACGATGATCTCTGGGAGAGAGAAAAACTGTTGCATTAACTATGAGTCGATGTTTCATCAGCTATTTTCCAAGACAGAAAACGATCAACCGAGTGAGCTGCAATAATATTAAATTTACGATAATCGTAATAAAAATGAATGCTGAGAGGCAAACAAACGAGCTTTTCGTACCTCGGGGAATCTCTCAAAAGATTGTTCCTTCTCATATTCTTATTTTTATCATCGCTTTATATATATATATATACTTCTACTATATCTCTAGTTTTATTGTTAAAAAGACGAAAGAGTGTAGTTTGGAGAACAGAAGCAGAAGGACGCCGACGGAAATGCTTTTACTAGCCAAAACGATTTGACGCCCGGCTCGTATAACGACCAGAGGGGCTTCCTTCGTCTCTTCGTTTCCTCTTCTTCACGAGACTCTTGGGCTCTCCCTGCTCGTAGGACGGAGCAAGTTCTTAACAAATCTCTAAGCAAAATAGACGATAAGGACTCTTGGAGGTTCAAACTTCGGAGCTTCACACTCTTATATATATATATATGTGCTACATAAATATATGTACAACAGCTGTATACGGATACGCTCGCCTTCACTTTGCTTCTATCTGTTTCTATTCTTCTTACTTTCTCACTGCAGTTTCTATCTTAAACTTCTTCTCCACCCCACGTGTCGCAATTCTCCATTATCCAGCAGCTATCTCTCTTTTCCAAACTATCCACTAGGAGCCCACCTACCCCTCGATGACGTCGCACGTTCTAACATATACTCCGAACTATAGTTTCGTTTTTACAAACTTTTTATTGCAACTCGAAAGTAAAATATTTTGCGGTAGAGCATTTACTAGTTTTCGATCTACGAGAAAATCGAGTTTCGTACAAAACTCTCCCTACTTTTTTTTCGATATATCAACCGCCTCTTATTTTTTATTTTTATTATTTTTTTCTTCGTAACTTATCAATTATTTCAACTTTCAAACTTCTTGGATGCGCTTCGTTCGCCAATTTTTTATCTCTATTGAAACTCTGATGTAGAAATTAGAGGTACAATTAATTGGATACAACTTGAATCCCAAAAATTGGATCAAAGTATTTTTGCTTTTTATTTTCAGATTTAACTCTTCCGTTCGATGTTTTTGATGTGAAAATAAGCGATGATTGTTATGTATCTTTTGAAAATAACTTTTTGTCAATAATATTCGAGCTCGATTGGTGCTTAATTAGTTAACTGGAAAATGAATTAGTTTCAGAGTTTTTCTCGATCTTTTATAAGATATAGATTGGAACTTTACGATAGTAAATCGTTGAATTTTTGTTGTTATTTTTCTATGTACATTCCAAAACATCGTGATCAAGTTAACAAACATGATTCTGCGGATGTTCGATTATTCACGAATAGTCCGGCACTGGAAGAAACGGAATATATCCAAGTTCGTTGCTTTTATTTACGAACCGTGCCCGTCATGTTGTTACTATCGCATAGTCTCGTCGCTGCTTCTGCAGAGATAGCGATGGGAAAGCTCGCATTGAAAGTAAGAGAGAAACGAAAGCGCGGTAGAGCGATAGCTCTGGACGACTGACAGTACATAATATACGTTACATAGTGTAAATACGTATGTATGGGTTGTTCTGAGGACATTTCGAGCGATTTTTAGTCGAGAGTCGAAAACGTTCACTCGCAGTTGGAATTTAATTTTTCCTTCCTTGTATATATTCAAAAATACATTTGCAAATTTTATTTTGATTTTTTTCCGTTTATTTTTGTACTCGACACAAAAGGTTTTTTGATCTACACTGAGAAAAAAAAATCTGTTGATTGAAGAAAATTTTCGTTGGATCAACGAATCGTGGCGAACAAAATGAAATTCGTTAACAAAAATTTGATTAAAACAACAAAAGTTTAGGTGAACCAACGAATTTCAGTCTGTTTTATTCCCATTTATTTATATTTTTTTTATGATAGATTTTCTACAGAATATTTATTAATAATATTGACAATCGATCGATTCGAAAAATGCAGGATTGAGCTTGAAGCAAGGAATCGATCGAGGCAAGACTCTTGTCTTGTATATCGCGCCAATCAACGTCGATGAAATTCTTGCTGATTGCCACGAACATTAAAAGGAACTTGAAATGACTCGATCGATGAGAAAAAAATGATTCTAATCCTCATGAAAGAGCCCATACGAGGGAGAGGAATATCGCGAGCTTTCTGTGCGCTTCCCATCGTCTGCCTTTCCCCGTTGATAAATGACAAATGCAGGATTCGATTTACTGATAAGTCCCAGAGTCGGGGGATGCCGGTCTGAATAAATCACGCCAATTGTTTATCAAACTAACGGGCTCTCGAAATCCGGAACTCTCGAAGCGGTGATGCGTTTTTCACTCGTACATATGCCCTTTTGACTGTTCTCAATGCATATATAGATCTGTTACATGTCATATCTATGCAATGCATACATAATCCTGGAGATTTAAATAAAAGGAAAATAGTCCGATGATAAAAATACACGACCCATTCGTCCAATTCAATGTTTTTCTTTTTCAAAATCGGGCGCCTGCGTACGAAACATCGGAAATATCAATATGAATACTTTTTATTTTCAACTGCAAAGCTGCGTTTTCAAGAAATTCTCATCTGCTACCACCAGCTTCTTTTTGAAGTAGAATTTCAAAAAAATTGTACCAAAATTCTATTTTTTCTCAATTATTTTGAAAATTTCGACTCAATTTAGAATAATCTTGGCAATTTGGCGATGACGAATTTTTTCGAACAGCCCAATACGCTTCAAGTTGGAAGAAAATTCTATTTGAATTCGAATCATTTCAAAATGATCGTTTCACTGTTAAAAAAAAAATGTCTCGACTCAATTTATTCAAATGATTGAAATCGAATTTGCTGGAGACGAAGCTATATTCATTTGCATTGAATAAAATCACACGTTGCGTTTTCTTGGTAGCCATTGATTGGATAATCGAGATTTTTGAAACCAATTATCGTTATTTAAATTGAATACATTTTTACTACGAATAACAGACCAAAAATTTTAATTGCGGATAAATAATATTTCTGGTCGGAATATTTTATTCAAACATCACGAATTAAAATTATTCACGAGAAATTTGTAATATTTTTTTTATTAGAAAAGCCTGAGGCGTTGGAAACAAGTAATTTACATTTATTACATCCAGTGTGTTTCTCTTTGGTACGAAAATAAAACCATCGATCGAAATAATAGAAATAATGGTGAATGACCTGTGTCAGTACAAGCAGTTATTGAGATCGATAAAACAGTTCAATTTAAGGAACTATGCAGTCAACAGCTTTATCCAATTATCTTTTTATTCAACTGAATTAAATCGATTGATTATTTGTAGTAATCGTGCAGTCGAGGCTATTAAAGGTCCGTTGTTTCTAATGATTTGATATTAGCTCTCATGAAAACATGATATTTGGTGGCGAAAACCTATTCACTATACACCAATCATGAATTACTGGATAATATGCAAGTAAATGTCTCATTTGCATTAAATGAATTTTATTTGGTTCAAAAAATTTTTTTATCACTGTGTAATAGTATTCGAAAAAATGAACAAGTTCTATGACTATTTATTAATTTAGAAAAATGTTGAATGCTTGAAAAGTTTTGTTTATTTTTTGGTCAAAACCAGAAGCTATAAAAAAGCCTTTTTGTTCGAACTGAAGGGTGGACCACAAGGGTCTATGGAATCTCGATTTAAAGAACGTAACAAAGGGAATCAATGGTAAAAGGGATCGATGAAAATGTGCACAACGAAAAGAAAGTCTGGCTTTGACAAGCAAATTGGGATTTATGAATATGCTTCATTTTTCTCCGGTATAAAGGCAAATATCGAAAACGTTCACGTATTGGAAAAAATTGACTCGTGCTCAAGACTCTAAGAACAGTGGATTTAGTTTTTCTCTGTTATTTTTTTTTTTTATTCTTTTATTGTGGCAAAACGTGCTGAAAATAAAAAAACAAAAGCGAACGCGCCTTTGTGATCAGTATTCCGCTTGTTTTTTTAAGTCCTCTTTGTCTTCCGTTCTCTTTCACAACTACTTCGGTTTCCTGCGGTTACCGAAAAATCTGGTGCAAATATTTTACCGGGTTTCCGCGGCTTTATTCGACCTAATGTTCGTGTTTTTTTAAAATGGAAACTACGCTGCTTCCTCTTTCTCATGGATTATATATGGAATAAAAATTCACCCTAACTGCGTCTGACCCCAAATCCATTGTTAAGCAGGAATGTACCATTTTTCTAATGCTCCTACCCTCTTTCCTTTAATTCCGTATCGAAACTAACTTTTTAATAACCCATATATATTACCCTCCACGATTAATTATGGGGTTTGCATATTTTAGAAACTTCCTAATCTGAAAACGTTTAATAATGAAAATTACTGACTCTGCTCCGTCTCAAAAAACCATTAGATTTAATAAACGATCGAATTCTTCTAACATTTCTGATTGCTGCTCTTCAACATCGATATCTATTGAGAGAGCTGTGAGCTTTTCCTGTCGAAGTTAGCCATTAAAAGTTAACAGCCAAACAATTATTTGAAGAAGAAAAGTGATCGATTCATCAACAAACACGCGTAGAGTACAGGAAATTGAGGCTTCGTAGAATACGTCGGAAAAATTGTTCGCTTGGACGAATCATTCATATTATTAAACTGAACAAAGATATCTGTATCGAATCAACTAAATAAATGTTGTTGAGAAAAAAAATATTTAGTATACGACTGGATATTTAATTAAACGTATTCCACGAAGCCATTCGGTTGATTCGACTATTTAATATTCTCGGTGCAGAGCACTGTTGCAGTATAAAATTCATCAAAATATTGATGAGATGAAATAAAAAAAACAATTTTCATACGACATGAACATTCAAACGAATGAGGAAGACAATCCCCCGAAAAATGTGATAATATTTAGCTTGCAATACGAACGCGACGATATTTGTCTAATGAATAATTCAACGCATATAACGTGCATGGAACAGAGAAAAGGCATCCGGCAGTGGTGAAGAGACGAGAGAGCCTCCTGTGGTCGGTCTTGGGAACAAAAGCCAACCCGCCATCGGAAGAACTTCGCCGTTTATGCTGGGCGCGTGTGCATTCAGTTACACAATGTTACTAACGCCCACACAGAGAATTATCCATGCAGCCACACCGGCATGGAGCTTCTATCGACTCTTTCCTCCGCTTCCTCGCTTTCATAAGCTTCTTTACTTGCTTGTCGCGCATTTTCGAGCAAACGAGAAATGAGTGAAACAACGAAGAATCCACCTAGTCGCTCAATATTTACGAACAAACTTTGCAGTTCAGTATCTTGACATCAATCTTCTGAGGGATTTAAGCTCAAATTTATAGTTTACGACTAATCGTGAAATTACTTTTTAATATGATTTTTCAGATATTCATCATCTCTCGATAATATATTTCGAAATATTCTTCTCAACCAATCTGGATCATTCGACTAGGATCTAGTTGAATAAGATAAAAATTTTGCCTCATCCTACGGCTTAATAGAATTCTAACTTTGAGAAATTATTTCCTCTGAATATTTTAACATTTATAATAGATCGAAAGCCTTTTTTAATTTAAAAAAAAAATCAAAAAATGTAACGAGCATGTTGTTGACTTGGATAAAACATTCGTAATATTATTTATAGCGTATTTAATTTTATCACTATTTAATAATATTGTGGGATTTGATTAAAATACAGCTTTTTAGTTGAGAAAAATAAAAATTTTGTTAATTGTATTGAAAAAAAAATCGAATTAATGATCCCAGTAGATAAAAATAAATCTTTAAACGGCTGCAGACATATCCGAACGAATATTCGACGTCATTTCCTCCATTTAAACCCAAAGCCAAGTATTTGCCCGGGTATTTATAACGAAATTAATGAGAACATAGAAATTCGCGAGGAAAGTTGATTCAGTTCGTCAAAATATAGGCTCGGTGGTAGGATCACATTGACATTCATGCCGAAAGTCTCGCGGGTACCACTGGCGAAACGCGATTTTGTTATCCGGTTGGGCGTTAGACGAAATGAGGCCATCGGGACTGTTGGTTGTGCCCGGGCGTTCAACATTCGCTACGCTCTGCTTGCTACATGCTTCCCCGCGTCTATACGTAGCTACATATACATGAACATACAATACAAATTAACGGTATGCGTGTATAGGATTCTGTATGAATGCTGTTAGTGCTTGCACGACACGACACCAATGAAACCAGTAAATTGATTGGTAACTCTTTGGAAGTGAATAGATACAAGCTCGTCGGATAGCCGCACTCGAGTTGGGCATCCTCTCGAAGCTCACTGCCATCGAGATATGTCTACAGACTCACCGACCGTAGCTTGTTTCTGTTTATTTACTGTTTATTCTTTTTTCACCACATTTAGTTCAACGATGTTTTGTTTTTTGTTTTTGCAATGTCAATTGAGGCACAATACGGAGGTACGCGTTGCGGTAGGTCATTTGAAACTTGCATGCCATGAAAAAAGAAAGGGGTCAATGAGGTCAGAAAAAAAAAACGGAACTCACTGCTATCAGCAAAGCCCGAGGGGAAGGCTTTTTGATCGTAAGCGCTAATGGCTTCGGAGAGTCATTGATACATTTTTTTTTTTTCTGTACATCCATTGAACTTTCGAATCTTCATTGTCCTTTCAGATGCTCTTGGGCCATTGAATTCCGTTTTTCTTCCTTTCATTAGCTCGGCATCATTATTATTTTTTGTTCGAGGTTGATACGCAATTGAGCGATCTGCTTCATATGGGATCTGGCAAGAGCCGGTGTCGCCATTCATTTTTCAATCTGAAGGCATTCAAATAAGGTGTACAGATCGAAGGAATTATGAGACGACGAGAAACGGTCTTGGGCTCCATGTAAAATTTGGATTTCCAATTCAATTTTTTGGTAGAAGGTTTCCCAAAGTTTTAGGAAGAAGTGAAATTCTATTGGGCAACTCTTTCTCTCATTGGTAAAAGGATTTTTGACAAAATTATGTATGATCGAAACCATTTTTTGAAACGCCAGTGTTTCCGGAACTTTTGGGGAGATAAACATCATTGAAGTGAATTCAAATCCGCGACATTGATGTCAAATGTTACTTTCTGATTAATTTTTACATTCCAACGAATCATTTGCTACCTCTGTTCATGAATAAACTCCATTTCTTATAACTCTCCATGAACACTATATTCATTTTTATTTACCCCGAGTCCAACGGCAATATTTATCCATCCCTCGTGCTCATATAACTATGGCGATAAAAACAAAGCTTGAAAGACTCGAGGGGAATCGTTTTAGCGATAAATCAAATCGTCGTGATCCGCTGAAGTTGCTAGAAGCGATTCGAATGTGCGAAGTTTTTGGTCTCGTTATATGATAGAAGGGTGAGATTCGACGGGGGAGGGGAAAAAAAAAGTTGTTAGTTCGGTCAAGGGTCTTTCTCTCCTGAGGGTTGCGTCAGCGAAGGATCCGGCGCGGAGTGTTGTTGAAGAATGAATTATGTACACGAGATCGATAACTTTCTTGTTTGTTGCGTTCGTTTTTCGTTCTTAACAGCGAGAAGGAACTAAACGTTTTTTTTCTTCTCCTCTACAGCAATTTTCCATCGGCAACGTAATTCCCTACAAGTTCGACGAGATTGCGATCGAACGCGCTCGAGCGATTCACTGGAAGGGGAATCCTCAATTCCTCCGCCTATGTTCAGCTGCTCCGTTCGTTTTGGCTTCGTGTCCCGAGGCAAATGGCTCCACGGAACATTCGTTGAGCGGTCCGAGTTAATCCGAATGTCCCCGAACGCGGACGAAGCTGTGTCGAATTTACACGAGTGAGAGCTCGGCCGACTTTCACATTCGTCGACGTTGCCCGAAGGCGCCCGAGTAATAACCCGTTTATGGATCCCTCGAGTCTTTCGCCTATGCTCGGTCACTCGTATCGAGCGTCCCGACTGAAACGAGAGGCAAACGCGTTCGCCATATATACTCTCCGAGTTCCGCGTCTGTTTTTACAAACTTATAATACAACTATGACGACGGATTGGAGCAACGACATTGCTCTTCAATTTTTACAAGTCTACAAATTAGAGCCTGTACTATGGAACCGAAAGCATCGCCAATACAAAGACAAAACAACGACTACCGAAGCCTGGAATCGTCTCGCCAAAATGATGGAGATGCCAGTGCCGGAATTAAAGAGAAAAAAAGATTCGCTAATGGCGTCTTTCAGACATCATGCTAGACGCAAACAAAAATCTATGGTGGCCAGTGGTGGACGTGCTAAAAAAGTTTATCAACCTACCTGGTTCGCTTATGAAGCGATGGAGGAATTTTTGTTCGCTGTTTACAAATGCGAAGGTGCTGGCAGCGCTGATGAGGAATCGGTAAGTCTTGGCCATCTTGAAGTAACGAAACAAACAAATAAATTTTGGTTCTCGGAATAGTTCTCTTCAGTTCAAAATATTATGATGGAATTGATCGAATCATTTTTATCACTTTTCCAATACATTCTGTGCTCAAAGTCTGTGCATCAAATATTTCGATTTCGTAACGTTTTTTCTTGAAATAAGTATGAAATAATAATAATAATATTGATAAAGAACAAAATAAAACTGGAATATTGCGAATGAAAATAAATAACGATTTTATATTCAATTTTATTGTTACTCAAGCCCCATTATGTGCAACCTGAGGATTGGATTGAATCGGGGGAGAGTACAATCATCGATGATCAACTAGCAAAACAAGTTCATTCACAACAACTTCATTCTTCAACAACTTATTTTCAAGAGGCGATTCCGAGAGATTCCGAACTTTCGGATGCGAGTAATCGTATGAGCGATTACGGAACTGAACAAACGCTCAGTTCTGTGAACGATGTTGTATCTCAAAAACATAGCAGAGAAGACGACGAATGCGATTTGTATGGTAAACTGATTGCGAAAAAATTAAGAAAAATATCGGAAGAGGATAGGCAAGAAATCATGTACGAAATCGATGGATTATTGATAAAGAAAACTCGATGTGATTACACAAGTAAATCTGCTTCTCCTTAGCTTTTGAATTTCACGAATATACTTTTTTTTTATTTTTTTTTTTATCGAGTTCTATGTTGAATCAATGTTAACGTGAATGTACGACTCAGGATTTTACGTCTTTCGAAGAAATTGAGAGTCTGTGTGAATGTTTTTTTATTGTAATATTTTGTGGATAAATGACAGCATTAATAATAAAAAAAAAAAAATAGTTTCTACTTTATTCTTATCTTTATTTTTATGTATATTATTTCTATTTTTTACTTCATTCTACAATGAAGAAAAAATAGTTATCATTTTACAGGAAAAATATATACACCATATACACCAATAAACGATATACACCAATCGTTTGAAGAAAATATTTATGATAAAACTTGAAAAAATGAGATTAGCATTGACGTGAATAAGAAATATATCAAAAAGTTTTTGAATCTTCATCTCTAACTCGAAATATTAGATTTTTGTTCACCGTTGCTAGTACTAATTATTCGATACATTTTTTTAAATCATAATCGATTGCTATACTATTTTTTTCTAGTCTTTTTCACTTTCGTATGGTTTTTTTTTTTTGCATTTTAACGAAAAGTCACTAAAATTCGTTTACATGTTCGTTTTTTCCAAGAGCAGGAACGATCCCAGGCTCATTCAACCCGAAAAATTTATCTGTCTGGTTTTTTCATGTCCTTTTTGTATTCACACATTCCTATGTTCGTGATGTTCGCTTAGTCAGCACAAATTCAATCACGAGATACAGAGATCTCACAAGGACAATCTGATAAGAAATGTGAGCAAACATTTCTTCGGACGTGACAATCGACTAAGGTCCCATTTCGATATTCACTTTATAGGTATAATCTACAGTGTAATCCATCAGTGGTACGGTCGGTAATAACCTTGCTGCACGTTTCATTCGGAGATCTAATATAGTAAGAAAAATATAAGTTCCTCGTTGATCTTCTTTCGTCAGAGAAAGTGGCACTTTTATTTTTTTTCGCAATATCAAGGGTGTCCAAAAAAACGTTTCTACCATTTTAGTTCGTGGCACATTCTCTATGTATGATGGGGAGACATCAGCTATCGAGGACCAGAAGAAGTACGGATTTTTTCTCGAATATCTGAGGAAGATATGTCCGATATGAGGCCGGATCCTGAGTAGGAAGGTCCAATTTGGAAAAATCGTAAAAATAAAAACTGGAGAAAACGCGTTTCAGTTTTCAATAGTAGGAAATATAAATTTTTTGCTTACTTAGAGTAATAAACCGTTAACCAGCTATTCCTGGTTCAATATAGGCGTCTTTCTGCTTCCTAAAAATACTCGTTCAACACAAAACGAAATGTGAGTATTGTTCTGTGAGACTCTTGAACCTTTCCCAGGTATAAAATGCGGATTAGACGATCGAGGAGCGGAGTACTCGCACACCTGCTCGACGCTTCTCCGCTTTTAGCCTTGTATCTTTGAAAATATTTAAAATTGTCTTCTGTAACTTTGTCAATTGATTCTTTGATAGCTCATTTATCGATTTAAGCAATAAAAAACGCGATTTTTTGGACCTTCTAATTCAGGCTCCGGCGTTAGCCCTAAAATTGAAGGAAAAATGAGGTTTCTATCGATTTTCTGACTTCTTCAGTTTTCAAACGCGTTTTTCGTCGACTTATTTTCCATAAAATTAAATTCATCCTGTATCTAAAAGTCTACAAAAAAGTCTACAAATTTGAGGGAATAAGTTTGAAAAAAAAATACCACCCAAAATCCCAAACAGCTGGTTACGCATTTCTCCTCATGTTATTTTCATTTCTACAATTTGTTTTGTGTGTTAATTAAAAAATACTCCACTACGAGGTGCAGTTAGAAAATTCGTGATGAATAAAGCCCCGAAACAAAGCTTCATGCGCTGTTGTAGTGAAAGAAATTCTCAAAATGGTAAGGTTGGGTCAAAGTGGCTTGTAACGTCTCGTATATAATAGGTACATTCATCCGCAGCATTTTCACGGTATCTCATATACTTTTCTGTCTCTTTCTCATCCTAACCGATGTGGCTCAGTCCCTGGCGCGTATTCGTCCACGGAATTTAATCTAATATACCGTGAAACCCCATGTTCGTCGTTCCGCGAGAGAACATACGAGAGAAACGTATCCAAGCAACGTTTGCCGAATTTCCTCGTCGTCCGACCATCAGGCTATTTCAAATCCAACGTCCAGAACTATATACGTATTTAGCCGTAAATATAAATTCAATATACAGTGGTATAACGGTACTTTATACGACAAGCATATAACATAACGCCAACATGGCTTTTCCTCTGTATATATATATACGTGTAATATAGAATACTCTAGAGCCATATACACACCGAACACAAAGCCGTCTCACGTAGACGTGGTGTTCCGAAAGTTCTTATACATAATACATCGTGGTATCCTGTCTCTCGTTGGCCATGTTGAATGCTGTGGTGTACTCGACATGCAGATTACGTGTACACATTTCCTCTCTTACCACCAATTTCGAATGCAGAGCTTTCCATATTACTGATATAACATCATTTAACGTGACCACTGAAATAATGACACTTCTGCATATATAGCAGATCGTTCTTTCTTCAAGGAAACCATGGCAACGCGTTATCAGATAAATTCAACTTCGTATAAATTTCGTACACTATTTACATGAGAGAAAATCTTGGTAACACGTGGTGGACGGGTTGATTGAGTCATTTCGTTCCGAAATTTCGATGATAAACTTGGCGTGTTAAGGCGATGTCTCGAACTCCATTTCGATCGGGAATTACGAAAAAAAGACTAAATAGTCATAAAATGTAGCGATATTTAATTATTTGATGATCGATCATTGATCAAGGTGCGTGGTAGCGATTTGACGCCAAGTATTAAAAAATAAAGCTTCACGAGCCATGCCGCACTCTTATGTACTTTTTCGTTTTATAATCTGCTTACAACAGATCCATCTGAATGAGTTGTTATGAAATTTCGAATCATGCATAATTGAAGATATTAGAATATTCTCGTATAATGATTCGCAGAATTTTGCGCTTTAAGGTTTCCAGGAAAACCTGATTATATTTTTACCGAGGCCAGGAACGCGAAGGATTATATCTTCGTTACGAGATGTCAGTTCGCCTGCTACGAGAGATCCCATCGTCAAATTCATTAATTTTGATCAACATGTAAATGTCCTGATGATGTCGTTATAGGCACTTACGTTATTACGTTATTCCCTCAGATTTGCTGAAATTCACAGTTGATGCATTGAAAGAACCTTCTCGAAATAGAGTAAATCGAAATAATATCCGCAATCATGCGAGTTGTTATTTCTAGATATGCGCATACTAAGGAGTGAACAAAGTGAATGATAATTGTTCTCATGTGTTTCAAAGAAATACTGTTGAAACGGAGTATAAATTGATGACAATATGAAATGCAACGGATTCTCTAACAATGATCATGGAGGGAAGTTGGAGTTGAATCTATAAGTTCGTTACTAACATCCACAGGTTTAGGTGTACCAGGCGATAACTATATAGAAAGTTTATCTCTCCTCGTTTGCTTGGGTTTCGTTGAAATTCGTGCTCGAGAGTCATCCAGCTTGCTGTGAATCAGGGTTACGACAGTCATGGAATAAAATATATACATATATACGTATATGTGTAGATGGGTAAAGTTGGGGGAAGGGGAAAATCCCTTCGGTATGCCCCTTATGTTGGAAGATGAAAGCTCTCAGGGTAAAGCTAAACGTACGAGGGAAAGCAAGTCAAGTTGTATATGAGGCTGCATCAGCGTAGACCGAGAAAGGCCGATATTGTTATTCGCACAGGCTGGTGTGCAAACCCACTAGAGATGTTAGAGTATGAGTAGAGCGCCAGCTTGTACCGACGTAACCTCGTTTAAGGACATACGTATCTTATACTCAATGCCCTCTAGTTGGATCTTCTATTCAATTCTACCTCCCCTTCTCACTGTACCTCAGTCCTGCTGCGAGTCCTCCCTTATTCGTTCTTCTGCTCCTTCTTCTCTTCTTCCATTTCTTCTTTGTCTTTACTCTGTGTGTAGATCCTTCCTTTTTTCTCATTTCCTCCCTCTCTCTAAATAAAAATTCATTTGGCATTTCCGCGTATTACCACTGGCAATCTCTGCCATCTAAAATCACCTCCATAGCCTCATTGCCACTCTCTAAGACTCAACTTCCTGACCACCTTCTTGAGACTGAGCTTAACCAGTATTAAATCGTAGTATATTGTTTCGCTACTATGTAGTAGGTCCTCAACGTGTTTTCTCATTTCATTTTTTATTCTGTATTTCAAGCATTATCATGCTTCTATCCACGTTGGTTTATTTCAGCTTCTTCTAGGGCTTATTTAGGGTTAGTTTACTTCATTATATTTTTTCTGCATTTTTATTATTCTTATACTTTAATTCGTATTATGATTTTGTATGATTTTGTGTATATATTTTTGCATACAAATTAGCTCTCCTTTCATTGATCAAATTCGTTTTCGGCCCTCTCTGTTGTTTCTTGCCCTTCTGATTTTTCTACCCACGACGCTATGCTCATTTCAGTATACAATGTCTGTTGCTTTATTCCTACTACGAGGATCTTTGAAAGAATCTATGCTGGGTTCACCTAGTCGAATAGTGACCCATCCAGGATACTGGAGACAGGTGGACACCATTAAAAATCTAATGAGAAATTAGAATTAGAATAAATACCATATCGAAACAAAATCAAAATAAAAAACAGATCAGATCAGAACCAACGTCCGTTTATTCGGTCAAAGTTTTACAAAAAGTACACCGGTTTCGTGGATATCATATTTTCACTGAGGATGAGAAATCAAAATTTTATTTCCTTTATGATGATTTCATACTAGAAATTCACGAATGCTCCACGTCTCTAGACGTAGCTCCGATTAGTCTTACGTTGATTGAGATGCAGTTCGTGATAGGTTTTTGGGCATCGAGCACGGGATACTCTAGAAAACGAAAACTATAATAATAATACATTATTCACATATCAACAAATAATTCTATAATGTTACATTAATGTATCACCAAAACCATAAATCGAACAAAGATGGCTACTCGTAGCATACTGCACAAGCCAATATCTTGCCGTGTACCGTAAGTTTCAGCCGGAAACTCTCCATCCCTTGCCAACCAAAGTTTAACCTCCGCCCGTTTCTATAACTAACCATTTTACGAAATACCAAACGTTTGCACGGAATTCCTTTTGTATCCGGTTTGAGTGCTATGGTTCACCGGACCGTTGAACTTGCAGCAGCCAACATCGGTGGTAAATTTGGAATTCACAGAGAATCGGTACGAAGTATGTACGAGAGATGTAGTGAGAAGCTTGAACTCCCGCTACTCCAAGGCGCTCGTTCGAGCATTCAGCCTCAGAAACCTATTATATCGCGGTAGGAAAGCAAATAGTTTCTACCATTGTTGTATTATGGCTCATCGCAAGGGGACATCCTGTTTCAACAAATTATACCTCTCTATCGAGTCCCTCCAAAGGGCATCATGGTAGTTCAAAGTTTTTGGTCCATACGGATGCTGTCGAAATACCATTTTTAAGAATTTTCATCAATATTTTCTATCCAATTATATGCATTAAGGGGTCTTACTCAAACCGCTGAAACCAAGTAGTAAAAACTTCGGTGGTTGGTGACAGAAGTCATCGAAAAATGGAATTAAAAATCTTTGCTACAAGTGAGTATTGCCAAATTATTGAAAATCTTTCTCGATATTTTTTTTATCTCACGATTTCTCATGAACAATCAAATGTTTCAACGACTTTCAAGAATTACTGAACTTCACCGAAGAACATAAGAAAATATTTGAAATTGAATTTCAATATGTTTCTTTCGCATGTGGTACGTCACCCATAAAATTGGGATGCAAGAAAGGTTTATTACGATGAATTCCAAGATGTTGAATCCTTTTCAAAATAAATGGAAAACTTTTTTATATTTCTGTAAGTGGACTCATTCATAGTTAGAATTATGGGTTCCTGGACGTCGAAATTCATATATCCTTTATTTCTGTCCAATATGCTAGTCTTTTTGGCGACTAGCATGTTTTTGGCTCCTCGCCCCAAATGGCTATCTGAAGTTGGTATTATCATCCGCCTTTTTCTTCTGGTATCCGAGTGGAACGATATTGAATATTTTCTGAGAGTGGCCCTTCGCGCGACTTCATTGTTACTGACGTTTTCTTAGAGTTTTGTTTCTCGAGGATTCTGAAAAAAGTACAAAACTTCATGGTTCTAATTGCCAAGAGATTTGGTTGGTCCATCAAAAATCGTTAACCTGATGATATTCCACTTTTGTTATCGTATTTTTTTGATAGAAACGTTTTAAAAATTGGATTTGACAAAAGTGAAGGTTTGATATATTTTAGAGGAGTGAAATACTCTTGAATACTTTCGCCAGTTTCCTTTACTGGCCTTTGCACAGCAACACATTTTCCATTACTATCGCATTTCCATCTTGAGTATTGCGTCCAGCAGCGGAATACTCGCTGCCTTGATATTTGCTTGCAACGCTTTTATTTCATACGTGCCAAATATCTATGTATTAAATCTCTGTCTCACTTCGTGTCCTGGAATAAACGATGAACAAGCAACTTGGAGAATGTCGACTGGCGCCTGCTGTTGGTGATTCTGTACTCCTTCGGTCCGGGTTGGCCGTCTCGTGACTCTCTACCCAACGGATTTTCCTTTCATGCTTTATATATGTAAGAGAAGTATATAATACACGAGCATATCTCGTGTAGCCAAAAACTTATATGTTATTTACATCTATGTGTACATGGTACATATTGATTCTTAAAAATAAAGCTGTAACTCTTTGGCTGCTGAAATTCTATCGAATTTTTTTCTATGTTTGCGAATAATCATAGATTTTTGTCAGGAAATAGTAATCAAGCATGATAAAGGAACGATTAATTTTACCTCCAAGTTCCCTAAATTGAGATTTCAATGGATTTGGCTTTTTCATTCTCTCAACATGTGATGAGACTTTCAACATTTGAAAAATACGAAATATTCTCGAAAAGAGCACATGCAATGCGTGTCGTTGTACGAAAATAAATGGTGAGACATTGAAAAACAGAAAAGAATAAAAAGAAGCAAATAAAAACGAACATCGGGCTGAAAAGCCACGTGGGATTTGGCGACTGCTTTTAAACCCTGTTCTGGTGGGATTACCAGAACAGAGGTGAATCTCTCCGCCTCTCCTCCACGTTCTCTTGCTCTCCCTCTCTTTTTCTCTCTCGTTCGTAGCATAGGTCCTCTTAACCCCCGGTGGGACAATAAGTTTCGATTCTCGCGAGCATGCGTCAATTGATCAGCTCTCGTATGTCAGCGGATCATGAAGTTCGTACAACTTGAGAGCGTAGTTGTGAACCATACATCTATACTTAGTGGCGCTGAAACTACTGCTGCGATAAATTCATAATGACCCAGATACCTCAAACAAACCACTCGGCATATCAAATGTCTAGCCTTCCAATTCCACCTGCGTTAGACGATAATAGATGATGATTCCTGAGAAATCACTTCGGATGGGTTCTCGTGGCGTCCGAATAGTGTAATTACAGAGTTTTTTTTTTTAATCGCTTTATGCTCAGCTTGATGCAGCTTCCAAGAATCCTTTTCATTCCAAACAAATTCTGTATCCATAATAACTGATCAACAGTGCAGTTTTAAGTAAATAAAAATCAGTTTTTTTTTTCTGATATTACAAACTTCATCGAACTGACGATGAACCCTTGATATTCACTAGAATATTTCGTTTACAAATTTGGAAACAATTTGAGGTAACGATGAGGTACAAGTAACTCGCTCAGTGCCTTGTTAATACCGCCTGGTTGATGAGGATTCTGACACGAAGTTAACTTGTATCAAACATCAAAGCAAAAATTTCGTAAAATATCGTCGGTACAGAATTGTTAGCCTTAGTTTGTATACAGAGAGGAAAAATCTTTTGATCAACAACATATCTCATTGGGAGGTCCCAATAATATTATATAATCATCACAATCTTACAAAGTGTTGAACCAATACGTTGGATTTTGATCGAATGGCTTATTTATTCTGATCAAGAACACTGCGATTGAATCAATAAAAATTTTCAATAGCTCCAAATGCTATAGGATCAACGATTTTTTCTCAATATATTGATCAAATGAAAATTTCTGTAAAATCATTGATGCATTGATAAAATTACATCCAATCTTTGGTCCCTTAGAATTCGTATATTTCTTGAACCAACAATTATGGAATTCTCGTATTACGTATTCCTCGACGGGTATAAATACAACGTATAAAAAGTGTGGCACAATAATTTACTTTATATTTCTTTTCTGTATGGGCGATGAAAAGTGTTTGTATAATTGTAGAATTTGAATGAGCTCTCTAGTAGCGCGCCATATAATGATATCAGAAATAGCATCGGTTTTTTCGAATTCCAAGTTGACCTGGATTCCGATTGTTTTTTACTTGCGGCTACCGCGCAACATTAGATAGAAATATTTTAATTTGTAAGCTGTGAATTCATGAGTAGTAGCTCGTTTCAAATCAAACGTACTGTTCAATGTGAGTAATGCGTTTAAAAAGCAGTGAAAACAAAATTCAGGATCATTATGAATGTGAAATTATTGAATGAATATGGTTGAATTTGTATTTGATCCACGTCTGCAAGGCCGCGAGATTCAAGCTCCATAAAGTATGAATAATTTAACGAGGAATAAATCTCTCCCTTTTAATGCGATTGGACAGGACCTCTGAACGATTTATTTACCGATCAATAAATCGTGAATGCGGGGATCCGACAAGCGCGCACGCGTTGCTCACGTGTTCCGAGAAGTCTCAAACGTGTAATAGGTGCGAGTCGTAAATAATAATGCTGTATACGAACACATCCACGATATACAATGTGTTCAAACTCTAAATCTAGTAAACTTGACAGCTCTTGACTAACCGTTTTGTATGGCAAGAGTATGAGAAAAAAATCTCATAAGCATTATCCGGCTCGGGGACTTCGAGTCATGACGGTATTCTATTCAAATTCCATTCATTCGCGCAGATTGCCAAAATCTACAAGTTCCTGATATAATGTCAGTCACATTTTATAATTAAGATAGATGATCAGATGTTTTTCAACTTTGAAACAATGATCGAACTTGAATCCGGTGAAATTCTTTAATTAAAAACAATGAACAATTGCATCGAGAAAAAAAGTTTGTTGATCGAAACAAATTTCGTTTCTTTCAACCAAAATATAATCAAATGTTTCTTAGATGAGAAGCAAGTTATTGGTCGAACCAACAAAGCTCTGGTACAGCTGAATAAATTCATGTGAAGGCAACAAAATATCATCGGAAGTATGTGGGAGCAAGTAAATAATATAATTTCCAACAAAATCATTTGCGTTCGGTGATTTTCATGATTTAGTTGAATAAATAAAACCATTTGAAAAACCATAGATGGATCTACTACAAAATTTTCATACAAAAAAATGAGTTCAGAGCAACGAACGAATATTGTTTCTCAGTGCGAAATCCGATTCTCCTTATTTCAAGACGAAGTATTATGTCGGGAAGCGTGTATGTTGAATCTGGGATGAGACATAGGTATAAAATAGTCGAGTCTCGAGAGGCCGGAGCCAAGGGACTGGCGCAATCCGCAAAAGCGATCCATAAAGAATAAACTTTTCAGCGAATGAAAACATAGCCCAGGACACCCGCTGCCACGTACACGGGGGATATTCTCCCCGGCTGCTGAGGACCACTCTCCGGTATGTCGAACAAGAAGGACGAAGGACACTTTGGTGTAGGTTGAATGTTGGGCATAGCGACCAACTGCATCCCGGGGAGTCCCCGAAGAGATATAAGATAGCGATTTATGTTCACAGTTTGCGAACGACGGTATATGATCCTCCATTACTTATCGAAGGAAGGAGCTAAGCAAAATCGTCATATACTTCCAGGAGCAACCATGGGAGAGTTTTTTCATTAAAGCAGAGAATTAAATCATAATCACGAAATTTAAGCTTTTTTGGAAGTCATGCAAACTATTATATAGTTATGCACAATTAGAATTTGAAAAAAAAAAAACACTTTCACGAGCACACATTTTAAGCTTTTTTCGGGTGGACACAGTTCCGGTCATATTTAATGATAGTCGATGAACGAAGTTAATGAAATGGTGACGAGACGATATTCGATCATATATTTTAAATGAAAACATCGATGACTCGCTGCGAATCTTCGGTGCTTTTGTGAATCCGCAATATTTGACTGAGTATTTGTTACTGGAGGTTTTCGTGTCGGGACGAAACTTGGCTCTTCGGCCAATTGTTCTAGTTGACCCAGGCCAGTTGTTTGAAATCGAGACACCAAGGTTTACATTTGTAAGAGTATATTACTGCTCGCGGCTTGTTTAAGCAGGAAGAGAGACCATGGAAAGGGAGGATAGGGTGGCAATTAATTAAAGCGCTCGGCACCAACTTGATAACGTTTTCCTGGAAGTGGAGAAAGAGAATAAGCGGCAAAGAGAAAGAGAAAGAGAGAGAGAGAGGGAGAAGAAAAGAAGACAAGAGCAAGTGGTCGGTCGAGCTTTCGTACTAATGCACGCAAATCTACTAAGTACCAACAAAATAATAGAGTAAGAATAACTTTTACGTAATAGTTTGTAATTGTGAGAGGTAACAAGAGAAGGAAAGCGAGAGCAAAAGAGAGGGGGGGGGGGCAGGAGGAGAGAAGGAAGAGAGAAAATGAAAGACTTAAGCGGAAGTGGCACACGCGTAGTCGCATGAGCCTGTTTTCCTGGTCACCGCGCACAGTTTCACTCCGGTGTTTTTGACGTTACGTCGTTTCTCTCGTAGTACTCTCTTTATTATAAACATACATACATATATATATATATATATATATATATATATATATATATATATATATATATATATATATAGTATTCCCGAGTAAATTTACACCCGAAACACACTTTTACCGCGGAGAATATAACGAGAACAAAGTTTTTCGTGGAACTACCTCGTTATATTGTACTAAAAGTTACCGGTATTTTTACAGTCTAACCGTCCTGTAAAAAGAGCCTCAGCTGCGACCTCTTTCCTATCATATTTTCAATGAGCCTCTCTTTTTTTTTTTTACTCCCTCTCCACTTCGGAAGGTAGCTACCGTTTCAGCCATAGCTTCATTTTTTTCATTTAATTTACGATCGAATTAAACGGGGGTAATATTGGGTTCGATAATGTTATGCCGATTGGGAGTTCGTTTCCGCAACGATATATTGGATCACCGAAGTAGAACGCGAACTCGAGCAAAAAATTATGGAGTTCCCTCATCCAGCTTTTCTAATTGAACATGAAACATTTCAATGAAAATTACCTCCGATAGATTACATCGAAAATCATGTGGGGGCTTGAATGAGATATTCTGTTCATTTTCCTACGATGGTACCTTTCGACAGCCCTGATTAACCGATGAAAAAAAAACAATGTGAGCTTTGCGCGATGGCATTATTATTATAAACCTTGTATTCCACGAAACAATGGATCGCCTTTTGTTTTTTGTGCTCTTTTTCATCCGTAAATTCCCATCGGCCCTGTACGAATTGTTATTATAATGATTATTGCTATATAAATATACAGATATATGTTTATTCACATTTCAATGTATTTAAATCGATCAAAAGCAACACGTTACAATCAGTAGCATTATCTACGACTATTTGAATAGTCATTGAAAGCATGTTCAATCAACGCAGAATTTGAAATGTGCTGATGAGCGTTGCCGTTGGTTAGGTGATGGTAGGAATGAGCTTATCACGAATTGAAATTCACGGCGGACAGATATACGCTTAGGCAGAGGATAAACGTGGGTGTGGAAATGAGAGGCGTGTTTGAACCACTTCCTGCCGAAGCTTTGCAAACGTAAGCGCACTCTGTTAGTGCCCTATGCTTATTGCTACGCTATACACTCTGATGGACGAACCAGAGCTTCCGTATCCCGACCCACCACAACGATATACACTATAAACAATCCTCATATAACAACATATACTCACGAAGGAACATACAAGACCCCATCTGCCTGTGAGAGTTGATATAACACAGATGACCGGTCTCATTGACGTGTATACGCTTCACTGACGTATAGAGCGCCTCAAAAATCAAGTTTGCCTTTTCAGGATGGACCAATCGTCACTGCACTGTTCGTCAGACATTCTGACGTTGGTATAAACGTCTTGAAACACTTTCTGCATCCATAACCATCATGTTTCAGCTTTCCAGCACTATCTTATGAGCCTAGAAATCAATTAGTAAAAGCCGATCGAGTATGCGGTGGTATTATGAATGTCAGAGAGTGTTGCCATTTCGTTTGCGTCCAACTAATTGGCTTCAACATTATTCTCGGAAGCATCGCAGCGCCCAAGCTCCAATTGCATTAATTAATTAGACTCTAGCGCCGACTGGGAATGCAGATAGATTGATATTAATTGGTTAATATCTTTTTTTTTTTTTTTTTTCAGTCTCCATTGTTTTTCGGCAGTTTGATTATGCTCATTTGCAACAACCTGTATACATAAATTCACACATACTTGCCGGAACCACGCGGCAACGCTCTTGCAACCAACGAAGCGTGCGTGTGCTTCTGCATCCGTTGTTTACGTTTAATCTGTGCGCATCGTTCCCTGCCTCGTTTCCGGTGTAGAGAACACCGGTCTAATGGGCAGTACCATTGGATCGCAGTTTTCGAATTCATATTGAAAAAAAATTTTTTTAATAAAAAATGTACATAAGCGTTCACAGAAGAAAAATGTTTGGAACAATCCGTGAATGTGGTTCGATTATTCTCATCTTCTTTTATTCAATAAAACTAACACTTTTTTTTATCGTTCTTGAATATGAGAAAATAAGTCTTATTTATATCTAGTATAGCTGGAACGAAAAAAAAAAAAAAACAATTTCCTCCTGATCACTCTGTATTTTTCGGAGAAAATACAAAAGTAGAATTTCATGACGGTGCAGTATTGTTTACTGGCCGAATACAATTTCTTTCATGTTTATTCCACAAATTGGATATTTTTTTGTAGTTCTATGCATATAATCCAGATAGCAATGTGAAAAAATTCACACACCGGGTATTGCAGAACTTTCGGAACCATTCTTTGTGTACACTACTGTTAACAATAGTAAAGGATTTCGTTTGTATGGTTACTGTATTTGTACGAAGCGTTGAAAAACATACCGATGCATATTGAAAACCGAAACCGTAGCTTTTTATTGAATCATACTGTAACGAGTATGTTTCTCAACGACCTGGATTGTGCGAAACATTTATAACACGAATCTGAGCTATATTCCGATTTTTTAATTTTTATATTTTTCAATAATATTTACTCCAATCAAATCGTATATCCATGCTTTCAAAAAAGAAACGTAACCTGCGTTTCCATTCGTGTTCGAAATTAGACAGTAGAAGAAGCGATATTAAAAGTTGGTCAAAAATAATTTTTCTGTTTCTCGAATTCACGGTTGAAAATAGGGCTCATGAGAAAAAAAATTGAAGAAATAACATTTTAGCAACCGTTATAAAACCTTCCTCAAAAGTCACGAGTGAATGACCTTGAAATTTTGATCCCATAAAACACAATGTCCTGCAAGAAATATAAGAAAATAGCGAAGGTTTCCGATAGTTTTTTATACACGCATAAATCGTTAATAAACTTCGTGGTAGGACCATATCAGAGACGGGTGATGGTGGCGGTGGTGGTGGTGGTGGTAAATTATTTGTCTACGAGTTAGAAGAGATGAAGCGAAAGGGAAGAAAGTAAAACGTTGGAGAAGGATGCGGCGGTGAGGATGGTAGGTGAGATATTGGAAAAGCCATTAGGACTCACCACTTTATTGTGGCCAGGCACTTTAAAAGCCACTACCGTCCAACCCACTATCCTGGGCGCATCCGGGCTATGGGCAGCGTAGTTCCACAGCGTTGAGGAGTCGAGGGGGATGTTGGTATAGTTGATGTGGTCCTGGCAATACAGCCAATCCTATATCCCTTTCCTCTTTTCTCGATTGTTTCATTCCAAGCCATCTTCAACCCAAACAGCTGTGGCATTCGGTAAAAATTGAGTCCTGGGGGTGTGAGAAAGGGCCTCGAAGAAAAAGTCCTTCGAGGGAAAATAAAAAATGGAAGGTGAACAAGCTCGTGCAAATCCTTTTTCTTATGACGTTTCATGGATTCGAAATTTTCTATACATTTACAAATGAAGGTACACACATGTGTGGTGTGTGTGTGTTTTTCCATGTATAGCGACGTAAAAACGTTTAGACCACGTGGCACTGTATATAGATCCAACGTTCCAGAAACTCCGTTTCGCGGGGGTTGTAGATTCCATATATCGCGTGTGCTGGCGTGTGTTCCGGCGTTTCTTTTTAACCCAGCAATCCTGTTTCCCCTCGTTCGTTTACCAACTCTACCCTATATAAGTAGTACAGACTCACTTCTCTTTTTAACTTTCTTTTTTTTTTGTTAATCTCCCTCTCTTTCTCTTTCTCTTTTTCTCTCTGTCTTCCCCTATTTTTTTTCCAGTGACTTTTCCTCCCTCTCTTACTATGATATTTCATCCTTTTTCTTCCTCCTCTTCCCACACGAATAACCGATAGAACACGTAACAGGAAGAAAAAACGTAAAAAGTATACTAACCACTGTTTTATGCCCATAAACAACTGAGACCGAGGCATATATTGACTTATTACTAGACGAACTGAAAGCCTCCCAAGTCTATTATTATAACTTTCGAGATTGTGGTCAAACCGTCACGAAAGTCGATCCTAAACGTACGTGCCACCTCGCCCTACACTTTTCCCTAACTCTACTTCGGAGCAACGAAATATTGACCTCTAATAGCCCAAAAGACGAGAAAATGACATGCCACGTACCGGAGCACGTAAAGATCAAAATCTTTAAATGTTCGTCACCTTTTCGCTCCCTGCGATGCTTATAAATTAGCAATTAAAACCACAGCCATGACAGAATCACACAACTCCGGGTATTAAATGTCATGGAAAGTGTACGACGTTAAAAAACTATGTAAAAGTCTCTTTCGATTTCTTTTGCTTCAAAATTACTCCCACGCCAACTGAACCATCAACCCATTTGAACTTCTCTTTCATCAATTTTATCACTTCGAATATATTTACTGAAATCGTACAACTCCAAACACATAATTTAATAATAACTTTTTGAACCTATCTGGAATAACGTTAGATATAATATTCCAGAGATTCTAATCAGCCTCTGTATTATCATTTTTTAGGACTATCCTCGTAGACTCGGGATATACAGTCATGCTATTTCGGACTGAATGCACGTGGTCCATTTTAAAGCTGCTTATCAGCACGAATTAATCTAATTATACCGGAGGCTTATGCGTGGAAAGTTCATTTACCGGAGCTCCAAGTATACCTTCTCGTAATGTCGACCGAGGCTAAACGATTCGCTTGTCTGCTGTGCTGGCTCATATACAGAACGTTGCTTCAATGGGTTTACTCAGCTATGATTATAGGGCTGCGGAACAAAAAACCCTCGAGATCGGCCTTAGGGAGCTGCTTTATTTATGCAAAGGCACGTTGGACTGGTATGAAAACACTGTTAACTACATCTACTCGTTCTACGGTAAACATATCCGTAACTAATGTTATTGTACTTAAATGTAAATATTCAAGAGCAGCAACATCGATCTGCTATTTCCCATACATATTTTCCATGCTGCCTCAAAACTGTTAATATTTTACGTTCTGAAAACAAATTTCATTAAAAATGAAAAGAGAAAAGATTTAATAAACGAATAAACGAATAATGCTGGCAAAAATATGACGAATTCATCATATTCACATATTTATTTTCATTTGCATTATTTACAACATGCAAAATTGAAGAACAGAGTTGATTAAAATCGTGATCAAATTGAAGCTTTTCTCGTTATATCGTTGCATAATATCTATTTTTTTCGACAAACTTTTCGTACGAAAAAAGAAAAAATAAACATCGATCAAAAATAGTTAACTTGAAATTTTGTCTTGCAGCTTGTGAAATGATGTTTTTATTGTTCTCGTATTAATTATATGAATTATCAAGGTGGTAACTATATAGGACCGATCTAATCGATCCATTTGTGTATTTCTGTGGGTGCGCGTATGTTGGTTACATCGAGACATCTTCATCGGCTGAACAGAACGAGGATTTACCACTGCAAAGTAGTAGAAATAATGGACAGACAGTGCTAGTGGGAACGTCGGGCGCAAGCCGGAAGGGAGTTGGTGCTGACGCTTCGGGGATGCTCTCTATATCGAAACGTACTAATCCAGAGACAAGGGAAAGAAGAGAGGAGAGAGAAAGAGAGAGAGAGAGAGCGAGGACGGCTTACTATTCTCTTCTCAATTTTCCCAGACAGCAGTTGAGCCAGCAGCAAAAGTCGAGGTCTGTGGCGTCCTGGCACCGAGCTTTCGAGTAACAAAGCGATGGGATTAAAAACGGTTCGACGATTAAATTTCCCCCTATCTCCTTTTCTCGGTCTCTGGCAAAAAGGTTTTCTTTCGGTTTCACTCTCCCTGCTTCTCTCGCCTCTTTTTGTTCTTTCTCTCTCACTCTGACTTTATCTTTTTTGTTTTCGCTCTCTTTTTCTCGCACTTGTTCTCCCCGTTTATAACTTCGAATTTTCTTTTCCTGTTTCTCGCTGCTGCCTCTCATATCCGCTTAATTCTCTCATCGCCCTATGCTACGCCTCAGTACTTTTATCTTCTCACCCTTCTCTCTTTCTTACTATCAAGATAAAAGCTTTTTCTTGCATGTTGATGGAAATTCGTCAAATTTTTATTGCGCCAAAAACAAAACAAAATTTTAAATTTCAGAGACCGCCTGAATACTGGAAAATAGAGCATCCACATTTTTATTTAAAAATATGGAAAATATCAACTAACTTCAACTAACACCTTTTTATCTTAAAAATATGAACACGAAGTCAAAAATTTTCTAGGCAAGAATAATTAATCTCGTTTTCTCGATTCGTTCATGCTTTTTTAGCAGTATCAAATTATCTTCTTATCGCCTCTTCCCGTTATCCTGACAAATTAGCTAACGCCAAGATAACTATACAAAAACTTGATCGCCTCATAAGTTTCGGAATTTTGTCGCAATTTTTATGTTAATTCGACATTTTAGTTTACAATTGAACGAACTGAGGCAACATTGTCTTCGCCATTGAACTGAGCAACACTGTTTGCTGATACTTTTTTTTCCGAAATACAAAATTTTATATGCACCCAAGAATGTATGATAAAATGGTGCATACGGGACAAGAAGATTCTTCAACAAAAGGAGCGGGTTGAAAATAGGCCACAATGAGAGAGTAAATTCACAGAATTTTTTAGCTGTAGTGAAGCAAGTCTCAGTGAGCCATTTGCATCGTCCATTACGAGAAACGAGCGTCGATTCGAAACATAGAATTTTTCAAAGCAAGAGTGGCCGCTGGTCGTAAAATCTTGACGCTTCGTTGCTTTTCGGCATCCTTTTCACTCCCTGCGCCTCGCTGCTTTCCTCGTTTTTTTTTATGGCACTCTTCTCTTTTGTAAAAGATATCAGGCGGGGCCCTCAGAGGGTGCTGGCGAGCGTATTCCGAGATGTCTTCTTGCCTCTTGAAACGTCGTTTCTTGACAGTGCTCCCAGAGTCCTCGTTTCTCTATCCATAGTGTCTATTCGAGTTTGCTGATATCGCATGTGGTACGTCGTAAAACTATGGTCCTATATATCTGTAAGAGTATTGCGAATCGGAATCGTCCCTGCATACTTGAGAAACTGGAAAACTTATCGAGATTGCAGGGCTGTTTTTTTTCTTTCATATTTTATCATTCAATGGATTAACGGAAACGATTTATCTGGGCGAATAGCGTTTTGGGAATAGTAAACTGGCATTTCGAATAAAAAACGATATTTCAAACAACTTATTTCTTTGTATAACTGCATAATTTATTCAATGTGAATAAAAATCAAATCAATACGAAAATAACACGTGGCCTAATATCGCATTCGCAATACCAACTTACTTCCAATCCTATAAGTCGATCTTTTCAGGAGAAAATAGCAAAAAAGTCAAGATAACAGTCTTCGGAAATTTCAGATAAAAAAGAAACATTTCCTGTCTCGATGGAATAGGTATACGGCATAGCTATATATAGGGTTGTCTGGTCGAGACGTTGATTGGCTTATCGCCTTGGCGGCAGTTCTGTTCCAATTAACGGGTCGAGACATTCCCTGAAGCAGAACAGCTAATAAGCAAGCTGCCGTAGCGGGTTTCTCTTCTTCGTTTAACCTCTGCCGTCCGTAACTCACGGTCGATGGATATATGCAGTACATGACGTACGCTCCGAAAGAAACTTCTCAAGCTGCGAAATTTACAAACTCGTGTTAATCCCTTCGGATTCATTGACTGATTCGGTCTTCACTGAATCTTCAAATCATTTTCCGCACTTCCCATATTCAATTTATTTCGATACTGAGAATCAAATTAAATTCTGTAATACACTCGATAAATATATGAATCGATAAAGCTACGTTGAACATCTTTTTCAATCAACGTATTCCAAAACTTTTGATTGATATCGCGATATTCGTTGTGAAGCTCACTCACATCTAGATTGACCATCTGTAAAATCGTCCCTTCTCTCTCTCTCTCGCTTTCTAGCTCTGGCTGTTTCGCTCGACACGAAACAAGTACACGACGAAATGCCTGTTAGCATTTAGTTAACAGAAGTAGTATTATCCAATGTACATGAGCGGTTGTGTAACGACGGCATTGACTACACGACCAGCGACGATTTCACCGTATGTACTTGCTGATCGTGGCCTCAGACCCGATGCGATCTTGTTGCTCCCCGCGTTTAGACCTCTGGTCTCCCTCCCGAGCCTGATACGAATGCTAATAGGGTCATTAACAATCTCTCAGTATTAGCTGCCAAGAACGGTGTGCGAGCAATGCATCATCGTAGACGAACGGATTTACAGGATACACTAGGTCATCCACCAATGTCATACATAATCATGTATCTACGTATAGATACAACTGTTAGATGAGCGTGTGCATAAATGAACTGCCGGATACATCATACACGCAGAGAAAATATCATTACAATATTATCGAGTGCGAAATAAATTGCCTGACGATATAAATTCGTGGCTTCAACAAAATTTTTGTTGGACCACCAAATCGTGGTGACCAAAAAAGAATTTCGTCGATCCCGACACAAATTCGATTGATTCAAACACCTAATATGTCGATTCAAATTTCGTTGAATCAGCAAATCTCTTTTCTCAGTGTACGCTAGCTCTTTTTATGAAACCGGACATTGATGACCGAGAAGACTGGAGTTGAATGAACGAAATTTTCCAATGACATCAAAAGTTATTCAATTCCGATTCTTCTTTTTCTCTTTGGGTAGACATCGACCAACAAAATGCTGCTTTGGATACGAGTGTGTGCAACGAATAATTTTCTTTTACTCAACATTCCCCTCATGATTGGGAAAATGGCTCGAAACTGTTTAGCATGGTTGGACTATGAAATTACAAAAATCTCAATTTCCGACAAGAATCAATCGAATCGTTATCGCAGAGGAGCTGCGGTCAACCGTATCTTTCCACTCCTGAAGGAACAGATCAAGCTTCCTGCCCTGGAATCTTCATCCTTTCACATCGTCGAACCCTGACAAGGGTCATTTATGCATAAAGATTTTCCTCATCAAATTACGCGATATCAGCCACAAATCTCGGAGGCCACTTCTGGATTACTTTACATGTAAGTACGTATGGAACATTTTGTGAGTTGACATTCTATATCTAATGGTTTATCGCTCATAAGACCAATTTAATGGTGGAACGTAAAATCAATCTCTGGTCATAAAATGGATGATCATTTCCATATCGAGAGCTTAAATATATCCATTCCGCTGCAATGGATCTTATAATATTACTTCTGTATTTTGTGTAAAGCTCCAATTTCAGTGCAATGGAATTGAAATAGTAGCGTTTATATATAAACAAGCGTTCAAACTCTGTTTGAGAATTATTCCATTCGAATTAGTTGCTTAGAAACATTATTACAATTACAATTCACGATTTCGTAATTATAACCTCGGTTATAATTGTTTGAAGGGTTTAATTCTGTTGTGGAAGTTATTTCTGATGTATCCAATGCCCATCTATGCGATATACGAACGTGTCAAGAATGTGCTTTAGTAATTCGTCATTTGCGAATGGGTTTGCGATGAACAATCCTGGATCGGGCAACAATCCGACGTCTGCGGTTGAACGTATCAGCGGCCGTGATGACCTGAGCATTTCCAAGCTTTTGCCATTCTCGATCTAGCGAGCCTATTATATCTGACGAATAAATCATTATCAGTTTACGTCGATCAGTCAAAGTCAAAATGTTCTGGCTTTCGTGGGTACGGATTGGAATTTCACTGCTCCAACTTCCATTGGTCAGATTGTAAAAGGATTTCTGATAACTTGTGACTTCTATCTATTTTGAACTTTCGAAATAAACGAGAATTACAAATATTGCCGTTTTCGATTGACGAATTTCCAGGAGGATTTTATCCATGACCTATTTTTAGTCACCTTGTCGCCGATCGCATTTATACATGCAATTTTATCGGAAGACTGAAAAAAGAAATGTGATGATTTAGCAGAATTTTTTTTTGGATCAATAAATCGTGGCGTGCAAATTCATTTTGTTGGTTTAATGAAACTTTTGTTGATTCAACAACGCTTTTGTCGGGATGATAAATATTTATTTGAGCCAACAAATTAAGTGTTTGAATGAATCAAATTTTTGTTTGGATCAACGAATTTTATGAGTTGATCCAACAAATATTTGTCAAATATCTTGAAAACCTAATAGTCGGAGAGCTGACGACCGAAATGGCCAGGTAATTTTATCATCCTTGAAACTCATATATATACTAACCTGAAGGATCCTTATAGGAAAACCGTCGACCTGGCAGGGCGCGAGAGGTGGATTCAGGTGTTATGTGGTGGGAAAAAAAAAAAAAAAAAGATAAAAGTATCGTCAATAATTTTGATGACCAACACATGACACCAACCGATTTATACAAAATTTTTTTACATGCACTGCTAACATCGCTCGACAGTATGTCATCAAAATTATTGACGATACTTTTACTTTTTTTTTATTTTTTTTTCCCACCACATAACACCTGAATCCACCACTCGCGCCCTGCCAGGTCGACGGTTTTCCCATAAGGATCCTTCAGGTTAGTATATAGTATATGAGTTTCAAGGATGATAAAATTACCTGGCCATTTCGGTCGTTAGCTCTTAGACTATAATAATACGTTCCACGAATAGATCAGAAAATGTCGTCACGATATTGTGCGACGAGGTCGAAAAATTGCTTTACTCTATTTTTCGCCCCACAAATACTATTTCCACATTTTCTCCTTACCAATTAACAAAGTGTAATTAAGGAAAAATGCCTGCCGACTGAAGGGCGAAAACAATTCTTACACAAGAGCTTCGTAAAAACGTAAGGTCTTTTCTTTCGTGACGAGCTGGTTTCGAACGGTTGGTTTTCCCCCCACGAGCGACGAGTTGAACAGAACTGCTCGAGGTTGTTATAGAAATTTTCAACCGCTTTTTCTTTCGTCTTAAAATGTTTCGTCAGATTTATTTCTCGTTGAATTTACGGGCTAAGATTTCATTCAAGCTCTTTTCACTTGGGCTACACTTTCAATGATGATGCGCGGTAATGTGTTTACGATTCTACGTACCGGGCTTCATAATGAATTCTTATAGAGGAAAATTAATTTTTTTCACAGAAAATACCTCCGGAAACTCGTTCAAGGGCTTTTTCAAACTGGTGTAAGTTTTGTAAGCGCTGGAATTAGGTTTTTTTTATTATTTTTTTATCAACGTCAACACATCCGAGAATTGAAAAAAAAAAAAAAAAAAATTAACCGAAAATCCTTCAAATCTCCCGGCTCTATCGTGATGCGAATTAAACGTTCTTCGAAGAATTTCCATTAAACACTGTTAGCATAATCGTTGCGTACGTTTAATAGAAAATGCAGTATTCGTGTTTAATTCTGTATGCTCTTCTTAGCTATGTATGCAGCAGAAAGTTTCATCGCAATGAATGGATTCTTGGAAATAAAGGGAGCGAAAGATTTATGTATAATAATTTACGATTCTAACGGATAGACCGTTTTAACGAAGAGGGTGGAAAAGCCTGGGATATGAAAAAGTAAAGTTATCCTATAATTATTTTCACTGTTTGAAATGACGTGAGAATCAACTCATAATATCAGTGACGTAAATTTAGGGGCAATTTCATTATCATTCGAAATCTTTTTATGAAGTAATTCTTCAAGAATCATGCAACCATGAAATTTAAGCCTGCACCCCTAGAAGGGAGTCGGAAAATACCTCAATTTCTTTAATAAAAACTTTCTTGTCATTGTTCCAGAATATTGTTTTATTTCGTAGTGTCCACCATGAAATATTGACCGAATGTAACTTTATTGTGTGCTCTCCCGTAGATGGATTATGCTAAACGTTATTTCGACCCCTTTTTAGTGTTCACGTTAAGAAAAATAGATCGTAGGGGATGATTGAGAATAATATTTCACCGTATCTAGACGAAAATTTGCATAAAATGTGATGAAATCAAGCCATTCGAGAAGAGATCATTTCGTTTTGAGAAAATTAACTACGTTTCATTTTGCGTCACAGGCAGTGACAAAGGAACTTCATTACTTGAAGTTTCTGGTAGCCTGGTGGCTTGCAAATAACTTATGCTTTGTAATTTAGTTCGTAACGCCCTTGGGTGAATAATGCTCTTTGCGACGAGCGTTGAATTCCAGAATTTAGAATGGTAGGGGATGCAGAGACTAACGTCCCAAGGCAAGCAGGCTGCATAGAATGAAGACGTCACATGTTACGAAAGAGAACTCTGTACAGAAGAGCTATGAACTGTCTGAAATGTGAACTTCAACGGTAACAACATGTTGGGTTCATAAAAAAAGGAGTTCAGAATGCATTTTTTAAAAAAACCATGGTTATCAGAAGATCTCGTGGATCCATTTTTTTAATTGACATTTTTACTTGACCTTTCATGCTTTTTCATCTACGGTCGTACGTAGCACGTCCGTAGTGGACAGAACGTCAGGAATCAAGCAATTCAGGTCTCACTATTCTGATATTTTTGCCTCTCATAGAAAAAGTAAGTTAGGTGAGGCGACTCGCTTTAACTTTTTAAAGAAGTGCTCGTCTTGAAGTTTTTTTTTCGTAAGCTTTCAAAGGTTCATAAAATCGAGCGAAATGAACATTAATACAGGAACGAATTTAAAAAGAAAAAGAAAAGAGGCGTATTGTTATATGTGGGTATTAACAGACGTTTTGAACGATCAGGGAACATGCGAATGGTACCTTTAATTAAATCTAGCAGGCTGGACCGCAGCTTCCTCTCATCCTCGCGATCGTACTCTTGGTGTTTTAATTTTTTTTTCTCCTCTTGTGTTTTTCAACTTCTACGTTAAATTCCCGCATCACAGGATTTAGCTCCAGGGGATGAACAGCCTCTCACAATACGAGCCTCCGTATGGACATGCTTGACAGGAAATACACATCTATATCAAGAGAATTTACAGGGTGTATACAGGGTGTTTCAATCCTATCGAATAAGAACTTGGGATTTGAATAAACGAATGATGTTTGTGAGCTATTTCAATTTGATATAAAAATCATAAATTTGTAAATTCGAAACTGAGAACTATATTTACTGTTATGGATGATCAATCAAAAGTTGAGCTTTTACGTTCAGAAACATTTACTTTTATTAATTTGACAATCTTTGTATAAAATCGTAACTTTAATTGAAGATTTGAAAAGATTAAAATATATATGATGGAATTTTTGGAGGTTTTTTTTTCGTGATAAAAATCGTGGCGAGAAAGTTATTCGAGAACGTCGAAAGAAAGACCTTGTATATTACGTTGCATGCGTTTCATAGGCTTGGGAAGATTGACGTAACTAGATTACAATTAAAACCGAAATTCCACCGGGATTTCCGAGTAATCTCTATTGCCTGTCCATCTTTTAACCGTCCATGCGATTCTATAGCATACGCGACCACTATAGCGCTTTACGTTTTATCGATCAGCGGAGAATTCTTGTGCCTAGATGTAGAGACTTTCAAATCCTAGTGCTACAATATTTTTGTTCGAAGAATAGTGTGTATGATAAAAATTAGACTGATCAGAATAGCTAAAAGTTTTTTCTTTTTGTGTAATTTTTAATTACATGATTACAGAGAAACTCTGAAATAAATTTCCTGTAGAATTTCATAGACTGTTCGATATTTTTGCTTTCAGCTCGTCTGGATTATTTGAGGCTCGTAATATTTTGTCTCTGGACAGCATAAAAGACTTGATAAGATGTATTTTTTTTTACGAAGGTCCCCGAATAAAATATAACAGGATAATTGGTTTTACATTACCACCTATGTTGAGTAAAAAAGTAATGTGAACTAGTTGGAAAGTTTGAATCATAACTATAAATGAAAAAACTCCAGAATGACGGTTTCCAATGCCCACGAAAACGATGATTGCGTACAAGGTAAGGCAATAACGTCAGCGTTGAAAATATTTTCGCAATGTTCAGAGAAAACTGCTTGGAGCAAAAGTTACACGGTCCAAAGGGTACCATCAATAGGTGGAAACGATATTTTTTTCTGTTCATGGAGTAAGAAGCTCGATAAAATATCAAGCTCACCACTCGGTGACCGTCTTCAATCTGTTTTATAGATTCAGAGATATTTCCACTGCGAATAACTACTGTCGCAATGCGAACGAAACTCGTGATGTGAATTCTAAAAGGTTCGTCACAAAAATAAAAAAATATTTCTTCTCCACAGCGGAAAAATGATTTTATACGATATTTCAAAGCTGCGAATGTTTGAAATAATAAGGATTTGCATCGTAAGTTGTCTCCTGAGTCGGTATCGAAGCGGGAAGTCGGAGTGCCAGTTTTAATTCTGACAGATATGTCAGAATCCCGGCACTTTATCTCTATCTTTTTTCCACTCGGTGTCCCGCTCCCTCTTTCCATCTATCCCCTCATATATTCACGGTTTCGTTAAACTTGTAATTGGGAAAGTCCCCCCGGTAATACTATCCAGTATGCCGGAGAACATGAGGCTCAATTCTCTCGAGTATTCCTTGCCTCTCGAAAGTTCTCGTTTAATGTTGATGACAAGCGTGTACAGTTTCTAGGATGAATTTTATGACAAAATTATTTCCTGCCATATATACTTGTGTGCGTATGTTTATATATATTTATAAGATGCTAAATTTTCTATATTTACATATTATATATTTCTTCGTATATACAACATGACGCGCTATATGTATGTTACCCTAGTTTAAATTAACAACTAAACTTCCGGACTCGATCATCCATTTTTTCATATACTCTTTGCCACAAAATAGAACTAGGGCTATAAAAAATTAAATATGAAATGCTTTTGGGCATAACATGCTTAGGGTATTGTGAAATGGATAAAATAAAGAAAATTCATGATAAAATATCTGATAATTAATTCAATTAGATTCTGTCTGTAAATTATAGTTGTTTAGCTTTCGTAGTGAACCATAAATTTCATCATTTAACGGAGCTCTGACTGGGATAAAAATAATTCAGTGATATTTTCGAATGAAAAATCCATTTGGTTGGACAAAAATTCGGTGGATTCAACAATTTTTTGTTAAATGGCAAATGATTTGGATCGTGTAAATTTTTTGGTAGAAAGAAACGAAGTTTGTTTTAATCACTGAATTGTCTTTTCTCAGTCCAGGCAACGTAGGGGTTGAAGAATTTTGCAGTTTTTTTAATTTTTCTATCGAAGCTTTTCATCAATATTTTGTTCAGTTTGAAATTCCGACCGGAGATCATGTTTTCGCGGAATTTTTGTATCTTCGTTACCGAAAAACGTTACTGTTAACAACACAAAAACAAAAAAAGTAGACTAAATCCGAAAGGCTGTACCGATTGTGTATCAAATTGAAAATATATGTATAGCTTTGATGAATAGAAACATTCGCGTATAGCAGCTATACGAGAATTTTCGCTTTTCGGCACGCTACGCTTCTCCGTATAAATTCCCTTACGATTTTAATTGGTCAACAGGGGTGCAGGGGTTTTGGTTGAAGCTAAAAGGAAAGCAAAAAATAACCAGCTTCCGGAAACATGAAATATGTGGGGAGAAAGAGAGCGAATAAGAGAATTGAGTGAAAATGTCAAAAAAAAAAAAAAAAAAAAAAAAAAAAAAAAAAAAATCACTGCGGTGGAACGAAAGTTCGTCCGAATCTACGCAACGCGCTCTCTATTTTCGGCGTAAATTGGATCCACTCTCCCTCAGTTGTACACGCATATGACCACCGTATATGCTCCAACGAACTTTTTTGCGAAGTGCAGAAATAAAAATCGAGCCGAGTCGACGAAAATCAGAAAAAAAAAAATTGTAATTGAATAATAAATAGGGCTAATCATATATATCTCGGTAACGCTTACATTAACGAGGAGTCTGTGGTTTAAACTTGGTAAAAAGAGAGCATCGAGACACGAACGAAAATGCTGATCAAACTTGATCGTGCATATTTTATTCGCCTCTGCTTCGCCTTTCTCTCATTTTATTTCATTTCACTACTTTTTTATTGAATTATTAATGCTGACGGTTTTTAGAACATTTAATATATAAATTTCGAGGAAAGATAAGTCACCATTAAATCCAGATTAAGCAATCCTCCAAGACGCAACAACGCCGAGAGCAGCGAGTAATTAAATGCATAATATCATTAGAGAAATTAAATTAATGAATGCCGTATTGTGCATACTTCTGGCGCGCTGTGTATGATGATGACAACACACGACAGCTTAAAGGTGCGTGAAACGCCCCGAAGAATGTCTCCTGCATTTGTCTCGGAGTCACAGATCCCAGTATCATACCAACTCTATTTACTGCATACAGGGTGTCATTTAATGTATCACGAATTTCTGGATGTACTCGTCGCACTGCATGAAATGGGAGAACAATTTTATAATTGAAAATTCTCAAAGAACATTTAATTTGAGCCTCGTGTTCCTGTGATTCTGAAATCACTTGAGCTTGAACAGCTGGATTTTCCGAATTTTTAATTTTTTACTTCAATTTTTAAGCCCAAATTTCCGGAAGTAAGAGCTGCACCACACCTAATGTGAGTACAGTATTTTCGGTTGAAAAGATACCAAGAAAACTCAATTTGAATGTGAATGTTTCTGGTATTCCAAAGTCACTTGAGCCTGAACAGCCAAATTTTCTCAATTTTGAATTTTTTATTTCAATTTTTAAGCCTGAATAATTTTTAGTTCAAATTCAATTCAATTGAAATTCAAATAATATTCCATATTTTCGGGTGCATTTTCTGAATAATGATGAGTCTTTTCAGAAATAATGATTTTCAGCAGTGCAAATGAGACACCCCGTGTACCATAACCGCAAGTGTAAAGCTCTTGGGTAACGTATGTTTCGTTGTTTCCGGGTTTCACGAAACTGAGAAAAGTCTACGTACACGAAACGCTGAATAACCTGCGAATGTGTGTTTCACATTTTCAGGTGTAACGGCTGCTGGCTCTTATTCCCTTAATCCTTCGGGAGCAATGAGAAACTCCTCACATTTGTTGCGACAATATACTTTCGTGAAAATCCCGGAAGTTATCGCGATATCATCGCGTCATTCAAACATATAGCAGCGAATTCTCGAATGAAATCAAGAGCCGAGGCAACGGCTCGTCGCCAAGAATTAAAAAAAAAAAAAGCCAGTGCAAGCGCTGCAGCACGTTTGTTTACTCGAATATGACGATGTTCGGGATTTTTTTTTCATCGAATTACTCACACGGAGGACCGAATAAACAATCTGAATGCAGAGCATCATTTTTTGTTGTAAATATTTCGTTGCGAGTATAAATAAAAATTGGTAAACATAAAAAGGATTCTCGTCAATATTTGTAGCAAGAATAAAAAAAATATATGTTTTTACACATTCGTAATAATCGATGTATATTACGTTGATATAAAAAAGATATTTTCGCAATGTTTTCAAAATCAATTTTTTTTCATGCCCCGGGTGATGGATCCTGGTACATGGAGCTGTAAAGTTCTGCAATGGATCCATCGTCACAGAGAAAAGAAATGATGCAAACAAAAAACCAAGCGTAGGACATCGCTTACAGGGTGCGCAGCAGATGAGTTTGAAAAATAAAAAAAATGGGAAAGAATTGTCAGGGCGTTTGTATGGAAAACTCCGGGCAAGCCGGAGAAATTGTTTTCTACTCGTTGAACCATGTGATACCTCTCGTTTCCCCTGTGGCCTCCGGCAAAACTGCGTATCGCATTGACACGAGAGAATTCTACGTTAGTACTGTCTACTGGTTGTTCCAAAAATATTGTATTTGAAATTTTATCAGAGGCGAAGGTCTGAAGGAAAAAATTTCATTGGTTCTTTGATCCGGAGCCCAAACTAGTAGACTTCACAGTTCGGAGCTGCTCGGAACAAAATTATGAAGCAAGAAGAGGTAGAATCTAGCCTAATTCTCGCGAATCTTTCCGTGAATAGTTATTTCCCTGCTGGACCAACGATCTCAAATCAATTGGCATCTTATTAGCGACAAAGCATCAGAAATAAAAATATCTTTGAAAACTTATTTCTTGAGATTCTTTGATCCAAACTAGCCTAGCAGCTTGGTTGCTGTTTTTGGAATAACCCATATATATTCTCTGTAAGTACTTTTGTGGAAGCATGCGAGAGGGTAGAATTTGGGACACGACAGAAAAAAAGTTGTTTTCCTCTCAAAAGCATTTCTTCCATTCACTCGAGCTCGTTCCTCGTTTTGATATTCCGATTGAATTGCGGAATTGGCGGGCGGTGTCGCCCGGGTGCACCGTGAAAAACGATTTATCGACTGTCTCTCTGATCCACGGTGCTCGAACATGAATTTCTCGCACCCACTATGTGCTCTCACCCTTTTCTCACTTCCCTTCTCCTTACTAACCTCGTCCTCGACGTCGATGTATTATGTCGACGTCTTTTTATAGTCGTTCCTTTCACCCTTTTCTCATTTTACCTCTTTTACTCTCACACCTTCCTTCGTTTTCTCTTCTACATCGAAATAATTGTCTCAAATCGCTACCGTCTGCTCCAAGAAATATTACAATTCTCCCTCCTGTTACGGAAGTAACGATCTTCATCAAAATTTATAGCACACTTTTCTTATCTCTTCCTTTCAATCCATGAATCAGAACAAATGTATAATAATAACCGTCGTCGACTTTATCATTGCTCAACTCTTAATCCAACATTCTCATATCAACTAACCCCAACTCATTTCGAACACCTATTTCACGAAATTTCTTTCAATCACATTTTTTGATCTTCACAAATGTTACGATCACAATGAAAACATAAATTTGTTAATTCAACAAAACTTTTCTTGATAAAACGAAATTTGTTGATTCTACAATGTTTTCGTCGTAGTGAGCCAAATTTATTACAACCATCGAATTAAGTGATTGAATTAACAATTTTTTGTTGAGTCAACGAATTTCATTTTGATCGTCCTCGTGTGTTGTTGGATCAAAAATTTTGTTGAATCTTTATTTGGTGCATCTTCATAGTGTTAATTTTAATGCGCTATGAATAAAAACAGAAATTCGTTGGAATAATGAGAATATGAAAATGTATTTCTTGACTTCGATTTCGCCCGGAATAAACCTTCTCGAACGCCAGAGTTTGAGGTGTCAAATCTCTTCTTAAAAATGGCATAAAGTCTTGTAGCTACATCATGCATCTCTTATACAATTATATAGGCTCCACGAGTAACACGACTATATCAAGACTTCCTGTCATTCCAACGGTGAGCTTGGTTAAGCAATTAAAGCTTGGTTAACGAAATATTGTATCCAAAGAAACGAAGTTTTCTTTCAACAAAAATACTCACGTTATTTTTGTTGAAGAGAGGTTTGAGCTGAGATCTATATCGGAGATGACTTTTAGCGGAATATCAGCCGGCAGAAATAGGATTCGAGAAGAATAATGTGAAAGATTATTTTGGGTAACGGAGCTTCGATGAAAGAGTAAGAGAAAAGGTGGAATCAGGAAAGAGGTGAAGGAATTCATGTTGGCCGCATCTTCTTGAGCAATCGAGACTTTTCGACGCTTGCTGGTGCGCGGGCTTGAAAGTACGTCTCCACGATTTCTCCTCTTTTCCCCTGGTTCTTATTCACCACGTCCAATGTGTGCCAGCTCGTTTTACTTTTCATTCGAGTTAAGAAAGCGGCAAGGGACATACTCTCTTACACATTTCTAGCGTGTCCTTTGAATTTGGCTACGAGTCTAGCGCTTGTCACGACCATGGACGATTATTCTGTACGTGAGACTTATGCGAGCCGAGCGCTACGCCCTCTGGCGACTTAGTACATGCCAAATATTTCCCGGAGCGAGCCGAACCAAGAGTTCCGGTTTACGGAGCCAAAAAAACCTCGAGTTCAAAAATATCGCATCACAATGAAGTAGGAAAACACGCGTGAACCACCAATCGAGCACTGATTACGTTTATTAAAAAAGGTTTTCGACGAACTAGGCGTTGATGATCATCTTGGATTTAATCTCTTCAGAGAGCTGTTCATATAGTTTTTGTTTTATTTCATCGATTAGCTAAGATTATTTATCAGTTTGAAAGTTTTTCACGATCTGTCTGTATGGAAAATACATCTGCTGAGCTGATAGAGGCTTCCGGTGGAAAACTTCACTTTATTTTTCAGAATTTTAGACCGTTCTATCTCTCCCGTCATGACGGGTCAGACAATCGCCTTCATCGTTTGTGAATCCTGGAGTGTTTCAACTCAGCTTCTACGGTCAGGACTACACTTCGTTCGTGTGCAACCTGTCTATAGCTCCTAGATCTCGGTGGCCAGTAGTCATGGGTTAACTGAAAACTACTATGTCGTAAGATATTTCGTATTTTCGAGCTCTCCAGCTCGACTCTCGAGACTCCACTGCAGAACCTGGTTGAACTCTGAATAGATGGTTGGAAGATGACGTGATACCCGTGTCTCTCAAGATTCTCTTCAACCAACTCAACTGGTTTATATCGAAACCAACTAGATTAGCATGGAATAAAATTATTTTTGTTGCACACAAAATGAAATGAATTACTCCATTAGCATAATTAGCGTTCCTGATGAAATCTTCTTATTCAACAAACATCTGATAACATGACACCATTTGGAACGATGATAGAAACGTGATGGGGAACTGAAAATTATTTTTGTACTTTAAACGATTCATTCATGCAGATCGGTATTTATTTTAAATCAGCAAAACTATCAAAAGGATTTTTAAAATTACATTATTCTTGGATATTGTGCCTAAAGAAGCTAATCTTATTTCTCGAAAGCGTGGTGGTCTGTGAAACGAACGAGAATAATATTCTTACCGAGCGATAGGAGCTAAAATAGCAGACAATTGGAGAAATATGCGAAGACGAATTAAAGAAGACGACAGAGAAATGCGAATAATTTTGTTCAAGATTCCTCTGTATAATGGAAAATGGAACGAGTTCATTTTGTAGAATTTCAACTGCATCTCGAATAAGGGATTTCTTCGGGGCTCTGTAAAGTATGAACAGAAGTATGATTCTTTGAGGGGTGAAGAGGTATGGTTGTCGTCTCGTGTTTATTCATGCTTTTAAATCTCTCGTAAAGATAAAAATCAAGGGTCTACGAACGTTCCTGAATTGCGTTAACTCCAGTCGTGAACGAGATCAAAGATCCAAGAATATTCTGAATACATTCATTTGTTCTGTACTTTTAAATTGAAACTTTGTCCTCAGAAAACGATGTAGTGAAAATTATTCCATCATTTGTTCAATCTTTGATTCCGTGTCGTCGAAATCACAGCTGAATGGAACGACGACCGTAACTAGATAACAGTTCGAACGGGTCTTTGAATCCATTTCATTATGCCATCATGCAGCTATAATTTTCTAATGAGCATAGCAAGAGTTGATTGAAGGAAAAGGAATTCTGGCAATATACACTCGTATCACCTTTTCGATCGAGCACACGAAATATTACCAAAACGAGAGTCCATGAATATTCAGAATCTTAACCACACGAAGTGTAAAGCGATGAGGCTAACGAGAGCCAAGCTTTACTCTAGTTATCAGGAGACGGCGGTTGCTTCCGGAGAGTGGCTGACCAAACTGCATCGTTTCCCTTGAGCATCACCTGCGTTTGACCACTAATGCCGTTTCCACTTGGCAAACTACGTTAAAGATCGTCTGGTTCTCACACCTCGAGTATCCTCTTGGCTATATTTTGATTCCAAATAAATTATTCCTCTCTTCCTAATTAGAGCATTACTCATATCTATCTTTTTCGACTGCAGCAAGTCTATGCCAGGCAACACTTATGGCCGAGTGGGGCAATTAGTTTTGAAGTGCTGCTGAACTGATGTAATAATTCAATGATGGGGAAAAAAATCGTCCAATGAAGGAAAACCTTTTGAAGGATTCTCCTTGAAAATTTTGAATGAAACTGTCTAAGCTTTCTTTTTACAATGCATCGTCAATAAAAAGTTGGAACCGTAAATACCGGCCAGAGAAGAGTGGCGAATTAGACGTAGAAAAACTACTAATGTACGTACACTGTGAATAGAGTTTAATTGAATTAACTAAGGCTTAATATACGTCGAAAGAAATATTTTATTCATTCAAAAAAGCGTCCGGGTGCACGAATTATCAATTTTATTCCGCTAAACAAAAATACGTATTGAATCGATCATTTCATTTAACGAATGGTATTCAATGGTTTCATTTAATGAAATCAATATTTTTAGTATAACAGAATATTACATTGGACGTATTCCACGAAGCCATTTGGTTGATTAAATTATTCTTTTTTCTCAGCGTAGATCGTAAGGTTTTATGATTTAAACATAGAGAAAGTATTAATTATTGTTACGATGGGATAATAGAACAAAGCTGTTCTTATTGGGGACCGGATAATTACCGAGGACCTTGGAGATTACACTCGTCTATACCGATCTATTTGCTAGATTTGTAATTCCGAGTGAGATATCGAAAGAAAATCATAAATGAAAAGCATGGATGTGGAAACGGAGCTTTTACGTTGTAAAAGAGAATGTCATCAAAGGAATCGTAGCGAACTTTAAATTCCCAGTGCTCATCGTCTCGCACGAAACGTTCCCCTTTTATCCTCGCCACGAAGGTTCTCACTTTTGTACACGATGTCCGCCACTACAGAAGGAAAAAGAGGAAAAAAAAGAAGGAAACGGAGGAAAAGAGAGATGAGAGAAAGAGTGAGAACGGGAGCAGGCTGGAGGGGGGGAGGGAAAGAGAGAGAGAGAGAGAGAGAAAGAGGCGGCTGCGTCTCTATGCTAAAATCTTGGCGTAATTGTTATGCAAACCTCTGCTGAATAATGCAGCGCGCGATATTCATACGCAACGACTCGTGCCAGCCTCTGTCCCTTTTTTTCTCTTTCTCTCTCTCTCTCTCTCTCTCTTGGCAATTTCTCGTATGCCAAGATCGCAAAAGCAGCGTTGGTGTAACTGTACAGTACTGAATACCCGGTCGTCAGAGCAGCCGAGTATACTGCCACCAACATCCCTCGTTCCTTCTAACCACCTTTCTTCGTTACTTTCCGTAGCTCGTATCAAAATAATATTATAGTCCGTTTTAATAATTAATAAAGTTACTGTAACGCCTCGTCGTCCTTATTCGAGACTACGCCGCCATAACCGGGTATATAAATTAAATGTGACCCTCTTAATATACACATACATACAGTAATGCACAATATTTATTAATGTAAATACATACATAGTGACTACAAAGTCACGCTCAAGATGAAGAAGATAAAAGCGAAAAATTCAGGAACAAAAATTTTTCATTCAATTTTGTTTTTGCTATTTTATAATTTAACTGGCTTCCATATCTTTGGTATCACTTTTGAAAAAGCCTATAATTACATCCATATATTTATGAATATACATCTCGAATGGCACCGGAGGATGAAGAAAAAGGTAAAGAAAACGATCGCATGTACTATATATATATATTGTCGCATGGAATGAGAAAAAATCTGTGAGCTCGGTTCAGTGACGTTATTAATTTTCCGCTTCTATTTCGCCACCGCGCAGTATCACCGCAGGGTTATCGGAAAAACCTTCGTTATACTCGCGAGAGACCGCGATACGACGCTGCTGCCAGTAAGGGGGAAAACAGCGAAGGGTGAAAACCGCTCGCTACGTCCGGCTTACCTACCCCCTCTGAACCACCTTCTTCTTCCTCCTCATTCCACTAAGGCGCGAGATTCCTCGACGAAATTTTACCTCCCGCTGGCTTTTCGTTAAGATATGTGTATGGGAAATTCCGTGTTGAATTAGCAACTCACCGATTATTCTTTGGATACCAGAGGTTGACGCTTCGCATCTTTACAAAACTCCGAGATTTTTTAATTTTACACACATTTCTTTTTGACTTCAAGAAATTGTTCCTTCATCGAAATGCCTTCAGACATTTTTTCATGACTTTTAATTCTATCGTTTGATGTATTTGAATTGAAAGTTAATAAGTTTTATGGTTTTGGTATTTATTGGTTTATGAAAGGCCTCGAATTCGTCGCAAAGTAGGATTTCTTTTTCTGATGGTTTCAATTGAAATATTAATCGATCAAGCTCTTTTAATAGGTCTCAAAAATTAGAAGTTTTCTCTTTCAAATCATTCCTCTTTGAAGTGTTAATTTTTTTTACTGATTTTTAAAAAAACCTCCGAAAATACATCGCTTTAATTTTGGACTACGATAAAACGAAACGTCAAGTTGGCATGGAATTCTCGATGTGCCCACAAAAATCTAGCAGCCACTGATTCTCTCGTATACAATTTTGTCTCTTTCTATTTTTCTATACCCATCTTTCTCTGTTTCTTATTTCCTTGATTCATCTGTATCCTTGCACGTGGTCCTTTATTATTTTCCCTCCTTACGAAACGAGCACTCCGAAGATTCTCGTCTTGGCCTCCCTTCTCTGTCCCCTTAACGACCACAACGAATACAAATGGCAATGATGAGGAGAAAAAAGAGTAATCGACCTACAGGGGAAATCACGTTCCATCAGGCTCCGTCTGCTTCGTCGCGAAAGACGGAAGTGGTACCAGATTTTATGTCCTCCTCCGCGCGCCCGTCCCTGCTCTCTTATCGGATTTTGATTACATCAATTGTACCAAGCTCCACGAAATCTCGAGAAAATTTTTTAATTTGTTTATCTGCGACGTGACCATCAAGCTTAACAGAACATTTCACGAGCTTACAGTTTCGGTACGTGTAACTTCTGATTAGTTCTTTCATTTGTGAATCGCCGGAATTAAAGATCATTGAAGACGTGGATTAGCCCAAAGTGAAAATAACTGAACAAACTTCGACCAAATTGATTCAATTGCAGAAACAACAAAGTTTGATTATTTAACAAAAAAAATAATAATAGTTGATTGAGAATTGATGCAATTTCACTGAATTAAAGATCCCAAAAATCAAGGAACTTCTATCATCTGGTAGATATTCGACTAAAAATGAATATTTATCCGAATATACACGTACGTATTTTCCATTATTGATGTATATACGAAATCTCGATGCATATACTGTCAAGTATATATAGTGTGTTATATTCGTGGTAGCAAGAAAATGCTCACCGGGTAAGAGGATTAATTGGAGGGTAAATTAGAAACCGTCTGGCACACGGGTAGGCAACTCTCGCGTTTAATTTTGTAGTCATCCGAAACCTTAACGACCCCTCATCCACTAAAGGTCGACGGGGACCCGAAAGACGTTTATTCTATGGCCAAATCCGCCATTCACTGACGAAAGACGTACAACTACCAAAGTTTATATACGCGGTGTTCTGTTTCATTGTTGAAACTCTGCATCACGATAGTTTCTTGTGAAATGAGCTGGAAAAAAAAAAAAACACTTTTTCATAAAATTCAAATTTGCATCACTAATAATCGCTGGTGAACTCGATCTAATCACCGAATGATTACTCTCGCGGTTTGATTGTGGCCAGCGAAAATGATAATACTACAAATTTAAAATTCGAACTGTAAACCAAATGAAATTAAACTAAAATAAATTTCATTCGCAAACCATTTCCTATTCTAGCATGACAATAACAATGAAATGAAAATACGTGAATGGAATATATTGACATTCGAATACAACGATGGATATGTTAACTGAATATCATTTACGATAGGTGTCATCATTTATACATAAGATTTGTGTAGGATTATAGTTATATATAGACGTCAAATTTCTAGAGCATCGCCCAATCTCGTAAAGATAGAAAATAGCAAATTATCCCGTAGCTCCTCTCTTTCGGTCTGAGTTCTCATACTGTGCCCAACTGGAACGAAAATTTAACACTCTGCGAAGCCTCGTAACTCGAACGAACTTAGCGGCTTTGGCGCAGTTTGTGCATCGCACACCTTCAGTCACGCATTTGAGAGCTGCGCTCGCTCCTCCTTATCTAGGGCCACTAATTAACGCTAATTCGCATATGAAACGTGAAGTTTGTTACTAATCCAATGGTGTGTGTGTGTGTGTGTGTGTGGGGGTGTGTGAGGGGGTGTGTGAGGGGGCCAAGTAGATCCGACAAATCGGCTCCTAAAGCTGCATATAATTCCAAAACTTTTCAGTTTACCCCGTCAAACTTGATCTTGTATTTTGATAATTATTGATTTGTGGGAATGAGATCTTTTAATCAATAATTTGAACGTTATTTTTTCTTGCTTCATTGAATAAAAATGAGTTATAAGAGCGGCGTACGCTTATCGATGAAACAAGAATTGTTTCATAATTACGATAATTAGATGATAAAATACAATGATGAGTTGAGCACGAATGGAAAACGAATAAATATTTCATTGCAGCAACCAAAAAGTATGGAAGGACTTGATGGTTTTAGTTAGTTGATCAAGATCATTCAGATCTGACGGGTCAGTTGATTCATTCACATAAATGTTTGATGACCAATTCAAAGGAATCGAATCATTCGTCATTCAGCAAAAAAAACTTTTGTACTACTTTCTGCCAGTAAACTCTCGGACTTCGTTCGATAAACGAACGTTTTTTTTTCCTCAGCATAATCGATGAATGAAGCGAATACAATCAAGGCTCTGATATACGCACAAAATAATAATGAGAAACGAAAGAAAAAGTAGAAAACCGCATTTGCGGTTCTAATCGGCCTCGTTTTATCGACGGTTTTAACGATTATTCATTATCTGATATTCTGAATCAGGAGTAAGAATACATGAGAGTTTGAAATTTTCTATTCACAGCGATGGGTTATGGAATAATGGAAAGGTCGGTAGAAATTTTGTTGGAACAGTTCGCCCGTGGTAGAGGGCATCCCAGATATAAAATGAGACAGTAATATTTCTCGAATATTCTCGGTAGCGTCGTCTCTTATCTGTAGAATTTCTCTCGATTTCTCCCGGTATCCGAGAGAAACGAGACGTTATTCCTGGATAAGCTGGAACGCCATTGCACGCATACACTTACTGCATTTTCCGAAATCATCATAGGGTGTGCCTGGAATCATGCCTACGATTAAGACGAAAATTTCGTGCGATTGAACAAATATTCATTACGTTGTATTTTTCTTCCCGATAGTCCACGTCATTTCCATGCGATCGAAGATATCGCAGACTGAGAGAATTTCAAGTGAGCCAGCAAGCGAGCTTAAGCATTACCCTCCACTTCCTCGCTCCTCTAAATAGCTCCATCGTCTAAGCTTTTGTTTATTATTTCATATTTAACGAGCAAAGCTACCAACAAAAGAGACGTTGAATGTTTCCCTTCGAAATTCCACAATTTAACGGTCATTCAGAGAGCTCAAACGTTGTTCCTAGCCCACCTTATATGCACACACTATGATAGTCCACTTGTCTGCTCGTACTTCTATCCGTGGCTTTGCCGACCGAACTACCTGAGAGTTACAATAATTCGCACATTATACCATCGTAACCTACACGTGTGTTATATAACGGTCCTTCGGGATATTCCAAGTACGTACAATTGCCAATATCGTGAAATCGTTACGTACCGTATATTGTTCGATGCATAGACCAGCACCCATTCCCCCCTTTTCCTCCTCCCTTTCAGATAAAACGCAGCCTTCCCTGTATATAGATCTTTGAATAATCTATACATATACATACCGATATATAAAATCTTCCGATTTTCATCCCTTTAGATTCATTCATATATTCCAGTTTTTTGATATCATAGGGTTTCTCGTCACGTAGACGTTCTATTTAAAATTGAAATGAAATATGGATTAGTCTCCATCTATGCTATTTATCTATTTCTACTTTTCTTTTCTTACTGGTATTTTGCAAAAGTATGATTCGTTCAAAAAAAAAGTGACAATTTCCCTCTCATCTTTGTTCATGAATTTTTCTAGAACATTTCAGTTTCGAGCGACATGAAAAAATTGAAAATGACATTCAGAGACATCGATGAACGGAGCAATTCCTTTCCGAAGTACAAGCACAACCCCGATGAAGAAAACAAAACACATTTTTATTGTGTTCGAGCAGCAAGTGGGGATAATGTGGCAACAAGATAAATAAAAGTTGTGGTCCTCGTGGCCCGTCGGTGCTCGGGATTTTCTGTAACGTCCGTCTCGTGCCCAGCTCTTGCGGTTATAGGCTCTCAGCGTACCGTTGTCCATAATATATTTATAACCTTCATAAAAGCTCACAATAGCGCGTTATCGATTTTGTCCGTTGACAACTTGATACATCGCTTAGGAATTATTGGTTATTACAATATCATTTCGTCATAGTTTGACCGGTGTTGAAATTCAGAATTTTTTTTTCTCGTTTTAATCAATATTCCATTGATTATTTTGAGAAATTTGATGAATTCAACAACTTGCTAGTTCCTTTGTCCAAAGATCCGAGCTATCGATAATCATTTGGATGAATTAGCCATTTCTAATTACGAATTTCGTGCTATTGACAGACGTCTGCTTCGAATGTTTGGAATTTATCTTGAGTGGTACCATTTTTTCAAAAATAAAAATAAAGCATCTATTAAATATATCGTTCAGCAAACTGTGAATACAGCGAACCATGCAGGCTTACTTTTAATCGCAAAAATATAAGTATAGAAAGGAAAAATAGAGAGGAGGAAAGAGAGAGGTGGTTGATTTATGAACAAGCAGCTCATCGAGTCTGGCTCAGAGATTGCTAGAAGTGAATTAGCATGTGGCCAGGAGAAATTCGTTTAAAGGGAGAGGCAGTGGTAGCTGGTATGAAACAGCAGTCTGACTATAGTCAGTCACATTGAGACGAAGGGCAGGAAAGGGCTAGGAATGGGGAGGGGGAGAGGAGAGTGGATGGGTGGATATTCATGGAGAGATGTCTGAGCGGGGAGAGTAGTAGAGTAAAAGGCTCTGGGGGTAGAGGGCTGAAAGGTAGCGTGCAGAATAGAAGAGACAAGAGGAATGGCGCGCGAGACACGCTGGCAATTACTCTATTCGAGCGAGTGGTTTAAATTTTTGTTTCCCCTTCAACGTCCTTTTGCTCTTATTTTCTTAATCTCGTATGTGAGAAGCGTACAATTCGCGAGTGCACTGAGCCTGCCTGGCAAAAGGTATTAGAACTTTTTGCAATCCCCATATACGTATATATTCATGTATAAATGTTCGTGTACGTACGAAGTAATCATTCTCACCATACCAGAGATAATTGCTCGTGCAGGCTCGAAAATTGTGAAAAAAAAAATATAAAAAATGAAAGAGCCTCAGTTTTAGATTAGTTTTGCTTGTTTCTGCATAAAAATTGGGCATGAAACTAGCTCGCATCAGGGAAAAAGCCGATTTATCAATTTCATAGAAATTTTCTTTGTTCCTGTCAGGTAATCCTGTCAAATTTTTTCTTTTTGTCCAAATATGACCGTGTTTTTAGAAATGATGTACGAATTTTTCTAATATTTAATCAAGTGTCGTTATCTTCAGTTTTTATCATCATACCGCGTATATACAGAGATGAAGAGAACCAGAAAAAGTGACCGAGCGGATCATCATAATCCCCAGGGTGTTATGCTTATGAGTTTAAAAACCCTTTCACTCCGAGAATCAGGATTAAACATCCATTTTAATTTGATGAAGATGAACGGTCTTCGAAATCGAAGTCCTTATCTTTTTTCAGCTTCCCTATCTCAGCATGCTTCCGTTCGCCCTTGCGAGGCATTCGCCGACTACGTCGCTTCCTCCAGCGGCATCTCTTTTCCCTCGTTACTGTTTTCTCATCTCCTCTCTCTCTCTCTCGCACTCTTTCTCTCATCATTCTTCATTCTTCTCTCGTCCTCACTCTTTGGCCGTCCTCCTTCCTCTCGCTTCACTGTCGATGTTACTAGCTCACGGCCATCGTTAAACTTTTACGACTTCATAAAGTTCAGCCCCCACCTTCAGAATAGTTCTCTTCAAGACCTGGAGGATAACCATTTAGAGGACGATTGTCTTTCGGAGTTACCTCTGCGTTACAATTGTCCGACCTATTCCTTTATCCTACCGCCCTTCATTAAACTCTACCACCGTTATTTCATCATGGATTCAACTATTCCAGTTTTCAGCGTACCTGCCAGTGAGCATCGATATTTCACTTCAACGAGAAGACACTTTTGTTCGAAATTCTTTTACAAAATTATCTACATATTTTTGTCTTCTTGATTATTTTTTTTTCCCACACATTCTTCATAGGAATATTAGATCGAATTGAAATGTTATGCAAAGACTCTCTAATCGCCATAAAAAAAAAATTGAAAAAAAAAAAAACAACATTCAACATCTATGAGAAAAAACGAAAGTTTCTTCGTTTTCGTTTAATTTTGGAACGAAAGTTTTATTCCGATAAAGCCAACTATTAGATGAACCGAAGCTTGACAGTCAAAGATCAAAATCGTCGAAGAGTTATGACGACCGAGCCAACTGACGCAGTTCAGAGGCCAAAGGGACATTGGAAAAGAGGATTTTCCAGCTGGTATGAAAGAGCAATTTTGAGGAAATATGCATTAGCATGAGAGAGGAAAGACTAAATGTTTCTTAGAGCACATGGCCCTTGTTGTCTATAATCCCTTGTAAGATGTACTAGGTCCATCGTTGGTTCTTGCTGTCACAAAGTCACGGATGTAGGCATGGTCTCCTGAGCGTTATATATTCCTTTTGCTGATGCTCTGGCACCACCGTCTGAAGTCGCTGGAACCCGTTGAATTATTCAGATAAAAGCTTCAAAGGAGGAAGGTCCGGCATTGATTAACCAGGAGTTCTAGAAGCACAAGGCTCGATCGAATACGAAGGATGCCTCAGTCGAGAACGGAGCGATATAGGCAATCTCAAAAGTCACATTCAAATTTTGAAGGGTAGTTGAACTAAATTTTGAACAGGGAACGAGCTTCAAAATGGTTTTTTTTTCGCTTTATCGGCAACGCATCAAGAAATATCAATACCTATCTTATTCACAGGATACTGGAGAGAAAAATAATTCCAAAAAATATTTGACACCGGAATCCCCTTATTTGACTTTCCCGGATCAACGCGGAGGCTGATTTTTTTGAACCAATCTGTAGGCAACTTTAGTAAATTGGCTAGATTACAGAGGGAGCTCTAGACAGATGGATGAATCATGCTTTCCTTACGTGAATCCTTAGATTCTGCTGGTATTGCCTTTGATTAAGTTCGAATGACTGGTTCAACTGGTAACCCGAGGCAAAGGCTTCCGTTTGACATGAATTGAAAACGAGGACGAAGCCGTTTTCCATATGACAATGCTCGGTACATCTGAATGAGAAACTTCGTTGATATTCCGGGGGCAAAATTATTTTCGTATCGATACATTTTTGCATGCTTCTTAAAAAGAGTATTTCATAATTGATCAACCGAAATGCAGATCTGCCGATAACCAGCAGTTTAATGGAGTCCAGGATAAAACTTAAGTTTGAACCGAAGCCAGAAACACCATAGAAGATGTATTCTGTAAAGATTTCCATCGAATTTTGTATTCGTGAATATCTTGAAGCTATGAATTTCGGAAATCAGACTGAGTAAACGCGATGCAGAGCTGCCCTTTTTTTATAACCTGCACAAAGTTATTCTAGAAGAGTATGAATACTTTGTTCAATAACCGAGTTCGGCTGACAACATTCAGGCATAAGCCAACTTCCTTTAACAACTCATAACAATAACCTCTTGATAAAAGTAGAGGGAAGAAAATGGACCAAGAACTACGGGCGATAATGATGCGCAGAAAATGTTGGAGAAACACCTGCTAGCGATAATGGTGAAGGAAGGGTTGATTGTAGAAAGTTTCTTTGGGATCGTCGCGCTGCTTTTCTTGTACTTATCATAAGTCAAAGGAATACTTTTCCGATACACAGTTATACATTTTATCTACATAAATATATTAATGACTTTCAGAGACTAATTTGGGTCGAATTACAAGAATTATAAGCCCTGAATCATTTATAATGGAGCTGTCATTCAAAATTGTAGCGAAGATCCTTCTTTGTGTATTGTCACTCGACAAATGACGCTGTATATTTAGACTCATGAAATAACGAACACAAGCTTCCGGCTCGGAAAATCAATTCTACATTGTGCAGAAAAATCATGAAAATGGTATTCATCGAGTATCGTTTTTCATGTCGTTCGTATTCGTATTTTCGAATTCTGTGTTTTCATTTGCTTCATATTTCACTCGAATCGTCAATAATTGACGATTCAATCGTCAATAATCTTTCGTTGACACGATAACGTACGTGAAATTCATAAAATTCATAAAATCCAAATGAAATACAATGAAAAACATGAATATTTTTTTCCAGACGAGTACACTGAACTTTAATCCAAATTCTGTACAAAATAATTAATGTTTATAAAAGTGTTATCAAAACGCATCTCTACATTTCGTATCCCTTTGACTATATAGCGAAGCTGCATCCTCGATATTACATGGGCACGACTCTCCCCGCACCCCGGTAGCCTCCTTCGACCATTTTTTTCCTTTCCACCCTCCTGCACCGCTTATTAATCTTCGTCGAGAGGGATAAAAAGGCGCCGGCCGGTCTCCCGTTTGCACACTCGTATGCCACCACTGTTCATACAACCCCCGAACGGGTGGTTTTCGCCTCGCGTACTACGCAATCGCCAATTTTCCCGCTGCAAGTTGAACACTCGGTTCCAATGTCGAGCGTGTTTCACACAGAAGCTGACAGTGCGCCGAGCGCGCTCCACGGGGCAAGGCGTGCTCGGTTACAAAGCATAAACAATCAGGATCTAAAACACGCGCTCCGAGATCGAGCGTGTTAACGAAAATAACGAAAGCTTAGCCCGCGAATCGAAATAATATTAAAATAGGACAAGTGTCGTTATAAAATCGATGAGAAGTCTTGCAACTCGATTCTCAAACGCAATGATATATTTCGTTACTTTTTTTTCTTCTTCTTTTCTTTTTCAATGAGTTTCAACGCTATTCCGTTTCTCGCGACAACATTTTTATCGATAACAATTGTTCCTTTGATTTCGTTCATGAACTTTGAGCTTTGAGATCCTTTGAGAACAAGCCAGCCTACGAGTAACTCGAATATTTTTATCACAACGATTTTATCTTGTTTCTATGGACGCGAATATTATTTTCGTAACGATTTTATCTCGTCTCTATGGACGCAGTTGATTCTACACGAGTCTCGAATCGTTACTTTTCTGTGTTGTCTTATACGAATGGTACATGTCAATTTATTTCCTCTTCTGATCATTCGAGTGTAAATAGATGTGTTTTTGTGACATTGACAGAAGATTTTATCCTGGTATCTTTCCTGGTTTCATCCCTGTAGCAGAGGGTGACGTTACTCTCGCCACTTTTTTTTCTCCACCACGTGATAATCATGTGATGTTTTTTGATGTGACGTTTCACTCACATTGTTTACTTACTTTCGGGAACGTTAAGAAAATGGGACTCTAGGTATTTTCAATTGTCCAACAATATTGCGGGATTTCAGGATGAATTAATAACTTTATTCAAATAATCAATTGGACACGAGGACGATAGTTAAGTTTTCAAAAAACTTTGCTTGACGAAATTGTGGATAAATATATTTAAAATACGATCGATCAAATAAATTAAATTAATCAAGTTATGAAATTGACGTTTGGAAAATTGCCTGCTATTCGATCAAGTAATGAAGCTCATTAATCAAGTCTGTGCAGAGATTAAAATTCTTTCGAATAAATCATACATCCTATATGCAGGCACGAATTTATTGAATAATAATTATTCAAATTTTTGAATATCGATCACAAAATTTCATCAAATATTTCGAGAGATTTCAAGACACAAATATATCACGGTTGAAAGAGTTAATTGATTATAATCAACCGGCATAGTTTTCGAGAATTCAGTCTATATATGGATCAATCATCATGCATGTCAAATATCATGCGGAAGAGCGTGAAGTCTATTGAAATTTTGTTCGCATGTGTAGCTCGTATTAACGTTCAATATGGAGCGTGGAAGGGTTGCAGAATCGTGTGTCTTTTTTCCAACGATAAATGCTCGTCAGTAGTTACTTTTCAAAAATCCATCGTATATTTTTCTTCATAATTCTTTCAAGGAATTCTATTGATATCGATGTTCATGTTCGTAAAGGAGCTTAACTTTTTCCAACGAAAAATCTGGCGGCAATTTCCATAGTTACTTTTTGATCACTCAATTTTTTACTCGAAATTGTGGTGACGAACTATTTCAAAAGCAAAAACAACGTGAATAAAACGAAACTTGAAAGATATCGTGCATTTTAAACCACGCGTATTCAATAAATATTTATCAGTTATTCCATTCGATTTCGTCGGTACGTTTTCGAGAAGTAAAAACAGAGGAAAAATTTATATCATTTTGAAAATGATGTGATGCTTTATGAATTTGACAAGAGTCATGCGTTATTCAATGTTTTTTTTTCTACCTGTAGGCACAATAGCGCATTCGTTTAACAATAATAAAAAAAATTGTTACTTTCTACAAATTCATATTAACAACTCGCAGAATCACGGAAAAAATTCATTTTTATCTCTAACGTATACAATTTTATAGCAAAACAAAAATTCAGTTGATTTGAACGTTTAATTCATTGGCTCTCAAATAAATATTTTTCACTTGAATGGAAACATGCTTGAATCAACAAATTTAATTTGTTCGCCACGATTCGTTGATGCAACCAAATTTTTAGTTAAATCTGAAAATCTCTTTTTTTCAATAGAGATAATATTTTAGAGAAAACAGGCAACCGGTTTTCGTTCAACGCTAAGAACACTATTATATTTGTGGATCACTGATAATCTTTGGACAAATAATAAAATGAATAATGATGATGAACGATCTGTTTTCATCGGCCACAATTTTTGATGAATTCACATATTTTATCACAGTGAAATATGATACCGTAAAAAAAAAGTTGAGTGACCAGAATATTGTCTTCGAGGATTCATAACATTTCGATGAAAAATAAAAATATTTTTACGACCGATTCATTTTGTTGGATGCCAAATAATGCTGGAGCAACAATTTTTCACAAACTCAAAATTATAGCGCCCACAAAGAGTTTAAATTTGAGCGTGTACTAAAATAAGCAGTGAACGTAGATTATATTATCGATCGAATCGGTGCCGTGATAAAAGTGATAAAGGGCCTAAAAAAAAGTAGGATAACACAATTTGCCTGCGATCATAAAACGAGACGAGATAACTCGTCGTTTGTCCCGGAAAATACATTTTTTAAATCGCTCTCGTAGCTTTCGACGACTTTAAACGCAAAGCAAACATTTTTTTTTTCATCGGAATATAAATGCAATCAACGGCCCTTCGAACACTCGTGCGTATATTTTTCGATTAAACAAAACTGATTTGGTTTTTAAATGAAATTTTAACTATTCTTTACCTCGTTGATGAACTTTGACGAATGAACAACGCACAACGGGGAAAGGAATAACGATTTTTCTCAACATTTTATGAATATATTAATATACGGAATATTGATATTTTTTTATTGGCATAATCAACAGTACACCGCTACCATTTTTTTTTCCCCCTCGAATGAATGATAGATCGGAGCAAGCAGGATACACGAAAAAAAATAGAATACAATAATCAGAAATTCCATGAAGACTGATCTTTGAGGCATTATAACTTAATATTGAAACAACATACAGCAAAATGCAAAATAAGAAACTTTCTTCTACGAGCAACGAGAACTGAAGTATCGAAAAAAATAAAATTGATTCCCGTGAATGAAATATGAATTATCGTCGTTTCTATTTTTTTCTTTTATTCTGAAAACAAAAAAAAAACACAAATCTTTTACACATTTGCATACGAAACATGATGCATATTGATAAAAATGAATCGATCATGCATCATCGTTCGTTACATACGACCGATGAACCGTTAGTTCGATAATAAACCCGTCATCGTTTTACCGGTGAATGAATGAATTTACGACCCGAGACAAAAACGTTTGGGATGTTGTGTACGAGCGAAATATACATGTCCGAACGTCGAATCTTCCAGCAGCCCTCACATAATAGTGCAACAGTGTAGATATTTATTGTTCGTTACGGTACTGTAGCGTCCATTCCAGCTGCTCGGTTGGCAAGGTTTAATTGTCCGACGAATGCACGTTACAATTTGTTTAAACGTATGGAGGCTGCTCCTAAAATACGAATTTTATCGGTCGTATCGAAGGGCGAATCTCCCGAACTCTTTAACTAGCTCGTCCCTCAGGTTTTTTTTTATGGATCTGCACTTTTACAATATCATCGACTAATGATAATATTTACATTTACATTTAATCACAAATTCACTCGGTTTTCATATTTATTTCTTATTTTTAATGTTCTTCGTTGATTTTTACTCTCATAAATTTTCTTCCCACTTTTTAAACTTAAAAAATCAGATATTTACGTTTTTTTATACTTTTCGATTTATTACAAGAGAATAGATGCTTTTTTTTCTGTAAGAAAATAGTTCAACCGATAAATCAGTTTGAGCTCGCAGATTTGGAACTTCGATGAAAAGTATGTCAGGAGTCGAGTGGATGAGAAGACAATTTTACTTTTGATCTAACTCAGTCTGAGCTTTCATACACCGAATGTACTCTAATAGGATAGGAAACGAAGAAAGCTTCTCGAGCTTTTGTGAGCTGCCCATAGAAAACGATAAACGCTAGATCCAATATCTTGACCTCACTTCACTTCGAGTTCCGTGTTCTCGGAAGCTCGAAAGAAAAGAAGTTTCTTTTAGTAAGCCGTGTATATACGAGCTTTTTCGAAAATTGCCAAAATCTAAGAGGAGAAAGATCAAACAGCACGGAAGTGCAGAATCGAATGAGACTTTATTTCTCAATTAAGATTATTGTAGATTGGTATCTTAATGTCGTGAGAGAGATTTCACTCGTTCACGGGCCAATATCGAATGGTTTTTTTTAGAGGAGAATCGTCGTCAATCCTTACTTCAAAAATTTCTGGTAAAACGGATAATTTCTGCGTGAAATTCCATTCGGTGTGGCACTAAAATGAAACCAGGCAATTAGATCTTTTTGGAAAATGATTTTTTTTTTTCTCCATTGATACAATTATAGAATCAGGCTATAAAATCGTCAACGATCACTGCTGTAGCATTTGATTCGCTGATTCGAAGAAAATGACAGAAGGAAAGGTTGAGCCATTCGTTGAACGATTTTATATGTTTTCTAGGATTAATTGAAAAATTGAATCGATCAAATACTCGTTAAGTGGTAGAGTGTCCGAGGCGCTAATTGGGGAAAAAAAAAAAAACAAAAAAAAAAGAACAGGCTGTGTGTTTGTGAAGTATCAAATGTGTTGGTTTTCGTTGGACTGCAAGTGTTATAAAGTGCGACGACGAGTAGAGGGTTGGGTAGTTGGACGACTGTTAGAATACAAACTGTTGAGACCGTGGCATAGCAAGGGTGGAGGACAACGAGGAGACCGAGAGAAACGTGTCCAAAAGGGACACGTGAGAATCGTAAAAGTTTTCATCCGCTCACAGTGAATGGGGCTGAAAATGTTTGTCGGAGTATTGCTCGTGTGTGTCTGGCTGGTTTCGGGCTCGCCACTCGATCCTATAACTTCGATACCCAATAAAGGTAAGCAAACGGGAAATGAGCTCGTACGGCTACAACACTCGATCAGTGTTTGACTTAGCTCTTAGTGTACATATTTTCACTTCCTCAGATCCCTTATATCCTACATCTATTTGCTAAACAACTTATCCAATTAAGAGAATATTTTTTCGCAAACCTCTGTTATTTCATTGACTTTTATTCGCTATATTTATAAAACGTGAACCTAAGATCATAGAGATGAGACTATTTTTTCACGTGTATTGAACAGCGAGCAACGGTGGATCGGCGGAGTAATAAAATATCGTTCAAGTGAGTTTTTTGATGAAACAAAAGTTCCAATTTAAACTTGGTTTACTGATAAATTGAATCGTGGAAAATGTATTTTTATTTTTATTACTATTTTTATACGATCAACGAAATAGACGAATGAAATTAAGCCATCGAAAGGGAATGAAATGAGCAAAATCGACGGATGAAACATACTTCACATATTTATATTTACCTTTCAAATCTATGATCACATGACTCGGATGCTCGTCGAATTCATGAAATATTTTTCCGAATATATCCATGACTTTAACATTCCTGTTTGATTATTTTATCCTCCCTGATAATCATTCTAAAAATATTAGCTGCTCTCTCGTACGCAAACCGTGGAAGTTCATACGTATATACCACCATCATATGCATTCGACGATTATTCCTTTGAAGCGAAAATGAAGACTCGCTAGCTTTACGGCTGCAATTTGATTGACATCATGTAAATTGAAATTGTGCCTCAAAGGGATAAAATACCGTGCGATACAGGTTTTCAGGAAATAATGCAAAGGAGATCAATGTCGCTTTGCCGAATTCATCAAACTCGATACGGTAGAAATATTTTGTCGAAGAATCAGCTTCATCGGGTCAGTTATGTGAACGCCATCGAGAGTTTCGTTACAAAAAATTACTGTGGTACCGCGTGCGATCGATTAATCAATGTAAACTCATTACTTTACTATTAGCGTAGTCATTGACCAATGAATTGAATACTCAAAATCCAACATTCAGAGAAGCATCAAACGTTTTGAATAAAAATTGATCTTCCCATTTCTTCGATCCAGTTCTACTCTCTGGACAAACAAAACGTTCGCCGAATCTGGTAACGATCCTTCGATTGATTTTATCATTTCCAGGTAACCTAGAAGGTTAAAAGTTTATCGAAACCACGATAAGGGTTCGATCGTGTTCAAGAGAAATTGGTTTTGTTTTTTCTACGAAGATTCATAAATTTTTCATTAGAACTCGATTTCAGCGACACGAATACACATTTGTTTTGATAATACAAAGAAAATTCTCAATTTTAGAATCGACAAAAAAAAGTCTCGTCGATGGCCGACTGTGTGTGTCGGATGTAAAAATATATAGCGGTTTATCCTGGTTACGGTGCGAGATTGGAAGTTTCCACAAAGAAACGGCAGCTTACGGACCTCGCGGTACTTTCGGTGGACGAGCCAGTGGCAAAGATATTAAAGTGTACTATAAAAGCCTGGAGGAGTTAAGAAAAGGGAGGAATGCGGAGAATGATAAAGCGGAAAGAAGAGGAAGCAGGTTACTTAGGAAATATCGATCGAATGAATCAGCTACGAATACACGGGGATAACTACCGTCGTTCAATTTTACAGTCCCACTAATGCCATATACTATCCGATTTCGACTTACCGTGGTGAAATTCCATTTGATTTTTGGAATAAAAAGTTGTGATATACGAAGATTTGAAAAAATGCACAAGCTATGACGTTGAGAATGGGGAAATATCAAATAAATACAAATTATAGAAATCAATAATCGAAAAAAACTCTAACTATTGGAGTAACTGAGAGAAAAATCTTTCTAGATAAAAATTTTTCCAATTTGAAAAAACGTTGAAGAATAATTTCGAACGATTTATGGCAGAAGGACCTAATGAAATGAATTAAGAAAGGGTAAACTTTTTTAAAACAATCCAAATATGTTGAAATAGTATATTTAGCCAAGAATCGATCGACAAGAAACTGGAATCGACCATGATCCTGTAAACTAATATCTTTGTTTAAACTTTGACAGAATGGTGAATTTTGAAAAAAAAAACAGCGATTTTTGAAGAATTTTTAAAAAAATTTCCGTCAGAAACATTGGTCCTTTGAGGACAGTCGTATTACACACGATGGATGAATCGGATGTTGCTCCAAATGCATATTTTCAATTCTGAAAAACTTGTATTCGATCGTAACTATTTCGGTGGTCAATTGAAATGAATTGGGAGTCGTTCTCGTCTTTGATAATTGAAAATATCAAGAGACTCGGTAGAGTCTCGGGACAAGTACATTGACAGCCCTGTCGTCTGCTGGCCCGAGGCTCGCCGAGACTATACTTTCTCGAAACAAAACTTTTTCAATATATAAAAACAAGCGATTCGTTGAATTTGATACAGGAAAAATTTTCCAGTTGGTTAATGAGTGGATTTTCTGAATAGTAAAAATACGATGAAATAATCCCTCGTTGTTGAATTTCTTTGCATAAAACCGTGCTCCGTCTCTCAGTCGACAATGAAGAGTATGAACTAATAGGAGGCTATTATGAAAGACTGATGGCTGTTTTTCAACAGTCCTGCACATTTTAATCATCTCCCTGCGATGGATATTTCCATTATCCATTCCACGCGATCATTATATAATGCCGCCACGGTGGGGTCAATAAAAAACCAACGGGAAACTAGAATCGTACCGATCTGATTCTAGTTTCACCTTTCATTTATGATTAAAGTTAACGATCCGATTTATTTTCGAATACTCGACATTCTGTTTCAACCCAGACGAACATAATTCTTAAAATATTTATCTCGTGAGAGATATCAATACAATTTTTTTGAGTATAATAAAAATACAATGGAAACAGTTCTGGAGCATATCAAGAGTCAGAAAGTTCAACTTCATCAAATATTTCGCCGAATATGGTTTTTATTTTTATTCTGATTGCGAGTGTGTTATAAAATAGATTACGAAAAAAAATCTCGTATTACAGCCACGGTTTAATTATTAAAAATAATAATAATAACTATTTTTAAAAAAAAAGTTAGAATGTCTTTTTCACTCTTGCGATAATCAGAACACATTCATCGTGTCTCATAGAACTTTGCTCAGCAATATTGAAATGTGAATTAACTGCCGTTTATTAAATTTCTCGAAATACTGTATACCATATTTCGATGCAAAACATTAAATGGTTATTGAATTTTAATTACGTCGTGTATGAACGAGATCGACCCTCTGCAATCTCATCGAATTAATGGAAAACAGTAGCGTACGCTTTATAATTGACGTGTTCCGTCCGCTCTCTACCCTACCGTGACTGTTTTGTGGTACGCCGCGTTCTCTCATTTTATTTTGTTTAAAATTTATAACACATCTTTGAATCGTTGAAAAAGGATTGAGTCAAGAAATTCATTGAGCCAAAATATACATTCCTTCAACGTTTCTTATACTTTTTATAGATGATTCCGTAGAATTATGCACGTGAATTATCGTTTTTTCATCATTATAAAGCTAATTAACAAACGATGAAAGTTCAAGCCTTCCGAATTTGGAGAACGTACGTACATTTTGTTTCGAGACATCGCTTTCCATTAAAAGCCCTATTTGGCTCATCCGAGGAAATTAAATGAAAAATCCAGATTGCTACATTAAGCTCGAGCGATAAGTGAGTGCTGGGCTTTGATAAAACGAACAGCATTTACATAGAACGGCAGTGAATGACTTGGCTTTGGAAAATTCACTCGCGATCTTCGTTTCTATTTATCTCAGCCACGCGAAACTTCGACGCGGATTGCATCGTGCGTACTTTTCATTCCTTGAGAGTTGAGAAAAAAGGATGATGCGGTGGGATAAAAAAAATGAGGGATTTTACCAAGAACCTTAACCCTAATAATGTTGGGAATTGCGACGTCGCAAAGAAGTATCACCCAGAACATTGGTGAGAAATGAGGGTAAAAGAATCCGTAAAAAAATTGCTTTCAAGATCGAAGCTCGCCTCCTGTAACGAGAAAAAAAATGAGATCAGTAAGCGCTAAAATCTTTTGACATATCCCCAAAAGATGAAAATGGATTACATCTATTTGGAGCCATCATCTTGGTTTACCCCTCCCCCAGCACACAATTTTTTAAATAGTCAAACAGCCAAAAAAATATATAATATGTACGATATTTACGAAGACGAACGATCCTTCGGAGTTCGTTATCACATTCTCAGCAGTAACACACTCTCTCGGAGTATCGATACAAGCGTAGGGGTTCTCGAATCATCACCCTTAAAGCTATAGCAAGGCACATGGTACGCGATGAATGGTCCTGAAGGGCGGGAAAGGCAGTCTACCATCCACAAAATGATCCTCAAGATAATTTTCTCTCCATCCCCATAAGGAAAATCGTGAGGAGCTTCTTAAGTACAATTGCCCCACATCATCATTAGGTGAAGCGTGCGATAAATACGCTGAGAAAAAAAAATGTGTACATCGGACAAAAAGCCATTTGGATGAGAGAAAAAAATAGTCGATTTAATTTTCTCCTAGAATGGCGAATGATTGAGTTCAATCAACGATAAAATACATCAATTCACCATGCTATAAATTAATTAGTTCGATAAATAAATAAAAATGTTCTCTTGATATGATCAGCCTTCACTAGTTGGTAGCTGTGACTCAAGATGCTATCATTTTACATCGATACTTTTGTACCTTCATAAGCAACGTTTACATTTTTAAATCTCCCAGCGAGAAGCATTTGTATGAACTCAGTTGCAACTATCTCGAGTATACATTGAATTTCTTCTTACAAATCTCGTGTCTACGATTTTCTTTTTTATTGAAATCGATATAAACATCATAACATTCTCCTTTTAACGCAGAGGCACTACTGTCGATTGTGAAAAAACATTTCATAGATATACTTTTATATTTTATACTTCGAAACAAATATACGAAGTGATACGTTTAGGAAATTTCAATCAGAAAACAATCATGACATTTGCAGCCAGCTCCAACTCAAAGTTAACTTTAGAGAAACAATAATATGGAGGTGTAGAATTGCAGGGTATCTTGATACTCACGAGTGAGAGAGCTTCTAAATGCATGCACAGAGTCAAAGTTTCGAAGTTGCTTGTACACTTTTGGTCTCTATCAGCTATCGGATTTCCTATTACCACCAAATTTATACACATGCTGATTTTACTTAGCTTGTGCTGACAACCACAAAAACAAATTGAAATATTCAAAGTATTGTTTCTAACGTTAGTAATCAGGGATTTCCAGGTGACTGGATATATTAATTGTGAAGTTAACGAATGAGTCATCGCTGAAAATTAATTTAATCTGTTGCCAATTTATCGAGTTCTTATTTTGAAAAAAATTTAAATAACTGTTCATGACAGTCAGACTTATTTCAATCGAAAAGTTGTTCTAATTGAGTGACATAATAAAAAATTTAAAAGAAAATCAAAAAATCTATGAAAAAATGAAGAAAAACTAAAATCTGGAACTGGCGAAAAAGGCGGACAGAAAGAACGACGGACAAAGATCACGCGCAAACTGTATAATAAAACGGTAAAACGCATAGAGGGATGAAGGAACAGGAGAATAAAGGAAGCGAAAGCTTCTTTGCGGACGAAGAGATTTTCATGGCATTCTCCTCGTGAAAGAAGAGCCCTCGAAGGCCTCACTAGACCCGAGTTTAACGACTTTACACGGGGGACTTTAACTCAATCTTTATATGAAATCATCTTATCGCCCGGTAGCAGGTGTGGGCATATCTCGTTCGAGAAAAAAAAAAAAGCACAAAAATGTGGTTTAACCATTGGTTAGTGTTCAAGTGCTGACGGATAAAAAGAAGAGGGGTTTTCTATTCGGAGTAATATTTTGATGACTTTACCTTGGAAAGAGCACGTGGCAAATTCTTTGATCGTTTATATTGGACACTGCTTCCATCCACAGAGATTTAGCGCAGGTTGACACAGCTTCAAACGAAAGAACAACCGGATTATTCTGTCGTAAGTTTCGGTATTTTATGCTCATCAAAGTTTTTTTCTTGCAGAATATATTTATTCGAAATTGAAGTGTACATGGCTGCTGATATCGACATCGTTATTGATGTTACTCTCAATTTCATCAGTTTCTTTCCTTTTTCATGAAATATATTTCAAAGAAGATATACTATTGGAAAGTACTCAGATCAAAAATGATACGTGCCGTGTAGAAAAAAAAAAAAAAAAAAAAGCAGTAAACGTCTCTCAGCAGCTTTAACCAATGATATATATCTATGACCAATGATATATAGCTGCTGCAGTAATTGATTAACTTCTGAGAGCAATCACGATTCCGTGTTCTAAAAGCGAGCACTCTCTTCCTAACTTTTTTCCATCACTACCATCTCCCATTCTGTTTTTCTCTCATTTGTTTTTCATTCGCTTGTTTTTTTTTTCGTTTTGGGGCTTACGGCTCTCGTTGTTTCACTCATTTGCTCTCACCCTCTCTCTCTCTCTCTCTCGCTCTTTATTCTCCACAATCCTCCTTGTCACTCCACCCTCTGGGGCATATTTTTCCGCGGCGCCTCGCTGTCGCCGTTTCGTTCCTATCCCGCACTCTGGGGGAAGGCGTATACTTTACGACGACCGTATGCGGAGTTCGGAGTACGCTGCGATTACAGAGTGTACCAAAATTTGTACTCTCATTTATCCTTACGAATGTGTCAGGCGAAAAAGATTTTATTGTTGTCTCATCGACGAAAAATAAAACTAAACATTTTTTCCCTGAAAATTTTCGGGTCTTTGCTTTACGATGCGATCACACAAGTACCGAGTCGCTATGATCGCAACCGAGGTGCTCAGCTGTTCCAAGTTTTCCTTTTAAACAATACGTTTTTGGAGAAAATTAAACGGTAAATTGGCTCTGTCGTCAAGCGAACCGAGATTCTGCTCCTTAATTTCCTGAAAGGTTAATCTGAAGAGACGCCGCTTTTTACCGATCGTTTGGCAGTTATTTACCTTCACAGTTACTTCTGGGACAACCTATAGAAGTGCATGCGCCATAGCAGCGAAGTAACTCTGCATTTTCATTATTCCGCTTGTGTTTCTCGCTATTGCTGTTGGCGGATGGTTTGCCTCCGCTCGCGTGGCTACAAAAATAAGATCGCAATATCGCACTCCCCGATATGGGCAAGGCGGTAGGAACACGTGGGTGGGTGGAAGGATGCGTTCTTTGCCCCATGAAACGGATACGTACGAAACTGGCTCCGCGCAACGCACCACCAACTTATATTGGCCTACAACTTCTTACGAACTTATGAAACTGGTGCGAAATATGCATGCAACTTCAACCGGAGTATATGTACTCGAGCGAGTATTGAGAAAAAATAAACAGAAATGACAGAGTGTACTCAACTCTATGTACTGGCACGAAATTATGAAATTCATGCGAACAGTAATTGAAAACCCATGAAAGCTATTCTCCCGATCAGATGGTCTTGAAATATTACATTCCGGGGATGTGGCATTCATGGCGAGAAAAACAGTTGGGCAAAGTTGATGAAAATATTCCATGTGTTCGTCATTTCTGTACACTTTGATCAAGGCAAAAAGTTTTGAGTCATGTTGCTGTAAGCAGTTGTAAGACATAAGTTTTTCATCTTCTCCGAAAGTTAACAATCAATTGAAATGAATGAAAACTTTGAATTAAAATGAGAAAATAGTTTAGTTGAATTTACTGAGGTGGACTGTAACATTTCGTTGGTTTAACAAACCTTTCGATTGCACGATGAACTAAACAAATTTTCTCGTCTTCGATTTTGTTGAATCAGGGCAAAATATGTTTCATTTAATGAAATAAATATTTGGTACAACTGAATATTACAGTCGGTGTATTTCACGAAATCGTTTAGTTGATCCAAATACTCTCTTTTCTCTATGCATAATCGATGTACGACGGTGCAGATAAATGGCTTTGAGGAAAAAAGGAAAAATCTTCTAGGTAATGCAGGATCATTGCAAAAATCTTGGAACGATGCAGCGAAGGATGTTCATTGTGATTTCCCGAACCCTCGAATGAGTTTAAAGTTGTTGAACCGCATTCAAGTCACGTGTTTACTAAGCGTTGCTGCAAAATTTGTCAGCCAAGTTGATCGATGAGTCCTTTTCCAATGCTGGTCGGTTCAATGGAACTTTTTACCTTTCTCAGCTCGATATAACCCAACCTGATTGTGTATCTGTGTCCGAATGGTCAAGTGGATGCAAGACACCGTCGTTGCGCTATTCGCACGGAATTTCGTAAGCTATTTCGGCGTTCAAAGCAAAGTGGTCCACAAATTACTGTTATTGAGTAGCCTTGGCAACCACATACGAGTTGTGGGATGAAATTCCATCGCGTCTTTCACCGAAGCAAAAACTTTCAATATACCTTTGCTGCTCAAAAGCTTTCGTCTAATTTCCTGTTTTTATGGGTTACATGTTACGCTGCTCTCATAAGAAGTTGCTCCTTTGTCACGTTTCACAACAAACTATAAAGTCGTGTTCTTGCCTCAGGATCTGGTAGAATTGTACGAGAGCCATGAACTGGAAAATTAATTGAAAAGAATAAAAATAATAATTAAAAGAGCACTCGATCGTAGAGCACTGATCGTACAAATTCAATAATTGTTTTCACATGACAATTCTGCACAAAATAACGTAAAGCGATGAGAGATTTTTTTTTTTTCACTTTTTATTTTCATACAATTCCGCTCCATGCAGCTTTGAAATGAAAAATATTGAATTTGTTATCTAGAAAAACGACAGGTCTTTGATGCTCCATACGCTACTGCCATTTTCTTTTTTTATTCCAATAATAATAATAATAATAATAATAATAGTAAAAATACTCATGAGAAATCAGTAATATGAATACGAGACCGCGAATATCTTTTGCTGGATATCAGAGACTTATTTTTTGCTGGCAACACTTTGATTCGTCCTATATACGTAGCAGGGATACTCGCACAATTTCAACCCACCGATTTATTGATATCCCGTAAAAAAATGTTCCTCGGCGGGTGCAGAAAAGATCGTAAACGAGAAGTAGCTGGCAATAAAACGTTGCAGCGTGGGCGATTCGGTTCAATGTGTAAAGTTATGCAAAAAAAAGAGAGAACAAAAAGGAGAAACAGAGGAAGAAAAAAAATAGTGTAAATTCAAAGGGTCAAAGAGAGGGTCAGAAGACGAAACTTTTTGTTCCTCATATTTTTATGTTATTCTGCTTGTTTTTTTTTTTTTTTTGTTTTTTCTGAAAAAAGCTTCGAAAATGTGTGAGAATATATATGTACGTGCGATATCGACGACATGTCATGACTGTTTTCGAGGCAGGGTATCGATCGTTAGCAAAAATTCGGACTGTTCTCTGTCGTAAAGTACGGTCATGAATTTTTACGATGGCGATGCAGAGATGCGTTCGAACGAGGTCGATAAAATGTTTGGACGCGAACGTGGCTGCTTCGCTTCGTCGTTTCTATTTTTCCACAAAGCAAGAACGTCAAGGCACACGTGTGTATTTACTTTTTTTTTTTTTTTTTTATCACGTGTGTGTGTCCAACCGAGTCAATCGTATTTATCTGTACGCGTGACGTGACGTCAAATAATTTGTGAACGTAATACACTTCGGTATAGTGGAAAGCTAGAGATATATATATTAGCCCAGGAGCATACAGAACGTACGAGATTAAATTTTCGCAATGACTATCTTTTTCTGACAGTATACGAAGTCGATAACCGACGATTCGATATTTAATGGATTTCGACAAAGTTTCATATAAAATCTACACTGACAGCCGTTAAGACAGGGCTGATTTTTTAAACGAAAAAATATTCGTAGCCATCAATTCGTAAAAATGGCGAATTTTTCATGTTTTTTCTTTTTTTTCTTCATCGAGATGAATTTTTATTTAGCACGAAAAAAAAAAAATACAACCAAATATTTAGCTGTCGAGTGAAAAATTCTGTTCGTTGAACCATCAATTTTGATATTTACGCTTGAAATATTTTTTCCATTTCATTCTCAACTACAGGACACATTCCAATTTTTTTTCGGCCTCAGCATGTACGAGGCAAAAATTTACTAGCGATAAATTTTCAATTTTATATTTTAGAGTAGCACACAGCTTTACCCATTTGCCGAAGGAAGTCAAAAATGTTCGATGAACGAAAAAAATCGCAAAGAATGAACAAAAGGGGCGGAGGGGGTGGGGTAGGAAATAACAATGCCTTCGGGAGCCAGAGACAGCACAGGATTGTGCGAACATCGATGAAACGCACGTATGAGCAGAGCGGCAAAATGGGCCGAACGTTTGCAAAACAGAACGAAAAAAAAAAAAAAAAAAAGAAAACAATGTCCGCTTTCACTATGGGATTGTATAGTGAAAAAAAAATGCCAAGTGGGAAAAAGAGGCGTATAGATCGATAGAAAAAGAGAGAGAGAGCGGAAGATAGAACGAAAAAAAAAAAGAAAATCAAGCAACCGTGTACACAAATTGGCGAGACAATCGAGGGGTTCGTGGGGGTTGATTGGCGGAAAAGTGGCTATGTCAGCCAATATATATCTTGTTTCAATGCTGCTTTACACGTGTAAGCTCATCCCTCAATGGACGTACAGATTGTATTATAACGGTTTCATACGCGAAGTGAAGGAACCATATCCGATCAATCGGACATTGAAGCCAAACCGATGTGTTCTGCAAAGATCAATCGATCCGGAACACAGTAAATCGACAGATTTTTTTTTTTCACTATTTCTGTTACAATTTTCCACTGTAAATTGATGTTTTTCCAGGACCCACAGATCTTGGCAAGGTGCGAAAAATTCAGAAAGCCAACGGTTTGAAGAGATTTGAAATAAAAAAATAATATTAATAATAATTATAAATATAATTATATATTATATAAATAATATCAATAATAATTATAAATATAATTATATATTATATAAATAATATCAATAATAATTATAAATATAATTATATATTATATAAATAATATTATATAAATAATTATAAATATAATTAATAATAATAATAATAATAAAATAATATTGTATCATGAATTTGTTGGAATTCGATAAATTTATGTTATCATTATTATTGATCGACTCAAGCTCTGCTTCATAGCCATGTCGGACTCGTCGCCTCGTTTCGGCGTTCACTTGTTCTTGAAAAAAGAAAAAAAAAATAATAAGTTTCGTGTCGAGAAAAAAAAAAGAAAAAGGAAACATTTTTTGTTCGATAATGTGCCTCCAAATGAATCGTTCTCGATTTTTGATTTTTTTTTTTCTATTCATCCTCGGTTTTTTTTTTTTTCATTACGTGAATCCCTCTCGTCTCACACGAGTCTGTTGATGATTTTCCTTTCTCGTGTGAGTTTTGTATGATGATTTCCATGTGCTTGATTTTCTCGATTCTCTCAATGAATCTCATATACTTCAATAAATAATCACCCAGAATCAAACTTTTCTTCAGATTAATTCATCTTCTCTGAGAGATCAAGATTCTTGACTTAATTTTATTCTCTTGATTGAGTCGATTAATATCAATTTCAATAGTATTTTGACCGTGAACATTTTTTTCTCTCTATTCTTCGTAAAAATACTGTTTACAAATGACGTATTATAAGACAAGAATATAGTGATTTTGTCTAGTAAAAAATGTTTAAAAAATTATTTAATGAAATAATCGGGGACGTGAAGAAATGTCTAATGCATGTGCATGTGCACACGAGCTGAAGAAAGATGACTTTGGAATGAAATTCTACTTGCGCTCTCATTTATCTTTCGATAAAACAAATCTTATATGCGCAGAAATTCTGTTCCTCGAAAAGTATATCTCGTCTGTGTATTATCCGCGAAAATTACGAAGAACGGAGAAACAATGGTGCTCGTTGTTGATGCTCAAGAAGCGGCACAACACGCCGGCGAGTAATTCCACGCGCCGGTTTGGGAAATTACGAGCTGTAAGTTACAAAGTAAGCTACGGTCCCGTGGGCGAAAGGAACGAACCTGGCTACATGAAGAGCGAGAGGATAAGGAAGAAAGAGAAATAGCTCAGACAAGTAGAAGGCGAAAGTTAGCATCCTCCTGAGAGGAAATGAAAACTAATTGGTCGAGATTCTTGACTGCAACTATGGTCTTTTATACGCGCCTTTAAAGAACTGCAACGTCACAAAGATGAATCTACATATACTTTTGCAAATTATTTTACGTTTTCTGCATTTCTGTATTCGGTTATTTACCAACAACAGCTTATGCCAAGAACAAGCCATTAGATTTTATTTCATGAGGAATTCAATCATATAATTCAAATTTTTTTCGAAACCTTTTTTCATGTGATTATTTGAAAATATATACTGTTCATATTTTATTTTCTTCAAAAACCAATACTAGAGAAATTACCTTTAAAATATAGAAATTGAAAAAGATCTCATTTCTTTAGTCCCTTCCCTTACGGAATATTCTCAACGTCAAGAAAATTAATTCCATTTTGATTGGCGAACGAACAATTCCTTATTTTTGCACTCCGAATCGTCTCGTTATATTTTTCGAGCTCTCGATCTATCATATTATAAATTCGTTTGTCATGCAGATACCTACGTTTCTCCTGTGTTGCACATCATGTAGTCATACTTTCGAACGCAATCCTTACAATCCCATCAATCATTTGATGCCATCTGGTCACGACATCCAAGGTTCCTCAGTTCAGTATACTTATATGTTAATGTACCCTCTCGCTGGGAACGTTCTTTTGAACAAATTATTCAGACAGTTGCATATTGAGGAAAGAGAACTTTTCTGTAACTTCTTTTATTCGTGATAAGGCGATGGATTTTGTTGGTTAATCAGTATATTTCACTCAAGAAACACAAAAAAGATAAACCACCCAAATTGTCATTTGATCATCATCATCAAGATGATGATGATGAGTTCCTTTAGATCGTCATTGAAATCATATTTCGAGTTTCGATTGTCCCTTCAATATTTATTTTTTTTTCGTCCAAGTACTTTTATTTCGGATTTCATTGTTATTTAAAGATTGAATGTAGAAGCACTTCATCTAATGTCCACTAGAGCAAAATTCGTCAGAGATATGGAAGACAGTAAACACATTAGAGTGGGATCATGTAGAATAGAAGGACGTGGAAGGAGAGCAAGTATAATAACGTGTTGCGTTCGTGGCATTTCAACGACGAAAATTACGTAGCGACGGTCAACGATCGCGTGCATCTGGACCATGTGCTTGTTAGAAATGATCGATCCTCTAGAGCGTGATGTCGAGTTGGCAGGACATTATTCCCGGCTTTGCAGACCCATAACTGTCCTCGCGTCTCTTCTACCGGATGTTTGCTGCTTCACTGCTTGTACCATATTTACGCTTGCAAATGTTAGTGCCAACGGAACACCACTATACTGCTTTTCAACACGATTTTGCTACGTCTTTTCGATGAGAAAAAAAAAACAAACGCGAAACATGTTCCGATAATGAGATTCAGCTGCGAAATAGCTCGGGAAATTTAACATAAAATAATAAATGCTAATTATAGACACAGGATATAAAAAGTTGATTTGAATGTTGACGAACACTGAATGTCAAGAGAGAACATTAACGTTGCTTTCTTCGTAACTCACGCAGTTTCATTGAAAGTTCTGTTTTGCTGTGTCCACGAATCAATATGGATTGAGAACTTTCAGATTGAAAAATGTTATGGAAGTACGATAGTGAAAAATAGTGTAAAAAAAAGTATGTTCCAACAGTATGGACAGCGTGAAAAAAGGTAGACAAGCATGAAAAAGGTATTATATTGGAGATAGGATTGGAGAGCGCCAGAAAAAGGACTCGTGACTAGCTCGTGGGCCAGTCAGTAGCAAGCTCTATAAAGAGCAACTGTGGCGGAAGTAGAAATGGTCTTCGGATTGCACAAGCCGCACATACACACAGTTTTCACAGTGGAAACATTGGAGCAGCTGGATTCCACCTGACTACCGTTGACTACAGATGGAAAATCAAACCCATTACCAGATATAGGGTTCATTCGGTACAGAATCGAAACGGCCAATTCTCTTATACCTTTCCACCTAATACTAGGTAATTTGCATTCTTATCTACAGACACGCGGGGCTTGGAATTCATGAATATTGCGCCTGAGAGATATGATGTTGAATTCGTTGGTACATATACCATCTTCTTCGATCGTCGGTGTTATAAAGTTGATGATAAAATCGTCGAATTTATTGTTTGGTGACGATCATACAGTTCCTTTCGCTTAAACAACCCTCCTGTGTGTTACTGCGCCTGAAATTTGCAATTCCGAAAAGGCTTCGATCATTAAATTAACATACTACTAAATTCTGTTCAAACTATGTCAACCCTCTTCTTGACACAGTGTCGTATGCGACTGTTCAGGATGCAATTAAAATGATCTCTATGAATTTGGTGGCTTTCAAATTACCCAAAGTTATCATTCACAAAGAAGAACGAATTATATTTAATAATAAGTTGTGATATTTGGTTACGCCATTAATATATTTTATAGTTTAGAGATTGAATGAAAAATACCTTGTGGCTTGAGAACGTTACGTAAAAAGGTTTCTGCAATATCCGATAACGTTTGAGTGGTGTTTACCGCTTTAACCAATAACTAGTGTACAAGGAGTGTGGGGAAATCCGAAACCATACCAAAACATGTGAACCCTTCTTGCTACCTACCAAGTTCTCATACTAATCCAGCGTGCAGAGAGTTCCAAAAGTTGTGCTGATGGTTCACCAGACAAATGGATCGCAGCATTCTGACGAGAAAAGTTGTCAACTATTTCCCTCTCGGATGTTTTATTATTGTTATTATTATTAATATTAATCGTGCATTACCATTAATACTTTGCTGACTGATAATTACGTGCTTTGTTGAGATAATGAAGGATGAGAGGCGTTCAGCATCGTTTTAACTGGACATTTTCTCTCCAGAGCACTGGATTGACAGTCATCAATGAAGTATGAAAGTCCATTAATGGTTCACGGATAAAAATAAGTCCATTCGTGTAACTTTTGAAAGAACTTGTATTGCTTCGCTGTTTCTGAGGATTTAAACCTCAAGCTGGATGTGATATAGCTCTTCCAATTCTTAGGTACTACGACTAACACTGAAAGCAGTAATGCTAACCAGAATACCATGGCTGCTTACTTTTATATTTGGTCATGGACAGCACGTTACTTCATGGACAAATATGTAACGTAACCGTTACCGTTACTATCGAACAAAACCGTGTTCACCTTTTTAAAGTGCTTATAAAAAGTCTTGGGAATACATCCAAGAACATTTTTTTTCACTTGGGCTCAATACACCACGCTCTATTATTATTTTTTGAATTCATCTTTTATTTTTCTAATGCTGAAACCAGAAAAAAATCGCTCATCTAATTTCGACACTCTCGTTATAAAACCATGGAATCCTCAAAATATCCAGGCTCGCTGTGTTGAGTACTAATTTTCAGAATTTTTTCATAAATTTGCACGATCGTCATTCGTATATTGGTTCATTTTTGTCTCGCAGTTTTCGATCACATTGAAAATTTTCTATTCAAATTAACTTTTCTGTAAATCCTATTTAATCTAAGTTTACCATCAAATTATGACAATCATAGATTTTCAATATTTCACCATTACTTCGGTGCACAAGACGTGAAATAACCTTTTGACCAACTATCTTTGGATTCTTGGTGGAAATGTCTTCGAAGCAAAAGACTAAGGTAGTTTTTTTTTACCACGCTATTCTCGTTTCAGTCATCACGAGGGGCTCATACGTGAGGCACTACACGCCAGCTCACTATGACACGGCTTTACTGCGGAAGCATCGTGAGAGAACATGTCGCGAGGCTCTCGAGAAATCAACACGACGTCGCAAGGAATCGACCTTAAATCTCGACGTCAAAGCTCTTGACAGGTACGTAAAACATACTTTCGCTGTAAGTGACGGAAACGATTGCTCCGTACATATACACCTTACAAAAGAGGGGCAAAGTAAATGGGAAACCTCGGAGCTCAGAAACGCCTGTCAACAACAGTGATTGAATTTATTTTTTCTGGCCTTCTTTCTTGAAAGAAAACTCTTCAAATCTTTCGTTTTCTGACTAAATTAGTTTCATTTTAATAAATCGCTTTCGATCCACTATATTTTCAATAGAAAACTTTGTATTCTTTGCGCCAGCAAAATAAACTCATGTCTGTAATAAATACTCTTTAAATAGTTCACTCGAGTCAAAAATTGGGATAAAAAAATCATTCTCATTTGTATTTTTTATTATTCTGCTGCATCAATTATTTATTTTTCTATTTTCTCACTTTCCTATGCTCAATTTCGTACAGTTTGTTCTTCTGTGTTCATTTTTCAAAATAACAAAGATTTGGTCGGTGATATTTTTGTCTTTCGAGATAAAAGAAAAAAAAAAAGTATATCCATAAAAACGTAGTGCAGGACCGTGTCCCAGCGAGCTTATAAACAGATGTGTGAGGCATTGAAAGGGCGAGAAAGAGGAAAATTGAAAAGGCAGAGAGCAAGCAAAGCCGTTCGGATGGGACAGGGATAGAGAGATTTGCAGTAGTATTATCATGGCTCACCAGCTCTAAATATTGACTCAAAGCCACAACCGCATTCGCCACATCTCCTCGTGACTGTACAGGCTATCGCGCCCACACCGTCTCTTTTCCTCCCTCGTATACCCCTTCAGATTGAATGAAGTGAATCTCCTTCGACACGGAACATCACGTGAAAATTGCTTCAAAGATATTTCACGTTTCGAGCAACCTAATTGGATAATTTTTTTTCTATTTATAAACCGAACTCAAGCAACCTCATTAACTTTACTCGAAAAAAAGCCCCGCTGACCCAAATTATAAAATCGTCAATAATTCATCCTGGAACTTTTCACCTCATCGGTCGACATGCGTTTTCAAAAAACAGTTCGCTCACAGTATTTACCTGATTGTAAACAACAAAAAAAAAAGAAAAATTGAAGCTTAATTTCTTTTTCGCAGTAACCCTTGTCTCCCCATTTTTGATCGACTTTAACTTCGAACAAAATATAAATTGATTGCTCTCGCTCGAAAAGCCATGACCTACATTATTTAACGCGTCGAATGATGTGTGTTAGACTTTTCAGTTTCTTTGCATTCGATCGATGCGTCTGTATAGATCGACGAGTGCGTATATATACGTGTGAACAGGTACTATTCAAGACCTTTGGAAGTCGGTACTCTCCTCACACAACGGACTATTGTCCTCCTACCTATTGACATTCGTCCGGTGCACACGATTTGGTATTACGTTTGCATACTCCCCGATTCTCGTCGTCCGTTTGCATCAATGACGGTGAGCCGGGGTACACATGGTCGCTCACCTCAACCAAGTGCTTCGAGCACTGTATATACGTGACGTCTTTCGAGCTTCTATGCAGAACGTAACCAAGCGACATTCGGCAACATTACGTATTCTCCAGATTTACCTCTTGCTCCTCTATCGCTCTTCTACATGAAATGAAATTGAAGGGTGAAGAGGTGAGAAGACTCAATTTCCATTTTCACTCGCCAGTTTTCAACATGATGTATCCACCTGGATATAATTATGCTACATGTACATCCTGTAATGGTTTATTTCTGTACAAAAGATATTCATTTGAAATTAAATTTCAAGTGAACTACGCACTCTTGGGTACGAGATGCCTGAAATTATTCATGCACGAGAGTAGATTTCTATGACGACAAAGAGTCCTATTTTCACATGGTTTTTATCAAACTTATGGATAACAGAAACGAATAATTAGCCAATTATTTTATGCTTAAGACGCGTTGTAAGAGTTTTATTTTTTTTGAAGATTGAAGGAAGAATTACTGAGTTGCCATGGTGATGGCCGCGTCCCGTTTTAACAATAGGAATGAAGAACAACGTGAAGTATTAAGGCGAAACGAGGTGGAGCTCGTTAAATTACGTGATGTGCTATTCGATATATACGAATGTCTTTATTCGAATAAAAGAAATTCCACTTTCTTCTTGATTTGTTTTTTTTTCTTCTTCTCATCTGGGGGAGGAGCGCTAGCGAAAATGAGATGTTAGATAGAAAATGGCATAGATTGAACTGATCGATTTAGGCGATTAAATGAGGCGCAATCGTAGCCAGGTTAGCATTCAATCGAAGTTAAACCGATTACTTCGATTCAAACTCTCGTTTACCCTCGTTGAGTTTTTATACTCACGCGGGGGATTTAATTGGATGGTCCGCTAATGAGTTCCTTCCGTGATAATCAGCCATTTACGGGCGACTACGGCTCAACCAAGAGGGTTGCCAGCTGGGGGTAGTTCGGGTACAAGAGGCGCAGGGGGTGAGAAAGACGCGACCGAAGAGGAAGAGGCAAACTAAAGGACGGTTCAACGCGCAGTACCGGGTCAACGCCACGACGAAACCAGACTGTTTGGAATAAACTTGCACTGCTTCCAATTAACCTGAAAATCGCCGATAAACTCTCTCTCTCCTCCCCCCCCCCATCCACCCCCCTTCATACCCCTTCGACGACATAAACCGATTAAAGGCCTGGTGTGCTTCGATAATTATCACTCACATTTAAATTTCATCCCTATATATCACCTTCTCATACTTAACATGTTATTTCTCAAGCTTTAATCACGCTGGAATATCTTTTAAGTTGAAAATTTCTTTCATTCCTTACAATCTATTACGTAAAACTTTATTATTTTGTGGTAGATATGCAGCAGTTGATGGTGTCCAAAATACCACTTTAGGGTTGATTTTCATTACTGTAAAAGTCACCGCTCAGTTCGTTCTTAGACCGTGGAATTTGCGTGAAAACATTATTTTGCCGTAAATTTGATGACATGGCGAGAAACAACATTTTTATGAAAGTTTGACGTGGTAAAAATCGTGCAGAATGATATAAAAATAATTTTTGATAAATTATCCAATTTTGATTTGATGTTTATTGAAAAAGTCATCAATGCACACATCTTTGTGTACAGATCGTCAAATGTTTCTGAACGAAGTAAACATTTTAACGATTTTCTAAAAGAAATAACTTGGCAAACGATGAAAGATGAAATCTTTGATCATCAAAAGTTCGTACTCCGGTTAGCCCGTGACTGTACACTCGATTCTACCAATATTTCGAGAGGAAAAATTTTCACGTTCCTTTTTTTTTCATTAAAAAGACGATGTAAAAAGTATGTCTTTGAAGTTTCGTATCCTTGTTGATACTTTTCAGTGAACGGAGAGATATAGACCCAGTATTTCCAGCTACTTGGATCTCATTCAAGGGCTCGTGTGTATAGACATATTCGTGTGCTCTTCCGCTCTACGGTTCAATACAGCCTCCCCAATTTCTCCGAATCATATAACGTTAGAGTACGTGTTCCTTCACACATCCAATATATTTATAGAAGGACTAAGAAAACCTTTGTGCTTGTTTCATTTCAGACTTTGTAGCTCTAAGTTGTTATGAGAGTAAGTAAAATCCATTTTACAACACAATATGATGTATCCATCAATTGTATTTGGCACACAATTGAAAAAGTTGCATTACCAGCACAATCCTTTGAAGGTTCTCGTTTGATGAAAAAATCCGACAATTTCCGATCGATGAATAACCATTTTTCTTTCTGATTTTAATTAGATAACGATTTTATTTTGTCGCATCAACAACAATCAGGCAAACATGTTTTTTGATTCGATATCGATTTTTGCGAATGGCAACTCTGAAACGAATTATTGCCAGCGAAAATAAGGAGAGAAGGCAAACACGAAAATGTTATGCTTCAGTGACGGTAATGTAAAGAAAACTGTAATTTGAATCCAGGTCGTTGGAACTTATTAAATTTGAGACTGTGAGAAAATGCAGACCCTGATGCTTCCGATCATTTACAAGTTAATCACGAGAATATGGACCAGCGAGAAATTACAGCGAGTCCAACGGCCCTAATTCCATAACTGATAACGATGGGAATTAGTCGAGGATGATTATTGATGACGATGCCAAAATTACGTGTTAGGTGATAAGAGAATTTGCATTGTATAACTACATCCGACGTGTGCGTATTTACGTGCGAATATAAACACGTATGTATAGAAATGGGTGAGCATTTTGCTGTTAGTCTGTGAAAACCTATGATGGCTGCAACGCGACCTAAAGTTCAATCTTCCAACAACGGATATCGACGCATGCAACATACATACATAGATTTCGATAAATCACATCCTGGACTTTTGATTGGTTAATGAACCACAAATTTTCAAGAGGAAAAGTCTCATGATTTGCTTTTTTGACTCAACCTGTACGGGTTCATAATGCAGGAGAAGTTACATCGAGTGGGTATGTCCAATTAACGACGGCAGCCTCGTCAATGACAGGACCAGAACTAAACGTCGTTTCGCTACCATGTTCTACCGACATAATAGTGTCAGAGTATCGCACAGATGTGTTGCAGCTCGCTATGAAGCTTGCGGTGTATACAATTTTGCAGCAGCGAACCGCTTCTCATTCGAGCCAAACATGATTTTTGAGCTCTCTGCTGGGATCAATAAAGTGTAAACAACATCCATTCTCTTCTGATGCTAGAATCAGCTATATGTTTTCGTAATGCCAAGAATGCTAGAATCTACTAATTGCAACAGACTGAAAAATAAACAAATATTCTTTTTATTAATTCGAATTTCTGTACTGCTGATGCTGCTGCTGCTGAATCTGTTATTATTGTTCGCGTTTTTCATCGTGATCTACTTTCCTAATTTGGTATCCCAGAAAAGTGATGAATTTATAATATCGAAAATGAACTTTTCAACGTGGTTGCTATCTTTAAAAATATCCGACTTTCGTCAGATGATTTTACAGCGGATGATATTATTCTCACAGGTCAAATCCATATAAGCACTTTATTCCGTGAACTTTTTTTAACGCCAAAAATCCTAATAAACTTTTGACATGTCATATGACATTCATCACACATTCAGAAGAACACGACCCGGAAAAGGTTATTTTGAACGTGGTCAAGGAATAGACATTTTCCTGATTATGTCGACTTGATTAGTCATGTGACGAGTGAATGATGAAAAAAATGAGCGCTCGTTAACCTGCAATTTCTCATAACACTGGCTCACTGGAGTAGAATCAATCGACAACAGATCGCACGATGAATACATCAGATCACGTGGCCTTTATTATGATTGATTGCCATTTGCGCTACTCCGCATCGAAACAACGAGAAAAGAAACAATGAACGATATCATTATCGAAATACTTGACGATACCGACGTGTAATCATTTGCATCAGTACTCCAAAGTGGCTGATTGCAGAGCAGTCACATCGCTATCCAACACACTCACCAACGTTCCGCTTAATTCACGCTAATTGAACTCCAATTAACGCTAGTTAGCTACATCTTCATCGTCCTCACGTTACGCCGCTTTATCGATCTTCATCTTTCGTATTCGATACATCCGATGCGTATTTCTACATTCGGATGAAATTTAATCTGAGCGTTTTTACCGGCACAACTATGCAAGAAGTATAATTGCTTGCTTCATTAACTCGAAAATTTCGAATGATTTTTCTTTGAAGTGGATTTTAGTTTTCACATTTTTACAGAGATTTTTACAAGGAATAATAAAATTTCGAAATTAAGTTTCTGAATTATGCAAAAAGATTCATCATTTTCAGAAAAAAAAAAAAAAAAAAAAAATTTAATTCAAAAACCAATTCAGATCCATGTTCTATATTTGTGTTTTAGGACTTTCAAGATGCGGCTGGTGAGAGACACCGGGCTTTTTCACAAGGACGTTGTCTTTGAAGCCTCGAACGACCGTCCAATTCCCTTTGACCCTTCGCACACGTACACGGGCACCCTCGAGGGTAAGTAAACAATTTCTGTTGGGCTCTTTGATCATGTTTTTTTTTTTTTTTTTTTCTGTGAATAACGATCGATCGGCATCACTATAAATTATGTGGGTGTCCTAGATACCCTGTCTCAAAGTTTCGGTTTATGCGATTCTTTTTTAGTTTATCATTTGGGTTGGTACTGTAGTATTAGTTTGAGAGATTATATGGGTCCAGATGATACGTGATAATCGATCAGGTCCATGAAACTGTTTAGCTAACAATCTAAAATATTTGGACTCGAAAATTCGGAAATTAATTTCGGGTTTCCCATGTCTTTGGGTATTTTCTACTGGGCTTTGCTACTGGGCAAATGTTAAACTGAAAATCTTATCATCAATAATAACCAAATCGTTCTCGGTCTTTCTTTTCTATTTTCGGAACTTTAATTTCAATTATTGCATTATTAGGTCAGTCCGGCGAAATACTGTAAATGTAATAAAGTGACTTCGATTCATGGGTCAAGCAACGGTGAGAGTAGGAATACCTATTCAATAATTTTTGCATTAACTGAAGAAAATTGAATTAGCATTGGCAGCACTAAATGTGATAACGTTTTTCGATTTTTTTCGAAATTGAAACGATTCCTTCTCCGCTAGTTCAATATTACTGATCTAATATGGTCTCCATACAGAAATAGAACAGTCCTTGAACGTAAAAAGCTTTTTAAGGACTCCTGCGCTTCTGAGCCTATCAACCCCAATTTAAGGGGCATAATTTCACGAAAATCCTCGGTGCAACGTGGATCGTAAGCAGACAACACGTGACGAGGAAATGCAAAGTCTAACGGTATGCGGTGAGGCTCGCGCTGGATTTTTTTTTTCAATACTTGGCGTCGAGCCGCTATCGCGTCTCTTCATATCTGCGATGTTGAGAAAAACATGATAGAAATATAGGAAACGAAATACCTCAGACATAATGCGGTTATAATGTAACGAATAAGAGAAGCTTCGAAGGATGCTCGTGAAATTTTTCAGAGTTTCATGAACGTTGACATAAACCAAACCACAAAATGTTGACGCAAGCGAAAGCCCAGGAAAGAATAAAAAAAATGCTGAAACAACGGTTGGAATCTTCAGCTCTTGCAGCGATATGCACTTTCGGTTTTTTATTATAAAAAGGATTTTCAGAGCTGTTGCCAGTTTTTAAAGCGATGATGTAATTTTATATTTTCTCCCTCTTTTAAAATTCTATGTGTCATGTTTCTGCATGTTGACTCGAGTGTTTTATTGGAGACTTTTCAATGTGCTTAAAGGTAATAAGAAAGCGAAAATAGGCCAAAAGTGGGAACAAAATTCAAATGGAATTTGAGAAAAATCGAAACAACATAGATACAATTTATTTTTTGCAATGTTTTTATCGGAGTTTTGGTTAACAAATTCAGTGGTTGAGGTTTGAAAAATATAAATATTTAAGGAAGATATGGGGGGATGCAGAAAACCCCGTGTTTCACGCGTTGCTCTCTTATTGCCACGATTTTGAGTGAACGACTTCGATTTTCGACAATTGTCAAGCGTCATTTCCTTCATTGGACGGAGGAATAAATAGCTTTATGAAATAATTGTTGAATTTGAACGACACCGCGTAATTCGATATGCAGCGAATTGGGAATGCTTTTCTTGGTAACGTTTGCCTGCTATTGATCTTAAAGCAAAAGATTGAAAATGTTGAAAGTAAGAATTTTATGAAAAATGGAATATGAAGGATTCTAAGGTCGTTCAAACATGGAGGAATGCTCAGGTATAGCCTGTAATAGCTATTTTCTAGTTTCGTTTCAACTATAATTACTTTTCTCTCAGAATCGAGCATACTCGAAGTGCTCAATTTACGCGAAATGAGATATGTAAATATGGCAGGCAGCCACGGGGTATGGAAAACTTGTGAAAATAGGAGTTTGAAGTCTTACGATGCTCGCGATAACATAAACACAGGATCGCGACCCTCGGCAGCCTCATTACTGTTTTCAACAATAGCGTTTTTCTCAAGACCCTGCGAGTACGTGTTCACTAAGCTATATCATTATTGGGTAATCATTTGGAGAATGAGCACATTAGAAAACATTTTCTCGAGAATCTTCAAAACAACGATATTTCAGGGTATAAAATAATAAAAAATAATAAAATATTATTTCTTAATCGCGCTGTTTTTTTCTTTATTTTTATCACATCGAACAAAAAATTCGTACATCGATTTCTCAGTCTTCGACTAAGCTTCTGGTTTACAGTAATCGAATGATTAGTTCCCTCGGGATTTCAAAATGAACCTCACCTGGCATGAGATCCGGTATCGAGATGGGACCACCGCATTGTTTTTCAACCCTTTGAACGTATATTTCTCACTGGAATGAAGTCTGTCGAGAAAAAAAAAGAAAAGAAAAAAAAAAACTAAACAAACCACTCGTGGGAAAGAGCCGAGTGAACGGATCCTTTGGCGAGAAAAATAAAATAAAAGAATGAATGGAAAACGAAGTGAAGGGAGAAAAGAAAACGTGGCAATAGTCTATTGATCAGCTGGGTCGTTAGGAGTTCACGTAAAGGTCGAACGAGAGCGCTGCACAGTTTCCCCAACGCTTTATCTGTCTTTCCTACTTTCTTGTAGCAGCAATAAAAATTCGATACTTAATACAAACTATATCAATGTTAAATATCGGATTCGATCACGAGTCGGAATAAAATAAAAGTGTCAAATAAAGAAGAATGAAAATATCGATGAAATAAAAAAAAATCATGAAATTGTTCAACAAATCAAATACGAAAAAATCCCGGATTAAACTCCATATCGATTTCTACACACTTGAATAACATATGAAAATACCGTATGAAAAATTCAGAGCAACATTTTTCGATCTCTCTACGGACCCGAATGGAAAGAAATGGGAAATGGCAATTTTTCAACGCACGTAAAACCTTTTCATCCCTTATAATCTCTTTTCCTCCATGCTCGCAAATACATTTCATAATTTTCTGTAAACGTACATATGCTATATATATATATAGAGATATGTGAATCTCGTACTCTGGATGCCGCACGGTACAAATCCTAATCTCGTATTGGTCACGATTGCATGTGTGCACGGTGAGCAGTGTACTCAAAAGAAAATTCGTTTGAGTTCGGATTCGCACTTCAATTCCTACATTTCTCTTTGAATTTGTTTCTATCGAGTTTTTCTCCCCCTGGGAAAGCAAAGAGGGAAGTTCAGATCCATCGCGTGTATATTTGTATGTATACCTGTACAGTTTGTCTGTATATACAACGTACATAAGTTTATATACAGATACAAATATGTTGAAAATCTAATTAATATTGGCTGAAAATTTGGCTCGATAAATCGACAAATTTGTTGGGATCAATTCGATTTTTCGCATTGTCGAAAACAAATTTTGCCTTCAAATTCAAACTTTTATTATTACTAAATAATTTTTGCAGTAAACAATGAAAAGAATGTCGATTTTTCAAAAGAATCCATTGAAATTAAGGCAAATTGGAAATGAGAGAATAAGTAAGATTCATTTTTGAAATACGAAACGCAATTTGAAATACTTTTTGAGTTTATTTATTTATTGATTTTTTTTCTTATCTAAATTGAAAATCCAGTTTTACTTTTCTCAAGCCGTTAACGGTTGGGCTGACCTGGAACTAACCAAAGCCAGAAAGCCACTCAATCCTCCAGGTCGGTTAGGTCACCCCGTCCCAAAGGGTCGAGTTGGAAAATAGCAAAAAAGCCATTCGAAAGTGGCAAAGTCGTTTATCGAGTGACAGAAGGATGCACCGGAAGAGGGTCGATGCAAGAATTTCGAAGTAAACTTGTAGAAGCTTCGAGTTTCCGAGCTATATTCTATGCGAAGCACATAAGATCTTACGAGGTCTCAAAGGGCGTAACGTCAACGCGTAACGTAAACAAGAAATCCGCGCACATTTTTTAAAATTACTCTCAACACATTTCCTGGCAACAATTATACAACAGAAAAAAACTCGATCAAAATGCACGTAAAAATAAAAAATAATTAGAGTCAAGTTGGTCCTCACTGTCGGGAAAAAAAAACGAAATAAAAGTAGTTCACAAACATTTTGTAAACGATAAATGAAGAGCTGAGAAGAAAACGTATTTTTTTTTTTAAATTATATTAATGAACGATTACGTTTAGCCCAATTCTTTCTTTTTCCAACTGACATTTTCTCTCTTCCTCTACTCAAATCGCTGCACACATGTACTTTTATTATTTTTATGATCAGCGTTATTACAATATTATAAAACTGTAAGAAATTGAGTATTGGGCGTGATCGTAGAACTTTACTCTCGACACACATTCACGACTAGCACAGGCAAACAGTTGGCACGAAACCAGAGTTATTTCGGAGGGTAACGAAATTAAGCTTTGTTTCACGTTGGAATAGCGTGAAGATGAAAAGGGTGAACGATCCAAGCTTAGAGTCTGTTACACCTCCTCTTATATGTCGAGCTCGAGCAAAACTCACCGCAGTAATCCCAGGTGTCATTTCAACGATTTCACTGTCTGTTCCATCAAAAGAATTCCGCACCCCAAAACTGAAGCTTGAGTAGTAAAATCCATCAAACAAAAATGGTTTAATATTAAAACCGAAATATTCATCGATCGTTATGAGAATTCATTACCAAAATCAAAACGGTGACAGTTTAAAAGATTGAAACATTCGAGCGTAGCATCAGAAGAAAAATTATTTTCAACTTGATATCGATATCGAGTTATTGGAAGTAAGAATTGCTGCTTCGAAGCATGAGATAGTACAACCCTCGTCGACGGAACAATTACTTTTCAATGTGTTACACTCCGACGAAGCTCATTCCACCGGGTTTGGTCCAAACTCATGAAAATCTATATCTGCACTTCGCAATATTGCGTAAGACACGAGTATTGTCTTTAAGGAGGTTGGCTACACACAACAATGTTGCCATGTTAAAAGCATAGGAAAATTCCAAATGATTAGAATTTAATGAAATTTAGTGAGTATATTCTTTTGGATTAAATATGAATATACAAATTTTTTAAGATTTTTTTTCTACATAGTTTTCGAGTAATTTAACAATAGAGTTTACATCCGTAAGCATAGGATTCTGATATATATAGGTATATCTTTTGCATATTGTAAACTCCAATTATTCGACAACTATGTAGACGAAAAATTTGAAAAAATTTGTGTCATTGCATTTGATGCTAAAGAATGTTATCACTAAATTTTATTAAATTCTTATCATATTGTCGTATGTAGCCACCCTCCTTAAGGCGCAATGTAACGGTGCTCAGCATAAAAAAAACTGGGATATTATCAAATGATTCATTTCCGAATAGCAGGATGCATATATAGGAACCAAGTTAAAAATAATCTGAAACGCTTTTTTCCCTCAAGCAAGAAACTTTTTTTGAATTTCTTTTTTCCAACGTATGACGTGCTAGACCGTGATTCGTAACGTAGTCCGGGCTCTGGAAGGTACAACGGTAACGAGACACGATTTTTCGAGTACACGAGCCGCACGGCCGTTGCTCTTGATGATACATACACGTATACAATTTGAAAAATATACAGATATAGAGGAAGCAGGATCGTCGAGTGTGTGCCCACACGTTTTAATGAAAGTGGTGTTCGTTCACGCGTAAAGCGATATCCCCAATTTAGGAGGTAGGTAGAGGGTGCACAGAGTTAGTCGATTGCTCGCTACGAATTCAACCGTTCGCTTGCGTTCAGAGAGTTCCTATGCTCTTTGTATTTCTCCCTGCACCCAATTCTCGCACCCGCTCTCATTCGTGTGGCTAAATTGTTGGGTTGAGGTGGTAACCTTTCTCACCCCCCTTCTCCCTTAAAGCTCCCATACCCTCGGAACCCCCGGAGCGCAAACGCTTCGTTTTCATTTGGGGGTCCTAATTTAGGAAGATTTATGAGCAACGAGAGTACATATACACTGTGAACTATGTGCAGTAGATGTTTTTAGCGAATAGGCACATACTGTGCCGCGAAACATGTTTCGCAAAAGGATTTTCAACCGTATCGTGCTTAGTTTTACAGCTTTAGATAAAGTATTGAGACTGGGTGGGATTTGTTGAGATTTAATTAATTGATGAAAACCCTTTCAAGTTTAACTGACTATGAAATATATTTGTTGCCCTCGGTACAAGTGCGGACAAGGCCGACTTTGGTGATTTGGATTCTTGTTTTTATTTCTTTGGAAATTTAACTGTCGACCAAATTTGATGGGAATTATGCTGAATTTCTGTGCTTCAAAAGTCATTCTGTCTTTTCAAGTAACTGTGAATGCTAAAATACATTCGTCGGAGAAGTAAGGAAGTTTTAGGGTTGATTTTTGTTGGAATCGTGAAGGGTTTCGTGAGAGCTTATTTGTTAGAAGTTCAAGATAGTCATCGGGCATCGAGAAGGAATTTTCAGCGTCGTGACGTCAGTGACAAGAGGATAGACGAAGAGGCGAGTGACGAAGTATGTCGACGAGTTAAAAAACTGTAAAAAAAAAAGTCGTAAAGAAAAAGAGAGGGGAGAGAGAGGAGGGACAGAGCAGGGGAGGACAGTTCTCTCGAGAAGTACAGGGTACAAGGGGTGGCTCGAAGAAAATTGCCGAGAGCAGGAAGGTGAAGGTGCTAAGGTTGGCCGGATTTAATGGGGTGTAAAGGTATAAAAATGATATCGTACCAGAGGGAGAAGCTACCGGAAGTAAAAGAGAAAAAGAATGGAAGAAAAAAATGAAAAAAAAAAAGATGTGCGGAGGTGACAGAGGAAGAGGAACTAGATATAGAAAGAGAAAGAGAGAGAGATAGGGAGCTAGAAAGAGAATAGGAATGCAAGGGGTTGGGAATGCAGCCACCCCCTCGTGAGATACGGTCAGCCGTGACGGTATTTCATTCTAATGGCCAGATGTTGTCGCCTCTGTGCACCGACCACACGATTTAAGGTTCACATGTACACACACACATTACATGAACACATTACAAATATTCTCACGAGCACATGCTCTCTTCTTCCGCCACTGATACCGAGCCACACTCCTTCACGTTTTTTTGAGATAGCTGCACCTCACTGAAAAGTCCTGATGGCATTTTTTGGCACTTTTTAATAACGGCATCACACGCTCATATCCTCCATTGCACAGCTTTTCATTTAATTCTACTTTCTCGGTAAGACTTATCAAACTTGAAATAAGTCGGTATAAGATCTGCCATTTTGGGCGATGAAGATATACTTTTGAACTCTTTCCAAAAATGTATTTCTTTCATTTTTCTCGCTTGTATTCAAAAACGACACTTTTCCAGTTACTCTACATGATTATCAACCGTTCAGAAGTAGGTCAAATTATCTATTCATCCGGAGACTCGAGTGGAGATACATAGTAAAAATCATCGATTTTACAAATCGTCTAAAAATTATAATCAATCATTATTTTTCAAATATAAATTAGTATAAACATCCTGAAATTATTCAAAAACAATTTGATCCTTGCGAAATAGTATTTCGCTCCATATTGATTCTTGGACAAATTTTAATGGCCCGGGACAGAAGCAATGCGACATTTTATTTCTATGCAATATACAAATGTCATGATTTATAGAAGTATCATTTCGGTTTTGCATACCACAGGATCAAATGATAAAATGTAGGTCATATAATGAAATGTTCTTTTATAATCAGCCACGTTATAGTAGAAAACAAGCGGTGTACTAACACACATGCACACCTTCATCGCCCTTAATCTTTACGCCTTTTTCACGGCCACATCGGTTTGTCGTACAAACCTGGCTCGTGAATATACAGTTTAATTGACCTGCCGATAAATCAGCGAACGTGCTCAACGCAAACAGTGCATATCGCGCCCCTAGGGAATTCATCGACAACCTTCCTCTCTATATAGACTCTTCACATGGGAATCGAAGCTTTCGCTGCGTGCACTCATATGCATATCATGTCGATGGGTGTGCGCATTTCTCTTTGCTCAAGTGTAATGCTCATGGTGAACCCGACACGAGACACGAGAGCGAATGCTTCCTCGATGTTTTACCTTTGAACAGGGTGCGCCATAATTTACACTTTAATTGGATTGTAACAAAAAAAAATCGATTTTCTTTGTGGTAGGAAAATTAAATAAACTTTGCAGCTATGCTTTTTGCATCAGAATCTTAGCCTGCAAATTTGAATGAGTTTTCACTGTTACCAGCCTTTATGTAACTTGGTATTATGTGAATGGTGTATCATGACATTTACTATGTTTTTTCTCTTTGAATATTGATGAAAGCGGTTGTTGCTACGCGAAGATGAAATTGTGAAAACTCGACGTTGAAATATTGGAATAATTCATGGCAAATTTTCAGTGGCAAAAGTGACAATATTTTCTTGTTATGTATAAAACAAAATAAAAAAAAAACGCATCACTTGGACGAGTGAAGTACACTTCAATTGAAAATAATGTTTGTATAAGATGAAAAATAATTTGATTTGCACGATTGAATTTTCGGTAGAGAGCAAGTTGAGTTAGGAACATTTGAATCATTTGATCGTCGTTAAGCAAGATTCGTTAATAAAATTGCAATCGACCAGGAAGGAGTCTCAAGGGGTCTTGAAAAACCCTTCATTTCTTAAGGAATCGAAGGAAACGGGAAAGGGTCTTATGTCCTACGGCTTGATTATGGGTTTCCCGTGCTTTCCTTACCAAAAGTTTTTATCGCAGTCTCTATTTGCACGAAATTCAATTTAAACTCTTCAGCAGTAGTGCCGTAGACTCTTGGGCAATGGCGTCGTGCAGGCCGTAACTTTCCTTCTCTTTCTCTCTCGTCTTCAATGTGACGGGAATGAATTTTGCGAGTCCTCTTTGTTCGTCCCGACGATGTCGTTTAAACTTCGCTGCTATGCGACGATGACGACACGAAGATTGTAAGGGTGATCGACCGATATTCCCAAAGAAATTCGCAGCTCTTGTAACGATGATGAATTTTGCAATAACCCATTGCTATTTTTTCTATGAAGCTTTTCTAAAAAAAATTTTCAAACAAATCACAAACATAAAAATAATGAATGTACTAGAATTTTTTACATTTAAATATAGTTGTTTTTTCATCCTGTCCAGAACCGAATCCCTCGCTCAACGTTCAGTCAAACTGGGTAGCTGAAAAAAGTAAAATACGTGACCAGCCTAAAATGATGGAGCGGAACATTTTTTTTTTTTTTTTCCAAGAAAAAGGAAAAAAAATGTCTTACGCTAAATCAACTGTCATTTGTACAACCAGTTCAATGTCCCCCTATATAAAGACTATCAACCCTTGGTCGGACTCCGAGCTTCCGGTCGTACGTGACTGTTGCCCAGTCGGGAAAAGAGAACAATTAATGGTCCAGCCCGGCAATTAGACGTCCATTACGAGCAGCACAATCGAGTCGATGAGAATCCCAGCCACATTATGTAGGGTACATATATACACGAATATACATATGGGACTTTCTCGTCAAAATATCACTGTGAATTGCGTTTCTTTTGATATGCACATTTGGAAGGTATAAAAGTGTCATTTCTTAAAATGAAAAATTTTCTCAAATAATAAATCGTATCCTCTTGTCAGCCTGGATTATTTGAGAATTCATAAAAATAAAAAAAAAACTGTCAGCAGCTTCAGAAAAAAAAGTTGAGTTCGTGTTTTCATAAAGATTTTGAGGCTAATGCCTTCGGTGTACAATGAAATTGAACTCGAAAAAATGTAGGCAGAGCATCATCAAATTTCGTGAATGTGAATGAAAAATGAACGATTTTTGTATAGCACAAAAGCAAGTTTTTTGTGGTGTACCTCCGTGCGATATTTTCTTCCTGGCATAAAGAAACAGAAAAACATTCTGTAGCTCTAAGCGCTGCGGTAAGAATGTTAAAAAAAAAAACCAGGCGGAGTAAATTTCCAGAAAGAAGAAAAAGAGTTCAGCGGGTCTGGCTGGGGTGGAATGCCTCATGTATATCCATATACCGGTAGAACAGGACGAGAGAAGGAACGCTTTTGGTCAAATGTCGCGTCGAGCTTTTCCCATGCAAGCTATATCGCCGCTCGAACGTTCAAGAGGTCATCCCAGAGGCGAGTCCACACGAGTCAGATAGCCAACAGAGCAGAAGTAAAGTGGCTTGCCTGCAAGCTTCTCTGCCCTCTTCTCTTCCTCGTCCTTTAGTCATTCGAGTACAGCCTCCGGTTGATTGTTACGCGCTGCAGTTAATCGAAGTCCATTAATCCCAGACCGTTGACCACCAATGGATTATTCGTCGCGCGTAGCAAACAGCGAGTGAAACATCTTTTCCTTTCTGTCTTTTATGTTCCAAGTTTTATCTTTTCGAAAAGTCTGATAACACGGAACGAGTCGACAAAAACTCTTAGAAAAGCCTCTTATTTTACCACCAAAAAAAGTAACTACAGCGCATTCGATGTTCAACTAAAATACAAAACTCCTTGGGAGTCCACGAATTTTAAGCATTAAACTCTCGTTCCCTAGTTGTTCATTCGAAATCATTCAATATATCGAACCTACGTGAAAATGAAAAAAAAAAACCCCTACATAATGGATCCACCAAAAAATGTCGTGCTAGATTCATTCTCAAAAGGCTCATCGCTATTCAGAACTGTAATAATAGCACGAAAATATGTGTCACCGACTAAATTTTATGTGCAAGCTCGACTAATTTTCAATTTAACATCTTTTGTCATTCGTAAGGGCGAACTGAGCAAATCCGTTAATGAATCTAGTGCGGATAACATCCATTTTATTGGTGAAATGGCCAAACTCTATCACGGTGTACCAAGGATCATTGAACGTGGTGGTAACGATGGTAAATCGTAAACTGACGTTCGGTCGTTTGGGTACTAACGTATATATATCCGTATGTATTCATATGAAGTTACATACACATGTGTAAGTTCGTGAATAAGGCAATTTATACATTATCCAGTGGCATAGCTTGTATTTTCGACCACCAACTCTACCGATCATTAATTAGAATCGAAAGCATTCGCATTACCTTAAATCTACTATATTTACTTAAATACAAATACGTACGTGAACAAGTGTGTATCTACGTGTATATTTTCGAATGAATGGAAATTCGTGGAATTTGATTTTGTTGAAATGACCTATGCTCTCACCCGAGTGTTCGAGTAGGAAGTTGAAGAACGAGAATACCGGGAATGCAACTCTACGTACTTGTATTCTAAGCAGTAATAAACAAGGCTATTCATTGCTGCATGATCGCACAACTCTGCAATATGTGCCTGATGCGGTGGTTATGTATACTCACAAATGCATCTCGTTGTGATCTTTGCTTTTTGGCAATGTTGGCAGTAATCGATCAGCTGGCTTACGGTCTAAAATTGCAGCGAGTATTCCGAAAGTTCTTCGATTGGAACGAATGAAGGAGCAGATGGAACGAAACTGGTATGCAAAGGAGGGAGGCAGAGAGAAAATTGAATTATGCGACTATCGTCCTATTGACAACAGCTGATTCGATGTTAGTCATTCGATTTGAAAAAAATTCAATAGTAGCAGTCATTGATTCGATGACATCTACGAGATCAAATAATAATTTTATCTTGTCAGATGCGAAACGCGGGAGAAAAAAATTATGCAATTAATTTTACATGCCAAATTTTGTGGGTAGCGATGTTTTGAAACCGCAGAACATCTGCGTTGATTAATTGGTAATTAAGTTTACAAAGTAGGCATAGATAAATTATATATAACGTGTATAAAGACCGGCTTTATGGCAGCGAAGTTGATGGTAGTTACGGTCCATCTGTCATGGAAATAAATAGAAGCCCACTCGGTATAGCTGAAGAAAAGTGAAAGATATATATGAAAAGGAAAGGGAAGAAAATGCGCAAGAAAGGAAGTAATGGTGTCAGAAGGAGAAAGAGAGAGCGAGAGAGAGAGAGGAATGGATAGAGAAAAAAGAACGAGAGGAGGCTGGATGGCGCCGGGACTGGAAAGCCCGATCGCACCAGTTACTCCAAGTGACAGAGGATTTATTGCAAAAGTTGCGATTGTATGAGGGACGAGACGAAGAGAAGCAGAGGAAAGATGCGAATGGCGGTAGCCTCGAGGCATGTGGACCAGTTCGTCCAATGTGAAGACCGACTGAGTCTCTTCTCTGGCATTTCATTCCCTCTCTCTCTCTCTCTCCTCTTTCTCTCTTTTTTTTTCTATCTCCTTCCTTTCTCTTTCTTTCACAGTTTTCCTCGCTTTTCCCCTTTCTAGTTGAACTTAACTTCAAAAGCACAAGCAGACCTTTCGCCCACACGTACACACACTCTTTCTACTTCCTTTTTAACCCAACTCCGTGTACTGTGTACACAACGAAAGACCCGCTCGAACTTCACCGCTCTCCTTGAAGTTATAGACGTAGGGTCGCCGCGGGAATTTCCAATCTGTAATTTGGAATTTCATTCCTGGCCCACCTGTGGTATCCTTTACTTTCATCGATAAATATTCGCCAAGAGGACGATTTTAGCGAACTATTTGAAGTCATTTCTTCAAGATTGATATTTCTGTGTGCAAACTTTTTATATTTCTAATGACATCGATATCAATAATCATTTTACAAAAACCTTATATAAATATGCATAATGTTACGTTAGTATTATTGAAAAATGTCTCATGGAATGATAGAAACTTTGTACAATACTACATTCTTTCGGCCGTTGAACAGCTTGGCTATGAAGCTCGTGCGAATATCCGAAAGACAAATATCTGAAATTCAAGCTCCGGTGGATTTGCTCAAGTAAATCGGGATATTGTTACACACGCAGCCCGTGGCTTACGTACACACGTTGCCTCAGCCTCTTCTCTCACAACGTAAAGATGTTTGCTTTCACCACTTTCGGCCCGATTCTCACGCAAGACAAGAATTCTTTGCGAATCTTCCTCAAGTATCTTTTGTTGACTCTGACCTTTTGGTTGATTTTATATTTTCTTGAAAAAAAAAAAAAAAAAAAAAAAAATTACATATTTCAGAGATGGAAGTCTTGATCTTTCCAACATGAATGGTGGATCCTTCGAATCATGATATCAGTCAATGTAAATACAGGAAAAAAAGTAAAAGGAAACCACTGAAATGATCTTTCAATCCTGCGGCCATCGGATAAAAAGGTTATTCCAGTTTCCAGGATATCTTGTACTTGAGATGGTATAGACGGAAAACGCTGGTGGAAGAAAGAACAAGAGTCTCTGTTCGAAAATCACGAGTTTCAAAATCCGTCGTTAACATCGTCAAAAGAACGGAACAACCGGATTAAAAGTTGGTCGTTGCTTAACCTGCGGCTCTAAAGGATTCATGATGGCGGAAGACCAGAAATTGTCTACCGGATGCTTCAAAAATTCACCTTCAAGTTCTACTTATCAAATCATATGCACAGACACTTGGAAGAGAAAAAAATCTTTATGCATTTTTGTTCCGTTACTCTGAGAATAAAATATCTATTGTATAAGTAAAAAAACCAATGAAGGATCATGATACTAAGCTCGACACGCCCACTTCTTATCAATGCTCAGGATGCAGGCACTCTAGGTTGCCGGATGTGGAAAAGGTAATTAAAATGGCGAAGCAGAAGTGGGAAGATCCTAGAAGATGGTCCAGGCATATAGTTGTCAGGGGGGATGATAGTCGACCACCGGGCTGACTTGTTGGCCAAAAGAGAATCTCCTCTGGCCAAACTTTTATTTTCTTTTGGATCTTCAACTAAACTTGGTCTCAGAACGCGCATCTTGTTACCAGGTTAGATGGGGGTGGAATCAGGGTTCCACATTGGTTGGCATTACGAGAGATGAAATGAGTCACGGAGAAATGAGAAAAAGAAAGCGGAGTTGTGACGAATGAGATGAGTTTTTATTCAGGAGATGAGCGAAGCAGATTTGACTAGATAGCGAGCCGAAAATCTCGATGCTGTAAAGTTATACACGTGTGCAACGTGTCCGGACTGCAAATGAGATAACTTGGACCGTACATCTTGGGGATCATTTACAAAAAAAATGAATAAAGTTAAGAGTATCATACTTCATCGTAGTTTTCCATTTTGGTAATACCATTTGTTTCGCTTTGCTGCCCAATTCGCTTCATTCATTTTCGGAGTTTTCTACGTTCAAAGCTTATTCAAATTTTTCCTGAGAATCAAAATCATCAGCTATGGCTCATACTTCAAAGTAGCAGAAATTCATGAATGTGTTTATTTATCAATGTCTAAACCGTGAAACTCGACTCCTTTGACTGAATTCCCTAGCGATCATTTCTTGGATTTGCACGGTCGACAAACAACAATTCCAAACAGTCACGCAATTCGAAGTTTTCGTTCGTGCCACTTTCACAACCCGATGTTCTTGGGATATTATCGTTATTTGTGAAAAGTCACGATTTTCCTGTTTATCGCGTGTTCATATATATATAAAAAAAATGTTGCGTGAGTAAAATGACTGAGGGATTACATTCAATTGGAAATTACGAGAAAAAATACGACGAATTTACGAGCGTAATGTTAAACTGCCACAAAATTATTATGCCGTGTGAACTCCGACAAATAAATTATATTAAACCCAGAAATAAGAGAAACGATTCGCACGAATTCGTGGTTCGAGAATAAATTACGGACTAAAATCAATATTTTTTATTATTTTTTTCATTAAAGTGAAAACCCAGCACACACACCTGAATGATTTTCGCAACTTTTATTTTAAACTCGATAGAAACTCGTAATTTTTACATGAAAGTCACGGAAATTATCCAAGTTGTGTTTGCTGACAAGATTATTAACATCTGAACATCTGTGATAGGACTTTGCGTAACTTTAGAAACCTAGTTTTATGAGGGCTTGAGCTTTTCTGTTACAACCTTTCATGTATGAATGTGAACAAACCAAACCTCTTTTGCTATGCCTCTTGGGAACACTTCTTTTTGCCAGCATCTCGAAACCAGCTATCTTGCGCTTTCTCCATTCTCCTATTTGTTTTTGTCACTCTGTTTCCGTTTGGCATGTTTATTTACGTTGGTTGCGAAGAAAAACATTGCAAGAGTCACGCTATCACAGTTACTGACCACAAGAGCCTCAGAAATCAACTTGACTGGTTTCTGCTTTCTTTCGCACACTGCCTCCGTGCCTCGATCCATGCAACCTCTCACCGCGTCAGGCGAACCAATAAAAAGTAATGTCCAGAGAGAAAAATTGCTCATGTCCATGCGCTTATCTCGCTACAATTTATGTTGCGTATTTGCGTATGAAAAACCGCTGTAAACGCTGGTATTCTACGAGTGGACGTAGAAAATCAAAACTGAAGATACAACCGTTTTCTTGGGTGAACTAGAGTGTTGCAGGAATAAGAAGCAGCCTTTTCCTTTACAAATAAATCAAAATGTGACCTAAGAGATCGAAATATTGCAAGCAAAAGTTTAAAGCGTTTTTCAGTTATCGTATTCATTTGATAAGATTGGAAATGATGAAAAAAAATTACTTTCCATAACTAAATTAACAGTCATTTAGAAGTCATTTGTTTTCAATTTTTTTCGATGTCTGTTCTCCAAATGATGCTCCGATTTACAGAAATTCATTCAATAAAACTATTCGCCTATTTGATCAATAATCACTGTGGAGTCCCTGTAATATTGAAAATATTTTTAGAGTGTAGAATACAGACCATATGTTGAAAAAAAAAATGAATTTGACGATCATGATTGAAAATGAAAAAAAAATTGAGAGGAAGTTAGACCTAAAGAGCATATAGATCCTCTCTCGCTTAAAGATAGCTCCAGAGGATTCTCGGGGATACTGAGAGAAGTGAAAGAAATATTAATTCTCAAGTTTTCAGAACATGCGGAGAGTTTTAGTAGCGTTTGCGAACAGACATTCGGTTTGTTTGCGTATAACAAAGCAATTCATTTTTCTTCTTCAACGTTTGAGTAAGAAATTCTTTTTCCGCTATATCCTCCAGAGATCGTTCATTCATTTCTTTATCATATTTGGATTTCTCGTGGGCGCTTCGGCTGTCCTCACGAGGGTTATAAATTTCTCACGATACACGAGTTATCTTTACCATAGAAAGTTTTTTTTTCGGCTCAAAATATCCTCTTCTATCATTCATGTCTTGCTCTATCTTTTATATCTATCCAACCTTATGACATTGAGTGGCAAGTAAATGTCCTCTATACTTGACTTTTGGCAAAACGTTACTAGGACGCAAATATTCTCTGCTATTCAAGCCTACAAACTGGAATTTCATATCTTCATCCTAGCATATGGAAAATATTGGAATCATGAAATTTACTTTGACGAAGGTCAAATGCAGTTGATGTTAATTTGAATAAATACAAAATTTATTTTAGGATATGCGTTTCCCTACACTTTTAGCCTTTAACTGATAACAACTTCGTATAACCTAACTTTTAAGAAAATACTAAACAAAAAAAAATAGCTGGTGCGGATACTTGTGTCAATGTAATCCTCCTTTTCTCCGGCTATACCCTAATAAAACGGATCAAGATAAATCTCATGACTTCTTAGCTTAACGTTCCTCTTCTGTTATAATCTTTTTATTTATGTTTTTTCATTAACGGACCCTCCTGCCTGTCATCTGTTCTCTGGTTGTGCTCTGATTCACAGAAAACAGAATACAGATTAATGTTTATGATTCGGCAGAAATACACAAAAAAAATGATCGTCTCGAATCACATCGAGCCATTAATGATAGCCATAAAAATGTAAACATTCATATAATTGTACAAAACTATGTTTTTTACATCAAAACATTGAACATTGTAAGGTGCTTGATAAAAGGTCCTTTTATGTTTCATTCTAACGGGGTTCATACATTTGGACCACGTTAACCGTTTCTCCTTCATAAACCAGAGATGATAATCGTCACTCATACATTACCATGAATGTCACTAACCCGACTCGGGCGAGCGTATCATCCCAGCTTCCCAAATATCCTCCGCTCACGACCTTGCTTCTGCAGCCCTTCGGTGTTCATCGCCTATTCAACCCCTATAGAAGCAGAAGTGTGGGTAGTTCAGGCACATCTACAGCATGGATGATAGCTACATCTTGAAGGTTGTTACGTGTGGTATAACAGAGGGTTTCACCTAATACCCAGCGAAGGCTACTTGCATATCCTCCAACACCTCTTCGCCAGTCCTCAAAGCGCGACATCGTTGCACGTCCGCAGCCAATGGTATTTTCAGCGGGAACGAAATTTCGCCACAGAATGGGAGAACCAGAGCTTCTTTCCCTCTTCTTTCTCCTCCACTTCTTTTCCCCTTAACATGTGTCTGACACATTCATTCCATACTTAATACGTAGCCTCCATGCATGAACTCCCGGCAATGGAGTCGTTAAGGCATTTTCCCTCGGTCTCATTCACTTCACCATTACGTTTTACTATCACCCGTAAAAACCTATGTGCAGTAGCCCCGCACCTTCTTCACCTACCGGACCATCTCACTTCCGGAGCTTCTACGAGAGGATACCACGTGGTAACGAATAAGAGCGAATGGGGGATGAGGAAGTGCGCTTGGAAAATTCTCCCGATAGAGCAAAGAATATGAGTCATCACTTCTATTAGGCTGGCTAAAGAGTTTGTTAAAGAGAGAACAAAAAGCTTCTTCACATAGGATTTTGAAATATTCGCGGAAGCTCGAGGCTTTGAGAATCAGAAGGAATAAGGTCGTGTAAGTCAAAGCCGCTAAGACGGGTGAAAAAAAAAGGATAATGGAAACCCTGAAGCACAGAGAATAAGCAGGAATGGGAGACTTTTACTAAAAGAGGAATACCGCGTATATAGGTACCACGGTAGCCGTAGGAAAAGGGTAATTCCTTGACACTCGGGCACATACTTACTTTCTGAACGGAACGAAGCCCTTATTCAGCATTAAGTCCGCCTCGTCACCCTCTTCCACTCCCTCTCATTCTGCCTCAGCCTCCCCCCTCCTTTTTCTTATTCTTCCTTGTGCTCGCAGCCTGATCTTGAAGACACTACCCATTCAACTCTAGGATTTCCGAACCTCTCGTCCAAGTAACTGGAATATACATGCAGACATTGTAGTAGGTGCATCTTGAGGGAACCGTGTTCGGTTGTATGTTCTGGCTGGGCGATGAAAAGACCAAATCCGCTTTTAGTCACTGACGGTCGTCCAACTTTAGCCCGCTTCTTGGAGGCTTTGTCGTAATCACTTTGTCTGAAAAGCTGATAACGACGGAGCAATTAAGCAACGTTTGGTCGTATACTTTATTTTGTAATTTCACCGTATAAAATCTGGTCCTTTCGTTCCAAGCTACAAATCTAACAAGGAAAAACATTCTTCATAAGGATTCAAGAAAATATTCCATCAATGCAGTCGATAAATAGTCATGACTAACTCATGAGGCTTAAGCAAATTTATAATTGATGAAAAGAGAGATCGGGTTGTTGTGAATTTGTAACGTGAGCAGGTAGTTTGTCAGAGGTCTGCCACCGGATATATAGGATGCTTGGAAATTGTGTGAGAACATCGTTATACGCAGTACCAGTATACCCATAGTACAACCCCATCAAGCACTAGAACGACAAAGATGGAGACTATGACGACATGATTACAATTTCCAAGCACGCAACCACCCCATGCTCCTGCGGATTACTTCTGCACGGGGTGGTCAGCCAAGCATGTACGTGAAATTCGCTCGTACACTCCCATCCTTCTTCCTCCTCTTAAAACCAACCTCTCCTTGGAAATCCTTTCTACACCCCCGGTACACGCTTCCCCATCGCATCTTCCACTACCCTCATGGTTTCTCTTCGCAGAAAGGTTGGCCAGGGTAACACCGTGCATTTTAAAAAAGGCTTTGTCTCTTCTCGATCCAACCACAGCTCCAACCGAGTTTTCACGATGTCAAGAAACTCTTTACAACATTGCTTCCAGTTTTACTTTCAAATCACACAGGGAAGTTCGAGCAAATGAAATACAGTAACTCAGAAATGTATTTGCTATACTAATTGGGGGTGAGTATCGAGTTGGTAGATCAAGCTGGATTTACAAGTCGTTTACGACCAAAGGGTTCGAGTTGCCACATATTTTTTTTTCTCTACGTTTCGTACAGTCGAGCTTAGAGAAAACAGAAATAATCGACTGATAGCTTTTAAGGCGGCGACTCAATGACTCTATCTTATTCTCCAACACGCGTTCTCGCGGATGTAACTTTGTAAAGAGTGTAAGTTCAGTATATCCTTGCAATAAAACCTTTGATGCCCTGTCAAATATTCTGACGGCAGGGAGTTCAACTTGTTGCCATTCTCTCAGGAGCTCCTCAAACACTACCAAACATGAAGAATCACGTCCATGAAAATACGAAAAGTCCATCTACGACAGGAACATACCTTCTACATTTTTCATACTTTCATCGCTCTATCCTCTCTCGTCCTTCATGTCTCCACATTTTTTTGTCACTCCTACAAACTTACTGTTGATAAAACTTTTGCTATTGAATTTACCACGCTGTAGCACAGCTTCATCGAACTTTTCGTTCACCACCCTCAACAATTCATGTTTCATACTCTTCGTGAATAACCCTACAATGTCGTCAATGATTAGAAAGTTTCAAATGAGTTGTCAATCAGTTCTCATTCAGTTCTCTTCTACAAGCACCCAAACAACAGCCTTTAATGACACATTGCAGTGTTTTTTTTTTTTTTTTTTTCGTTTCAAACTTGGTTCGTTTTGCTTTCATAAAGAGCATGTGAAATTTCAATGTGAGTTGAAAGTAGTATGGGACGTAAAGATTTATTAATTTGTCTACACTCTGCAAAGCCTCATCCTAATGAGCTATCGCTCGAGAATGTTCCCGGGTAAAAAGCTCGAGAAATTATGTGAATGAAAGCGAAAATATGTATTGAAAGTGTTTCTTGGAAATTAAAAACTTATAACAATAAGAAGCAATTTACTGACAGTCTCTCAGTAATTAAACTTCAGTTTAAGAAGTCCTCAAAGACAACGAATTAGTTTGTAGCAGAGCAGCCACATCTGCAAAGAGTTCTCATGTAGTTGAACGCTTTATGACATTTAAGATGACAGTTTCCAAGCAAAAATGCTTTCATTTCCTGAAAATGAATTGTGCAATTAACGTTTTCTTTTACAAGTAGGGACACTTAATTCCACTGTAGAAAATCAAGAAACTCGATCAATTCCGTTTTTATCACTATGGATACAATATGAAGGTGAAATATCACGGAATAATAAAAAAAAAATTCGAAAGCTATTGAAAACGGAAGTTCAATAGTTCCTGGTTAATCTTCTCTCAAAGATCCATTTTGTGAGAAAGTCCAGCACGAGCTATCATAATCCACATCTAGAGTCGCGGTAGCGACTCGAGACAAGTACATTTACGTTACTATATATGTCAAAGTAAGACGAGTCGCTACTAGAGTAAAATACATGCTTCACATGCAAAATATAACAACGTCAACGAATCTTTATTAAAAGTTAAACGAAACGTATAAAAGGTTTAGGCCTGTAATTACAAAACGATTAATTGATCGAGTCAGTTGAGCGAAAAACTATGGTATGATGAGTTTTGGCTCGATGGACGTGGATTGAGAGTTAATTTGAATGAAACTGGGATGGTGCCCCGCCGGCTAGAATCATACACAACCGCTATGAAACGTCAGGAGAGCTCATAATCACGAACTAATAATTAATGCGTGTCAGTTGGTGAGGGAAGGCATCCGGTAAAACTTCTATTACATCGAAATTTAAAAAACTGTCGTAAATGACTAAAACTGTCGTAAAGACATATTTTCTATTGAAAAAAAGTAAAGAAAGGTTTTTCTTTTTCAACGTAACAATATTAATAAAACAATCATAAAATATACCGCCATTAGGTCCAGAAGCAGAGTTCTAAAAAGGGATCTGCCTAATATATAAGAAATAAGCCTAATTATGACTTCAGACCTTTCTACTTTTCATTTCGAAAGCTTGAAGCTTACCGAGAAGCTTGGAGCGATCAAACGATGAAAAAAAGATGCATGCAAACTTTTTCATCACATAATTATGATCTGCATGAGCCGTAATTAAGCTGAGAGCAGGTAAGAGAGGGCTCTTACATAAGCAGCTCGTACATAAAATCTACGCGTTATACCAGAGGGAACGAGTGGATGCACAGGTGGGATCGACCTGCGGGATCATATTTATAGAAGGTGATTCAAAAAACATGTCCAAAACTCGGAGAGCAGGTAGATTGAAAATCGTAGGAAACAAATCGTTAATTCCTTCCCTCCTGACCTAACTCTTTTCTCTCTTGCTGCAGTATTAATTGTGGATTACGGATAAGCTTAAGTGCAATCACTCATCCCCTGGAGCTCTCACCTTTAAGAGACGCGCTTGATCAGCTATCTGTGAAAAATTAATATCTCATTGACCATTGACCATGCACCGAAGAAAAAAGAACTTCAGATTTATCCTCCACAAAATTTTGCAGTGCTCCTATCTTGAGAAGATGGCCGTCACTTTTTGGTCACTCTATGTATTCATAACATACACTGCGTACAACGTTATTCAAGTGGAGCCTTGAGGTACGATCAAAGCTAACTTTATGGCCATACATACCTTGCTTGAGAGAAACTGCAGCCTAATTAAAAGCGCCTTTGGTGCCTCGTTTCTTCGCAAACATGTCAATATTATTAAAGATCTTTATGTACGGTATCATGTTGTTCGCGAAGGTCGCATGCTCTTGAATAAGTAAAGATTATAATATTCAAATTTTATTAAAACAAAAAAAAATCTGATTCAAAAAATCATCATGAGTTTATAGTGCCATCCGTGTGCACCAAGCAACTTGCTTGATGTAAATTCACACGAATATGAAGATTCAATAGACAAATATCATCGGAAATGATTCTAGAAAGTCACGGCAATAAAGTGAAAAAGTAATTATGATAATGTCAAGATGAAATAATTTTTAAAAAAACTTCAAATTCAAAAAACTTATTTCGCTCGATGATTTGTGAGTATCGTATGCGAGTGTCGCTTGGACAGATCGAATTCATCTGGAATCATCTCGAATCTGGTTTTTATGGATATTCTTAAAAAAGAATATTGAAAAATTGCAAAATCTTTATAGTTTTGTTTCTTCGTTGACGTTTGTAGAATGAACAGGACCCAGTCAAAGAGACTGATTATGTGCCAAATCATTATATTCTGTAACAGGGTACCAGCAGGTTGTAAGCGCCTCATACGGCAATGAAATTGTCTGATAACGGCCTGGAAAGATCCCTATCATAATGTCTAGGCGGGCCAGCAGTCAGATCCTGTTGAGTCTGCTTTTCCACGTCAATGAAAGTTGGCAGCAAAGTATTGATCTACTGAACTCTGTCGCAGAGCGAGTTAAATTTCTGGAAATAAAATGACATACGACTTGACGAAACTTTGATGGAGCATAGAAATAGCTAATATATTTTCCACAAATGTATCTCAACACGTATTTTAATACGGAACTGTAGTCAAACTTTTTCACGATCTTATTTTTAAAGTCATCGAAATTTTTGTTTTTCTTTTTCCAAAGAATTTCTAATTTTTCATCGATTCATGCTTGCTTTTTGAAACTCAATATCCGGTATCGATCGAATGCAATAGCATAAATCGATTCTTTTAGCAAATTGCAAAAAAGGGTGCTTCACAAAATGAATTATCAAGAGAATAAGTTAGTCACGAGTGTTATGAGTTAATTTTATTTTTAATTATACAGTGTAAATTAACGTTCTGTAACCCCCACGAATTGAGGCAGCTCTCAACGAGACAGGGATGATTCCCAGATAGGCATTTAATTCTAAAACATGTTTTTCAACCTTTTCAGCGTACGCCTCGAACTTTAATGAACTTTTGCTGTGGTCGAGCAGAGATGAGGAGGACAGACTCGCACATTTCTCTCGTAGCTCTCGTTAAATTAGTGTCAGTTCTCTTTTCCCTTTCACGGAAATGACTTTTCCGGTATGTTTATGACATACTACACGTAGTACTCCGAATGTTTCTCTCGTCCAGCAACTCTGAGCTGGACGGAGTAGATTAAAAGTAACAATTCTAGTGGTTGAGAGCGACTCTTAGCCCGGAAAATGTTTGCTTCTGTCCGTTGCAGAAAAAAAAAAAAAAAAAAAAAACATTTCTTAAAGGCGAGAAAAAATGAAAGCTGTAAAAATTTGAATTGCTCAACATTTTTCTGTGTTGATACCGGTCAACGTTTATTAAATTCCATTTTTTTTTCTCTGTATATTCATCAGAGCTGTATTTCAGATATTTGTTCCAATATTTTTCTGACTTCCGATCATGGAGATCGATTAGTTCTAGAGCAGATACAAAAATAACAATGATTGAAACAGTTCTATGTTTCTTGGATAAATATGACAAAATAGAAATGTTCTTCATGTTCTTCTATGTTCTTCAAATATCCTCAAAATCTTACTTGCATGAGACACGATAACTCGAAGATGCAGTTCCGATTTTCTCTTCGCTTCAACCCTCATTTATTGGACCGGATACAGCCACTTTTGTATGTTCTACAGATATTATATATATGTATATCGTTCAGTGTATTCGTTCTTGGAATAATTCGATCCGTGGAATCGATTCTAGTTGCCGAGAGACAAAGCATAGATCCCGTACGTGTGTCCTACCAGCCTCATCCCTTTATCCTCTACCTTCAATATTCCATCTTTACCTTGTGTCGGGAGCAAACAAAATTGTCCTCTGAAATAAGGCGATTGTATCTCTCTGGTCGTCTCTGGTTGTTCCATCTCTTTCTTTCGATCGAACGAGGGATTTTCGATCGCTGGTGATAAAAAGGAAAGGAATATCATCCGTGCTCGACGGGACAACATCCTCGTGTATCTGTACAGTGACTGAAACATCGAGTACATGGGATGAGACGACCACGAAACGGAGAAAGCAATTTGCTCGGATGGTCCTTTCGACATATAATTCATAAAGAGCAATGACCCAGCCTCGGACCACCTATTTCTTGTCTGAAAAACGTCGAAACCATATACGGACCAGCTGAGATTATCTTGTTGGGTTTCATGGCTGAACGGACCATCAGGACAATTTCAAATCGGTTTTCTCATACTACTTTTATCATTTATCTCGGTTTTTCCTTAGAAAAATCTCAGACTAGTATCAATGAAATCTTTTCCAAGTGCTACGTACGAAAAATAAAAAAAACAGTATAAAAGAAACCAGAAGCTGAGGAGGCAGATGGAACAATAAGTCACAAAATGGATTACCAACATAGACATCCATTGTCAAATACCCATTTTACTTCAAATAAAACATACAACAGTCGTTGAAGCGCCTACAAAAAAAACTGGTCAAAGCTTATTTAGGATGCTAGTACGTACCGACAGCTATGGGTGTACGGTTAATATACGGCCAAGTTAAACAATCTCAGACGAAGACACTACTTGAACGCATGACCATTTAGCCATGCACTAGCTCTCGCATCAATCACTGAGCAGCAGTTCTTTTTTCAGTTTTTGATGCAAAAACATTTCTGGTCATTTTGGGAAATAGTGTCAGATCATTTTCAAGTTTTAAACATTCGTTTCGCTTCGTTTATTGTCCCGGAACGATCAATAAAAATTACTTCAAGTCGATCGAAGAACTTTCATTTTTGTCCAAATTTGAATTATCCCGAAGGAGATTGTTTTGAACAGTTCTCTCCCGAACCCTCGATACCAGCTGTGGTTATAAAGTTTAATTCTGGCATCGATAGAGCTTGTGAATTGTTATGATATAGCCCTTTTGCGTAGTCCCCATTGCGATAAAAGCAGAGCTTCGTTCGAAGAGTCGTTACACTTTTTTTTTTACTAGATATATATTCACAGAGCTTTTTTTTTGCATTGTGTTGTGTGTGAGACAGCTTCATTTTTCTTTACCGTCGATAAGGCGGAGTGGAAAATCGTTCGAATAGAAAGTTGCCCGCGCGAGCTGGTGCACACTCCCATTATGAAAATGTGTATATTAAATCGAATAGGCACATTGCCTATTGCATTATAATGTGGCTCGATACCTCTCAGCAACCCACGGACCGATTACTATTACTTCCACTTCGCCACTTGCTTCAGGATGGATTTTGGAGCGATGAAATAGAAGAATATATCATATTTAATGTAGCATTATGGTAGAAAATTTTATGACAGAAAATTCTTTTCATTTATTGATAATAAAATTGAACACAATGATTATCCTCTCATGAGCACCGAGTTACTTGCCATTGTTTTTTTTTTTCCTTTTTAGCATAGAGAAACGTGAAATTTCTCAATATTTCATGGTGCAGGATCGAAAGGAAAGAAATAAAGAATTCATCAGCTCGTAATGCAATCTTAATTTTTCTATAATGACAAATCCTCAAACACACAAACGATAACCTTTAATATGCATACATCCAATACACATGTTCGCACGAGCCTTATGTGTAGACTGATGCGTAAATCACGACGTCGAATCTAATATCACGAACCGAGTGAGCAGAAAGAGAGATGAGAGAAGAGTCGGCGGAAATTGGAAAATCGTATTCGGAACGCCCTTTGCTGAAAGCGTTTCGTCGAAATATTTCATTCAGAGTGCTAGACTTTATTCGAAATGTCGACAGGATAGAGCCTCACACAGATGTATATTCCATCCACAGGACCTCTACATACGACGCATGCATTCTAGCATGGTATTTTTATCACGTCTTACCCAAGGAAACTCGTTTTTAAGAAGCGTCGAAATATTATATAATTTTTCATTCTTCGAATGATCTTTGATGCACTCGTTCTGATGTAGTATTGAAAAAGTATTTGACTTTTTTTTTCTTTCTTTTTCTTTTATTAATTCTTTTTTTATTTTTAAATTACGAAGAGTTTATTTTAGCGAGCAATTTAGCGAGAGTTTTTTAATTCTTCAAATTCGCATTGTGAAAATTTTTACTGTTTCATTATTAATGATTCATTTGAGAGTTTTTATTTTCTTTCGAATCATTAGATCGATGTTATCAAGATACCGGCGTGATTCGAAACATTTTTCCAAAAAAGTCAAAGTCATTCTATGCTCTTGGATGTAACGTCATGAGAATCGTTAAATGAAATGAATCGCTGATTCCCTGGAGAGTAAAAGAAGGTGGCTGAAAGATTCATGAGAGTACTCCGTAGGAGGTTGAGGAAAATGGGGTCAAAATTTGCAAAGTTAATATTCGTTACGCAGTTTTTTACGCACTCTTTTTCTTCCCCTCGAGGCTTTTTTCTATCCCTCATCCTTTCTCGAACCTATTTTCACCTCTTTCTCTCGAGCACTTTCACGTCAGTCCACATTCAGAGCATTCGCAAAATGCCTTCGAAACGACAGGGGTAAAAAAGACGCAACTTTTGTCATTTTCACTCGTTTTTGTTCTCTCGGGACTCTCGGAACTGAATTATCGAAGGAATTGTTATTTAAGAGGGTAAATGTTCTCTCCCGCTACGTCATTCCTTCGAGTTTCGATAAAACAGTCATTTTGATTCGCCAATGGTTTTAAGGAAACAAATATATTGAAGTGAATTTCTCATGCAATTTTTTTTTCTGTTTTTTTTTCGAAAACTTTATTTTTCGAATCAACTACTGATTGTTTTTTTTTTCTTGCTCGTTTCGATGTAAATATTTGTTTGGCAAAGTTTCATAAAATACGAACTTGCAAATTTTGTTAAATAATAAATGGCTGGTACGAAAAAAAATGAAATTGACATACTTTGATATTTGTGCCGTTACTGTTCGGAGGTTCAACATTGAATAATCAAAATCTAAATTACTGTAATGGGAGCTGATGGAAATAACATCTATGATTTAAAGTTCTCCGACTATCAACAGCAGACCATTAAGCGAGTGCCCGTACCACTGTGCAAACTCATTGAAGTATTCAACGAGATCAGAATACGAACCGAACGAAAATTGGTCAAGAATAAACTGATTCGAAACGAGAAAATTAATATATTATCAGAATCAGTGGGATAATGAATTCATATTTGAAATAATAATCAAGCTTCAAACCTCAAGATCATATTTCATAATTTCTTGTACGAAATTTCAATGAAATATGCGCGGAGGAATGGTTCTGCGATTTTTCACAAACATGAAATTCGTTCGAGAGTACGATAAATTGAGCGAATCGATATTTCTTCCATCTTTTAAAAAAAGAGCTTGCATTCCAGTCCAATATAACAGTACACATCGAGCAGAAAGAGTACATTTTTTTTTCTGATCACGTATAAAAACTCCGAGCTGTTGGAGGAATGTCTCGTCGGATCACGTTCGAGGGCTCTGCAACGTTTCACGATGCTGCATGTACGCTGCACATCGAATTCAGCAGTGTACTCTGAAAAATAGTATTTCCCGAAGAGAACGAGAGTGCACTACGTCGAGGTGGAACCTGCGAAGCGATCAGTCGATACAAATTTCGAAGGTGGTGCAAGGGCATTTTCGACGCGAGCTATTTTCCCCAACTCTGTGTACGAAAAATTTTCGTTACTTTCAGAGGAAATATTTTCTACCCTCTTATCACATCGATCGTTCAACGGAACATGTTTCAGTGTGTACTGATGCACTTTACGCTCTTCTAGGATTAAATCAATAAAATAAGAGTTTCGATAAAAAAAAAAAAAAATTAAAAAAAAAAAAAACGATGAAACATAAAAGAAATATTGATAAATGAATAAAATCGTCCGACTCCCTGAATTCACTTCGATGCACACCAAAGTCATCAGATTTCGTTCCAATCCTATGGCTTCTGGAAAAATAGAACAGACGCCCACGTAATATAAGATAAATGTTCAAAAAAATATGTTTTTAATGATGACTTATCGATTACAAAAAACCGTTGACAATATTATTTTGATACAGCAGATTATCGAAAATGATGATATACAAATACATTGGCGACTTCTTTTGTGTAGCCAACTACAATCGTGGCTTCCATCCTAAATTGGAATCATTTGTACAATTGTCGTACAAGCTCATACGAGCGATATATACATGAATTTATTTTATATCGGGTAAAATATGCATGGCTGCATTATACCGCCGGTGGAAAACCGAAAACACTGAAGTCCAAATACTATTTATCACTCACCATTATTGCGACATAAATTAGCCATGGGAAATTACCGAGTAATAATTACCCGTTTGTTTACTATCTCGCAAATATTCATCTGTTTACATACAGGCTGATCAGTTCGAATGGGCAACACTTTTATCATGCGTTCTGAGCAGTGCTTCGAGTTCAAAAGTTTCATATCGGCGATGAAACTTTTTCGAGATAAAATACACACACACACGACCACTCTTGTAGTGAATAAAAATTTCTAATATCTTTGTCAAATTGTTTGATCAACAAAGCTTCAGGAGTGAGTTTAGAATATAATTTTCGTACAGAACTTAAGCCGGAACAGCCTATACTTGAGAGTCACTACGAGGTTAATTAAAGCTATTTTTAATTTCTCACTGCCCACTTAAATGGGTACCAATGCACGAAGCGATCCATTAGCCAGACTCCCCTGTATGTTTTAAACTCGTTTATTTTGCTTTCAGTAAATGACTATTTAAAAGCCCACATACTTCACATATGTGTACGTTGGACTACGGCGATAGGTAATGAGGCTTTTGGATTATTTAGAGTCGCTTTATACCGCTGCCAAGTGAATAGCTGTCAGTTGACGTATATATTTTTTTACCACTTTCAGATAATGTCACGGATGATTCGGATGTTTCGAATTTGTTATTTTACAGTCGTCTCTCTCTCTCTCTCTCTTTCGTGAAGCTCACGATTTGAATGTTGTATGAATTAATCAAGGCTATTTATTATTCATTATCATTTGGAAGACCATAAATTTATGTCTCTCACTCAAATTTCATTCAATTCTTTTTCCATCGTTTCGATTTGTGGATATATATCGTTGAGCGATCTACCTAATAAATGTCATGCAAGAAAACGTATTTTAATATGAAAATTTATTTTTTATGAAATAAAAATTGAATTTCTTTCGATATAAAATTGTTGAAAATTTCAATAAATCATCAATCGATCCGAGTAATTACAAAAGTATCAGAATCAATTTTGATGTTTTTATTTTGTAGAAAATTTAAAATTATTTGATTTTTTTTTTCTACATTCGATGGGATTTTCGATGGCATTCGTGTTAAATAAAAATGGAACTCTATAGAATACACTCGATTGGATCGAGAGTTGAATCCATCCTGATACAGATTTTCAGAACCACAATGGACGTTTCGCATAATAACCGTGAGTCCTTCTTCAGCGCCCTCTACATCGATCGGACGAAGAAAGGGCTTCGGTGGCTTTTCACACTTCCGGTGAGGTTCGCTGCCGCGACAAGAGGGAAAGAGACGAAGCTTCACAAAACGAAGGGGGGTTAAGAGGGTCGTTGGGGGTGAATAATGGCGGCATCGTGGAATATTGGGGATGGTAAACCTTTTGGTATATATCGCGTCTGTGTTCAGGGGATTTGAGAGGCACCGGCTTCTCGTTCAAAAATAAGAGGAATCAGGAACTAAGGCTAAATCGTGTGACATATACTATGTACAATCCGTACACATCTGTACGAAGGGTGTTCCAAATGCCATTTCGAAGCTTGACAGAGAAAGTTTTGAAAAAAACTCTTTAACGAATTTCATATTTTTATTTCGAATGAATATACCACCACTTCGTCATAATCTGGTGATCTAGAATGTCGTTGAAAACAAATAACTGGATGATGGGGGGGCTTCTTATTCCCCTTTTTTTCAATGACTTTCTTTAATTTAATGGATTTTCTATGAGCTTTTATCAAATACTTCCTTCGTATTCGGGCTCTTTTTCATTTTCGTGATTCCCTGATCTTCCTTCATATCAGGAATTTTTTTTTGACATAAAAATTGACATTTCGGACACCCCGTATACCTCATACGTAAATTTCTATGGAGTAAAAGGGGTTGCAAAAGGTTAGACGAAAAGGAATAGCATTGAAAGGATCCTTGAAAAGAGACAATTCTGTGAGAAATGCGAAATCTCGACCAACGATGCAGCGTCACCAGTCGAAAGGAATGACTTCCCGTTCACACGAAAAAGAAAGAAAAAAAAAAAAAAAAAACAACAAGAAAAAAAAGAACAAAATAACGGCACAGAAAAGTTAGACCGTAAACTGATGTCTATAGCGCAACGAAAACTGTACAGATTTTTACTGACATGCTCTATGTACAGGACGATGAAATACGACTGATGAGGTCTTTTTATGATGTTTCTTTCACCATTAGGAAGTATACAGAGCACGCGTTTTATCTGACTTTTCGTATACTCCGACAAATTGCAATAGTCGCAATGACCGTTGGAGCCAACAATTTTAAACCTGCTTGTTAAAAAAAAAAAAGACATTTCAACTGTACATTCCAGCTCATTCGTTCTGAATATCTTCATCCAAAATCTTTTGATAAAAAACAATTTATGCTCATTATTCGATTCTATGAACGTTTGGAAACCTGCATAAAATACAAATCTGCAGATTTTGCAATACGTTCGACTTCTGACGTTAACAAAACCGTGATCAACAACCGCTATTATATATTATTGTATAATTATTATACAAATAACAAATTGATTCTTAGGACTCACAAATATAAAATACACGTAAAAAGATTATTTAGAAATTTCATCACCTGAACCACTATAGTTAACATCGAAAAATGCTTCCCCCATATGTTGACAGTGCAGATTTGATTCAAGAGATGATTCGTGATTCTCCAGAGCGAAAAAGCCATCATTTCGCATCAATTTCAAACACCGAACATCCTTTTTTCAATCAGAAGTTTAAAAAAAAATGCTCTAGGCAAAAACTCTTTGCCTTTGAGACTTCACGGTGCTGTTTGACTTCCGCTTCACGTATTCATACTATATATTTACTTTCGGTGATGGGTTATATTCCCCTTCCGAAATCAAGCAAGTTGTATCCAATCGCCAATATTTCTATCGATTGTCGGTACAGAACTTAATAACGCACTGGTTGTGCTTCGCTCAAATAGTGATCGGCAAAGGCTTATTCTCCGAGTTATAATAACAACATATGCATGGTGTACCACAAGCAACGATAGCACAGTGATCTTCGGTTCAGGATTAAATTCCATGTCGAAAAGTCTAGTTTATTTTTTAATCAGAAGCTTTTCTAAACTGTTTTATTCGTTATTCATAATCCTAATCTTATCGTCAACTATTATAGATACAAAAAACTTCTTTTCTTTTTTTTTCGAGACCAAATTATGTCTCAAGCTCCGCTACTAATGATCAGAAAAATTTGTACAGGGATAGTAGTTGTTGCGGCAGAGAACACGAAGAACTTTTTCAGCTTGCCGAAAATTCTGTGATCCAGAAAAATAATATTATTCGTACAAAAATTGTTGAATTTCGTTGAAATATGATGTTTGTTATCGTCGTGGTACTCGCGTCAAAAAAGATTCTTCTTGCCACTAGCAGATCCAGTTGAAGTTACAAAGCGATCCCAAACAATGAAAATATGAAACATTAATGACAACATCGTGTTTTTCAAATCCATTTTTTCGTTCGTTTGATAGAAAAAAAAACGAAGATTGGTTCATAGTAATTAATTGTAATATTGGTATTAAATCTTTACCTTTCGGTAAAGAAATTTTATTTAGGTATAAAATGAATATAAATATAAAAAGAAACAGACACTAAATTTTAATGAACATTGTTGATTTAGAATATTCGATTATTGCTGGACTGCATTTTTCATTGAAAGATTTTTAATTTAATTTCATTATAACTAATTGTATAGCTTGTAACTTTCATCGTAACTAATTTTTATGTTACTAAACGGTTGAAACGTGGGTCTTTGCCCTTCAACGATTAGTTTTTGCGATCGTCAACTCGTCCAGGGATCTTTTTTCTTGGTTTTCTTTTTCCAAAACTACTTGACACCTTGATAAAGAAAAATTCTTGTCCTCTATTATTTTTTCGTGTTAGCGACTTGTCAAAAACGAATTTACGCTGTCATCAGTATTTCAGTGCAAAAGCTGTCGTTGTGACATTCCAGCACGGGAAAAAAAAAACTCCACAGTCATAATTCTACTTGCACTCTCTAGTACGAGACGCGCTCTACGTGCAGAGTCACAGCGAACCAATGAGAATCGTTGAAAAGCAGTGACAAAACTGCAATTTCATGCGTTGCTCTCACGAACTTTATATATATTCACGACTCTTTACACAAGAGAGTTGAACGTATATAAGAGACAAAAAATAAATAAAAAAAACAAACGAATTACTAAAACATATGAAAAAGCGTATTTATTCAACTGATGATAGACGATTATTTGGTTTTCTTTATTTCTGTCAGTCAACCATTAATTCATGATTCAATTCTTTTAATTTTTCAACTCCGTTTCTATTGATAGCTATACGGGAGGAGCTCCGATGAATTATATACTTTGGAATATCGAATATTGGGTGAATCGGTATTGGTGTAATCGAAATATTCAGTGTACACGAAAGCCGAGGAGATTGGAGAATAAAAGAGAAGAAAAATAAAAAAAGATCTAAACTGCCCGAATCGTTTTTTATATATTTTTTTTCTCGTCCTCTCTCCATTTTCTTTGTTTCTCTATGTCTATCATTTTGTCTCATTCCCGTATCGATTTAACGCAAACCCGTTTCTATTACAGACGATGAGAATTCATCGGTACACGGTATCGTGACGTCGGATGGGTTGTTCGATGGTACGGTGATCACAGCGTCGGGGGATGAAATTTACATTGAACCGACGAAGAGGTATGTGCCATTGAAGCAACGGGACACGAACGACGACGAGGATCACGAACGACATGACAACCAAGTGATCTCTCATCACACGATCGCCTACCGATCGATCGACGTTGCTCGACCCCCTTGTCACGAGAAATCGTGCAATATCGAGATAACCTCCGAAATCAAACATCCTCTCGATTTTGACAGTCGCGAGTAAGTCAACGAGTCACACTAATTAACCATTAATCAAATCGAAACGAAAAAAAAACCTTCAAAAATACACGACACATCATTTCTGACGTTGAAACTGAAACCTTCGACTATTTAATTGTGAAATTGAAAACTACTTTGAGATATTCAACGATTTCAACTTTGAAAATACTTCGTTTAACATTCGAACACTCTTACGACTCAATAAAATCAAATATTTTTTTTAGATTCTTAGTTCAAACAACATTCTCATCGATTTTACATAATTCTTCGAACAAAAATCAAAGTTTTCCCATTCAATTTTAATCATTGTTCGTTGAAATAGAAACTTTTTATTGATTTGTTGATCAAACAGCGTTTTAAGGTATTCAAAGTATCAAACTCTGATAAAATTTGATAAAATATTCAAACACTCTACTGACTCCGTAGAATCAAACATTTTTGTTAGATGCTTGTTTCCAACAAAATTCTCATCGTTATCTGTATAATTCATTAAATAAAAATTGAAGTTTTTCCACGGAATGTCAGTCATTGTTCGTTGAAAATGCAATTTTATATTAATTTTTAGATCAAACAGAGTTCGAGGCTATTACAAAAGAAATATGTCGAGTTTGCCACAGCAACGTATGCACGATACAAGAAATCCACCGACACCAGGTTTCTATCCAAAAGATGCGAGAAAAAAAGATCCGAGTGCAAGCTCTCACAATCTGGAGCTTCTCGACAGGCGAGTTATTCTCCGTTATAATTACAAAAGAAATCTCAAAGTGATGATAAATCAAAACGAATTGAAAAGCTCTTGAATTCCGTTTAATCCTACCGTTCGAAACATTTTTCGCCTCGCTTCTAGGTCGATTGGTTTTTGTGCAATAACCGAATGAGCGTTTCACATTTTTCGCAAAATTAAAAACGAACAAAAAATCTCATGCTGAAACAGCGAAAAAAGTGGAACTGAAAATTTTCACACGAGCGAATCATAAATTTTCTCGATGGACAAATCTCTCTTTGGAAAGAGAAATGGTCGAAATTTCAAAACGAGAATTCATAATCTTTTTCGTACGATCGCGAAGACCCGAGTACGAAGGTGTCAAAATCAACATGAAACATTACCTTCCTCAGACTCTACCGGGAAAGATATTCGAGGGTGTTGAGACGGCGCACTTCCGTGGATCCGAAGAAAACCACTTGTATGCTCTATCTTCAAGCAGATCACACGTTCTTCGATCACTACAAATCTGAGGAAGCTTGCATCGAGGTCATGACGCGTCACGTGCAGCGAGTAAATTCTATTTACCGTCATACAGGTGAGAAGAAGGATTGTTCATTTGAAAAATAATTGTTACCCTCATGCTCTATATCTATTCGATTTTTAAGGAGGTTGGCTACACACAACAATGTTGCCATGTTAAAAGCATAGGAAAATTCCAAATGATTAGAATTTAATGAAATTTGGTGAGCACGTTCTTTTGGATTAAATATGAATATACAAATTTTTTAAGATTTTTCTTCTACATAGTTTTCGAGTAATTTAACACTAGAGCTTACATCCGTAAGCATAGGATTCTGATATATAGGTATATCTTTTGCATATTGTAAACTCCAATTATTCGACAACTATGTAGACAAAAAATTTGAAAAAATTTGTGTGATTGCATTTGATGCTAAAGAATGTTATCACTAAATTTTATTAAATTCTTATCATATTGTCGTATTTAGCCACCCTCCTTAAGGAACTTCGTCAAATCAAATTTGATAGTTACTGGAACGAATTTTGTACTTCATTCTTCCAGTATTTTCGGGAAATCAAGTTCTATTAACTGCTTTATACGAAGGTAGTGGGAAGAGAAAATATTTGGAGTGAATTTCGTAAAAATCAACTCAAGTAATTGGAGTAAAATATATTTTCGTTGCAAGGTTCTTTTAAACAAATCGATAACGCTCGCTGAAGTGTGCCCTGTCGATTTCGTGTTGATATAAAATAAATAAAATTGGATAACTCTAATATTTATGATTTTCATACCCTCTGAAATCTCTTTCAAAAGGTTTAGCTACCTTGAAGTTCGCTGTTGGCGTTTCATAGAAACTTGAGATAATTCGTGCCTGCTATTTTTCTCACAATTTCATTCCGTGCGTGTGTGTGTGTGTGTGTGTATTTTTTTTCGAGACGCGAAACTCACGATAAGACAAAACAAAAGGGTAAGAGATAAAAAGCGAGCACACGATCGTCTCGTTTGGACGTCACGAGCGAAAGCTCGGCGGATCGTAAATTTCACGTGAAATTTGACTCTGAACTGCCTAGTACAGGGTTTACCTACTTTTCCCATCCGAGTCCGTCATCTCGACCAACCCAGCCCTGAACCAACACGGGAGTTCGTAAAATCTCTCGCGTGTTTCTTATCTATCATCTCGGGTGTCCGGTCGTGCGAACTTAACTATATATATATGGATCTGAGTGTATATGTGTGTGTGTGTGTGTGTATGGGTGTGTTGAAATTTCGTGAAAGCGTATGCATACGGTGTGTGGATTTTGGAAAGACGTGACCGAAGCCATAGATATTTTTTGTCCTCTTATCATTTGATGAATTTCCGAGGATAAACCTACTTAAAACGGTTCAATCTGAAATTTTTTATCGCACCGTATATTTGAGTTCTGAAAGTATTTTTCAAAGCTCTTTTGATCGCGTTTATTTCGCTTCATTTTATAGCTTGACACTTCTTCTGGCCTGGTTAATTTTTATTTCACTACAATAATACAACGAGCACAATTGAATTTGAAAGTTTCAGAAAGTGATTGACGTTTCGACCCTATTTGACCGCATTTGAGCTGACCAGTGACGTGTTTTTTTTTCTTTTATTCATTCAAGCCGACAGGACTAGAGATAAAAGCTTGAGCTTACTCTTCTTCGTCCCCTCTTCTATTATTCTCACTATTTTTCCGGAGAATGGAATCTTGACTGGTTCTTGTCCATCTGATTATTTTTATGACTTTATCCTTCGTCCATATTCTCGACGCGCATTTCCTTCATTCTCTTAACACTTTTATTTATAATCTTATTTATTTTACTAAATAGAAATTTCGAAAATTATATTCTGCCTGTTTCTCTCCATCACTTATTCAATTAGTTCCAATTTTATTCGTGGAAATGTCGGTGCATTTGAATAAAAAATATATTTTATTACGTAGTAACTGTCAGCTTACGAAAATTCCTACCCCAAATACCTCACTCAATTCTTTATTCGGTTGGAATTTCCAAAATAAAAGCTCAACGTTACAATTTATAATCGCCCTAATTTTTATGCAAGAACCATGGGAAAAAAAACCGCTATTTTGGGTTCGACGTGGCCCTTCGAAATTTTCGTTCTCAATCGTATTATTTCGTATTTGGGAAATTTCAGGGTATAAAGATACATAAATACAGATGATATCGCATGACCGAAAGTACATTATCTCTCACGAGAATCCTTGAAACATTCACTCCGAGGGAAAGTGGTCTGATTTTATATCCTTTATTCGTATGGAATGTTCTGTCACGTACTCATACGTGTTTGCTTGGAGCATTTGTTAATTGTATTCGTATGCAAGCTTGCGTGCAATTAACGGGTGTTATGCAGCCGAGTTTGTTCGGAATTTCAATTAGTTGTTCGCCTTCTGGCCGAATCCTTTAAGTTGATTTCGAAACTTTGATTATAGCCTGTGTAAGCTTTAAACTCAACTTCCAACGTCTAATCATGAGAGGATTTCACTCGAACGGAAATATTTGTATATTGAATCAATGTTCGGTTTACGTTCTCACGTGGAAAAAGTTTAATCGAATCGTAATTCCTCTGCTATTTATTATCGAATCAAAATCAGTAACGTATCACTGGTTTTCTTGCTTAGAAATATTTTTAATACTTTGTTTATTTTTAACTTAGTTTTTCTCAGATTTAACAGTGTTTCATCAAAATAAGTAGAAATGTTCGTATCGATAAAAAAAAAAAAAAAAATTAGCTATTTTAAAGTACTGTAATTTGTTTTTCACTCATTCTGTATAAATTGAAAACTCCATTATCGCGCCTTCAGAGTGATGAGTGAGTTCAATTAATTGTTATTCATTCATTACTATTTCGAAACGCTGTAATTATCCATCGCGTCGAACGATTTAATGGAATCACTTCATTAATAAATGAGAAAACCGTGTAGCAGTGAAAAGAAGACGAGGGAGAGGAAGCTAAAAAAAAATACACAAACAGTCTCAATAAAATTGCTGTTAACCTTGTCTCTCCGTCAACCGACCATTTTTCATTTTATTTGTTCACAGCAAGAGGATTTTATTTAATCATTCGTTGAATTCTCGCGAGAACGTATTATCGAGTAGAACCAGTCCATCTCGGACTGACAAATTCGAGCGAAGATTACCAATTTAGCTCATTGCCACGGTCGGGATTGAATAAGGATCGATTGGATGGAAACTTTCATTTCTTTTGAAAGCTTCTCGACGTTCTCTCCTTCCCAATATCTATTCATACCCGTCCCTAACAACAAAAGAAAGTAAAAAGCAGATATCCTATGTCTCTTTGTAAGTCAATACATTAGACCTGATTCGTTACATGGATTTCCTTTCACGTGAACTTATCAATTTAAACTTAATACCCAAAAAGAGAAAAAAAATGATATTCTCAATCATCATTTGATCGCATTAAATGAAATATCATTCCGTGTACAAACAATATCTAATAAACAAATTTTTTCTCATCCTGTGATTCGCATTTTCGAATTGCACAAAATCAAATGACAATCACCAACACTCCCAAATATTTCTACTCACTTCATGTGAGTATCATGAATCTTCATGTAGCGGATTAAAGATAGGCAAAAAAAACTCTCCGTTCCTCCTCACAAACGATGAGCGAAAATACTCTTCATGGATAATAATTTTAAAAAAACCTCTGCAGTCCTGCTAAAAGTCCGTCTCTCTCACATCAACGTTTCCTAAAAAATATACACTCGTGAATATGCAAATGATGATTGTGCAGATTTCAACCAAGACGGTCAACCGGACAACATCAGCTTCATGATCAAGCGTATCAAAGTTCACGGCAAGGAATCAGAGAACGATCCAGGTTACCGGTTCACGGGGACTTACGGTGTTGAAGAATTTCTCGAACTATTTTCAGGTGAGTTAACATATAATTTATTTCAATTTTCTTGTTATTCTGTTATTAACAATTAGCATTATATCTCAATGATTAAGCTCACTTTCGCTCGGATACGATATGCAAAAAAAAAAATCGTTAAAATGTAGTCGAACAATTCTACAGAAACAGGAACCGATAGGTTCGCTCCTTTTTGCTCGATGTATCGCGGCCTTCTCTGTCGATGTTTCGATCGCGAAATCTCTCATGATCCTGAGCTTATAAATTTAAGAGCGGAACGCGATACACTCGATAGACTATAAACAAAGCGAATTTCCTTGTTTTCCTGCAAGATTTTATCCTGCCCCGGATTATCCGTGAACGATGCTCCCTCGACTTTATCTTCCAGTCGACATGAATAGATTGTATACATACACGAAGCGAGTACATACGAATATATACGCATACGTACTGCATAGAGCGTGTCGCAAAAGTTGCGCTTTACCAATTACGAATCGATACGTGAAACCCTGAGAAAAAGAGTTGTACATTTATTCCTCTGACGGTGATGAGATACGTCAAATGATTGATGATAATCAAGTTGGTCCACTTTTTTTAAAAAATAGCCTAAAATGAGTGGACTACAGTCTATGAACCCGTGGCCATAGTTGATGGGCTGCATCATCCACGGCCCCTGTTCACCACGCCCACATCATTCGAACGGTGCTGCTCTGGATTGGTTATCATTTCTGATTAATGTCTTGTCGTTGAGGTACCAAAGCGAGGAATGCACAAAATGAATGTTACGATGTCAAACTGAAGCTCTTAAGACATCCAATTTGCCATGAATGGTGAGTCTGTCAAAGATACTGGTAACTTTACCGGAGAGCGCATCGTGCCACCCTCACTTCCTAAATATAAAGATATGTGGACTCGGCGATGTGGAAATAATCTAAGAAGAACAGAGTAAGACGTAAGGATGGACAAAAAAAAAGCACAGGCGAAGAGGAATGAGAAGGTGGAATGGAATCAAGTGGAGAGAGGATTAGTGTTTTCCATTGCATTGCTTCGGTGGATAAAAAGAGAAGGAGGAAAAAACGTAGGGAAGAGTCGAGGCATGGGCCTTGTACATCGCCACTCCAACAGCCAGTGGCAAACCCGTCCGACCTTATCGACTTTATTTAGTGGCGTCCAGTGGCAAAACTGTTCAGCGTTATCGACTTTATTTAGTAGCACAGAGAGAAAGCGCACACAAGAGTACCAAAGAAAAAGAGTTTTGGGTGGAAAGAGTTGTCGTGGGGGTCGAGAGATGGCGCCTACGATTGAAGAGGGTTGAGAGGATAAAAAAAGACAGCAGAGGGCCAGAAAGAGAGAGAGAGAGGAAGAGAGGAAGACAGAAGGCAAAAGAAAAAGGAGGGAAAGTGAAAGAAAGAGCTTTGTGCGAGAAACCCGCATAGTTTTTCTTATACACAGTCCAGAGGTAAACACTCTGACGGAGTCGGAGTCTCTCACACTCTGACTTTCTTTCTTTCTATGTTTGCATCCATTTGTTTGTTTTCCAGCTCCCCCTGAGCATTGTTTTTTTTTTTCGTGCCACTTCATTCATGATCACTTTGGTCGATCTTTCTTCCGTGTACACGTCGCCGTATCTCTTCTCATCTGTGTAAACATGTATATCCTAATGGACTAACGCCGAAAAAGCATCAACTCCGAACTTGCTACTTTGGATGATATTTTTAGTGGTTCCCCAACCACATTTAATTCGTTAATCCAAAGACAACTAATCTTTAATTACAAAGGTTCAAAGCTTCCGGATAGATCCTGTGTAGTGTTTCAGCGTATTACTGACGTTTCACAAACGTTACAATTCACATCACCAAGGCTAGGAGCTCCCTGCACTCAAGTAGTCCTTATATCATTCCGGATGACCGCATCAGCCAATCAGAGTTTTTTTATTGATCAGCTGACCAATTGAAAAACCGGGAGGATAGTGGGCCAGATAGGGTGGACCTGGTAGCCTCCGTCTCTGTCAAGGTTATTCCCGTTAAGCCTCGTCAAAAAGGATGGAATGCCCAGTTTCCGTGTTGTGTTCCACACACGGTATCCATCCGGAAGACTCAAATCTAATTGGTTTTTTAATAACTGTGAAAGTACAAATGCATTGATCAATTTCGACGGAAAATTGGAGCGAACATTAAATCAGTTTATTTTCCTCTTTCAAATATTTTCATTTATTTTCTTTCACGTAGTTTTAATTTACATATTCGGACACCTGTGCACGAAATCCAATATGAAGCGACGAGAAGCCCGTGTAAGCCGAGACGCGATACAATGCATTTACCGATAGCGTTTGAGAATGTCATAGAATCACCACCAGTGACACAAGCATCGCATATCTCCCTGCTAGCATAATGGTGTCCTAACAAAAGGGGATGTCAGTTGAAGAGACCCCATAATATGCCGCTTCGTTGAACCTGCCGATCGACCAGAAAAGCGACACAATGCTGATGCCGACGAGGAGAATGTTGGGATGCTGTTAAAGAGACGAGAACAGAACGCTTTGCTTTCACGATAAGCGGAACCCTTGTAACTGTACAAACGATTATCGTTTACCTCCTGCAATATCAAATCTCCCGTATGGAGAAAATGGTCTTCAGGAAAGGAGAATCATCAACATCAATCAGAGCGTAGCAATATGGAAACGTTCGCGAGTGCTCTTTTCAACGATAAAGTGTAGTTCAACTCACCTCAAAACTCAGAAATTGTCGTCAGTTTCATCGAATTACAGATTAAAAGTTCCATCGAATAATATTCCGCCCGTACAAATAAAACTGAACAGCAATGATCATCGAATTACAAATAAGGCACGTCGATCCATAATGCAACTGAACAAAATAGAGGATCATTAAAACGAAGTGTCGATATTTTAATCCGTTATTTCTGTTTATCATTTACTATTATAAAATAACGACTTCCCCAGCTATTTTTTCTTCGTAAAAGTCTTTTATAAAAATCCATAATCTTCATGAAATAATTTAAATGCATTTTTTTTCGTTACATACTATTCAGTAAAACTGATATTGCGGAATGAACGAGAAAAGTGCCTCAGGTTATAGGACAATATGAGTATAATAATAACAATAATATTAATAGTAGATAACTCGGTTCAATAAGCGCATGTCGAAGTCATGAAAGAAATAATAATAATAATAATATCAATAATAATAATAATAATAATAGACCGCAGAACACGGTTGTACTAGGAAACAAGTAGTTTTTCAACGGTCGAACGACCGTAAAACTCGACGATACGGCAATTCGGCTTTATTTCAGTAGCACAGCTATAAAAGCACATCGATAATCGAAATATCACTCAGTGTATGGATTTACGTCGGATTAGTGACGAAACAGTGGCGATCACGAGGATGTTTCCCAGACCATAATTATTTTATGAACAATTCCACAGATCACATAATCGGGAATAGTCCCCCGAGTCGATTTACCTCATATTAGTGTCGTTCCAGAATCTTCTGGGCAGGCTTGATGCAATATTCACATATATGGAAGGATTTATGAATTTTGCAAATGGGTGAAAAGCATTGAAATAATCCGAGATGTCAGCTCATCAATTTGGTTGATATTACGAATAAAAACTGGAGGGAAACGAAACTGGGTGAACAGCTCTCGACTGCTCGAGTGTACTATTTGTTTGTTTAATTTCTTCTTTATCTTGATGTTATCTTTTCCTTTTGTTTTATTTTCGTTTCTTCGAGCTTTAAAACCCTGGGAAGCTAACGAAAAATAAATTCCTCCATTCAATGCCGTTTTTAATTCCTTCGTCGGCCAGCAGTATTTCACTGGTAAAAGCGCGAACAACATACGCTCGCATCTCTATATCCCATGAGAACTTTGTCTTCCTGTTTCGTTTTTTATTTTTGTTTGTTTCTACATGCCGACGGCTACAAGCCACGAGCTTTTCCTCATACTATTCGCACATAACTGCTCGGTTCGTGGTCCAGTTTCACGAATAACCGACAGAACGAGCACGGGTCTCCTCCAAATAATAAATCGCGTCAACAAAGTGTCTGGTAATTACATTTTTTTTTTTTTTTTTTCAAGTTTCAGCCACCCACCACCTCGTCTATAAACTAAGCGACAGTTTTTGCTGAAAAAGTTATCTGTGCGACCGAAATGCATCGTTCTCGATGTCGTAGTTGGTAGTTCTCATCGCGCATTACGAAAGGATGAATCGAATGAAAGAATTGAGAAAGAATGAGGAAAAAAATGACAATACGAAACGAGGTATAGGCTTCCCACAGATGGATAATAATACACCGCGGTCTCATCTATACTTTTTTTTTATTTTTATTTTCTTCTCCGGATTTCGCTCTCTATCTACGTTCTTTTTTCTGCTTCTTCCTTCTTCCTTTTTCGTTTTTCTTCTTCTTCTTCTTCTTCTTCTTCGGCAACGAGCTTCCATTCATCTCACTTCAGATCGAATTCAATTTTCCCCCAAGCGGCAAATGAAAAATTCCGAAGATATCGAGATGCGCACTAGAGCACACGGCCGAAGAAAACCCGTGCACCAAGATAAAAGCCCGATAATAAAAAAACGTACAGAAAGAAATCCTGCTCTGATGAAGCTCCATTGTTGAACCAGGACATTATTGAAATTGCTGGTATAATATGTCTTCGCTTATATCATAATCGGATTTCGATTTTGAATTACTCTCGCACATAAGAATCCGTAGAATTGTTTTTATTTAAATATCAGTAGTATTATACCCTTCATGTGGATGAACTATTTCGGAAGAAATTCAATCATTTTTCCGATTCACAGAAAAATATTTAAGCCAACATTCGTATCGAAAGATGATCGAGTCTTCTAACCACATTTTCATTTTTATTTGCTAATAAATTTTTCTCAAAAATAGTAGAAATTTTATGAAAAATACATTTTCATTTAATTCATACTTCAGTGAAAATTTTCAATACTGGACCGCTGTATAAAGTCCTGAATTATATTAGGTCGACGACGAACCAGGTTCACAGCTATTTGAATGAAATTGTAGAAGAATCATCGTTCTTGAAGGCTGATTCGTACAGCGTCAGAAAGACCAACGATGAATATAACATTTTTATCAACAAAAGAAAAGCACAAAAAAAGTGTCAGTATCGAACGAACAAATATTGTCATCGGTAAAGACAAAAATTTCTCGATTTGTGATTGCAGAGGAAGATTACGACGCTTTCTGTCTATCCTACATGTTCACCTATCGAGATTTTGAGAAAGGAACACTGGGTCTAGCATGGACGGGTGATCTAAAAAATGCTGGTGGAGTTTGCGAGAAAAATGGGGTAAGTCTTACAAGTGTCTTCTCCTGGAGTAATTGATAATAAAAATAAAAAGTTAAATGACCAATTTAGAAAATCTTCACATTCAATATTTCCAAGTCTCATGTTTAATCAATGTTCGGAATTAAGTCGTTCCTTGTTAATCGCTTTATGACGACTTTTTACTTTGTAAATTAGCGATATGTCGATCCCACGAAGTTGTAACTTCATTTTGTGGCAGCCTCACCGCAAAATAGCCCCGCTATGTGACTATGTTTAATTCCGAATGTTGAGCTACGATATTTCTATATTCAAGCACTATCGCGGCAGCATGAAATCTCTGAACACAGGCATAATAACCCTGTTGAACTATGGAAAGCACGTGCCACCTGCCGTATCCCACGTCACCCTAGCTCACGAGATCGGCCACAACTTCGGATCTCCCGTAAGTTACAAGTACATCTACTTAAAGATAGGTGACTGTGAGATTGGTTAGGTGAGTTTACACGTAAAGGGTGCGATGAGGAAGGATGAAGGATGATGGAACAGGGCAAAGAGAAAGGGGCAAAGGAAAGGAGAAGGACGAGAGCCAGACAGGGGGGTGTGAGTACGGTATGCAAGACCGAGATCCCCGGACGACTAACACCCCGGCAAACTTTACCACTAATCGCCTATCGAGAGAGTATAACGCCTCAGCGCCCTTTCACCCTTCGCTTTCGTATCGTACAGCATATACGTATAAACATATATAAATACGTCTACATGTAATATAAATCCGAGTGAAAGGACGAAGACGAATCGACCCCAAAATCACGGAGGAGTAATGAAGGTTTTGGACGCGTTTCATTCAACATCACATTTCAGGCAAACCAAAATAGTGAACACGCAAAGAATGTTGAGACTGTAAAATCGCCGAGAATAAGAAATCAGTGCCAAGCAATTAGTTGACGTAAAAAGATTACGCGGGGAAACGTTCAATTTATAAATAAAAAGTATCAAGATGGAACTTGAAGAGGGGCTTCATGGGGGAGAGTTTTTAATTGAAAAAAAAAAATGAAAAAAATATGATTAGAATGTTGAAGCAAAGTACCAAACTCTCCGGAAATGGGGAGGCATATACGCAGCAGAATTCTTGAGCTAAGTATCTCGAAGAGAATTCCGAATATTCATGATTCTTTGCACTCTCCTTCACGTGATATCCTCTCTCTTACTTCAACGCTCCTTCTCCTTTGTCATTCGTGAAATTTCTCTCTACCCAATAGTCCCCTCCGTAGCTGGGTTCAGCTATGGCAACGAATTTGCATTTTCTTACGAAAAGCCGATCATTTTTTCAGCTTCTTTTTTCTTATCATGAATTTACTAAGTTATCGAAAGCTCGCACACTTTTTTTCGCAAGTAACGGGACAAAAAATTTGGTCAAAATTTATGACCAAGTATCGATTCACTCATACCTCAGTAAAACAGCTTTCGATATGCTTCAAATATATTTGGATTATTCAAGTTTTATAAAAATGAATTCCCCAGTATACCCGTCACGTCTAGTTCCAATAAAGAGACTGTTGTTTCTAGACACCAAATCTACTGTCACTAACAGATTGTAGTTTGGAACGAGGTCGAAACCGGAACACCGGTACAGGACATCTCAAAAGTCTCTCGAAGCTTTTCAATAACGAATGGATCTCAAAATTCTGACATGCAAAATCGTGAATTATTTTTTTCTAGCTAAAGCACCGTTAATTATCTCATTAACGGATCATCAATCGTACAGTAATAGCTGATCCAATGGAGCGTTGAAAAGAAGCGTGGAAGGTGAGCGTTTTCGCTGACTTATCCACTCTTTCTTAGCATCGAACTGGTTCAGCTGTCAATGTTTAATAAATATCTCGTTAACGGGGGTATCTCGGAGAGAAAAATGAGCAAAAATATTTATCTTCGCAGAATTGCCCGAACCTGCTTAGCCCACGAAAGTTGAGCATGAGTTTTAGAGCACCCTTTACTTTATGCGAATGGGCTGAATCGCTGGCGCACATATTTTTCTACCGAGCTTTCCGTCCAGAAATAACGTCTCGACGCGAGAATATCGACGTGTGCCGAATGCGTTCGGAGGTACCGTGTCGTGATGACGTGCCCTCATACCTCTTGTAATATATCGTCCGTTGGGCGAGAAATCGGAAAACTGTATATATAGCCAACGTACGTCCATTGGGTTTAGGTAATGGTAACAGCTGGGACTGCTGCTCCACCATGCTAATACATATGTTACTGTTACACCGATCACGGTTCAACATTACCTCTTTCGGCTACTTTCATATCTCATCCTTCCTTCACTGGTCTTCTGCCAAACATTATGTTACACACGCTCCGTTACTCTGATACTTTGCCTCACGCTTTTCCCTGCTGGGGAGTCCGAAATTCTCTGATTCCCATTGGATCCATCATCGTTTCTCAGAATGCAATCTATAAATTTGTTTTTTCCCAAGTAAGTTAAAGTGAGTGGAAGTTTTTTTTCGAAATTCCATTTCAGTGAGCTTTTCGAGATTCATTAAGAATCGATTATCTGCAGAAATGTTTAATACTACTTGAAGAGTTATACGAATTCTGCTAATCTGCTGGTAACTGACAGTGACGAGTGACGACATGTGTCCCCATTTTTTAGCTTTACCTTACGAGAAATCGATCGAATATAATACACACATGTGGTTTTTGTTGTTCTTTCAATACCTCATCCCTCTTGTTCTATACCGAACGTCGCCTATTTGCACACACAGCACGATCCTGACGAGTGTTCACCAGGGGGCGAGGACGGTAACTTCATAATGTTCGCACGAGCCACCAGCGGCGACAAGAGAAATAATAATCGTTTCAGCCCATGCAGCCTCGTCTCCATTAATCCAGTTTTGAACGTCAAAGCTCGATCGTCCAAGGGTTGTTTCGCAGGTACGTGAAAATTTTATGTGTTTCAATCATACTAGATACCGTTTACAGTGTACATAAGTTCACTCGATGTTATTACTATTGAAAATATCAAAGAAGATTTATTCAACGTTCTCGCTGCTTTCATTCACGCGAAAGAGTTGATTAAACAATATGATAATCGCATAAAATTTATAAATAAATGAACAACGACTGAAAAAATTTTTCGTTTCATCTCAACAATGTACGCTAGGGAAACAAGAATTATAAATGTCGTAAAATACTGTTATGTTTGTGTAAATGATCTAATTTGGCTGACCGAAAACAGCAGCTGTCGAAACCTAAAAATATCCACGACGACGTGGTCGCGGAATCAGGTCAACGAAAAAATATTCGCTGGTAAAAAAAAGTCTTGAATTCTGCCAAATGTGACTTTCATATAAGACTGAAAAAAAGAATAACAAACAATGGCTAAACAATATGTCAGAATACTGATAGCCAAAATCCCACGGTTGCTGTGAAACAGTTTTTGATATCTTTGTAGTATTCTCAGAGTTATAAATCGTTTGATACACGGCAGACAAACAAAATATTTTCACCTCATGGTTTTATGTACGTAAATTTTGTTTTTATCTGTTGATGACACAATCGATTAATTTAACGATGACAACCACAAAAGAACGGAAACGCGAAAGAAAACAATCAGTGGTTGTACGAAAGAGCTCGGGGATGAAATATACGAGATTTGCTCTGTTCCTGAAAAAATAATAGATAACGAGGCGATCCATGAAGCTTTTGAAAATCGTCGCGTTTTAATAATTTACACAAATACACCCACCACACACATACGCGAATGTGCTGAGCATTACAATTTTTTTGACGAAGATTATGATTGATTGTTTGCCAAAGTTCTCATCAAAGTTTTCATCTATTTGTATAGAACTTTTTTCTTCATGCCATTCGACAAACACCGTTTTGATATTAATGTAAATTTTCATCTGTTGTACTTGCAAACCTGTTGTATAAGAGTGTGGCAGAGCTCGGGCTGGCTTTTTTTATTAATACTTGGCGTCGAGCCGCTACTGTGGCCCTTGATCCATACGAGGTCCGATCTCCTCAAAGATTTAGTATCGAATTACCGAGTTCGTATCTCGATATTCATGAACTCGAATTCATTCAAATCCGTTCACATTGTATTCTGGATGATTGTTTCTTAACATAGATTGGTAAAAAAAAAATAGATGAATATGTATCCACATGGATAAAACATTCTTTTGTTTGGCGTCGAATATCCGATGAACAAGGTATCGACAGGGTCAAGAAGCCAACAATTCCAATCGGTGATCGCCCGAAGATGTATCATTGTACCGCTGCTGTTGGTGTTCTAGAAGCAGCATCAACGTCCGGTCACTCGATAGTAGACATATAGAGAATGAGGCGATAAACCCATCCGCCCCAAAGCGAACGTTACCCATCGTAACCAGTTCGGTACTAGTCCGCCCGGAGATATGTGTCGATATACGCCTCCGCGTTTGAATTTATGTACGTTTTCTTCCTCCCTCTCTCACGTCTTTCTCCCGATCGACGCGACTCGTATGAGCTTGCCGACGTCGAATGAATAAGCCATTTAGCAGGGTAAGAGGGACGAGCGGGAGGGTAAAATACATGACGTGAGCCACGTCGTCGGCTCGATTAAACTCTACACAGGCAGCAGGCACCACTAATAGTTCCCGAGAATACAGTTCTGAATTACTCAATGTTGGTAGCACATTCCCAGCTCAGTGATTATACATGCAAGTCAAATAAATATGTATACACGTACTCCATACGTATGGACTCATTGTATCCGCCTCATATTAGACCCGAAATGCAGTCATAGGGGACAGTTGAGCAACAAAATACTGGAGAGAAAGATCTCGACCTTTTTTTGATTAGAACATCCACGTTTGATGAGGGTTTGAGAACAAGTAGAAATGACAACGGTAGATCAGACATGGCCGAGTTCATCTAGGCTAAGCTAGAACTGTGCTGGACATGTCTGGAACGATCACATTTCATGGACGATGGATGGAGAGGAGAATGGTAAGAAACGTCACCTGAAGGACCTAGCTGCCCTGCCATTTTTGGACAGGACGCACACTTCATATCTAGTTTCATGTCCTCCAGCTCATTTGTTTCTTGCAAGCAAGTATCGATTACTCTGGGAGTGGATGGTCAATCATCATTCTGCAAATTATTGATTCAACCTGATTCAAGCTGATACAAAAAAATGTTGAATATCGGATGAATTTATTATTTAAAAAACTCGAATCGGATTGTCTCCATGTCTACGTTCATTGAATCAATTGTAGTTTTATACTTTATTTTCATTGTTACAACATAGGATAGTGTGCAGAATCAATGAGATGGTCGAAAATTATGCATGCATTCGCGTGCACAGTTGACCTAATATTTGTCTTCATCAAGCGCAGATAACACGTGCATTTGACATAACACAAATATATACACGAACATCCAAATTGCTCAGTACATACGCCCAGTGCCAAGGACAAGGAGAAAGCAATGATAGGGGTAGAATATCAGCACAACAAGGCTTCACGTTGTCCTGCTTAGTCACTCAGTTATAATTGAATGCAGAATTTACAGAGAGAACATCAAAAGGAAACATTAGATCGTTGTTGACAGGAAAATACATTGTCACGTACCATTTCTCATTTTTCATCTCACTAATGACCTACGACCAAAAACATGAAACTTTTCTTCAAGAGTGAAAAACATGCTTCTATGTACCTTCAATTTTTTCTCAATAATTAGTTTCAACTCAACATTGATCCCACACCACTTCGTTACTTTCATCATTCCATTATCAATGATTTTCAAACACTCCACAGGAACAAAGAGGAATATACATTGCTCTCCACATCAATCAGTTCCAAAATTCACTACGAAAAATTCCCAAAAACCTGACAGAAACAAAGAGGCTTTACAGAGTTTTTGGCTATCACTTGTAGTCGCAAACATCATAAGGTTCATATTTACCTTGGTGCAACCAGCGTTCACTATTCACTTACAGAGTTACGTACAGTATTTCGGCATTAAATATATTGGGTACTACGTTACCAAATTGGTTTTGGCAACCGGTGGACCAAATGGCGACGTTCAATTAATAATTGAATTTCCGATAAAAACATATATCATGCGTATATACGAAGCATATTATTTTCATATTGCAGAATCGTGAGTTCGCGACCGCTTGGATGATTTGTGAAATTTATTATCATTACGTTCGAGTCTCTGCGGGCAAATATATATCCTAGTTTTTTTTTTCTTTCTTTTTTACATTTTATTCATCGAAGGGATAATCTACCGATCACCGACTCATGCGTGCCCGATCAATACAATATCCCGCCAACGCTGCTGCTCCCCTGCTGGTCTCTCGATAATATATATTTATTTTAACATCTGTATTGTCCATGGGAACAAAATATAATACACACCCATCAATACATATATCGATATGATTATGAATTATGATAATACGCATGCATCTAAATCATCAATATCATTATTTGGCTTAATGGGAACGCACGTCCTTGACGATTATTATCTATCATGAATATTTCATCGTTATATACACGTATATATTATCATGGATACTCGTACATTAAGGATGACGTTCCTGATAATCCAAGTTCTAAATTCGAAAAATTCGAGCCTCTATCATGAAGTTTTCCATTCAGATATTGCCACTGATTGTTGTTACAAGAGATTGTTGATGTAGACATTATTTTTGGAATGATGCACATCGGCAATTTCGGATCAATAGTTTGGACGTGGATTGCCTCTGCCAAGAAAAATTATTCTTCGAGAGAATGCAGGTATTCAATCTCCTTCGCAAATCTTGAGTGATGCGACCACAAAGTATCACAGAATGGGAAACATGCCGACAGGCTTTATAATTTGAATTGGAAGCACTCTTTTGACGTATATTTCGATTATTTTATTTGAAATCATGGTGAATAGATCAATTTGGTTCAATTCATCGGGACTCTTCTCATGGGACGTTGAATATATGGAGATATATAGATGTGTATGCGGAAATGGAGCAGATAATGGATCTCTTGGCCATGCAGGCACCGTCACGTTATATCTCATACATCAAGACTAATAATCGATGGTTTCCACAGAGCCCCAGACAGCAATTTGCGGAAATGGCGTGGTCGAAGAGGGAGAGGAGTGCGATTGTGGTTGGGAGGAAGATTGCAATGACCCTTGCTGTCATCCCCAACGTTTACATCATGCACCCTTCGAAATACCCTGTCGTCTTACGGAGAACGCTATTTGCAGTCCCAGCCAGGTGAGTTTATATCTCAATTCGATGTTTTGAACAATCGATCATCTTAATGAATAGCCGACACTGTTTCCTAAGCAAATCACATATTCAGTCTTCGCTGAACCGCAACGTTTCAATTAAATTTAGGAATTATCCATTTTTTTTTTTCCAAGTAACGCGTCGAAGAAAACATCGTGATGAATTTATATTACGTGTATTCCAATGTTCATTAATCGAATCAACGAGCACGCAGCCGGTCATGGGGGTGAAGGGCTCGCGGCGCAGGGATAATTATAAAGGCAAATTCGATGGGAATTGTAAACTGGATCGATATACTCAAAATACACTTCGGAATATCCAAAATGCGAATATATATCTGCTCTCGCACAGAGAAAATATTAATTTGGTGGATTCAACTCGACAGGAGCGTACGGCCCATTTTTCATTTCTCACTCGCACGGCTTTCAAACGGGAAATTCAACATGAACGAATTCTCATTTATTCCCCGATCCTATCAGCTTACATCCGAACGGAATCGTATTACCGTGGAATTTAATATGATCCCACGTTAGTTCCGCTTGAAAAATCAGGCAAATCAAACAATATCATTGTTGTTGAGGGTGAGCGCTGGAATTACTGGATGAAACGATTTGCCCAGAATCAACTTACACGTTATTAACTATCTCGGAGTTTTACAGAGTTCCTTTTAAAAAAGAATATCCTCATGAACAGCCTGCCATAAACATTAAAATAACAAAATTTTTAGTCGTTGACCGATAATTAGCTTTTTTCGAATTAAGTTCCAAGAGTACGCGTGAACAAACGAGAGGTTTCTACACAAATAGGACGAAGGGCTGGCCGACCGTAGATAGAGTTTAATTCCCCGTGCGAGTCACCATCCCCAAGGTGTGTTCTCAGCGACGGTCCTCGAGGAAATGGGAGCAATTAATCAAATGAATCGTGCCACTGGTGGCGTTTACTATCGGCAAAGAGGAGGTGGTATCCTCACGAAAACCATTGCCCAAAGAGAGAGAGAGAGGGGGAGAGGGAGAGAGAAAACGATCAAACATATCCAAAGCCATGTGTGTGTTTGTGTGAATTCATGTTTGCCTAGGTGTTTGTCCTTATTCGCGAATGTTTGTAGATAGTGCAAGGGAACACCAAGCCAACCGCGCTTGCCGAGATAAAACAATTAATCTTGCTACTTTGTAATTCGAACGGATATCCCCCGGTGGCCCACTATCCCAACGTTCACCCTCGTATCCCACATGGAATTGGCGATGAAGCTTGAGACTACCTCCCCCCACGGAAGCACTAGTCAACCAAAAGTTCTCTTATTTGCTCGTAGAGGTGCTACGCTTACAGTTACACTAGCATCCTCGCGATCCTAATAAAGACTTGACTGTGATGGATCGCCCTCGCTGACCATTCCGTCTCCACACACTCTCCTGTCCAAATATGGACCTGGATATTTAATGTGTTTTTAGTGCAGTAGATGAACGTAATTAAGGATCACGTTTGGATAGTGATAAATCTCGTAATGATGATAAGGATCCTCTGAAGGAATTAATCTTTGAGGATTAGTCGTTTTAACCCGAGTTTTGGAATTCCTGATGATTCGAACCTCCTTCTTATCGAACTTTCTTCACATGTCTGAATATATTGGGTGACAATTTGAAATCGACGGTAAATCAGTCACACAATTATTGTGAAAAATCAAGTGAAAAGGAATTGAACTCTTTATCCTTTTTTTAAAGCATTTAAAAATGTTAGTCTAGTCCTGTTGAGCGACAGTCTGGAGCAAATTAACGATGGAGACTGCAAACTCGAGAAGGGCAGTAAAGAAAATTGTGCAAAAGTCGAGACTGGGCAGGAGACTTTGTTTTTTTGCTGTCAATTAGCCATCCAGAGGATTGAGCCCTGATCAAGATTAAAAAAGTTTTTCAATTTTTTAAATGTCTCAAAGTTTTTAATAATTGGTCATTTACGCGGTTATCAAAGAAATGAAATTCATTAAATTTATTCTTGAAAAATGGATTACACGGTATTTCAATTGAGTTACAAGTCCAACTATTCCGTTTTACTACTGTATAATCGAAATAAAATTAACAAACAATCGTACGAGTTTCTACTCCCTGGATTCAAACATCCAAACGAAATAAACAGTATGAAGGGTGAAATGAAAAAATCGACGGAAACAAATAAATAACCAACAATGGATAGTCGCGAAAAGAGCCATTGTGAGCTGTTCACTGAGAAAAAGAATCGGAGAGAAGGAAAACGCGAACAGTGTGCGTCGCCACGTCGATGTGAAAAAGAGAGAAATTTCTTAAAAGCCCTCCCGTGTTTTTCGCCTCTTTCAGGTTGATGTTGCGCACGTTGCTATCCCTTCAGTGTCAAGAGCTCGATGCATCAACTTTATTACTCACGAGTTCGTCTCTAAAGCAATCCATTCGTTTCTGTATTGCAGGGTCCATGTTGTACTTCCGGTTGCACCCTACGAACAGGCAACAAATGCAGAGACGATAATGGCTGCAGAGATCCAAGTTTCTGCAACGGCTTGGCTCCCCAGTGTCCACCATCCATCAACAAACCCAACAAAACAATATGCAACGAGGAGTTCGTCTGCTACATGGGTGTAAGTTTATTAGCGTATATTCCAAACTTTTCACCTCCATCAAAATAAGATGTGTAAATAAAAAGTAAAAAAGAAAATGTCTTACACGAATTGGGAAGCCTCTTAATATTCGACAATTTTCAGCAACCAACAAAAGTTGTTTATTTACTCTCAAAATTTCTACTAATTTCATTCTCACTCATTTATGTCTTTCATCATCGTTTATGAATATTGTTTTCGTCATTAATTTTAAGTTACACCTCAAAATAATACCATAAATTTAAGACTTCGCGACTACTTTATCATACGTATTACTCGATCGCTTTCTTTGGCAGAAACAAGAGGCTGATATCGAGAATTTATTCGGCTGGAAAATATTCCAAGCCCCGTTGACTCGGTAAATATTCCATTGAAAGTTGGAGAGCATTTCTTGGCAATAGTATATATCAGTTGTTACCGGTGAACCATCTTCTCGGATACTTTACGGATTCGAGATAACGTTACGATATAGAGGTAAACATAAATTACATCGCGTCAAGAAGCCACCGCCGCGCGTCTCCTTCTGTATAAGTTGCTCGCTCCACTAGCATGTAAAAAATACGATGCTCCCAGATATATATCTCATCGATTCGGTTCCACGTTTAACTCCATTTTCACCCATACAAAATGTATGTACAAGGTGTCTAAAACACTCCGAATTCCACGGGAATCACTTTTCCAAAGTTCCTGACGTTTACGATTTCATCACCGACCAACCCTCCCCGCCCCTTCAGCAATATTATTTTCATAAATTTATAATTCAACATGAAAGAAATACCGAACATCAAAATTCTAGAAACTTAAGTCTTTCGACGGTTTCAACGAAGCTCGCTAAAAACATTAAAATGCAACGAATTTTTATGCAAATCACCGAGAAACCTCGAATTGATCAATTGCATTTCAATGGCACTCCAATAATTAATGGAAATAAAAAGTAGGCGACTCGGTAGAATAGAGAGCAGGGCATTTTACACCTCGGGCAGGGTCGTTATTTGCAAAATACCATAAAAATATCATTTTCTCATAAATTTACGATTCACTATTTTTTTTTTTTCTTTTCTTTTTTTTTCTTAGTTATAATGATAGAAACAGCGTTTCGTTCGAGGCGCGTGAACGGTTTAAGAATATTTGAAATACGAGATAAAAGACATATTTTCAAACAAGCCGAATCGGGACACCCTTTGTGTGAAGATAGAGCGAGTAGCGCGGTGAATCGCGAGAGATAAGAAGCGTCATGCTGTTCACCACGAAACTCCATTGAATGCAGTGTGCATGCACTCCTCACCTCCTTCCGCCCTTATGGGAAATGTTGGTGGAGTGCAATGCCCGAGGCTTAAGGAAGCAAAGTGCGAGGGATGCGGGGAGAAAAGTTTTCCGTGCACTTCCGGTCTCGCGTGAAATGGAGGTACAACGCGAACGAGGAGAATGAGATGGGTATGGATGGAGCTTCAGGAGAGAACGGTTTTGCTTCGAAGCAAGTGTTTCATGACAAGAAAATCATTCTTTCAAAAGAGCTGTGCACAGCCTTTTATAAAGGTCCAGATCAGTATTTTTTTCGCTCGATGAAGCAAATAAGAGTTTCGTATTCACGTGGAACACACTTCTTCCTCGCATCTGTTCAGATATATATTTGGACAAAAGTCATTCTAATTTAATCCCGTTCTCGAGTGTGATTCGTGCAGGATGCAAATCAATATTGTCAATTCTTGCGAAAATCTATCGAGCTCTCCGGGCTCTTTCAATCCCTTCGAAACTTAATTCTCCACTTGAAAGAGAAAAAGTCAAGAAAAACAAAACGAGAGTTCTATGTTTCGTGAGCCATAAATAATCGGAGATCGCTTTTAGTTACTTTTTATCTTCCCGCTGTTACGTCCAGAGATTTCTCCCCTCGAGAATTGCCGATTGAGTGAAGTGGCTCGGAGAGCACAAATTAGCGAGGGCAAAAGATTGCTGATCTTTTTTTTTTTGATTGCCGAATCTCGAAGGGAAACTTCAAGTTCAGAATCCCCTTGAAATCGTATCGACATTTACAGGCTAATCACTTCGGAATGACAAATTGTATCAGTATTTTTATCTCAAGTACCACTGACGAACTAATGATTCGTCATTACTGAGAAAAATTTTCGAGTAGCGGAGACAAGTGCCTCTCCATTTGGCTCAACGCACAGGCCCCCCTTGGCCAAATCCCACTATTTTCTGTCGATGTTATGGATTGGCTGCAACTGATTAATCGATGAGGCAAACGACCATATCATAACTTCGTTAACGAATGTAATTTCGTCGCAGTATCATAAACAAGTTAAAATGAATCAATATTACGCCCGAATAACGCCTCATCTGATCAATGGTTGATCAGGGAGAAACATATGCTTTCAAAAACTTCATTCTTAGAATGTCGTAATTGTCCTCTAAAATATGATAATAACTTTTGGGATAACTGCTACCGATGGTCGTGCATGGAGGGAATTAAACAGCAATTCTTACGGTGAAATTTACTGCAAAAATGAGCGTAGAACACTGCTCGAACGTGGGGACAAGTTGGCCGAACAGTTCTATTCGTAAGCGATTAGTTTAGTTTTTTTTTTTTTTTTAACTTGCGAAACGTGTAATTTCAAATGCTATGTCATATTCTGGTGAAACGATTGTAGAGAAATTTTTATCGTGCAGCACGACAAAATCTACCGTCACGCTTATCTAATGTTTCAAAATGAGGGTTGAAATAATCATCACAAGTATGGCACGTTTGCAATGACATTTATCATAGACATTAAAATAATGAAGTAACGCGATAAAATTTCGCTCGTGTCACAAAATTGTCGATTTTTTATTCTGCATTGTATTTCTCTGGATATCAGAATTTTCAAATCCAGTTAAAGTTCCCATTTCAAACAATTTTATTATTTTCTTTATTATTTTTATTCGTTTTCACGAAAAGATTTTCTTATTCTGTTATTGCACGGTAAGTTTTCAGGTTTGATTCTCTTGGTGTAAACAATTTGCGGAGAATTCGTAGGAATAATATTATTCGTACGAATAAACAGGCCAACTGTCCTGAAATACCGAATTGAACAAGCACTTCGAGTGTACATGTTTTCTGTCTGTATGACTTATTATTCTGCATTATTCAGCGACGAAGCACTGCTGCAGACTACTCCCGAACTCCAGATTTGTGATCAATCTTTGACCCATACTATCCTATATCGATGTATTCGAAACTGTGAAAGACAAAACTGTGGAAGCTGAAGCTTGAAGCTTTTATCGATGGTGTAATATCTTAGGACAATACCGAATGAACTTATAGATTTGAACGATTTTGATTATTTCTCGATGCAATATTATTATTGTTTCCAATATTTTCTGTTGTCATCCATCAAGTTCTTCGGAGTCATTGAATTTTTTGTATTTATATTTTTTTTTTTCTCGTTCTTTCATTTGATCGATCTCATAAGATTTATTATGATATTCGTTGATAAAAGTTAACAGCAAGGAATAAACTACTGTTCATTGAATGTTTATTCTCGCTGTAGGATTCTTATCGATTCGTATTTCTTACGAGATTTCATTCGTTCTTGATATTTGCCTAGAAATTCCATTGTGATTGTGTCCTTTTATATTATTCTCAGATGTATTGTCCCGTCCAACAGTTTCTTTTCTTCTCGCTTCACAATTTTATTGCATATACTTGATGTCTCGATCGTTTTTTTATCCACTTTTTTTTTTTGCGCTAACCCTGGCTCCGTGTACCCCCTCAGTCCTTTCCTCTCTTGTCCTCATTGTAGATAAAGCGAAATAAATCTAAAATCCGTAAGAGAAGAGCTCTGACACTGAAGAGCGAGAGAAAGGCTCCGCGATATTCAAACCTCTCAGGAGAAATCTTCGCTTCCGTTTTGCAGGAATGCACAGGCAGCATTTGTCTGGCTTACGGTCTGGAGTCCTGTCAGTGCATCGCGGGACCCAACGATCCTCCGACCAAGAGCTGCGAGCTCTGCTGCAAATTGCCTGGGGAGGATCAGCCTTGCCTGTAAGCTCTTTCTGCCGTTTTCTCTGTCTTTTGCACTTTTTCTCGTTCTCTTTCTCCCTCCCCCCTTCCCCTCCCCTTTTCCACCCTCTCACGCTCTCACTCTTTCTGGCGTCAGTCTGTCTGGTGCACTCTCGACGCATACTTTCTCCACCACCGAGAAAAATTCTTCCGTAGCTGCATTACCATACGACTGTGCTTCTGCGAGTCCCTCGACGCGTCACCCTACGGGGTGGAACATCGAGCGAGAGAAACAGAGAAATAAAGAATGAAAGAAAAAAAAAAAAAAAAATTACGAAAAAATCACCTGCACATACAGAAAGAGAACGAGACCCATCATTTATACAGGTGGTCTCTAAAGCCGCCCCTTAAAACTGTGACCATCCCTAGATGACAAAATTCTAAAGAGATCAAACCTCATACATTTTTCTCTCTGATTTCTACCATTCGTTTGATTAACAAATTAAAAGAGCCAATACATTGCGGCCACAAAAGTAGAGTATTCTGCCTCCTGCTGCCTCTTTTCTCTGCGGTTCAACCAATTTATCGACGTTTCATCAGAAAAAAAATGCACCGGAAGGTATTCCTCTTTTGAATTTTGTCATCTACCTACTCTGCAGATGTTGGCTGCGAATTTCGAGACACTCCGTGTATACGAAGTTAAACGAACACGTAGAGAAAGAAAATTATGTATCGTTGGTAAGAAGGTGAAGATAGCGGATTTGCCACAAAACAAACGAGGTGAATACCCTATCTGAAGAAACCGGCTTTTGTTCTACACTCCATTTTTCCACTTCTTATTTCAGATCTTCGTTCTCGTGGAATACAGCCCCTTATGAAATACCAGACATGATGTCCAAACCGGGAACACCGTGCAACGATTACAACGGCTATTGCGATGTTTTTCAACGTTGTCGTGAGGTAATCTGTAATTTTATGTTACCCGCGAAAGCTACTTTTCCTTCAGGAATATCGAGTTCAATGAAGACTCATTGAAATCCGCGAGATTTTACGTTCCTACGAATCTCCGTACGGCAAATGAAACTCATTCGATCAATATTTGCTGAAAAACAGAAGTTTCATGACATCTTGAGCTACTTCATCATTTCACTTTTCACTATTTTGATACCGAGAGCTCTGCCTCATCCAAGGAAAATCCACTAATCACTCGACGCGCAAATCTACAGAATATTAATGGAGAAAGTTCTCGTCATTTATCGCGGATTCAATCTGGTCGGTAAATAGTTCAACCGATTGAAACAAGACCAAAAAATGGTTGGATCATTTCCGATTGCATGTACTTTTGCGAAGTGAGTTTCAATTCTTCTTTTCCCCACTCACGCCAAACTCTCAAAGACAAAGAGCCAGGAATTATTATTATTGATGAAAAGTTTCAGATCTAAATTCCTTTGGATCAATTTAATTAATATACGTATCGAATATCAATGTCGTTCATAATGCCTCAGAGATTATAATCGTCAATGTCACTGTACAGAATTTACTGAATCGGGATAAATGGGAGCATGCAGGAACCGTTAATTACGGAGGTTTGTTTGAAATTTGCATATTACAGGTCGATCCTAGCGGACCCTTGGCTACCTTGAGGAGACTGTTGCTATCGGATGTCAGTCTCGCCCAATTCCAACGATGGATGGCTGATCGTTGGTACACTGTGGCACTAGGAATTCTCGTCGCTCTTCTCGGCCTGGTAAGTTAATTACATAATTCTCTATCACTGTGTTCAACGTTTCCGTATGTACGTGTACTACTTCTGAATGAATTGGTAATTGGACCACGAAGAAAACTTGGTTAAAAACCCTCGCCGCGTCTTCAGAAACCTTTTCCGTCTCTTCCCGAGGAGGACTTTAAACCGTATTAAGTTTATGAATAGTACAAATTAAGATCAGTTTCAATATTTTTATCTCATCAACGTGCATTTCTCATCGTTTCTTCTCCATCTTCAATAATCATGAAGTTTTTGTTTCCTAATTGTGTCATTGTCATCCACATCATTCTTATTACATTTCATTTCACCCACCTTTTTACTCTTTTTACTTTTTTTTTATCCTTTGATCTCGTATTACGATTTTTAAAAGGCGAGCTCGTGGAATTTTGAAATCGTGATCTATTCATTTGAAAAAATAAAAATAAATAAAACATTTGAATCTGTACAAGCCAAAGATTTCTTTTACTGATCTATTGAAATGATAACCAGCAAATTTTGAGGTGCTTTGGGTCGATACGCAGGACATTGGGGAAAGAAGATATTTTCATCATCATTATTGTTTCTTTTTCGTTTGAATTTTTACTCAATGAAAATAACGAATATTCGATTCTACTAATTTTCAGTTCAATTTAATTAAAATAACTTTAATTTGAATAACGAAATACATAATTTTTGTATTTTTAAGGACTTTCAAGAAATTTGCATGGTTTGCTGGCAACTGCACTCAAGGATTTGTTATAGCGATAGAAATTCATATAGGTCTATCGCCATCTCGTTTTTCTCAAACCCCACGAGAAATGCTGGCACCTTCTATATTCTCGTTGGAAAATTACGTCGTTAACCTTCGCTCCCTCTAGCCCGACGAAGAGCCAACTATCCTCTCCGCAATCGCCCTGCTCCACCTCCGGATTTCCCCTAAGTTTCTTCCTCGAAGGGGTGAGACCAGCAGCCAGCGGGATTAATTGGACGCCTCGCTAAACGACACAGCGAGATTCCCTTCCAAGATGCTCTGTATCTCTGTCTCTCGGACAAATGTATAACCGACCGAAAGTAACCACGCTAACGCAGCCATGCAAGCTTGAGAAATCCGGCAATTCCTTTTTGCATAACTCAATTAGAAAGGTGTGCTTCTAAACCCCCTTCGTTTCAAATTTATTATCATCGCGCGATGTTAAATTCGTTCATTCGTTAAGAATAACATATTCGTCCTAATCAAGATTACCCGCCCACTGGACGGGCCGAAAAACAATCACTCGTGATTCAAGCTTCATGGAGAATCAAATACGTTTGTTTTTTTTTTTTTTGCTTCGATAGCTCTTAGAACGAAATTGAATTAACAAATCGTTCATTCGAAATCATAACGTTTAACTCTCATCAGAATTCCCTCACGAAATTAAATACTTTTTCACCTTCATTGATAGATTCATTAAATCGTCACGAGGCAGAGAAATAAATCCGAGTCGATTTGATACTACAAAAAAAAAACAATGATATCTTCATTATACTCGCGTTACCACGATATCACTGAACACGAACAGAAAAAAAAAAAAACGTTGAGGGAGCCGAAGTTCAAAATCGCTCATTAACGCAGAACGAAAGTAGCCATAAATGGCTAATCCCACAAGACCATTTTATAGTCGGACTTTACTCCTTTGAAGATTACGAAGCTACGACTAAGTACCAAAGCTCGTTATAACTTGGACGACTTCCGACCTCCCGTTTGCTTTTCACAAAGCAACCGAATATTAATCAGCAAACAGGATTAACCATGTTCTATACCTCGATACAGGCAAGGCTTATAACAGTGAGCCGGGAATAATAGTCCGCAGGAATACTTCAAACATCAAGATGGGAACACACACTGATGAGGCACTGGGATTTATGTTAAGAGCTTGCGGAAATATATCTCCCCACGTTTTCACCTACTAAGAAACTTGTTTCAAAACTATGCTCGTATCTTCGTTCTTAAATAGCTCGAATTTATCACTCATCAAACACTCGATATCGTGTTATTTCATTAACTCTTCATCTTTTTTTGTTCACACTATTCGAATCATCCAAATATTCGATCTTCAGTAATTCAATGTAAATCGAAGCAAAGATGCTGCCGAACAATGACTTTTTAGAAATCATTAAAATACTTATTGATTCGTCAACAAATGTGCAAACTCAAAAATGTTTTTGTCGAAATTTTTAACGTTAAATTTTCTTTTCTTGAATTCAATGAAGATTTTTTTATGATAATGAAAATACCAAAAAGCTGTCAACATCTTCTTGAGCATTGATTTCTTTTGTAAGGCTTTAGTCGATTGAATGAGATCATTTCTGCAGTTTTCAATGTTTTTTTCCGGCAGCTTGATCTGTTCTTCATGATTTTGTAGCACTTAGTACTAAAATGAAAATAAGCAAAAGTGGTGTTTGATTTTTCCAAAGATTTTCAAAAAAAAAAAAAAAATAATCCGATCCATTTTTTAAATATCTGTTTCAGACAATAATGACTCGTTTCTTTGGTAAGCGAGGAGATGCTCGATTGAAGAGTATCTCGATGAGCGAGCATCAATCGAGATATCCGCGAGTGATGGGAACGGGAATGATGGATAGTGAAAGATCAAAGAAGATCGGTAGCATTGCAAGATTCTCGAGACGGATAGTTGAGACGATGAAGACTTTGGCGTCGCCCCGTAAGACGAAGGATTCGTCATTCTTATCTCAGGATTCGAGGATCGGCAAGATTTTGTGCTTTGGAACGAAGGAGAGGGATAGAAATCGATCGAGCGAAGGGGAAGATGTGATCGGAACGTCATTCCAAAAAAAAGATGCTGCTGATGAGTCGAAAACGGAGGCTCAATTTTCAGCAGAAAAAATAGAGTCGTGCGACAGGATAGAGCGTAAAACTCGTCGCGAAGTAACGAATCGAAAGTCTGCTCGAAATAAAACAGCGATCGAAGATTCAAACGGATACGAAAATAGTAATAAACGAGAAGAAATGGAAGAGCCGATCGAGACGAACGACGATGTCTTCAAAAACACCGCTGATCAATTATCCCCCGACAATAATTGGCCTTTTACAGAATTCATTCAGAGAATATACCGCAAAAAAACATTCAGAGTTAGAAAAAAAAACGATGCGTCACAGATAAGCAAACGCATTTCGGAGATTGGTGGTAAGATGAGAAAAATCGAAAGACTTTATGACTCTCCGATATTCCGAAGTGAAAAATCTTTGTCCGTTTCTATTGACGAGGAATTCAGAGCTAACCAGAGCCAACCTCTTGTCTCTCCTGGTACACCCGAAACACCTTCGGATATTGCCGATACGAGATCGGTCACATCCGATCTCGATGACCTTTTGTGTGACAGTTAGTGACATTTTTATATCAACGTGTATAAACGATCTCGGCGTCATTTGAACGTTACTATATTGACACTACTCTCAATAAATATTTTATTTTTATTTTTACTACTCAGTCCCCAAATTATTTTCAACGATATTTTTCTTTGGGACATTTTTCGTCCTCAATCGTTACAACATTTTTAACTACCGTGCTATGTTTTTTTCTTCTTTTTATTTTATTTTATTTTTTCTTAATATACACGATTATAAAATGTACGCGAAAGTAATCGTTCTGTGTAAATAATGTAAAGTGAAAATCGTGAATACATCGTCGTATCCTTCATAACGTTGAACTTTTCTTTTTTCTTATCAATAATGAATGGAACCCTGGAAAGTTGAATCATGCTTTTGAGTCATCGGCGGTTAAAAATTTTACTGTCAAACAATGGTCGCGCGATGTCAATAAATTAAAATTCGACAATAATTATGTCGCAGTGATTCGTGGTTTCGAAACTTTTTTGTGCTCGTTTGAATCCATCAATGCAATTCACACTCCGAATGAATAAATAGTATATTACACTACAAGGGCAGAAAGTTGAGATTCCTGCACTGCGCGTCACAATGCCCGAGGCGAAGCCGAGGGCATTTGACGCGCAGTTCAGGGCTCTCAAACTTCTGCCCGTGTGGTGTATACTATTTTTCTTCATAGCCGGTCGAAAGTACGGAGACAAAATATTAAATGTATTACATCAAAAAAAAATTGATGCCTGCCCCCGACATTTGCGGCACGAGCGAAGCGAGTGCTGCTGGTCGGGGGGGCAGGCATCAAATAAAAAAAAACCTATGTAGACAATTAAACATTCTATCGGAAATTTTTAAAAATTTAACAAACATGAAAATTTTCAAATTCAACAAATGTGAAAATTTGTTAATTCAACTAACATGAAAATTTGTAAAATTCAACATGAAAATTTTTCAAATTAAACAAACAAAATTTGTTTGAATTGAACAAACATAAATTGTTTTAAATTAAACAAATGTAAAATGCAAATTAACAATAATATTAATGCGTACATTAGTTTTTTTTATTAAAATATATATAAATAATAAAAAAAAACCAATGTAGACAATTAAACATTTAATCAGAAAATTTTTTGAATTCATCAAACATGAACATGTTTAAAATTAAACAAGCATCCAAATGAATTAAACAAACATAATTTTTTTAAAATTAAACAAACGTAAAATGCAAATTATCAATAGTATTAATGCGTACATTATTTTTTTTCATTATTACCATGGTCACATGCATAATAAAAATTGTTAATTATGTCACCATGAAATACGCAGTTTTCGAATAAATTATGTGGATTTTCATTGACAGACAGATATTTTGATCTTTGTCCATTTATATGATGCTTCAAATTATGAATAACCAGCGTAAACAAAAGAGCAGCTTTGACGTCAGAGAAAAAAAATGGTTAGGGACAACTGTCACCGGTGACAGTTGCGGGAGCCTCACATACAGCTGTGCGTGAAAAAAGTGTTTGCTCCCGCCGTCATTCAGTTGTTTTACCAATGCAAGAAAGTCGGTCTTTCTGCATCGAAATTGATGCGGAAAGAGCGTACTTTCGACCGAGGTATGAAGAAAAAATTTTTTTTAAATGGAGAATAAAGATTGAAAAGACAAGTTTTTATCTCGTCTATTATACAGAAGAATAAATTTGATGGAGACAAAATTTTAAATGTCGTGTCATTCGAATTTTTCGAGTTGTCATCGCTTTAATAGAGTGTAAGAAAAAAAGTATCATAGCACGACCACTGACGAGTTAAGGAAGTCGTCCTTTGGTCTTCATTCCTTTCTAGCCGATATAATCTCATCGATATAATTCTATCGATAAAATTCTGGTTTCGTTGGACAACGAATGATGAATCCGATCGTTTTTATTCATTTGATTTTGTCGCTCGTAAAATTTGTCTCATTCAAGGACCATATTCTTAGCCAAATCCAACAAACTGAGTTTGTCATGGGTACAAAATATTTTTCTCATTGTCAGTGCACATGAATAAATAAAATCTATTGATCCAAGCATATGAGCTTTGATTTCATGGAAATGTTTTAGATTTCGCAGATTTCGTAGATAAATATTTCTGATAAAATTTTACTCGAGCATCTTTGGAACCAAAATTTCGCTGTCATTAATGAAGTATTGAGTAGAAAAAACGCGATCCATTGACGTGCCAGACGAGTCATGATTAACATTGTCACGAAAGAAAAATGCTTCATCATTTTGTTTTTTGTGAAAATAGTCGAAATAAGCCATTTGTATCGAGGGAGATCGTTTTCAGTGAGGAAAATACTACATCGCTCCTACTAATGGGTTTCTCGAATCGTGATTAGACTCGTAACACCCCATTATCGTGATAAACTATCCGCGATAATATCGATGTCACCCTTACTAAATTCCACCGTTATCGTGAACGTTATTCCTGAAACTACACATGCACTATCGATAATCAATAGTCGTAATATCGGCTGATTTCTCTGACGTTTCCTTCTACGCCATTGAAGGTAACGGTAGAAAAATAAGGTAAAACGGGGAAGAGCCATTCAAATTTCATTCGTAATATGCCAATTTATCAACACAATATCATTTGCGATGTCCAAAAAATATTTTAGTCCATTTTTCTCACGGATGAACGAATAAAAAAAAGCTAAAGAAATTTGTTTTTCTTCAAACTCGTTTTTCCATCATTTCTCTCAGAATTGTTTTTTTTTTTTTCTTTTTTTTCAAAATATCACTTTTTTCCATAGCTTTAATCTTGTCCACACTAATAGCAACATTGAAAGAGGAAAAAATTGATCGATATTCGAAAAATTGATCCGAAAACATCGGAATCACCAAAAACGTTCAAAATTATCTGCCTTTGTGGACTTGAATATTATATCTAAATCATTTTTTGGTCGATGTAGAATTTAAAATCAGAAAACGTATATTTTGAAGTGAAAAAAAAAAACACTTGTGAAAAAATCTGGAGAAAAATAAACATTTTATTATCCTTCTGTAGACCAAAAATCTGCTTTAATCCTTCTTTGTCCGAAATATTTTGCAAAAATAACTTTTCATTCATTTATTAATGTCAAACTTCAAATACGATATGTCTATTCATCCGTGCCCGCGACAGCGTCTTTTTCCCCATCTCGAAAAAGTATTTTAAACGCCGGAAAAGAAATCATATACCTGACGTGACATATATACCTTGAACGTGTATAACTTATAGCCTATTCGAAAGCGCGAATATGAGAGAAAGTGAGAATTTAACACGTGTATATTTCAGAATAAAAGCCTGTTTTACGTAAATTTTCACTGCGACTCCATTCCCGCAGAATATAAGCTTTTCATACCGGCTTTGCATAAATTTGTGCTATACAAAAATTTCCACGTCACTCGGCAGTGTCCTGCTGGTGCCATATATTTTAACACTTCTTTTTGAATTAATATGTTGATAATGAAAGTTAAAAATTTTCGTTTACGAATCATTGTAAAACAGCACGTGACCAAACGATCGAATCCGTATTTATAGAAATAAAAAGAAAATCCATTTTTTACGACGCTCACTTCGTAGCGCGAAAGTAACATTTTATTTTTCATTGAAACATTTTACCTATGAAAGTTATTGAACCGTGCTAATTTCAGAACAAAAAAAACACATCAGCTTGCTCAGCATAACTATGCAGAAGTTTCACTCCGGGAGAACGAGGCGAAAGAAAGAATTCCAATCGACGCACCAATGAAGGAAACGTGGTAGGGGCCTCCCAAGAGTATAAAACAGAAGAAAAACGAGCTTTTCATGCAGTCGATCGACGGTCGACACGAGTGTAAGCAGTGTATGAAGAAAAGTAATGTTCGAATAATCTGGAAGCGTCTCACTGAAATACGATCAATTCATTTTCACACATTTGATGGAAATTATCTTAATTTTTTTTTAATTAAAAATTTGTTGAAAATTAAATTAAACAAAAAAATTAAATTTGAAAAATTTAAGTTCAGAAAATTTTTTCAATCATAAAAGTTCCCAAAAAAATGACAGAATAAGGTAGAAAAATCAGCAACGTTGGAGTTCGTATTGCGACGTTTCTGGAAATTTTGTAAATTATTTGAAAACCTTCTGGTAATGAAAAATAATATTCATAGGAAAATCGTTAATGATTCGAAGTTGTGTTTGACGAATTCGAAGGATTTCTCTAAAGTATTTTAACAGACTTACTGAAAAACTGTGGATCCGAAATGATTGAATCCAAAAATTTATAACAGCAGAGTGAGGTATCGAATTTTAGTTCATTCAGAAATAATTCGTAATCTCAGAAAAGTATATTAGTTTTTTTTTCAAATAATAAAAACAATTTTTCGTAATGCTAAAATTTTTTCTAAGATTTCGATTGATCTACTAAGTAATTCGTCCAGCAGGAAAATCAATTTGACGTTTTGGAGTGTTTGAATTATCTCGCAAATTTTTCTGAAAGAAGAATAAACGTTAGCATATCATGTGTTGAACAGACAATTTTTATTCAATAAATATTTTCAACTCGAACATAATTTATCTATACGTTATACTAAGCATTAAATATATAACATTTTTGGCATAACCCTTATGATTCTCAAAAAGCTTCGATGAAATTCTGCCGATCACTGATACTCGGTGAAATCCATTCATGCATGTTTAACAAGTGATTTAATATTTGGCATTGAGAGACTAACCTCTCTCGATTCGTATTATGACGGCGCTGAACTTATTCGATCGTCCGTAAATTGATTTGAATTATTGAATGTTTTAGAACTTTTATCAGCTCTAACATTTCTGATTCATGGAAAATTTTGTTACGAATTAAAAACTGGATAGAGAAAACCTGAAAGCAATCCTTCGATTCATAAATAAATTGGCTGAAAGTTTTTCCAGACATCAACAGTTTTTAAAGAAATATTATACCCAAATGCAAAAAACTGTGTCGATATCAGTCCATTCCAGATATTTTCAAGTAAATCATGAAAATTATTTTTCAACATGTTCATTCATAATTTTTCTTTTTTATTTTAAAGATATAGTTCAGATGTTTTTTGGCACCCAAATTTCATATCGCTAAATCGAAATGAGAACGTTATTCCAAATTAAAGCAAATTGACAAGCGAAAACATTTCGTGTTGCAGATCGAATCTTGAAATGTTTGGACACAGTCTGTTTCGGCGATGACTTTTCAAACAGGCAGTCTAAAATGATGAATTTTCGCATAAATAACGTGCGTTAAGAACTTTCCAATATCATATCATGTAACATACGTTTTTTTTTTAGTCTACTTTCATATTTATATCGTGTATATAATTATAATAAATACGATTGGCCTTATGCTAGCGTACAACGCATCAAAAATACTTGTATAGCAATAAGTGTAATAATCTTAGATACAAATTGTCGTAACATTAAACACGTTTTTCGTACAATGCGATATACTTATTTCATTACGATATATCATACTCATGATGGCGAGACATAAGTGATATTGTGTGCTCGAAATAAATCGGTGCGTTATTTTTTGTTTTTTGTTTTTTTTTTTTCTTCTTTAGATTATCGAAAAAATATCAATCAGTTTATATTGCACCTCTCCTGTCGATTGACATACAATCGGAAAAAACATCGACATATATAATACACGATACAACAACGTATTAAATAATAGCAGCACGTCAGCTCTATTTATCATTCCTCATCCGTTCTTAATTCGGATCAACTCTATGGATAATTGAACTTGTTTCATAAATAAATCTTTTCACAAATATCCCGATGTGAAATATTCTTGATTCCCGATCATCTTCACGTTAAATTATTTCTGTTCAAGATCATTCTTATTCGCGTGTCTCTATTAATAAATTTGATCGAAAAAGCTCTATTTCGATATTCAATTCGGTTCCAAATCTCGTAATTTACGTCTTCAATGTCATAGAACTTTGTTCATGAAAAGTAATCGGGAATCAAGTCCGCTGCTCCATCAATTAGCAGTAAAAGGGGCCGAGTGCAGCAGTGCAATTCTATTTCCGATTCATCATAGTCTTCTTGTATAGAGAGGACTCTCCAATTAGACCATGCAGGATCAATGCATAAGACGTACAATCTTAGAGGTCTCATGACCGTATTATAGACGTCTAAGAGACGACAATAGTCTGCAATATTGATACAAGAGCTCAAATGAGATGCTGCATGAAAAGAGCTCCAGCGAGACTTGCGTCATCGATAAATGATGTATGGGAAATGAACAGAATCGTATTGGAGCAGAGATGTATATGCATAAATTCGTTTTTGAATAAAAATAATTCAACATGAAAAGGATTTTACATAAAAAATATTTGAGAACACGATTATTTATAGAGACAGTTTAATTACCCATTGAGTTGTTTTAGAATAGAGAAATGATGCATTGAGTTATCGTGTTGCTTGGAAGAATGAATGGCGTCAACAAGTCTCTGATTGTCGAATAACTGTGCAAATATATTCTTCATGTACTTGGGCAGCTGGGATTGATTATGGAAGCAAAGTAACATGTTCAGATTCGTTTACCTTTCAACGTTAGATATTAATTCAGTGTATCGAATAAGTATAGTTTGATTCAAGTTCAGTTTTACTGACACTCTGGCATTTCGATGGTGTAAAATATTTTCAATAGATTAATCATATATCTTTTCGGTATAATGAATTTCTGAGTGACACAGTTGAAGATAAAAAAGTACAAATGGAAACAGAGCTCGCCTAGGGCGACGTCCCATTGATCACAAATTTAATATTTGGTTATCGATCTGTTTTATTTTCGCACTCCAATGGAAAAATCCATCACACCAGCAGTGGTCCAGTGTTGGTTCGGTAATGTTCTTTACAAAATAGCATGACAACTCGACGATGATAACAATGAAGCATGTAACAATGAGATTGCAAAAATCAGATCTTTTTTCTAAACAACGCGTGTGGCTTTTCATATTCATGGAAGACATTGAGAGCTCGCGTTATAACACATTTCGCGTGTAAAATCCTTCAATTGAAAAAATGGCAGCGTTTCTTTTTTTTCGTCTATTTGATTCTGCTGTTTTTTTTTTTTTTTTTTTTTTTTTTTTTTATCTTTGGATCTTTCGCGTACAACCAAGGGTCGTGGCAACAAGGTGTGGTTTAATCATATTGACTAATCACAATTCACAACGCGATTTGACGTCTTCACACAAGGATTACCCTGGCGGGGGTAATATAATATCAAACACTACGATTTTCCGCAATAAAAATTGCAGTTATGTGCGAATTGATTGAATGGGCATTTTTTTTTTTTTTTTACATTTCATCGGAAATGCGATTGTCTGAAATTTGACCGTTTTAGGAAGACCCTGTTCAAACGAGTGGACAATTCAAAAATCTAAAGAGTCCACCTCTCATTTTCTTCTTTTTTTCTTTTCCGGTTTTATAGTGGTTCGTAGCGGTGAATGAAGGAGGTAGTCGTTCACCTCCTTTCCATATACCTTCCTTGCTCTGCTTGTGATAAACGTAGGAGCAGTTTTATCGGAGTTGCTCACTACGTGAAATGACAATGTCAGCAATAGCATGAACTCTTCGGTGGTGGCGTGTCCTGCTCGTGACATCTTAAGACCCTCTGATGAGGCAACAGCGATCTGTCTACCGTTGTTTCCATTCGACGCATCACTCGATCGAGTAGTACCTCAACTGCCCGAGCAATATTCTGCCCAGTAGCAGCGCTCGTCTCCAGATACACCAAGCTACAAGATTCATGTCAACTTTCTTTACTGGTTCGTGATATAGGACTGAACATTTTCATTTACAGCCACTGATCACATCGTTCGAAAATGCAGCTTAAAAAAAACAGCTTCACAAAGTGACTTCGAGAGAAAAAATTCATTCGACAATTCATTGGATTGTGGCAAAATTATTTACCGACCGTCAATAACACCAAAAAAAAATTGGCAATTCGATAGAAATTCCGAAAAAAACGTTCAGTTCTGTATCATAATTTCATTTTCAAGCGACACAGAATTCCGATCTTTGACTTGCCAGGTTTTACGTTTACTTACAAACTGAAGCAGCATTTCTTTGCATTTTTGCCTGAATGAATATTATCATTTATGCGAGAAATCCAAAGACTCACCCATTCTTTTCAGCGAGTTCTCGAGCTTTCTGCTCACTAATGACCCGCCTGTGCTCCAAATCAGCTTTGTTACCGCACAGTATTATGTCAGGATCTTCGCAATAGGCGTGGGTCTATTTAATAATAAATAAGATTTCAAATAGCACGACTTATATGCCGTGCATCGATCAAAGCATTTTCACTTTTTAAAAAATTCTTCTTTGCGACGCTTCGCGATGAGCTTTAGCGTCGATAAAGCAGCCTCATACGAAACTGATTTTTTTTTTCTACATTTCACGCTTTTACTTTATTTCTTGTTAAGGAGTTTCGGTACAAAAGGCAAAATGTTAAGAAATTAATGAAATTTGGTGATAATGTTCTTCAACATCAAGTACGAAAAGACAATTTTTTTCAAAATTTTCTTCTACTTAGTTATTGAGTAATTATGCATTAAAGCAGATTTCTTATGCCCGAAGTGTATACCCATATATATGGAAACGCTATGCTTATACACGTGAACTTTAGTCTTCAATTACTCGATAACTGTGTAGAAGAAAAATCTGAAAAAATTTGTATTGTCAAATTTGGCACTAAAGAATATGTTCACCAAATTTTATAAAATTCTTAACTTTTTGAAATTTTTTGTGTTTTCAACATGGTTTAGCATGGCAACATTGTATCGCCTGTACCGAAACTCCTTAAACTTAATGAAATGCTGATGCCTATTTGGTTATATTTGGTTATACGAAAATTTACCAAATCAATGATCCAGAAGGATCGTCACGACTGAGCTGCTTTACCGACGAAAAAGAGCTTCCCATATTTTTCAATACAACTCTCAATTTTCACGGACTTTGTGACATAACATATAGTGGAGTAGACTATCGTGACTTTCTAGCCGCAACACATGCTGGTAAGTGAACGTACAGATAAGAAATAGAGGTCAGGTGTATAATGGGATGCAAAGAGATAGGACACTTCGATGGCAAGTTTATTATCTCTTAAAAGCATGTTTTAATGTGAGTGGGTGCTCTACTAGCTGGCATATCCGAATGGATACATTAAAGAAGACAATTTCAAACGATCATGCTTTAAAGAGATTTTTTTTGTACCTTGAGCTGATCCAGCCAGTTTCTTACTTCCAGAAACGATTGCTCATTTGTCAAGTCAAACAGGAGAAGGAAACCCATAGAATCCCGATAAAATGCAGTTGTTAAACTTCTGAACCTGTTTGTTGTTATTAATAGATGAGATCGATTGTTACAAATTGTATGGTTAAGAGAAACATATTCGAAGCGAATGTTAAAATAGCATTTACAGGGTATCTCGTATCGTCAAATGGATCTACATCAACGACATTGCGATTTTAGAACAATCGGGTGTATTTCACTTTGCTCGGACGAAAATCGAATAATTTGATTGATCAATGAAAATCGAGTAAAATGATAGTTTCAAAATTGAATAAATTTATAACACGAATTTATCTCGATCCAAATGCAATATTGTTTGATTGGGAAAAAAATTATTGGAAATCAGATTATTTTATCAATATACGAGTCTACTTTTATAGTGCCTCGAAATGGCCAACCAATGTCAGAGTAGCCTGACAATTTCGTGTTCGGTATTAAATAAATAATTTTTTTTTTTTTTCCAACATTTCAAAACTATTTTCGATTTATTTCGGCTTATGGAGAAAATGTAAAATACCCTACATCGATAACATACATTATAATTTAATCGATAGCGGATTAAGAAGCTTGGAATATTATCATAAACTGTACCTTTCTTGACCAGCTGTATCCCAAAGCTGCAGATGTACCCTCTGGCTTCTACCATTTGTTGTCTGATATATCTGTAATAAGAAAAAAAAATTAACGAACGTCCTATAATGCATGAAAAAGGATGTTTTTCTTTCTCACAAATTAACATACGCATTGAATCGATTATCCATTCTTACCACTCGTTTTTCTCGAAAATCGATTCCCACGGTAGAAATAAATCTTGAATTGAAACTACCATCTGTGTATTGATAGAGAAAGCTTGTTTTCCCGACTCCGGAATCACCGAGTGCAAGAAATTTGATTAAATAATCATAATCCATAACTCCTGATGCTACTAGCGACTGATACTGTTGCAAATTCAGTTTTGTTAAAATATTTCTATGAAAATAATAACAATGATAATATGCCCTGGTTCCAGGCTGTGAGAAGAAAATAAAAATAGGTCACAACAATCACTGGCACGCTCGTAAATTGTCAATAAACGAACTGGGCGAAAAAAGAACTACAAAAGCAATACACGGGCATGTGGAAATCCGCTACATTGACACCTGTTGCGGTCGTTTATATTATTTCGAATGATTCGCGCGAACAACGACGTCAACATTCGTCAGATTTAAACGATCGCAAGCCTCACTAAAAAAACGTTCTTTTAGCGAGCAACCTTGAGTGATATTCTACTTGTAAAACAAATAAATATTACTGTCATGAGCTAATCAATTACAGCAGACTAATGGCTACAGTGACAGACTGTCGACAGGTAAGCACAAATATGCTGAACATCAAACAGGTAGGTTAAACAGTGCTGCCACGCCTTTTATTATTTCGAACTTTGCTCGCTCGTGTGAAGTTTGCCACGTTCCAATACTGTTTTCAATTCGTTTCAATTGCAATTAATTTTTTCACTGCCCATTCAAATGACTCAAAAGTTCTGTCATTATTTTCACTTCGAAGGACTTTTTGCAAAAAAAAAAAAAAAAAGGTTCGACTACTACGATTTTTTAGTTTTGCAATTTTTATATTGTTTTATCGACTGAGTCAAAATTCACACCATTCGGTGCAGTAACTTGAACGTTCAACGGTCGGTACAAATGATCGTGGATCATTACAGCTTTTTACGGAAATTCTCACAGTCGATACCACTTTTAAAATGAAGAATTCTTATGATTCTGAAGAATTGATTGGCATATAAAAATGTGCCCAACGAAATCTCAATTGAAAACAGTTTCGCCTTTGCCATTTGAATTAATGTTGATTCAAACTTTATCATGAGGTCAATTTTAAATTATACGAGATGAAAAATTGTATGAATTATCTGCTCTAAAGACAATCCATTTTTAATCTGATACAGATATAAGAAATACTCGAAGGTAATAGAAATAGAAAGATATTTATAAACATAGATAAGGATTAATGGATTGCGATATCTGAAGTAATCGATATATAAAGCTCGATGTTTCAAAAGCATTGCAATCTGATCACTGCACCTGGCTGCACACAATAAAACGTCATTGAAAATCTCCCCGCTATTTTCCGATCGTCTATTCTTCTTTCTCTAGTTCTGCACAGAGAACCACTGTTTGTGAGAATAGTCTAACGACGTACTATCAAAAGTTCTCGTTGTGCTGTTGTCATAATCTCCGAATAAAAAATGGCGAATCCAAACGAAATACCTTCTGTAAAGTTCTCGAATGGTTTGAGTATGCCGATGTTTGGTCTCGGAACGTATCTCGTAAGTAAATATTCCTGAACAATTTATTTTCTGAAGAAGGCTCTCATTTTACTTGGTCCACCGACTTCCATTGCGCCGCAAAATCTGCGGATCAGCTGACGCGAACGATTCAATGAGCGTCACTGAACTGATGCGGTTAATTTCACGTCTGAATTCAACGCGGGCGATTCTAATGCAGAAACATTTTTACAGACTTTATTTTACAACGGTCTTAGATAATTAATTTATTTCACGGTAAAGCTCCAATTTATTGAAACTGTCAATCAAATTGATACTCAAAAAAAATGCAGAATTGAAAAAACATCGTTCATTACTTTAATTCATGTTTTTTTTTTTTTGAAACTCTAGTCCAAAGGTGGGGAAGCAGGAAGAGCAGTAAAAGACGCTATCGATCTGGGATATCGTCACATAGACACTGCATTTTTTTATCTGAACGAAGAAGAAATTGGCAAGGCTGTGAGAGAAAAAATCGAAGATGGAACTGTCAAACGGGAAGATCTTTTCATCACTACTAAAGTAACTTATTTTATGCACTCAATGAAACTCACTATTACATTTTTCCCAGCTAATTTTTAACAATTCTCGAATGTGTCCTTAATATTTTACATTTTTTATGTAAGCTTTGGAACAATTCTCATAAGGAAGACCTTGTTGTACCGGCTTGTAAAAAATCTCTAAACAATCTTGGACTCGAATACATCGATCTTTTTCTGATACACTGGCCGTTTGGTTGTAAAGTAAGTTTATCATTTTACCCAAACGTCAATTTTACAAATCTTTCGCAATGAAATATTAAGATTTTTACGAGAAATTTTTTTTTTTCCAAAATTTTCAAAGGAAGGCGACGATCCATGGCCACTGGACGCTGACGGAAAAATGATCGGATCGGATGTCGATTATTTAGAAACATGGCGTGGCATGGAAGAATGCGTCCGGCAAGGTTTGACTCGGAGTATTGGTGTGAGCAACTTCAATTCCGAACAAATCGAGCGTTTGATGCAAGCGGCCAAAATCAAACCCGTTAACAATCAAATCGAATGTAACGTCAATGTGGGCCAGCGAAAATTAATAGATTTTTGTGCCAAACATAATATAACGGTGACCGGTTACTCGCCACTCGGAAGACCTGGAAATCGATATGGAGTCGGCAACTCGCTCGATAATCCAAAAATTCTTCAAATCGCCGAAAAATACAAAAAAACACCGGCCCAAATAGCGATTCGTTATGTCGTGAGTAAATTATCAAAAAAAAAAATTATCAATCTTCAGCTCAAGGATAACGATCTCGTTACTTTTTTTAAGTATTCTTTCACTGATACTCATTATTTTTCTTATTTATTAAAATGAATTATTATATGATCATCTCCACCACGCTTGTCTCGTTTCCGAATGCAGAACAATTCGATCAAGTTCACCATATGCCAATAGTATTTTATACAAACTTTTCAAACATCATGGATTCTCAAGTGAGCTTTCCTTTACTCGTGTCATTTGTATCAAAAGAAAAGCAATTCCGAGAATCTTCATCCATATTATTGTTTTATTTTCTCATACTCTCACAATTATGTATTTTTTTTTTCTGGACATCATGAAAAAAGGTGCATAAATCATTGTCTGTGTGCGATGAAAACTGCTACAAATTTTTGTATTTATTATCCAGTATCAACAAGGCGCTGCACCAGTCCCAAAGTCCGTCACTAAAAGTCGAATCGAGGAAAATATTAAGATTTTCGATTTCAGCCTTACGGATGAGGAAATGAAGACGATAGAATCATTGGGTACGGGCGAAAGAGTTGCTGCCTTTGCAAAGTAAGTATAACTCTAAAGTAAACATCTGCAAATGATATTCGAGAAACGATTTGGAGAATTTTTGAATTTCTTTTCGTATGATTCTATCAGCGTTATCATTTTTTTCGTTTCAGTGCCATCGACCACAAGTATTACCCTTTCAAAATCCCATTCTAGAGAAAAAAAAAGTGCGTCCAGCTGTACATAACACACTACTGAATGAAGTAAATCACATGAGTTACTCAAAGTAATGGGAGAAGAAAATGCAATGATTAATTTTCAAATAAATTCTACATATTTTTGGAATCGATCAATAAGAATTCAAACCATTCGGTGCAGTCACTCGACCGATCAACGGCCGATGCGAGTGATCTCGAATCATTTTCGCACGATAATACTCGATAATACTACACAGAAAAAAAAGGATTGGTAAATTTAACTCACCATATGCGATCACCGAAAATTCGTTAAAATTGACTAAAATTAGTTTGAATTTAAGACACGGTGTTTGATTCAATGAAACTGGTTTAGTCATTTTAACTGCATCGTTTTTTTAACAGGAATTACCCAATATTTGTTTAATATTACTACATTTCGATTCAAATAATTAAATATTTGTTTGGCATTATACTATACAGGTGGCAACCGATTGACCGACGTATTTTGTTAAATTGAAATGTATATTGTGTTGCGCTGAATCAAGGGTTCAGCAAAATCAATTGACCAGGTTCGACAACAGGTTAAATATATTTTAGCCTTCATGTTTTTAAAATCAAACTATATATATAACCAACATAATACTGTATAAATACCACAGTGGTTTAAATTTACTACAATATTTTGTTGATATCCAAACAACATTTAGCCATCTTTAATTTACCGTGCACGTTTATTGAATACTGGATACTCAAGATTTAGTTGTTCTAACTGAATTTCGGGTGTGAAAGCTTCTTTGTTCAGCCACAGTGTGGCGCAAAGCGTTGAGATTTCTCATATGCAAAATGCGCTCCAGACGGTTATATAAGCAAGAGAAGCCAATGCGACTTTATAATACTGACTTCTGTCTCAGAAGTCAATAATAAATATTTTTACATACCATGGATGGCCAAATCATGACAAATGATTTATATTGTCTATCAAATTTTTGATTGCGCCATTTTTGTTCTTCTAAGGTTCAATTGGTTATTTATGAATCAAAGTGAAAATTTGATGATGACTAAGATTTTCTCTGCAAGAATAGTTCTTCCAACTAAATTATTCGAATACACGAAAAAATTTAAATAAATATAATTTTTTTTATCATGATGTATAATTGTGTTGATTTAAACTTTCTTGTGGTTGGTCAAACTTGATACGTTATTATTTCAAGTCGATATATGGTTGGGTCAACTGTATCTGGATGCAAAAATATTTTTTTTACACATTCAAATTAACTCAATACGTGAGTTAAATTAATGCCATATTTGTTTCGCCACCCGTTATCGTAATATTGGGTTGGTTTAATTCAATTTCTGTTGAATTTACGAATCCTTTTTTTCTGTGTATTAAAAAATCATAATTTCTGTGATAAAATGCTTCGAAAAAAGTATCCATTGAAATCCTTGGTTCAGAACAGTCTTGCCTTCGCAGTTCGAATGAATTTCGATTTAAACTTCGTGATAAGCTCAATTTTCAAATTCTACAGAATCGAAAATTGAATAATTTTTCTTCTCTGAAGATGATTCCTGGTTCATCTGGTACAAATAGAAAATACTTCAGGGTAATAGAAGAATATATTTTTTTAATAAATCAGATTGGTGATTGCGATACGTGTATCAATCGATAAATAAAATCAGACGATTCACAATAATTCTCAGCTGATTACTGGACACAAAAAAAACCCCATTGAAAATCTACCTACTTTCTGCTCTGCCATTTTCGTCCTAATTCCACATGGAGAACCGCTGATTGTATGAATAGTTTGTAGGCCTCTACAGGACCCGAGTTCCTGATCCGAATTATCAGTTTACACATTTTTCCATCATACTATTCTGCTGTGAGGACCAAAGACTACTCGGGTAGGATTACCAAAGTGCAAAAATGTCGAGAACATTTACAATCGACCATTGATACAGCGCAAACGAGGAAAATTCTACAGGAACACTAAGAAACTGGAAGAATAACGTTCAATTAAGAAATTTAAATCCAGTTGATATAAGTTCGGTTAAAAAATCTTTTTACGCTCTTCGTAAATCCAAATGATACTTATACGCCGATGAAGGGAGAATATTTGATAAATTTTCTCTAATTTGTATTCCTTTTCTGACCAACGCAGCTGAGATGCGTTTTCGTTTAAAACTTCGTTTTCTGTGTGAGCTGATTTCCGATTGAAATAATTACTATTTTGATGATTAAAAAAAAAGACAAAAATCTATTTGTGTATAATCTCATGAATTTCTTATAAAAGTCATATTGAAATAAATGATAACTCAAATTGGAGTAATAAAATAATGAACAAAAATAAAAACCAATAGAAAATTCAATGTGTAAACAGAATTTGCAAGCATTTTTTTAGAAATGCGATAAGAAAAGTTTGTACAAGAAAGATTTGTGTGTTAGGAATCTAGAGTGAAGTAAAAGAGTAGACTCGAGACAATTTCATTGAAAAATGAGAGCTCGCTCCAAAGACTCTAAAAATGTTGAGTAGGGATGACCGTGACGCGAAGTGGGCAGTTTCGAACGAAAAAGTGGGATTCACGGAATCTTTCTATTCGAGGCTTACATCCGACGAAGTTCTCGTAATTTCACTGCACCTTGGTGGTTCAATAGTGACTTTTCGACGAAACTAGAACTTGGATCGAGATCTCGGAACATATGCACAGGCCTTAACGTTTAAACTGTCATCAAGACTTCTCTCGTTGGGCTGCTTTCAAAGTCTGCGAATAAAATGGCAAATCCGAACGAGGTACCTTCTGTAAAGTTCTGGAATGGATTCAGCATGCCGATGTTCGGTCTCGGAACATATCTCGTGAGTAAATATTCCTCCACAACGTGTTTTCGTGAAAAGGCTGTTATATATTTCACTCGGTCCATTGACTTTTATTGCGTCGCAAGTCTGCGGACCAACTGACGCCGACGATTAACTGGACGTCACTGGACCGGTGCTACTAATTTCACGTCCAAATTAAACGCGGGTGATTCGAAAACAGAAACATGTTCACGAGCATTTTGATACAGTAATATATGTAATTGTGAATGAAACAATGATAAAAATCCAGATTTTATTAAAAACGATTTTTCAACAATAAAATCTTTCTGAATTTTTTCGTCTATCCACCGTGAAGTTTCGTGATTTATGATTTATTAAAATGTTAACAAGAATTTTACAATGAAGCAATACACTATTTGGATTTTTTTCAAAAATGTAGTCACAAGGAGGGAAGGTAAGAAAAGCAGTAAAAGACGCGATCGATCTGGGATATCGTCACATAGACACTGCATTTTTTTATCTGAACGAAGAAGAAATTGGCAAGGCTGTGAGAGAAAAAATCGAAGATGGAACTGTCAAACGAGAAGATCTTTTCATCACTACTAAAGTAACTTATTTTATGCACTCAGTGAAATTCACTTTTACATTTTTCCCAGCTAATTTTCAACAATTCTCGAATGTGTCCTAAATGTTTTACATTTTTTATGTAAGCTTTGGAACAATTCTCATAAGGAAGACCTTGTTGTACCGGCTTGTAAAAAATCTCTAAACAATCTTGGACTCGAATACATCGATCTTTTTCTGATGCACTGGCCGTTTGGTTGTATAGTAAGTTTATCATTTTACCCAATTGTAAAATTTACAAATCTTTCGCAATGAAATATTTAGATTTTTACGAGACATTTTTTTTTTTCAAAATTTTCAAAGGAAGGCGACGATCCATGGCCACTGGACGCAGACGGAAAAATGATCGGATCGGATGTCGATTATTTAGAAACATGGCGTGGCATGGAAGAATGCGTCCGGCAAGGTTTGACTCGGAGTATTGGTGTGAGCAACTTCAATTCCGAACAAATCGAGCGTTTGATGCAAGCGGCCAAAATCAAACCCGTTAACAATCAAATCGAGTGTAACATTGACGTGGGCCAGCGAAAATTAATAGATTTTTGTGCCAAACACAATATAACGGTGACCGGTTATTCGCCACTTGGAAGCCCCGGACATCGTTATGAAACCGGCCATGCACTCGCCAATCCGGCTATCCAAAAAATCGCCGAAAAATACAATAAAACACCGGCCCAAATAGCGCTTCGTTATGTCGTGAGTGAATTATACAAAAAATAATTTTTTATGATAACGATCTTCTCATTCATTCCAGTTTTTCCATCTGATTTATTCGAATCCTGTTGCTCATGTCAGGAGAAAAGCAATTCCAAAAAAATTGATTCATATTATTTTTCTCTTATATTTTTGTATTATGTTTTGACCTTTTCTTTTAATCGACGTCGGGAAACAAAAGTGCCTAAACTCTTGTGCATGTGTTATCTAGTATCAACAAGGCGCTGCACCAGTACCAAAGTCCGTTACTAAAAGTCGAATCGAGGAAAATATCAAGATATTCGATTTCAGTCTTTCGGATGAAGAAATGAAGACGATAGAATCGTTGGGTACAGGCGAAAGAGTTGTCCCGTTGGATAGGTAAGTTATCTCAAAATTACCATTCAAGAAATGACATCTTTGAAATCAAATGATGCATACATCCGTTTCATTTATCGAACTTTTCTGTGAGACTTTTTGATTTTTTTTTGTTGCAGCGCCAGTGACCACAAATATTACCCATTCAGAATACCGTTCTAGAGAAAAAAAAAAGTGAAACTGTACACGCAACGCCCTTAAGAATGAAACAAATGAACAGAATGAAGAATTCGAAGCAAAGAAAAAAACTTACATATGAATTAATTTTTTTTGTAAACATTCATATACTTTTGATAAATTATTGATAATACGTATCGTTATAATGAATGTTTAGGCTACACGATATAACCCTATCGCGTAGGCAGAGGAATAACCACCCTTCAAGCATCACTCATTCAATCAAAGTCTAATCGACTGAAATTGGGTAGCCAACTCTCGCTCTTTCTCTCCGTCTGGATTTTTCTGGCTCTCTCTCTCTCTCTCTCTCTCCTGCAGTTTTGCTCTCTTTTGCATTTTACTTTCTCTCTCAGTCTCTTTCCCTCCTTCTCTTTCGCATTATAAAATTTACGCAGCAGACAATTTCTCCGTCTCGCTGCCCGGATGGATATTTATTAGTCACAACGTTCATGGAATGTTTCAATCCCTTTATGGCACTTTCCATTGTATATATAGTCAAGCGAAGACGAAACTCTCGAGCCATATTAGGATTGGGACTCACAAAACTTCCGTCCAAGTTAAAAAAAAAACAAAATACCGACGTCGAAGGCAAACGGTTTTCTTTCTCAGACTATTGTAATGGGCGTACGAACAGCAAATAATCCTGAAACTTGTATCGTTAGCGGGTACAACGGTTTATTGAAACAGTGCCTATTGAGTAAAAAAATTTTGTGAAACATTCAGACTATAAAAAAAAGCCGACTGACAAAACCGATGTCTAAATATGAGCAATTGAAAAAGTTACGAATTAAAAAAATTTTACAAAACTTAATCATAATTTATCATTTTTTATGGATTCAAGACCAGATTAAATATTTATTTTTTTCCTATTTATCGACCAACAAAAATCTGTTATTTTCGAATAATCGAAAGTAATCCTGCGGTTTGGAGCAGTGCTTCATTTTTTCTTGCACCCACCATAAAAAAGGAGAAACAGATGACAGTGGGAGCAGCAAAGTTCTCGATTAAATCTAATCGAATCGATATTCAGCATAATAAATGAGAAATGGACGCCATTTTTTTCTGTTGTGTCAAACAATCAAACTTAACCGTACGTTTTTCGTGTTTACGACAAATTCGCATTTGTCCAGATAAGCCCGAACTCCGATCGAGACAGAATTTTTAATATCAGTGAAGATGAAAAGATGAAAAGTAATTTGAAGCGTTGACGATCGATGACGTCTCGGTAGATGAGTTTGGAGTCGAAGTGTTGCTAAAATAATTTAGATTGAGAAAGCGTACAACGGGATAAAAATATCGATAGCGGTATGACGATGTTTCCGATCGAGAAGCGACTTTCGTCGATCGAAGGATGGAGTTTGGTAGACGAAACTCCGAATAATACAAAGCCGAATCAACGCGTTATGATGATGCACGCGATGGATCTGATCTTCACAATGATCGGTTGTATCGTTCTCAACATCGATCATCGACCGAACGTCCAGCGATTCGAAAAGGTACTCAGTCCCGATAGCATCAACACTATACGCAGAGACCTCGAAAATTTGTTGCTTTTCGAGAAAAAGCTCGTAAATTCGTTTATCCTTGCTTGGATCAAAATTAAATACTCGAACAAAGTGATTTTTACAACGGGATCGATCAGCACCGATGGTATATCCCGAAAATTCTTACGTAAGAATGATCTAAGATTGGCCATTTTGCGAGTCATCAAATCTATGATATTTCGTACCAGAGCTAGAAATCGTACGATTTTTCGAAAAACCGACAACCATTCGTTCGCGTACGATCGACCAATACGAAAAAAGCGCTGCGACCGATCGATCGTCGACTTCTTATTGCCGATCGAGTATCCGAGAAAAGTGCGAATCATAGCACTGGCCGAGCCACACAGGCATTGGGCTAATGGAAATATGATTGCCTTCAGAAATCGATTGAAGTCATCAGCAGATCAAAGAGAAAACGGACTATCGCCAGTGACCGATTTGACATCGTGGAAACGCGGCTCGTCCAAAAATTCAACCTTTTGGATTGGAAAAGACATCACGAATAATCACGTTTGCAAAAAATTTCACTGTCCTCTGTGCTACGGTTGGCTTTGGTTGCCGGTAGTCCATGCGATCTACATATTTTCTAGGATACTCATGAGTTTCATTCGATTCTTGATCGAATCGATTCTTGAATATTACATCAAAGAAAATGTGTGATTCGAATGAAAAATTCAACATTTATAAACTATGCGTTTTCTCACAATTTAATTGGCGGATCACCGAGAGACAAGATGCTCCAAGAAAATGCTCATCGCTCTGCGAGTCAATGCGAGATCTTTACTGTTTTCAACATGTGCGCGTCTACGCGTCAAGAAATGTTAATCGCTCCGAGTCGATGCAATCTTTACTGTTTTTCAAGTCAAGATATGCGCGGAGTTTGGGCTTCGAAGTACTGATAAAGAACTGCCTTGTCATGCACCAAAAATAAAACGGTTCAACTATTTTTTTCCATTCACGTTCCAAGACGAACGAAACGCTACGATATTGTGAAATGATATTGCCATCACTGTATCAACGATTGAGTAACAATAATTTCTTTTATTTCATACTATTTTGTCTTCTCGTTTATGTAATCATTCTCATTTTATGAGCTCGAATTGACAAGGCCTACAGGATATCCTGTTAAAACAATGAAAATGTACATTGCGAAGCATTCGTTCATTACACGTTGATTCATTTTTCGCTGAACACAATTCCAATCGATGAATTCATATTAATTTTGTAAACTCTCAACAGTCTGTAGAACGCGAGAGAAAAACAGAACGTTTGGAATGTTGAAGTTTCCTTAATCCCCAACAATTTCATAATCGCAATGAGTTTTAAGGACTAGTGAACGGAAAGTTTATTTCCTTTCGAGCTGATGCTCGATAGCCTTCGAATTCTATAATAACGTTCATACGAAACGTTTGAAAAACACGAATCTTTTTATGTTTTCCGCTACAATATCGATAGATATATTCGAAAACCTGTTCGACAGGTACGACAATACGTTTCAACATTTTCAACGACAAATGAATGAAAATCGAAACAATTCGAGCAAAGAGTCAGAACCAGTTCGCATTGATATCGAATCGTTCATTTACACGACCCTATAGGAACCCCGAATGAGTCTCTTCCGTCTAAAACATCAGTGCTCTTTTTGCAAGATCTTACCCCTTTTATTCTGAGCCATTCATCCACACACACACACATGCACACAAAATACTTTTATCTATGTATCTTAGTTGTATAGCTATACTGTACGTGCATAGTTCTTCAACTAACCGACCGAGTAATTTTCCACGACTGTCGCAGTCAGAGGGTCAGAAATCGTTCTCACCGGATTATTCGCCACCATCCAGTTACGAGTGGCTTCAACACCATTCGGTCTATCGATACATATGTATATATATATTTGTATATATTGTTATTATGAGCGATTCATGGACAAGGCCACTTGCTCGTAATTATGTATACTTGTAATGTACGTAACAAATACAAATACACACATGTTAATACACATAAACATATCTGTAAAGGAAATTCAACAGTCAGGATCTCACTATTTTTTTTTCGTCGTTGTTTTTTCTTGTATTTAAACTCGAGAAGCCTCTTATCAGTGGTAGATTGATAGTAGCTTTTTGTCTGAATGATTATCTGTTCTCGGCAGAACGTTTTGTTTCTTATTTATTCATTTTTGGATTACAAAAGTATATAATTGAAAACAATATTTTTGAATGTCACGCTGATATCATTATCTTTTATTTCTATGATGTGGAATGTTGAACAAATGTATCGAATTTTCATGAATTCGTATTAAACGAAAAAAAAAAAAAAAAACATATTATTTACAATGTTGCATGCTTGCAATGTTTTTTTACAAAGTACTGATAGTTGTACGATAGTTTAATTAGAAGCAGTCGTCTCACAGGCATGTTTATTCACACAATAAAACGCTCGCTTCAGATTTGAGGAGTCTCTTGTACATGATGTGACTCACACATAGAATGGACCGTGTCAACGCATGCGCTGAGAGTCTTGATGGGTTGAGCGTGAAAAAAAAAAACAACGGCCACATCAGAAGTTGCCGGCTCGTGCTTATAAAAACCTCGTGAATAATTCGACCACCATCTAGTTGCTGACTCAACGTCGTTCGAAACACGTTACAGATCTGCCGGTTTCTAATTCAATAATAAAGATTTCCATATTCATTTGCAATTGTAGACAAAAAGGTATTATCGTGATTAACTATTCATATTTTGGGCCTCTGGCATTCTTGTGACTCTAATCGCGTGTGATATTCAAGACTAAAATACGTTCTAAAATGTCACTCAACGTGCCTAAAATTAAATTCTACAATGGCAACGAAATACCCAGCTTTGGGTTGGGAACGTGGAAGGTACGTAATACTTCAATGTCAGAGCTCGTCATCTCTTGTTTGGTTATGTTTTCAACCATTGAATAACTCTCAACGATATTGCGCAGTGCATTCTTATCGCGGTTGTTGCGATCGGTCAAATATTTCTTCATTCTCGATATGTCAATTAATGAATCTTAGCACTCAAGAAATGAATCTCAACACGATTATCAATTTTGTGGAAATGTGATCCTCCACCGATAAGTTCAATATTTTCATTTTATTTCTCATCGTTAACAGTTTTGATTTCATCCACTGATAAGTTTATAGTATCGTCAGGGAAGTGCAGCTCTTCAAAATTTGAGTCTTGTTTCAGAGCACATATTCCAGTCGAATTGTATTTGTAATTTTTTGCCTCATTTGCCTCGTTTTTTTTGCCCTTCTATCAAGGCTCGTAATATTAATTTTCGAAAAATTTATAATTTCAAAGATTTTCAACTAGTGTTTGAATTTGAGGATTCAGTTTGGGCATTAATTACAGAAATTTGGATTTATAACTATTGTGAATAGCTTCCTTCTAGGTAGATAGATAGAATGGAGGAGAGGCTTATTTGTCTCAATTGATTTTATATTTTATCGAAAGCACGTGTTCATGAACCAATATCGTTCAGCTAGAAAATCATGGAAAAATATATCATTTACAAACAACTGACAAAAAATAAACGCAACGATTTTCTCCATGCTCGAGATCAAAGTTTATCACAGCTCCATTAAACGACCTCGCAGGCAATGCATTTTTTTTTTTATATCAGATATCATGCGAAGATAACGAAAATTCGAGAATGTCTTCGGATCGTTGAAAAATTCTACTCGAACGAGAAACAAGCTTCTCACAATCGAAGAGAAAACCATTCAAGAATAAAACTTTTCAATGACTTTGCAAGTGTCCTCTACTTTATTGAGCGTTGCACTTCAATTAAAAACAGAGTGAGCTAAAAATATCGTCAGGTATTCTTCCTTGTGCGGTACGCACAACTTTTTGAGCTTTCTCTAACGACTTAGTATACATCTATCAATCTATATGGAGTCAAATTTAAATTGTCGACAGAGAAAAAGCACCAATTTAATCTTCATCAAATATTCATCAAAACGATTTGCAGTACGTCATTTTTGAATGACTTTTTTTTTCTTTTTGTAGCCCTATAGAGAAAATAGATCCAGGAACTTTACATTTCCAACTACTTTTTGAATTTATATCTAATAAAATATTTTTTCAATTGGGAAAAAAAATGAATCAATTCATGGTCAATCTCAAATATTTGTTCAAGTGAAATGACGTTCGTTGCAAAAAATTAGACAACACGTCAGTGAGCCTACAAACTTTAGCATTGAATATTCAATCCCCGTAATAACATAGACATAAGAATAAATAATTGGTTTGTTGGAGTGCTCTAGTTGTTGGAATCTTACAAATCGATTACAGAATAAAATTCTACGCACGACCTAAATATTCTTACAAACAGAAAAAACGTTGACGAATACTTAAGGAGTTTCGGTACAGGCGATACAATGTTGCCATGCTGAACCATGTTAAAGACACAAAAAATTTCAAAAAGTTAAGAATTTTATAAAATTTGGTGAACATATTCTTTAGTGCCAAATTCGACAATACAAATTTTTTCAGATTTTTTTTCTACACAGTTATCGAGTAATTGAAGACTCAAGTTCACGTGTATAAACAGCGTTTCCATACATATAGGTATACACTTCGGGCATAAGAAATCTGCTTTAATGCATAATTAATCGATAACTAAGTAGAAGAAAATTTTGAAAAAATTTGTCTTTTCGTACTTGATGTTGAAGAACATTATCACCAAATTTGATTAATTTCTTAACATTTTGTCTTTTGTACCGAAACTTCTTAATGTTACTGAATAAACTGCATAACCGATTTTCACCGTTTTCCTGTACAGTCGAAACCCGGTGAAGTTACACAAGCCGTGAAAGATGCGATCGACATTGGTTATCGTCACATCGATTGCGCTCTCGTTTACGGAAACGAGAAAGAAGTCGGAGATGCGATAAAAACGAAAATATCGGAGGGTGTCGTGAAACGAGAGGATTTGTTCATAACGAGCAAGCTTTGGAATACTTATCACAAAGCTGAACTTGTGCCTTACGCGATTGAGAAAACCTTGAAAAATCTTGGCATACAATATCTCGATCTTTATCTCATTCATTGGCCGATAGCTTACAAAGAAGGCGACGAGCTCTTTCCAAAGAATCCAGACGACAGCCCCCTTCTAAGCAACACCGATTATCTCGAAACCTGGAAAGGAATGGAAGATGTCCTGAAAAAAGGTCTGACCAAAAATATCGGCGTGAGCAACTTCAATTCCGAACAGATCGAAAGACTTCTGAAAAACTGCACCGTCAAACCTGTCACGAATCAGGTACGTAACCTACTGGATATGTGTGCATATTTTTTTGCGTCGAATTTATGATCATCAGCAAAAGAAAGAATCAGAAAAGATCAGCAAAAAAAAAAAAAAAAGAAGAGAAAGTCGAATAGTACGAATGACGAGTGTACTTTATTTCGAAAAGGCATTTTTGTTTGGATGATTTGAAAATTTGACTGGATTCATTGAATTAAGATTTGTGGAGAGTCGATAATTCTATTTGGCTTATTTAGAAAAAAAAAACATACTTTATGAAGCTTTTTTATTGCATAATTTCAGATTGAATGCCATCCGTACTTGAATCAGAAAAAGTTATCGGAATTCTGCAAAGCTCGTCAGATCGTTATAACCGCTTACAGTCCTTTGGGTTCGCCCGACAGACCGTGGGCGAAACCTGACGATCCTAAACTTCTCGACGACCCAAAGCTAGTCGAGCTCGCAAAAAAATACGGCAAATCTGGGGCTCAGGTGCTACTGCGCTATCAGGTAAGTTTACTTTACTTCCAGTAACAGAAGATCAGTGTCATGACATCATTTTTGTTTTCATTTTTATTTCATTCATATTTGTTTTTCGATTATTTTCAAGCTCGATCGCGGCCATGTCGTTATTCCAAAGTCTGTAACGAAATCCCGAATCGCTGAAAACGCTGACATCTTCAACTTCAAGCTGACCGCGGATGATATCACTTACATCGACACTTTCGACTGCAATGGAAGAATTTGCCCGATGACTGGGTAAATAGACACGATTTCGTTTAGAAACGATACATTCTCTGATTATCCAGATGAAAAAGAAATTCATTTGGTCGAGTTAATTAAAATTCTTATTCTTTGTATTTTTATTTTTCAGAGCCGAATCCAGCGCATACTACCCATTCAACATCCCTTTCTAAAATCTAATGGGGGAATCTCGTGAGTTTTGCAAGTTTTTATTCTAAGTCACACCGTTCGATGAGATTGGAATTACATTATGATTGCGATCGATCATTGATCGAATTGTGTATTTTGCTTTCCGGCAATCACGTCTCGCATTAATCTCGAATTATTTTTTACACGCCGTTTAAATTTGAAAAATAAATTTCACACGAAACCACACGATACAAGTTTTTTTTAAATTTTATTTCAATCCAATATTTCATCACGATTAAATATTAAGAATTTTGTACACCAAATTTTCAAATATTGAATAAAGACAATGATCTACGACTCTATTTTTTCAACCTTTATTCATTGCCGACAGTCCCTGTTTCTAAACATTTTATTTTTCTCTTTTTTTCATAATCCTTGATCCTCATTACTTTTTAAAACTTTTCTACAATTTTTTTTTAATTTCATCAGTACAGAGGAACGCTCGACGAAGTTTGTCCAAAAAGGGTCAACACTTTTAACCATTACAGTATCCGGTAGTGTTCGATGTTTATTGGAAAAACTTTATGATGTTTTTTCTCGATGATTTATATATTTTACAGTTCGATCAAATGTGACAATTCACATTATTTAATTATACCACAAGTCATATTCAAATCCACGAAAATTAACCGGAAATTTAATTTTTTTTAACGTTAATCTAGCATGACTGCTGCGATAAATGTAAAGCTGAAATAAAATATTCCGAAAAACTCTTCTTAGCTTCATGGCTTATACATTCAGCAAGTTATCGCTATTACATCATAAAATGAAATGATCCATTGCATAAACCAATGATTTTATCGCTGTAGCACATATTTGCTAAAGTTTCCAATTAGCCCCTGAATCGAGGTCGTTGTTCCACGCGGATATGTCATCGAAGAAAAACCGTTTTATTATGCAAAGAAGAGATAACATTGACACTTTGATGATTGACGTAACATCCGCAATGAGCAATATGTGCTGCGAGGCAAGATAGTGAATGTGGAAGAGTCCACCTTACCTTTTGTCTCGTAGATGGAGCGTTTTAACTATCTTTCGATTGATTGTTACATTTTTTTATCGAATATAAGCCAGAAAAAAATAATCAATGCCGCATTCAGTGTCTAGACATCGTTTCGATTGCCTCGTCGGTTACGTATCGCATCGCGATTCAAAAGACACAATTCATTAACGAAACTAAACGGTTGAAGAATATTCTGCTGTTTTTTTTGTCGAAGTATCTGTTTAGAAAAATGGCATCCGTACAATTTTACAATGGAAACAAGGCACCGAGCCTCGGCCTGGGCACGTACAACGTGAGTCATGAATCATGATAGTTATAATCAATTAAACGTGATGAAAATGAGAATTCTGTACATTAAAAGTAACAAGAAAAAAGTTTGTCAATTTTTGGAAATTCTTTTTTTTTTTTTAAAGGTAGAAAAAAAGATTTTTTAAGGATTCGGTGAAGAATATTTGATCAAATATATATTCAACTATGCCGATACTTATTTCCAATAAAAACTATACAACATTTACAACGTTACATCAAAACAGTTATATTTCCTGAATCTCCAAGGGAGAGAATATGCTACTGCAGTATAACGATTGTATTTCAGTCGAAACCGAGTGAAGTGGAACAGTCGGTAAAAGATGCGATCGATGTTGGCTACAGACACATCGATTGTTCACCGGCTTATGGCAATGAGAAGGAAATTGGTGCGGCCCTGATGGCGACGTTTGAGAAAGGTACAATCGGACGCTCAGATATCTTCGTCACGAGTAAGCTTTGGAACACGAAACATCGACCAGAACTCGTTGAGCCTGGTCTAAAAGAGAGCCTGAATGATCTTGGCCTAGATTATCTTGATCTATACCTGATGCATTGGCCATTCGCGTTCAAAGGTAATTTTTAATCGAACCTTTGGTACTAAAAGAATTGAAGAATAAAGCTTACTCTTCGCCTCATGGTGAAAACTTTTGATTTGACAAAGTCTGAGAAAGGGAGGAAAAATATCTTTTTGATTTCAGAGGGAGAAAAAATATATCCCACTACTAAAAACGGTGACTTTGAAACCAGTGACATTGACTACGTCGATACGTGGAAAGCGATGGAATGTCTAGTCGATAAGGGCTTGGCGAAAAATATTGGCATCAGCAATTTCAACTCGAAACAGATCGATCGACTTCTAGCCAATTGTAGAATCAAACCGGTTACCAATCAAGTGGAATGTCATCCGTATTTGAGCCAACTGAAACTATCAGAGTTTTGTGCGTCCAAAGGAATAACGATAACGGCTTTCAGTCCTCTTGGTTCACCGTACAGACCTCGGACCAAACCGGAAGAAGTTTTGCTCCTCGAAGATCGTAAAATTGAATCGATCGCATTGAAGTACAAAAAAACACCTGCCCAAGTCGTCCTACGTTATCAGGTAAGAAAATGATCACTTGAAAATAGATCTCGTCAATTTATCGCACTCGGATTCTTTCAATTGACTAATCAATCGTAACGATCGCGCAGCTCGAACGTGGCCATATTGTCATACCAAAATCCGTGTCGAAAAATCGAATTCGAGAGAACTTCAACATCTTGGATTTCAAACTTTCATCTGAGGATGTACAACAGATTCATACCCTCGACTGTAATCGTAGAACTGGGAACTGGTCGAAGTTCGAAAAGTATATATCCGAAAACTATTTTTTCATTCTAGATCAATCATTTTCGAATCCGACGAATTCTGACTGCCAACTTTTTTTTTCCATAGCGTGGTCAGACACAAGTACTATCCGTTTGGGAAGGACGTCGAATTCTAAAGTTCCAAAATCCAACGTTTAATAGCCGTGGGAAAGTATTTGTTGAATTTCCCTTATAAGTAAAATAAAATCAATATGATGACTGAGGTAGAAGTTTTATTCATTCATCTCCCATTTATAACTTTTTGTTGATTCAAGAATGAATTGAAGGTAAACAAAATGATACCATCGGAAGGGCATTGATCACATTACATTGAGGTAGTTTCATTGAGTTCAAAACTCTGGGAAAATGACCCAATTTCGAGTATCGATACGCTGTATACGTCTCGCCGTTGCTGTTTGAAAAATAACTTTCTAATAGAGCAAAGCTTTTTCTGCTAAAAGAGGAGCTTGCTGTAATAGCAAGCTTTTTCCTTGTAACTGTTTTAATATATTGTTTTCGATCCTCAATGGGCCTGAGAACTTGAAAGGATTCGATAAATTTCCAACATATTCTTCTATCGTACTCATATCTTTTCGACACATACGATTTTGCGATTGAAGTGGAGCAACAGGATTCTGGAGAGGAAATCGACAATGGATGAGACTTTTGATAAACCCTGCCACCATGTCCTGCCTTCCCCAGTACTGCAAATGTTCGAGCTCTGTCAGATTCATTGCCATTAGTAAACAAATTCTTTTTGTTCTCCCAAAATCCTTGCATTGTCCTTGTCACAAATTGAGTACGCTTCAAAATAAAACTCCATTTGAAAATGTCACTCAATTTTTCTTGAATGAGATTCTACAATGGGAACGAGATTCTGAGCTTCAAGTTAACAGCATGAAAGGTATGTAATAGTTTATAGTGACAGGATTGATCATCTTTTATTTCGTTATCGATTGTTGAATCATTCGCAACAAAAGTTCTTCAGATGTTTTTATCACGGTTGTCATTAGTCTAGAAGCAACCCACTTATATTCCATATCTTATCGTTAATAATTTTCTGTTCGTTGTTAATTCAACCGTATCAACAGAAACAAGTACATGTTTCAACTCGACTATTTTCTTTTTTATTCTGTATTCCTCATGTAGTTTCGAAGCTCGCAGTACTCAGTTTTTTAAAATCAAAAATCTGTTTATTTTCGGGGATAATTTATGGATTTTAGGATACTTCTCTTAATAGGGGAATATGGGACAAAGTGGCCCATCGCTAAATTTCGTTTTGTTGGTCAAAGTGGCCACTCACTAAATTCCGATTTGTGGGGCAGTGACCCAGAATTTTTGTTTTTTTTTTTTTATTTTTCGAGAAACTTATAGGTGTTCAAGACTAAGAGGGTGAGAATCATTGTACAAATTGCTAAGAGATATCCATTTTATTTTGATTGTTGACAAAAATCGCATTGGCCACTTTGCCCCGGAAATCGGACTCTAGTGATGGGCCACTTTGCCCCAAAAAATGTTTTTTCCAAGATCCGTGAAACAATAAGGTGGACTGGATTTTGGGACTCAAAAATAAGTGAACGACCAACGAAAATCGCTAAATTCCTCAAGTGGGCCACTTTGCCACACAAACGTATTACAAACAGCTTTTTTTCGAGAACAGCTTTTTTATTTTCTATTTTTGATCGTCTCAGTGTTTGAAATATGATTTTGCCATATACAAGAGAATAGCGTTGTCTTGTTATCAGTAATTTTCACTATTGATTCAATCAAGAGTTTGTTATGAAGATAAAATAAATAAATCTGTAAAAAATCAGCTCCATCATGGTAGATTCGTGCACGTGAGTCCTCGTTATTCCATAATAAAAAGGTCAATTCTATGAATCAGGTATCTAATCACCTTCGTATAGCACATATTTGCTAATCCGTGCAATTGTCCCTGAATCGAGGCCTTTGTTTCATAGATATTTGCGGAGAGAAAAATCTTTCGAGGCAGCGAAGATAATATTGGTTATCATAATCTAATTTTTCGCACACAACCATTCACACTCATCACATATCCGCAATGGGCGATTTTCAAAAACAAGATAAGAACGTTGAAAAGTTCACCTTGCTTTTTTGCCTCGAATAGCGCAGGTTTTATCTAATCCTTATCAAGCGGATTATGCATTTTTTGAACTAATAGAACACAGTGATGAACCGTCTATAACGCGTCCAGTGTCTCAATATCGTTCGTTCCAATCGCAACTTTCAGTCTCGCAGCGTATACCATAATATCAATAAACCAGCACCAACGGTCAACGAATTAAGATATTTATTTCCGGTGAATTCGACAGTTAAATTTTTTCGTCATAAAAATGGCATCCGTTCAGTTTCACAATGGAAATAAGGCGCCCAGTCTTGGCCTGGGCACGTGGAAAGTAGGCCAATAATGACAATAATTTTTCTATCAAATATTGTAAAACTGAAAATCGGGTATACTAAAATAATCTCTTAATTAAATGTTTATTCATCAACATCTATGATATTTTCTCATTCACTGGGTGAAAACATTTCTTCAGTTCTTCCACTGTTCGAAATAATATGAAATTAACAATACTTTTACGATACAGTGACGAACGTAATTTAAAAATTGCTTATTAAAAATGGGTGATTGCACTTGTATACAAAAATTGAATCATCAACATGAATTCCAGTCTAAATCAGGTGAAGTGGAACAAGCGGTGAAAGATGCGATTGATATTGGCTACAGGCACATCGACTGTGCTCCGGTTTATGGTAATGAGAAGGAAATTGGTGCAGCCCTGACGGCGAAAATAAAAGCTGGTGCGATAAAACGCTCCGATATATTTATCACGAGCAAACTTTGGAATACGAAACATCGACCGGAACTCGTTGAACCTGCTCTAAAAAAAACCCTCAAGGATCTTTGCTTGGAGTATCTTGATCTTTATCTGATACATTGGCCCTTCGCATTCAAAGGTTCTAGTTGATCGTAGCTCTGCCATTGGAAGAGCTATTGTAGAAATCTCACGTTGATATGAACGATGGAAATTTCTAATTTACCTATTACTGAGAAAAGAGAAAATTTAATTTTTTTTTCAGAGGGAGAAGAATCATTCCCGACTACCGAAAGCGGTGACATTGAAATGAGCGATATTGACTATGTCGACACTTGGAAAGCGATGGAGTCTCTCGTCGACAAGGGCTTGGTGAAAAATATTGGCATCAGCAATTTCAACTCGAAACAAATCGATCGACTTCTCGCTAATTGTAAAATCAAACCGGTTACCAATCAAGTGGAATGTCATCCGTATTTGACCCAAGTAGAATTATCAGAGTTCTGTGCCTCCAGAGGAATAACAATAACGGCTTACAGTCCTCTTGGTTCACCGGACAGGCCTTGGGCCAAGCCAGAAGATGCTTTACTTCTCGAAGATCGTAAAATCAAATCGATCGCATCGAAGTACAAAAAAACACCTGCCCAAGTCGTCCTACGTTACCAGGTTCGGAATAATCACTTAAAAAGTAAATCTCGTCAATTTATCTCACTCGGACACTTTCAATTGATTGATAAATCGTAATCATCACAGCTCGAACGTGGCCATATTGTCATACCGAAATCCGTGTCAAAAAATCGAATGCGAGAGAACTTCAACATCTTGGATTTCAAACTTTCATCCGAGGATGTTAAGCAAATTCATACCTTCGATTGCAAAGGTAGAATTTGCAGCATGTCCAGGTACGAAAAGTACGTCAATTTTTATTTCCTTCTCTGTCAAACACCTTCAAAATTGAAACAAACTTTGATTAATCATTTTCTTTCTTGTGCACAGCTCTGTGAAACACAAATACTATCCATTTGGAAAAGACGTCGAGTTCTAAAAAGTCCTAAATTATATTTCGTAGACGCCAGAGAAAAGTATTATGCTGATTGACTTTATTAATCAAATAAATAGATGTGATTCAGGGACGTGAAAATTTCTCATGATTCATTTTCTCCTACGCGTTACCTTCCACGGATTTGTAAATTATAAGAAAGTCAATATGCTCCGAGAGAAAGAAATTTGTTAATTCAACAAATTTTTTGTTGGTTCATCAAATCGTGGCGAACAAAGTGAAATTCGTCAACCCAAACGAAAGTCTGGTTCATTCAAATACTCAATTATTTAGCTCAAATAAATATTTCTAATCACGACAAAAACATCGTTAAATCAAGAAAAGTTTTGTTAAGTCAACAAATTTAATTTGTTCGCCACGACTTGTTCATCCAACAAATTTCTTTTCTCACACCGAAATCCCGATTTTCTTATAACTGCAAATATTTTGCAGCATACGTACGTTCAACTAAATTATTCACGGATATAAACCAAATGTTTTGTCGTCTCAACAGTATATTTTGTTATTGATTCAACCATACTGCTGAAATGACAAAAAATTTAGTTAATATCCGCGAATAATTCAGTAGTATGCTGCAAAATATTTGCAGTTCCAACAAAATCCGGTTTTCAGTGCAGTGTGGGATAACCAAAACATAAACGACAAGTTAAGTAATCATGGACCGCCCATTACGAAGGCACTATTCAAGTTCATGATCCAAGACTTGAATTGTTTATAAATTTATTTTACACTGATGCTATAATTTTCAACGGCCTCGTTCTAACGACATTATTATGCAGTTTTGCAATTTCATCATACGTTCATAAGTCACAAGAATCCGAAGAAATATCAGTGTCGTTGCAGCCGCAGTCGCAGCATTCAGAATATTCTTCATCGGTGGCGCTCTGATCGTTGACTCTCGAGTCTTTCAGATGTTCGTATCCTTGATGGTCCAGACTTTCCAAATATTTTGAGCAATTACAAGGAGCCTGGGACTCGTTTATCGCACACTTGCCCATGCAAGGGGGAGCATTTTTCGAAATATTACGAATTTGACCGGGAGGAATCCAGCCTTGACATTTTTTGCACATCGTACCCCCCGATTTTTTGGCAGTCGATAAAAATTGACAGCAAGCTTTTCCCTTGCAACATTTCCATTGAGGGGTAGACGAACGGCTGTAAGATTTGCTCGAGGACTTGATAGGATTCGATGAATTTTTGCAACAGGATGAACAGACGCGTCTTTGCGACCCGGACGATTTTGTGGACAGAGCGGAACAACAGGATTTCGGTGATGAAACCGACAAGGGATGAGATTTCTGATAAGCTCCACCGCACGAATTTCGCGCATTTCGATGTACCGGAGCTGTTCGGGATGAAGCAATCTTACTGGAAACAGAAGGCTTCGAACTGGCTGGACAAGTTGTTTTATCGTGACACGTAGTCATACCCGAAATAATACCAGCGGGTGACTTGGAGTATTTCTATCAAAGAGTGGTACAAACAGTCAGCAAGATCGGACCTTCGTTGTTATGTAACGGCATTAATTTTGTGCAACGAACCTCTCTGGCAATGATTTCTCGTTGATTCAAAGTCTTTTTCGCAGGTTCCATTATCGCCACGGTTCTAGGACCAGATGTTCCCGGTTTTAAATCTGGTTTCTTGGGAACAGATTTATCCTTATGGATCATTTCGTTTGTTATTATCTTTGAAAATTGTTTGCTGATATTTTGGACCGTTATTACTTCTTTAGTATTTTTAATTGACACATGATCACCAATGAGTCTTAACTGTTTGCTCGTTGAATAATTTGAACTATTATTCGGAAGACCGAGAAAGGAAATATTTCAAGAATGTAAATTAACACAGCCCAAGGCAAAGCATGAGTTTCGATATCGATTTATGAGTTACCGAATTGATGATGTGCATAAAACATAATATGCAAATACAATAAAATATAATATGCAAATTGCATTCTCATCGTAAAGAGTTGATGAATAAAAAATTCTCATTAGTCAACACTGTGACTGAGATACATCGTATCTCTTTGCAACAGTTGAAACTTCTTTTCGTGAAGAGTAATAAGGAACCAATCGTTCTATGAAATATTTCGCAGCGATAAAAAACACGGATGAATTCTTCAAAATTTTAGTAATTTCTTTCCAGTAGTTTAGTAATTAATCTTTCAAGTAATTTCTACGTTGTTAGACAGCGACCGTTATTATTATCGCACCGTCGAGCAGTTTAAAAAAAAAAAAAAAATTCAAGAAAAACTGATTGTATCGGAATAACGTGAGATTCGTTGCGCAGAAATGCATAGTCACGTAAACGTTTAAAGGTGACTTTATAATTGAGGAGATCAACTCACAGCCTCTCTTCCTTTGGAAACCATTTTGTTTTTCATATCCTGAACTTTTCTTCCATTGGGTTGATCGGCGGACATGGATTTTTGAAAATCTTTCGAGGTAAGAATGCGATTAATTTGTTCTTGAAATAATGTTTCACGTTCCTCGAGTTCTCTTATGCTATTCTTTAAATTCATTTCTTCTTCCCCAAGTTCTCGAATCCTTGCCAGACATACAAGATCCTCCGAGTGTATCGAGTGCAGACTCGGTGTTTTAGTTTTTGTCAATTCATTTTCGAGGCTCTTTAGTCTTTCGTCAAATTCTCTGTTTTCTAACTCAAGAGATTCCAACTCCATTTCAGACTCCTCGAGCTTAATATCCGCTGCGATTATTTTGTCCTGTTAAGGATAAAGTTCATTCATGGACCGGATGTTCCACTTTTTTTTTTTTTTGTGAACGAGGAGTACTCGACTTCAACAAGAACATTAATATTGTAAATAAACGCGACAGCACGAATGTTGATTTTGTGCAATTGGGATCTTCCTTTTAGAGAAAATCAAGTCAAATTGAACTAGAAAAAAAAAAACATTTCAAACGAATAGATTTCGAGGATAAAAAATAATGAGAATGAGCACAGCGAAGGGATCGTTGACTGATTAAAAACTGAAAGAATCGAAAAAAAAATGTCTGTCTTATCTCGATAACCGAGATTTACCGGAACTCGTCGTATGTCGAATTCAATCGTGCCGTACGTGCAATTCGCCCGTTTCCGTGTTGAGACTCTGAACAGTATTCTTCAGACTATCCACAAGTTTTTCGGTCGGATCGGAATTCGGTGAGATTTTATTCATGATCTGTCGTATTTTGCACATCGGCGGATCGTCGCATTTCGATCCTGATTTCCACATGTTAAAAGCCATGAGAGCGGGTATCGAACGCTCCATCGCTGTTATTTTTTCTCGCAAACATTGCTGACGATTCGCCAAATCTCCCCGACGTTCCTCGATCCTTGAAACTGCATTCTCCAGGAAGGAAGGCCCCTGTTTATTAACTTTGACATCGGACTTCGAACCTGTTTCATCCATTTTATTATTTTTATTCATTTTCCTCTTCGTATATACTATCCAATAAGCAATTCAATCAATCTCAACGCTACAAGAAGTAAACAAATTTGTTTCTGCATTCGTTGAGATGCGAAATTTACTGAAATCAATGAGCATTGGGATTTTCTTACATTTGCAAGAAGCTGCGTTGATTTGACGCGAAGAATATTCTGAAAATGTCCAAAAATTTAAATATCATCTAGCATGAGTGGTGTTTGAGTGAATATTGAGAAATCATTATGCCGTACTGTTATTCGGTAATTTGGCCATTTCTTCCGTATTCACCGATTATTGTTGAACCGACTTTTATTTTTTAAGTTTCAAAGTTTTTCCTAGAGATTGGTCTGACACACGCAATTTTGATACTAAAATTATTACTATTATCGCTCCGAGCAGCTGTCAACGTTTCGTGTGAAAATTGTCGCAGAACAAAAATGGTTATTTTCTTCTATTTAAGAAAAAAAAAAAAGAAAAAACGAATTCATTGCATGTCACTAGCAACCTTTTGACGTGACTACTTTCACACTAAAATTGATTGCTCAAGAAAAGATGGAACGCTAGGAAAAAGACAAAAAAAGGGCGGGGGGGGGGGGGGGAATTCACGTTTTTTTTCGTAACTGAAGTGGGCTTCAATTGGGATTCTCGTATCGGAAATCATCGTTTTGGGAGGTTTGCGCTCAGTCATCATGAGTGTTGAATAATTTCTACACCACAATTGACATCGGCCTATTAATTCACAATCAAAATTTGTGAATCACCGATAACCATCTTGTTACAACTGTAATTTATTATTGGATGTTTGAGGCTTAAAGAACAAAATTTGACTGAAACTGCGAAGAGAAAATAAATTTCATTCCTCATATGTTCAAGCTATTTCAAGTAACATTTTATCCTCCAATAAAACAAATGTCAAATTTTTATAAAATGTTCACACATAATAATGAAATAAATGGCAATGATGAAATTGCCAGTAGCTTGAAAATAGTAGCATCACAGATGATGTCAATATTCATTGCTTTTTCACAGCACCGTTAGAAAAAATATTCAATCAGCACGATGAGTGCGAATACGCTCATCGGCGCAGAAACGAAATCGCAATTCGGCGATAAAATATTTTCCAACTCGTCGATCAAAATTGAACCAATTTTGAAATCTGTTAATACCGAACGAACAATTACGATGGGAGTATCGGAAAATTACGAAACGCGTAGTCAAATCGATCGAAAAATTTTCAGTGCTCCGCCTGGCGTCAAACGTTATAATGTCAAATGGTCCAACATACGAAGAAAGACAGGTATAATTGATTATCGACTGAAAAAAAGCGAATGAAACGCTTGTAAAAGAAATTCTGAATATCGAATTCATCGAAGTAGATGAAAATGAGAAGTTTCGATTGAACCTCATATTAATAATCATATCAATAAAAACTGCAACAGGTGACGAGCGATTCATCTTCGTTTGGCCTCAAAGAGCACGGCCTCGAAAAGATTATTTCATTTACTTCGTACCTCTGCTCCGACGACTGTTAATCGGGCTCATGTATCTGGGCTCCCTTCATCTTTGGCCAGGAGAATTTTTGCCCACAACAATACCATCGAAGGTGCCATTACCCAAGCCTCCGGTCAAGTGTAACGTCATCGAACCCTTGTGGGAAGAGGAAGACAAAATAGCTGCGAAATTATCTCAATAATTTCGTTTTGATTTTTTTGACAAATGAACGAGAAAATATTGAGAAAAAAAAAAAAAATTCTTTTTGAACAACTAACACCATGCACAGCGCAGCATTCAATACAAATAGCAATCATTTTCAAAGTTGATATCTACCCTGTAGCCTTACATCACCGACTATAAGTGTCGTTCGACCGTAGGAGTTGATTAGAACGCAAGTCATCAGTTTGTTTCAATTCGTCGTAGCGGTAACATCACTGTGAATGTACGGATTGTCAAAGCGAAGGAAAATATTGAATGTTGGAGAGGAATTATACAAAATGAAATTGAATGCATAGTAGACTTTATTTTTTATAAAAATATCTTTTTGTAAAGTGGACCGAACAATTGCTATGTGACAAATCAGCGTGGGACCATATCGTCAGTTTTGAGGAACATTCTCTCCATATGTAAATCAAATTTGATTGTTGCTGCATTGTGTGTAATGGAATTATTCATATGATTTGTTAACTGTTTTATTTATTAAATCAATTTATGTATATACGAAAAGTGCTGATTTCAGAAATACATAATGTTGTTATCACTTGACACAGTATTGAACAGATTCCTCGGTCTCTTCAGAGTTTGTGCATCATACAAAGATAAACTTCAACATGGACGTCACAGCATTGATAATTGGAACGATATTGGCAATAATAGCTTTCATCGTGGGAGAAAAATTTTACAGATTTTACTTGTTTCGTCAGCGAGTAAATAAAATTCCTGGACCAACGTTTGCAATTCCATTTATCGGGATGGCTTATGAAATAATAAAATTACCGAAAGAAGGCTAGCAATATATAACAATTTTCAACTCAATTGACAAATCTTTGATACGAAAAGAAAAATAAAAAATTTCACTTTGCAGAGCGCTTGGATTGGTTCGAAAAATTGGCTCATCGTTACAAAGGTGGAATTTTTCGTACGTGGCTTGCTGGCACACCTATCATCGAAATTCGGAAACCGGAATATGTAGAGGTAAAAACCTGAAATCAAATTTTGTTACATTCTCGTGTAATCAAATGTTTTGCTCCAACGATGTGAGAGCACTGCAGAAAGAATTATTATCATATTCCTCGTCCAACTGCATCATTAAAATTCCATTAACGTCCAGGTGATACTTCGGAGCAACGCACAAATTACGAAATCCGAAGGTTATGATCCCTTATTACCCTGGTTGGGACGAGGACTTTTAACTTCAACTGGTAAGTGTTTTCAACGGAAGAAACTATCAATGTACTTGTCCCGAGATTCAACCAAATTGCTTCATCATATTAGATTGTCATCGCGTGATTGATATCATACTTCCTTTCGTGAATCATTATTCAAATGAAGTTATTTTCGTTATCGTGTCACATCATTTTCCTCTATCTACTGATTCTGTCAAATCGTTATTTTCTTTTCGTTCAGACAATCATTTTCTTGAGATTATCTGTCATTTTTTTTGCTCTTCAGGACCTCAATGGTTCCACAGCCGAAAGCTCATAACTCCGTCGTTTCATTTCGGTGTTCTTGAAGAATTCGCTGAAGTGATGATCGAGCAAGCTAATATATTGAATAATTGTATAGAACGCGAAACAAAACTTCGTGGTGAAAAACCAATTGAGATGTTTGAGCTGACCGTGAGATGTGCACTCGATATCATATGCGGTAATTGATTTAACCGGTTCTATGAAGTTTTTATGCCTCCAATACCAATCGTTTCATCTAACGAGTCCAAGCAGCCAAGTTATATGTATATACGATTCGTTGTGTCTAGAAACTGCGATGGGAGTGAAGATCAATGCGCAAGAGAAGGTAGGAAACGAGTACATGGAAGCTGTGAGCACGTGAGTTTTTCAATGGCTTGATATTTCTCAAGTGATTTCTTCCGAGTGACTAGACTGATAAATCTAAAAAGATGGAAAAGCTTCTTTCGATAGGACTTACGGCACAGAAAAACAAGTCGAGTGAATTCGAGAAATTAAAAGTTCCAAAGTAACTAATTTAGCATAGAATGCCCCATATACCTGAGGTAGCAAATGTAGCCAATTATAATGACATCATTGCTGCCAAGTTTCTAATTGTTATCAACATACTTAAACATTCGTACGACCACGCTGGAATGTTGGAGATAAAGATTGCTTGCTCATTGTAAACAGTCTGCTAGAAGTGATTTCGTGAGCATGAAGAGGAGTAGTATTTTGGTTTCATCTATGTCTCAATTTAATGTTATGAATATATATTCAACTACCGTGAATTGCTCTATTACAAAAAAGTATAGACTCGGTGAACCTATAGGGCCAGTAGATGACAAAACTGTCAATGCACTTGTCCCAAGACTTTTGATAATTAAGCTCGTTTCAAAACAAAATATTGTATTAATCGTGATACCATTAGCCCGTAGTAACCACACTTTTATCGAGCATACATACCAACCACACCAGTGTGATTCGAAACTTCGCATTGCCAAACTCTTGTATAAATAATACAAAAGTATTTCGTAATCAGAGTTTATAGGAGGAAAAATCCTCAGGAAACCAATGGTCATAGTTTCGAATGCAAAAAATGATATTTATATATAATTAAATAACGTTATAATTAAGACGAAAATTTGACAAAAATATGATTTAGGTGGTACGTATTCGTACAAGTGTGATAACCATACGAGTTAGTGCTAGTGAAGCTGCACTATCTAAAACTGCAAATGTGAAAAAATTGCGACACTATTAGCCTGATGAGAATGGAGAAAAGTCGCTTTTCATCAGAGAAACAATGTTAAACATTTCGTTTTCTCAAAATATTAAGCATATCTGAGAAAAACGTGTATCTACTTTTCAGTTGTAACTGAATATGCAACTGATAGATGCATATTTCAATGTTAATTGAAGGATAAAATTGATATACACTTATATATAAAAGAAAACAGTCAAATTATAGTCTCATATCCATATCACATATTTTTTAATCATTCCAGAATTTCTTCAATCGCCGTTACTCGATTTTTCCGGCCTTGGTTGATGTGGGATTGGATCTTCTACAGAACAGATTCAGGCAGAGCCTTCAAAGCAGCTGTAAAAACCTCTCACACATTCTGTACTCGAGTGAGTCATCACTTGGATGATTACTACTTGTCCTATTACTGTGCTATTTATGAAGATTAATTCAGTTTTAGCTACGAGCTCATATTTTTCACTATCAAAACTTGCAGGTAATAGAGCAGAAACAAAAAGAAAGACGATCACGATACGCTGAAAACGACAGGTCGAATGGAGAAAAAAACGACGAGCCTGGTTAGTTTGTCTCGATCCTTGGTGACAGTATGTATGGAAAGATAACGAACTTCGAAAGAAAAAAATCAAAATCTTATTCGGATGTTCCAGGAGATCGTAAAAAAAAAGCTTTTCTGGATCTACTGTTGGAAGCAAATGAGACAGAAGAAAATCCATTGACAATTGAAGAACTCCGAGATCAAGCTAATACTTTTATGTTTGCGGTCAGTTGAACTGTCAGTAAATCGCTAATTCAGAATACTCATACAATACGATCTAACTTTTGAGATTAACAAATAAAATGATGATCGTAATAGTATTATGAAGAAAAGGCTTTTGCTGGATTTGTGAGACATTGACAAGCCCGCACTATGAATTCAGGGACATGATACAACGGGAGCTCTGATTGCCTGGACATTATTTTGCCTTGGAAATGCCATGGATGTGCAACGAAAAGTCCACGAAGAACTTGATGAAGTTCTGGGTGATGCGGATGATTCGACAACGCTGAAGCGATTATCCAATCTCAAATATCTCGAGAGAGTTATCAAGGAAGCGCTAAGACTTTATCCGAGTGCACCTGCTATCAGCAGACACCTGACGGAAGATTTAATAATGGGTAAAATAAAAAATATTCATGTTTTTCGAAATATATTTCAACGAAACAATGTTTTTCTTGCATTTTCAGGAGATTACATACTTCCCAAGGGAGCAATATTGAGCGTCGAAATTTATATAATGCACCGAGATGCTGCGGTATGGCCAGATCCGTTAAGTTTCGACCCCGACCGGTTTCTCCCAGAGAAAATTCGAAGCAGGCATCCTTATGCTTACGTACCGTTTAGCGCAGGTCCAAGAAATTGTATTGGACAAAAGTACGCTATGCTGGAAGCCAAAGTTGTACTGACTCAAGTGCTGCGAAAATTCTCTATCAAAAGTGTCGATGATCACTCCACTGTCAAAAAATACGGTGAAATCATACTGCGACCTGTCGACGGTATATTTGTTCATATGAAAAAAAGATAAGAGATTATACATATGACGCGCTTCGAATATGTTATCTGTTTAAATAAAAACAATTTTTCTTCTCTTATCTTGACACTTTATTTACCAGCTATAAATTCACATCGCTTGAATATGACTTGAACCAAATTATATTCGCAATTGCCTAAAAAAAAAAAAATATTCGTGTTCGAATCATCGTCGGAAAATGTTAAAAACCGAAATGAGAGCAGATATGCAGTTTGAGCATCGTAATTCTTACCAAAATATTCTAATGTTCTGATACGAATGCGATGAATTATTTTGCATTATTATCCTCACATGCTACACCCAAGCTGATAGTCCTCCTCTTTTCAAAGTATAGTCAAATACGCTAGAAACTGAACGAATCGGGTATTGCGCACCCCGTTTTTGGCGCGTTTGACGCGAGCCTGGATTGGACCGGATGCTTCCACCACCAAGCGAAAAGTGATCGATATTCGGGCGTATGCTGGGATAAATTTCATGAACCGGGATTTACAAAATCGGGGTCACATTGTAATTTCAGGAAGTTTGGTATCCACCGTAAATGGAGTGATTAGTAACAGTTCCTATATGACTATGCACTTTTGTCACGTTATGGGAGAGTTTTCCTTCCACCGTTCTGTACGAGCTGGACTATTGAACCCGAGCAATCAGAACCGACGTTCTACGATACAGACATATCAATACAGCCAGCAAAACCCGTTTCATTCAGCTGACCCTTTCGACCGGCTCGACTATATGAAACAAAGTATAATTATCACAATAAAGTTATGATAATATTGCCACTCTTACTCAATGACTTAGCATGATTTTTCACCATCATTCTTGTGCCAATAAGATAGAGCAAATGTCTTGCACATATTATATACATTCTCAGAAGCTCGAGTCTCAAGGTAATCAGGTCGTGCGTCGTCGGGGACGACTAGCCTTAGTCAGTCATTCTGACGAGACCAGTGTGCTCGGAAGTGGTTTCACATTTTCAATAAAACATTTCTATTATGATTGGCTCACAGTAGTCTGACGGACATCCGTGTAATCAGATCGAAAACAGAGAATTTGACCTCGCTGCAATTATTACGGTTGCCTCTTACTTCATAACAACGAAGATAATTGCTCTTTTATTTTTATCACCGAGTGCAACGAACCCGTACTAAGGGTTAATATCCGGCGATTTACTTTTCGATTTTTCATCAAAGAGTAAAGGTTTAATCGAAAATGATTTTAAACCTGCTATTAATAGCTTCCGTCGTGGGCCTCATCCTTTACAGTTTCGGAACAAAATGTTACGAATTTTACGTGTTTCGAAAAAAAATGAAAAAGATTCCTACTCCTACGTTCAGTTTGCCATTTTTTGGCATTGTTGTTGAACTGGTAACTGTTCCAAAGGAAGGTGAGTGTAACGAGCTTCTATTAAATGTTTTTTTTTTTTTTTGCTCTTTCTCATGAGCCTTGTCAGTTCTCAATGTGTTCTAATTTATCATAGTCTGAAGAATATGCTGGAGAAAAAATAGTTTGACCACAGGAATGAGTTCTTGGATGATGTTTAAAAACACTTGATTCCTCTTACAGATCGCCTCGATTGGTTCGAAGCTTTAACTAATCGTTTCAAAGATGGTTTCCTGAGCACATGGATTGGAACGACTGGAACTGTACACATCCGTAAACCAGAGCATCTCGAGGTAAATTATCTTTCAACCGGTTTGTACATACAGTACAGATATGTATATCGAGCTCAGTGACGTAAGCTGACTTGCACGAAGAGCAGCTTCACTCTTGGAGAAAATAATTGCAAGCAATTATTTGATTGTTTCAGGTAATACTTCGCAGTAATACGGAAATATCGAAGTCCACGATTTATCATTATTTGATGCCGTGGCTAGGAAATGGACTTATAACTTCGACAGGTATGTTAGAACCACTTTTGTCTTCATTTGTTTAAGCAAATCTCTCTAATTCATCGACGAATCGACGATGTTTTTTTTTTTTTTTTTTTATCGATAATTTTACATCGTGCAGTATCAGTCTTTCTAGTCATTTCTGGAAACGAAAAAATCATATTTTTCCAATAATACAATCGTTTCTTGTATCAGGAACGCAATGGCAACACGCTCGAAAGTTGTTAACTCCAGCGTTCCATTTCAAAATCTTAGAAGAATTTGCCGAAGTAATGACTGACAAAGCGTCTATTTTAACGAAATGCTTAGAACGAGAGATCACAATTAACGGGGATAAACCTTTCGATATTTTTCAATTGTGCGTGAAAGCAGCGTTGGACATAATATGTGGTAATATTCCAGACTTTTGTTACATTATTTTCAATCTTTTTAATTTATGTGCCTATGCGATGTACCGCGATACATAAATGAGAAACAATGTGACTCTAGAAACTGCGATGGGGGTTGACGTGCATGCTCAAGAGACAGTCCAAAGCGATTACATAGACGCGGTACACACGTAAGTCAAAAGTGAATAAAAATAGAACAAAAAGGCTTTTCTTTATCTGTATTTCTACTTGCATTTTTATGATTTCCAGTATCAGTGAAACGGTAACATACCGATTTTTTCGGCCTTGGTTAATGCCGGATATATTTTTTTACAAAACTGCCATGGGAAAAAAGTTCAACGCTGCTGTAGAGGAGGCCCACGATCTCTGCACTCGTGTAATCAATTTTGAGCACTTTTTTTATCGAGCTTTATCCCATGGAATATCATAAGACTCCTTTAGATCATAAATTTATACACTGAGAAAATTTTTTCGTTGATCGGAACATTTCTCGTTTCTCTCAACTAAAATATTTAGTCGTGTACGGGCAACAAAATATTACCGAGATGAGACAAAATAATTTTTAAATGTTGGAACAAATTATTGGTCGAACCAACAAAGCCTTAGTGAAGCTAAACAAACTCGAGTTGAGACGACAAAATATCATCGAAATAAATTGATTCATTTGAACATCCGAACGATTACCTCAAATTGATCATTGAGATTCAAACAAATATTTATTGAAGCAATTAAAATAAAAAAATGCGTAAAAAAATAAATGATACGAGTTGTTTGAACAAAATCATTTGGTTTCGTCGATTCGGTTGATTCGTTTGTAAGAAATTTTCATGATTCAGTGGAATAAGCCAAATCATTTGTCATTGAACAAAAAAAATTGTTCGATCTACCAAATTTTCGTCCAACAAAATGGATCCAGTTCAATGAACAATTTTTTTTTTTCTCGGTGTGAACTGTCGTGTTTTACAATTGTATATCTCCAATGTATAAAAAATGACAATTTTTGTGTACACTTTCCTTATTTTTAGGTGATCAAGAGAAAGCAGCAAGAACGGAAACAAGGATTCGTGAAAGACGATGTATCGGAAGAAAATAAAATGTTCGGTAGGCCACTTCGAAGCGTTTTCATAAAATCACCCTTTTTTCTCCCTTTTTCGTAGTAATATCATCTTCAAAAGATATTTTTTAATGATTTTAATATTTTTCATTGCACTAAAAACACAATTTACCGAAACTTCCATTCTTTGGATGCTATGGACACTCAAAAATTGAGTAAATAAATTTCAAGTTGACGAGTAGCAACGTTATTAATTATATTTATGTATCAATGATGAATTCAATAGGTGAACGAAGAAGAAGAGCATTTTTGGATCTCCTGCTAGAGGCAAATGAGCTCGAAAGCAATCCCTTGACGATCCAAGAAATCAGAGATCAAGCGAACACGTTCATGTTCGCGGTAATTTTATCTCTCAGTCAATAAAATCCTACTGATGAAAATTTTAGTGAAAAAGTGAATAACTACGATACAGAAATGAGATTTTCACTTTTTCTTGTTAATTATTTATGGATCAGGGTCACGATACAACCGGAGCTCTCATTAGCTGGACTTTATTTAGTATTGGAACCGATTTGGAAGTTCAGAAAAAAGTTCATGACGAGTTGGACGAAGTACTCGGTGACGCGGACATCCGGACGACACTAGAAAAATTGCCGAATCTGAAATATCTCGAAAGAGTTATCAAGGAAACGCTCAGGATGTATCCGAGTGTCCCTTCTGTGAACAGATCACTCGTAAATGATTTGGAAATAGGTAAAAAAAAAAAGAAAAAGAAAAAGTAATTCAACGAATTATCTTAGTCACAAACGAAACGGAGAGAATATTTCGATAGTTTTCGATCTCCCCCGTTTCAGTATTGATGATTTTTTTTACTTGTTATCAGCTCAATTATTTTCATTCCAATTACATCGCACACGAAGACACGATCGAAAATTATATTTTAATTGTATCAACTCAGTAGAATAAATAATACACATGAATCATCAGATAATCACATTTTTCTGAGGAATATCGGTTTAAAAATTATTCTCAGCGCAATAACAAAGACGTAATAGAATAGAGTGGGCACGCGATTTGGATTCGCTCGAGTAAATAACAGTTTTCCCACTCTACAGCCTTCCCACTACAATAGTTACTACAGTAATTACTATTTTGTGATTTCCAGGTGATTACACGGTCCCGAAAGGAGCTACATTGAATATACAAATTTATTATCTACATCGGGACCCAGAAATATGGCCGGATCCTCTTCGTTTCGATCCTGACCGGTTCCTTCCAGAAAACATAAAAAATCGACATCCTTTTGCGTACATACCGTTCAGCGCAGGTCCCAGAAATTGCATAGGACAAAAATATGCCATGCTTGAAGCTAAACTGATGTTGAGTCAAGTGTTACGAAAATTCAGCATCAAAAGTATTGACAATCATCATACCATCAAGAAATACAGTGAAATTATTCTTCGACCGGTTGATGGCATTTATGTTCATATGAAAAAAAGATCTGATCGCTAGGATACCAAACATTTTTTTTTTTTTTTGTTCATTTTTTGTCATGCACGACGAACGTTATTTCCTATTGGTCACGTCAATCGAGCGAAAAATCATATTTCTGTAAAAAATAATCCAATAACGCGATCGAAAATAATTCAAGTACTTTGTCGCTATTATTATTATTTTTTTTTCTTATAAAATAAAGTTATGACGCGTGAATTAGCTGTGCATTGTAATCGCTTTTTCACGATTCTGATCAAGTTATTCTGTCTGCCCCCAAATGTCACAACCGTTCTTAAATCGGATAACTGACACCCAATTTCCGTTTTCACGATTTGTCAGGGCAGTCCTGTGATTTTATAACGAGAAGAATATTTTCGACTTTGTATTATCACGTTTAATAATAAATACCAATTAAACGGTGCACGTTCAAATTTTTGTGAAAATGTCGAATAGCTTAATTCACTTGTCTCTATATAGTATACAAATCTGTTCGCTAAAAAATGTTTGGCCGCTTTTTAATCGAAAACTACTGAACCGATTACGATGAATCTTTAGCGAGATTAAAGATCATGATCCAAATTGTGTTTGTGATTTTAAGAAATTTCGATATCTTTGTTTTAACGAAAGAAAAAAACAAAAAAGATTCCGCGGTCAGCAGCTTTTCATGAAATCGAGATCCTAAATTTCGATTATTCGTTAAAATCAGGTTTTAAGAATCTATTCAATTGACATAATTTTCGAAGCATTCCATTACCGGTGGTTTTTTTCCTTCAAGAATTAACGATTGAAATGAAAATCGAATTCTTTCGAAAATAAAAGTGAAAATCTAACAAGACCCAATATTTTGATACTGAAAATTGCTATGAACAGAAATGAAAACGATAAAAATGATGCAATTACTCACTCATCGATGTCTTGTTCCCCTCGTCAATAATGAATCGTCCATCTCCTACGTGTGGCAAAACCGTTCGAGAAAGTGGCAGCTGAGATCCATTTCCAATGCAGATTAACACTACATTTTTTTCGGTCAAATTAGTTTAAACACGTTTTGCACTCGCGAACCGCACCGTTATTCAGAGAATTCAATAGCACTGATTGAAAGTTAATATTACTGTTCACATTTCCGAAATAGTAAGCACAATTGATATTCACTTCCGTTACAGGACACTCGTTGCAGCTGATTACTTTTCATTCAATTTTTTCCAAATCTATGAGTTTGAATCTAGAAGAGCAGCAGCAGCGTTATTTTTCCAACGTTGAAAACGATAGTTCATCGTGATTCAAAATTCAAATCCACTGACTCAAAACACACATTCACTTTTTATACTTAAAAGATAGTAAACGAATGATGAATACGTCAAGATTTCTTTCATTTCCGCGTCAACGAACTTTTGCACGAAATTAAAAAATCCATTCAACATTTCTTTGTTCTGGTGACTCGAAAAATGTATTTCTCTAGTGGCAAAATAAACTTTCTTTTCGCAATTGAATAAGGTCGATGACGAGTGACAGAAAGTGTAATGACAAAACTTGTGCCACAGTTTCGTGGAAAAATCGTGCGTGCTCACGTGGGTGCACGCGTGCACGGGCGCTTGCGTTCTATTGTACTCTATAGCACTTGCGATAGTAAAAACTATTCGCAATGCTGTACATAGCTGCGGTTGTACATGTTTTGCGTGCATTGCGTTGCGTGCACCGTTTGCAGCATCCGGGTTATATGCATGGACCTTGCCTGCGCAACTTCGATATGCGATACAGAAACTGTATCGCGTTCGGAATCAGCTGACTACAGAGTAGATTTATAGCTTTCGTTCCGTCATTCTTGCCGACAATCCCATGGCTTTACGGCCTGCGTGCGTTTGGTGCTTTGCGTTGCGTTGCGCGACTCGCATGTATCGTTGCATCTTAGCTCCGCTTGCGAACACGCGTGCGTGCAAGCATACGCACGATTTTCGAAACTGTAACACAGCCGTCACTAGACTGCCTGTCACTCATCGTGACAAATATTCAAAATAATTCATCCTCTAAACTAGCACGAAAAATAATATAGTGGACAAGAGGCTTGCTTACCGGCTGATTGATTATCAATTGCGAAAAGAAAACTCGTTGACGAAAGAAAAATAAATTGAAAATTCACTACTATTGACAAACGAGAGAATCGTGTTTTCCGACTCTAATATTCGTTTCATAGAGTTTTCGTGCATTGTTTGTTTTCGAGAAATTGTGCCTATTTTTAAGCTCTAATTAACGGAAATCGTGATAAAAAAATTATGAGAAATTCATGGATTTGGATGGTTTTAATAAAAAAATAATAATAATAATAATTGTTATCATGATTTTCCGTTTTTTAGTATTCATCATTGTATTTTTATTTGGCTCAACGACAATTCAAGCCGTTGAAAGGTAACTTGTATAAAGATTTTCGACATTAACTAACGATCAAATAGAATTCTTCAACCTCTCTTAATCCGCACTCTGTTTTATCAATTTCGTTGCAATCAACGAACGATAATGCACGGCATTGCATTAGTCGACCGACGCTCATGCTACTCTCTCTCTCCGCGCGCTCCGCGCCACCCCGCGTCACGCGGGCGACTGAATCGACGTAAGTCCTCGCTCGCTCGCTCCTACCTTGCCCCGCGCATGATCCAATTCCCGCGCATGCCCCTTCCAGCCAGTCGTTCCGACGTGAGCTCTCCCCGCGATCCCCGCCGGGGAGCGGCTTAGCGGGCCAAGCGCGTAGAACGTAAACAAAGGGTATAGAGTCGAGGCTCCACGAACGTAAACAAACCAAACCAGCTAGCGACATTCATTCAGCAATATTTAACGATCTTTGTGCACCGAATCAATATTCGTACGATAATATTTTATAAAAATTCAACATCGTTTTATTCTTTTGTTAAAAAAAAAATCTTTTCCCCGGCTAGCTCTTAGGCTGCATAACAGTGACAGCTGATCTATCATATGTCGACAACTCAGATTCATTCTTGACAAGTCGTGAACAGGGAAGAACAATAGAGAAGAAAAGTCATTCTTAATAATAGAGAAATTTTATTAAATCTTGAGTAAATGATGATTATGTATAATGTTAGGCAAGAAATTTAAATCGCCTAGTGAATGGTAAAAAGATTTTAGCATGCCTATGATTTTTAAGGGGGTTTTCAATGACTAAAAGTAAAGTGTAGCATCGGGAATTCGGTAAGCATAAACGTAAGAGAAAAATTGGAGCATATCATGTGTGTAAATAAATAACGTAACAATCATTTACGCGGTAAAAGCTTTATTTTGTTAAGAAAAAACAATAAATGAACACATTGTGTTGAAAATAACAATGAGAGTGTTATATTTAGTATCAATGGTCGCCTCCGGACCAATACATTCCACCCTCAAGCCGATAAAAAAGTAATTGAATTACGCAAAAAAATAGAGACGAAATTTTTTTTCGGTTTGCCGAATTTCAAAACTCATAGTGCGGACCTTTAACCCAATTTTTGTTTGTGTACTACGTCAAAATTTATTTATCTATTTGATGTGTCGCTATGAGACGTCAAACGTATGTTTGAATATTGAAATTTTGCCACAAAAAATAGTCACTCTAACCTCCAAAACGTACACAAGAGAAGAGCCGATAAAATGAGAAAATGAGTTGAATCCCAGAAAATTAGTGGAAGCAAAACGTAATTATAGTCTAGCGTCAATGAGAGATCGCAGGTACAATAAAACACAAAGTTCTCGAGTGTACTTTTATCGGACTCGTAAAAAGTAATGGAGAAGACAGATAAGGTTATAGAAAATGGAAATGAAGATCCGGGGTCGGCGCCAAAACGAACAAAAGTTGATTCTTTTCAAGGTCAGTAATACCAGGTAATACTTCATCAAATTATAAAAACAGTTCAATGATTTATCAAAGAATTTACGATTTTTCAGATGCGTTCGGTGATCTGAAGAATTCTGAATTTTTTAAAAATGAATTGCCGGACAGTGCGGCTGGAACATCAAGAGCAAAAACAACATTCGCCGGTCTGTCGGTCAATCCAAAACAGGTATTGATAATAAAAATAGTTTTCCAATTTCAGTATACATCTAAAATATATTGTGATCAGGCTCATCGAACTAATTTTTTCTTGCTCGATAACATTCTAGAGAGGAAATCCTCTTTTGAAGTATATTAGAAACGTGATATGGGAATACTCGGATATTATACCGGATTATGTGATGGGTCCGAACGCATGTGCTTTGTTCCTGTCAATTCGATACCATCAACTCAATCCTGATTATATTCACGAACGCTTGAAACTGCTGGGAAGCGCTTACAATTTAAGAGTTTTACTCGTTCAGGTAAATTTGTCTACATACACTTTCGTTTCTCAAATTTTTAAGAAGTCTTCAGGTTTTTTGTTTCATTGCATCTCATGATTTTATGAAACTTTCTTTGGAAGAATACAATTATTACTTTCATAAATGTTTATGATACCAGATAGATGTTCCAGAGCCACATCACTCGTTAAAACATCTCACCCGGATCTGTCTATTGGCCGATTTGACTCTCATGCTAGCATGGAATGCAGAAGATTCTGGAAGGATCATTGAAACTTACAAAGTTTATGAAAGCAAACCACCGGATTTGATAATGGAACGAGCGAATACTGATCCCCATCAGAAGGTACTTATAATCGTACTAATTCAAGGATGATGGTGGCAATAATACAAGCATTCTATTCATTTCACCTAATTTGCTGGAAAAATCTTATTCTTCGTTTACTGGATGATTTTCTATCAAATTAACCAATTGAGTTTTTTTTTTTTTATAACGCTTTCATCCCAGTTATTGGATTCAATGCTGAACGAGTGTTTGATTTAATGTCATTTCAGATAATGTCAGCATTGACAACAGTAAGATCTGTAAATAAAACGGATGCGATGACTCTGATGTCTACTTATGGCACTATCGAAGGATTATTGAAAGCAACTCCCAACGCATTATCCCTATGCCCAGGATTTGGATTGCAGAAAGCCCAGCGGTTGCACAAAGTATTGCATGAACCTTTTCTACGTGAAGCCACTCTCAGTCCTACTAAAAAATAATACTGTATTGTTCCTGATGAACTGTCAATAAATTATATATTTTTTTTCTAAAAACAGTTTGGACTGATCCTTGATCCGTGTTTCTTCATTATTCCATAAACCGATTTAGGTTAGCTCCATTGATAACTTCATTCGAATTTGGCGGGAATTTCGGATTGATTCACGTATTCCATAATATTTGTTCATAATACATAATACATATCTTAGGGGATCGATCCAAAAAATGCACACTTAAAAGGAGGAAATGACAAAAAAAAAGTTATGAAACATATACAGTCACAGGATTCGCTGTCATTGGTTTTCAGGTTCTGTAACGATGCATTTTTTGGCCGTATATAGTTATATCCTCTAGCGCGCAGCGGCACAATGCAAACAACACAATTTGATTTTTGATTTCGTCGCTTTAGCCGAAACGAAAATGGCGGACGAGGATGTAAACGGTGATTCCGACGAAGTGCAGCAAGAAAAATCGCAGAAAAAAGCTGCCAAATACGACAGCGGTGCTGCGGATTTGGAAAAAGTTACCGACTACGCTGAGGAAAAAGAAATAACATCATCCGAAGGCTTTTCCAGTGTAAGTTATTGATTACTCTACACGCACGTGGGTTCTTCAAATTGTTTATTTTCATGCTAAACTTTACATTTAACGAGAACGGTTGAACCAACTCAAACTCGAATCGTGTAATTATCTTTTGTATTTGAATTTGCGCTGCTTAACAGAATCAGTTGATCATTCATCATAGATTGCTCATTCATTCGACCGAACATAACCTGCAAAATCGATTATTCGTGCATTAAATTGATTGTACGACGTGTTTAATGAAAATTATCACCGTTCATTTGAAAAATCACTATTAAATAAAGGTTTAGGTTCGATTAATTGGTAATTTAAAGCGATAAATTGGATGATTTTTAGTCCATCATAACCTCAACTTTGTTACCTTGGCTCATACACCTCAACACTATTTGGATACAAACAGAATTTGATTCAGTAAATAATTCTGTTCTCATATCATTTTTGTTTCTCAACTCTATATTTTTAGATTCTAAAGGTGTCACCGAAATTGAACGCAATTGCTTGATATTTATTATTACATTCAATAGCAAATGGTTTCAAAATACAAGTGGAATAAAAAACATTTTCTTTTTAATATTTGGCGTCAGGACGCTACCGTGTCTCTAGATTAAATAAATTGGTTCGGATATCACTTGCGAAACGTTTTATAATATCAGTTGACGTCTGATATCAATTGAAAACTTGAAGAGTCATAGTAAAAGATTTTACATAAAATTTGGAATTCCAGAAATGAAAACAATTCTAGCGTCTTGAGAACTAAAGGGCCGCGATCAAAATTTATTGTATCAAAAACTTTGTTGAGTGTTTTGTCGAATTCAGAATTTTTTGAAAACAATTTGTGAAAAAACTCAAATTATTGTAAGGAAGGTGAATTTTTTGATAATTGTACCGCGTGTGGAATCCAGTAAAATCTGCATAATCTTGGGTAAAAATCGTCTTCTATTTGATTCGGCAAAGAGCCAAAGATCTTTGATCCAAAAGGACATATCGGTACTCTGAATGAACAGAAATTTCATAGCAAATGCCTCAGCGAAACAATTGCTTTTGCATTTACAACAAATTTTGCAGTCTAATTGTGTAATTCATTTTTGTACAATTTAGGCCCTGAGTATAATCGGAGATCGCCGCAACAAAGAGGCTGCAGAAAAAAAAGCAAAGGAAAAAGAACTTCTTAAAGTTTCGATAAAGAAAGAAGATGTTGATCTTATTGTAAGATAGTTGTTTTTTTTTTCAATCCTAATGGTTACAGCATTCGCTCGTATTCTATTTCATTTTTGGTTTGTCGGCAGATGAAAGAGATGGAAATAAATCGAAATTTGGCTGAGCGAACTCTGAGGGAACATAGGGGTGATGTTGTTGAAGCTCTTGTCACTCTTACCAACTGAACTAATTTTTCAAACCGTCTACAGAAAGATTGTCAAGAAATTAGGACCTCATTATCATTCAACATTCAAAGAAGCCTAGAAATATAAGATCGAGATGTGCGTATTTATTAATATTTTATTATTCCTACATTCGTACGGTTACTTATTTCATCCCAAGTATAACTGAAACGAACGTCCCATTACCAAAATATAATGAATCTTTATAAAAAATGGCCGATTCAATAAATACCAGGTTTAGAGAAAAAATAATTATTTTTGTCGTTTGAATTATTATAACCTTCGTAAGTAATTGAAAATGTTTAGTGCATCATTCCTCCAAATTTTGTACATAACTCTTGGCAAAAGTTGTACATAATAAATCTTTTTTACAGAGATTTAGAAAAAAAAATAGAACAATAAAATAAATGATTATAATTGTATGTATCAAAAATTGAAATGTTTAATTCCAAACTTACCGTATTCGTAGTAATCACTGATTGCACTTATTCCAAGATTACTTTGATGTTATATAATATTCACCGAATTTGTAAAACTGCGATCAAGTTTCAAAGCCTGATCGAATCGTGTGAAGAAATTTAATGTCAACGCCGAAAACAAGATCAAGAAGACAAAAATTCTTTTTAGCGCAATATAGTACGAGGGATAGTGAAAATCATTCATATTTATCTTCATTTCGAGATTATGTAATGAAAATGTAATTTATTTGATGTGGTGCAATGACTTAAAATAAATGGAAAAATGAACTTTTGTATATGAGCTGGGATCGATGAGCAGTACTCTGTACCAGCAACTACCACTACTTGACGCGTTCGTTACGGAAAACAAACAAAAAAAAACGAAAAAATAAAATAAAAGATGGGATTGAAAATGTTCCTCTCGTTAAATGCAACATACAATGGAAGTGTATCGGACCGCGATGCAGTGGTAGCCCTTGACACAAACGTACTGAGTTTCTTCTTCGTTTTGTTTGTTTCTTTCCTTTTTTTTTATGATGAGGTAACACTTGTCTTACTTGTACTTATTTTATCAAATAATCCAGTCATGCGTTCACATATTCTTGCTGCAGTTTAAACCGTTTTTTTTTTTTTTTTTTTTTCATCGTCCGAATGAATGCTCACAAAACTGTCATTCGGTTAATATTAGCCATCAGAAAAAAACTTCCGATTTAACAAATTAAATTACGGCTTTATTTGCCCGACAGTCCCAAAGTTCATTATTTTCTTCCTTAATCGTTTAAGCGTGTAACAAATAAATTTTTTTTCGAATCAAGCGTATTACAATATATTTGGACGGCGGAAAACGCGCTCCATCAAAAGTTCGTATTCTGCCCCAAATTGATTTTATTTAATTTATTTTTTTTTTTTTTTCGATCTTTATCAAACTATGGCCCGGAAGGAGGTCTTGTACAAAAAGGTGGAAAAATTCTATCTAAACGACATGCGATCCCGTTGAATCTTGAGAATTCATTGGGACTCGTCGATTATTCTAATTATGAGAATGATACGTTAGGTCACCTAGCGGTATTTAATTTGTATTATCACAATGTGTAATAGAAGCATCGATCGATCGATCGATTAGAGCGCGTAATCCGTAGTCATTTAAATTTTTATTTTCATTTTTTATTAATAAGATATTTTTTTTTTTTCTTTCATTCCTTCGTATACGCGAAAAAAGAGAACGAGACAACAGCGATTGTGTGATCGAGAAACAAAAGAGAACACAAAAGTCAAAGAATTTTCGATGTTCAATCGGTTGCTCATTGGTTTTTCGTGTACTTACAAAATAGAAGATATGTACAGTGAAAAGCTTTGAATAACGTTCGCAGATGTTGATTGGCTTTGGGACCGATCGGTCAATTAATCAGTTTCTTCTTAATGAATAACTTCACTGGCTACGGGATCGTTAGAAGGTGGATCTTTGCCCTTTTTTTTTTTTTTTTCATTTCGTTTTCGTTCTTTTTTTTCGACGACAATCGATGGGAATCAGAGATACAGTTGCAGTAATTACATTGGACTTATCACAGAACATGTATGGCATTAATCTTCGTCATCATTAATGTAAATGGTAAGGTATTAAACATTTAAAACTTTCGGTAAAACTAGGTCGTAGGATCGGGAAGCCAGTACAGTACTAAACGACAGATTATTGTTTTCTTTTCCTTAATTTCTCGTTAGTCCTCTTGTTCTTGGGTTTGTTTTTTTTTTTCCTTTTCTCATTCTTTTATTTTTATTTTTACTCTCTTATTATTCTCGCTGGTTTGCCTTTTTGGTTGCCCATAATTCAATCCACCACACACAAATTTTTGTATTTCCGTATTCTCATCATCGCTGCAATTCAATAATTAGTTACACAAAAACGATTAATATTGTTTTTTTCTTTTTTCATGCTATAATTGACTAACGTTTATTTATACAATTTATTTAATCTTTTTTTTTTTTTCTTGTCTCGTTATCTCATCGATCATCGAATCATTGAAACTCTTCCCCTCCCCGTCTCCACCGTAACAACGTCGAGTTTTTAAATGCCGAACCTCACAGATATTTTTTGGATTCATAATTTTTGCTTACGAGTATCATAGACGTTTTATTTATTTGTTTGTTTGTTTTTTTATTCCCGAATTTCCCTCACGAATAACGAAAAAAGTGAAGAAAATTTTGATAAATTATGGACAACCCTAAACTCGCAATCACAATAATAATTTTTATAAATCTCCTCACTTTTACGATGAACTATTTTTAATTACGGAAAATTCGTTTCTAGTTGTTTGCGCTGCGGCGATTGGAATTTATTTCATTTATTTTTTTTCTAATTATTCTTTCGTTTATGGTAATAGTGAGATTTTACAAAATTATTATCGTACTGACCCTAAGGTTCGCATGGGTAAATATTTTCAGACAAAAAATATATAAAAATACAGGACAAGAGGAAAAGGTGCGAAGGTTCAAGGGACGAGGAGGAGGAGGAGGGAGGTCATGGGGCGAGAGGAGAGAACAGGAGCGGGTCACAGATTGTGTAGCATTTTTCGTTCAACAGTAATCAATAGTAATAGTCGTATCATCGTATTTAAGAAGAAAAGAGATCATAAAAAACACTAACTAGAATCATTTTATCTTTCCCCGTGTTTCTTTTTTCTTTTTTTTTTTTTTTGGAAGAGTTGTTTTGCACGCGGTTATACTTCATTTTTGTTTGTTTTTTTTTTTTTTTTCATTCTCGTTTATCGTTTATTACAATTAAAAAATCACTATTTCGTTCAATAAACAAAGTGCCTAGCCCTCCCCCCCACCCCCGGCTGGGAAATACCGCTTGGCCCTCAATATTCTCATGCCTCATTTCTCTAAACAATTTCATTCGATTTTCTCTCTTATTTCCAAGCTCTCTCCACTCTCTCTCTCTCGGTTTTTATACTTTTCTTCGTCGTCTTGTTACTTTTTTTCGACTTGACAATTTATCTCGGATATAAAATCTCTCCGGGGCTTTTGCGGTCGGAAGGTTCCATGTTTGATCCATGTCGACAAAAGGAACAAAGTATCTCGAATATAATCGGTCGTTGGGAGGGGAGAAGAGGGAGGACTCAATAGAGATTGGGATGTTTTTTGCGGCCTTTTTTTCCGCCTATTTTTCCCTCCTCTCTTCTCCTGCAAGCGACCATCTTATCACAACTTTCTGTGTGTCGGTTATCAATCATGGCGTGCCTCCGATCCGGTCTTGGTCCTTTGTTCTCCAATCACACTGTGTTCTTCTCGCTCTCTCCAACTCGTTTTCTCTTTTCTCCGTTAGACATAAAGCTCTTTCCAGTTCTTCATTATCTGATATTCTCGCTTCTCTCTATTTCTCTCTCTCAATATTTGTCAAAGTACTCGAAGTCTCGTGAGTTGACAAATAAAACGATTTATATTTATTTTCCAGCAACTTTGATTCGTGCGGACGAGTTGAAGGGTCACACTCGAGCGAAGAAGTCGTTTGTGAATCGGTGAAAAACTTGACAAAACGATGCAGCGGACAAGTGAACACGGCGATGCGTTGCGCGGGCGGTTTTAAAAAAATCAAAGGTGGGCGCTCTGTTGAGATCAATTTATTCTCATTGATGTTTCTTTTTCTCTTTCTCTTTCATTTCCACGTCCACCTTTTCGTACTCCTTTTCCACGCATTTATATCCATTCACAACATGCATGGAGATATCACGTATTTCGTATCATCTGTTGCAGGCTTTCAGTTTCATATCCATAATTCGTTATTGTTTTATGTTATCGTGATTTCTGTATCGTACTTTTGCACTGTCCGATATTCCACTGAACACAAGAGTCTGGCGCGCGGGTTGAGAGAAGAACGCGATAACCGAATAACCAGGAGGTCGAAAATATTATTTCAAACTGTTGTTCCATTCGCAATCGAATTTTCTTATTCTTTTTGCTTCCATGTTTTTTAAAATTATTATTATTCCTTTTTTGTCTGCTCAGTTCATACGTAATTATATTGTCCACGGATATTCACGCCTCAGGCTCGTTCGTATCAACGACACCCACACATTCGCACACATTGGCATACACACAAAGTTATTGGCGCACTAGGAAACACATTTATTTTAGCACTAATCGATCATCACTGTACACGAAAGTTCAAGAGGGATGGAGATGAGGCGGCGATGACGTCGTCGTCGTGCCGGGTGCAAGAGGTGATTGCTTTCAGCTCTGTTTTACACGCTTACGGGGTGGACCGATCGGTGGTATTTGTTGGGTCGCCAGCGCCCGAAAAGCTTCCGCTATTAGGTGGGGATGCGAATTTACCATCGACTTGAAGCCCGATGTATCCATCACGTCCGTCGCATGTCTGTTGAGAAAAAAAAAAACAATTTTCCAATGATTTGACATGGCTCACTGAAAAATCGAAGTTACTTGGACATAAAAATTTTCCAACAACAACTAAATTCCAGAAATTTCTCCATCCCGGTAAGTCGAGTTTCGAGATCGAAGTTTAATCATTTTTTTTTATCATTCTATTGAAATTATTTGATTCTAGTCAAAACAATACTGAATGGTGGAATGGTAATTTAAATTTTGACACCAAATTTGTAGGAATTCTGAGAAAGCATTCCACCAAAAAACAGCGAAAATGATGTAATCCGTAAATCTAGTGTTGAAACAAATCAATGTATGTGTTTCTTACGTGTTAATGAAATCTATGGCTTGCGCTTTCAATTGATCAGCGCTATGAAGATCGGCAAGTATTAATATTTCGGCGGCATTCTCTATCGCGAGGCTCCCACACAATGCTTCTTCGCACATTATTTTGAGCCTCTCAAGGGCGTACTTGTCCGCCGCTGCTAAAAGATCGTCCGCCATTTTCTCGAGATTTGTCGCTGTACCCGTGTAGATGAATCTTAACATCTCCCTGAGTACTTCGTGGTCCACGTCGGTAATATCGACACGATTTTGTTTGCGTTCCTCCATTTCATGCTCGAACATTGCCGAAAATACGGGACTGCGAGCTGGTAAAAAACGAATGAAGAATTAAAAAAATTGGAACAACTTCAATAGTAAATTAATGATTGATTGAAAAACAAATACACCGAACTGATCGGTGCATTCAGACTTCTTGCTAAAATCTTTTCTTCGTATTCAAATATTTTCAATCCTTAACTTTTCATTTTAAATGGTAATTTTTTTTTTTTTTTTTTTTTCAATTCAAATTCAAAATAAACAAAAAAGGTAATTTTAAATGATAAAAAACTCCAAATTTGTTGAATAACTGTAAATTGGTTAGAGAATTTATTGAGAAATGGAGAAATCAAAAATTGGTGACTTTTGAAAATCTTAAAAATAAAAAAAACGATGGAAAATAAAATAATGATTCGTTGATACATGAAATATTCAGACTTGGTGGATTTGAGAAAGATTTCTAAAATTTTACCTGCTAATACCGCTTTGTGCGCTTGAAACTCCCTTCCGCAGACGGTAAGTGTAACGTCGCTGAATTTTTGGCTCTCGAACAAAAGCCCAAGATCATCGGGTAGCCGACATTCGGGTACTTTGAAGGGTGTCGTATTACTCTGTCCCGGATGGTTGGTACAATCGGCGACGACGCTTACCTGCGAAACGAGGGGAGTAGAAAAAAAAAATCGTTGACGTTTTAGAGCCCGGCGAAACCGCTGGTTCGGCAAAATATTGAGACAATAGCAACATAACATACAAAGGTATATACCTCACAGAATATCGTGAGTTTGTCATCGGGCAACAATCCATTCGCTTCGTCGAGCAAAAAGTCTCTTCGTATGAATTTTTTGAATCCCCAGTCCTTTCCCTGCACGAACCTGTAAGCTCGTTGGCTCTCTGAAACCATACAAAGATATAACGAATTAAAGAATGTTTTATTAATCAATCTTTATTTATTTATTTTATTTTATTTTATTTTTTTTTTCATTAAATTGTTGAAATATTTTAAGTGAGCAGGAATTCGATAAGGTTTCATGATATTCCATTATTTTGTCATTTAATTTTTTCTTCATTTTTCTTATAAAATCATTCGACTCACCCATAGCTTTGGTTTCTTCCCTTTTGGCATTGAGAATTGAAAATTTGAACTTTGCTCTGACTTCGGATTTGTTGCATGATACGAGAAGTAGGTAAAGCGACAAGTAGTCCTTGCTCTCTTCATCGAGACCCTTCGGGTTCACTCTCAGGCACCTGAAGAAGAAAAAAAAATCAATTTTATCAATAGATTCGACTAAAATTTCGTTCCTGACTTTTTTTACAACTTTTTTACAGATTAAATGGCTTGTTAATTATCAAATGATTTTTAAATCAGTTTTTTTTTTCATATTCATTGCTCCAAAGTTCGAAATGTCATTTATCATTATTATTCTGATTTTTTCAAAGTCCTTGGACAGCTAAATCTATTAATAGAACGAGACAATGGGTTTTAAATTGCTCGTACGCCATGCACAGAGATTATTGAGTGTGGTCACGAACTAGATTTACCAATCGGACAATCAATTTGAATCTGCCATCGACAGATTTCAATTAAAATTTTCCGGACGTCTATATCAAGTGGTCGTTTATAGTTGGCCGTGTTCGGAGCACTCGTTACAAAAATACTCCAAGTATTCATGAGCTTCGAAAAATACTTCGACGAGGCTCACAGTCCTCAATACAAAAACGATTTTTTTTTCTCATTCCACATTAAACTTTACATTCACTTGCTGGAAAATAAAAAATAAAAAAAAATTGCAGTGCAACTAATGAATTGATTCGTTACATTTTACGGAACTAAAAATTGAGTTTTCGAATGATCAATATCAATTTTCTGCAGGTCTGATTCATAGATTTTGAAGAAACAGGAACCAAACCGATGTGACTCTTTTGGGAGATGAAATTGACTCGGTCCGAATCGGTCAGAAAGCTATGATCGATAAGAAAACAGAAAAAAAAAAAAAAAAAAAAACGTATGAAATCGATTGAAAAGTGATGAATAACTTGCCATTTGAGTTTGTCGCTTGCTCCGGCCGAGAACGTCGACGATTTGAGTACTTCGCCCATTTCTTCTCGGCAAAAGCTGAAGTTGTTTATCGTCCACATGTAGCTGAATTTGACCACCTTCACCTGTGCACACAAGACCTTCAAATGGGACACCACGTCAGAGCACATCATGTGTACACCAAAGTGTATACTACAATCTTAACTAGATCTCCTTCAATGGCAACATCGATGGACAAAGCAACGGAAATAAGAATCGAAGTGTATAATAATCGATGGAAGGTGAAAAGCTTGTTGGCATTCATGACGAAATCGTCTTCGTATATTCATTTCCTTTCATTTATCGATCTTTTCCCCAAGGTCATTGAGGCCGAAGAAATCAAAAAAGAAATAATTCAGCCAATTGGCTAATCGTTTGAATAAACAAATTTACGAAACGGAATCTCGAAAGACGATCGAAGATTCTGTGACTACAGAAATTCATTTTTAATTAAAAAAAAAGCCTCCAACGAATTCCGTATTCAAAGTCCTCAATTTATATTTCGCTAAAGAATATTCCAACTCGTACACCGATTGGATATCGAAGAGAAAAACTGATCGATATAAAATTTCGAATTTCGAACTAAACTGTCGTCATGGCCAACGGTTACCTCCAAATCCATGAATTTAATAACGATATCAATCGGGGCACTCATCACGGAGTTAGAGGATTCGAGAAGATTTTCAATTGATCCGAAGCTTTTGGGCTTTTCGATATCAGAAAAAAATGTCTGGCTGAGTAATGTTTTTTTTTTTTTTGTTTGAAAAAAAAATCGATTCAACGATCGTACACATGGTAAAGCGTGCTCGAATCGTCTGGTTTTGTTACACGTGCGAGCTCGACATCAGGGACGATTGATATAATCGGCGTGCTATCTTTCCTCCGTTCGAGGCTTGGAACACACGAGGTTATTCAAACTAATAATAGATATACATGTATACACATCTATGTATTAAGCTCTGTATATGTATTCAGGCGTATATGAATGTTGGAAAAATTGAGAGTAAATATGAAGGAGAAGAAGAAGAGAGACCGATTGAAACGAATGATAATGTGATAAGAGAGACGCTCGATACCGAGACACTAGTCCGTTGTTCGATAACGATGAATAATATTCGTCAAAACTCTGCTCACGCCTCACGTGTGTACTTCCCTGTTCGTCGAATCCTAATCCGGCAGTCCTTGAACGTTGTAATCGTTTTTTTTTTATATCGCCTATCATTTTATTGTGTTTCCTAGCTTGTGGCAACTTGATATTTGTAGAATTTTTAGTAGAAAAAAAAAATGTTCATTCCGTCGATCCACTTTTGCTTTAATAAAAATGTTTGAATGAAAAAAAAAATCAATAAAAATTTGTTCGATCGAACGATAAAATCGAGCGATTGAGAGACACGAAAAAAAAAAATATTTCGTTCCTCAAGTTATCGAGACTCTCGTTTATTTTCGTTTGATTTTATCAAAAAGGTTCTAACATCCCAAAATTCGAGGATTGATCAAAAAAAAAAAAAAAATGTATCATTGAGCTGAAGACGACTTTTAATAATTTTTGTTGCGTAGGCAGTGATCGACCATTTTTAATGGTAACAGCTTTTTTTTTTTTGTTCGACTTTAGACCGTGTATCAAAACGTTAACAGCCGTTTGGCGACGGTAAATGATACGGAAGACCTTCGAGCGTGAGCGAGCGAAGTATTTATTCGTTGTTTTATTTGAAAGAAAAAAAGAAAAAAAAATGAAAGAAAAAAAAAACGTTTATTGGCTGGCTAGAATAATTTTCAGACAAGAGGAGCGTACGAGGTCGCGACGACAGACGAATAAAGTCTAGCTCGAGATCCGGATGTTCTTGCACGAGCAGTCAAGGATAAAGATCGAGTTATTCTTTTCGAAAAATCCACAATGGTTTTATTTATTTATTTATTTATGTTTCATCAACGAAAAAGATTTTATCATTTGAAAAACGTGTGTACAAAGTCGGGAGGAACTGCAAAAATCGTGTATTTTCTTATGAATTTTATTGCTCACACGCTGACTTCGCGTTTTTTTTTTTTCTTTTCAAGTTTCTCATATTTTTTAGGAGCTCTTTGCATTTTTCGAGTGCCGGTATCGCATCGATAGATACAAATGGGCTTTGAGGCTTGAGCGAGCGACGAAAAAAAAAAATGCTGAAGCGTTCGGCGCGATTGCATTTTGAGTAGCGCTAAAAAATATTCTTCATCAACGAGATATCAAACGGTCGACGCTTCAATTCTCCACTCATCGAAGCCAGTCAAGTCGAGCGAAATAAAAACGAATGACGGAGAGGTGGGGGGGTGAGAGAATGGATGATAAGCTTTGCGGACGAAAAGGTTTAGAGTAGGCGAGGTCGAGCCTCGCGTCTACGAGAAGTCAATGATCTGTGACGTCATTGCCGTCGGAGATTCACAGCCGACCTTGACGATCAACGGTGCCCGAGCAACCAGCGCCAAATCTATTTATCTACGCTTCATCTCCGTCTCTCCGATTGCGAAAAGATTAGAGAATGACATATTAAAAAAAAATAAAAAGAAAAAGAAAAAAAAGGTGAATGTGTGCTCGAAATATTTGGCGATGTAGGAGAGTTTTTTATCCGCTGATGATTCACAGAAAAACGGCTGTTATACGTGTGAAAGTACTTCAATCGTTTTGAAAAGAGAAAAAAAAAAATTGGTAGCCAGTAATTTTAAATTATTTTTTGCCGAATGAATCATTCGGATATCAAAAAGGCTCTTTTCAGAGCAACCATTTTATCGATAATTGTTACAATTATTTTTCAAACACGATTGAAAAGCAAGGAAAAATAAAGAGCGTAACAAAATTTTTATATTTTGTAAGAATAATCGATTTTCGAATGGAAAAAAAAAGTAAAATAAAATGACGGAATGAGCGCGAACAAAAATTATCCTATCAAAACGAGAAGAAAACAGGAAATTTTTCGGTGCTCCTTATCGAGATTTTTTTTAAATCTTTTTGTTAGATACTATGCGATGGGCAGTGAGGCAAGGATTGAAGAATGGAATTTGTAACTCAAGAGATTTTAGTAATTTTCGTAACGGTTACTCGGAAGATACAGTTTTCGCGTATTTTCATCTCAAACTTACGTTCGTAAGCAGAACATTTTTATTACGAAACGAGTAATAAAAACGTTACGAAAGATGAGTGAAAACGTTTGTTCGGTAAGAAAGATTGAAAATACGATTGAATATATAATAATTGACAGAACATTATTTCGGCTGATCGACGAAACATATACAAACTAAATGAAGATTTGAAAAAGAAAATAAATAAAAAGCTATATATGTTTTCTGTGACTAGAATAGATTCAACGAACTTAACAGCCTCGAGTAAAGTACGGGGAGAAGCGGGCGTCGGAGACCGGAAACGCGTGAGGTCAACATTCGCGAGTGTCTATGGTGTTCTCTGTGTACGAAGGTGATCGACCATGGGTCAATGTACCCTCCACATCTCTCGTTTTCTCTCCCTCCTTCTCTTCCTTCCTTATATTTAATCCAAATCTAATTGAATAACTCGATAAACGCATACAGAATTTTTAAAACACTTTTAAATGATGAATTTTTCTGAAAACGAGATCAAAGTCTGTAAATCCAGAAAAAAAATGGCAAGAAAATGGACGAATAGCCAAAACTCTGATAATTTTTCAATCTACGAAATGAAATTAACTTCGACGATTCGAGCTCCGATAAACTCGTAACTAACGAACCGAAAATAGAGTTACGACATCGAGTATCTAAATCGCAGAAAAGTAGCTTTTTACGTCGGACAGATGTAACGCTATAATTAATCCAGGAATATGACCAATTTTAAATTACGTTTGGAGAAGCTTCATAATCGTTGTTTATTCTCGAATAAGATCCGAGCTGGAATTACCACGAACGATGATTACGTGACCGATGTATTATTATTTTTCTATATTCGAGATGACGGACGTTCGGTTAAATTAACTGTGACAATGACCGAAAAATCTTGAGCGTTACGCGTTAATTGAATCACAATGGATAAACGATTTGAAATGTATTCAAATACGTTTTGGGACGATGAAATTAATTCACGTTTGCAGAGTGCTTATTTCCTTTCAATATAAATCGACTTTTTAGACGAGTAATTTTTTTCAAGGCGATACCAACACCGTTTCAGGCTCCAACTTTCCAGTTGTTTTTTCAAATTTTTCATTCGTTGTCCGAAATTGCAATGATTTTATGAATTTTAGCATGAAAAAACCGATCACGATTGCGCTCGAATCCCTCGTTACCTGAGTGGAGAAACAGGCTCGAAAAATCGAAAATACGTTGCAAGCTCGCGATTTACCGGAGGGAAAAAAAAAAGTGGCACATGCCTTTTAAGGGCTCTCCGGATAATTTGAATAACAAAAAGTCTATTCGAACGGGAGATAATTCCGAAAATATATGAAAGCATGTGAGAGGCATGCAGAACAAAACGAGAGAAAAAAAAAACGGGTAGGGCTGCTCGTGATGGTCTCTTAACGAGCTCGTAATATAGTTGCATAAACGGAAACGTTTCCTGGCGAGGACAGAGTAGAGAATGAGGAGGACGGAGAGAGGTCGAGGAACGCGATCGATACGGAGAGTGCGCCGTGAGCTGTGTACATGTGTGCAGGCGTTGAATCGCTTCGGATTTTTCGAGTGCATGTGAGCTTGGATGAAATTTTGTTCTTTTTTTTTTTTTCTTTCCACGAGTACCGGGGGTCTTGAACGTATTGTCGTTCCGGGTACAGGGCCAAACTGGTTGAAAGATTCAAGGAATCGTCTCGATGAAACGAAAAAATAAAATAAAATTAAAAAAAAAAAACATGGAAGAAAAGCGGATTCGTATAATACGAGATGCGACAGTTGATTGTTCATGGGTGATTATCGGCGAAACACTTGGAGGAAGTATTTGGATGAGAAAATATAGAATAATGTGAGCTTAAACTGCGAGTTTTTTGTGGGACGAGAAAGTTCACTCTGTTCAGTGATGATTGATATTGACGAATGTTTCAAGATCGAAAGCCGAAGTGGGAACAAAATGCTTTTGGAAATGGGAGCACGAATCGAAAAAAAAAGAAGGAAAAAGACGAGGCTGGATAAAATAAAACGGAGAAAACGAGAGAAGAATCGAGAGAGGAGGAAAAGTACGAGAAGAAGAGGAAGAAGCAACGCGAGAAGAATGAGTTTTCTGGTGAGAACTGGGAAGAAGGCAGAGCTGGTACGAAGAGGGCCCCGGATCGCAACGAGTGCGGCGCGCGGTCGACGCCCCGAGAGAGTCGTTCAACTCTGTGCTGCTGGTGTGCATTGGTGGCCACCACCGCTTGTCGGTCGTCACCGAGGCGACGTGGTTCAGCGAGTGAACACGCGAGTGCGCGCGAGCGCGAACTCGCCAATCGGCCTTGAATCATCCTCCCGTGGTGGACGCGTCTATGAAGCTGGTAGAGTAAGCCCCCGCTCGCCGACAACAAGGGAGAAGGGGGAGGGGGGGGGGCACACACTCTTTTGATCGTGGGTTCAAGCACCAGACATTGCTTAGAGCTTCCGGCTATACCCAGAGCCACTGACAAAAGCCTCAAGAATGTAGCTAACGATCGAACCAGAGCCAAAACAAAATAAATCGATCAAGAAAAAAAATCATTTCGTCAAATCTCCTATCAAAACATCCGAAAAACGAATTTTCGTGGGGGAAAAGAAAAAAAAAAAAGTTTTTACGTTAAAATAGCAAATGCCAAGTGGCATTTAATCAAAATCGTTACGACGCTGTGTAAACGGTTAAATATGTCCAATTTCCAGGGATGTATCGGCACTCGAAATAAAATTTACGGCCCATACGAGTCCTTTGGATTTTGAGAATTTTGTCGAAAATGAAAAATCAAGTTTGCGCGCGACGTCATTGAAATCTTTCTTACGATCACATCGATCCTAAATCTCAATTATACGCTTGTAGACCCTTCGTCATTGTTGGATAATTAGTATTCATTGTTTTCGTACAAAAGTGTACTTCGGGGGTGTTTTTACGTAATTGAGTTTCGAGTTTGATGTGAAAATGAGGTCCATGTACGCTAATGAGAACTTGGACGTAAAGTGGAGAATTAAAATGTATGTGTATGCACTAATACATACAAATTTATAGACGTTTGCATTGAACATGAGCGCGTATACGTGCATGTTCGCGTGCATGTATAGACGAATGATAGGAGCTGAAAAAACCCGGCTTCGTATTCCCCGAAGAGGAAGAGTGACGGAGAGAAAGATCGAGAGAGAGAGAGAGAGAGAGAGAGTCATGCACGTGTGGACAAGAGAGAGAAAATTGATACCGCAGGAAGGCTACAGGCGGAAAGGGCGAGAGGCGGAAGAGAGCGAGAGAGAGAGAGAGAAGGGGGGAGGGGTGAAAGAGGAGAAACGAAGAGAGCCCTCTCCGAGGAAGATATCTAGTTGCAGGTCGTTCACTTGGCAAGGGAGGACGCCGGAGTGCCAGTAAAAATAGATTGAGAACGCACGAGCAGCGGCCCCAGGAGTCCGACGCCACCGTCGTCGTCGTCGTCGTCGTCGTCGTCGCCGCCGCCACCGGGTTCACTCACGCACAGTGCCGTTTTGCCAAACCAAATTTTTGTTCCTTCTCTATTTTCATATTTTCATTATTACCAATTTTTAAATCTGCTTCTCTTTTCATCAATTTTTTTCTCATTTTTTTCGCTCTCTCTCTCTTCCTTTCTCTCTTTCTTTTTTTATCCTTCACCCTCACACTTTTTTTTTCTAGTGAAGACAAAAAACTGAGTATAATTTATCGAGCGCTCTCACAAAAATGACGAAACAACAGTTTCGTCGTAATCCCATGGGCATCGCCACCGAGCGATATCGATTTTGTGCATACCTTCTACGACCTGATATAGCTCTCTTTCTTTCCTCTTCCAACCTCTCGTTTTGTGGTATTAAAAAAAAAAAAGAAAAAAAAATGATCAATTGTTTTCTATTCTTCGAAAATCGAGTCTTCCAAGTTCTGTTCTCTATTAATTCGAGTCTGAAGTTTTTTTTAAATCAGTTTCTTAAAATGAAAAATTCGAGAATTCGGAGAGAAAATATTCTTGCAAAAACCTGAAAAAACGTCTGCAAGGAATTCGGATCGATTAAAAAACCGATTATTCGAGTTGTTTTTTTTTTTGGCTATCGATTTCGTCAGATTTTTCATTTCCCTGTCCCACGAAAAGTTCACGCGTTTCGACAGAAAACTATTCGAAATTTCGACAGCCGGATCATACGTCAGAACCTCACGAATACACTCTGCTGCTGTCCATTTATTCGATGGCATTAAGAGAGGTCATCTGGTACCGAGTGAATCAAAAGAAAAAAATATCACGACTATAGCAAAGTTTAAACTTTTCAAACGATTTTACGAAATCGTAAAAAAGTTGTTTGGATATTTTTTTTTTTTAGCATTTAATAGAAGTTTTGTTAAAAACTGTTGGTCAATGCTTCCGAATCTCATGTTTACTGACGGAAAAATCACAGAAATGCATAAAAGACCGTTTTAAATTGGAAAATCTGTTTTTATCAAAGAGTTTCGGTACAAAAGACAAAATGTTAAGAAATTGATCCAATTTGGTGACAATGTTCTTCAACATCAAGCACGAGAAGACGAATTTTTTCAAAATTTTCTTCTACTTAGTTATCGAGTGTAATTACGCGTTAAAGCAGATTTCTTATGCCCGGAATGTATACCTGTACATATGGAAACGCTATGCTTACACACGTGAACTTTGGTATTCAATTACTCGATAACTGTGTAGAAGAAAAATCTGAAAAAATTTGTATTGTCAAATTTGGCGCTGAAGAATATGTACACCAAATTTTATAAAATTCTGAACTTTTAGAAATTTTTTAATGTTTTTAACGTGGTTTAGCATGGCAACATTGTATCGGCTGTACCGGAACTCCTTAATCTCGAACAAAGTATCTTAAGGAGTTTCGGTACAGGCGATACAATGTTGCCATGCTAAACCATGTTAAAAACACAAAAAATTTCAAAAAGTTAAGAATTTTATAAAATTTGGTGAACATATTCTTTAGTGCCAAATTTGACGATACAAATTTTTTCAGATTTTTCTTCTACACAGTTATCGAGTAATTGAAGACTAAAGTTCACGCGTGTAAGCATAGCGTTTCCATATGTACAGGTATACACTTCGGGCATAAGAAATCTGCTTCAATGCATAATTACTTGATAACTAAGTAGAAGAAAATTTTGAAAAAATTTGTCTTTTCGTACTTGATGTTGAAGAACATTATCACCAAATTTGATTAATTTCTTAACATTTTGCCTTTTGTACCGAAACTCCTTAAGGGCTTGAAATTTTGACAAGTGATTTCGTTGATATTGATAATTGTATTAATTTCTTTTTTTTCAATACCTATTTGTTAATTCGATTACCAGATGAAGCTCCTTAAAACCGTGTGATTCGAAGAAAAGTTGAAAAATCGATTGTTATTCTCACGAGGCTTGTCGGAAAACGAAATGATCGAGCTAAAAAAATGAAAATGAGAGCGACGAAGAGGAAGCTCAAAAAGTTGGATGAACCAGACTCGATTAGAGGATCGATAAAGCGAAAAGAATTTTTCTCCATGCTTCGAAAAATGGAGCTCTAAAAAACTTCGCAAGTTTTGTGCTATAAAAAAATATTGTAGATAGTTTGATTAGAATTGAATCGAGAAAAATGTTTGATCAAACGTGAGCAATTGAAAGGAATCTCGAAAAATCTTTAGTAGACGAAAGTTTCGATGATAATTTTGTATCTACCGAGCGAGCAGAAAAAAGTAAAAAAATTTCTGTAAAATCGACTGAATCCCGATCCGACAAAATCATAAATTTGGAACATTTTCAATTACACACACGTTTGACTAAAAATTCTTCCAACGGCGATGATTCCAAGTCTCCGATTGGCGATGAAGACAAAAAAGATTGAAAAAAAAAAAAAAAAAAAGTTCCTTCATCTTCAACGTACCTGCGTGTAACACCAATTTTCAGCAACCGGGGTGTTTGCTTCGGGTGGCGGAGGGCTCGGTACACGGCTTACTGCCATGCTACTGCTGCTGTGCAGATTCGAGCTGACCCGCGACGTCTGAGGCGCACAGTCGCTCACCGCAAGTCTGTAACAAGAAAAAAAAAAAAAAACAGATGAATATAATGATTTGGATGATTGAAATCTCCAAGAAAAAATTTCACGAAAAAAATCATACGAAAGACTCGATCAGAAAGAAAAACGAATAACTGACGACTGAAGCGAGGCTGAAAATCATTGACTCGAAATTCGCGATATTCGATCAACTTCCACCGTAAATGTTGAGCCATTTTTCTACAGGATGAAGCGACCCGAGCTCGTTCGGGGCTCATTTAAAATTCTAATCCACTCAGAGACAAGGAAAAAAGTTGTAAAGTCAAAAATCAACAAGAAAAAAGACAGGGCGAAATGACAAGTCGAATTATTGAAGGACAGAGAGCGAGCAACGAGAGTGGAGAATGAGTTAAAAGTGATTAAAAAAAAAAAAAAAAATGCTTTAAAAGGCTAAGGCATACGGGACACAAAGGAGAGGAAGCGAGATAATAAAGGGTGCGGTATTCAGGGCACGCGATGCCGATCCTCACGTGAGTCCAAGTACGGTGCGGAACTACAAAACCGTCGCAAAGACTCCTCGGTTTGTTGTTGTTCAACGTATATAGAGATAAAGAAAGGGAGAGAAAGAGAAAAAGAGAAAAAAGAAGAGAGAGAGAGAGAGAAGGAGAGTACGTTAGCCCCGAAGGTTCATTGGACCTGCAGCGTGAGTTCTTTCGATCTTTTTCCTCGGCTAACCTTCCTTTCGTCATTACAATTTAAAAACGAAGCACCGACGCACTCAACCGTTAACGGACGAGTTATCCGGTACGAAGAAGAAAAAAATTCTGATTATTCACGCTCCCAAAGTAATACGTTCGAGAATCGAGTTATCACGATACAGACGGGATTGAAAATGATAATAAAAAAAACTAAAAAAACGTTGTTCACTTGACCGTGCTATTGTCTTTCGGCTCGCTCGAGACGGCATTGACAAGAAAGCAGCGCTTATGAAGATCCACTTCGAATCGGAATTTTTAGTCGATGCTGAAACTAAGATTTGATTTTTTTCATTTACTGAGCGAGCAAAAAATTTCGATGGAAAATAAAAGAAAAAGTGATGAAACCCTCCCAACACCCTGGCACGTTCCCGAGTCGATAAACGTGGCTCCAAATATCGTACACTGAGAAAAAAAAATTTGAAATTGTGGCGAACAAATTAAATTTGTTGATTCAACAAAACTTTTGTTGATTCAACGATATTTTTGTCGTGGTGAAAAATTAAGTATTTTAATTAACCAAATTTCGTTTGGGTTAACAAATTTCATTTTGTTCGCCACGATTTGTTGAACCAACAGAAAATTTGTCGAACCAACAAAAAATTTGTTGAATTTACGAATTCATTTTTCTCAGTGTACGTATGAGCCCAAGAAAACGATGACATTTCGATATGACCTTGAATCGAAGAGCGACGAATGACCGTCGAGAGAAAAATTGCATCGAAATAGAATGGTGTTTCAGGCAATTACAAAAAAACCGGTGCATTTTGGTCTCGTTATGATCGGAGAACAAAACTATTCAAAAGTCCCTTCCGCTGGAAGGTGACCTTGACGCGTGGCATTATTCCGAGAGATCGATATTCGAGATGGCGATTATTTAAGGATGATGACACGCAGAAATGGTGCAATGGGAAGATTACACGACGAGGAGGACGTGAGAAATGAAGATAAACTTCGTGTTCGTAGGAGACTCGATCGAGAATTGAATTCGATGAAAAATGAACGACGAAAAAAATGTTCTGTTTCCATGATTCTTGTGTGTGAGAAGCACGAATTAATTTTTTCGATGATTCGATTGAACTGGATGAGATATTTGAGAATTTGGAGACTGGAGGAGTGTGATAATTTGAGAAAAAAAAAAAATATATGAATGCAGGATCGAGATACGTCTTTGGAGTGCGTTAGCCTCGAAGGTTCATCGGACCTTGTTGCACTGGACTGTTCGAAGAAGAAACGTGTACATACCGGGCTCGACTCTCGTCGTAAGCTATTATCTCGTGCTTTCATCTCTCTCTCTCTCTCTCTCTCTCACGCGTTCCCCTGTATCTCGATCGTCTCGAAGAATACCGAGTATCCTTTTTGTTTACCAGCAAAAAGTGCAAGGAGGAAAATATGATCGTGAGAAAAGGCGAGCTCGCTGCAGCATCGAGATACGAGAAACGCAGCACGAATTGGTTGAACTCGAGGACGAAATTCGCAGATTTTTTTTTTTTTCTTTTTCGAAGCTCGAGCAACGAAATTCGGCAATAAACTCGGGATCGAAATGGAACTTTTTATTCGTTATTTCGCGGTCAAACACCAATATTTTTCTCCTCGTAAGGATCCAGACAATTTTTTAGACTCTTTGACTCGAAAAAATTTACATAAAGAACCGAACGAACGTGAATACGAAATAAAAATCGTGAAACAATCTACAAAAAAAAAAAAAAAGTTTCGTTCAATCGAAATGGAAAATTTGACGGTTATGGCGGCGTCCGTCCAGTCGATCAGGCACGCACTTCAGACCCAACCAAAAGTGTCTCGCTGCTGTTAAAAATATATATTTTTTTTCTTCCTCTCCTTTCATATGCCTCCTAAAGAAGAATCGGAAAAACTTTTTATTGGCTATAAAAAGGTAGTGAGAATACCGAAGACTTCTTACGAGTCGTTCGAAATTTTTCGGTGCTGCGGGTGAAAGCGGATCGGAATGATTGACGGAACGAGGCGGCGAACGCGTCTACGTTTTGACTCGACGGGCTGGCAGCATTTAGGCTATGTGCATTTGACACCCCGCGTCTGAGCCAATTTGTAAGCTCGTTCTGTAAGCCAATTTTCACGCGAAACCTTATATACTCCGCGGGAAATCAACACGTGACACTCCGATCAACGATTGCGAATAAAATCAAACTGTTTGTTTGAACTTTCGTCGCTTTATTTTTTTTTTTTTCATTCGTTAGCAAAACAAATAAAACAAACAACGAAAGTAAGTTTCGAGGACGCTTCTTTCGAAATTTTGAGCTCGCACGAGTATTATATCGATATAAATTTCATGAAATTTTCGTTGTCAACGTCGTCGCAGCGATTATAAATCTTCAATAAATGAAATTAAAAAATGAAGAAAGAATTGACAAGTTTTTTTTTGTTTTGTTGACTCTCCGACAACTCTGTGAAAGTCTCGATATTTAAATTCGAGGAACAATCGACGTAACGCTCACGAACATTGAAAAAAATAGATTCGAGAATCGAGATAGTCGAACGACAAGGTTTGATCGTTACGAGAGAGATAAAAGTTTGGGATCTCGTTGAATAAGTGGATAAAAACATTTTCTTAGAGAACGATGACACAGAAACAGGCGCCATGAATTCAATGGAGCATGTGTATCCCCATACGTGTATATAGCAAAGGGTCAAAAAGTTAATATAATCGATGGGATAAGTGGTACGTTTGGAAAGAGTCGAGTGTGTGTGCACTCGGCCTCGTTTTTCAACTGAAATTATAAGGAAAGAGTTATTTGAATGTAATTTCTAGGGCCTCTCTCTCTCTCTCTCTCTCTCCTCGCCTCTATTCCCTTCTCTTTTTCTACCTTTTCTCTACTTTTTTTTTCCTTTCTCTCTTTCTCCGTCTCTCTCTCTCTCTCTCTCTCTTCCTGGATACTTTTAGCCATAAATCGAAATGGCGCACAAGCCATGCCTCCTCGAATGACGTCTGACTTTCACTTCCACGCTAATACACCCACGTTAGTTTCGTACTAGATACCAGCACACCGAGATATTTCGACAGCCTGATACGAGACAGAGAGAAAGAGAGAAGGAGATAATGAATGGAGGGAGAGAAAGAAAGGAAAAAAAAAATTAAACGAGAAAGAGAGGGAGGGAGAGTACGATACAAAATATTACGACGAGAAATTCCCGGCTGGTATGCAATAGTTTTCAGTGGAAGGAGAAGCGAAAGAGCAAAATAATTGGGAGAGTGCAGAAATATTTAACAATAAATCCGCAGTTGCAAAACTGAGCGACTAATTTCTAAAAAAAAAAAAGTATTTCACGATTATTCATCAACTACGAAAGAAAAAACCACAAATTAGGGGTTAAAAAAATATGAGAAGATCGTAGCAAATTGAAATTAAGAAATGACCGAGACTCGAATATACGCGAGGGAATAACGCCTGGAATCCTCGGCGTCAGCAAGGAAGTTAAATTGTATATAAAAAAAATACATCGTCGCGCAACTTTCTTCTTCGTTCTAGTATCGAACTTCGATCAGCCAACGAACTGATTCAATTGTATCGATCCCGATACTGCTGAAAAAAAGAAAACAATTACAAGAAAAATCATTGTTAAAATAATTTATTTTTCTCAAATCCCATTTCTTGAGTCAATTTTCTCCAATTTTTCCAAATTACGTTCCATTATTAATCTTCTTTCTTGCAAAGTGACGCGAAAATGATCGATAAATTCGTACGCAGTAACAAAACGTATGCGAATGTAATCGTTGGACCCGAAAAAAGTGGTTTTCTCAAGAGTTTTTATGTTTTTTTTTTTTTTCCATTTTTGTTTTCTTTTTATTTTGCCAAGTCAGAGAATTGATATGTATGTCGACCATATATCGACGAAGAGGCGGAGGCGTCGATCGGCGTTGTTAGGGCGCACACCAACGGAGCAAAGCGAGCCAGGAGGCACGTCAGACTGAGCTCACAGGGGAAAGTAGAACGTGGCATAAGCCACTCGATAAACTCTCAGACGACATGAATCTCTCGCAACACAACACACGGGCATATACAGACTCGAACGAAGATAATATATGAACGAAAAATTCTCGACAGACATGGTCATCGTGTCTCTGTGTTAGTAACATTTTCGTCAACACATATAAACACCTAGAAAAACGTCGGTATATAAAAAAGCTCTGTGAGAGTGTAGCTTGCTCATTGCTCGCGCCGATGTTAGGTTCGCGGTGAAAACGAGGAAGTCGAGTGAAAACTCTACCTACAAACCGAGAGAGCCCAACGCTAAACCTCGCCTTAATTATAGTACTCTCTAACTACGAAGAGTCCGCAATAAACCTTAATACATATATAGATATATATTTAACGTGTACGTCGATGAGGTATATATATGTATACGAGTCTATGCGAATCTCGAAGCTTGCCAAATAAGCCCGGGAATATCTGTTGCGTCCCACTTGGTAGATCGGTGGATTAACGAGGGGAAAAAGAAACGAGGCGAAAGGAGAAGAAACGTTTCGGCTCTTTCACTCTCGCTATTGGCACAGAGAAGCGACTAAATGATACGTCTTTCGAAAATTTGTCCGCTAATCTTTTAATTTTTGTTGAAAAACATTTTTCGGTATTGGAGCTAAAATTGTTTGTTCGATTATTTCGATCGAACTGTGCATGGATTTGGCCAATTTGGATGTATTTTAGCGGGTTCATTTCGAGAACGAATGGAAAGTGAATGAGTGAATAAGATTTATGGAGCTGTCACAGAAATTTATATCGTAGTTGGTACATCGCGTGTGAAGAAAAAATTTTAATTCATCAAACTTACTGTCCGAGTGGGGAGAGGAAAAGGGAAACGAAAATTTGTTGAGAAAATAATGGAAATGAATTCTTCCTGATAATTTATTTTCTCACGATCGTACAAACGTCGAAAATTGAAAACGCACACAGCGTGTGTAGCCATATGGAAAGGTGAAAATAAGGAAATGAAAATAAAATAACGGGCGACAAAGTTGAAGAAAATAATGAAAAATAAAAGTATAAAAATGTCGCGCGCCTGTGTTCGTTGGATGCACACGTGTGGTTGAAACTCTCGTGTCTCTCTGCTGACATATCGCGGAGAATAAAATGCACGTGGACGTTAAGAGTGCACGCACCAAGCAGGAGAGAAAAAAAATGCCTCGAGGCTTTTGCTCTCTCGCCTCGTTTCCAGGGTCGTTGCGTTAAAAATAGAGAGCCCATGCTCAGGCGCCCCCGGTCGATACTCGATATCCGGCCTTGTATCAATTAATTTTCGTGCCATTGCAGACCAAACGATCCTCGTAAGTATATATCTGTACTTATATCCATATTTCGTCTCTATATACACACACACACACACACACACACACATATAAACGCTTTTATATGCTTTAATCGAGCGAGAGAAAGACGTGAGAAAGTTTCATCGTTCGAACATGAAAGATCGATTACATTCAGCGAGTCCTTCACGTTCGAATTGAGGACGTTCTGATAAAATGATACGCCTTTCAAATAAACGAGTGCCAAATCGTTGTTAAAAGTGTATAAGACTCGATATTACATTTTTATTTTTATTATTTAAATCTTAAGGAGGGTGGCTACATACGACAATATGATAAGAATTTAATAAAATTTGGTGATAACATTCTTTAGCATCAAATGCAATGACACAAATTTTTTTCAAATTTTTCGTCTACGTAGTTGTCGAATAATTGGAGTTTACAATATGCAAAATATATATCTATATATATCAGAATCCTATGCTTACGGATGTAAACTCTAGTGTTAAATTACTCGAAAACTATGTAGAAGAAAAATCTTAAAAAATTTCTATATTCATATTTAATCCAAAAGAATATGCTCACCATATTTCATTAAATTCTAATCATTTCGAATTTTCCTATACTTTTAACATGGCAACATTGTTGTGTGCAGCCAATCTCCTTAAAACTCATTTCTAAATTCACCAAAATACACATGAACTGAAAACAAAATGTTGAAAAATTAAAATATTTTGTCGCACTCGTTAATCAAAGCGATTATTTTGTAAAGGCAGAACAAAAAAAAATGTTAATCGCTGCAACGAAGTATCGTTTCTGTGTACAAAGAAATTTTGTTGCTTCGACGAGAGATAATTTCGTTGAATACTTTCAGCGAGATTATTTAAAAACTTTGTAATTTTTTAAAATAGTAATATTTTAAAAGGTGTAGCAAAACGAGTTTTACGAACGTTTTCGTACTCTCGAATGATTGGGAAGCGACTGAAATAGATTCGTAAAGTATATTGGACGAGTGAGAAACGTCACTCTGCGGTTTTTCCAACTCAGCGAGAGTACGCGAAACACTTCCGGGCACAGTGGGGACTCATCTAAACAACGAGAAGTCCTGAGAGTGTACATATCGAGAGAAATTTGCACAGAGAATTCCAAGGACAATTTGAATGCAGTTTGCGGGAACAGTTTCGTCCGTAAACGGAGAAACGAAGGTTTCCAGTGTACTCGATCAATTGACGGTGCACGCACGATCGAATCATGACACTTACGATCGCGCCAACATCGCGATCGGGGTGTGATGAAAAATTACGAGAACGAAAACGATGATGATAAAAAAAAAAGGGGGAAATTGAAGATAAATATAAAATGGAAGTTTTGAGAGCGTGAAAATTCAAAAATAACGAAACGACGATAAATTTTAAAAGCTTTCATCCGAGCGGTGAGACAGCGAGGAATTGGTTCGTCTATCGTAAACCCTGGTGGATCATGGACTCGAAGTACTGTAGAAAAAGAGAGAAGGAGTCTTGGAGTAAAATGCGATGAATCGCATTAGAATTATTAAGGTCAGATCGGTATCAATGTGGAACGAAAGCAAGGCTACGAGAGAAAAGGCGTGATCGAGAAAAAGAGAGAAAGAGGGGGAGAGAGAGAGAGAGAGAGAGAGAGAGGTGGGGGAGGGAGGCAGGAGAAAAAGAGAGTGAGATGGAGGAAAAAAGGAAAAAAAAAAAGTGGTTTCTGGGCTCTCTGGTGAATGCTCTTGTGATGCCAGGAAGAAATGTGTGCGTGAGTCGACTCCCGCGGACTCGGTTGCTTTATTCATCGAGACGAGATTGACCTTTTTTATGGCACGAGAAGTAAGCAATTACGGAGGAGGTCAGGGCTCGAGAGCATTGACGAGAAGGTGAACGAATAATCCTTCCATCTCGGCAACACGAGCATTTTTATTCGCACAAAAATTATACTCGTCGAATTTGTGAAAAATATCAATGATAACGGAACGGAAAAGATGTTGAAAAATCAACTCTTTTCCGACTGTTTTATCCCTCGCTGATAAAAAAGAAATCTTTTCTATCTTTCGCTGATTATTTATTGCTATAAATTCTACGAACAACGTGTTTTCCTGGTTTTTTATATTCAGGACACATCGCTCTTGCTCGTTTGTACATTCGCGTTGAATCAGCACCGAACTCTTTATCATTACACTGAGAAAAAAAAGCTTGTTCATTGAACTAAATCCATTTTGTTGGACGAAAATTTGGTAGATTCAACAATTTTTTTGTCCAATGCCAAAAGATTTAGATTATTTGACTAAATCGTGAGAATTTCTTATGGACGAATCAACCGAATCGTCGAAGCCAAACGATTTTGTTCCAACAACTCGTATTATTTGTTTGCTCACGCATATTTTTATAGTCGCTTCAATAAATATTTGTTTGAATCTCAATTATGAAATGGACTAAACGAACAAAATGGTTGGGATGAACAAATGCATGAGTTTATTCCGATGATATTTAGTAGCCTCGACTCGAGTTCGTTGCGCAGCTGCACCTCGATTTTGTTGCTTCGACCAACAACTATAGTTTCAGCATCCACAAATAATTTAGTTTCATCCCAGAAATATTTCGTTGCCCGCGAATCGAGCCGGATACCGTGGCCGACAGAAGGCGAAATTCATTTCGATCAACATTTTTTCCTCGCTGCAGTAATAGAAAAATAAAAAGAAAAAAATAAAAAAGCAGCAATGAAAGTCATGCTACTGGGAATGACAACTGCACCGAGGTTTGTGTGGGACGATTGCATGACCGAGCGAGAGAGAATGGAAACCGAGAGAGGCCGAGTTTCGCAGGAAAGTCAGTACAGGCATAGTTTGCTCGGGAGTGACTCTCTCGCGGCGGGAGCGTGGAGTCAAGGCTAGTTCGATGCTGATCGCGCGCTGTGCTTTTATGCTATATAGGATATATCGCTGCTGCGGCAGAGTTTGCTTGTGCCGCGCCGCACGAGTGTGATAAGACAAAGGCTAACTCTCTTCAAGGGCAGCACGAGCCCCACTGTTGGCTTGAACAAGCTGCTGCTGCTGCTACCGCTGCTGCTGCTTCTGTTGGCAATGACTTGAAACTGAGGTTGCCATTGGGATATACTTAAGAAGAAGAAAAAACACACGTGTATACACATTGGAGCTCTTTCAAGAGGAGCATTGACAAATTTTACAAAAATCATGACTCACGTTGCCTCTTCGATCGAAAATGAAATAAAATTCACGATTTTTTTTCATTATTTTCAAAATTTATCACATTTTCGTGAGAATATTTTGAAAAAAATTTCAATTATTCTGTCGTTTGTATCACTGCGATCAAGCTGGCAACACTCTTCAACGAAATCCGTAAAAAAATTTCGAAAACGATCGTATTTTCTGTAAGAAAAAAAAAAAGGTTTTGAGAGCATACGCCGATGACTCGAGTAGGCGATCGATCGTTGAATTTTCTTCAGAACGAGTCAATAGCTCGTTGTTTCTATCCACGTGGGAAGAAAAACGACTCCAAAACACCGAAAGTGTTTTGGTCATAAGTTGAAGAAACTTGAGTCAAGAAGACTCGAGTATAAAATCATGAAAAAGTTGACTAAAAAGTTGGTATAGTTGTATGCACCGTGGCGAACATATTCCCGTTGAGAATAGAGCGATTTTCGTATTGAAAATCACCTGTGGAAAACGACCATCTTCGATTCCCGAAGCTTCGTAAGAAGCAAAAAAAAAAGCAGCAGAGTACAGTCGTTTATAGTTGGTCGACTAAATAGCTGATGCCGATTGAAAACAAGCTGAATTTGGAGGTATCCCCGAGCGATAATTCATCCCTAAGCGGAGTCTTGTAGGGAGCGAAATGTAATGGTAACACTGAGGAAAAGGAGGCAGCGATAAATCAGTATCGATTGCACGAGAAAGCATAAATTAAACGCACGAATGAGAGTGCATGCGATCGAACATTGCGAGTGCATTTGCTTGTATCGCTGGTCTGTAAAACAGCGAAGGTGGGGGGAGGAGGTGGGATACATAACAGAGTCGATGAGAGTAGAAACATATTAGAGACGGATAGAGAATGCGATGGGAAATATCGACGTATAGATACGCGTTTGTAGCCTCGTCATTATTCTTCGATTACTTGCTCCGCACGGTGAATGCAACGCGAGGCAATAGTAGTGCAGTAAAACTCACACATCGAAACGTGAATCATTGAGTGCTTGAACGGTGTGAACAAAGTCAATTTCACGAGCGATCCGAGGCTTTTACCGAGTTACTGTTTATCGTGCTCCTTTTTGTTTTTCCTTCTACAAAGTTTAGGGTCTCAGGAGTCTTTGATTTTTTATGGAAATGGAATTATTTCGGGATTTAAAGAGGCCCCCGAAAAGCTCGGCGGGGGACTCGTGATCGACGTGATCCTTTTGGCCAATAAATCATGCGAGAAGCTCGCGGTATTTCCCGAGGATTTCTTTGGCTCGTTATGTCCAAGAATACATATATATATATTTGTGCATAAGCACATGCAGCACGAAATCGTGTTTGCATCATGCATATACGAGGCTTTAGCGCGTGTCCACATTTACCGTACGATCGTTACATCGTAATCACGATAAACGTCATTTTCTCAATAATTCAACACACCAGCAACGATCGAATTATCGTAAAATCGCGTTACATGTCCCGCGCGCCTCGCTGCTCGCTAATCACGCATAAATATCGACTATTAGTCCTCCGATTCTCTTATACAGACTCTCTTAGATCAGAACATAAAGTTAAATCTGCTTCTATTACTGAGACAGATGCACACGCGTATATACGTATAAATCCATGAATTTTATTGCAGCTTTCCTCATACATGTATATCTCTTGATCCTTGCATCGATCTAGTGCTCTTATCTCCAGGCATTTCTCAGACAAATTGCACTGTCAGTCGTTGCGTACTCTAACAAAATGCTTCTCCATTTTCGTATTGTCGATGAATGGTGGCAAAAAATATGGAAATTAATGAATTCAAATATTGACTGAATTTCAGCATCGTTGAAAGCAGTAAAAAACTAGAATCGTTTTAAAAAAATGGTTTTTGCATCACTGAGAAAATATATTTTGAAATAAAATGAAAATTTTCAGGCAATCATATACTTAGGAGGAAAGGGAGGGGGGTCGAAAACGTGAAGTTCAGAAATTACTTTTTTGAGTGAAAAAAAAAGAAGATTAATCTTCCCGAACCTGTGTGCATATTTTATTCCACATTTCGATGAGGCATGAAAAATATTTTATCGAATTATAACGAAGCAACGAAGAAATTCCAAAAAAATAGTGTAAAAACTTCGAAATTATCGAGGTTGAAGATAAAAGTGATGGTTTTGAGCTGAAATCGTGTGGCTCGTTGCAATAAATGTCGTTCGAAATGGAGTTTTTGAGGATTTTTTTCAGTCCACCGACTATGAAAAAGTGTCTAAATGAAAAAACTCGATGGTTCTTGTATTTCGTTTGGAGTAAAAATGGCTAACGCCACTGCTTTCGCCAGTTTGAACCTACCGGACAAAGCATTGCTTCGTCGTATTTCGATAGAATTTTTTTTTTTTCATGTTTTATCGAAATGTGTAATAAAATATGCGCAAAGGTTCGCTGAGATATGAATTGTCTTCGGTCAGCGGCAACGAGAAAACTGTCGGATAATCGTTATACGAAAGAAAGAAAAAAAATGTGTGGCGTAAAAATAAATCTTTTGATCGAATAATTTTAATGAATCGGGGCCTCAGAAATACTTGTAAAAATGATGAGAATTGTTGTAACAATATGAATAGACCGAATAATACAAGGAGTGAAAAAGGGTTTATACATCGCAGGCGTTCGTCGCGGGGCGAAAAAAATCGCCGGAGTTTCTCGAACGGTGAGGACCTCGACGAAATTGGCCATGAGGCCCAAGGTCGTCGAGTATCCCACACGTCCCAGGGGCACTGGCCCTCCAACGATGTGTATATAAAAGCGCAAAATCCACGAGAACAAGAGAGAGAGAGAGATCGAGGGGAGGGAGAGAGAGAGAGAGAAATCGTTCGGAATTGCCTGCGGGGGCGTAGACGTTCAGGCAGGATCAGAACGTGGAGAGAAAATCGAAAAGAGCGAAGGGTATTTCAGAGTGAAAGAAATATAATTTGGAAAAAAAAAAAGTAAATTGCACGATTTCAATGCTTTTTCACCGACTCGATTCTCCTTTGAAAAAAAAAACAGACGAAAACAACATTTCTGTTCACTTTTCTCTGACGCCTTCGTTCGAAATTTCTGGCTCCGCACCGTCGGAATAGGAAAGAAAAAAAAAAGTGGCAAATTCGATGTATTTATTGGTTTTTTTTCTAAACGTTCCCAGTTGGAAATTAAAATTGAAAAAATCGATGTCAAACTATTCCCCCCGTGGTGGTCACAATCAGATGTACAAAAATGCACGAATCGCGAGGATTAGGAAAGAAAGAGGAGAGAAACGGAAAAGAGGGGGGGTGGGGGGGGGGAGAGGTAAAAAAGGGAGAAAGAGAAATAGCATTCGAGAGACGGGGAAGAAGCACAGTGGTCTTTTTTTTTTCTTTCTTTTTTCATGTTGTATTTGCACTGCGGGGCTACGAGTCGGTATTAGTTTGTCCTCGTACAGGACAAGGCGTTCGCTCGTGTGCGCGCGCCTGGCAACCTTCGTTTCAAGGGTACAGGGCCGTCCGTCCGGTCTCTACGATGTATAACCGTCGTTGCAAAAGCCTCCCCTTGCGCCTCCCCCTCCTTTTCTCTCTTTCCCCATCTACTCCCGCCCCTTATCTTTTCTCTCTCTTTCTTGCCTCCCCTTCTCTCCGCTTTTCTCCCCTCTCCTCTTATTCATCTCTTTCTTTACATCTACACGTACTTTTTGCAGCCTTTCTCAACCCTTATTTCGTCGACGAACGACTCGAGACGTATTTTTATTCGAATTTATCATCGACGGAGCCGAGGGACTTTGGTTGATGAGTGGAAATTATGGAAACACAATTTTTGGCCATTTTCTTTCGATCTGCATACAAAAAATCGATTAAACTTCGAGGGAATTTTTATTAGTCAGTTTTTTTTTTTTTTAATGTCAATGTTGCGCAACGAAAGAACATTGATTCGGTTCATTCTGGTCGAAGCCAACTTTGGATTCATTCGTTTGATGGTTTTTGGAAGAAATTTCAAGTTTTTTTTTCTTTTTTGAGGCAAATTTTCTGAAAACTGAGGAGTTGGAGGCTCGGTTCGTTACTCCTTGCAACTGCAAAACTGATTCTGAATATATATCTCTCCGGAGGTTAAAAGTAAAAAATGAAAGTAAGAGTGAAATAAAGTTTCTTGGGGTGAGAAAAATTGGGGGAGTTATCATGCTCGAGAATGGGATTTGCTTCGTTATTTTATGCTCTCTCGCTCGACTCTCGAGAGAGTCCATAGGAAACTGCGCGAAAGAAAAAACATCGAGTTGCGAGATTAATTAGCGAGTATTCTCGGGTCGGTTGAACGCACAATTTAGGCAAAAAGCTTTTTTCATAAGATGAATAAAAACTTTTGTCGATTGAAACGAACTTTGTTTCTTTCAACCGAAATATTAAAAGCTCGATTCGCGGGCAACGAAATATTTCTGGGATAAAACTAAATTATTTGTGGATGCTGAAACTATAGTTGTTGGACGAAGCAACAAAATCGAGGTGCAGCTGCGCAACGAACTCGAGTCGAGGCTACTAAATGTCATCGAAATAAACTCGATCATTTGTTCATCCCAACCATTTTGTTCGTTTAGTCCATTTCATAATTGAGATTCAAACAAATATTTATTGAAGCGACTATAAAAATATGCGTGAGCAAACAAATAATACGAGTTGTTCGAACAAAATCGTTTGGCTTCGACGATTCGGTTGATTCGTCCACAAGAAATTCTCACGATTTAGTCAAATAATCTAAATCCTTTGGCATTGGACAAAAAAATTGTTGAATCTACCAAATTTTCATCCAAAAAAAAAAACGAATTTAGTTCAACGAACAAATCTTCTCATCCAAGTACATAACGATAGTTTCAAAACCTTTTTTTTCCTTCGTTTCATTAACGCATGAGTATTAATCACAACGAATTTCAATTAAAGTTATCCTTCGATAACAAAACGTTGGAAAAAAAAAATTGACCTTGAAAATAAAAGGCGATACGATTGACCGTTCGAACTCACTTTGTGCAACACTTTTCTCTTCATTCCTCCGTTCTACAAAACTCCGATAACTCCATATTTCAACGGATGAAAATACTCATGCACCCTCAACAACAAAGAAAGAAAGAAAAAAAAGAAAAAAAAAAAAAAACGTATCGCGAGTCGTACGATTCGTTGGGCGCTAAAGCGACAGCTGTGCGTCAGAGATCGTAGGAAAGAAAAAGACGCATGCGCCCCGCCGCTTTTGTTAATCATCGAAGCAGCTCGCAGCTCCGGCTGTGGCTGCATGCCGCTTTATTCCGATTCATGAACGAAGGTCGTTGTAAAATAACGATAAAGATAACGAGAACCGAACACAAGTCGTTTCGATACGACATTTTCCTATGTAATAAAATACGTATTGAAAATTGAACAGGTTGATAAAAGAATTAAATAGTCCGTGACCGTTCTGTTATCGACGCTCCATTATTTTTCTTATCCGAACATCTCGAGATTCAATTTTTCATTATCTCAGTGTAAAAAAATCAAAAGCGACGATAAAGCGTTAGTTCCATTTTCAAATTGAGTCAAATATTAAATCAGCTGTTGATAGAAAACAGAAGAAAGAAAAAAAAACACAATTTTCCTTGTGGGAGCAATCGAGTCTCGAGAGTCCTTTTTACAAAAAAAAGAAGAAAAATAGTAAAAAATAAAATAAAACGAAAAGGAGTAAATTTTTTTTCGACGCTGGTGTTTGTACTCCGAATGCATTCGTCGCCAGGTAGACAGTCATAAAGATTCGTAGAGTGTTATATACGTGTATTCACAACGGAATCATGGAAGCCGCACAGCTGTCTACCTGAAAACAGGGATAAATCTTTGTCCGCGATGCTCGAAGGTCGAAACTAAACTTTACCCGCGTCTCGAGAACGAAAAGCGGAAAGTCGTTTGATGAAAAGGTTCAACTAAAGGAAAAATAAACGAGAAAAAAAATCTTTCAAAAAAAAAAAAAAAAAAAACTAAAAACGAAGAATCTTTGAGCCTTGAACGAAAATTTGAAATTGTGGCGAACAAATTAAATTTGTTGATTCAACAAAACTTTTGTTGATTCAACGATATTTTTGTCGTGGTGAAAAATTAAGTATTTGAATGAACCAAATTTCGTTTGGGTTAACAAATTTTATTTTGTTCGCCACGATTTGTTGAACCAACAGAAAATTTGTCGAACCAACAAAAAATTTGTTGAATTTACGAATTCATTTTTCTCAGTGTATTTTAAAAAATGTTATCGCTTCGAAACAACGATGAAGAATTTTCCAAATAAAATTCGCAACTCCGAAATTCTCACGAAAACGTTTTTCCTCCCTTTTGATACCGTCCAAAAAAAAATATTCGCAACAATTTCGTTTTTCTCGACAGTTTTTAAAAGAGAAACAATAAATTGTAAATTCGGAGAGAAACACAAACATTTGCAAACAAATCCAACGTTTCGTAGAATCTCGAACAGTGCATTCTCGTGAATGGCATTCGTCGAAAAGCGAATATGACTAGAGAGAGAACGAATTCAAAGAAAAAAAGAAACGTTTTATCTAAAGCTGTATCGACGGATTTCAGAAAATTTCAAAATCTGTGTTACTCGTTCCAGAGGGCTATCGTATCGTGGGCTATCGTATCGCGATAAATATTTTCTGTTACAAAACACGTGAAGGAAGTGTGTGTTCGAGTCGAAGGTAAATTGAAAAAAAATATTCAAATATATTTATCAATATCAGAAACCCTAAGATAAACGTGCTCGAGAATACAATTATTTTCATTGTGCACGTATAATAAGCTCAGAAGCATCGAAGAAGAAGAAGAAGAAGCAGGAATGCAAGTAGGTCGAACGAGCTCGTGTTCTTTGTACGACCAACATTAACGAATGGAATTTCTCCCCCTCCCCTCTCTCTCTCTCTCTTTCTCCACTGGTAATTTGAAAACTCGTGAGGGAAAGTGAGAGAAAAAGTATTTAGAAAACAAGTAAAAGTAGAGTATAAAACTGTCCGAACGACCAATACGAAGCATAGAAAGAAAAAAAAAAAAAAAAATAACAAAATCGAATCATAATTGAGCCGGTAACAACGATCAGTGGCCTTTCATCGCTTCAACTCGACAATGATAATAAAAATAAAGATAATTATAACGATAATATCATTATTTCTAAGACCACAATTATATTTTTATTATTCGTTTTAAAAATATGTGAATATATTTGCAATTTACTGAAGAAAAGTCATTCAATGCCAGCCAACTGGACGACATTGAGTAGTGGGTGAGCCCGACCGGAACATTTTTCTACTCGACCTCAGCTGTCGAACTTCCGTCGCTTTATGCCTTCGAAAAACTCTACGTAAATGCAAATCGTTCATCGAATTGCTTTCTAAAAATATAATCATTTTCTCGAACTTGGAATAAAATGTGTGTAAATTATTGGATCAAGCGATATTAACGTTAGTATCGAACTCAATTTTTTTGATAAATAAGATACGAGGATTAAAAAAATATTCAAGTATGGAAGGATCACGAGGAGCGAGTTTTATTTTTTTGATTTTTCAAAATTTCTACAGCACTGAGCACTCGCGTTTAATGACCCCTTCGAATTTATAGATACACGTAAATGTACGAACGTTACTTCGAGTAAGTTTGCGACTGTTTCTGAACGGGGTGGGAGTTAATCGAGAGCTCGAGGCTCACTCAGCCTTTATCTTTTTCCATATGTGAAAGAGAGAGAGAGAGAGAGAAACAGGGGTCCGGAAACCATGTTTGAAAAAACATGGCGAGGGGCGTTCTGTGGACAAATTTTGTCGAAGAGACTACTCGAAACGTCAAACGTAGATGTTGAAACTTTGGTGGTTTCATTCTGCACGTTGATGGACCCTGCATTTGGGTTGAGCAATCGATGAAATTAAGATTCTAAAAAATTCGTGAGGATTATGGGAAATTGACAAGGTTTGTCACATTTTTTATTTTCTTTAACATATTTTTTTTTTTCTTTTTCTTTCCAACGAGTGATACACTTTGTACGTAAAACGGGGACTCACTTTTCTAGGGTCTCGAAGCAATGGAGTTAGTTGCTCGCGCACTCGACCTTAATTGTCTCTGGACGAGCTCTCTCTCTCTCTCCTTCTTTCTCTTTTTCTCTCTCTCTCTCTCTCCCTCTCTCAAGTATTAAAGCCTCTCTCTATTATATCGTGCCTCGTCCGGCGTAGCTAGACCTCCGACACGAGGGCATTTACACGTTCTCGTGGTTAACAAATCGGTCGAGCAATCGAGAAATCAAGTCCAACAAAAAAATCATCATTTTTCATTTTATGCATGAAAAATTGCATTTTTTTTCCTGAACATTCGTAACAGAAATCATGGAGGGAGAAAAAAAGAAAATTTGTGGAAAGAGGCACGTGCCAGGATGCAAAAAAAATATCGAAACGAGTAATCAAGACTGTCAATTTTGTCTCAAAGCGAAAAATTCACAATTTTCAATCGAATCGTTCATCGTTTCTGACAAAGAAAAATTGCAGTATTTTTTGTTGAGCAAAAAAAAACTCGAGATTGCTCTCGAGTTTCGATCGAAAATCAGTCTGTTTATTCGAAGAAAAAAATGTTATTTTTGTTAATCATTTTTTCAGGAAGTAACAAAAATGAAAAAGGAATTTAGTATTTTTGAAAATTTCCTCAAAACGAAATTTATTTCTCGTCACTTTTCGTTGAGTTTAAACATCCGGATTTTTTTTTTTCGTAACTCTTGAAATATTTTCATGAATACGGTTGACGGAATGAAATTTGTTTTACTATATAAAAGGAAAAAAAAAAAAGGAAAAACATTGATTAATGACATCAAGAGGCAAACGCGGATTATTTATTCTCGAAATGTTTCGATGACATTGGAGACACTAATAACATCGAGAGTCTAGACAATCACAATGCCAAAAAAATATTGTTGAAGCTTTGAAATAAAGTTTATTTATGAAATCTTTCGGAACGTTGACTTTTTCTGGTGGAATGTAATTGCTAAGTTTCGTAATGAAACAAAAAAAAATTTGTTGTTTCTTGTCAGAAGTGATAACGAATCGCGTTTACAAAAATATAAACATTTTTTGGGTCGCCATTGTCGAAATATATTTGACGAAACCGGTTGATACGATGATGAACAGCCTTCGAAAACTTTCGTGATAACAGAAGAAAAAAAAAATCTTATTTATAGAAACACCAAAAATTCGTATTTTTTTCTTAATTTTCGTTTAAAAAAAAAACACACAAACAGATTTCGAAAAAAAACTCACGTGCCAAAAAAATAAACTCGTATTTAAATGTTCCATCAACCTCCATTTTGTCAACTTTCACATTCACGAGAGGTCGAGAAAAAAAAAAAAAAATATCAATGATATCGAATAATACCGACGAAAATGAAGTTTCAAGGGAAAAAAAAAAAAAAATGTCAAAAAACACCTCGTTAAAACGTTTCCTTCTTCGAATAAATAAATATTTTAAGAAATTTATCCCAACAGGAATACACCGAAATGCAAAAAACGTGAAATCGTTTATAAACAGAAGTAAAAATATCGGTGGATTCGTGAGATTTAAAAAAAAAATTGTCCAATTTCAGTAAAAGTCCGAAAAGAAACTGTAATATTTGAACGACGAGAAATATATTTGTTTCCGACGAAAAAACCTAGGCAAGAAAAAATCATCTAGGTTTGAATAAATTTTGTAAGAATTTCGTTGTAAAACGAGGGAGATATATAGATATAGGTTCACGCGTGATAGTTTTAGGGTAGGGATATATATGCACATACCGCGCCAGCGCCATCCTACCATGGGGCAGACCTGCTGCAGGCGTCGTCAAGGTATCCAGATACGCGACGAGCGTCTTATTATTAAATCCCACTGGACACATGCGCACGTATTATTATCGTCGATCCTTGGCCTTTACGAAGCAGCAAGCCTGTCATATCTAAATCACCGAGCGAAATAAAGCGTCACCTTTTTCTTTTTTTTTTTTCGCTTGCCTTTATTATATTTTCACTCTCCTCGGCACTTGATATTTTGTTATCCTTTGAATTCCTCGACAATTTCCACCTCCCTAACGCGCTCGTCGCACATTTGTTCGATTCCTGGACAACGCGGTCGTTTCTTTTTTTTTTTTTTTTCTTTCGCACAACAACAGGTCGTAACAGGGAGAAGAATGAAAGAAAAACGAAAAGTATCGTGTACGTACGCTTCAAAGAAATATTGTCACTAAGTTTTCTTCGTCCGAAATACCGAAAAAAACGTCATTCGCTGATTCATTTGTACACTGTCGCACACCGTAAGATATTAACGTAGGTTTTATATATTCGTGTGCTCATGTGTACGTATTATACACGCACGAAGATTTGTATCACAATATATCCACGAACGTATCACTGCTCATTCTTTTTAGTCGTCGCGCGCGAAAAACAAAAAAAAAACCATACGTTTTTTTTTTGCTTCTTTCTTCCTCGCGATATCTCTTGAGGCTTTTTAATAATTTACACTCGCGGAATTCTTATCGTTTAAAACAATATTGATCCCAATTCCTCTTTGTTTCTCGTACACCCGTGGCATACGTGTGTTACGAATCTCGGGTGTACGAATAATTGTATGTATTTGTGTATGTGTATACGCGGTGAGAGTCGGTACTCGAAGAAACTTGGACTTGTCCCCCGCGGCGAGGTCACACGCGCGAGGTTCGAACGATTATCGTTATACGTGGGAAGGGAGGCGGAGGGAGAGGGTAAGGGGAGACAGTGGTTCGAGCAGCTTTTGGATGATGCACGAAGTAACAAACCGAGCAGGCATCTGTCGTCGTATCAATTTTTTGGTCCACGGAAATTCACGAATTGGGCTTGTTCTTCGCTCGAACGAGGATACAGATAACAAAAAAACAAAAAAAAAAAATAATGTTGCAACGAACACGATTCTTGAATTATCGATGTTTATTTCTTATCTACAGCTCTCTTTAACTTCCGGTGTACAAAAGGACACACTTCTTCGTTACTAAAAATTGCCACTCTTTCTTGTACTTTCGCGCCACTCTGTTGTTACAATGTTGATTTTGCAATATATAAACGTTGATTGCGGTAACACTGAAATTGCTTATTTCTCTCTTGTTTTATTCGACGATAACTGTTTCGTTGTGGGAGAAAATAAAAATTGATCGCGACGAAAAGCTCTACCGGGTGGCTCGGGCGCGACTGTGTGGCCGGGTTTTGAGTATCCGATCGCGAGTCTCAACTCCGACTCCAACCTCGTCGTTGGCACGACTGAGCTAACGGTGGCCAACAGTCCGAAAATCCAATCCTCCCACCACGGTACTACCGTCAACGCGAGTCTCTCCCTGCTCGGCAATCTTCGCACTTCTCCGCTCGACTATGACCGAGTCTCGCCGGAGTCTTCCCCCACTTCTCGGTTAGGCCGAACCGCGGCGCTCTCATCGCTCGTTGTAATCGGCCCTTACTTCCTCCGCTCTTGTCGACCAACCGCCACTCTTCTAGCGCGCGCACTCGACCTCGTGTTGCCTTACAGGTATGTTCGCGCGCCGACGCCACCGCGAAATAAAACCGACGTTAAAATTCAACGGCGAGGGAAACACTCTCGGAACAACGACCAGGCGCTTCAGTGCCCACTATAAAAAAACATATTCGTGTTTCGCACCAAATGAAAGAGTTTCGGGGGCCACTCTCGATGTGCACGAAAACCCGTTCGTCGCATGTTACGTGTTATTATCGGCTCTCTCCCACACCCTTCCCCCCTTTCGTTCTCGAGCACGTGACCTCAAACTCTCCCCGATGCAGTTGTGATCGAAAAATAAATACCCATAAAACCCTACAATTTTCGGTAACAAAGAATCATTTTTATCGTACAGCCACAAAGAAAAAGTGTCAACTCTCCAACGAAAAGTCTTTCATCGAAGCTTACGAACCTCGTATAAAAGAATCGAGGCGTTATTTTTCGTTCGATCCAACTTGACACATTAAATACAATAATACCAAATATTCATTATTGATGTTTGACCTCCGATCATAAATCTGTACACAAGTATCATCAAACCTATTAAATTTGATGTTGAATTTTCAAGTAAGTTAAAAATTCGTATCCAAAGCATGGAGCCAGTCGTCCGGATTAACGAAGTCAGAATTCTTTCAAAATTCGTTTCGTCCTTATGAGGCCTTAAGGCGTTCGAAAGTTCATCATTTTTTTCGTACAAAATGCAATTCTCTTCAGTGTCAGGTGATGTGTACGAGCTTTTATAGGTCATTGAAGAGCGAGTGAAGAGGACGAGGACAAATTTCATTTTGATTTACTTTCTCGTCTAGGCATTCGCGAAATTTTTCTAAGCGCGAGGATACTCGTGCTCTCCGGGCGGTAATTACGTATACCGACGGTCGGTAAGACAGAAAATTTAGCTTTTTTCGATTGATCCTGCTGTTAAACGTTTTCGAGCGAATAAAATTCTTTTTGTAGTATTCATTTATTCCAGTATTTCAAGACAAGATGCTCGTAGCAGAAAGAAGTTTGATTGAAAACTTGACATAAAAAAAAATGAAAGAAAATTCTATAAAAACATGATTCCGTTTCGAGACTTTGTAAATTGTAAATATCGAGATCAGAAAAGGAATAGAAAAAAACGTTTCGAAATCATTGCCAGTTTATAGAATTCGGTAGAGATTCTAAGCATCGGTTTGTGCCAAAAAATAATTTTCCATATAAGTGTGTCACGAGAATCGTATATATTAACAGTGTAACTCTTTTGACGACGAGATTGAAAACAAGCCAAACGAGAGAGGATGAGGATGCTCGAGAAATCGAGGCAACAAAAGTCCGAGATGGGTTACTCACACAAAACGTGGTAGGGCCAAATCCGGGAGGATCGTTTCTGGGAGCGTTATTAATGGAACCGTGACGAGACGAGAAAAGACGACGATGACGATGAGGCTTGTGACGAAGAAGGAAGAGGAGGTGGTCGAGAAGAGGTACCGTGCCGGAATCACGCATCGCGCTTCCACGCGCCTTGTGTAACGGTGAAGAAAGAAAGAAAGAAAGAAAAAAAAACGCGAGATATGGCCCTACTTTTCGTCTACTTCGACACCCAGGAGCTCCGTAATTATAGGGCGTTTCAAAGGTCGCCCTCGATTTATAAATAATACACACTAATTGGACGATTCTGAAGTGAAATTTCTTTCGACATTTTTCCTACTGATGCTCCCCATTTTTAGAATCTTAATCAGCGAATAAGCAGTAATTATTTAAGGACCATTTCCTTCGGGGTCAAGGAAGAGCTTGAATAAAAAATACTCAAAACCATTCTGATTTTGGTCGAATACTCATATTTTTCCTTTTTTTTTTTCGTTCATTCAAATGTGCGACGATCGTCGTAAATAATTTATTTAAATAATAACCTTTTACCTTTTGACTCCAAGTTTAAACCTTTTTGTAACAATTTCTTCGACTACCCGGCGAGTTCCCAATGTCCAATCGATCAGAATCCAGTTTTTAGACTGCTGAACTTGGATTTTGGGGGAGAAAAATCGTGTTCGTGGCATTTTTGATCTTTCGTTTTCAGGAGACGACGTTTTTCGGTGGCTCAAAATGCTCGACTTTGCAATTTTATTTGGCAAAAAACCAAGACGATCGATCTGGTAAAAATTTTGGAAACGGGGCATAAACATATTCGTCGAATTCATCAAAAAAATGTCCAAATCTTGGATTTTCTAGTTGTGAATGGTTGTGAGGCATCGAAAAAAAAAAAAGAATATCGAAAGTATTTTTGGACAGCGTGTATATGGGAGCACGAATAATGCAGTGAAAGGGTAAGAAGAAAAGAGAGAAAGTTGTTGGAGTCTTAATTCTTGAAAATTACCTCATAAGTGTGATGTTTACAAGCATCACAGTTGATGAATAAATATAAGAAAGGAACTCCGAACTTTGAAACGAGCCCATAAATCGCCCTTGCGTAATGGAGTTTATCGATATCACTGATTTTATTCGAGGAGACATTAAAAGGACACGAAGATTGATACAGCGTTTAAAGCTCTATAAAATTCTCACCGTAATAAAAATGCAACTCCGCTAATCTTCTCTCCGGCCGAGAGAAATACTCGGTGTGCTGGGGAAAAAAAAAAAAAAATGTGGCACTATAAATCAAGAAATTAAATTGCACTTCGGCCACGTGGTTGCTCACGATCCTCGGACTCCTCTCCATTCGACGACTCTCGGAGCCCCTCAATTTTCTATATTTTTCTCAACTCCTCGTTGCAACGTTCCTGTTGATAATTCAATCGATATTTGCTCAAGCAAACTTTATTTTCTCTCAATTATTTCGACTCGAGAAATCTTCAACTTTTTACAGAGCTAGAGATAAAAAAAAACGAAAGAGAAACGTGTGGACTTTTGGTAATAATTGCATCGTAGACAAAAATAATGTTTGCACATTTTTTTTTTTTCGCACTTTCAATGCTTCGATATTTTTTTTTTTTTCCAAAGATTTTAGGAGAAACGATGATCCTTGAAACGGTGTCACTACGTTTTTATGATCCAAGCAATTATCGCCGAATATTTCGAGGACTAAACCGGTTAGTTATGCCACGAAAATAGCAGCAGCAGCAGTGATAGTGAAAAGAAAAATTTATTCATACACGTGAATCCACGTTGATGAAAGCACGCAATCATCACATTTTTTCAATCGTTTCTAACCCCTTTGATATTGCATTTAAAACGTCGAATGGGATCTGCACCAATGAAGAAATTTGTGCTCGTCGAACTGAACACGACAAATTATTATTTTCAATTCAGGCTAATTAATATTATTCAACGCTCCGTTTAGCATTTTACGACCGACAAACTTTTCATAAAGTTTTTTTCTTCTTTATTCATACGTCAGATTATTCAAAAGACTGAAAATAAAAAAAAAAAAAAATAAAAAACGTGTAATGACTGCAAGCTCGAAAATGCTACGAGTGTCCTAACCTATATAATGTGTATAACTTGAAATAGGGACGGAAAGAGAGCCCGTGGCCTGAAGCAAAAGGTCCCCTTGACCCTCTTCGAAAATGGCCCTGGAGCTTTCGCTCGTCGACGCTAACGTCGACGCCAGAAAGTACTAAAGTGCCTACCCATGAGTACGAGCGAACCCAAGTACCGCAGGATTTTTACTTAGCCCTTTATCTTCAACCTTATTAAAAAAAAACTCTGCATTATGCTCACTCTCTTCTGCCGCGTATTTTTTCAATTTCTCGAAGCCTCGTATTCGGTTCGATTCAATTTTACAATCGACAGGCGAGCCTTGTAGCCGTAAACTGCATCACTCGAAACGAAATTTCGTTGAAACTTTAAAAATTTGTGTTGAATACGTGCAACGAGATATTTCAATATTTCAACAAAATTTCGTTTTCACTGTGAGAATAAAAATGTTCGTTCAATTAAATATATTTTGTTGAACGAAAATTTGGTAGATTCAACAATTTCTTTGTCCAATGCCAAAAGATTTAGATTATTTGACTAAATCGTGAGAATTTCTTGTGGACGAATCAACCGAATCGTCGAAGCCAAACGATTTTATTCGAACAACTCGTATTATTAGTTTGCTCACGCATATTTTTTAGTCGCTTCACTAAATATTTGTTAGAATCTCAATTATGAAATGGACTAAACTAACAAAATGGTTGGGATGAACAAATGATCGAGTTTATTTCGATGACATTTAGTAGTCTCGACTCGAGTTCGTTGCGCAGCTGCACCTCGATTTTGTTGCTTCGACCAACAACTATAGTTTCAGCATCCACAAATAATTTAGTTCCATCCCAGAAATATTTCGTTGCCCGCGAATCAAGCTTTTAATATTTCGGTTGAAAGAAACGAAGTTCGTTTCAATCGACAACATTTTTTCAGTATTCCTACACAAATAATTGTAACATTCCGATGATACCAGCCTTCGATCATTGAGCCCACATTTTCAAGAATGAATAAAAAAAAACAAGATCATTTTTTTTGCATGCTTCAGTATCCCACAGGAATCAGTCCCTCAGTTGTCCCGAGGCTATCTCGAGACTTAAGGACACGATGAAACGCACGTGCGTATTCACAGCACTTAATGATTTGTATTATTTCATTTAGGAAGGAGAGTGGCGATGCACGTGTGCTTCAATAACAGGAGCTCTGCTCAAAAAGGGAACGGACATTCATATACTCGCGTATAAATATATTTATTTTTTCATACACATGCATATATACGTTTATTAAAATATACATAGATATATCGATGCACACGCACAAGAGCGTTTCTGTGACGACGGTAGACGGGAAGGGGAGGGGGAGGGAGGGGGCAATTGCAAATAAGAAAACTGGCAGTAAACAGTGTCGAGGTCCGGCTTAATGCACGCGGTGGTGCATTATCGTTCTTCGCCCTCACTCTCACCTCTCCAACAGTTCCCAATGCACTTGACTCTCTCGCACTCGTTCTTAAACGTTCCTCAAACCTCCCGGTATTATAATTTCGCAAAAAGTCATTACGCGAATCGGGCGAGAGGTAATCGAAAAATACGTTACGGCTTGACGCAACGTATTATCAACAAAATATATTATTCGAAATGAAGATTGTGAATTATTCCGTTGGAAATGTTATTAGCTCTTAATTAGATACGTTCTTATTATTTTACGAAATCGCGAATGATGCTTGAGGAATAAATATACGAGGGAAAACGAAAAAAAATTACGTTTTAAGAATCGATCTGGAAAAGGGTCATTCGACTCCCGATCGCAAAATCGTTTACATTCGTTGGAGCGTTACCTTCGATTCGAATCGAGAACGATCTGCCGATTCGTAATCGAAACTTGAACATAAATCGGGCTAATTTCGAACTGGTACACTGCGAAAAGATGTTTGTTCATTTGATTCAACAACAAAAATTTGTTGTTTGGATTTACGAATTTCAGTTTATCGAATCGTCAAATTTCAATGAACTATAATAACGTAAATTTGAATAAAAAGCGTTGCTTCACGAATGTGTGTCAGGAAAGAACTACGAAGTGAAAGGGTCGACTGCAGCTCGATGGAGAAGAAAAGGAAAAGAATTAGATGTGAAAATAAAGGCCATTCTCGCGAATGACGAATTTAGCGAGGAAAGGATTATTCGGATTCGTTGAAGAATTTGAAGGAAAGTTGGATGCGGAGGGACAAGGGATAAAAACTCTCTTCGTAACTTCTGGCTGACAGGATTTCTCGATTCGAAGCTTGGCTCTCGAGAGAGAGCACGTTGAAGGAACGAAACGTTGGAGGAAAACGGCACACTCGATCGGGTCACGTAACTTTCTCGCGAGAATTTAGCGAGTCTCGAAGACAACGAGCCACTCGAATCGAGCTCCCTCGTCGCGAGTGCTCCGCGACTGAATAAATTCGTCGTCTGTTACGTCAGAATACCGAACTCTCTCATTCTTTCGTGAATTTTTACTCATTTACCGCCCCCCCCCCCCCCTCGCTTCAATATCATCCGAGTAAGTTTGAGATGAAGCAACGTAGGTGGAAACATAACTTTTGGATGAATGCGGATTTGATTTTTCAACGAAACGTTTCATCGATTTTCATAGACATAATCTGACAAAAGTATTTACCAAGTTTCCATTGATTCAAGCTTCGAATAAGCAAAGAAGAAAATTTAGAAGAAATGCCACAGAGATTCAGCACTTTGACAAGATAAAAGCTCGCACGTAAAAAATCTTTCGTCTCATTTTCGTTAAACCGAAAGTTATCAATTATATTTCATGATCTGATGATTCAAATGCAAACAACTCGAGTTTCATTTCGAATTCATAATACGTTGGTTAAACGATAATTTTTCACGAATATTTGTATCCTGGTTTATTTGACAAAGGGAAGAGGACACATAGCTCAATTCCGTGTTGGAATTTTGAGCGTATATACGTAAGGTAATCCGTACAACCAGAGTTCTCGCTTCGATGGCTGTTTCTCTTCGGAATTGCAAACATTTGTCCATTAACTTGTTCGTACATAGAGCGAAGGTATTTCGCTTGATTTCTATTACGAACCGTGAGAGGGATTGTGCTGTAACCCTTGTAACAGGATAATAAGCTGTGCTCACTTTCACGAATACCTTTACCTGCTCAATCGCTTGGAATATTTTCAGTTAAATTATATTCTGCACGTTTTAGTCACGATCTCTAATATCGAGAGCTAGATTGCCATCGAAAAACGAATAACATTTGAATATGCAAAATAATATAAAAATGAGATGCGAAGATCGAGTTGAATATTAAATATAATCAAAAACATTTATCAAAAGATCGAAATATTTCAATGTTCTCAGCAATTCTGATATCGTATCGCGATATCAACGTAAATTTCGATCAGAGATATAGCTATAAAAAAAAAAAAAATTCGAATAGAAATAATTACGATAGTCACGAGTCTTATCGAGATACACACACTGAGAAAAAAAAATTTGAAATTGTGGCGAACAAATTAAATTTGTTGATTCAACAAAACTTTTGTTGATTCAACGATATTTTTGTCGTGGTGAAAAATTAAGTATTTGAATGAACCAAATTTCGTTTGGGTTAACAAATTTCATTTTGTTCGCCACGATTCGTTGAACCAACAAAAAAATTTGTTGAACCAACAGAAAATTTGTCGAACCAACAAAAAATTTGTTGAATTTACGAATTCATTTTTCTCAGTGCATAAAAACGATTGTCCCACGAATAACATATACACGTTGGAAACGAGATTGGGAGCAGCCGTAGCGTATCCGAGGGCCACCCGTGATTGCCGCATACACACGTGCTTTCTAAAGCCTATTTACGCGATTGCACCACCAAATGCGGTTGTACGGCTCTCGGGTTGCATGCTGCTCTCGCATGAACCGGAGAAGAGTGAATGTGCCAGCGGGCGGAGTTGTTTTCCCTTCTGTCCCTCCCTTCCCACCCACCCCCCCCCCCTCTATCGCCTCGCCACCCCGATCCTCGTTCCATAATGATGTGTCGCTTATTATCGCTCATTCGAATAGCTTCGGTATACACAATTATCATACTCGTTCATAATCAAATAGAACAGAATGAACGTTTGTTTGTAATTGTCTCGTGCGTTAGACCTTACGCAGATGTGCTCTTTGAAGTTCGACACATTTTTTTTTTGTGAACTTGGAAATTATTTCATAAGCAATTTCGTTGAAATTGAATGAGAAAAAAAAACAGACTCGCTCCAATCGAATTTCGGAGTGAGCCCACACAGGCTTCGCTCCCTGCAGGTCTGATTTTCAATGACAAACATAATTTTCCAGTTTTTTCATTCGTACTCGTAAAAAGAATTTTGGAATTTGTCAATTTTTTAAATTATTGAATTTGGAGATTGAACGAAATATTCAAACGTTTTTTTTCTCATATTTTTGTAAGAAACGAAATACCGAAGTTTTGTAAAATCACAAACGTGGATCTCGTGAAAAATTCATCGTGATCGGTTCAGTGGTTTTTGATTGAACCAGCAACCAAACTTTTTTCAACGAACAGATTAATGTATACGGAGATGAAGAGGAAGAGATATTCGTATTAATTTGTAATGAATTATTTAAAAAAAGGTGTTGAGTTTATCGAGTATGTTGTATCACATTCAATTAATTATTCCGATTTATCACTCATCCGTTGATCGTTCGGTATAAATTTATATCCGGATAAACAACTTGTGGAATGTATACACTCGATAACAAAAGGATAATGAAAATGTACGAGAATTTCGCCAGGAATCAATGAGTTTTGTGATTTATTTGAAGCGTTTTATTTTAATTGGAGTTACCCGGTCGCGATTCAGGCTTCTCGGGTTGAGTTGCCAGTTTGAATTTATCGACAAAATTCCAATACCGGTAAAGCGTGCTCCGGATAATGGTCGCGTCGACGGTGTACGAAAACGCTGCAGCTTCCCGTACGAGGTTAACATCGACTCGTCCCCGCGAGGGTTCTTCCCCTTACTTCCTCCCCTAACCTTTACAACCTTCGGAGCAGCATTTCATCCTCGAAAAAGCATTTTTCCTTGAAGCTTTCACTGAAAATCCTCGGGCTTGGGTTAACGATAAAACCCACCAGTGAGTCTCCCTCAACGTGAACAGTCAACCACAGTCTAAAAACCGGCTGAATTTATTGAGACAAAACCCCAAGTTCTCCACGATTAGTCAAACCTCCAACTTTTTGCGAACAACGAAACAGCCGGGGCTGTGTCTCCACCAGAGAAACGACTCGAGTTTTACGGGCCGAAAAGTTTTTCCGGTTGCTGAAAAACGTTTAGTTAAATCTCATAAACCAGCAGCGAAAATAAAACAGTTGTCAGGATATTCAAAGATACTTTCGTCTTTCCGCGGAAAAATACACGAATTTTATACCACTCTGATCTTCCGTCTCGTATGCCACTCGATCTTTAAGAACTTTGTCAGAAAAATCCTTTTAAACTTTTCCCTGAATTTCATTACGGATAATCCATTTGAATTCGTGTATCTATCAAATTAAAATGAAGCTAGTTCTGAGGAAAAATATCCGGAGCGCCATCCCGGTAACCCAGTGCATTCGATCCTCTCATAAATCAAGATGAAAGAAACTAATCTACGAAAGTCTGTCAGGAAATGAATTCGATCATTTTCGTACGAAATCCAATAGAATTAAAATTGTTTGTATAAATATACACGAGCGATGACTCCGTTTCTTTCAGATGTTGAACAAGAAATTTCGAACACTTTCTAAAAGATTCATTTTTTTCTTTTCATTAAAAATCTGTAAAAATGATTCCTCTAGGTGAATCTAGTCTAGATGATTTTTAAAAGGACTCCATTAAATAGTCGCTGATCCCTAACGCAAACAAAAGAAGCGCGATGCACCGCAATGCTGGCTTTACTCTACGAAAATAACGGTAATGTCTCGTTAGCCAAGAAACTAGTTAAGTGATTAAAAACATGAGGATTCTCGAAGGAAAGGAGATCGAGAGAGATGAGTGCAATAAAAAAAAGTGGCTACATTTGTCTCCGGGGTATTTCTCGATAAAACTATTTCAAAGAGGTAGCCAGAGCAGTTGGAACAATTCCTGTCATGATATATTTTCGTCGTAGTCTATGAAACCAGATACAGAGAGGAAAAGGGGGAAGAGAGAAAACACGAAGAGAAGGGAGCATGTGGATAGAGATAGGGTGAGATCGAGGGAGGGATAGAGGAGGAGAAGGTAGAGAATCTCCGTGGCATGAAAACGCGAAACGGCATCGGTTGATGATCGTGGTAGAGTTTAGGGAAGGAGGGCAACGAGGGGTGGTTTGAGAGGGGGTTGCTTTTATGGCAGAGCGCGGTTCGTTCTGGTTGAGCTTGTAGTTGGAGAGAAATGGAGGGGGATTGGGGATGGTTAATATCGTACAGAGAAAAGCGATGGGTGCACACCGAGGAGAGTTGGTTGCCCAGCAGTTGGGAGGATCGGTACTGGTTGGAGAACGCGAAGCTCGTGAGGAGAGCGGGGCGGAGAGAAGCCAGCGGAAGGGTAGTTGGTCCTGGCACGGTGTATAGTTTTCGTACTTGCACATAGAAGGGAGATAGAGCACGGAGAAGAGAGAAAGAGATAACAGAACTGTATGCGCTCGCGTATTGCACGGAGGTGGTGGAAGTTTCGCGTGGAGGTGATTGTGTTAGAGCAGAGCTGAGGCAGAGAGTGGAATGGAGGGTTCAGACGAGGTCAGGTCACGGAACGAGCCGCTGGCTCGGGCTGGATAGCTGGTCGATAGAGAATGCCTCAACCTCTCGCCTGTTGTTAAATCTTTTATATCTGTATGTATCAATACAGTACGATCTGTCATAAGTTTACTACGAGCGTTGTATTTTCGATGAAATCCTAGATGCATGCAGTTGGCGTTTGATGATTGATGGAATATCGTGTCTGAAGATATGCAAGTGGGTTTTTGAATATCCATTGAATTATCCTTAACGAATAAGCTTGATTGTGCTGTCAAAAAATGAAGAAATTCCTGTGTATCATTCACTGCTGAATGGAGAAAACCCGTTTGGCTACCTTCTTCATCTTTAGTGGAACAAAGGAACATTCCTCAGCAGTACATACTAGGATTCAGTTATTCAAAATCAATTTCTATCCCAGTCTTGTATCGGTAACGAACTTGTCTTTGTTCTCCCACTCACACCCTGTGTGTGTGTCTTGCGATTCATTAGGCAAGATGTTCCACAGGACATGCCTGCAGGCATAAATGCCCGAATCGAGGGTCCATTCCCCTAAAATGAACTACATTCCTCTATATTTTTTTCATTCATACAGCAAGTGATCCCTCGGGAAACAACGACTAATGCGGGACTCTACTGTACTGTTATCTATAACATTTTCTCCCTCGTTTTCTACGCTTTTTCCTCCCTCGGTATCTCTATTTCTAATCATCTATCTCACTCCTTTCCTTTCCTCGTAGGCTATACGTACATAACACACCCATAGGAGAAGAGTAACATCACGATACAGGCTGTTTGTGCAGCCCCCACTCGGGGACTAGCTATAGCCCGATGTCGTTCTCTGTTTCGTGCACGCTTCGAGCTCTGCTTCGATCATTCCTGCTGTAGGAACATTATAATAGGTATACGCGATGTACAGACTCATTTGTAAAGTCTGTATATATATATATATATGTGTTTGTACACGTATATACAAAGCGGAGCACCAACATTTCGTGTCACGTCAGTGCACACTAGTTTCGACCTCGGCGACGACGACAACGAGGACGTCGACGGCAGAAACCAGGGAAGGCTGAATAACCGACGTTCCAAACCCCACTCAACGTACAATCCCACGATCCAACGAGAGAGTACTAACAAGCCTACCCTCTCACCTTTTACCTCACCCTTTCTATATCTCTCCCTGTCTCTACAACCTATCTTGGTACACCGACCTAATCACTGAAATTACAGTCAACATTACTGCACTCGAATGCTTCGGGAGCTTCTATCTGACTTTTATAATCCCATCAACTTTATTTTTTTCAATCAGAAAACTTTTCATTTACACGATAGTTTTTATCGGCAGCGATGGGTGTGCGATCGGCTTGACGGCTCCACGGACCTCCCAAGTTAAGCAGCCTCGGCCAAGAAAATTACTTGGATGGGTGAACGCTAAGCCACACGCACCAATCACTGACAACGAGTGGGTTTGTCTGAGTTTCTGATGACCCCGAACAGCTGAAACTCACTAAAAATGTAGCCACCCGTATCGATCGGGTTTTCCACAGTTTCCCTTGGCCCTCGTGCCAATGCGATTCTGATGAAGTCTCCCAGGATAGAGGAAGGGAGCAGTGACGCGGGGAGAAAGTGAGGTTGGGGCCATGGGAAGGACTCGTTGAAACCCGAAAAGATATACACGCAGGAACAACAAAAGAAATAAAATATATTCAACAGTTTTGGTGAAATGCTCGTTGTTGAAACTTATCTGTCCTGGAAATGAGGAGTTCGTGAAATTGGAGTCTTCTCCATTAGACTGATTATTGTTTAAAAAAAAAAAAAAACAATTGTGCTGTTCGAAGCAGTGAATATCTGAGTAACAACAAAAACAATAGTAATTATAACGAGTTTACGCTTCCATGTGGAATGCTTGCTTGATGAGAAAAATTGTTTTGATAATGAGATCTAATCTGATTAGGAGCTTTCGTTGCCAATTGGAATGACCAAGTTGAAGCAATTTTATTTTTCATCCTGCCTCTATTATGATCCATTATTTGGCATAAGTTTTCTCAGTTATATTAACCGCTCGAATCAGCGCGATAAAACTCGATTTCGTGGGAATGATTTTCTTGAACGTTGCCGCGCAATTTTCTCTACACCGAAACGCCCGGTTTTGCTCTCGCATCCTTTCACAATTTTCACCCAGAGAAAATGTGTCTCGCCGGATTGAGATTAAAGATTCCGCGGTGAAAGGCCACAACGAAACGGCGAGATGCTGTTGGCACTTTTGCTTGTCGTCGATTCGTGGCTATGCGGTTATATGCTCCGCCAATATATATCTAGTTAAAGTGAATTGGAGTAGATCCAAAGTGAGGACCGCTCTTATCTCTTGGCCTCGGCTACACACTACACTCTCGGACTCAGAGAAAGGCAATACGAGAAGAAGAAGTGTAATTCACGAGAATAAAAGCAGGTGGAACAGAAGTAAAAAATAAAAATCAAATCACTCTATCAATAAACATAAAAGTTTGCGTATGCACACATGACTGCAAACGAATGAATATTGCTCCGTATAATCTAGCACGTGAATTGCTTCAAAAAAAAAAAACTTTCAGCCTCCTAGCAATGTTTCTTATTTTTTTTTTTCATTTTAAAATATAAAGTAAAGCCGATTTTTTAAAACCGTTGAAAGTTAAGGAAATCTCTTCTATTCAGTTTTCTTGTTTATTTGTATTCTCAACGATATTTTTGTACAGGAATGTAGGCTTGTGACAAATATGAGAAAAGCCTCGTTTTATTTCACAGCTGCTCGTTTGCAACAAAAGTTTCATACTATTTTCATGCCAAGTATTTTCTATTTCATCTTGATTTTGTTTTCAAACTGCTTTAAAAAAGGTTATTTTATGCAAGTAGATGCGACTAGAAAAAAAAATGGTTGATTCAACGAAATCGTGGCGAACAATATGAAATTTGTTGATTCAACAAATCTTGGTGTCGATTCAACGAAGATTTCGTCGTATAGTGAGCAAATTACGCGATTGAATCGACCGATTCGAGCGATTGATTGGATCAAGCGATGATCCAACAATAATTTTGTTTATTCAACAATTTTTTTTTCATTTCAGTGAAACTCATTGCAAAAAATGTTTCTTATCTCAGACTAACTGTGATCAATGGAATAGTAAAATCGTGAATGTCTCCATGGCTCTTTTCGTCACCGTGTTAGCTTTGCATCAAAGTGTAAAATAAACTTTGATGCTATACGCGATAACGTAATTTGTGTCTTGTTGAGGACGTGCGCGGCTGTGCAAGTCCGAATAAACAAATTGCTCGTTTGTTTCGCTCACATTCGATTAGAATGATTCACTGATATTTTACCCAGCGTACTGTTTATGTACCGCAACCGCAGCGACATTGTTATACCGCGTCGACGCAAATAGTCTGTGAAAAGCCCTGGCAAACCTTCAACAACATCGATCATATCTCAGTTTTCCGCGGTCACACGATCAACGCATCCTGCATCATCGGCGTTTGCGTACTCGAACAAAAAAACTATTATTTTTTGATTCAGCTCCGGATCAGCCGTGATCATCGTATCTTCGAATATTTCATTTTGTATACGAAATCATTCGTATACATTAACCTCGATGATCGTTTCAATATTTCTTTAATCAAATATTCCAAAATGCCGCCAAAATGCTTTATTCGAGTTTGAAAGCTTACATCGCCACGTTACTTTGAAAACTACCCTTTTCGAGAAACTCTCGTAAGCAGAAAATTTGCTGAGAGCAGCATAAACCAATGGCCGAGAAAAATAAAGTGCTTTTCCGAGACATTTTATGAGGGATTCAATTCGAAATAATTAAATTTTCATGCTTCTGGAAATAGAACCGCTGAAACATCGAACCAAATTATATTTTCCATTCATATGACGCGTCATTGAAAAGCCAAATGAATGATTGGACGATCTCGTGATAGAGTTTGTCAATGTTTGATTTTCACAGAGGGGGGGAATCTTGGATATTTCGACACCGGCTGTAAGACTACAGATAATCACGCAACGTGGATTAGAAGTTTAGATTGTGTGTCCCTGTGTGTGTGTGTGTATGTGTGTATGGTGATAATAGGGTCAAAGTCAAAACAGAGGATATGGATAGCACCAAACTCGGTCAAGGCAGAAGACTCCTATAGGTCAATCTCTTTTACGAATATATATACATGTTCTTATACTCGCTCCATGTCTCAAGTTTCAGGCTAATGCACCCATTATTGCTTCTCACTATTTTCGATCGATTCCAATTGATTTTTCTCAACAATAAAAAATATGAAGAATCGTGTTCGTAGTTACGAATGTAATTGCACAATTTTTAAAATAAGAAATAGGCGATTGACGAAATGTAAAAAAAACGTTTTATTTGTTGCTCGTTTGCTGGAAGAGTGTCGTATTCGAAATTTTGAAAAAATTGACATAAATCGGTGTTACAAAAGGTTTTGGAAAAGTTACCAGCAGTTACTGCGAGTCTGAAGAACTTGACTATCGAAAAATCTGAAGAGTACGTTTTGCTGGGATGCCATCGATATAAAAGTTCTGGAGTACTTTCTCTTACTAATGAATAGCTGCTGCGCTGCTGCTACATTTTACGCTCATTCTGGAGTTGAGCTCAGCAGTTTTGACGAAATTTTTGTCACGGAGAATGTTATGATCCAAATAAGGCTGATCTGTCGAAATAAAACAAGCTTACGTGATGTATTTCATATTGTAAAAACATCGAGTTTCGTAACGAAAGCAAAAACATCTGCAATAAATAAAAAATCGAAAAGTCACGCATCTCTGCAGTAATATCGCGACACCAATCGATGTTACCAAATTATTGGGGCTAACAAAAGTTCAACACGTGTTTGCACCACTTCCATTAAAATGCCATCCAAGACGTGACGGTCTCGACAACAATCGAATTCAACATGGCACAGTACGAGATAACGACAATATTAACGTGGTTGATTAATCGAAACTACACCCGAGAAACTTTGAAACTTTTGACCAAGAAAAGTTTTTTATTCGTTGCTATAGATTGAAATTTCTATTAGCGTAGAAATGCGGCGGGGATGGAGTACACGAGATATTGATGAGCAGGGGGAAAGAATAGAAGCGTTGGCGAAACCGATCGAATCCTTCGCGAGAGGAATGCCTCGATAAAAAAAACCGTCGACCTTTTTCTCTCGGCGACACCGAGTAAAAGGGTAACCTAATCAATGATAAGTGAACATCAAACTTTTTTTTTTCTCGTAGATTCAAAAATAAATGTGTACTTGAATACATTGTTATAGATAATGAAAAAATTGAACGACTTTTGTCTGATAATTGTTCGAAAAACGATCTACTAAATTATCAACCGAATAAAAATTTCTTCTAACAAATTGAATAAACCTTTCGAAATGAAAAATGTAAGGAAACGGGGGGCGTTTAATTGGCACTTTGGTTTAGTCTCAGTCTCTTCCTTTTCGCTGTCAAAATGTTCCTGTCATTTTTGCTCCCACAATTTGTCTCTTTTTTGTTGTTGTTTTTTGCTCGAAACTCCATTTCTGTCTCGGTTTGGGCATTTCTACTTTCGTTATTATCGCTATTTCTTGATTCCTTTCTCTTCTCAGAGTTCTTTAATGAGAATGACACAACTCAGTGAAAACAAAGCGGGAGCAGGAGCAGTAGCAGGAGCGAACTGAGATAAATACGAGTTGGAAGGGTCAGAGAAAAGTACCTGAATATTTAGCCACCCTTTCTGGCGCAGTTTTGATGATACGAAAAGCTTGCAGTTAGCCATGCGGAAGCTGGAAGTTTCCATTCCTCCGATCCCCTCTTCCTCTCGATCAATGATCCACCCTCTGGCCCGTATTCCTCGTACACTCCATGCCCGACCAGGCGTGCCTGAGGAGAGGAGGAGAAGGGATAGGCTTCTCTCGTTCCAACCCTCAACCCTCGACTATGCTCCAACCTTACTTCTATCTCATAATTCACCGAAGTTTAGTTCAGTTTCCACCTTCATTCTTCCAACTCTCCTTCGTCTCTCACTTTACCAGGCGGCAGTTATAACTTTATGAGTACGTACACGAAGCTCAGGAGTTTTGTTCCCTCAAAGAAGATTTAATATTACCTCGTCAAGGAAAAAAAAAAAAAAAAAAACAGCGAGTCTTGAATAAAGAAGCGAATAGAACTCATCCACAGGCTAGTCTGCTATTCTGATCTCTCGAGCCTTTTATTTCTCGAATACACACATCTCGAGCGTTGCACCGGCTATATAAATAATTCGCAAATTAGTGCTTGTTAACGCGTTTCGATAAGAGGACAGGAAATCAATTATTTCTTCGACGTCAGGAAACGTTCAAATTCATTTCTGACATTTTTGATCGCTTCTTTCGGTCGAGGAATCTAAAAAAAAAATCGAAATTACGACGGATTTATTCCAGGATTTGATTAAATCGATGTTCTTCAACGGAACAAGCATCGCGTCATTTCGTTAAACTCCGTCAATTGAACAGAAAAAAAAAAAACGAGGAAATAACGATCGACGCATACGTTTAATTGGATGACCGAGAATTCTCTTGATTAAAAGTTTTCGAGGGTTTTATACGCTTCGTGCATTTGAAATGCTGTCTCGAGAAAGGGTTCTTTGTCCGAAGGGTGCGTCTTTCCTCAGAAGGGTGCTGTTTCGGCAGTTATCCCTAGGAGTAATTTTCACCCGGGGCGGGGGATGAAGAAGATAACGTTTCGAGAAACGAGATGGGGATTTTACGAAATAAACCGAAGGAAACACGTCAGTCGTGAAAATCTCGAGTTGTTTATTATTATAATATGCTACCGAAACAGAAAATACTTAGGAATAATAGAGGAATAAATGCATGCAAAATGAGACAAGAAAGCAAAGTAACGGGCACGGAATAAACGTAACACAAAACCGCACATTCGTATTCAAGTCCGGCCTCGAAGTTCTCGCTCGTTTTACACTCTCTTTCTTTCTTACTCTTTTTCTAGTCCGAGGCTCGGCCTCATCGTCTTAAAATAAGCACTTTGACGCCTCACGCAAAGCGATTTATTCAACGCTTGAAAATTATTAATACCGCCAGATTGTGCTGGCCAATGTTATTTCTTTATTTTCTCAAAACAATCAATTGTTTCATGGATCCTCGATTTTTTTTTCTCATATTTTCCGTCAATGCATTTGCCATGGTTTACTTTACTTTTTTTTTTTTTATTACATTCTTTGCGTTTTCTAATTTCGTTTCCGCGCATATTATTTTAAATTCATTCGTTCAATCGTTATGAAGGCGGGTCAATCGTCGAAAAAAAAAAAAAAAAACAACCGGAAGTCTCTCGGAAACATTTTTTTTTCCTCTGCGTTTGATTTTCAATTACATTATTTGACTATCTGTCCGTGAGATTTACCATGTACATGTAGGCCACGCGTTCGGCTTTTGTATGCCCCGGAAGCAATTAAATGTCAGTAAGGAAACGTTTAATTGCACGTCTGTACACCGAATTTTCGAGTGTAAACAATGAGTTTGATCGTAATTATAGCACGACCAATAACGAAAAGCCATAAAACAGTAAATTTTCGATTCATATTATTACGGGGCAAAATTCAAATGTAAATTCTTCGAAAAACTCGTACAATAATTCCCAGTGTGTATGACGATCGAAAAAGAAGCAAAGTATTTGAAAATCGAGGTCGAGAGGAGGAGGGGGGGGGGGGGGAGGGAGGAGGAGAGCGATGAGAAAGAGAAAGAGAATCGTTACGAAGGAGAAAAGACGGGAGCAAGAAAAGGGTCACGCAAGGAGGGTCACGCCGGAAGAGGAGGAGGAGGAAACGAAATTTAAAACCATTGAGAATGATGACGTGTTTGTATACATATATATACTATATATGTATATTTGTATATAATACCGTCAAATTGGAGGGTCATCACACGAATTTAGATTATTAAAAGAAACACGCGTCTCTCCAAAGTGCGGCCCCCAAATTGCCGATGTTGGAAGAGTTCTAAATATAACTTCATGGATGTAGGATAATAAGAAAGACCGAAGTAGCACCTTTTACCCTCTGTGTATATACACGTCACCATTTTCGAATAAATCGACGCTTAATTCAGCTTTTCTTTGACCATATTGACCTCATTAATGAAACACGTTATATCTCTGTAACAGAGATCGAAAATTGTCAAAATTGGAGCCAGCCTACTTTCGAAAATTCCCTTTTTTTTTATACCGATAAAAGAAATAGAAATCGCCTATTTTCACAAACATTTTACTCATCATCGGAGCATTCTTACGTTTTTAGAGCACACTATTGGAAATGCGATTTGTTCACGTTTCGTATAACTCTTGGAACGTTCGATGAGGATTTATCCTCAGGGCTTTTCCTCGTTCTACCGTTCGATGTAAGAATCTCAAGAGCTTATAAAGTACAAGCGACGCGTACCGATGCTATAAGTAATACTTCCACTTCTCATTCTTGGCCTGCTATCTCTATACACCAGCTGGAAATCGAATTTCACACTTGAGATGAAATACTGATTCGAGCTCGAATACGAGACGCCTCCCCTCCTCCTTCGTACGCGCCTCATCCACAGAGCCTTGAATCTGTCTTCACTTAAAAGATACGAGTACGTGTGTACTCGCTTCGTGGATTTTTCTCAACACCTAGAGCCACCGAGAGCTTTTCCACATATAGTGGCCCCGGATGTACGTGTCCATTGGAGTTAAAAATGTAACTGAATAATAAGATTTCGTGTATCATTGATCGAGGTTTTTGATGGAGAAGAGCTAAAGCCTTTTTCAAGGCTTATCTCGATCATTGTTGTCAATATTTCTGCTAATTTTGTTGTTTTCCTAAAAAATTCGAGACGAAAACTCTGTTGAATGCTCTCTTACTGTGAATTAGAATTAAAAAAAGAAAAAGAAAAAACTCAAATGCTCAATTGTATTTTTCAATTACAACTCAGCGAGTAAACGGCACAAAATAATAATAAATATTCTCGAACGACGAATGGAACGACTAACCGCAGCTATTATGACTATATTATGTGTACTAATTTACGTAATCACGACGAGGACGAGTGATGTCACTTATTGGGAGTAGCACACACTTCTCTGAAGCATATGAGAGCCAGGGACGAGATGACAACACGTGGGACAACCGTATATAATGTCTAATTTGCGGAACTAATTCTTAAACGATCGAAAAAGAGGAGAATATTGAGAGGAAGAATGAGAATTGAGAGATAGACGGAAAATTGTGATTTTTAGTGTTGGGTTTTCTGATGGATGAATATGATTAATTCGCAGTTCGAATCATTGATTTTTTCTCTTCTTTATAATGAAGAATTTCGTTTTTTTTATTGAATTACATTTTGTTTTCATTTTTTTAGAATTCAATATTGTTTTTGACAGCTGAAGCAACTCCCTCGATTCGCTGGATCATCGATCGATTATTCCAGCAATCGATCACGAGAACTTGATCAAGATTTCAAAAAAAAAAAAAAAAAAACATCAGACGTAAGCGTTCTTCGAGTATTCCCCGATATTGCGCACCGGTACAAAGGTTCTCGAATGCGTACGCCACGAAAATGGGCTGATGAACGATATTTCGAATCTGCGGTTCGAATAAGGAAGAAGGTTAACAGAAAAAAAAAAAGGCGAAAAGAGAGAGTTCCAGGGACAGAAACTCCGAGAGGCCATAGCAGCACAAAAAGGCTGAGGAGAAAGCTCGTAGGGAGAGGGCATTTCGCATTGCTGATCTCTCTTATACAAGGGAAACTCTCGAGAGATGGTAGAGAGATGAAATATATAAGTTTCTTGCTGAATTTGAGCCTAGCATACGCACACTAAATACTTGCGACAATATATTTTCGTACAATGTGTCCTGAAAATCATTCAGAATACCTTGAAAGGAAATTCGAAAAACTTTTGAGAAAAAAATTTCCGAACCATTTTTTTTTTACAACGCTTTATTAATATGAAACATTAATTAACGAATTAGTGATGCTCCTATGGACTGGACATGAATTGCTCATTATTACCAATCCACCAAAAACTTTGATGGATCAACCAGATCTTGGCGAACAAAATGAAATTGCGTTGTTTCAGCGAAAAACTATCGCTGGCTGATTCAATCACATTATTTTCTGGCTCGAACAAATGTTGCTCGCTCCGACGAAAGCATCGTCGATTCAACAAAAGTTTTGTTCAATCCACAAATTTTATTTTGTTCGTCACGATTTGTGGACAAATTTTTTCATCAGCAAAAAAAATCAATGATTCGTTGATCCAACAAAATATTTGCTGAATCAGCAAGTTTCTTTTCTTAGTGTTAAATGATTCATGGCGAGAAGTTCATCAAAAAGAAAATGAGTTATTGAGAATCATTTCTCCAGAATTAAGTCACTTCACTATTCCCAATAACGTAAATCTAACATTTGGGACATGTCGGTCTAAAAAACGAGAGAAATAGAAAGATTTCTTTATTAGACGCACACAGAGCAGTGCAGTACAATTTAGATTCATTCGCAATCTGTAGGCGAGTTACGTTACGAGCATTTACGATCATCAGACGACAAAATATTACTGAGCATACAAGACCAATTCTAGAGATAGTTTCTTCTGATTTTTTCGTTTAAAAAAAAAATCAAATTTCAATCATTGGAAAAACAGAAAAAATAAAAAGGAAAAAAAAATTCTTTGGTCATTGAAATAAAGAACGAAATTTGTCATTTTTTGGAGAGGATTCCTAGCGGATTTGTACTGATTTGCATACTTTCGTATCGCGTGTGAAATTTTGCTATAATATCTGACGTTCGATAGTGATTTGTTTTTTTTTTGAATAATCATCACTTCTTCTGAAAACAGTGCACATAATTTCTTAACGACGTTAAATACTGCTCACCTGAGGAATTACATTTGAATGGTATCATAAATCAAGTACGCCGCAACAAATTGTCTATGTCGCCGGAAAATGGGCTGTTGAACACGAAACGACGAAACATAATCATTCGTTGTTTGTATACAGGCGTTTATCTCGACTAAACGAGTCCAACGTACATAAGTGACGGATAAATTAAAAAAAAAAAAAAAAAAAAAAAACTTGTGTCTGGTTTCAACCTTCGTGTACTCTCCTTGTTCTGTCTCTTTCTTTTTCTCTTTTTCTCTTCCTGTAGATATGTACGTTTGTCTGTGCGAAGACTTTGAGTGCACGATTTATCGTTTCCGCCGTTCACTGGGCTTTAGCTCTGTGAAACAATTTTTCCATTCTTTTAGTTCGTCTCAATAAACAAAAATTGTTTGAAAAATAAAAAACTCAATTTTTTATTCTTTAAAAATTTTTTTTTTTCATTATTATAAAATTGATATAAAAAAAATAGAATAAATTATATTATTATAAAATGGGATAAAAAACGATGCGAGTGAGCAAATTATCATCGCGATCAGAAGCATCCAAAAATAAGGAGAAAATCAAAGAATCAAAAATTTATGTTTCAACCGAATGAATGATTTTGGACAAAGAATCGGGACTTTTATATTTTCGAAAAATGCTAACCGACGAATCACTCGGGATCCTCCCGTTACAATTTCAAAACGAATGTTCGCTTTCAAGTTTATTGCTTCTTTTTTTTTCCAAACGGAGTCCCACAAAATTGACGCCGAATAATTACCAAACAAAAGAGTCAGTTTAAAAGTTCCGAAAGAGCTCGCAATGGAAAGTGAATGAAGCTAGTTTCGAAAATGGGTGTGCGATGAAAACCGCGTTGATATAGCGAGAGATCGCGGTCGGGCCTCCACGAGTGAAAATCGTTATATTTCTCTCTCGGATCTGTGTCCCCTGCGCCCCTGCTTCGTCGAGTTGAAAAGAACGGCAATTTGAAAGTACCTGCGGGGCCTCCGGACTGACCGCCGCGGAAGAGTAGAGAGTGCTGTGTCTAATATTTATCTATAAATATATTCCTGTGTATTTCGTTCCCGGTATAGACCACAATTTAATTCCGTTGATGCGGAATCTGCTTGATTAGTCGAACCTGCCATCAAAACTTCTCCGAAGCACAGTATTTTCAATTTTACTTTGTCAGATTACGTTTTAATCGATCATTTCATCGAAATCGTACAAAAATAATGTTCGAAAAATTTCAAACGATTTTCTTGTTAATTCTCAATTCTCGGTTCTTCTTTATTCCTTTCTGATTCGAACTCGATATGATCTTCATTTTCGATAAATATTTTTTCAAACGAGAGAGGCAAAAGAAAATAAAAATAACAGATAAAAGTGGAAAGTTAAAAAATGTGCGAAATTTTTTTCATCGCGCACGACTGAAAATTTGCCCATAAATAATTTTCTACGCGCGTCTGCGTTAAAGTACACACGAGTATAAACGTAATAGGATTTCTGGGGGGAGGGGGGTGAGAGCGGCTTAGTTCGACTCTCGACATCGTTGAATCGAGTTCTGCCTGATTTTCACTCTGTCCTGTGGGCGGGAGTCAATAACGAAAGTGCGCACGGGGCTTCGCAGTTGAAGCGATATATTTTCGCGCAACATACATCCACGTATATACACGGAGGAGAGAGAGAGAGAGTGCAGTATTGCAATCTATATGTTCTATATATAGGTTGTGTGTTGCACGTAGAAATTATGGAAACTCGTAAAGGCCATAAAGGCGTGAGAGTTTCATTCGATATCCCATGTATAATCATTAAATAAATATCATAAACGCAAATACCAATGACACACGGCGAAGGGAGATTAAAGGAAAGAGGATGAGTTTGTATAAATATATTATTACGTTGAGGATGATCGACTATGACTTCGGAGTCAAAAAAAAAGAGCACAAATTCATTTCACACACAACTATTCTGTTTCACGTTTACCGATGTTTGATATTCGTATTATCAATTTTGATAAACATAATTACTGATGAGTATTTTATAGCAGGATCATTCGAGGAGACTAGAGAAATCTAGATCTCGTCAACGACTCTGCAGTATTCTTCATTTTTAATGTAAGCAACCGAACTTGCCGACGTCACTGTTCTCACCATTTTCAACCGGAAATTGAAACGTTTCGTAATATTATTGTGTTAACAACCTGATGAGATGTGATTTTTCTATTTTTTTACCAAATTCTCATTGTCCAATTAGAATCCAAGTTTTTTAACGATTAATCTTGGATTTTGGGAAAGAAAAACCGTGTTCATGGTAGTTCCGGTAGAATTTTTCTATATACGACGAGTATTCGGTGCCTCAAAATGCTTGACTTTGAAATTTTATTGCAGTCCCACTTTATCGACTTAAATTATAGTCGATAATCCTGCGTTTGGACGTTCGAAAAATATCTGCTCTAATTATTTTCTATCAATGAGAATAATTAAATTATTCATCTCTGTTCAATCATCCTTGTTGATGGTGTTCCAATATTCTTTGTCTGAATATCACCGAATTAGTATTCCAGGATTATTCAATAACGCGAATACCGTAATTGAATTATTATTATCAAACGCGATCAAATCGGAGAATCGATAAAACCGGAGTGAAGCACTTCACCGTAAAGGGATGTTCACACAGATGGATACAATTCTCGATCAAAAATAAATAAATCTAAATTAAACAGACCCAGCGGTACAAGCTGTTTCTGCTTCAGCCCAGTGTAAACTGCACTTTTGTTCAATTCCTTCTGGCTGCTCATTGACACCGATTGATTCTCATTGGCTATCGATTTTGTGCCAGTTCTTTCGATCATATTTATGTACTTCGGATCATCATCGAGGGTGAACCTAACCTAAAAAATAATTCGAGCATACAGAGCATGCGTTTGCAATGACCATTGCATTGGTATCAGTTGTTCTTGATTATCCAATTAAGGAGTTTCGGTACAAAAGGCAAAATGTTAAGAAATTGATGAAATTTGGTGATAATGTTCTTCAACATCAAGTACGAAGAGACAAATTTTTTCAAAATTTTCTTCTACTTAGTTATCGAGTAATTATGCATTAAAGCAGATTTCTTATGCCCGAAGTGTATACCTATATATATGGAAACGCTATGCTTATACACGTGAACTTCAGTCTTCAATTACTCGATAACTGTGTAGAAGAAAAATCTGAAAAAAATTGTATTGTCAAATTTGGCACTAAAGAATATATTCACCAAATTTTATAAAATTCTCAACTTTTTGAAATTTTTTGTGTTTTTAGCATGGCAACATTGTATCGCCTGTACCGAAACTCCTTAATCGTACTTTTTATTCAATCAACTTCATCCTCGGATTCGCCTGTGTTTTACTACGCAAATAATTCTACTGCTGCGACGAAAATATCGAGGTGGAGCATCGTGAGATCTATGGAAATCTGTTTTTAGATTATTTTCGTCGATTTGTAAGTTTAATAAATAAAATAAAGAGTAATTTGAATGGAAATACGTGAGAATAATTCAAAGAAAATAATTTTCTGAAAAAAAAAAACGTGAATTTTGATTCAACTTCTGCTATTAAGGAGAGCAGTTGTCAGTTTTGAATTGACAATCTTTTACAATGGTGAGAAAGTTTCAGTACAGGAAACAAAAAAAAATAATTATAGGAAATGCCACTTTCTTGGCAGCACAACGTGCACGTGAGCCCTGAATAATAACTGGAATGGTGAAGTTCTAATCCTTTTTAATGCTGCAGGTAAAGAGCCGGCAATTTTTTTTTTTTTTTTTTTCGACAATAAAGGAAGGTATACGTGTATTTGCATGAGACCCAAAAATCCTTTTCACCCTTTCGGAGTCGACGCTGTTTCATTTGAAATTAGAAACGAAAGAGAATTTATTAGACACCGTCTGGTGCGGAGAACAAAAGGATCGAGGCTGCTATTCGTGCGCCCTTGGGGGGCGAATGGAAAAGGTGATGGGGGAGGCCGGGGGTAACGAAAGAAAAGCATGAAAATGGAACGACGAGGGAGGTTAAGAGAAAGTAGGAAAAAAAAAACAAATAAAAGAGAAGGGAAAGAAAGAGTGGCAGAGGGAGTTGAGGAGAAAGTGGAAAAGAAAAGAAACCGCGAAATAGAGTAGAGAAATTTTCGGACGAAAGAGGAGCAAGATGGAGAGGAAGAAGAGAAGAAAATGAAGAAGAATAATAACGAGAAAAAGAAAGAAGCGAAGAAAGTTATCACCGACTAAAGCGATTTGAAAATTAAAACCCATAAGGAGAGATAAATTGACCATAAAGTTCTGAATATCGGCTAACCGGATGACAATCGTATGGAAAAAAAGGTTAAAAGATGAGGAAATATATACGAGGGCGAGGAAGCGCAGATACAGCAGAGTTTTGATGCGCGTCTCTCTCTCTCTCTCTCTCACACACTCTCTCTCTCAATAACTTCGGGTGCTCTTGTACGAGGTGGAAGAAGAGAAGGAAGAGATGGAGGGAGTAGAAGAGAGGTGCGGCGAGTGGAAGAGGCGATTTGGACAGCGACGGCCCTGAGCCACTTGCGACAGTAGGTCAGCTCTCTTCACCTCACTTCGCCTCGTTTTCGAGCCTCCATAATGCTCACACATCGCGGGAGACCCACCGTCGTCTCGGCATCGTCGTCAACGTCATCGTCAACGTCCACACTCCAGACGACGATCAAACGAAACTCTTCTGTGACTTTACTTCTCGGTCTACATTCGTTATTAATTTTTTTTAAACACGTCTTTACCAACGACAGTGTCTTACCCCAACTTTTCGTACTTTCTGCGGATTTATACCTTTTTGTTTTACGTTTTTACGTAACTCTTGAAATAACTATTGGCTGAAAGTAAAAATTCATCGTTTCGCACCGTTTCTAACTTTCAGTTCAATTTCTTTTTCAAATAACTCGTATACGAATATATCGTTATAAAAAGCAACACTGAATTTTCAAAAATCTAGAACTCTGCCGTAGATTACGAAGGAACAATCTTTTATTCATTTTTACAATGAAATAAAACTCATGAAACAAAAATCTTCCTAATCTTTCGTATTTCAACACAGTTACAAATTCAAAGTTCAAATTCAAAATGCTGACGAGCAAACTCATTTGCGTTACAATTGTTTTTTTCGAAATTCACAATTTCTGGCGTAGACAACTCTCATCGTATAAAGTTATGATTTATCTAGCAAAAGAGACAATGATTATGAGTCTTGGTTCCAGTCTTGCGGGGCCTAAAGACATTACTCACGAAAACGTGATGTTGGCGAGTATAAAAAGAAACGAGACTCCTTTTAGTTCTTCTTCACGTTTGTCCTGTAAATAAAACCTTGTTCCTTTCTCCATTCTTCGACCGCTGTTAAGGAGCAGGATGTTTTACCGATCCTTGAAAGCCCGGAGACCCCAACAATAGTCTCCAGCAGGTACGAAAAAAATGAGATTCCAGAGTTTCTATTTGGACAGAAAAATTTGAAGACTCAAGTGCTAGGTAACTCGCTAGATTTTTTACGTCGTATTTTTTCGACTTTCGAATTGTATTTAAAAAGAAAAATTCCACAGGAATGCAGTGCTGGACCGATGAGCAAAAAAAATTTCTTCCGCAGTTACGATTCGTTTGAATTTTTTTCAAACTCGAGTTTGAAGATGGCGGAATTGAAAATGATTTCAATTAATCAGAAACTTGATGCATAAGATGTAAGATAAAATCGAGAAAATGTTGCCATTACCCCGACGAACGAGTAACAAGACTCTGTAAGACCAGTTCAAAAGCAAAGAATCTCGATCAATACCGGAGATGAATTCATCTTTGTGTCCCAGAGACCCCAAGATTCCTCTTTTTCAGCCGAAGAATGCCCGAAGAAAATGTTCGCGTAGCCTCGAAAAGCAAGAATTTCAATCGAGACTAAGGCCAAATGAATCTTTCCCTATCCCGGTCATGCGTAGGTCGATGGAGCCAGCGATAGGAGCACAGGCCATTAAAAGAGAAGGAGTGACTATATTTTTCATCATGCGGAATAGAGTATTTTCAGTATCGGATAAGTGGACTGGAAGAGTTGTGTGTGGATCGAGGATATTGGTGGCTGCTGGCTTGTGGGTGTTTGGCAATTTGTTTTCTCTCAATTGCAACATTAAGACACACGCACATGCTGAAAAACTATCTCTCGCATGACCAAGTTCCGCGAGTCAAGAAAGAGCCTTTTCTCTCGTTCCTTTTGACCAACGAGTTTTAACACACTGGATCACAAGGCATTCTCGCACTTCGTAAATACACCGGTTGCGATGCTTTTTATTCGTATGCACACACGAATCTTGTTTATCTCCAAAAATAATGCATAGCTGCGTTGATGGAAAAAAAATTTCCCGACTCTCAAAGCAGAAGAAGAAAGAGAACGAGAAAAATGAAGACAAAAAAACGGAGACAAACTCCGCTATCCCCTTTTCAATCTCGCTCTTCTTTTTCTTTCTCTTTCTTTTTTCTCCTCCTCTCTCTCTCTCTCTCTTACGTTCAAGAATACAGCGCTACAAGAACGGCCCATCTGGTTCATGGTTTTAGAATGCCTCGCGATGTGGCGTCTCAAGAAAGGTCTTATCGTTAACCTCGATCCTTCCTTGCTCTCGGCTCATTCTCAGCTCCAATACACAAATATATATCTATCTACAGATATATATGTATACAGGGTGGCCCGAATGCGAGTTTCAAAGCTCTGAAAATCCGTGAGATATCAATAAAGACAAGAGGAAGAGTCTTTTATGAGAATTTTTCTGGGTTTGGCCTCTCTATTTCGAAGAAATTGTAAAAAGAAACGTACAAACTCGAACAAATATATATTCGTTCGATTTGTTGCTCGACGTGCTGTAATAAACCGGATTCTCTGACGAGTGTTACGTTCGTTGACTTTCTTCCAATAAACGAATATCTACGTTTACCTCAGAGGCATATAAGAAGCCGCATTTTTTTAGGACACCCTATGCATACATATAAACACGAGAGGTTAATACTCGCGAAGCGCATCACACGAATACTACACCGTTCACCTATAACTGTATCACTAGGTCGACCAGATGCCGGTCAGACTCTCGGAGCTTCGAGACTAGAGAATCGCTCTCGCATCGAGTTATCCGTTTGCAATGAGATGGATAAGATATGCAGGATTTAACAACGACTGTTTATCCGAGTTTTGTTCACGTCGCGTGGACAAAGAAAGAGATCGTTTTATCAGTTATTTTCAATCTTTTACTGGAGGAGTAAAAATAAGGAGTATTGATACGACTTTTGTTACTTTTATTTCATAATTATGAGAGAGGAAGCTGTGCACGAATTTTAGTCTTTAAACAAAACATTCGAAAACGCTGAACGACTTCGGCTCTTTCGTCAAGATGAAAGTTCGCGCGGTGTTAATTCATATTCGTTTGAACAATAGTATTTTTGAATGGAGTATTTATATACGAATATAAAATTCATTGGTTCCATTGAGTTGCTTTGAATAAAGTATTTCGTAATGTTCCCTCAAATGGCTCAATTTTATCACGTTCTTTTATACTTTGGCTCCCGAAGAATTATGCATATCGGGTAGAAATAGGAAAAAGAAGGTGAAAGAGAATAGTCTTCGTAGTTTCCGCATGAGCAGTTCCCAATCCTCGAAGGGGCTTTTTCGTTTCCTTTCTTGCATTTCGGATTTGACGTAGGAGAGTAGAGCATCAGCAAGAGCCTCGACGTCGTGGGTGGCAGATGGGATAAAGGAGGATCGGAGTGAGCGCGAACGAGGGGGGAAAGAGAAAAGCTACGATGAGAAGAAAGATGAATAGAAGGGGGAAGAAAAGGAAAAAAAAAATGAGGGAGTGAGTTTCGACGGGGTCCTTTTACGCCTGTCCCCCTTATGAGCGACGAATTCTCGTCGGTGTAGACAAGCGGTGGGCAAAAGTACCACGTAAAGCACACTGCACCGTGGCAGGGGAGCAGGCTCGATCCTCAAGTGAGGGTGGGCTGTCGAGCAGAATACGAGGGACCAAAAACTCTGAGGGTTCCTTTTACCGGTGTTGCCAACCACGATTACTTCATTTGATGTTCTTTACGAAAAAAAAAGAAGAAAAAAAAATGAAAAACAAGCGAGAAAAATTCTTCGGCTCAAAAAGCCAACAGGTTTCGATTGATATTAACGCTTGAAATTCACTCGACTCCCCCCGTGTGTTCTCGGTTGACATATTCAGCCCCCATGAATATTTCATAATTGAACTTTCGAGCACTACAATTCCGGATTTTATATGCCCGCGATAAATTCTCTCATTTAATATTCTAGAATTCATAATCGCGAAGTCGCTTATACATGCGGTAGATTGAAATCCTTTTATCCACGAATTATGCTGTATATCCCCATCGAATACTCCATTATATCGGCAGTCAGCTGAAAAATTTTATATCGAATAATTGCTGTTTCGGTAACGCATCCTCATATTGATTCGTCGAAACGTCAATACCAAACCTGCCAACAAGGTTATTCATTTTTCTCACTCACTGCTTTTTAACGTCGATTCGCGCGATATCTATCTCGGTTGCATTCAAAATCTCATTCTTCCAGATCGAGAAGCGTGAATAGGGAGCTCACTCGTATAGCCGCTCTCGAAATACGTCGCGGCGACAAGCCTGTCGGATCGATGGGGTTTGTACTATCGTATCTACTGAATATATGTATCTATGTGTTTTATATATACATATATATAACATACAAATCCACAGTAGGGTGCTTATATTGGAGTTTCATGCTCGTCGCTTCTACCGTACACTCTACTATATTGATATATTCTTTTATGCACACATATATATACGTTGTAGTTTATATACACGAAGTTGGTGAAGGATATAGCTCCGTTCAACGAGGGTCGAGGGCAACCATGATGGGAAAAAGCAGGCGAGGGTCGCCGACGACGAGTACGAGAGGACGGGAACAACGAGGACGATGAATAAAAATAAGAGGGGGTATTGCGGAAGGGAGTAGCAGAACGATAGGTGAAGGAAAAGGAAAAGAAGAACGATTCCAGGGTTCCGGGAGGCCATCTTTAACCGAAGGGGCTCGAAATTATATTTCTGTCTCATTCCCTTATTCTATTTCGTTCATTCTATTTCTTTGTCTCTTATAAATATACAGGCTTTGTCAGAAATCTTTCTCTGAAAAGAGGCAACGGTTTTGGGTCGAAAGATTCGAAGGAGGAACAGTCTTCGTCTCATCAAACTTTGGGTCGATTATGAAAAATTGTTTGCTCCAAGACAGGCCAATCGCCTCTGGATTGGCTGCTGCCACTAAATCGTTCATATGAATTTTTGGTCACAGAGACACATGGATAAGAACTTTAATCTACAGAATTTGGCGATCCGTTACTTTTGGACGACTCTGTATATCGAGGCTCGAACGAATCTACCTTTTGTCCCTTTCACACTTAAGCTATACCAGTCATCGAGGGCTGCTCTGGCTCAATGGGACATGCGGTCAATGAGACCCTGTCCATCTCGTTTCTCTAAGTCCGTTCCCGTTTATTCCCTGGTTTATATATTCACGCTGTGGATATACACGGAGCTTCCCTTGAGCTCATCCTCCCTTAGCCAATCACTCTCAGTATCTTTTCGTTCTTCCAAAAGCCCCATTGCTCCCGCCCATATGGTATACGGTTCTTTGTCCCATGGCTCGTTTTCTTTATTCTCTCCTTTTATCTATGACGTCGAAAATGATTATTCATTTTCTGCTTTTCTCGCTGACCCTACACCGATAAAAGTATTTATTCGTTTTTCTCTCCTGCATGCATGTAAGCGACTACGGAATGTTGATCCAGAAAACTCAGTCAGTTGATGTTAATAAAAACGCATAAGTCTTTAGCGCTCAAATACTGTTGGATGAAAGTGCCTCTGGCTGTTACATAACCGTCCATCGTGGGCTTTGTTGTAGAAAGCTCGATGATAGAACTTATGTTTAGTGTTCACCTAAATATAAATGTCACGTTGCACAATAACGGGGACTGGCTACTCGGGACAAAACTCGTCTAATTCGGTATCGTGTTTTATTCGATATCATTCGACGGATTGATTGTCACGAGAAACTCAAAATATCTTCTAATCCAGTTCAACCTGTTTCCTAACTTTCCAAGTGATTCGCTAAGTGTCTACTCTTCTTTTTTTTTTTAGTGTGTGTATGGATGTGTGTGAATGGATGAAGAAATTTGGGGATCTTGGTATGTCTCACTTCGGTAAAATCCTGGTGGGCTACTTGGCCAAATCTCACTCGTCTCAAGCACCTTACGAAACGTCTATTCCTCGAACCGAGGAATATTATTACGAGGAACAAACGGAACAATGTTTTTTTGGTCTTTCAGCCTCTATGATAAGGCGAACATAGCCAGGAGGGCTTGAAATATTAAACGTACGGACTAAGAATGTGTTCAAATGTATAAATATAATTCCGGTGCTCGGTTTCTTTCATTTATTCTTTTTTGAGGCCGTGCGTGAGTTTCACGAAGCAAATAATCGTTAGAACGGGTGAAAGTTCTATCTCTCTTTGCTCCACTCCGCTTCATTCTCATAGAGCAACGTAGTATTACAATTCAGTCTCATGAAGACTTTTCGTGACGTGTACTTTCGCAAACTCTAAACCCACTTTTGTTCTTCTCTCGTTTAAACTGATTTTTTTTTTATTTCATTTGCTTTACTCATAAAGAAATGCGAATGTGCGACTCGTAAAGCCGGGAATTGAATATGAGATTATCAATTACTAAACGGATTTGCTCCATCAAGCCTGTATTGGGATCAAACTGGTTCAGCAGGATGAAAAAAATGACGATTCGTATGAGGCAGATAAGGAATACATGATTTTAGAACATTACGATAGCAATTGACAGAGTAACATTCGAACAGGACGAGAATAGCTGCACTGCTTTTTGTTTCTTCGTTTTCTCCGATATTTATTCCATATTAAAGCGTTTTTAAAGGAAAAAAAAACAACGAGTGATCGGAATAAAATAGAGTCGAAGAGTTGAAGAATTCAACAGCGTTGATCCAATTTCGTTGTTTCAAGTGATGAAATACTGTACGAAAATTCGGTAGATAATTGTCACGAATTGGCAAAAAAGGGGTTTGAGCAATTTCCGAGCGTCCTAAAATTAGAACATTCGAAAGGAGGTTAAGCAATCTCGAGAATCATAAAAGAAGTGTGAAGAAACAGTGGTCCAATCTCGAATGAGTGTGAGGAGAATGGCATTTACGGGATCGATGGCCAATGACTGTAAAGGGCGCGAACCTATCGTAATGATAGTTTGAAGCGGAGTGTGACTGAAGTACCGGTATAATCGAATGAGCACGTTTTCAGATCGAGTAAAAGTGCATGCTCGGCCTCGTCGCGGGACTTCTCTGTCGAGACACAACGTGCTAGGGACCACGAGAGAGTCCGAGGGGCAAAGGGAAAAGAGGTTAAAAGGAAAGAGAAGGGGAGAGGAGATTTTAGCCACGCGCTTCCAACACAAAACGGTAGGAGCAATGTAGCAGCAGTCTCGCTTTCACTCCGTGTGTTCTGCTCGTTAATCGCACCTCGAGGGCTCCGTATAGTTTAGGTGCACTGAGTGTGGAAACTGTCTTTTGCCGGTGAGGTAGTATTTTCGTAAACGATCGTAAAATCACGTTGGATCACGTATAAACTACATTTTTCTGAACAAATATCATATTTTCATATTCAAGAGATTTTATACAATGTCAAACTCCAGAGTAGATCGGAGTTATTGCCTCAACGATATTCTGTCTCTTTTCCTTTTTCATGAAATAGGGTTTTTAGGCCTGAATTAGCTACTAATTATCATCACTTTCCCATAATTCTGATTGGGTTACTTCAGATAAAATGATTTTTCATGGAGAAAAAAATTTCTCCCGTTCATCCGAACGAGTACCGTTTAGTCAGTTTGATAATTGAGATTCGAACAAATATTTATTGAAGCAACTGAAAAATGTGCGTGAGCAAATAAATAGTATCAGTTGTTCGAACAAAATAGTTTGACTTCGGTGATTTGGTTCATTCATCTATAAAAATAATTTAATGATTTGTTTGAAAAAATTAAATTATTTGCCAACTTTAATTACTAGCGAACGGAAGACCAAGCAGATGCCTGATAGTATGAACAAAGAAATTGGCCAAAACTGACCAATCCGGCTTGATAGACTTAGAATAGTGTTTTGGGCTCACCATTTGATGAAGATCTCCATCAATGTCAATAATGTCCGTGCGATCACGATCACGGGCCTCGGTTTATGGGTAATTGGTAGTCTTGACATTCAGAAGACTGGTTAGATCTGGTCGCGTAGAGTTGAAACCCATGTAGGATGGTCGTACGATGACGATTGTCATCAACGCGACTATGACTCACGTCGGTGCAAACCGCAAACGTTCAACATATGCGAATTTCATGGAACCGCAATTCCGGGAATTGGTCAAAACTGGTATAATCGAAAATGAGGTTCAATGACTCGAGAGTAACACCGAATCATCATTTTTTGGAACTCTATTGTTGGCCACACCTCAAATATTTTTCTCGTTTGGTAAATGCGTTGGCATGAAATGAAAACAAGCCCATTTCCGTGCTAAACTTTTCGGGGAGAACAAAGGTAGGAGAAAAGAAGGTTGAAAATGGCGATCGAAAGGTTTAAGTGTCACTTTGGCATAGCAAAGGAGAGCAAAAAAAAAAGAGGAGAGATGTAGAAAGAGAGAAAGCGATGGAAACACCCTGCAGGAAGTGCAGTCTGCTGGAGGCGAACAAAGGATTCATCGCATCAGGCCAGTCGTGCCTTGTCCTCGCCCACGGTATGGTTGACCCTCTTATACGGGTGCCGTTTCCATGCGACACTAAATCCATGCAGCAGGTTCAACACCACAAAGGTAGCAAGTACATGGATGGTGAGCAACAGTGCATTAACCGCGAGATGTGATCGACTGCAAATAAAATTCACAAGAAATCTCTGCTTTTCACCTATATTTTCCTCATTCCATCGCATCGAGGAGATCGGACCCTGATGAGATTCTGCTCCTATCTCAATTGCACGAATGACGAAAAATCCTCTCGAGAATCTGTTCGGGTCTATCCAATCAGGTCGAAACAACTTCCCTCAGGTGCAATCTACATCTATCCTCTTATTCGATCTTTCTGGTGATCCTCGGAACGAGGAATGTGCACCGCATCGGGTTGGATTCTTTCGATTCCAGCAGCGAGCAATTAAAGTACCGTTCTCACCTGAACTCACGCTCAGGTGAGGTGATCGCTTCTTCCTTCATTTTGTCGCCTCAATTGCGAAGGAAAAACATTCGTCCTGGGAAGATCTGTGAGGCCAATTTATTCCATATTCTAGATCGAAAGCCCACAGTCATTGAGTAGTTTACATAGAAAAAGGTCTGGACATTGCTGAAGACGTTTTGTTAATCAGAATTTATTGAAAATGCTATTGGAATGCATGGCAAAGAGGAAAAATTAGCAGCACGATAAAAGAGTGATCTTCTTCAACGACAAACAATGTTCTATTATTTACCAATCTGTCGTCTGTAAAAGACTAGTAGAAGTTTGTAAACAGTCACATAAAGATACGTAGCTTTATTATCTCCTATTGAATCGTATCGATCTTCCAACACCTTGGCAAAAATCGTTTCATTGAAAGCTGCGTGCTGTCTCGCGTGTCCACAGTTATGGTGCATTCTGTATGTATTCGCACAAGCCATTGTGCATCGAGCTCACATTCTATGCATACTACAGCAGTGATATAGTATTTGTGTTTAGTGGTATACATAGTGAGCATAGGAACGTTGGATTATCAATCAGTATGGCACGCAAACTATGCTCGTCACCTTCGTAACCGCAACAACCTTGTTCATCTCTGCACATCGTGCTAAGCGCTGTTGTTGATGGTTATTCTTCTTTATTTTTTACCAACTCGAGCGGGGAGCAGCTCACCATTATTGAACATGATTTGTTGGGCGTGTAAGAATGAACTATATCATAAATAAATCAAAGAGGCTTTGGGATGTGCGCAATTTATGTGCGCCCCAACGGTCAATTTCTGAACTATTCTGGCCTGGAATTTGAGGGAAAAAAAAACAAAAATATGTTTCACTAACAAGAAAGCCTCCGGGATATAATAACGAGGGACTTATATGTAGGGTCTTGATGGTAGATAGACCAAGTGATAAATCTTCAACTTCTCTAACTGGGCACGTTGCCGGAAACGACAACTTTAAGAAGTACACTGATAGGTTTAAAATATTCCAGACTATACGCGTCGCCGAGGCTTCGTTATCCATGAAAATAACTGGAGCTTAGTAGGACGAAGTGAAATCGCAAGAGTATCGGAATAACGTACACATTCAGAGGAAGTCGAGTGTATATATATATACGTTCAAGGCAGACACAGGCACACAGGGATAAAGAAACTTGCAGAGGCCCGTGGGGATGACGTGGCCTCGAGGTGAGGTGACTTTTTGGAATGAACAAAGGATCATTCTCGCCTCGCCTGGTAGAATCGCAGTTGGCTTTAAAAAGAGGATGGTAAGAGAAAGAAAGAGGGCCGTAAGCCTCGAATTCAGAACGATTGGTGCATATGTCCCGGGCTCTTTCATTTTTGATCGGACTCTTTGCGTAACGTTTGCGCTAACGTTTCGTACCAACCGGGAGAGCGTAACCCACATTATTTAATTGAGCTCTATTAATAAGGTGGTGATGTAAGCTCGAAGGCTTATCAACGAGCGGAACGACTGAACGGTCAGGATGGTTCCACGCGAGAAATGGAGGATTAATCTGCCCGTTGAATGTTGCGCTGCGAGATTGAAAAGCCTATAATAATATCGTTTATTCATTGAACGGCCATTAGTTTTAGTTAGATAGCAGAAGATCTATGATGCGAGATTGCAAAATAGAATACGTCAGAATGTATATCGTAGCTGAAATTCATTCATCATCCTCATCTCTAGCCTTCTCATTTTGTCTATTCTACAGACCACCAAAGATTGTAACCACAAAAAGTAGCACAAGTTAGAGCGCTTAAGGTACTGGAGCTGTGTGGAACTTTGCCTGGAGCACCGCAAAATTTTGAAGTCTTGATCGTTGAGCTCGTACATGGAAGTCTGCAGTAAGTGATAATATATGTACAGCAGAGGTAGGTATCATACAAGTGGATGCTCCGCTCTACATGATGGTTAGAGTGCTCATAATACGTGTATGTACACAGAAGCAGAGAGCACGTTACGAGGACGGGGCTACGCTCCCACTTAAGAGAACGACCAAGACAGCCAACGATAAACGAGTGCTCGCGGTTAGCCTAGATCATCAAATACATGCATATCTCTGAGTAAGTATATGGATATGCGAACGGACAACGTCATTGGTGCACTATAACATACATCAATTAGATCTTCCAGAACCTCGGTCCCCTTATTATCATAATAAGGCTCTTTCCAACGATGCTGGGTAATGTGAGACCCATACTCGAGGTTAAGCTGTCACTTTGAGAAACACTATATCGAATGTTATATGGAAAGAGGTTAAACTTTCGAAAAACGCTTTCAATTCGAAGCTAATTATTCTTAACACTATCCAGTTTCTTCGATGACGTTACAACGCTGACACAGAGGCATATCGCGAGTATGATACAATGGTTAATGAAATGGATCGATAATCGAGTTGCTGGTGAGTAGGATAATTGCAACTTTTCTGATCGATGATCGTAACGAGTTGAGCACATGTCCCTTGACACCCGGAATAGGCGGTTTGAACGCTCTGTTGAAAAGTCACATGTCAAGGCAGCATGTTAGCGGATCTCGGCTCTTGTATCGTTGGAATAACATTCCTTGGACAGTAAAAGGCAGCAGAAGTAGCTATTTAGCAACTAATTACTTATTACCAGTCCACTAACACTCTGTATCAACAAATCGATGCGTAGATAAATGCTGCTGCTTTCCGTTGCCCATGAGATATCAACCTGAGACCAATTAATGCGGACGATAGAATTCCCTCTACGGAGAGAAAAGAAGAGTTTCGATGAGGCTTATCTGTTGGTCTGCTTGCTCGTGTTCACTGATTTGTTTCACGAGGCGTTCTTCCTGTATTTATAAACGTACACGTTGAGTATATATCCACGACGAAGAATGGTCGATGTTGAAAGAAGGTGTGCGGGCGTTTGTATGCTCGGGCAACGTGGGTGTGGCACAAGTTGTGGCTACATGACCTCGTCGTTGAATCGGCCGGCTCAGGCCAACCCAACTTCGTGGTTTATAAAGAACGATACCGCGGCAAACGCGGCCCAGTCGATGTGTGCTTCGGTCTCGCTTCATTGAACGAAATAGGCCAGTCCGCATGATATAATTGATGCTCGAGAGGTTCTACTTTACGTTTAAGCTTTTTTTTCGTTCTCTGCGGCTGCTTGCCCGAGGACACACACACATGGTTACACACTTACGAATATACATTTTTATATTTGAGCCGCGGATCGTTTCTACCATATATTATGGCCTTGCCGAATCGCCTCGCTGCAATATGGCCGAAAGAATTTCACGGGAATGCTGACCTAGGCGAAAGGCCTGCCGCCTGCTTCTTGTGTGTCATTGAGAACTTGGGTAACATGTCTCAATGTTACATTCGAACCATCCTTCAGTCGAATTCTCATTGCATTATTATACCATGCCTATTAATTGGGATCCTATTTGTGCTCGTTGATCCATGCATGCAGTAAATGAATACACCGATGCTGATTGCGTGACTCTTAAATTAGCTGGAGAGAGCTGTTCTGCCTTCAAATTCTCGCAGGACTATCTTAACGGCCGGTGTATATTATTTATTTTATTAAAATTTTTTGTTTTTCATTATGCAAGCGTTTGTGTGTTCACTCGCGAACATATTGTATCGGCGACGTTAATTATCTCGACGACGTTATCGAAACTTCTGGTAGGTATCTGAGTTGCCTGGCATTACAGAGTTGGTCTCGGTTGACAGATGGGTGCCGCAGTGCTCCAAACCTCACCGAAGATAGCGCGTTCAATTGATGCCGTGACACAACCCTCGCACATAAACGAATGGGCCGATGATAAAGTATCTATTTGAGGATTTTTCAACCTCTTGTTTGGAAAGTTAACCCAAATTCACAGAACCGAAAACGGCCGATGACACACTCTGACATTTGAAAGAGTAATGGGACGTTTGGACAGAAGGAATTCACTCGAATGCTGTCATAACGTTTGGTGGTTCCGTTTCAAGAGAAAACAGGGGAAGTACGAAATGTGTACGATAATCATACTGTGACTGCCTCTTCCGGTCGACCGGAGCTCTCTGTCGGAGAAAATCAAACGGAGTACTTTCATTACAATAGATACGAGGCCCCCTTTTGTCAAACTGACAGTCATCTGTACACCAATAAAGTTGATTATGGCTCATCTCACGAGTATGCAAAAACGTTGCATCAATATTTCGAGGACCCAATCTCTTTGGAACCTGTCACTCTTCAACAGTTCTTTGTAAACTGATGTTCGTTTTAATTTGCGAGCATGGAAATTGAGTTTAACGAGGACGTGCTTATGAACCAACATTTTGGATTCTCGTTCATTTCACCTGTGATGCTTCGCTTATCTTTTTTATGTTTGGCAAGATCGTGTAAAGCTCCTTTCACTCAGATTGTTTGGTAACTCGTTCGATCATCCAATCGATCGATCACTTCATTCGATCAGACTTTTGCCGTAGCTTGCACCTCGCCGTTTCGAGTATCGCAGTCATTTCAACTTGATCGGGTTGCTGCTCGGAGAATGACATACAGTTTCGGTGTTACAATAATTTGTAGCGAGCAGACATGCCGCGTACTCACCTCGCTGTGATAAGTGGACCGAGACGAGAAAGAGACGGGGAGAGAGAGAGAGAGAAGGGGAGAAAGGAGAATGGGAGGGCGAAAGCGACCAGAAGGTAGAAAGAATGAAGCATATTATTGAAAGCATGTTCTTCGGATACGTTTTTCAGTCGAAAACGTACAATTGAGATCACAAGAAGTCAAAGGCAGCATTATCGATTCATAATAAATTACAAAATCATAAGACCGCAGCACCTGAAAATACTTGCATTCGCAGCCTAAAGTTTAATTCTACGAATAAAAATTGTTGTATCAAAATTTATTAACGGATTGTTAGAATGAATAATTTGATTAAAAAAACGAAAGGACAGTTCAAGTTCAATAATCGAAGGAAGGGAGAGACGGAGGAAAGAGGGTAAAAAGGAATCGAGGACAAGAGCAAGAGAGAAAAATGATATTCCAACAGACAACAGGCCCCTTGTGCGTACACGCGCGCGTTTGTAAAACGAGACGTTGTGGCCGAGGGCGACACGTTTATCACGTATACTGCCTTCTCCCCCCCCCCCCGGCCCTCCTCTAGATATATGCACTATTAACGACAGCATCGCGTTAATTTACCCTATTGCCATGAATCACCGTCTCCTATTCTCCGTTGTTCCAACAACTTTTTAATGCCCTGCCACGTACGAACCGCGCGCAAATTTATCGCCATAGGATATTAGATACATTAGCAAAATCGATTTCTCTTCCTGTCTCCAAATACCACATGTACCGCCGGTGAAAGCCCGGGCGAAAACGGATATTGACCGTTGTCGAATATTCATCCTTTTCCCCAAAGACGTTTCTTGACAAATAACATTGCTGTTTTTAACGGGCTCTCGGACTAATGTGGTAAAAATTTCAATTCAATTTCTCATCTTTGAGAAAAAGATATTCTCAAATATTCATTTCTACTCTCAATGTAGAAAATTTTATTGTTTTTGTCTGTATTAACTTCATCAGTTAACTTTTTTTTCTCTATTTGTCCATTTTTTAGAGATTATAAAAATGAAAATTCAATTATTTTTCATTGGACATTGAATAATTGCTAATCGTCAAAGAAATAAAGAACATTCGATGATTATTCATCGATGATTGGATCAGAGAGAATATTAGATCGAAAATATTATCTTTCTTTTCCTCGATATGAAAACGATGAAAGCAGTCCGAGATAAAAAAAAAAAGTATTCCCCTGTCGTTTGTGAATGAACGTTTGAAGCGTGTTAATCAACTTCGGAGACGACGATAGTTTTGTGATTCTGTTTCAAGGCTGAGTGGTGTCTGGAACCTCGAGTTTAAACTCCCACTTCCGTTTTTTTTTTTTTTTTTTTGCGACATGTCGAAAACGCTTCTCATTATTCCTCGATCTATTCATGTCTAAATTTGTGCATACGGCGAGGACAATCCGATTTTTTAAGTAGGTTTAGTCGTACGATGGAAAAATATCGAGAATAAGTAGAAAAATGACAATTTTTTAGTTAATTTTTCAGTTCGAATACACCATTTTATTTGTTACTATTTTTACATAGTTTGCAAAAAAAAATGTAACGGTCTGACGAAGTAATTGAAAGGTGGATTTATCCGGAAATTCATTAAACTTGTTAAGGCTCTTACGAAGAGAGATAATGATCGAATACCGCGCCCACTCCCTTCAGCTCTTATTGAGCTTCGACTTTTTTCCGACGAATTTATGAAAACAATCGGTGTAAATACGAAGAAACAGGAGCGATAAAACGATCAATTGTAATAGAACCGTCGAGATAAATTAATCCCTCTTTAACTTGGCTCGAGAGAAAGATTTTATCGTGCTCGTTTCTTTATCCAGTGGATATTCGTTTTAATTAAAATGTGGACTAACTTTTTTAGTGACGCAGCCCGTGAAATCGACAGCAGAGTTCACAAACCTAAACTCGATCAGCCCTTTTTTCATTGACAGATCATTTGTCATCGAGATCAAAAAGTATTCCGATGCGCTAAGAAAAACGCGTGGAAATAAGCGTGTTACGAAGTATCGAAATTAATCGCTTTTCACTCGTTCCAATTGCTTTTTAATCGATACTCGATTTTAAATACCGATCTCGTATGAAATTACCTAACGTAAAAATAGATCGAACGACCGGATGTCATGGTAGAGAAGTGAAAGTTATGATGATCGTACAGAGTTTCTGGGCGTATTCAATTAAACGTGTAGCTGGTTTGACGCGTTGACCTCCATTTTTGAAAGGTTTTTTTTTGTCTATTCCATATGAATTTCAAGAAAGTTAAATTTTTCATTCAATTTTTTTTTTTCACAGTTTCCGGTTTAGTTCTTTTGAAAATATAAAACAATGGTTGGTTGGTGAAACGTATTCATAAATTCAAGTCCCAAAATACAGAATCAAGATTAGAAAGTTCATAAAATATAACTTTTACTAGTTATTCAATCGAATGTTGCTGGATTGTAATTAAATCTGATTCGAATAGAGCTTGTGTCGTTAAACGTATTCAAATTTGAGGCGAAACAATTGAAATTGTTTTTTTTTTTTTTTTTTTCACGAAAACAGGCCACCGGAAATTTATTTACTTTTTGACATCGTCGTCTTGTACAAGCAATTAATTAACTTTAATTATTCCGTGTTTGAAAGTGGAACAATCGCGATGATTCGAATAAACAGAAACGCATCCCGATATCATTTTATTCGTTTTCGCACAGATTTTTTTATGAGACAAATGTAGCGGAAGTTCTTCGCAAACAGATTGTGAAAGGCAAATGGGAAAAAATATTTCACATCACATTCGAGTTCATTCTATCGAATTTGCTTTCACTCTCTTTTAGAAATACTTCATCGAGAGTGAAGTTCAAGCTTCGATTTTATTCCGATCAGGGAGATGCTTTATTCGAGCTCCCACACAGCACTCTTCGAGGCAACGTTTTCTTCCTGATTTAAATTTTTCCTCTCGAGAGAACATGCCTCGCTCGTCTCTTGTCAACTATGATAACGAAAAGAGGAAGCGACTTCGAGACTCTCCCGATAAATTTATTCCTGCTTTTTGCTCCTATCAACATATTGATGTGTTTATCCGAAGCACAACTAAGCGGAATGAACAATAACGCCAAGTTTGAAGAAATTCGAATTTCTAAGTGATCATAAACAAAAAAATATTCACGGTCAAGTAAGTTCATTCAGGAAAGTTTGTTGCCAACAATCTTCATTAATGTCCAATCAAAGAAACTGTTGGAACAAAAGGATTTTACCTTTTTCCGCGAGTTCCAGAAGTGAGACACCGATATAAGGAGGGAGTCGAGAGAAAGAGAGAATAATTAAGAATTTAAAAGGCAGTTAAGAAGGTCGCGGTGGAGAGGTTGAATGAGAGTGCACAATCAGCTCTGAAATACGTTCTCTCGTCTGGCAGCATTTAAATATTATAAAAATTGCTTGTCATCGCTTGAACGGCTTTGTGTGAGTGTTTATAACTGGGAAAAACCGATATCGAGAGAATAATAAGTGAGCATTATAAGGTTATGAAAAAATTAAATGTTTGAAATAAAAAAACAAGTCCGTTAATTCTTCGTCTCAACATTTTCTTTTCTCGAGTTTCATTTCTTCCGCTTATCATCGCCTTATTCATGTCTCACCATTGAACTCCGTTTCTCTCTACATTGGCTTTACATGCTTCTCGTTGCTGCTCCCTACTTTGGGAAATGTATACTCGTAATTCGGGTCAATGATGAATCTGCTTTAACCTTATTGCAAGAGCAATGTGGGAGTTATATTGAGAAATGAGTCGTCTCAGCTCGTAACTAAACTCTACGCGCGTGTATTTATAACCTGATTATTTTCTAATATGTGTGTTAGAAAAGATTGGAAAAAAAGTGTTTTTCAAACACAAATTAATATCCATATTCCTTTCACGTTTTTTTTTTTTTAATTCAACTTAACAAAGGAGTTGAATTTCGTATCGTTTTCTGGCGCGTTTGGATTAAGGAGCAATATAATTTTCGTAAATTACTGTCTAACTTCGCTGTCAATAAAACAGAGTGGATTCTTCGGAAATTCTACCGGATAAATCGATATTTTTGAATAAACGAAAGATTATTATTTTTCGAAGGTAGAAATCAGAGCACTTTTATGGGCCGCATTATCCTCGAACTTTTCCGCAATCACAAATAAACGTTCGCAACGAGCTCTCATTATTACCCTTTTCCATTAGCCTCGTTCGGATTTTCCACGGACGAGAACTCCGCCTCCTTCCACCCCCCTCCGGCAATGTCGCGAGTTAAACGTTACACATTTTCCCGTTATTAAAACGCCCGCGCATTGTCCCCTGGTTAGCTCGTGTTATCTCTGTCGTTCGGTCTCATTCGCGAGGAGTTGCATGCTCGTAGGCACACGTTGCGGAGTAAAACATGAGCGACGATACGAGCAGGGAGTCCCCTCATCGTCAAACATATAAATATACATGTATGTAACGCATTATTCGCGGTCGATGGACGCGATGACGCGTCCCCTTCGCTCTGTCGATGCTAGCACGTTGCTCTTTCTTCCGAGTCTGTCTCTCTCTCTATCTCTCTCAATATACAGAGTTTTTGATAAATTGTGTCCAAGCGTTTTGCGATAAGATAGCAAGCTTCTAAAAAGGGAAATTGTTGAATTATTTTTCACGCGGATGAGAAGATGAGTCACAGCCGGTTCGATGCCTCGACAGGAAAGAGAGTGATTTTGAGGAAATAGCCGAAGCCCAGCACAGAATTTGCTATTTCTGACAACGAAATTTTCCCTTTTGATGTCATAAAAGAAACAAAAAAACATGGAAATCGGTGAGAAGTTGTCTCCCATAAGAATTTTGGGATTTACTCGCATGTCGAATCTGAGCCCCAGCTTTTTGGGTTTTCCCATACACATGCTGTATTTCAGATCAAGCGATTTGCCCTAGTCACTCAAAATCCCTATTTTCCGAGAGGAAAAACTTTTTTTCTGTCCTCCGTGCCGAAAGTGGCTACTTTCGGCCCGCTACGCGGGCCGAAGTTGCCACATTCCGGCTACGTCGGACAGAAAAATCGTATACACACCTCGGGCAGGAAAAAGTAAAGCCTCAGACCACATGTTTGTCAGCCTCGGCTTCGCCTCGGCCGACAATTACATGTGATCTGAGACATTACTTATTTTCCTGCCCTAGGTGTGTAATATACTATTTTCTCCACGCTCTCGATAGCGCAGGACGCTTATCCACCGGCGTACACTCGCGCGATGGATACAAACCAACAACGTAGTATGAAGCTTCGCGAGAGCTTTGCCTCGAAACATCAGCGATGTTGAGCTTGATTGACTATCCGCGCATAATTCGATTTTCGCCCATGTGAAACGTTGCACACTGAACGAAACACGGGACCACTCAAACACAATGCCATTAGAGCTTACTATATATAGTCACGTGGCCTTGCCACAAGCCTGTTACGGAACCAGCTCTCGCTGAGCTGTCAATATCCATCAGGTTTGAAAAAAATCGAACTAAACTGTTTCCGCGTGGCAAGATTTTCTCCTCTCAACGGAAAAATCCATACTGAAATTCGCTCACTTTTTCAATTCTCTTTTTTATTTTTTTTTTTCTGTTTTTTTTTTCACACAATTTGTATTTTTTTTTTGTACGATGGGTATCAACGAGTATTTATTGTCATCGATATGATAGAAACATTGTCTCTGCACCGAAAAAACCTGGCGCAATTCATGCTGTATTATTGAAAAACAAAACTTCGATAATCTCGAATAACCGTTGAAAAAAAAGGGGGGGGGGGGGAAAGGAACGATGGACGGAAACGAGTAATGTAACATGCAGCAGCTCATACGATTTGTCGTACTGGACAGTAAAAGAAAAAGAAATGGAACGCGATATGAAACGAACATTCGTTCGACTCTTTTGATACTCGATAAATTGCGTTCGCAATACAGACGAGACGACGAAATGGAGGACAGGATATGAGTCTTTTGAGCGGCCACTCTTGAGAGCTCCAAAGCCAGATTGCACCGACGAGAAATACGATATTTCGAAAGGAAAGACGAATGAAAAAAAAAGAAAAAACAAAACAAAACGTTGATTTCGACGACGACACACATGCTTGAAAGGTTATGATGTTTCATTCGGCTTGGATTTTTGTCGTCCGACGTTAATCTCTCTCATAGAGAAAAATAAAAAGCCAAATCTTCTTTCTGCATTGAACTTTTATTTTCAGGATTTTCCGGGATAAATTTCCGCAGGAAGAGAACACGGAGGAACCTATTATTCGGAGAATTCCTGTTTTTATTGCAGTGCCGGGATGTCAGCGTTATGGGAATAATCGATGCGAACAGTGTGAAAAAGTGATATAATTCAGTTGAATTTGACAGAAAACATAGTAAATCTTGCGTTTACGGCAATACAGTTCGACGTTACAGCAAAAACATGGTAATTTTTCGAATAAAAGTCTTTCCGTGAATAGACACGATTGCTGGATGTTTAACAAGCATCGAAATATTCGACTCAATCAAGCTGTCAATTACATAAACATCGTAATCGACATACTCGTCAACAGAGAGACACAATAATTATAGGAAAACTGGTAATCCAGTAGAAATTACCGTTATTCGCATGAGGTACAATAAAGTAATGATTATATCGGAGATGAAATGGCGTACTGAGATGAAGTAGGGCGATGCATGAATATAGCTAGTTTTGCCTAAGGGGTTCGGGTTCGAATTTGTAGTTGAAATCGGATCCCCGCACAGTTCTCCCACATACTGTGCATGAAATCGTCGAAAGCCGTCGCTTTTTTCGACATACAGGCTGTCGCAAAGTTTAATTTCAGTACGGTTATAGCTCGAAACTATAAAAAGCATGACAAAATATTTCGAGCACTCAACAAGATATTCTTTCGTGAGTATGCAAATAAAATTTTGTTGATTCAACCATTTTTTTTCTCAGTGTATATTCTCTTTGAAATTCATAATGGATCAACGTAGATTTGAGAAATATTTTCAAAATCAAAAGTCACCTTATTCAACATTAGCTTTATAGAAATTTCTCACCTTTATGGATTGGAAAAAATATTTTAAATAACTCTATTAATAAATGAAACTCCCAGGATTCTAAATTGACCAGAAAAAAGTGGGATCGACGAATATTTGGCAGGAGATGTTAATAGTTAAAATCGACACAACAGCCGGGAAATCGCATATTTCGTAGCTTTTAGAACCTTGACGTTGCCAAACGTTTAAAATTAACGTCCGAGGTGCTTACGCATTTGAAAGTTTGTTCCAAATGCTTTTATAAAAACAGTAAAATTTTGTTGTGAGGCAGCCTGTATACAGCAGTTATCTACGACATACAAAACTCTACGGCGAACAGGGGTTGGTTTGCAGAAACAGCAAGGGTTGGCATTACCCCTGCTTCGTCCATTCCCAACGGTTGTACGGACGACCACAGCCAGCACAAACGTTCCTGATTGTGAGCTCGAATCGAGAAACTCGTGGAGAACTTTGTACAAACGAAATACCAGACGGTAGCGAATGGAGGCTGCGGAGAATTCAAATGGGATGAAAAGATTTGTTCGCTAGCGAATGGAACGATCCAGAGAGGCATTATTTTTCACCGGTACACTGTTTCGTGGTTGGACAAACAAGATTAAGGGAGTAACACCAGAATGATTATAAAGTCTCGAAGCTACATTTCGAGCTACTTCAATGCTTCGGGATAATGCCAGAAAAAAAAAATCAACATAATTGAGTCTAAGATGATACAGAACTTTGCTATTTTTCTATGAAAATTGTTCAAATCGCTCGTTGTGTTAATAAATTCAAAGTACGACGAGTTTCTCCAAATTTGAAACTATTTCCCGTCTTCGTAATGTTCGATTATACGAAAATACGAGATTAGCATCAATTCATGAAAATTTCCTCATCACAGACACACTCGTCAATGGATTTCATTTCATTGAAATCGAGAAACTGCGACGTGTAACCAGACTCGAATCTTTCAAATCTCACCAATCAGCATGGAATAAGTTATACGATAAATGCATCAAATACCAAATGAATTATTGATGGAATGATGAATTACCTATCCGATGAAGTGACTAATGAGGAAAATAGAAGAAAAAAAAAGGCGACGATCGATGACAAAGGCGGTCTCTCAACAGTGCTGAGAGAAGGGGATTGACGATAAGAAACATTGAGACGCGGCGGTGAGTTGACTGGAAAGAGAGGGCAGGTAGGCGCGTGCCACTTATACCACCTGAAACGCGGTCACAGCCTCGGCACGTCTGATTCGTGCACAAACCCAACGAAAATCTATTACCGGTGCTGTGAAATTTGACTGTGATGCTGTCATTGGTCGAGACCACCGGAGACTTAATTTCTCATCGAAATTCAAATTAGTCGTTGTCGTTATAATCCTCAAAGTATAAGCAAATTAGTAGGATTGATTAAACGAGTGAATCGAATAGAAAAATTTGTTGGAAATTCCAGAGACGAGAATGAATTCGCGTAGTAGAGGATAAAGAAAATGAGAAAATTGCCAAAGTATTTTGCTCTCAGTGAGAAAATGAGAGAAGAAAAAAAAGAAAGAAGAAGATGCTCGTTCAACGAAGTTTCGTTCAGCGGATCAATTTGCCGATCAGCTATCAAAATACAGAAGTTGAAAGGCGTGCACGCGATCATACGTTAACTTATGGGAGAGCACAAAAATTGAATGGCTCCGAGTGATACTAAAGAGAGTAAGAGATTCTCGAAGGAGTCTGACTCGTATTCGTTCGACGTACAAATACGTAGGTGATAGGTAGAGTGAAGTAGGTAAATAGCTTACCGCGGTGACCCGTCACCTGCGTTCTCGTTCTATTGAGAGCACAAACCCGCCTGCCTGCCTGGAGAAAAGAGTGCTCAGCGGAATTGAACGAGAACGATGCCTTTCTGCGTTGAACAACAGACAATCGAATATAAAACCTTCCTCTCTTTCTCCCTCTCTCTCTTCCTTCTTTCCGTCTCTCTATTTCTTTCACTTCATTTTTCGTTCCTTCTATTCCATTCGTCTCTTTTTCCCTTTTGTTCTGCAACTATGCATCTCTCCATCGTTATTCCTATCCACTTCTATTCGTCTTTGTTTTTCCTCGCTCCCTTTTTTTTCCATTTTCTTTCCCGTTTCTCCTATTCATCTTCCTACCTCGCCATATCCTGAACTTTATTTTTCCATGCTTCGTCTTATTCCACGTACAGTACGTTCAACAATGCTCGATTCATCGGTTTGTCAGATATGAAGGAACGAGATCAAATATTTTCTTTCCTAAACAGGGATCGAAATAAAAGGATTAATGGATCGAGAATATTTTCGTCGATTGTACATGTTTTTATTAGATTTAGAATTTTAATTAAATTCTGAAAGTTTTCTTATGAAACTACAAGGGCATTCTCGTCTCTTGACAAATGTTCGACCGATTTAAATTCCATGAACGTCGGACTTGATTTAATTTTGATAATCGTTCGATCACGTTAAAATTTTTCAAAGTTCAAATGATGTTTTTCGTTGTTGTATAGATGGGATGGAAAGTAAACTTTCATTAACATCAAATGAAAGTTTCCAAACGTAAGTTTTTCTCGAGATTCTCGTAAAAAACGAAAAAAAAAATGAGGATTCAAATTAGAGCACGTAGAATTTAAAAAAAAAGTTCACGTTAGAGATTGAAAATTGTGAAGAAAACCAGTGCTATAGGAAAAAGGAACTGCGGTAGAAAAATCTTCTTCTTTTAAATTCGAAGAGAAGGGTCTCTCGCATAGAAGGATCTTTAGTAGAGCACACACACACACACATACACACATTGGATTGCACACTACGAGCCTGTTCCTTTATTCACCTTCACTTGCCACAACTACTGGCAAAGACTAAGCCACAATTGGAATATAGTTATATATTATCGGAGTGCCATAAACGATGAAAGGCAAATAACGGACCAGCCCCTGTGTAAACTGTACTGGAGCAGATCGCGAGGATGAGCGTGTACGATTATTCAGTTCACCATTTTTTTACGATCTCGTAAGGATTCTCAAAGAGAGAAAAAAGGGGAATTTGAGTCTGAAGGATATAACGAGACTCGGATGTAAGGAACAAAAATATTTACTCGTTTGTATGAATATTCAGTTGCGATTCGTCCACAAAAAAAAAAGTTCTTTTTTTTTTTTTATTCGTCGAATCTAAGCAGACCTGGCAGCTGTAATGGCACATTTTGTCACTAATATCATTGATAATTAAAATAATAATGTAACAACGAGGTGCGATGTGTAGAAATTGGATCGATAATGAGTGCACGGTGTGGTCACCACCTCCATCGTAAAAATCAGTCTCATATACTTTCATGAATATGAACGTGTACGTATTCATACACGTTCGGAGCTCTCGTAATGAGGAAGTGTCCGTAAACTGTTATAGTGGAGTAGGTTACGTAGATAAGTTCTTTACTCGTTTCAAACGAGTGCGACTAAGCTGGTTGTACGTATAGATTCACTCATACGCACGCGTTTATGAAAATGAAGATAAATATAAAACAGTGTATTTTTCTTTTTTTTTTTTTATGTATTCAATGCTTCAGGCGATGCGTTCGACGCTGTTACGAGATTTGTGTAGATCGCAAAGATGTGGAAACACACGAATCGTTAAGGACTTTACGAAAGATCGTTGACAGGATATTCAATAAGAAGGAGGCAGCCAATCCGGTGCGACGGTGATAAGAAACCGAGGCAACGTGAAGTCCACTAATGCCCATCTGCCGCAGCTGCGAAGACGCGGCACACTTATCCCTCCTTTGGCTCTTTCCCACGATGCCGCACAGGTCGCTCGTAACCAGTGGACAAATATCTCATTAAGGATTCTTCGGACAAAAAAAATGGCTGAGGACTTTTAGCCGAAAAATTGTGTAACTCGTCGAGCCTATTAATCCCGAGCGAGACGTTTGCGACACCTCGTACATTTTCGCTGCTACATATATCTATGCTCGGTGCTGTCAAGCGAGCACGTGGGCTCGATAGCTCTCGGCTGACATGTGGTTACACCGACAACTACTACAATCATCATTGCACCAGTATAACTCGTGAACAAGTCGAGTTGTATGTTTCTCAGTACATGTATTTCGTCTGCTCGCGTTGCCGCGAGATTCTACGCGATCTTGAGAAATAACTTTTATTTCTATCGCAAACTAGTTCGTAGTTTGTTCTTAAGTCTACCAGGTACATAGGGGGACGCGAGAACTTGGATAAGTGAATTTCTTGCTCCCGGATTCCTCGAAGAAATCCTGTCATCCGATCGGCCAAGTAAATAAAAAAAATGATTGAAATAAAAACAGAAAATTAGCTTTGGATATCAATATATTCTTTGGCACTTGATTTTCTTTGGAAGATTCCAGCTGTGCTCTGCGTTGATACAATTATCCGAGGGTACACGAATGATCAATTGAATAAGACGATGAGATTTTCGATTCGGAGCAAAGAAAATTTAGTCCATCAAATGAACAGTCCAACAGAGAGGGCGATGGAAAAAAATAACGAAAGAAATTCAACTTTCGACATTAGAAAGTTGCGGCGTTGCATAAATGTGTGGAGTTGCTTTATAGCGTTGTTTGAAATTCATGAAGTATTTAATACTAATTAATTCGGCAATGCTGCAAAAAAAAAAATGTTTATCAGCTTTCGGTGTTGCAACGAAGTATATGTATGTGGGCCTCTATAAAAAATCATTTAAACGTCGTCGATTGGTGCAATAGTTTTCGCGGTGTTCGTGAACGCGGACAGAGCGCGCGCTTTCGAGGGGCATTCGCGATATCGCGTCGCTGCGCCGAGCGAAAAGCTTATACAGTTGATATTACCATTTATTTATATCTCACGACCTCAAATATCCACCACCTCTGATTCTCAGTTTGCTGCTCGAGAAGGCTGTGAGCAAGCTCGTCTCTGTGTACTTCTCTCTTTTTTCTCTCTCTCTCTCTCTCTCTTCGGGGAAAAAGGCACACGTTCAAACGCCCCCGTTTTCGATGAGGCTGCTTCTACGTTCGTTCATCTACTCTCGATATCATACCCAACGGGGTATTGTTATCGTCGTGTATCACGACATATAGTGCCGACGTGTACAACGAAAACCTATTTACGCTAACAATTATTACAACCATCAGATATCTCATTGATTTATTCATTTTTCTTGTTTTTTTTTTTTTCATTTATTTCAATTCGAATTAACATTTATTTTTAGTTCCATTCTGACAAAAACAACTCGATTATAGGAATGTCATTTTTATCGTGGCAGATATTGGCCAGAGAAGAAAATAAAAACTCCTGAATAGTTGAAGCTCATTAACTACAGACTTATTGAATATTTTTCGAAGTTGTAAACGAATAAGTACAGCGTATACGCTTCTGAAGTATTTATCATTTATTCCACTTGATGGGTAATGAAGAACATATCGGAGTTCGCAAATAATTTGCTCGTAAACTCGGAGAGAATTCTGTAGAATTTCGTGGAAACGAGATCAATTTGCCTATTCGAATGGTACTGGGAGATATATTTACACGAGACGAATAATAATATCCGTCGTATCGTTTGGGAGCGGAACGAGGGACAGACAGAGAAAGCGATAAGATCCGTAATAAATACGCCGCTTGGCTCGTATACATTTATGTGTATATATATATATATATACACACAAATCGGTTGGATTGTTCGACCGCGAGAATAACCGTAATAAAAGTATAAAACGAGTTCGTTCAGGGCAAAGAAGAAAGGCCGTACTCGGCAATTTTCTCTCTCGCTCTTATTCACCCGCAGCTTCTGCCCCCACACTTCGAGATCCAAAAGCAAAACGACGAGAGATTGATAAAAAAAAAAAAAAAAAAAAAAAAGTAAAAAGAAAACGCTTTCAGCCATGCAAGACAGAGAAAGAGGAATCGGATTTTTCTCGGTTTTACCAGGATCCAGCAGAGCCAGATTTCCACCTCGTGGGACTTAACGTCCTGGAATATAAATGAATTGGCACACGATTCAACATTAATCGAGTCCTACGCAAACTGCTTTTTCATTTCTAACCAAGTGTACCAAGTCGAGAGTATCTTCATTGGCAACATCGGTCGACGAAAAAAGTCACGTACAAATGAGATTATCGTTATTTTTTTGTTATTTATTTTTTTGCCTCAATGGCACCTTCGATTGCTTACCCGGAAGTATAATTCTGTAACGAGGCATTGAAATTGGAGGGTCATTTTTTAACACACTTTCGATTAACCTCACTCGAATGTTCTATTTTTAGAATCATCCTGCTTAAACCAATTTCTACATTACTTAACGGTATTCATTTTCGTGTAAATAAACATGACACATGCATTTACGATTTAACTATTTTATACGCCTGTCATGACGGAACTAGACACCTGCCGCTTCGCACCCTAAGCGGTCTCGCAATTTACCCTCCCCCCCCTACATACCTCGGATTAGTTCGGACCCCTGGTGGCTTTACAACTGCGTATGAATTACAAGATATTCCGATGTACGTGAATCATCGCTCGGGACAACGAGATTCGTATTAATTGAACTATTTTTCCGTGTGGAAAATAACTCGTGGCTGAAGCAAGTTGAGTGATATTTACAAATTATAAAGAGGGTCAACAGCGTGACAACGATTTATATTGAATTTATATCAAATGTAAATGAAACGTGATTTCCAAGCATTTTGTATCAAAGTTGAGTAGAATTTTTATAATGAATAAAGAGAAGAAAAAGAATTCGATGATGTTGGGGATTCAAATGAATTTTCTCTTAGTTGGAAGTGTATTATTGAACAAAGAGCAAGGGTGTTCTATAAACAAAGCAAAGTTTCGTACATGGCTCAGCACGTTTTCTCGGTTCAGTTACATTGCAGTAAACTACACACAGTAGAAAGCAGCGTGCGAGAGTTACGAGTTTCTTGCAGTGACAATAGCGAGACCAGAAGTGGGAGGAATTGCTGTGCCAATGCCAAGCTCTCTAGATCTCTTTCACTTTCTCCTTCCAAAGTGATAACGTGGGCGTACTGTTCTTCTTGATCGTTGTTTTCATGTTCCAGACATATAAATTTTTTCTGTTTGGATACATCGCCATTTCGCCTTTAAGAAGCAGTCGGGACACCAGTCTAATTGTCTGATCGAACTCTTTTTTCAGCTATCAATGTGCTTCGATGCTTTGATGATCTTTCGATACTCGACTGAAATTTAAATTGAAAAACTATTGAACTGCTGGAAATAATTGAAAACTTATTGATAAGAATCTAAAAGATTATTCGCAACGTTCCTGTAAATCAGTTCGGTGAATAAATCCAATCCGAATTCATTGAACTCTGGTTATTTACCATTTTCTCATTGGCCCGGATTTCCAGGTAGTCCGATTCGCTGCTTTCAATTTGACATGATGGTGGTTGCATCTGGGATTGGTTGGCTTGGTAGACTCGTTCTTTGCCAGTACATAGAGGATGGTGGTGAGACAGAGAGGGAGAATACGAGAGTTGAGCCCTGCTCTCCGTAAGTATCGAGCGGGGTGAATGCTCTTGCGCAATGTGTTCAGCTGCGGAGTTGATCACTAAACTGTACATAGAGAGAAAGAGCAAACAGGAGCAGCGAACGGTGTAGGAGGACGCGAGGAGCGTTTACACTTTATGGCTTTTCGTTGTATGCGATAATGGCCCTTCTATCATTAATTAGGAAAAAAAAAGCACTCTCAACATTTTGAATAATCACCCTTCTGCGCCACCACCGTGCTGAAAGTCCTGCTGAAGCATTCCATCTCTGTGGCCTTTTCAGCTTTGGCATGTTGTACCAACTATTGTGGGCTTTCTCTTAAGTTAGTTTGGAACTTTTTTTCGAGATGCGATTCAGTGGGTGAATCTGCAGTCTGCCCGGATGACAAAAACGGACTGCGATAGTCGGTCAGTTTTCAGTTGCGATTAAACGGGAGTCCATTTTTTTGGTGGCATTCTAAGTTCAATCAATTTTATTCCTAAAAGAGCTGCGATGGAACCTACTTTTCGGGATGTAAATTAGAGCCTCGTTTCTAAAAAAATCGGAAGAGACTCTTCGTAGCCTCTTGGTCCACTGATCACAGGCACAACATCAAGCCAGTCCCTGATCACTCCGATTATATGCTTTCATAAAGTTATCAGGTCGTGGATTACCTTCGCTTCTCGTTTAAATATGGGACGAGTCTACAAAAAAATACAATATTGACATGATTGCGACAAAAGTGACAGTGCGATGAGTATTCTTAATGGTAGGTAGAGGACTACTTTCAATCGGAGAAGATGTGAGAGTTGTGGACAAGATTCTCATGCGCGACAAGAACTTTCACGGAAAGTTTGTAGACCCGCTGCATCGAGCCCATTATAGATGGCCTGTTACCAACGGAGTACTTGGGGCTCCTGAATTTGTATGTCGATGTCTCCTAAATCATTCGAGTCTTCGAAATACGCGTTAGAAGAGATTGAGACCAGATGTAATCATTCGTTTAGGGACACGATTAACTCGAGGGCATGTTTGATCTTGGGTCACAGGAGGATCAGGATTATTACAGAAGATCATGCGGGTCAAATCAAAGAGACAAAGAACAATGCAGAAAAACTTCAAGACAACCTATGCATTCGATCCAATTGGTTGCTAAAGATTTCAGGAAGATTTCAGGTGACCATTTCGTAGGCTCGAAGTAGAAAGGGCCATTAATTAATCAAAATTGCATCTGACGTCTGAATGTCGCTATTAGAACATTGAAAAAGACTGCCATTAGAGGATGGTCAAATGATTTTATAGGGAACTCGATTAATATTAATCCAGATCTTATGTGCACGCCCGATATTACGAGTTTGCTGTGCAATGAGCTACGAGAGTCTATAAGGGCTGGAGTGGTTACTGTGTGCTTTATTATACTGCGGACGTTTTCTCTCTCATTGAATAGTCATTAAGCTGAGAAGCCTCAAGCCAGCGCATATACACTATACGAGCGTCTTATGAGGGTCATAAAATGAGCCACAAGAGCAGCAGCTTGACAGGAAGGAGGAGAAAGATACGAAGGGAAGAGAGAGGAAAGAGAGTGAGAGTAAAGAGAGAGGGAGGTGCAAGAGGAAGGAGAAGAAGGGAGAGAAGCATCGACCTACATTCGAAAAGCGATGTGTCGTGACCCCGGCATGTCCTTAGTCGCGCTCATTCGAGCGCGAGGGTGAGCCCTTGCGACCTCGATCTCACACCACCGATTTACAACCCAGGCCAGAACCTGAGCCAGAGAAGCCCCCCACGAATCACGGAACGTTGGGCTACTGAGGAGAGGGACATTGAGAAACTAAAAAACGTCTGCACGAGTCAGAACTTTTTCTCAAGATTAATATCGAAAGCAATGTCAATTAGTGAGTTTCTCTGACACTCAAGGTTAGTTAGGGTCAGTATCATGATCGTTTTGTGAGCAACTATCATTCATCGACTTGGATCGAGCGATGCATGCTACAATAATATTGCAATCTATTACATTTCCATGCTAATGAAAGTGGCCGGAAATTAAATTCAAGATCACCGATAGTACTGTCGTGGTGTCAATTTTTTCAAGGCTTAATGAGGATTCGATTTGAAAAGCAAATAAACCTTTCCTCCATTAATTGAGCCAACATTTAAACGCGACGTTTGAGATTGTTGAAAAAAAAAGGTCCAGCCCGCATTTCGTTTCCCGCAATCTTTCAGGCGATTCGAAAAGTGAAGGCTAAGCTTCGGTGCTTGTAAGTGCTTCTTCAAACACCTGGGATCGACACCACCCGTTTTGATAAGTCGACGAGCGAGTTAATTAGGAAAGTAATTGAATGTTGGGATTGGGGTGCATTGTCTCGATGCCCACGGTAGGATTTCTGAATATGGATGGGAAAAATAAAAGAAAGGAAAGAAGAATGAAGAGAAAAGGAAAAAAGGTAGCTAGGAGAAAAAACTAAATGGGGGCATGATTCGAGGACAGCGAGGGCTGGAACTACCCTTATAATGTGTGTGGATAGTGTTGGGGTAGTTGCAGACATGGTTTAAGGACGAACGGACAGGGGACTCGAAAAGAGGGTGACGAGAAAATGTGCGCGCAAAGATGACGCCCAAAAGAGGGTGCGATTTGGCATAGGGAGTGAACGCTGCAAGAGAGAAATACGGGATGTACATTAGTTGGGGTGAGAAGAGTTCTGGAGGGCTGGAAACGAGGAAGGAACGTGCGACTCGAGGTCGATCTGGCCTCGAATAACTCTCAGAACCCTCTTCCTTTTTCCCTTCACTCATTTCCACCCCCTGCCCTCTTATGCTCCGATATCTCGTCCCCGTTCTCTGTGCCTCCCATTTATCTCTACGTTTCCCCCCTCATCCATTGGGAAGCACATCTACCACTGATTATACTTCAATCCCCACACTCCAGTCTTTTTTTTTCCTTCTCGTAACGATCCGCCACTTTTTTTTTCATCCCCAATGTGTTTTACTCCGCAATATTCAGATGGTATGCTGTTGTTATTATAATATGCCAGGGCAGCTCGAGATGCTTCGAGACTCTAACTGCAAGCCACGAATGCTTATTTCTGAATATTGAAAATTTTGATGCTCGGATGTTGCGAACCATTGGTATGATGATCCGTGGATACGGGATATGAAATTTAGAGCGAACGAGCAAACAATTCAATATCGTTTTTGCCAAGGTCCATACCAATTGATCCAACAAAACTATGTTGGCTAAAACATTGGTGGACCAATGTATTCCCCGATACAACACTGACGATCGATTGCACAAGCCCAAATTAATCGCGGTAATTAATGTTCCGTTTGCATACGAACGAGATCATAAATATGCACAAACATCCGATACGAATGCCTCATGGTTGGCTTTCATTTTATCGAAGCCTTGCAAAATCTCATTGCCTATGGCTTTTAACTCAAAATTCATTCTTTATAAATCCGGAATAATCCATGAAAAAATCATTTCGTTCTATACCTCATTTCTTAACGATATTAATCTGGTAGGCAATTTTCACTCATGTGCAATTAACAGATTTAAATCGTCAGTTTGTTCACAATCCTCGTTGTTTCCAACAGAACCAAAAATCTAAATCAAAAGAGTCGATTAATCATGACGTCGAAGCTCAAACGACCTTGTATTCGGGGGAATAAAAAAGACTTTCGACAAATATTCAATTTCAATTTGTGTTCCAGAGAAAGAATTCACCAGTGTTTTCGAAGGAATGTTGTGGCAATCTACGTTCGCCAGGATGATTTGTGACGTACCTGTCTGTTTCTACTGCGGAATCCCTGTCGGGCAAACGAGCTTAGCCTCAACCCGCTATTTCACCGTTTCCATGTCAGCTTAGCATACCTGGAGTGCATTATTGATTAGCCGGGGAGGCCCGAAATTTCGAATAAACCGAGGCTTTGAATTCTCTAGCTGAACATACTGGATCTACATGGGAAGAGGATGGAAATATGCATGTACCATCATCTCATTTCACGTTCTATGACGCACTCAATGGTAACAAGCAAGCTTCGCATTAGCACCATCTGGGGATATACGCAAAGAACGTTTTGCCATTACCACATGGCGCTCGCGCACACACGCGGCTATCCCTAGTACGGAGACTGATGAATCTATTGCTTGCATGTACCTCTCGAGACTCGTCTGCATGACATCGCGTGAAATAATCATACATGTACCTCGTAATCGTGAGCAAACCTCTATCCATAGGTTCCTGTAGCTATAATCCACGAGATAAATGTAAGAGGGAAAGAGAGGGAGGAGGGAGGGGTGGGGAGGATGAACGAGATATTCATTAAGTATGCGTACACGGAGTTCCATAGAAATTCTGGCTCGAAATAACAATCCGAGTATAATAGGTAACGTGAGACTGCTTTTGAGACACTCTGTACACTGATATCTCGTTTCGTCTCTCTCCATTCCTGCATGTATCTCTGTGACTCGATAGCCTGTCAGAGACCTATTAATAATTACTCAACGAGATGACTCAATGAGTCAAGCCAGAGAGGATCCAATGACGAATATACCTCGGACTATTAACTGCCATAGAAGCGATCGAGAATGCGGAAGATTCATAGTGAAACTTGTTGAAATTTAGGGGAGTTATTAAGAAGAATTTTCACCAACAGCTCTAAAACGCATTTTCATTGGAAAGGTGGAGAGGAGCCACACATTGAACCAGCAGCGAATCTTTTATCACGTAAAAAATTTGCCAAGTGCGTTCATTCAGCCGCAAATTAAAACGCGGCAATTAAGATACGGTTGTAAACGGCGATGAAGTTGCAATTAAAACTCCCGGCAGTTAAATTCGAACGAACAAAGCAACTTTTCCAGAGTGCTGATCATTTGAAAGGATTGAGTTTTATTTTATTTCCAATTACAACGGGCTGCTTATTCATTTTTAATTGCGCATCATTCTCCTAGAAGTTGAAGCACGACCCATTACACTTGAACTTCCAAGTTTTTTCTGATGTCGGAATCTTTTCGAAACGCATCGAGAATAGACTTGTGAATAAGCTCCGACGGTTGATTTGCAGTTTAACAATTTTGAGAGGCCAGAGGTGCGCAACGACGTTTCCTCTGGAACAATGGATCCTGCGACGAGGTCGTCGTCGGGGAATATGACGACTGAGGGACCACGAGACATTCGGAACTACGACCCTAACAAGGCCGAACGTGAGACGCGTCGTCAGGCGACCATCCTTAATTAATTGGACGCTATTACTCAAGTATACAATTAACTCCGTTAGTCTGCTTCGTAGTATTAAACTAGGTACTTCAAACTACTATTCACCTTCGTAATATTCAATTTGATGTCAACTTCATAGCTTGTATTCAGAGGGAACTTGCATTGAACGAATTAAATGTGACTGAATCATTTGGCTACAATTGGTGGATCCAAAATGTTTATTACAGAAATGAAATCGAGTGAATTCTGTTTCACACGATTCGCTCATAAGCTTCACGCGGCTTGTTAAAATTTGGAGATCCCTGAGGAGCCCAAAACCCAGTCAAAGCCGTTCTGGCTGAGTTAAAGTCTTTCTATCCTCTGTGGAGGCGTTCTAAGCAACATGAAATATTCATAAACTAGTTCAAGCGTTGGCTAACTTAGTTAATGCTGTTTCAACCCAGTTAGAGTCTCTTTAACCCAGTAAAAACCCTACGAAACTAAACATAGGGTCGGTTTAAACTTAGTTAGGATTATTTTGACATAAATTAAGTTTTATTTTTTATTTTTTCTAAATAAAAATATAACTCAACATTTTTCAGAGCAAAGTGATGACACCAATGAGTTAATGCAAGAGTGAATTCGAAAGAAAAATAGTGACTGGGACTGAGAGATATATATCGTAGGTTAGCCCTGACACGTGCAAACACCAGAAAATTGTGTTGCGGGTTCTCAGCCTCGGTCTCGCGGTAGTCTCTCTTGTAATACGAGAGAGGCTACACAATGAACGCAGATCAAAACTAAGTATATCGCAGTTTATACGTAGACAACGAGCGACTAGGACGTAACATGTGTGTCAATGTGACACCGCAGACTTCATAATGCACTATTATAAACCAAGTGTGTACTTTACACAAAGAGTTGTAAATGTATCGTGTGGCTCAGCTCGAGTTCGAGGCAACCGGCATCAACTATTTACGAAGATCACTCTTTCTTCGACCGAAACACCTCTTGGCTATACCTCGAATGCAAAATTTTGAATGTGCAGAGCTTTCATGAATGAAGAAAAAAAGAGTGGAGTGAATGAAGTGACATGAAAAAATGAATTTTAATGGTTTGAACCGGAGGTCAAAAGTTTGAACAGCTTTTATCGGATCTCTGTTAGTAAAGTTAACCTTCCTGAAAAAGTTATACGACAAATTCTTTTTTTCTTGTTACATGATGAAGAAAAAACTTGGTTTTTATTTTCTGTCGAATACGAACAAGCGATAAAATGAAATGGATAATAATTTAATGAAACGGGAGAGAGCATCGAAGTTCTGCAGGTTGGAATCTGGCTAGAAGGCGAGAGACGCAAGTGCCGTTAGGACGATTTCACAATGGCGACTGATCGCTTCACCGCCTGTTTGGAGTATACTTATATATATTTGCCTATTCTACGTGTAACTCGCCTTTGATATCGCAACGAGGTGAAAGGTGGGCGGAAGGATACGAAAGAGAGCGATGCCAACGGATTCACGAGCTTCAAAATTAGAAATAAAATTTCATCCTCCCTTCACCGTTCGTTAGTCTGACCTGGTCTCCAAAAAATAGAAAAGAGACGAATTAGAGACTCGAGAAAGTTGCTCGTAAACATAGGCCGCGGAGAATCTCGAAAGTCGTTTGAGATATTTCTATAGTCTACTAATTTCTAAGCATATTTTAATGTGAATATCACTTGAGCATTTGCACAATTATGTTTCATTAGAAAAATCTTCTTTTTTTTTTCTTATCTTTTTCGTTCAAGTTTTTTTGTTTGTCCGTTTATTATCTTATCGCGTTGTGTATAACGTTCACAAACCTTTAATGAGACTACCTTGAATAGCAAGGACGATATTTCAAGAATAAATAACAAAAAAAAAAGTGCATCACCCCAATTTAATCCCCAATTGGATAAAATTGATTAATTAATCAAATTTCGTCGATCAGAGACGTCGACGAGTAAATTTGTAGAATCGCTGTTTGCACACCGTAACCATCCCCAATCAAATACCCACGTTATTACCGATCCACAAACTTCATTGTTTACCGAATACTTCGTTGCTAATTTTGTACTAATTGAATCGCCACGAATTATTCCTGTCTACTGTCCATTTATGTTATTGACTCAATCTTTTTGATCGCTCTTTTCCTGGCAATTCGTTGAAGTTTCATTGAGAAAACCTAGCTTTTTTAATTAAATTTTGTATGTGATATCCAAAAGAACCAATAATTGTAAATTCATTATTTATTGGAATAAAGCAAAATGCATTGGGTGATGAAGTCTGAATGCCTGCATTTCATGAGAGAAATATTTTTGAAAATTGAAGCCAATTCCTCATAAGAAGAAATAATGAAAACAAAATCAAAATCGTAAGATCGTATTGGACTGCAACTATGATACGGTGATTTCGAAAGTTTCGTTGCACGTTACCTCAAAATTCTGGATCTATTCAAAAAATGATTACCAAATTTGGCTTACGATTGGATTGAGTAAAGAGCTACTTAGAAGGAAATAGTAACGTTAAATCGATTGAGACTATTTGTGGGTCTTCGATCGACTAATCGAGGATTCGATTATGCCACTAATATGTCGTTTGCTGCGGTTGTAAGCTTGTAGCTTATGAACTGTTCATGTTCACTTGGTGTGAAAAAAAGACGACAATTATGGTGAGAAGGATCGAAAATTTGATTTGAAAGGACAAAGTTCTGGCGGATATTTCGCTTAATCTCATTTCATTCAAAAGGAGAATGTCTTGAGCAAGCAAAGCAGAAATAATTCACGTTGTAGCGACGATAAATACGACCGTCGTATCCGTGTGGATAACTCGGGGTAGGAGAGTTCGAAATACAGAGATATATTAGTCGAGGAAGAAACGCGAGCGAACGAACGAGAAAGACAGAGAGAAAGAGAGAGAGATAAAGAGACGGAGACTGAGCCAGCTTCGCTGGTGATTAATAGTCCGGGTAATTGGCATTCGCTCGTTAATATCGTCGAGAGTCCTCTCGCATCCGCCCGTCGTGGAATTACGCTCGATTGCATTCCTGTGTCGTCTACATCCAAGCTTCAATGTAAGATAAATTGGGAAGGACCCGACGAGTTTTCATTCGCGTTTAATCACGAGCCAATACGCACGAATCTTATTCATTTTCATTCGTCACTTATTCAAATAAAATACGAAAACCCATCACCGCCAGCCAGGTTCTGTCATCAAATTAGTATTTCAATGATGATTCCATCAATATCCACAATAATTACAGTTCATTTTGTGCTGGAACTGTATTTGCTTAGTTCAATTTTAGGCTTTACTAGAGAAAAAAGAAAGGGAATTTGTCTGAAATTATTCAACAACTTTATGAACTCCGAAATTGATCAATGGTCCCGAAATATTGCTGTACCGATGAACATTTTTATTATTAGTCTCGTTATTTCATAACCGGTGAATTGATTTAACGTGATTTTACTGCTAAAATTAACGGGTCGATGAACCCCATCTTTTATTACACTCGGGTCCACTTCGAACCAGTTCGAAGTGGATCGTTAGCGGTGCAGTTGGACTATTTTAGAATTGAAAATGTTCTTAAGGGCGCTGTAATTCTACTTGATTGAGAGCTTACTTCAAATAAGTGTGAGTGCGACGCTGATCGCGGTCGAAGATTTGATGGTACTGAAAATCCCGAAGATCAAAACTTGATACAAAGCGGTTTTTAGAGCTCGATACGTTCTGAGCACAGTGTATCAGGTTAGAATTACTAGTTCGAAGGTACATGAATTGCTGTAATTTACTTGAAGTCGAAAAAAGTCAAATTGTTCAAATTAACAGCAAAGAAAGAAGGTTATTTCGACCTGTTTCGAGGCAATGAGTACATCAGAAATATTGGGATTTCTGAAGCACAATTCAACGAACATAAATCCCAAAAAAATGCCTCTAAATACTCTCGCAATGGTTGGAAGGGTTCATTCGTATACGAACGTATATTCTAAGCTTTTGTTAATTAACAATGCATGTTAATCTACCAGCTAATTCATCAACTCATCCTCGCAATCCTCGATCGCCCTCATCGTCTTCGTCATCGTCGTGGTCGTCGCTAAGTTGTGAAACGTATATATGCCACTTTCACTATCGCGGCCGCACGTTTCATAACTGTTATTATCGAGGCCGTACGTATATTTGTGTGTTTCGTTGGATGAATATATATGTATATATGAATGCTTCTGTTAATGTGGCGTGTGTGTTTGTTCACGAAGAGCTCCGCCGTCTCGATGAGAAGATTCAGCAGGCTGAGTACGGAGCCGAAAGTGCTGAGGGAGACAGAAACTGAGTAGAGAGACTGGGAGAGCAGCATCGGTAGGGAAAGAGAATACTGGTGAGCTCTCGAAACGAGCGGTCGATGATGGCAAATTTCCTGTGCATTAAGTAATCGGTCATGGATTTTATTGTGTGGACACCTTGAAGCTGCCTGACCCGACGAATGGTGCGATAAAAGTTGAATATCCGGTTGAAAATAGTATTGCGATAATGCAAGATGATTTTTCAAGTATGTTTAGAAAAAAAAAAAAAAAAATATCAAGTTGAAACGTAAGTCATCTGATGTGAACGATGATAACAGAAAAGTATTAAAAAAAAAAGGCTGCCATCGCTCATTCCATTTTCTCATTCAACACATTTCTTCTCCTAATCGACCTCCCTACACACCTCAATACTCGGCTCACTCCAATGAATCACGTATTGATATTCTCATAATTGTTATGGAATTAATTTAAAGCCTCGTGCTACTTTGCAAACAAGAGTTGGATTGCAGATTATATAAATTGGGTTGAGGTGGGTCAAGGAGACATTTCATCGAGGTAATTTATTGGACAACATGTTATTGGCAGCTCGACATCGTGCTTTTAGATAACTCATATGCATTTGTTTAAAGACATAATTTCTTGCTTTTTTTTTCGAAAAAATACATTTTATCAAAGAGAATGAAAAAACGATTCGTTGACCCAAGTCGATTGAATTAATGGTTGATGAGTAATCCAGTTGAGACTGACACGTCAAAATGATTACTTTGATAGATGTAGGAAGCTCTTGGAATGTGTTAAATCATGATTGCGGCTCATGCATAACCGGAAAATAACGTTTTTATTCAGTTTGTATTATAGAATCCGTTAATTGTGCTAGGCTTCAGCTGCGTTTCCCTTCCGTATTGCATAAACCACCCACTGTAAATCTACGTGATTCTCCCTCAACAATATCTCTTTTTCCCTGCTCGCTTTTCGTTCTCTCTCTCTCTATATATTCGTTGGTCTTTCCGCTGATGTCGGCTGAGAGGAGCAAAGCAAGCGTTATTTATGCCATGCCTACGCTTGCTTTCTACTTCCAGCGCTATACGATGGAACAGTATCGTCGAGATAGAAACTCTACCTCGCACTGGCATATTAAATATCTTCCCGGCAGGTCTAGAGCGAGAGAGACGGTGAAGGCACGTAGGAGAAGGTGCTCTTCTGTATACCAACGCGAGTCTCCAGAACTGAAAAGGGCCAGCAACGTCACACAAATTTCGCCCACAGCGCTCTCTCGCTTTCCCAGTAAACGACCAACCAACCACCCTCTATAACATCTCTTGCTCTTCATTGCAGTCTCGCCACCGTCGTTCCTCCCCCTCCCCCCCCCCCCCCCCCTTGTTCTATACTCTATTCTTTTCTCTTCGTTCCATTTCGACCAGACGAGTCTTTTAACAAAACCTCTACTTCCCCCTGCAGGCAATCGCCACTATAGAGAACAGAAAAAGAGACAATCCCGTTTTCAATCCAAAAAAAAACGGACTGGATATCAAGAACTCAAAGGGTGGAAAATACCGTGGTTCTTGTTGGAATATTGTAATCCTCCTGTAGCGTTGCTTTTACGTTAACTGCTTCGAGAATGCTTCTAACTAGACCTGTCATCCATGCTGATTAAACAAGTCCATTATCAGAAGCTCGACTACGCGACGTCGGCTGACTCGGCAATCAACTATACCGAGGCGGCTTTTCGGTAACGGAAAACTTTTCAAATTTCTGTACGAGTTTTAAACGGATAACCGGAAGCTACCGGTGTCACGGTGAGCCATCAATTTTCACTGTGAATGCGCGGAGCACTCTGGCAAGACAAAGTTTTACCCGAGCGTGCTTGATAGGTGGAATTTTCGAAGAATCCTTTACCCGTTGATAATTTGATTGGAAGTCTAGAAAATCAATATGGAAAGTCCCTATTGGGAGTGAAGTGGTCGTGCAATGAGTGGACGTCATGCACAGCTCCCTCTTGTGTCGATAGAATTGACAGCGACCTAGGACCGGAGATTTGATGGCTGTTTCTCATTGCTCGAAAAACACAGTACCTGGTCAAATGATGTAGAAGGATCCAATCCTCCAAACGTCAAATTTGGATGACGAAGCGCTTCGAGCAGCGATGTCGTTTGGATTCCAGTAGCTGTCATTTCGCAATGGAAAATGAAGCTGGTGTTGTCTGCTTCAAAATGGCCCTCATTAAATTCAATTACGATTTTTTTTTTACCGATATATTTGACTTCTTGTGTGGGTCAAACAGTCGAAGGGTTCCTAATACTTTGGCACAAGGCTGTATAGAAAGAACGTGGATATCTCTGGTAGGCAAATGACTGTGTTCAATTTTTTAAGCCAACAGCGATAGAATATTGAGTTGAGAGAGAATATCCTAACATTCGTCAAGAATTCACTGAAAACTACGACATTTTTGCATGACGTTTCCGAAGTATCACAACCGGGTCGCAGCTACACGTGCTTAGGGCCAAATTAACATACAGGAAGGGCTCAAAATGTACTGGAAACACAATTTGGGCCTTTGGTGTTTGCGTTTTCTCTTCCCGTAGCAAAAAATTTTGCTCTGATCCTGTTCAACAAATCTTTGCAGATTGAGGAATCAACGCTGGAAGATTCATGTAAACAGATTTAATACCAACTCAAACTGGATGCCAATTTTCGTTCAGACCGCCACAAAGCTATTTTCACCTACGAATATAAATCTTGGCTGTACAATGATAACGAACTAATCAAATTATATTAATCACTGGCTTGGAAAGCTACCGAAGATCGTTCCAATAAATCAGAATCAATTGTCGTAAACGAGGGCTCCTCATCATTATTCATTATGCGTTGACCCGGTGAACGAAGCTCGTACAATCGTCTGGGCAAAAATATAGCAAATCAAACGTGCGGGGGGAGGGGGAGGGGGAGAACTTGCTCAATTCAAGTGACAAGGAATGAGTGTAAAATCGCGTCAGAGGAGAATAATATTCGAAGCGCATGCACACGCGAGAGTGAATTCGCTTGATTGTGTCGTATTATTAGTAGCCATGAAAGAGAGGATGGTACGGCCCGGTTCGGTACCGGAAATAATCAGTTTCTGCCGCAAGGAATCCCTTCGACGTGTGTCTCTGATCTGTCTCTGATGTGTCTGTGACACGATGAGTGGAAAAAACCAGACACAAAGAGACAAAGAGCGTCGGACCAGAGCGTCAAACAAAGCTGGAAACCAAAGCTGGACTGTTTGTGACGCGATAATAAACTCATAATGGGGAATGCAACGAAAGACCTTGATCAGACTATTCACGAGCTTGGTTGCGTGCATCCTCTCATCGTTATCGGCATTCGCGGCGCGCATCTTTACGCCGTAATTGTTAAAAAAATAAACCGTTTTGCAGATACAGGCCTGCTCTGAGTTTCGCTTCTCGACACCAAAATTCTTTCGTAAAGATAAGAAAAATGAGTTGAAGTGCAGCGAGAAGCTTGCTTCGTTATTCGCTTTGTCAATCCGTCGTATGTATATCTCTTCGATAATGCATTAAGCAGATATCAAGAGGCATTTACGTCCGAAGAGACCCAATTCTTCAGTTCAGGCATATATCCCCCCCCCCCCCCCTTCCGTCTGTATCCCTTATTTTAGCAGCATCGCGGTATTGCATTATACGAACGTTGAAATTCACGACGAAAATGGCGGTGAAACGGCGTTTATTTTATTCCACTTTCTGGTGTACCCAACTTACGTGTAAACTCAACAAGATATCCGTGTATCAACACGTATAAATATACATATGTGTGTGCCTCTGTGTGTGTGTGTGTGTGTGTGTGTGTGCGCGCACATGCGGTACTGGGGCGACCTTCTCTCAGGCCTGAGTGAATATCTCGCTCGTTTCGCGAGCATTTAAAAGAGCAGAGGTTGCGCCGTATCTGGAGCGAAGCCCGCGGATAAAGATCTGTGTCACATCGTCGATGGATAACCGTATAAATATGTTTTTTTTTTCTTCTTTTTCTTTTTTTTTTTCTCGTTTTCGTTTCACCAACATTTTCGAGTATCGTTTTAAAAATCTTTCGCGATCCCCCATATCAATCGCGACGCCAAACATCCACGGTACATCTCTTTTTCTTTTTTTTTCTTTTTCTTGCCTTCTCTCTCATTCGCTTTTACAGCAAAAGTCCCGGTGGAGATTGTCCGTCAGAAATGAACAAAAAAGCTGAATGAAAATGCTTGAAAATTCGAAAATTTGATGGAGAGCTCCGAGCAAGAAACAACCTCAGACAGTCAAGGACACGAATCGGCGAGACGCATTTCGTCAACCTTCGATTTTCTTCTACTTTTATGTTTCTTTCTCAAGAGGTAGCTCTCGAGGCTCGTCTCCAGGGATGTATACCGGATGATAATTGGAAGGCTCGTCTCACCATGTATTTTTGTCCTCGACGCTGCTGAGGAGGTCGTCTTCAACTTCTTTCGTCTCCCCCTTTGTGTCTGCCTTGCTTATTCTCGTGCTCTCTTTATCTCAATGGTCTTGAATGAAATTACCATCGGAGATGTATCATCAAAATTATTTGAGAAAAAAAATAAAAAATCTCTTGAAAAAAGAAAAAACAAGATGAAATAACACTATTTCGACGTGATCTATTCTCGGACCTGAGGGCATTGAGAAAATTTGTTTAGAGGCTGACGCTCGTAGCGAGATATTGAATAATCGATGCCTTGAGCCTCGCGGCAAGCTTCGAAATAACTTTTTATTCATATAAACATGAAGTTTTAGCGTGAAACAACCAACGGAAGAGTTTTTGGAAAGTAGTTCTGGATCGTGCATCAAGCTAGAAATTCCTATCAAATGCGTTTTCAACGATTAAACTTTTTTGACAATCAAATTTATTCGAATAAATGGAAAAACCGACTCGGCGATCGAGAGCGACGAAAGCCTCGAATTCACAAATCATTTTTAATCAGCCAAGCAATAAAAAGTTCATTAAAAAGCCTCAATTTTTGGGAGTGAGCATTAGATTTCTATGTCATTAGCGATGATATTACGCGGTGACGCTAACACGACCAATTGCCTTGAGTCAGAAGCAGTTGGGAATGAGCATATATACCGAACGAAACCTCGGCCTCGAGGTCACGCGATTCCCGAGGTATAAGCGCGGTCCGTTCTAAACTGTGGCTGCGGCTTACTTGGACTTCCGGTAGAGTATGTCTCCCCGATAGGTCAAACTCTCGAGAACCCTTGGACGTCTGCGATCCTGTGTGTATACATATATATATCCACACACATCACACATAAGGCAAGAACATGTTATAGCGAATGAAGCAGGCGACCTAGACTTGTATATGTCGATATATTCCTATCCTCTTGACCTGTTCGCCTCGATACTTGCAATAATCGATACTCTCGATTGCACGAGCTCCAGCTCATGACGTTATTCTGCTAAGATTGTTGTCAATTGAATTTCGTAAAACCTTTGGGACACACAGATTAATTGACTTTCGAGAGACATTGCTCCGCTTTGAAGTGTCAAAAATATCGACATTTCTTCTCTGACGAACGCTAGAAACATTGAAGAACAGTTTCTTGAAATATCATTCTTATACGATTGTTCCAATCAGGTGAGAAAAAGATTGCGAATAAACTGTTTGACTCATCGACTTGAATCTGATTTTGTTCTTCGGAGTATTATATGCCAACCACCCTGTAAGGGAACTTGAAACTGTTGGAAAACATTCTTCGCGAGCAATATTAATTGCATTAAAAGTGACAAAGATTTTCTTCGAAATTATCACTGTTTTCGTTCGAGCTCGTAAATTTTCAGGATTTTACAATGTTTTTATTAAATTATTCTTGCTTCATCGACTATGGAAAAGAATCTGCATAAAAGCTCTCATCGGGTACTTGGTTCCAGATAAGAATTAACGGGGCTCTTCGTTTCGAATTTCTTCGATTAATTTCACGTGCTGTTGAAACTTGCAATGAAATGCGATCAGAAGTTTTGAAATATTGATTATTATTTCAATTTTAAAAAATGGAACTTCAAATTAGAAAACTAGAAAGCTCAGGTTTCTGGTCAATCGACAAATCTGGAAGAAAAAATTGAATTTGAATGAAATGAGCCAATAATCGACGAAACAGCTTGATCGTCATGCAAATGAAAATTCATTTGCATGATGATCGTCATGCAAATGCAAATTCATTTGCATGACGAATGCGAAACAAAGAAGATGCTTGAACGATGGTCCGAGTGAAAAAAAAATTTGGCAGTGAACGAATATGTATTGAGATAACGAACGAATATATAAGGAAATTGGAGAACAGAGAGAGGTTGGATCGAAACGACCTCTATTTGGGCAAAAGCGGAAATGAGCCGGGCCTGTATGCAAATTCAGCGTACAAAGGGGAAAGAGAGTAGGGATCGAGCGAGGGAACGACATCGATGTACCGTAATCTCGTTACAGGGCCGTGCTCTACCGTTGTCTGTACCATCAGCAGCCGTAACGCAACCGTCAACGTCGTTGTATTCACTGACACTATAGGAAATCGGAGTTTCGTCATTGTGCACGTGTTTACGAGTTTAGTCCGTGTATACGTGTGCCAGTTCAGATAACTAAGGCATAGAGCGGGGCTGACTGGGATGTTCCATGCCTCGGGCTCAGTGAACAGTGAAGGCTTAGTGTCTTCCTACTGAAAGAAGTCTTGACAGCTCCTCTGAGACGCTTATTTCGGTGTTGTTGCTTTTGTCGGGTGAAACAATTTTTGCCATACGAAAGAGGAAAAGAAAAAAAAAACACTTGCTCTCAAATATTCTCGATAAAAAAAGGCGTCCCAAATTGAAAGTGGGACATCTGCAGAGATGAGATCTCTTGACACTTTTTTGGGACACCTTGTGCGTGCGAACGTACCTATTCGAGGAAAATGATCGGAGTAGTGATAAGGCAAGAAAAGCAGAAGCAAAATTGATAAAAGCCGGAGAAAGTCATTGATCGCGGTCTATCGAAATGATTTATCTGACCAGCAAACATTTCGCGATCTTTTTCCCCGAGATATTAGACCTGCGTACATTTGCACTAAGGACAGGGGGAACCGTGTCTAAACGCGGTAAAAAAAAAGAGCGGTCGACCTGGCCCAGGGTTCCCAGACCCTGACTGTTCGGTAATGACCTCAATGGTACGTAACAACGAATGAAATATGACTACACGGACAAACTAGTCGCGTACGCGGAGCAATGAAGCGATTGGTCTCTGAAAGAATGAAAAAAATTAAAAAGGTAAACACAAATGAAGCCATGACAAGGCGAATATGTAGCGTTAACAATTGACGATAATGATGAAAAAAAAAAAAAAAGAAACAAGAAACAAAAAAAAACAGCGAATAAATTGCGAACTCGACATTGCCACGCTGGAGTGGACACCCGTCGTCTCCTGTCAGGGTCGCGATTACTATTGTTCGTTTACTATTCTCTCGTATCCGTCGTTGATAGCAATTTGCGTTTAATCAATCACGCGATTGAGCCTCCTTCTGCTCAATATGCAATCTTGCCATGTTTTCTATATATACAACGAGCACATGAAAAGTTCATTAAGAGAATTATTACGATAGTAATGAAAATTTAACGGAGCTCGAAGGCCCATCACATATGAATTGGCACTGATTGATCAATGAATCTACAGACGTTTCGAAAGTCCATTCCATCCATTGAATGTTGAAACAATAAATTTGTTTTTTTATTCTTTATTTTTTTTGAGAAAAATAATTCAGAACTTCACAAAGATCGTTCCCTCAAACATATAAATACTCGAAAGTCTGGCTGGAAAAATTCTCTATCATTTTTCATCCTTCACGAAAGAAAGTATATCGTTGAGAGTTTCGAATTCGTGCACGAGTCGTACACACATGTAACCGGTGAATTAACGAACGAATGATCGTGATAAATTTTCGAGCATCCCATTTGCATGCATTACGTTTAAACTAAGTGTGAATTTATGGTGAACATTAAGAGGAATGGTAGGGGCTGAATTAGCTCATGATTTTCTCACATCGGGAATTTTACTCGGGCGAGAGTGAAACGTGTGGCTCCTTTGAAGCGTGGATCGGTGGCTGGGAACAAAACTCGTCGTTAAAAGGCAACCGATAAATTAACGGTGAAGATTCCATACAACGATAATTCTTTATGCCAAAAACATTTCTCGGTTCAAACAAAAAGCAAAAAAAAAAACGATCGACTGTATCGGTTTTCGAAGTTTCCCTGCGTCCGTAGCGAAATCGATTGAACATAGAAAAAAGGGAGAATCGAGAAAGCACTGAAACGAGAAAATTTTGTAATATTTCGAGAAATTTTGTAATAAGAAAAAAAATGAAAGAAATTGAAGAGAAGATACGTTGAAACAGCTTTAGAGAAAAGGGCACAAAGTGAAGCGATACTCGGCTCAATGTGTATGGAGGAAAGAATCTGATACAAAGGAAATCAGGATAAATGTATCCTCGTGTCCAAAAGCAAATGAAAAACAATTTACGAGTTAATCGACTACGAATAAAAATCCCTGAGGAAGACAACATTAAAAAAGATGATTCTTGTTACATCCTCATTACTCGAATTTCGTAATTAAATGGAGCCAAAAAAGTTGTCGAACGAAATTGGATCGAGGAAAAGATTGCGATGAAGAGAAGAAAAAAAAACAGATCTTTTGGCTTCTTTTAATTGCACGAGATGGAGAATAAAAAAGATGAAAACGACGGAGATACAGAGAAAAAGAAAAGAGAGAGAGAGAGAGAAAGAAGGGGATAAAATAAAGGAAAGAGAGAGCATTGAAAAGGTTTGAAGTTTCGTGGTCCCCACCACTGAATGATTTCTCATCTCGAATCGGCACAACAAGATGCTCTGTGACCGGTTACACTCGATGTATACTCTCTCGAGCGTCGAGAAAAGAAGGAGGGTATAAACCACATTGTATTTGGGTCCTTTAAAATGTGTTACAAGAACGTTTGCCCCAGCGACGTTATAATGGCGCGTTGCTGCTGCTGGTCACGCGGTACATCATCTCGGACAGAGCTTGGAAAGTAAGACAAGGATTCGTCGCGTGAGAGTGAGAAAAATTGTCGGATCGAGCGAGAGGCCACAGGTTTTCAAGTGAGATGCGAGCTCACTGCATACACGCTCATTATATACGAGAGTCTTTTGTATCACGAGTATAAGCAAACTCCCTTATTATAAAATCAACAAATAAATAATCTCCAGCCAATCCCAAGATTTTTTCACTATTTTTATACGAATTTTCGTATGTTCAAAAAAAACCAAATTCATTCGTTGAAGGAAAAGACTTGAAAAGTTGCTATTCGATTGGGTTCCAGCAAAGAAAATTCGCATGAAAGTACAAAAGTCTTTAACATCAAACAAACGAAAATTCGAATCGAAATTCAGGAGAGAATAAAAATGAAAAATTCTTGTGTTTTTCTGGTTCAACGTCAATCGTATCTTTTTTTTTTTTGTAATTTAATTTTTATTCAGCCTTATTCACTGAGATGCTTGCCAGAGAGTTCATTCACAGAATAAATTTTGGAGATTAAAATTAATCCGGGAGGGCAGAAGTTTAAGAAATCTTTAATAGAATGAATGAGACACGAAAATTTGTGGAACAAGATTTTTATTCGAGCCTGTCGATCTCTGAATTTCGTAGTAACATTATAAGTGCAAGTTTTAAAAATTGAAACCAATATTTTTATCGGGGAAGCTGCAAAATATCAAGACCAATCTGTATCAAGATGGGGGGGAGGGGGGGCTTGAGAATATTTTTACTCTCGACGAAAGGAATAAGAGAACAGGTCGTGGTAGCAGAGAAAAAAAAATCTTGTGTCACGGCCGTGAAATAGTCGGAGATAAAAAAAAGAAAGAGAAAGGAGAGAGAGAGAGAGAGAGAGAGAAAAGAGAGTTTAACAACGAGAACTCCACGTCTGAAAAAGATACGAGTATTCTCGTTCCCTCGGTCGGGCAGAGAGTATACGCTCATTGTTCTTTCGAATTGGCCTACTTCGAATCGTGAGCTCCGTATGTAATTGTCCGTCGACAATTAGGAATACTGTGTCGCCTGCAAACCCACAGCAAAGTGTCAGCTTCGCTCGTCACCCCATTTCTCTCCGGGGTTGATCAAACGCGAGAAAAAAAAAAGAAAAAAGAAGGAAAGAAAGAAAGAAAAAAAAAGAATGCCACGACGAGGAGAAACGTGATACCGATAAAACGATTTAACGACGATGGCAAATATTCGACGCGATTCAACCGCGATTAGAACAAGAACTGAGAGGACCAGAAAATTAGGTCTCCGATACCTGAATTATAATTGGGGAAAAAAAAAAAAAGAAATAAAAATGTTCAACTCATTTCCTTTTGATTGTTTGCACAATTGATAAGATCGTTGTCTCGTTTGTACCTAATTTTCCTGGCAAAATAATATATTCGCTCGTTTCATATCATCCTCAAAGATCTGACATTTGACACGAAAGTAACGGTACAAGAGGAAGAGACAAGCACAAGAAGAACAAGATCCGAGACAAAAGTTAGCAGCCCGAGAAATCAAGTGCTCGGTCTTTTTAAAATCGAAATAACATTTCTTTTAAAAAAATTGATCAAAGTATGATGAAAGAAAAAAAACTGAAACAATCTTGAAAACTGTTTCGATTAAAAATGCCAATTTTCGGCGCGTGCTACTGCAATAATGCTCCAAATTAACTTCTTTTAATAAAAACAACGCTGCTCGCAATGAAGAACTTTGATAACAAAATAAAAACAAAACACACTCGGATTAAAAGGAAAAGTAATAAAGACCGTAGTGGAGAAATTGATACGATTCGCTGGTAAACCAGTTTCTCCATTTTCGAATTTCACTAATTAATTGATCGATTAAGCAATTAATGGTTGCCTAAGGCAAAAATGCAACAAGACCGTGCTGCCATCTTTTAGAATCTTTACGGACAGTTACTTTCTCAAGTCAGACGCGACTCGGTCGATAAGCTGTTTCAGTCGTTTAAAAAAATACAAAGTAACAGCTTGAAACGATGAATTTTCGAAAGTCTAAGAATTCCGACTGTTTTTTTTATCAGGAATTAGCCTTAGTAGCCAAAACAAAATAAAACGAATAAGAATTTGAAAAAAAAAACTCTTATTTCATCCTGCAGTTCATTTTAATTGTTATTACTATATCGTTTATGACAGTTTTATCACATAATTTCTTATGAAACATTGCAACAACGTAATTAATATTCTCCGATCATAAAATATTTTATATTTCAACGAATAATGAATCCATGAAGTAATATGGAAAAAGTGGCAACTAATATCGATGTGATTTTTGCTCACAGATTAATTGAAAGATCGATTTACTGTTATTTAATGTGCAATTATCGATTCACTTATCATTTCAAATGTGCCGCATTCCTTCTATCAATTAAGGAGTTTCGGTACAGGCGATACAATGTTGCCATGCTAAACCATGTTAAAAACACAAAAAATTGTCAAAAAGTTAAGAATTTTATAAAATTTGGTGCACATATTCTTTAGCGCCAAATTTGACGATACAAATTTTTTCAGATTTTTCTTCTAACACAGTTATCGAGTAATTGAAGACTAAAGTTCACGTGTATAAGCATAGCGTTTCCGTATATATAGGTATACACTTCGGGCATAAGAAATCTGCTTTAATGCATAATTACTCGATAACTAAGTAGAAGAAAATTTTGAAAAAATTTATGTTTTCGTACTTGATGTTGAAGAACATTATCACCAAATTTTATTAATTTCTTAACATTTTGACTTTTGGTACCGAAACTCCTTAAACTCTTCGTCCGTAAAAGTTTTTTCGGCACCTCTTGTCTATAAGCCTGGATCCAACCGTTTTTTTCGCCCTGCTACTATTCGAAACCTTCAACTTGATATTCCAATAATAAAATTGTTGAAAAATGAATTTGTTGACATATTTTTTGTCAAGAAAAAGAGGCAACTCCGAGTCTTGGCTCGTGACTCGGCTTAAATGAATTTTTCTTAAAAATAAAACGAATGTCACAACAATTTGTTAAAAAATGTTATATTTTTACTGATAGTGAGTTATCCGAAAACGCGAAGCTACTTGTCAGGCGATACGATTCGATATCGAATTGTCGATTAATTGAGCAACTGACAATTTATATTATTAACGGCTGTTATCAACAACATCGTTTTCTACGTGTGAATATGCACCTGAAATACAGAACCGACGACTCTACACCGATGCTCCGATTGTTAGGGAGCGGTTTTCGAACTAATTTAACTAACATGCTGCAACCTGTGCTCTGTAGGGAACGAAATGAGGGCTATTTCCATCGTTACCAAAGTTCGACGCGCTCTCTCTCTCTCTCTCGCTCTCTTTATTCCTCTCTCGTCCGTCAACTCGTAAAACAAACCAGAGACAGAACTGGGTTTACGATTACGCGCGCTCACACCTCCGCGTATTCAGCGCGAACTCGAGTACAATGCACAGAAAAAAAAAGGATAAAGCACGTAATCTCATTTAACTACAGATAAAAACAACGAACTATTTTTCTGGTTTCTTTTTTTTTTTTTTTTTAATTAAACAAATGGAACGATTCATTGATTTTCAAATAGAAATGAAATTACGGGAACAAAATATTTTCCTCGAGTTCAAACGCTGTTTCCAGTGATCAGGATCAATTTTGGCTTTTAATTTATAAAATAAATAATCGTTTTTGATTCGTTCGAAAAAAAAAAAAGTCGAAATAAAAACTGATGCAATTGTGATATTTATCAACCAAAAAGTCTTCGTTCTTACGGAGAATTCATTAAAATTCCGTTTTTGACATTTTGTGGGAAAAAAAAAACAAAAAAAGAGTGGTCAAAATAACAAGCAATAGTTTTTGTTTTTTCAGTGCAGCATATATATGTTCCACCACTTTGGACGATGGAAGCGAATTACGCAAGCAGCTTATTATTACGTTATGTTTAGTTTGGACGACCTCGAAGCTGGTAACGTTCGAGGCAGGGGTCGCTCCGGCATCTCTCGAGTCTTGGCGATAAATATTTAAAATTCGCTCGACAGGACAGAAAAAAAAGAGGAAGAGAAATAAAAATGAAAAAAAAAAAAAAAGAAGAAAAAACGTACAAACCTTTTTACGAAGCATGGAGAGACCGAAGAATACTCACTTAGCCGAGTAAAGCGCAATCTCTAATGGATATCAGAAAAAAACAAGCGCGAAAAATCATTTTTCCGGAACTTGTCACTCTCATGACTGCTCCGCGTAATTAAATTATCAGACTACGTATATACGAATATTTTAAGGATGACGCAGTCTTCCGAGAGACAAACTACGAGTTTCTATCATATTTTAACAAACAAAATTCTTGAACCGCTTCGTCAAGGTTTATCCAATTCTCTCCAATGATTCGAAGCGAAAAAAGAAAAACTGTTTTTGAAACTTCGATTCTTCGATTATTATTCCAATTATGAAATAATTTGACAAAACCTGTTTTTCGTTCATTTAAAATTCATGTTTTCTTTCGAAAAAATTCCTTCCCTGTACTGCAATGTTTTCGAGAACAAAAATAATGCAAATTTTATCCGAAAACGTTTGTTTGCTTTAAAAATTTATTGTATTTCGACATGTAACTCAAGAATTTCCGGACGAAAACCCGGAAATTTAGAGTTCTCTTACGAAATACAATTAAAATTAATCGCACCAGTGAAAGTACGCAACAAAATTAGAAAAACAAAAAAAATATCAATAAATTATTAATTCCCTGCCGTAAATGTCAAATGACAAAGTCATGAAGGTAAGTGATGAAAAAAAAAAGGTTTTATAAGCACCTCCAGCAGCTGCACGTACATAAAATATATAGAGACTGTCGATACGATAATCATAAATTTTTATTGCTCGCACTTACGATGCCACGTGTGCTGTGATGCTATAATGATCACAGCACACGTTGCTCCTCTTCCTGACCCCAACGTGAATCGCATAAACATGAAAAATATGAGAGCAGGCAGAAAACGTGCAATCGCTAATGATCGGTGTCTGTTTAAAATGAATTTAATCGTGTTTTCCTATCGATTTATCGCAGCAAATTATCTTTAAATTAGAATCAAAATTTAATCCGATCAAATATTCAATTAATTTCTTTGATCTAATGACAAAAAATGAAAAATTGCCACCAAGAAAATTGTTATATTTATCTTCAACGTTATTCAGTTCTTAAATTCGATTGAAACAGCTGAATTAGAATGAAAATAAATTTAATAAAATATATTGTTCTTGTAAAATTAATTTTTTACGCATTTTTCATACTTTTGTTTATAAATACGAGTGCAACCGCAAAACCAAGATGCTACATTTTTCGTCGTAACCGAGTTACGAAGCAATTTGCCGTGTAGTATTATTATGTAAAGCCTGATAAAGTGAGGAAAAAAACGGTGGCTCTCGTCGTCGCGGGGGACTATTCCGGGGGCGCGCACGGTCACTTACGAGGAAGAAGGACGTCATGCATAATGGATATTCGCGTACGACGACACGCTGCGAGATTTGCAGCTATGCTCTCTCACGTCTCTTGCTCGATTCGCACACTACCGGTATTCAGCAAAAATTCCTGGTACATTTAATCTCGTTAAGATTGAATTCATCAGCTGCAGCTTTGTTTTTCGAATTCGCGGGAAACGAATCAGAATTCATCGTTGAAACACACGTTTCTACGCTTTTCAACACTTTTATACATTCATTGGATTGAATTTATTATAAAATTAGCGATGTCCGTCGACTGCGCCTCCGACACATTTTTCAAACATCATTTTTTAGCTTTTTTTCTCAATAAAATATGCAAAAAAATAAAAAAGATTTTCCATTTTTTTATTTTTTTATCGTTTCATTAATGTTGCTGCAATTTTTTCTCTGTACCGAGTCAAAATCTTCGTTCATTTTTATCGTTTTCGAAGCATCTTCAAATTGGCGCTTCACACTATCGATGGCGGCGCTCAGAGGCTTGAAAAAATCGCACGATTCAAGGACAGCTACTTGCTAGTTCGACAATTATTCTACTTTTAATTGTTGTTACATTACTTATCTGATCCGGATATATTTTCATCGAGTATCGTCAAAAAAAATTCACGGAAGTTTAGAAAAAAAAAAAAAAAAACAGCTGTTTTGCACTTCAAGTGCAGTTTTTTAGAAATCCGCTAGGATATATTTATAAACGGTTGATGACTGTTGAAATTCGAAAATTGAAAGAAATATTCAAACTTTTTGTTCACATTTTCGTGAAAAAAAAAAAAAAAAAAAAAAAAAAAATATCGAAATTTTTTTACAACCACAAACTTAGTTCGAGTCATGATTTTTAAACTCGTGACTTATTTCTAAGCCAACAGATTTATGTGTATAGAAATTCCGAATGTTCAGAGGCCTGAAAATGAAATAATAATTGACGAATCGAAGAATAAATAATGAAATTAATGAATCGAAGATTATTGGGGGTTTGATAAAAGTATAAAAGTTTGTAAATTGAGATATAAATTGATGGGATCGACTCGTTGGAACCCTGAAAAATTGGAGGTTGAAAATACACGAGGATGAAAATCATTGGAATTGTGAATTTATTGTATAACGTAAGCCGCTATCGCGTCTCTCGATATAAAGTTTCATTGTTATTGAATTATTTTGAAAATTTGATAATCGATGCACGTGGAATTAAGGTGAAACACGTGTAATCGTTTGCACAAGAACACGTCCAGTGTATCAAGTTTCGCGTTCTCATTGCAACACAATCGAAACAACGTGTCGAATCTCATGTTCGTTCTCGTCGAGAGAATATAATTTCGTACATTGTAGCAGGGATATTCGGGTCATCGAGCTTCGATCGTGTATTTCGATTGCAAATTTCGATTTTAATAATAATCGGTATGGCGCCCGTATCTCGTGTATATGGTTACGCTCGATTGAGCCTCGGACGCGGATGATAACGAGGTCGTCGAATGCGCCTCATGGATTTGCTGACTCGTTACATATGGAATAATCCGCGAACACGAGCCCATCAAAGAATCGCTACGAACCTTCGGATCGCGAATAAATCACTTTGGCTCAAAGATCTTTTCGAAACAAGCCTTATTTTCCATTTTTCTTTTATCCTTCTCATCGTAATTTTTTCGGATTTTAATTCGAGTATTTTTTTCGAAAATTCAATTTTTCATCGAATATTTTTTTTCCACTTTTTATAGAATCATCGGTTACTCGCGGGTGAGATGATAAATTAAAGATTTTAAAAACTTACCGGATCATAGACGAAGCGTTTTTGATCACTTGCCCGAAAGACGTGCACCTGCAATGAAAATTACAATTTTTTTCATTTGCATTTCGACTTCCTGATCGGTTTTTCTTTTTTCCTGTCTTTGACACTCGTGACAGTTTTATTTTTTCGTATTTAAAATTGACCGTTTATAAATTTTGTTTTTCAATAGATTTACGCGAATTTTTACTCGTAATAATTTCACAAAACTGAATTTATTCGTATTTTTTTTTCCGATACTTTGATTGATGGATTATTCGTTGCACTAAAAAAAAATCAATATAGTTATCGAGTGATACGAACCTTCAGGAAAAAAAAAAAAAAAAAAAAAAACAACAATTTCAACACTTCCGAGAAGCTCATACGGTCAACAAAAAATAGTGCGTTCCTATCGAATTATTCAAACGAATGAAAATCCGCTCTAATTTTCAAGCAAACACTCTCGTAGTTGGTCGACGGTAATGAGAATCAGCGATAAAACACAACGAACTGGAGATTCTAACGTTGCGGAGTCAAATTTCAATTCCGAACGCGTCCTTAAAAGCTTATCAAATATTTCTTAACGCGAAACAATCGCGTAAGTATTCCGTTGTACAACGTGAGACTCGCCGTGTGGTGCTCTGCTCTGGTCTCACGTTTCTGTATATCGGGAGGGAGGACTCTCGGAATTATCGAGCATTATTATTCAGTTACGTAGACCAAGCAAATACAAATGGATTTAAAAAAAAAAAAAAAAAACGTTTCATAAGTGTTCACACGATCGTTGACGAGAAATTGGATCGCTAAAATGACATTTCGATCTCGTACAAACACGAAATCCGCCTGATAATCGAAAGGATTTTGGAAATGTGTACAAATGTGTACGCGTTTCTTTTTCATCTCAAAAACATTCGGTAATTCCTTTTTATGTTGAAAAATATAACGACTGTAGTGTACTGATAAATGTGCTATATTTTTCCAGGCTTTGATATTAAATTCGATCAGTGATCACGCATTATTTCGTCGCAATATAATATTTAGACTTTCTCAATTTTTCCACGAATTGGATTTATTGTTTAACCTAAAACCAGAATAATATTTCCGTAATAAATGCCGGTTTTCATCAAATTTTCCTAGAGCTCGTAACTTCAATAAAACATATATGAATAAAACGTGTAAAACACCAAATAATATGGAGATAAAAAAATAGTTTTAAATTGCCTCGGCGATGTTCGATTGTAAGTTGACTGTTAGAGGGTCTCGCGCCGATAAGCTGAGTGTGTAAACACGAAAACAAAAGTCGAAAAAAACATATGAAAGGAATAGGATAATATAGAAAACAATTGAATAAATGGTTGGCTGTTGATTCTGGTTTTAAAATGAAAAATAATAATTGGTAATGTTTGAAAGATTAATTATACGTAATAAACGTTTATTTATGAGCGACAAGTTGAAACTGTAACTCTGAGAAGACGTTTATTTGCACTAAAGTCAAGGCCGGTAGGAGAATATCCGACGGTCGCGAGAGAGCATTGAGCGTAACAAAAGGTGGGAGAGAGATAAGAACGGTAGAAAAGTATGAGGGAGAACAAAAGATGACAACCTTGATACACGTTGGTCGATGTGGGAAAAGGATGGAGCTTTAAATGTGACAATGCGAGAGAGCGACAGAAATAATAGAAACGTGCCGTATTTGTGTCCACTTACCGGATGGTCAGGAACGAAACAACCGGCACGTCCGGCTTTAACCGTGCCACGATAACATATCACTCGCACGAAATATTCCTCCGATTACTAGTTTATCAGACATTTCAAAGTTTGCCTTTTTTGTTTCTCTAATTTTCTTTACGACTTAACCGAACGTCAAACACCAAACGAGATCATCGTTATGTATTTTTTTTTAGTAGCAAGAGCACAAACAGTATTGCTCCTAGGACTGACTAGCCTGACTGGCAACTTATGGATTCCGAGTCAGTGCAGCCAACTGTACGAGCGACACCGAAACGCCACAAGTACGATCGAAAACAAAGAATTTATAACGTGATTATCAAAAAGGAATCGACTCTGGATAAAACTTATGCACGATCTTATCGTCTGTCATAAATCTTTGTGCTTTTTTATTTTTCTAATGATCTTTCAACGTTTCTCCAATAACAGACTTTCGAGCCGTCAAGTTTGACAGACTGTTTAAAAGACTTTTCGTATCTCCCGAGTTTGCCGCCTTTCTTGGCAGAGCTACGAGGTTACGAGATTATTTTCCGGTTATATTACCGCCTTAAAGGTCATATCCTTGCGACTGACTATATTTGCGGAAACGGCCGATGAATAATGCGATAAAAGATTAAATGTGCTATTTTATCGTTTCTAATCAACCGAGGGCGTTTCTGATCGTAAAAATGCGATTTTTTAATCAAAACAAATTACAATATGGTTTCTCTCCCGTATTAGTTTATTACTCAACTGCGATGACGTCATTTACGTGCATCAAAGTATTTGGGATTTTTCTAGCAACTTTATTTCATTTCATTTTTACAAAAATATTTATGAGCCGCGATCGTAAAGACGAAATGGAAATGATTCCACATGGACGAACAAAATTTTTAACAGCTGGAAACGTACACACTTTTGAATGGACGTGTGAATTGTACATTTTTCTGTTATTTCACCGAATGAGATAAGCGCGTTCTTCCAGCGTCTAACTAATGCGTCGATGACTAACACGTGGACTTTTAATAGAACTTACCGCAGAAGAAAAACCATGTTTCCTGACTACTCGCTAACTCGGTCGCGTTCGAACTGACTGCTCATTTTCCCGCGGTGCATTTATCTCGAGTAACGGTAACTTACGTCATTAAGTAGAGAAAAGATAAATAAAAGCTGTATAAAATGACGAATTATTGATTTTTTTGTTGTTATTTTATCGTTATTTGCTCGGCTGAAGTGTCAAAAGAAGTGTTTTTTTTTTTCAAAACCTCGTTGAAACTGTTCCAAAAACGGCTAAAATACAATGCGAATGGCGTTGAAAGAAGGTCGATGGACAACGCTCGTGTGGAAAGCCGAAAGTGAAATGATTTTTGAAAAATAAAAAAGATTAATTTATAGAAAAATACGATTTATTTAGTCGACGAAAGTGAACAAAAATCAACAAAAAAATTAATAAATAGTGATGAAAGAGGAGTTGAATAATTAAACGAATAAGAGTAATAACTGTTTTTAGGATTCGTCCTGTTGATTGAGAAACTGTTGCAACAATGCGTTGTCCAATGGAATTATGAGATACTCGGCGCCGTCAACGTATCTTTTGGTTTTGACCAATTTGTGATCTATAAATTCAGTCAGTTGGGCCCGTAGTGCCAGATCCGAACTCACGAGAAAACCTTCTCTCGCTCCACGATAGAGATCCTTAAATGCCATTCCTGAAGAAAAAACCATCGTAGAAATGAAGCTCGAATAAATAAATAAATAATAAAATAACGAAGCAATTTTTCCTCATAACGAACCTGGATAATTGTGACTTTTCCCGTTCTCGATTTGATACTTGACGAGCAATATGTAAATCGCTTTTGTATTAGTAGTTAACGACTGGAATACATTGTGCAGAGACGAGAGAGCAAGGGCACCGCTATGTTGTACCAATAGTGAACTCTCGTAAGATGTTTCGGCCTCGTATGGCAAAAGCGTCGTTGCATCACACCAATAAAAATTGTAACGAGAACGCTTTACGTTGTCCCAAACTGAAATAATGCAAATTATTCGAAAATAATTTTTGTATTCCTGAATTAACTTTTTTAGTGTTGTTATCAACATGAAATGTTTTTTTGAAAAACATTTTTAACAGGGGTTTAATGAAAATTAAAAAAAAATATTATTACTGAGTGGCGCGTTGATGTGATCGACCGATGCAATGAGACGGACGTTCGATATAGCAGCAAGTCGCGATAAGGTGTCTTGAGCTTTGTTGGATCGCAATATGGCTCCGTCGATATTATGTATAAGCAAATAAAGACGATCGTCGGGATTTTTCTTCAACGTTTCTTCGATTAGGTTAAAAGCTTCATTGGGATTCGCAAGACTGTCCAGTTCCAATAGTTCCGTGATAATACTATCAAGAATCTGTGAATACAAAAAAATACATGAACAATCACGAAAATTAACTTCTTTTCGTTTCGTTTCATATTATATCGAACTCACGTCCTTCACGGTTAAACTTGGAAAAAATCCGTTGATGACCAAAGACGGATGATCCATTAAAATCTCACTGTGGAAATTATTTATCAAAGTTCTTTTTGATCCTAAACCATGAAGCAACAGACTGTAACCCTCTCTGAAAATAAATCACAATTTAATATCGACAACTTTCTTCGACCATTCGTATAATCATAAGGTCCATCTTTACTTCGATAAAACGTCAACTTTTCTTCATTAGAAATTTGTTTTTATTGTTGTCAATGATGGAAAAAAAATTCGGATGAATTTTGCAGTATAAAACTTCAAATAAAAAGTATAAAAATCAGCAAATTTTAGGAATTTTCCATAAAAACCGATGAAAAAGCTCTGATTTATATTTTTTATACTTTATTCCGTTCTTAAGATTTTTTTTAGTTCAAATTCATATTGCCTTGCCTACGCCCTTTTCACTGGCATCACTATTTTCAAGATTAAAAAAAAATTCATGCATCTGTTATAAAGAAAGGGACAAACATGAGAACGAAAATTTAATGCTCACTCCATGATGTGGTACCACATTGGGAACAGAGCTCGATAACCATCGTTTAATTTGCATATAGCCTGACTATGTGTCTTGGATATGTGACTTTGATTTTCCAACAATTCTTGCAACTTTTCCTCGTTCAAGCGTGGATTTTTTAGTCTAGCGAGAGTGCGATCAGACGTCAGAGCTTTTTCGGATTGTGCCTCAAAATAGTCATCCGTTTTGAAATGCTTCAAGATGGAAAGAAAAAAAAATAATAATAAATTAATATTGAACAGGGTGATATTTTGTACCAAGGATACCGTCAAGGAATAAAAAACAAAAACTTTTTAAAACCCACAAAATCAGAATAGGTGACCGGTTTCGTCGATTTACCGCGTCTTGTCGACGGAGTTGCAGGAATATTCTTCAACCGAATAGTTTGACCTCTTTTTCTAGTGTCTTCCTGGCTATCACTTTCAACATCGGGCTCAGATATTCCATCGTTCTCGCTGCTACTTTTTTCATCGTCCGTTGGAACGAATTCACTTTCTTCGGATATACTTTCACTTTCGCTCGAAGTCAAACCCGTAACGATTCTTCGTCTGCGAATTGGTGTTTCTTGAATTTGAACAAATATTCAAGTTGAAATAAATATTGTACGTAATCAAGTAAAAGCATGTAACATACAGAAGGATCATTCGTTCGAAAAAGGGATTTCTTTTACCGGCTTCAGTTCCCGAACTGCTGATTGTACTTCTAGAAGATGTTATTTCTGCTTTTTCCACAATGACTTTCAGCACTGGCAATTTTTCTGGTGTTCTCGGTGTCGTAGGAGTTCGACACAGCATTGCTTTTTGTACCATCGAGTTCTTTTTCAACGGAGTTTGAAAAGTACAATACTGATTTGCACTGACGTCTTTGTCGTCAAACAATTCTAACCGGCAAAAAGTTGATAAATACAAATAATCATTGCGCTGGATAAAAAGAAGTAGTAAGTTGTCAAAACTATAAGAGTGATTTGAGGGATACAAATTTTATCTAGAAATTCTGTACTCTGAGGTAGAAATTTACAGAATTTTTTTAAAAATTGCAATTCATCAGAATTTTTAAAATATAAATAAACACATTTTTATTATTCATTACTACGGTCGTTTTTTACCCTTTGGTTTTAGTACATTTTCTTCAATTGTTTCAAGCTCTTTCTCCAAATCTGGCTTATGAAATGGACTGGGAACTGGTTCACTTGTGACTTTCGAAGTACTGCGACGTGTGGATCTGCCTGGTGTTTCTTTTCACAAAACAATTACATGGTGAAATAAATTTATTTGTATTTCTATGTACCTTTTAGTCATAATCTTTTTGTGTGTATTTCAGTATCTACAAATCATTCAGATTTAATCATTAATTTAAATTAACCATAAAAATTTATGGTCATTGATTTTTGATAGTCGACAATTTTTTTACAGTCCATTTTGTCAAAAAAAGAAAAGCTAGATCACGTTAGGATTTATTTTTGCTAAAACCGAAAAAGCATTTGATTCCATGGAACTGTCGAATTTCCAGAACCTTGGAATTCTCAGGTCGAGTCGCATAATTTTGAAATGCTTCCTACAGTTGCCTTTTTTTGCATGAAAAAAAGGTTTGAAATTTCAAACAACCGAACAATTCATATTCGTATACAAACAGATCTCCGAGGTTAAGATCAGGATTCCCTCCAAAAATTAAACGTTAAGAGTATATTGAATAAAAATATAGGCTCACTTCTCGCAGGTGTACGAGAATCGTCGCTATCACTTGTCTTTCGAACTCGAGTGATTATTCTCGTAGATCTCCGCAAATTTTCACCGGTTTCAGACATTATTTATTTACAAGTTAAAAGGGAAAGAAATTGAACGAAGCACTTGAAAACGGCAACAACCGCTCTTTATTTGATCGTTGAAAAAATTGCGAAGACGATCATCGATATCGGAACTCGTAAGGAGAGAGTGCTGTCCTCTGGACCGAATTTTTTTTTTTCAAAAATGACTTTATCAACGATGCCAACAAGCCATAGATATAATTAGCGAAAAGCATCCGACTAGTTGATTATTTTACCACCGGCGGCGCTTCATTCTATTTTTGTCACAGTTTTTCAGGTGTCAAAGCAAATCTGATCTGACAGGTTCGTCCAAGAGATAAAACACAGTCCTTGACTATTCCTTATCACTGTCACTGTTTCAGTTCTAATTAATCCACATCTTATGTACAGACGACTCGAGGGTCAGGATGTGTTCGGGATATTCTCTGACATAAATTGTCATTCAAACACTAGAATGACAGATGAAACAAGAACGCAGTTGCTATTAGAGAAAAAAGTGTCTGATTTCCGTGATTCTTTTGTGGATAACCTCCAATCTCATTTTAAAAACACACGTAAATATACACATACATGTATTCTGAGTTCGATGACGTCATCATAAATCACAATACTCAGGGCCGTTTTATCTAAAAAAAAGTTATTGACACTAAAGACAACCTTAAAGAAAATCGTCTTTTCAAAAAATGGATAAAGAAAGGGATAAAAGTGAACCCAAAGGTATAAAATATTCTTGTGTCGATGACATGGGACTCATAGATCCAGAAGTTCGGTTAAAATCATTGTCCACTCGTGGCGGAGCAGTTGAGATGGACCACAACACTCCTCTCCGAAGGTACCAGAAGAAATTATTTTTTCAAATATGTTCAAAAACAGTGAATCATAGTATCAACATATATTTATAGGTTTATATTTCTCACCCATGTTCATTTTTATACTTTATGCTCAATATTTGAATGATTTACAGATATTACAGGGGAGGAATTGAAATTAATAGAATGGCTACCGTCTACGTGAAAGAAGGCAATCTTGAAGACGCCTATATTTTATACCACAAATTTATGACGTAAGCATACAAAAAACATAAGAAAAAATTCTACCGTTATAGACATTCAATGTTATTTTATGGATGCTCTGCAGACTTTTTTTGGAGAAAGTTAGAAATCATCCCGAATACAATACCGTACCGGCGAAAGATCGAGCCACCAATCAAGAAATGCTCAGGGAGGTACTTCCCAAGGCTGAAGCCCTCAAAGTCAAATTGCTAGAACGTTACAGAACTGAAACCCTCAGATATTTGGCTGATGCAAAACAAAGAGAAAAGGCTGAGTTACAGAGATTGGAACAGGAGAGAAAGAGAAGGTATTTTTATTCAAATACATTGGAAATACATAGAAAATGTTATTTCCATCTAATCTCTGAGCGCGGCATGATTTATTAAATTCTTTCTGAATATTTTAGATATTCAAAAGAATTATCTCGATAAATATCAATTTTATCTTCAGTAATTCGTTTACTATTCAAATATATCTTTGAAATGCAACATTTTTCAATACAACACAGGCTCAAAGAAGAAGAAGACAGACAAATTAAATTGGCTGCCCTTGCTGCAGCAAAATCTGGTAAAACTGTGCTGAATCCCTCTGTGTACGGAAACGCAGAGACTGAACAATTACAGCCATCCGCGCCACCTCCATATCCTACGGTTGCTGCAGAATTTGATCCTCTGACGATTTCAACAGCTGCGGACAGGTAAGATTCTTAGAAATTCTTTTCCGATAAAGTGAATATAATCATTGCAAAACAAGAACAATTCCTTTCTTTGCAATGTATGAAATATTTCTGAGTGAAGAACTTTTCACTCTGCTCAGAAAAGTATGAATCAAAATGGAATCGTTCCATCTTGAGAACCAATTTTAGTTCATGTTCCGTGTCTCAAATTCCTCAAACATTTACTCCGATTCACAGAAAAACTCCATCGATAGATCGTTCAACAAAACCAACACCGTTTGTCCACGACAAACAGAGCTTACGCGAAGTCGTTCTACCAAGTAGAACAATGTCGGAGTTTCTTCTTCTTGCTTTCAAGAACACGTCGAACAACAAGGAAACTTGTGGTGTCCTCGCTGGCAAATTGGAGAGGAACAAATTAATCGTTACACACTTACTAATTCCTCAACAAACAGGCTCACCCGATTCCTGTGCGACACACAACGAGGAACATATTTTCGATTATCAGGATCAACATAATCTCATTACATTGGGTTGGATTCATGTAAGTCCTTGGGAAATTTATATTGTTATTATTCCATCGCAGTCGCTCCAATTCTATATTTTTTCATGTTCGATTTTCTGGAAAAAAATCAATATTCATAAACTTTTAAGCTGTTCTGTTAAACTGTCAAACTTTCGAATTTTCGTGCACGAAACTACGAAACATTTCTTGTTCCCCATTTGTTGAATGTTTCGTTATCGAACATTAGTGAATTGTTCATTTTCATAAAATATTAAATATTTTTACAGACTCATCCAACCCAAACAGCATTTTTATCAAGCGTTGATTTGCACACCCATTGCGCTTATCAAATGATGATGGCTGAAGCTATAGCCATCGTTTGTGCTCCAAAATACGAAGAGTAAGAACATCAAGCTGTATAATTCAACAAAAAAATTATCATGACTCTTATCGCTGAATTATGTTGATATAATTTATTATAAAACTATTCAGAAATGATATCAACTTTCATTTTCAGAACGGGCTATTTCATGCTCACACCTGAATACGGATTGAGTTTTATCGCAAGCTGCAGACGGAGTGGATTTCATCCGCATCCAACTGAGCCGCCTCTATACACGGTAAACATTTCTTTTTTCTATAATCCCAGAAAAAAGTTTCCAAAATCTCAAGAACTTAACGCAATACAAAGCGAATGGGAATAAAAAATTCATACAATCTTTCATCTTCGAAGTAATTTTGAAAATTGATGCATCTTTTTACGCATCCAGCGGAATTCGATAGCATATAAAAATAATTTATTTCACAAAATCAGAAAATGTTATACGATCTGTTTTGAAATTATTTGTTGATTAATAATTCATTATTTCGATCATTCAGGTAGCAGCGCATTGCAAGATTTCTTCTTCGGTCGATGTAGAAGTGGTCGATCTTAGAAATAAATGACGTATTTGTCAAAAAATGAAGACATTCCGTCCGATTCGTCGGATATCCCTGGATCCGTTGAGTCGAACGAAAGATAAAAAGAAACGTGAGAAACTGTTCTTCGTTCGTTGGAACCATAGGACGACAGGAGCTTTTCAAAGACGTTGCTCAAGAGATGGCGCTTAATGAAATTCGGCAACGTAAGAAAAATGAGTGAAGAAATTTTTCTAATTTCGCTACTGCCAGGCTACGAAAAGCCGAGAAATTTGGCTGTACTTTTATTATCTACAAAATATGCGAACGAAAGGTGACAATTTCGAAAAATCAATTTTTCGATTGATGCAATTCCGAGCGGGAAAAAAGCCCCAAGAATTTCGCAGCAATGCACGCCACCAACGTTTACGAACGTCGACATATTTCGCAATTGCTTTTTCCGCAAAAAGTTAGATTAAGATAAAAGTACCAAATGAAAGATCAATAGGTAATACGTAATATCGAATATTTTTCCATTAATCATACATCGATTGAATTTCGATCGAAGCCAGTATCGAGGGATTCATAGAACAATTCAATTGTTCGAAATGTACGCGAATAATAGAGATAATAAGATAAAAAGTATGAAATCATAAAAAATTTAATTGAGCGTAAGATCACGTCTTTGATTTTGAGCCTTGAATTTCGCAGGTTCATGTAGCTCCATCTATGGGTTAAGCTTTTATAAAAATGTTACATGATCATTGATATAAACTTAAGTAACAAGTTCACCGTGCCTTTTGGACCGATGAAATTAACTTAAATTCTTTCTTTCGTTATTTTTATTTTTAAACGTTTAAGTCATTGATAAAAATAGTTTACCGCTAGTCAGAGCCTGCTAAACCTATTTATTATTCGAATTAAGATCGCAACGGTAGCGGAACTAAGCAAACAGATTATTTCAACGATTCGGTAGTTATATTTTAGGATCATTCGGAGGATTAATAATGAGTTTACGTTGTTCGAATCCCTCTAAAATCGGAGCTTGAGCTGTCAATTTATTTTTTGCGTAACTACATGTATTTTCTACAATAGCGGTTATTTAATTTTCGATATGAAAATTCTTGAGTGCGTTATTTTTGTAATAATTCACGGGAAAAAAAATGCGTGAAAAAAAAAGGAAAAGATATTGATACACGCTTTTCTTATCATGTATGAAGATTCGACGCACACAAAATGGAAGAAAAAATTTAATTTATCAAAACGATATAAATCTATTTATCGTAAATTAGACAAATTAAAATAAACATTATTACGAAATAATTTGCAGTACAACGATCAGCTTCAATTTTATTTAGTGCCAAAGTACCTTTGCTCCTGAGTTTCTCCAGTCGAATTATGTTTTTTTTTCTTCGTAATATCTTCGCCATTAAACACTGTATACTTAAGAATTATTTCTGATCTCAATATTTCTACTCGAAATATCCCAAAACATGGTTACTTCGAAATTCTCTAGCTCTGAAATGCTTCTGACAGGAATCATCACTCCTCGATCCAACTGCAAACATCTACGAACTATTTTTCCGAACGTTACACGTCACAACAGTTTCGAAAACGATACAAGCCTTCTCACGAGCATGAAATGGTCCTCCTGTACGATAATAGGATTCAATTACAGCTCGCTCTCTTCGTTTTTTGATAACGAAGGTCTTCTCTCGAGCATGGAATGGTCCTCTCACACGATAATAGGATTCAATTACAGCTTTTTGCTCTCTTCGTTTTTTGATAACGATGAGACGTATGATAAAACTGCATTCAATGAATGTCCAATGATAAAAAATTTTATGATACCAAAAGAAGTTTTGAATGAATGCAAAACTGCAGTTTTTTTTTTTTCACTGAGTAAAGAATTTTTCAGTGGAAAAAAAATTGAGCAAATATGCTGAACTGCCAATTGATGAGCACGAAAAAAATAAATAAATGACACCCAGTGAGGAACTGCTTCGATTATTCGTTCGTTTTACTTGGATCAGCATCGAATCATGATTCCATTTTCTTGCTCGTAAGTAAAAAAAAAAAATAATTGAAAACGAGCAAGAAGGAATTTCGTGTGGTTATTTATATTTATTCATACGTAGAAAATAGGCAGGCGAAACATTAGTCACCGTTAATTAATTTATACCTGGAATTGTTCGTGAACCCGTGTACGAACATGCGGAAATAAACGTCACGCACACCTTCTGCATATACACATATGAAAATATACGTCTGTAAAAGTAAGCTGTGGACAACAGTAGTGCATAATATGAGAAGAAAAAAAAAAAAAAAAGTAGCTCTAAACGTCTACCTCGAATCCCATCGTACCGGAACCTTATGATGACGTTGCGGACTGTTTTTTTACACGTGTATACATATATATATACCGAGTCATTATTATCGATGAAAGGTTTCCGCAATATATTTCTCCGTTTCTTCGTCAATTTCACGTCACAATGACTCAATGCTCAATAATTTTACTCTTTTGTGTTCCGAGAACATTCTTGGAAGATTCGTACACTCAGATTCAAGCACGTTTTATATTAATTATCACTACTCTTCGAGGTTAATTTTTCAGGTTAACATTTTGAGACTTTGAGAAAAATACTGAGAAAAAAGTAGCGTGGATGGTATCGCGTTGATTCTCTTCAGTTTCTTGCCGACTGCGCGAACTGCTGATTTATTCAATTGTCGGACAAAGTCATTGAACACATGCGCTTCGACGACTTATTTCTGCTTGTATAAATCGTCATTAAATCGTGATGCTGATTTAACAAAATGAATATTTAATTCCATTGAAAATATTCTCATTTCGAGGAGGCACAGTATTTTTATTGAATCATGACGCCTCCAGCTCAAAAGTGCTTGAAATTTTTATCATTTTTCCACTTTTTTTTTTATGGCTTTCGAAGTCTTCCGCTACGTTGATATTATTAAATTGTATATCATTTTTTTTATGATAACGAACGTTGGAATATGAGTCAAGTGCATTTTGGGTCGGAGCCATGATTCTACGAAATTATCACACTTTGGATATTTCCTCAGAATTTTCATCTTTCGTCAATTTTCCAAGAATTTTAATCGTTTCTTTTGACGAAACACATTTTCGAGAAAAATAATACATCGATGAGTAATTTTGGAGACAAAGAAGTCGATCTAGTATAAACTTTTTTTTTTTTAATGTTGATCAAAGTAGTTATCGAAGCTTTTGATTGAATAAAATTACGATAATTATTCTCAAAATCACCACGGAAAAAAAATAACCTTCAAAATGGCCGAATGTGTCAAGATTTTTCCATGCTGAATTGAACAAAATATTTTTCGAATACAGAAAATAGTTCGTTTAAAAAAATATATATATACATAATTGTATACTTTGCCGAGGATAAATACAAGAATTGTTGTATCGAATGAACCAGCGATGTAAATTTATGGAAAATCCAGTAAAGGTGGAGCAACGCAGCGACGTCGATTTCGGGGAATTCCAAACGGAAGCCAAGAAGGAAAAAAAATGGAGGGTAAAGTCATCAGACAAGGAGATTCATAAAAAAAAATTTGTCCTGTATGTAAAAATCTCGAAGTTATCGTTCATACAGACATGCATAAATGTTTTTCGGGGTGTTTACTCACAATATGCTTCACGTGTTATTTACATCCGGTCGTATTTTCACAGCATGTATATAGACATGCACAAGACGCTTATGCCTCACGAAAGATCGTATTTTTGTATACATATATATATATTTATGTATACACTGCTCCTTGACGTGCGACCTTCGAATCACACCGTTCGCGCGCGTCGTCTCGTAGAAGTTTCTTCGAGAGCAAAAGCAGATAAGCCGGTCGACTGCAGTGACGCGCTGTCCGGCGTTCAGTGAGGACATACAAAAGCTTCAAGATCTTTTCGTCCTCACGTTTTCATTGTTTATTTAACTGAAATACGAAGAAATTTTTTCCCTCGTAACAAATATCGAGAGAATAAATAAACAAATGGAAAAAATATCGAATAATTGAAGAAATAATAGTTCGGGCATTGAAATAAATTAGTAATAAAATATTTGTGATTGACAGAAAGATTTTTTTCAAGTATTTCTATTCCGTTGAATTTGTATTATTTTTCGTTAATTATCGATCGGCGCATCGAATTATCGTTTATTAATTTTTGTCTCGTGTGCCCTACAAGTTTTGTGGCTATTTCATGCTTCAACATATAATTAGACACTGCGTGTGCGTGTGTAATCTTCATAAAGTATTAAGAGAAAAGGAATTTGCGCACATATTTATTATGAGGGAGAGACGAAGGTTAATGGTGTAAGGACATAAAACGTGGCTGCATTGATTTTTATTTTTCCCGCTCGGTGTGCCACGCGTTCGTGCGAACGTACGCTTGGAAATAATAAAACGAATGGTCCAATTTGTTTAATGTTTATTCATATTCGAAAAAAAAAAATACGTACTTAGAAAAATCGATTTTCGTTTTTCTAAGAAAGTTTCTATTGCTTCGCCACAAGTATGAGGAATTGTTGGAACGCGATATTCGTTCCTCAATAACTGTTGTGGCATTTAACGGATCACTGAATTTGTCGTTGCGTGTTGGACAATATTACCAACGGAAGAACGGGGTGAGTTGAATAAAGAAATTCAATAACACAAAACTTCGGTGAGAGCGAACATTTTTTTGGTAGATTTAATTTATTCGTTATAAAACATCGACAATTAATTTTATGATCGAGAATAATCGTTTTAAAGCTCAAACTATTTCTGAATCACGTGATTAATAAAAAAAAAAATTCATATGAAAGTGGGTGAAAGCGTGTAGTTTTCGTTCGGACACGAAACTTCGACTCATTAATCGACACCAGCAAATCGAACGTAGTTATAAATCGAGACGGAAACAACTTGACAGCGTAGAATCTCCAAAATAGACGACTTTCTCTTCGTTTATTTCGAACATTAAAAAAAAAAGCCCCCGGTCATAGACGAAATTTTCGTGTGTTGTTATATCGCCATTAAAATTAATCGAATCAAAATATTATCGGACGAATCTCCCATAAAATTGTAACATTTTCGATGTCTTCGATGCTCTCTATTTTTTTTTATCCTCTCGAAACGAGTCGTTACTGCTTTTTTCATTAAAGTTTCCTTTCAAATAATCTTTATGTACGAATTTGGTTGATGAGAACGCAGCAAAGGATGCTTACGAAAAGTTGATGAACACTTGTTTTTGTTTTTTTTTTTTTTTATATCAACGATAAAAACATTTTTTTAAATAGTGGAGAAAACCCCTTCATTCATTCCGATGTACAGGTATAATGTTGTGTAACGATTTGTGGGTCTTCGGTACATGATTAATTGACATTGACGTCCGGGAGAAACCTCGCAAAAATTTTCGCGAAATATACAGATTTTTATACACACACGTAACGTCATTGTTGAACGTGAATCTTGTTTTTGTTTGACTCCTCTTTGGTAACAGCTTTCTCTAAAAGAAACGAAGAGCAAATAGTTTCGAAATAATTCGCTGCTCCATATGATTATGAACGAAAATTTTCGCCTATGTGTTCGCTCGAGAATTTCACGTACCAAACGAAAAAACCGGTCGCGTTCAACCATTCCTGTGACCTTCGTCGCCTATAGACATTTTTTTTTGCTCTTTCCTTCTGTTTGAACTATTTTTTTTTTGTCTTTTTCGAAGATCTTTATAAGATCCTTTGAAATACATTGAAGGCGGTAGTTCAGTATTTCGGTGGCAGGTATCGCTGCGAACATTGTCGCTGGAATTGTTTGTTCGGGTTCTTAAAATAAATGGAATTAATGTAAAAATTTCATGCTACCGACTCTCGAAAATATGCAAATAAAATTTCTTTCTTCGCTTCAAATCTATTACACCCAGAAAAAAACATCCAGTTGGTTCAACTAGAATCTAGTCAAATCGAGTAAATTTTTTTTTCTTCCACCACGGCTTAATAGAGCTTTATTCTACTTCAAGTAAATTTTTTCTTTGATTTGAATATTTTTTATATGTTACAAATCTGTCGAAAACTTATTTTTCAATTTCAAAAAGCTTCCACTAAATTAACGAGCTCAATGTTGAACTGCAAAAAATATTTTTAATATTATTTACACGATTATTTATTATGGTTATTATTTTTTAATAATATTTCATTGGGCGTGGAAACCCTGGGTGCTGAGTATAAAAATTCACGATCGTCAATTTATTCACGCTTGTTAGAGTTTCCGCTGTTAAATGCACATCCAGAGCGCAGTTCGTATATAAGAAATGTTTCGACTCTGCGCCACGTAGTGGTGGGAGCGATAAGCTGTAGCCTGGGTACCCGAACAAATGCACTCGAATGTGTATTTATTTGATTCGAATACAGATTTTTAGTTGAAGCAAATAGATTTTTTTTAAATTGAAATTTAAAAAAAATCGTAAATTTTTTTAATTTAAATTTAAAATAATCGAATGAACGTTCCTAGTAGATTGAAATAGATCTTTTTTTTGGGTGTATCATGAGATCGAATGAATTATTTATCATGACAATATTTATTATGACTATGGAGAGTTCATTGGAACTCTGCAGATGTTGAAGCAACGATTTCCGAAGAATCTCCTCTTACGCAAACGAGTCTGAATGTCAACAAGTGAATTTCACGGTGACCTTGTCATAGGTATTCGAAAGCAAGGTCCCGACTAAAGTACAGTTGAGATTTTTTCTTGTTTTTTTTTGTTTGTTTTTCTTCTGATAATAAGTCAAGATTGAACGAATCGATTGACACGACTGTTGTTCTTATCTCTGATCGTCATTGATTTGACGAAAATCGAAAATTTGACATTTAAATACAATTTGAAAGAACATTGCTGTTGAAATACTGAAATATTTTGAAAAAATTATCTTGACAATTATTATACATGACAGGATTACGTTGCAATTTTTGATTACACTGAGCCACTTGAAAATATAATCTTCAAATGTAACTCGAGAACGTATCAACGTTACAATTTCGTGGGATGAATATGCTGCGACTTGATCTACAATTGATAAACGTCAGATAACCATAAATTCTTAGTGAATATGATTTACTCAATTTCTCAACGAAGTAACTCTTATCTCGCTTGTTTTCAGGTCCACTTCGAGTGTCTATAGAAGGAAGTATCAATATACAATTGATAAGGAACAAAGAGAAGATCGAGGACGTGAAATTACCGATCGAAGCGACTGCTGGCACGTCGTTACGTTAATTATTTCGTTTTTTTTTTTTTTTTTTTCTCCTGTACGAAGACGATTAGTCAACGAGACAGTGGCGTTGGGACATCAACGCCTGAGGAATTTTTCATTTTTTTATCTCCAGTGTCCTATTCGCGTATTCGTCATGTTTCGATCACCGGTAATCAGTACGATTCCGATCTTCGCTCTACTCATCGGTAAGTTTGTCGTATCAGTCATGTTTCATTCGATTATGAGAAAAAAAAATTAACATTTTTTTTTCATCTATCACTATCCGGACATTTTCTTCAAAAATGACGAAAAAAAATTGAAAATTTCCGTAAATATTTATAATCATTTCTTTTGCTTTGTAATTTTTTAAAAATTGTTTCTTCTTTTTGAGTTTTAAATTTTACAACATATGTACAATAAAAATATTTAAAAACAAATAAAAATTTTTTTTTAATTTGAAAAAAAAATTTTTGATTGTCAATATTTACCAAGATTTCAACCCTGAGAAACAATTAGGTTCAATTTTCGTCGAATATGAACAAAGACAAAAAAGAATGAAAAAATCAAACAATTTTTCAAAGTTGAAACACAAAACTTCTATTTTTTTTGGATTTGACGAAATAAAAAATGAACTAATCTACGATTTTGAATGAAAAGTTGAAAAAAAAAATAGAGAAAATACCTTTATTGACTTTTAACATCGAAAACAGGCTTCGAAATGACTCATAAATGACTAACTTTTTTTTCCAATTTGAACTAAATTTTTTTAAACTGTCGAAATTGATTCCAAAGCATGATTGTGAGCAAAAAAAATAGAAAGATCGAGCTCTTTAGAATACGTCCTGGGAATTGTGACTCAAAAAACATTCGAATAAATCCAATTCCGAAATGCTCAGACTCCCAAAAAAAAAAAAAAAGAAAAAACTTATATTCTGCGAGATTGTGTCGCGTGGAATAATTTTTCTTGATGCGTGACTCGATCAAAACAAAATAGAGGATAAAACGTGTGAAAAAAATTTCTCAGATCACTCCGCGAAGATATTAATGATGCAAATCGTTGTGAATTTCTAAGTTTGTTTTAAACGCTTTTCCGAACGATTCTCAATCGCACATTCAGTTTAACAATAATAATATTTGCGTAATTCTTGCTGAACAATGCGAGGTTGTGCAATCATATTTGTAAGAAATATAAATAAATGAACAATGTTATTAACGCGATCGAAAGATGGGCTTTACCCAGCAGCAATTGTTTCGATCGCAATATTTTTTTTTCCTCCGAGGAAGGTGGATACGTCACGTTCGGTAAATGAATTTAAGTGTCGAAGTACAAGTGCCATTACTGCACGTCTCACATTGTTACGGTATGAAAATAGGCTCTTTACAGACCGGTCTATAAGTCGTAATTAGAGTGCTGAATGTCAGTTTAGTATCGAACGATGATAGCTATCGAGAGGTTCGAAAAGAACTTTGGCAAGGATAAAATAATTGATGCATGTTGTGAAGCATTCTAAAAAAGTTTGACTGATCGAAGCAACAATTTCGTCCAATCGTTCTCGAAAAAGCTTCTTATTTTTTATACTTTCATCTCAATATTCTATAACCCAAAAGTGTTGAAAAGTTTTTACATTTTATCAATATTATTTTCGATATTAAAATTCATGACAATTTTTTTTTTCAGTTATCATTTCGAATTGGCGCCATTTATTTTATTAGACGTCGAATCCATCATTCCGATGGAGGGCTACAAGAAAGTTTATATTCGCGGCTGTAGTCCGTTCCGATCGCGAGAGAGACTTTGCCAGCGGCCACCTAGCGAAGCGTCGCTGAACCAGAATCCGAAAAAGTGTGACGATCGTCGCACCATTTTGAAGATTTTTTTTCTTTCCAAGTTCATATTTTTTCGGGAGCTCGGAAAAACTACTGAGAAAAATACAAAAATAAATGATTTATTTCTTTAGAGCGATTTAAAAAACGGTAAATAAAGAATTGACCGAAACTAGAGAATTCTAGGGGGAATATTGAGGGTCAGTCGATTGTCAAGTTCATACAAAATGTCATACATATTATAGGGTCAGTCGTGCTTCGAATACGATTGAACTATTAGCCACGAATTGACGTGAATCTTAACCATTGTCAATGTCAGTGGGTCAAATCTCGCGTTGATAAAAAAAAAACCGTGGGAGATGTTTTGTTTCTCTCGTGACATCTCTTTAGTCTGCGCAAACAATTAAGCGGAAGGAACTAAGGCGTCCGTGTCTATTTAAAAATTCGTTTATCATCTTCAACAACTATTTCATGTTTCTTTCGGTCAAGGTCGAAATAGTTAGGGATCGTTTAACGCAAAGATAGGAATTCCATCGAATTGTCTCTTCAAAAAGAAACTGTCACACTTGATAAGTAGGATCTGATAATAAATTTCGATCTGTAAATCGTTTATGTTCTTGAGACACGCTCGATTAATTTTATTCCACGATTTATTTCCATTAAAAAATGATATTTATGTTTTTTGTATTAGTTTCTTATCAGATTCATTAATTGTGATTTTTTTTTTTTCGACAGTCAGCACTGTTCTGTCAGCACCGAGGGAAGAAATGACCGTTCGGAGCCCGAGCGAGTTTCGTGAAACTCGAGAATCCGAAGTTACTCGAAAAGAAGAAGCTCTGCATCGGTCAGAAAGCGTCGTGATTAAAGCTAATGGGAATCAGACGGAAAAAGAAATGACCGAATCACCGTCCACAATTAAACATGAGACACTGCAATTAAATAATTCAGAGAGTAAAGACATGATAGAAACGCACGTAACTCCTCAGGATGACGACGATCCAACGAACGATAAACCTTCTGAAAAGACGCAGAAAGCGTCCGACTTTGATTCAACGAATTCCGAACATCCCAATGATACGGGAATTCTTGCGCCATACGATTTTCCCACCAACAATTCTACTCTCGATATTCGAATGGTCACCTCTGATTGGTACAAACAATTAAAACCATCGAATTACAGTACCAATGAATCGGATGCCGCCACGATTAACAAAACTGGTAATTTTTCTTATTTCCTTCTCTCCGGTTTTCGATCAACTTTAGATGAGAATCTCGCAAAGCATTTATCTATTATTTTTTATCTTCAAATTTTGAAGATTCGTCCAAGAGATTGTTAGGAAAAATTGACAGTCAAAGAGCATGATCGTCAACTCCGATTATCAATTGTTTGTCACAAATAGAAATATTTTCGAATACAGAAATTCCGGAATAGAATTTTGTCAGCATAGAGATATCAAAGAAATATTTTGTATAAAAATGTTTTTAATCACATTCGAGAATAGAGATGTTGAAAAAATCAAGTTTATCCAGCAAAGAGTCGTTGAACATTGAAGATATCTATTTTGGATAGTTGTTCTGGTATTTGTGAAAAGATAAATAAAGATTATGGTTGAGACTGAGAGCTTGACTTTGAATCGGATAAGCTCAGCCTTTGAGGCGGTTCATGATATCCATCATGACCAATAGCAAGAAAATACGAATTTGGAAGACAATTTCTTGCCCAAAAGCGTTTTTGGAATCTAAATAACTTCCTCGAAATTCGAGACAAATTGTTCCGATCGTGTACAACAATAAATTTATAATTGAAACAATTTTTTTTCTGTTTATTCAGACTCAAAACCTACGCCAGTATTGGTTGTTACGATGTCATCGAGTTCAAGCGCTCCAACGAAAGCTACACCGCCTCCAAAAACGCCGACAACAACATCAACGGAGGTGATTAACACATCAAGAACAGCAACGACGACAGAAACCATGACGCCGTTCCCAACGATTGTAAACGAAAATAGGGAGGAATTGAGTACGACAACTTACCAGCCAACTTCGAGTACTCCGAGTCCAGCTGAGATGAAATTACACGAGAAGAAAGTACCGGTACCGGATCCAATGCCCACTGGCGTCGTAGCTCTGATAGCTGCCATTTCTTTCGCCATCGTCGTTGTTGTCACGTACATTGGTCTTCTTGTCCGAAGACGATATCTCGAGTACGTTTATAATAATTCGCTCCTCTCTTTGATGCTTTTTCCTCATATTTTCTCGCGTATTCCTTTTATGCTGCATCTCCAAATTCTTTTATGTCCTCCTGTTTCTCTTATCTTTTTCGTTTTACTTCCGCTCGTATCTGGACGAAAATTATATTCGTTTTATGTATATTTTTCTTCTAAATTTTTCCAGATGGCGATACGGAAATCGCGAGTTACTCGTCAACGATTTTGACGCCGCTGATATGAGCAATTTCGAGGTACATTGAGAAGCGAATCTTCTCTCGAAATTCACCAATCTAATATGTTGATAATAACATCTCCTCTTTCTCTTGAATTATAGCTGTGAGCTGTCCAATCTCGAGGAAAGTGAAAATGATGCGAGGGTTGGTACAATAAAAAAGTGAAACTTTGATCACTAAAATTGAATTCCAATAAATAGAAATTGATATTTCATTCGTAAGAATTAAAAATTGTGTTTAAAAATGATCAATTTTCAGGAATTTTAGTATTATCCAAAAAAATTTATAAATTTTAATACTTTTTCATCAAACATGATAGATTTTTTCGCAATAATAGAAAAATTAGAAAACTATTTGATATTTTTTTACACCGAAGTCAGGAAAAAGTTTCATATGCTTTTGGAAACAGAACCTGCAGTTAAACAGATGAAATCACCTGTCAAGATAATTCAAATTTCCAATGAGAATAAATAGCCTCCGGTTGCAAGAACGAAAATTTACAATTTCACTCAAAATCCATGTTTGTTTTTTTTTTCAGCACGCAATTTCACCGAGAATTGTCACAGGATTGAATGGAACGGCGACTTATATGAACGTGTGCCGTGAGAGTATATAATTGATCTGTGATTCGATAAACGCTAAGAGTCTCGTCGAAGTTCGGAGTTTTGGGTAAAGAGGAAGATAAATATTATTTCCTACTCGTGTAAGCGATGTAACAACCACCACGAAAAATGTCGTAAGAGATAGTACGTCAATGGAATGCAATGATGTTTGTTTTTTTTTTTGATAATTATGTTTCAGTATTCGTTAGAAATTGCCACGTGAACGTGAGTGATTTAAGAAGAAAAAAAGAAAGAAATCGCAAAACAATATAATTTCGTTGCATTCCAATGGTCCAAGCTTCAACAGAATTGTTAAAAAATCTGTATCTGAAAAATACAGACACGGATATCTCGCTTTACCGACTGTTTATATTAATATACGAGTACTTTATCGAAAGTAACGTGTAAATAATTTGTTTTTTTTTTTTCTCTTCGTTTTTTGCTAATAAAATTAGACTACAGTTTTGTAAATTGTAATTATTTATTGATAATGACCCTGCAACCTATATAAGTATACGTGACAACGTGACGAAATGAGCGAAGCCCTGCTTCGCGTAATCAATTATTTACACACCAGATCAAGGTGATTAAGATCTCGTAAAAACACAAAATTTTTTTGTTTTTTTTTTTTTTTTCGTTTCTTTGTCAATGAAGCGAAAAGAACGTTATCTCGCAGCTAATTTCTTTGCTTCTTATTTTCCCAAGTGTATCTATATATTACGGGCTTTCCAATCACAATAATCCCGTTTATTATTTTCGTATTACTCAAGTGAATGATGCATTCGGTAGAATTTGCTTCTAAAAATCTCGAACTCGAGGACGTGCGACGCGATTTTAAAAAAAAATTATTTGGCCTTTTTGGTGATTACCAAAGGACCGACGTTGTCGCAGGTCGACTTGTTGTGATCTCCGTGAGCTCCGTCGCAGTAAGGCCACTTGAATGAATATGAAAAATAAAACGATAATAACGAGATAAGTGAACGATGATAAAAAAAACAAAAAAAAAAACATTGAATGTCAAAACGAAATGATCATCATTCATCATTAAAAGAAAATACAATCAGGAAGTTTTTTTTATTGATAATCATCTTCGTCGAGGATGTGAACAAGGTCAGTATAAAAATGACTTTTCAGACTGCCTAAATAACAGATGGCAAAACGGTTAACCGCTCATTTGTGGTAAAGCAGAAAAGTTGTTTTGTTCGTCCGTTACGTAACGGACGAATTACACCGTGTCAAATGACGCGGAATTTTTTGCGATTTATATTCACGTTGATTGTATTGATCAAATTTTTATGAGTTTCATCGATTCGAAAGAATTTTTTTTCTTTCCTCAAGATTTGTTTCGTTACGGTAGAGAGCAGGGTATTTTTACAGGGGGAAAAAAAACGAAATGAAACTTCACTTACGTTATCACTCCTCCAGCAACGACAAAACACAGCCTTTTCCGTGATGTCCTCGACGTCGATAGTGTCAACGACTTTGGCAGACTCTTTCTTTATTTTTGGGTTAACGATATTTTTCGGTGGCTGAAAAAAAAAATTTTTCTGTTTACAGTCACATCAGAATTTTGGGAAAAAATTATTTTTCAAAAGAAATTAGAAAAAAAAACGATGCATCGTTTGTCATAATTTCGCGAAATCAATAGACACTGGTCGATGTGTCTTTTGTGATTGTGAGATTTATCAAACGCGAATAAATGTTAAATTCGATGAATTATATTTGGCGAGAGCGCGTAAAGCTTTTTGTTTGATGACGAAGTTTCTCCGAAAATCATAATATTTAGAGAAAACGAATTAATAAGACGACAATCACAACAAAGGAACTATTATTCGCGGTTTCTTGATGTCAGGTGAATAAAATAACTCTGAAGATACGTGCGTATGTACAAATATAATTACATATATATATACACATTTCTTGAGGTCAACAACTGGTTCAGAAATTTCCACAATTACGCAACGCTAGAGCATTCCATAATGATAGAAATATAGTTATAAAGAGAAATGGAAACAGTGTCACACCATATTCATTGTGTATATTTGTACGTTATCTTGACTCAGGGCTGTATCAAAAGGGTACCCTGACGATATTACTGTGGACTAGAATAACTCTGTTACCTTATTATTTTTATTTTGATAGGACTCGATCGCTAGATTTTATGGAAATATTCAATCGCGAGTGTAACCACGATTTTATTCGAACGAAGCATGCTTGAGCACAGAATATTTTTTTTTTTTTTCCAGACATCAAACGAATGACCCATTTTGTTTATAATTTCACGACAAAGTTTAGCAATTTTTCGAAAGTTTTTTCGAACAAGGAATGGTAGCTGTCATTGAATATTTGTCTGAATGTTCAATCAACATAATTCAATTTATCATGGTCAGAAAAACACGTTTTTCGGTTTTTTTTTCAACGTTAATTATGGGTAGGTATTTTGTATGAAAAACTTACCGGTCTGCCATGTGGGCAAAAAGACAAATAGGACATGTATCCGACACCTGCGAGAAGAGCGCTCGGAGGGATCAAGGATAACCAATCTTTAACTGTAAATTTGTACGGAAAAAAAAAAAACTTAGAGAGCTCCAGGTTGATGGAGAGAATCTCGTAATATGCGACTGGCTAGTCGATCGAAGAATTTGAAGGTTCGTTTTCTGTCGTGATAATAAAAATTTCGACTGACACTGTAAATTATTGAGAAATAAAAAATTTCTTACCCCCGAGTCTAAACCACCCTCCTATCGAGTCAGGAATTGGCAAACCCGAAAGATAATTCGGAATAGAAACTTTAACAAGATGTGATATCGGCTCCATCTTTTATGATACTACTGACCGAGTCAGTCGCGCGACCATGTGACGTTTATCTATTTTGTGCTGTCATCAGTCAGAAATTTCTTCAATGTTTTCATGGCAAGATTCAAAGGTATAATAATTGAGAAAAAAATTATTCTCGATATCCCACTATTTAATTGTTGTTTACATTCCTTCGATCTTCCTTATTTAAATTTTTATTATTTGGAATATATTCATTCGAATCTCAAAATCCTGTGTACTTTCGATGTGAAAAGTAAGACGAGTCTTGTGTATAATTGATATTCATATGCAATAATAAATCAATTTATTTTTCATTTTTCAATTGCTTCGCATAAGCAGGTTGCTTTTGTGTACGTGTACAATTTCAAATTTAGACTCAGCATTTGACTAGCGTAGTTCGCGTTTAATGGCGCCTTCTCACACGAGCAGCGAATAAGAGACAACACTGAAAAATGTTCAAATCACTGAAATGTAAATAATTCAGTGGTTCAGATTGGTTTGTTTTGAGCCAAAGTCTCTAACCGAGGAATAGCAGCCAATCGGAGCAATTCCCTCGTGCTCATGGATCGATATATTCAAAAATATATGTAGAAATGCAAGATTCTTAGTTGTTTGAAAATAAATATTACGACTGCTTTATGAATTTTCATGGTTTGTGAGAAGATCGGCAAAAAATGTACCGGATGAATGGATTTTCACAAATTCCATATTCGCGACAAAACATCGATTGGAAAGTTGAAAATATTTTTCCACTTCTAAGCCAAATAGCGCGGTCGATTCAGTAGAATTTTATTTCTCCTGCTGAGGTCTGTCAAGTGCCGCCGCTATACGGCGGGTACGGAAACTACGGGATGTTTACCGGCTCGGCGGTGAATCTGTCCGAGTTTACATTGTATATCCTCAGTACACTGCATTTGCTCCTGTCATTTGGAGATCAGGAAACACGCGCAGGATCATCAAATATACAACAGCTAAAGACGAACGCATTCGGTGTATCATTTTCTTTACGATTTATATATATATTGCGAATATATTTTCATACATATTAGTGTGAACTTGTGTGGCGGTTGCGCGCGCTTATAGTTCGTGCGAGTGGTGGTTCAGGAGTGTCTCGCGAGGGTCGTAGAAGCGTTTTTAGTTGAGAAGGTAAAGTGTGTGTGTATATATCTCTGGCGTTTACACAGTTACAAAGTGCATAGTGAGGCGAGTGCACGTGTGTTAGAACGAGAGAGAAAGAGAGTTCGATAGAAAGAGAACAAGTATATTGGTAGCTAGCGGTTGAGAGAAGCAGAGACCGGAGTGATGTGTTTAGTGGTCGACGCGCCAGCGCCAACCTTAGGCCGTAAGTCGGTACGGTTGCTCTGCTGTTCCGTGGCTTAGAGCAAAGAGAAAAAATCAAATAAAAGGTCTAGTACGGAAGGGTTAGCTGTAAAATAAAGGTACACATATATATACGTGTATATGTATGTATAAATAAAGTTTTGCAGCACTAGCCAAGTGCAGAAGTGGCGTTACAGTTGTTGCCTGCATTCCGTCATCGGTTGGCGCCCCGGGGCCGACTGTTAAAAGAGTGTGTGTGTGTGTGTGTGCGTGGTTCTCTCGGTGCGGTTTTCGCAGGGCTGCAGCCGAACGAACCTGTGAATCGGGTCTACGGGGTGCCGGAGTACAAGTTTTCTCGCCTCTCACAAATCTTCCATTAACAATCATAATAATAATAACAGTATTACGAATAATCATAACATTAAATTCGGAAAAATGAAAATTTGTGATAAATCGTTGAGTTTGACACACGTGTGCTCGGGTTTTCAACGGTGAATATCTAAGCGAATCACACACAAAAAAAAAAGACAACCTGTAATTCTTTTGAGCGTCTGTTTTTTTGTTATTTTTTTTTTTTGCCGCTATCCGTTCGCCATTGGCTGATCGTACGAGAAAAAAAAGCTGCTCGCGCCTAATTGGTCGTCCTGTTTTTATTCGCTACAATCCTTGTTTTTTCTCGCAATCGCTTGTGTTTACATTGCGAACGAAATTGCGCATTGTTGTATATTTAATTAAAAGTTTTGAGAGAACTGTGACGCTTCGAATGTTTTTTTTTTTTTGCCGATGAATAATATAAATGAGAATGAAATTGCTACTTGATCGATGAAATACGCGGTGTTATTTTGCCAAATAGCGACTAATCCCTCCCAGTCCTATAACGAACCGTGTGAGCGAGAGAGAAAGGTCCAGTGAGTGCGGTGAGCTCGTGAGGTGAGGATCGATGTCGGTGCTACTGTGAAAACATGGCTGAGGAACTGTTGGTAACGCTGAGCAGAAGCGACAACGCCGGTTTTGGTTTCTCGCTGCTCGGGACTGCCGGACTTCCTCACGTTATTTACGACATCGTCGAAAATTCACCCGCCGCCGAATGTGGCAAGGTACAGACTATTCGGATATTCAATATTAAATTGAATATTGACATACGAAATAAAGAAAAAAAAAAAACAAAAAAAAAACGAAAAAACAAAAAAAACACATCTTACATGTCCAAAATTGCGAACGTTGTTATACAATATCGACCCCGAACGCGGCGCTGACTCGTTAGAGACGCCCGAATTTCTCGTTGTCTTTCCATCGAAATTTACATGTTCGCAATGCAACGATTTTTTTCTTTATCTCGAACGTTTTTTTTTTCATGTTTGTTTATTTATCCTCTCCCAACATAAATATTTTTTTACCATTATTATAACGCTTTCTGACAGAAAATCTGTGAGAATTTCAGCTAAATTTCATTTCTTCGAGACGCAAATTAAATTACGATGCGAACTTCATCCGCATTCGCTTTTTTTCCCCATATACATGCATTTAATTCAACCATTTCATTATTTCACACGATTCACCATACAATTATCAGTTCAAATGAAACACAAAGTTACAATTCAAATAAACAACAGTGATTTTTTTCGATCGCGCAAGCAAAAGTGGACATTTTTTTTTGTCGAGAAACGTCAGGAAAAAAAATGTGTTTATGGATGAACTTTCAGGGATGGGTTTCCACCCTCAAATTTTGTCAATTCGTCGTTTTTTCGAACGTAGTCTAAGGCAAACGTGTAGGGTGAGGTTAGGTATTTTTTACAGCGCAAGAGTCAATTCGTTCATCCTCGTTTACCACCGTTGGATCATTCCGAGTCCGGTTAAAAGTGTTTTTTTTTTTTTTTTTTCGATTAAATGAGACTTCGAATAAAATTGATTTAGTGAAATAAATACGATCGAATGGCAATCTTCGTGCTGTTTTCCCTTTCTAGTACTCGAATTCGTCGTCGCACGTAACAATCGCGAAAAAACAGTGTTGAAAAATGCACTTTATATTCATGAAAATATATTCAAGTCATTTGACAGTTGTGGCACAAAATGAAATAAAATATCGTTTCACTACTCAACGTTGCCTCACGATTTCTCTCATTTAAGTTTCATCGACATACATTCGAAAGGCCGAAAATACGATCGTGAGAAATTCGTTGAATCAACAAAATTTGATCGATCGAAACTCTTTATTTCGTTGACTCAAACAACAAATATTTTTCATTACGACGTAAGCGTCGTTGAATAAACAAAATGTTTTGTCGAATCAACGAATTTCTTTTCTCCCATGGGAAGAGAGAGAGCGTGGTTTTTCCACAGTGGAATATATCTTCATCACATTCGTATTATTTCGTTGTTTCTTTCATAGCGCGTATATGGCCCTTCGTCACGATAGCTGCTCTCATCCTCTCGTGAATTTTCGCCAAACAATAAGTCTTCCTCTAATTCGTTGGAGGGATTTTCCTCGTGCTTTCGTTAGCGACTTCGGGGAACGATTATTTTACATCCGAGTGCGCTAAATCAGGATAAAATGTTGGACCCTCTTGTTCGCGGATGTTCGCGGCCCACGAGCCCATTTCATTCGCCTCCCAAATGTCCATTTCTTCGAATATTTTCGTGATCTGCATAAAATACGAGCTTTCCTTATTCCCTTGGCTCCGAGAACGCATATTTATAATCCGTCAAAAAATTCAATTTTTCCATTAATCAGAAATAAAACAACGAAGAATTGTTCGAATGTTTTTTCTTTTCCAAATTGCTTATCCTTCGTTGTAATTATTTCTCGTACGAGCTCCTCCGTATCAAAACCTAAACGAGGCACTGTACAATTTCGTTTTTACGTACAAAAAACGTACCGAGTGTCCCGGAACTCATAAGAGCTCTGACCTAACATAATTTTATTCGCCAAAAAAAAAATATTATTCCCAAAACTTTTCAGCCAATTCCTAATTCAAAGGAACGCTCTGCCGACGAGTTGTGAGAATTGTTCTCGCATTCTCGAAAGTTATATCTCCCAGCGCCCCCCCCCCCCCCTCCTCTCTCTCCGCTCTCGGCGTGTGCGGGCTCCGCCCAAAAACAAACGTTAGTCCAGAGCTTGAGTCTGATTGGTCGGACTTCGAGGCTTCACAACTCGTCAACGTTTCGTCCGATCAAAAAATCCTCAAAGACTTTTTGCCTCGAAATTTCGTCCCGAATACGTCTCGATGCTAATTCTCGATCGATGGACACCCTGTACGTATTCCCACACACATATATATACGCTACAAGCAACGGAGATTAGTTCCTGAATGGTATTGTCGATCTATAGTAAAAGACACTCCGTCTTGCTTCCTCGCGTGCCAAGGAAACACGTCCGGGGAACCCGAGAGAGCAGAGATGCCGAATGCTCGCGGATGGGGTTCTTCGTGTATTCGAGAGCCAACGGCCGCATTCCTCGCCACCCTGGCACACTCGGCAACTCTCGTACTTCTCCTTTTTTTTTTTAAACATTTCCTCAGCTCAGTCACAACTTCTTTCGACCTCCACATAACATTGCTCTTCCAATGCGTATACACGCTTCGATCCTCCGATCTAACCTCGCCCCTGTTTTTACGATGCTTTTAACAGCTTTTATCATTTTTTTTTTTTTTTTTCGTTCTCGATGTGAACGAAGCGACGAACTACTTCGAAGTTCTGATTTTTTGTTTATCAAATTTCTCAGGATTAAACATTTTTCTTTTGGTCGGGAGAACATAATCTCGAGAAAAGAGACAAAATGACCTTGAAATCGAGGTAAAAGTCAACGGATTAATTATTTTTATTTATTCGATAAAACTTCAAACGGAAAAATTTCGTTTTCATGTTTTCGTGGACGTTAACAATCTCATCAGTTGGAATTCCTCTTTTCCGTCAATATTCTCGATCCGATAAAACAACGTCCCGTTATAAAGGATCGTCGTAGAAAAGCTCTCACGATTCGCTTCGTTACGCGATTCTATCAATAGAGAGAACGTTGATCAATTACGAATGTGTGTGTGTGTGTGTGTGTGCAGAGTTGTCAAGTTCGAAGGCTTTAAATAAAGAAGAGCTGCAGTTTCAGATCTCTGAGAATGAGTATCAATGCCGCTCGCTACTCCGCAGTCACAGGTCACGGAATAAAGTTCCTTCTCGTCGTTCCTAAAGTCAAAAACTTCTTTGCTTTTGTCGTCATTGAAATTGCGAGAAAAAATCATCGCGAATGTCGCCCGAAGAAGAACGAATTCGAGGCGCTGCTGAAAGGCTGTTTTTTTGAAAGAATAAAACAACGACAAAACGTCGATGTCGAGCGTCCAACGAAGTGGACGAAATAAAAAAATCGTAATTCTCTAGTTTCTTGGTCACTCGAAGAACCTGAAAAACTGCTGATTTTTAAGTTTTTTTTTTCTAGGATTTTTGGGAACTGGCTGTTTGGGGATGAGAATTTTGGTTGATACGACGACGACGTCGTGGACGTCGAAATCGTAATCGATGCTGTTGCAGCGTTTGGCATCAGGCTAACGGCCCTCGAATATCCATTCCGCGTCATTCGTTGTTGACCGAGTGCGATACATACCGAGGTAAATAGCAAGCTGTAGGTCATGCAGTGGCAGGATACACATGACGTAATCTCTGCCGGGTGGTGGCGTGTGTCTCGTTCACCGCAGATTAACTTACCGTTGTAATAGGATACGCGTAAAAAACGTCAGAGAGCAGCTCTCGTGCATCAGCGTGGAGAGTGACGAGAGTCGAGGCTCGAACCTGTCGCGCACTATAAATAATGAAAACAAACAAATGCTAAAAACAGTGAAGAATCGATGGAAAAATGTGAATTTGAAGAGCCAATAAACGCTGGTTTATTGCTTCGAGATTGTCCGTGATTGGCAACGTCGAAGAAGTCGAAAAATTCGACCTTAGAATCGTTTTTTTTTTCTCGCTATGGATCTTTTCAGTTTCAGCATTCTAGTAAATATTCAGAATGAGAGAGAGAGAGAAGCAAGCGAGCGAGCAAAGCCGGCGAACGCTAGATATCGTTCCTCGATTCGATATTCAACTTGGATAAATCGTTCGGATAAATCGTTCCGACCTTCCGCACCCTTCTCCAGGAGCAGAGAGAGAGAGGAGAAAGATTAATGGCGCTCACCCCGTTGGTGAAAGAAGAGCTGATTCGTTGCAGAATGTGTACGCCGGTAGTCGTCGATCCCTGTGCGGCCGCCGCGAGAGAGGGATGATTGTATGCAAAGTTGGGAAATTAAAGTCCCTCGTGAAAAGTCGATGGGATATAACAATCTGAACTAACTTTTTTTCCATGCAATTTAGCCTGGCAAAGGAAAAAAACAAAAACGTTGGTTCAACTTCCGTTTTTACAGGACTGCAGAGTTTTATACGAGTTTCACAAGTGGATGAAAACCGTACTCAGCCATTTTTTTTTTTTTTTTTTTTTGGCCAAACACAAACAAGATTAGGCTCCTGTAAATATTTACCGGTTAACGAAGGCTTCGAATAATATGTTGGCCCGTACAAAACCTCTCAGGAATTTTGCTCTTGGCGGTGTGTCGAAACAAAAGCTCCGAGGATTATTAAACATACGAAAATGAAAGTTCTGTTTTTTGTTTTGTTTTTTTTTTTTTTTTGGAGTTTCACAAATTTTCGAGCTCAAAATTACTCTGATTAACAAAGTAAGAGCAAAGCTATTGAAACTGAAGAAAAAAAAGAGCAATTCACGGGGAATACTCTTTGGACAGGATGCTGTGAAAGCTCTAAAGAGAAGAGAAATATCGTGTATATAGAATCAAGAAAAAATGATAAAAGAGAAGGAAAAAAAAAGGTTTGAGTATACGAGGCACATTAAGGAGCACGACGATTTCCCGTTTACCCGGGCGAGCAAACGAGCTTGAAAGAGAAAAAGAGTAATAGTTCGTGTATGCGGCACTTCAATTTTTTTTTATTTATTTTTTTCCCTCGTTGTCACGTTTACTGAATTAAATATAGCGAGAGGATGAGCGTCACGTTGAGTGGAGCGACCTCGTCGTACATTTGGCCCAATGTCATTTTTTTCGACTCCTCGTAAATTTTTGGCCAACCTCCGGTTCATGTCAATGTACAACACGACGTTGGTGAACGAGAAGCAAAAGCAGGACATTGCGCTTACTTTTTTTAATTTGAAGCTACTTCGTCGGTATCAATGATCATTAGCTTTCTTGATTCGAAATTTTTCGAAGTGATGATAGTGCCACGGTTTTTCTCTCTCCCCAAAATCCAAGATTAGCTGGTTTAAAAACTGAATTCTTACGAATTGGACGAAGAAATATTGTGTAAAAAATGGAAAAATCGTATCTCAACGGATAGTCGAAGCGCCAACCGGATCGAAGACCAATGCGGAATCATCAAAAGTACAACTCTCGAAACTCATAAAACGAAAACGTCTCTATGCTTCTCGGTTTCTTATTACTTTTATCATTTGTATATTTAATATTTGATAAACACGTTTATAGTACTTTTATTTATTTTAAGACCTGACGCATTCTCTTTGTAAATTCGTATAGCGTTTCATATCAAACTTATTTCTACGTTGATCGATTATTTTTGCTCGTATTTCAATAGAAGCAGTGATATTACAAAAAGGCTTCAACTTCCGGTCAAAAAAGAGATTGCGCCTACCAGATTTGGCAGCTGATGCGATCAGCGAACCTAACCGAAATTGAGAATCTAATTCGTCGGTTATTATTTTTGTAAGCTAATCATCTATCACGATTGACGCGCATTGGAATCAACAAAAAAAAATGTAAAATATGAAAATTCGACACAAATACGAACGGCTTCGAGCATTTTTGATTCAAGCTTTTTCTTGACTCCGAAAAAAAAGAAGCTCGGATAACGAAACAATTTCTGACACGTTACTATCGAAATCTCAAAACTTTTGTAGCCATATAGACAGCAAAATCTCTTTTTACACCGCGTGCAGTTATTAATTTCTACGTAAATAGATTAAACGTCATCAAGATTCTAGATACTCTCTCACTCCTGATCAACAGTAACGTATTATCTTCGGGTAATTTTTTATTTTCGGTAAAACAAAAAGTTTTGACTCAACAATTTTTGTTTAAAGCTGCTCGCAGCGTCGCGTTGAAACGATAAAACTGCCGCATGCGTCAAAGATCAATAAAGTAGTGTAAAAGTTATCGGGAAAAAAAAAAAAAAAAACTTTTCCTTTTCATCGAGTGTTTTCCCACAATGTATAAATGGAACAGTGGCTCAATAAAAAGTCTTTTCGACCGAGTCACGTACTCGTAGGGGGCAACAGTTTTCAACCTGTCAGAAAGGGCCAAGTTTCAAAGGGTTCTCGCAGCTTTATGCGAAATTTTTCTCTCTTTTATATATGTCTACACGGTGATAACGAGAGCGAGTGTGTGCTGCATAACATCAGCGTTTATATCGGCTACGCTCATACCCTATTCCGGAAATAACAGTTAGGGTATGCGATCTCTTTATAAATCTGTGACATCGATGTTACCGGGTATCAGCTGGGCTGCCAGCAAGGTTATATTCGTTGGGAATTTAAGCTTGGTATACACACACCAGTGTGTATAAATATGTATGAGTGCAAATTACAGAGGTTGTTCTACGCTAAGAGTCCATCAATGTGAGCCTAAGTTCTGAATTGGGAGTTGAAAAATTCTGGATTATTCGACTTTTATCCGATGAGTCGATAATTATTGAAGTTTACAGAGACTCGCTGTTCAATGGTCCGTACTAGCGAAACGGTTGGAGATAGAGCAAAAGTGTAGAGCATCAATTTTGAAGAGAATTCGATTTCCTATGAAAAAGTTTCCGACGATATTTTTCTGTCTCTAATAGTTTAGCCGTCAGAGTCGTTTGAAGCAAACGCTTTTTTTTCAAGGCTTTTCCTATCCGGTCTCGATACTCAATTATATACCGAAGAATGCAAAGCACTGTCGATGACTTTCGTTGAAATTTTCATACTCCAAGATTATGGTTCCGAGTAATTTGACTCTATCTCGGTCCATAATTCAAGTTCTGTAAACACTGTCGACTATTCGATTCTGCAGAACTTGCATATGCGTATACTTCGGGTACATACATTATGTGCTCATGACCACGATACATAGAAATGGAAAATCGTTACGTACGACCGCGTTAATTCAGGACAGGAATCTCTCGAATGGGGAACACAGGCTGCAACGGAATTATGATCATATGCCTCATCGCGATAGAACCTTATCGAAAAGGAAGCATCCGTGAGAGATGACAAATTTTCAATATCGCCAGAAATGACTAATACCTCGACCATAATTTCGGGATATTCGGTAAACCCATAATTCACACAACACGAATTATCTGGTCAGGATTTAAATGAGATGTATTCGAATGTTTGATTGTTTTTTTCGTTGTTAAATGTAGCACTCATCAATTGGACAAAACTTGATTTTTTGATGATGTTGACGTTGTTGAAATTGGACGAAAATATTTTTCTTTCTTATTTTTTCATCGAAATACTTTTAGAAATAATTGATGCTGGAAAAGAAAAAAATGGCTCTGTTTCCAACGATGGAATCCGGAATAACATATTTTTTTTTTTTTTTTATTTCCATAGAAATATCTATTGGCGAATAGTATCATAAAAAAATAAATTGTTCAAATGTGCAGATAGAATTTAATTATCAATTAACTAGTCAGGCTGGCGTTGCGATCACATAGAGAATATCTTCAGAAATCTTCGAGGAGATTCTGCAGATTCTTCTATATTTTCTGGTAACTTTGAAGAGCCTCCTCCACCGCATTTCAATCCAGAATCGGCCAACTTTTGGCCCTCTCCTCATCGTTTCATCTTTTTTTTCTTCTTCACAGTTCCTTGAACTCTTTCTTCTATTCTGCGGCTTTTTTTTTTTCTCGACGCTCTCGTTAAGTAATTACTTCGCGGGCCGCGAATTGTAAAAGAGGATCGATTCCGCCGACCGAGCGGGGTGGGCTCTTTCTTCTCTCGTTGTTCGCGAATACCCTGATGTATACATCGGGAGATGAAACGAATGTACGTCTCGACGCCAAAGCCACACTATATTACGTCGAAGCTCTTATGCCGACGCCGTCGTTTTCCGAGAGACGCGACAAAACGTCGCCTCTCCTCGGTACGAAGGACCGTAGTAAAATGCCGATTGTATGACAGGCAAAAACGAGAATAAAATTTAGAAAACAAAGAGAGGTCGGGATGAAGTGACGAAATCTTGGGCTGTTTGGAAAAATTGTTTATTTGATTAAACGAATCGATGAGACTGATAATTTCATCAGATTAATCTCGACTCTATTAAGGAAAAAGGTACCTTCGCGACTGTCAAAATATCGATTTTTTTTTTCACTAAATGTTCGTGCAACGTCTCAAGAATCGTGTCAAAATTTTAGATCGAAATTCGATCCTGTTCGGGAGTTATAGCCGCAAACCAGTGTAAAAGTTTCGTCGATAGGGTCGAAGCTCGCCGGGTGCATCGACAGAAGCGGCGAAGCTCCTTATCAACAAAAAAACAAACTCGAAAAGTGCGAAAAGAAGTTGGCGGAATATGATTGTTTTCTAATATCAGCCAAAAAAGTATTGTTTCAGAGCAAAATACACAAAAAATTACACGAAAAATCGTGATTTTTATTTTGAGCCTGTATAATTTTTGAAAATTTTATTATTATTCGTTTTCTCTCGATGTCACATCGAAGCTATAAGTGTTTCGAATGAAACTCATCAATTGTATCGATTTAGGATGAAAACAACGAGCTCCGGAAGGTACACCGATCGGGAAGTCCCCGGTCTACCTGCTTCAGGACCACTGCAATATCATGGCCATTTTTTTTCGTTTGTAATGAGAGAAATACACATTTATCTTCATAGTATCCTCAAATATTTTACCGAGTTTAGGGGGGAAATGAATTTCTGTTTATAAAAGAAAAAAAAACGTCGATAAAATCGGTAATTTTTTTGGCTAGTAGCTTTACAAAATAGATAAAAAGACCGTTTAATCTGCAAGTCTCATTCAACGACTCCCAATATTTGACTCCCTTAGCACAATCGTTTTGTGCCACTAAAATAAAATTACACCGTCAAATCACCGAATAATTAACGCAGTTTTTGGCCACGTGAAACTCCTAATCACAACGTGCTGATATACAAATGAAAAACGTAGAGAAACAAGACAAGCCAACGGTCACATGAAAATCGTTCTCATTTGCTTTCGTATTTTCTCATGAATCGCACGTTATTATTACTGGACGAACTTCTTCTCCATGGAGCTATTCACACAGAGAAACGAATGGAGAGTCTTAGCGATAGCAGAAAAGCCCGGTCTCGCACAATACCTTCTCGCCCGGGTATTTCTATTCATGCGAAAACTACCATCCGCGCGGTAACTGCGAAAATGTAGAACGTTCTCCTTCTTCTATATATTTTCGTAAGCATCCTCTCCGCGTACGCAGGGATCTACACTCGGATCTCGATCACGAGAGGAAGTTAATCTCGAAAGATCGACTCGACTATTGCAGCGTTGAGAAAAAGGAGCACAACTCCCCTTTAACAAAGAAGCGTTTGCTCATTGGCCGAGCCCCACAGACCCGAACGCGCATGATTCGCAAAATTATTGGCAACGTTAGAGAGGAAGATGAAATTTTCCACACGTACGCGTGTTCCTCACAGAACGAAGAGCCAACTGTACCAAAAAAGACAATTTCAGGGCACCGGGAATGAAAGCTGTGTCCACGAGAAAATATGGCGAGGATTTTCGCGATGTAACACATCCGGATTTATCCACAGAGTCGCGCACACGTTCGCCAAATCTCCTGGGACTATAATATCCGACCTTTTCACGAGTCCAGCGGTGTCCAGTGACACGGCCCTTTCAACGCGCTTCTCTCGTGTGATCGAATTAAAGAGAAAGAAAAATAGCGTATGATAACAGAGATTTAGGCGCGTACGTGTAAAAATAATAAAAGAGTTTAGTCATCGAGTAAAAAAGCATGGAAAACTTACTACTTCTTAGCATCTCCGGTTATTTTATAACCGAGTTTCAATTGTTACGAAAGTTCATGTCGATGTTCGTCGCAACTAATACTCAACGGTAATCCCTACTTCTAGGAGAACTAATCAAAGTACGAGAGAGAATGACAAAGGAAAGTCAAGACCCACTTTACTTCTTCCATATCGTTTCGTCTGTACGAAAGTACAGACAGAGAAATACTCGCTAAACAGATTTCTAGTGAAAACCATTTGCATAAATCGCAACGAAACCGCTATACCCGCCGCAGACCGTAATACTATCTCGGATACTTTTCAATTCGGAAATGACACCGTCTCGCGTACTAGAAACCCGAGACTCACCCCGTACTTTCCTATATATACAAACTCCAGATTGCCTAACCCCAGACTTTTCTCTCTCTCTCTCTCTGCAAATCCATGTGTGCTGGCCATTCTCCATTTCTGGCTTCGACGTTAACTCCGTTACAACCCCTGGAAATCGGAGTCCCTCGCCCACATCGATCGCAAATCCGATTTAAAAATTTTTTTCCGGTGCATCGATACGGTTGCGTGTACCAACGAAAATCAGAAAGAAAAATCATCAACGTTGCCTACATTCTTGGACTCTTTTACTTCTTCGTTCATTCATCGCCGAACCTAGGAAAATTCAAGGTACGATGTAACATCGAATGCCAAGGAAACTCGGCCATAATTCCACTCACGTCCCCATTCACTGGCCCATTGATAAATATGCTTGGAACGTTGCTCACTAGCTCGTAGCAACCTCCTAGACATCCTCCAGTCGCCTCACTTCCGTAGGGCGCGGTTCTCGAAGATGTCCTAAACTCATCCTGATTCAGGATCGAATTTCGGCTTCAGATTCAGAAAAATGATTATGACAGTTCTTGAACAATCACTAAAATTTCAACAAGTTAATTATTTTTTTTTAAATTCTGTTTTTAGTAACTTATTTTGATGCGATTTTATCAATGAGATTTTGAGACATTTTTTTTGTTGACTCCGAGAAGAATGCTAACTTTTTTCAACATTTCAACGAAGAAGAATCAAGATTCTACTAAAAAATTGTAATTTATTTGACAGTTGTCAGAATTTTCTCGTTACAAATCTCCGGTGAAGCCATTGGCACTGTTAAGTGACGATGAGAATGCCTGCAGCATTCTATAACCGGGCAATGCTATGATTTTTCAACTAGCTAAAAATTCAGCTTACCGACTATTGATAAGAATCCAAATGAACAGGAAATAAATAAAACTCCCAATGCATATGTATGCCTCATTGAAAAAAAAAAATAACGCTTCGTTATTCACTCACCCCCGATCGTAAACGCACAGTTGAACCGAGAAAACAACGATGAAAATTTTATGTTTTCGTACATTGAGATGGATTGAAGAAAATACGACGTTCGCGAGGATTGAGAAAAATAACTTTTTCCAGGCTGTGGAAATGTACCTTGTTCGGCGATGAAATGTTTTTTTTTTTTAGTCATTTTCTCTCTTATCGCGACCCTCGATTTATTTGTTGTTTTTTTTTTTTTTTTTTCTCTAGCAGTTTGAAGAATCGATCCAATATCGGCGACAACATAAATGTGATACTCTTACGAGAATCAAAATTGTTTCTTACAATTAAGGTATATTGAAAAGAAAAACATTAAATATTTTACTTTCACTTGTAAACACGTTCTGGAAAAAGTTCTTCATGCGTGAACGCCTCGGCCATCGCTATACGAAAAGCTTACTCAATCCAGAAGTGCTCCACTTATATAAACGTCCAAGCAGCATATCCCAATAAAAATATTTAAAAAAACTGAAAGTATACGCGATTCATTTTTGCAGTAAACGTTATGACGTCAAAATATTGAAAAAGTTCGAACGCTTTCGCTCTATTTCCCTAGCGTTTGGTACGGGGTCAAGAAGAGGCGCCGAGCAGTGACCCGAGCCCTCAATTGCTTTGCGAATGGAGCGGTAAGAACGAGAGACCCGGAACTCTTATAGCGGAGACGAGGAACTCTAGGCGTAATCTCATTTCTCAAAGAATTTCGTTACCAGATAAACAACGAAAGAAATAGATCGAGAAGATTGCAAAAAAGGGTAGCCATTTTGCTTTGTGTGTATCAAGTACTTCTCGTCTTTAACTTCCGTGAGATTACGGACGAGATTGAAAATCGTTGATAACGTAATAGGGAGATTGGATTCGTTAATCCGCAAGTCAAGAAGTGAGAAATTCTAGCGTTAAAGTTGAATGAAAAAAATGTTGAACAACAAGAAGATTTCTGAGCGATGAGGAGAGAAAAAAGAAGACTCTCCTGAAGGGCTGTAGAGATCGGTGGTGGTAGGAAAGTAGGGCAATTGCGCGAAGCAGAGAAGGAAGATAAATTGAGATGGAAGAGTGTTGGGAATTGTATTCGACTCGAAAATTGGGCTGCCATTAAAGTTTGATGCAATGAAATTCGCCACTATTTTAGTCGTTAGGATTTCCATGAAGTTACGTAACGCTCTTCCATTTTCCGAGGGTCTCTCCGCGGCTGGGATACCGAATTCCGCTCAACCGAAATCAGGCAAAGCGCTAATTTATTTATTTGGAAAGTCGGTAAAAAATTGAAAAAATTCAGCCTGTATCTGTGAGCCAGAGCCAACGAGGCAGATTTATTTTCTTTCGCTTATCCGTGTACGCTGTGTATAAAGCTACCTGGTTATCCGTTTCTTTTATCCTCATTCTCATTCTTATCGCTAGATTGTTCTGGTTATGGTCACGTAGAAGAAGGAAAGGCATAGGACGAGGCAAAATGCTGCTTGTCGCTTAGCTCGGGACCAACTTAACTTGGAGAAACTAGGCGTTTGTGGGCAACCCAGGTGCTCCGCTGTACGGTCGAGCTTTTGCGGCATGCAGCTCTCGAGGACTAACACGCTTTACGTGTATGTGACAAGACGAACGTACGCGTTCAATGCACATTTACCTGGAACTGACTTTCTATGTAAAACACGTGCTCGGACAATATTTTATATACGTTTGTATTAATGAACATGCGGCAAATGGTACATAGCAGTGCAGTATTTACGTATTGCGGTAAAGACGAGAACTGCTGTTATTTAAATCGGGCCATTAGCCTCTCTACCAAATTTTAGTTTACATATGTACGAATCACGAGATCGAGGAACGAGGTACAAGAGTTAAGAGCATCATGAAGTTAACGATGAGAATGAGCCGGACAAATATGAAGAATAAAAAAAGAATTTCAAACTTCGAAATGCCTTTGCAGATAGCCTAATTAATTTGGTCCACGCACATACTCGGCATCCTACGGGTAAATTGGAGCGCGAAGAATTTCAAAAGTCAGCTAATAATCCATTTTTACGTCAGCAGTATGCATTCCTAGGCGTGTGTTCTAAGACGAAGAGAAAAAGAAAAAGAGAGGATGTTCACGGTGGGTCTGCGCACTGGTGGATCAGGAGCTCACATTTTCCATCCCTTTTTTTCCGCCGGCACTCTTATTCTTCGCTTCTTTTGTTAGACCCGGTCGAATGGACGGCGAATATATATATATATGTGTGTTTTCAAGTTATAAGAATACGACACGTCTCGTGGATAAACTCGGGAAGAACATTTTGTCGAGAAGCTGAAGGGAACGGTGATTCAGAAGTCACCAAAGTCAGAAGCCGGCGTATAAAGCTCTGACTGAAAGAATAAAATATGCACATGAAGGCAGATGGAAAAGTAGAAGGAAGAATGCAAATGCTGAATTCTTGGGCGTGCGAGAGAACTTCAACGCTTCGAAAGAATAGCCGTCTCCGTCCGGAGCCTTCATTCACTGGATGGAAAGAGGCCATTCGAAGGGAAGATTCGCCCCACCGTGAAAATCTTTGTGACGTCGTAAAAAGTAGCGAAATGGGCGCGGCCTCCGAACCAGGTAATATCGAGCTGCTTCTCTACAGTTCAGCGGTACACGGACACTAACGCCATCAAAAACGAATCTAACTTGACCTATTCTCATCTCTATCACCACAGTTTGTATCTACCCATTTAGAAGCTTCACTGCACATACTAATGAAAGCCTCGTCACCGATGTGTTCCACGTGCCTGCGAGACCTGTGTCAACATTAACATTGCGATGCATCTCCGACCGTGTACAAAGTGCCCCCAAACCCATTGACGTTGAAATCGAAAAATAACAATCGATCAACTGCCCTTCATCGAGCATCAACATTCCACGAATTATCGAATAACACCACCCTCGTCGTATAGTGATCGTCACCACAGTTCTAAAAATACTTCAATACAACCGAATGCAGCTCTACAAATAGAATTTTTCAACGCCCCAAAAATATGATATTGAAATCAACTTCACAAACGCATCGATCCGGCGATATGGACACAGAATATGGATGAGAATAAGTAAAAGGCTGTCGTTAAGAAGCAGTGAAAGAATTTTTCATCTCCATTCTTTCCTTCTTCATGTAGCCACGAGAAAAATCCCAAGAGGAAACTGAGCATGCATAATTTTAAGGGGTAAACCCGAAATACGCAGTGGTAAGAGCTTATTTTGTCGCGCTGAGCTTGCAAGAACCTTCTATAACGTATTCCTAATGCATTCGGTGCTTCGGCTCCTTACGTATATGTATTATGAATTGGAAAGATACACGTAGTAGCTAAGTGTACCTACACGTATACTTTAATATCGATCGAGACGCGTCTTACGAGGTCAATAGCTTAATGACGTAGAAGCTTCTCGTGCCAGCGTGTAACATCTTCTCACGAATTCAACGTATGTGTATTGGAAAGTGGCTGCACGATGTGAGTTCCAAATTCGAGGCTTAGATAGAAAATTACAAGGAAAGATTTTCAGGCCCTGAAAACTTTTTGGTTTGTGATCGTCGCAGGAGGGAGGGAAACAGGGAAAGATTATCCAAGATGCATCTTTCTTGTGGATTTCATTCCGGTAAAGTTCGTCATTGGAATAGCAAATTGGATTAGTGTTTTATTCTCAATCTTTGGCATAATGTCGCATAATTATTTTGTGATCATGTCAAAATGGTCTAACGTACGTTAACACGCCGGGTTATTAAAGTATTCATCCTATATTTTCCGCTTCGTATGACGCGCGATGCGAGAGCAACGATAGCGTTAACATCATAAATTCATGCAAGCCAAGAGAAATTATCCACCGGGGCTCGTACGGTTGAAAGGGTGCGTAAAACTGGCCGATAGAATTTCCAATGAAGCAGCCTGGCAGAGCCTGTTCGAAACGGTACCTTTACTCGCCGCTTCATTCATAAGCAAATGTTCATGTTGAGCAAGTTTTTTTCTTTTCTCTTGTCTCTACCATTCAGCTTCCAACTAAACTGAATATTGGTTATTGTTTGAAACAAACTCCGGTTGATGCGTATGAGCGTAGGGCTGTTGCTGCTTATAGACTTTGTCATTCAAGTCAGACGAAGTTACGGTCGTGATTATAAAAGTAATATCAGAATCGTCGATGTATTTATTCTTCGATGACCCTGATGGATTTAAAAAAAATTCAACATTTGACTGTGGCAAGACGATGGAATAATCTTAAAAAACGCTCTTATAAAAAAAATGAGACGCTTCCACCGAGGCTACCAAAATAAATCGTGATGCTGGGAGTTAAGGAGAAAACATAGAAGACAAGAACCGTTTGAGATGCTCTTCCGCGACTTCATCATCCAGAAGTGAAGAGGTTGGTGGGCGAGATAACGTTGACACATCAGCTCCGTCACGGAGATGATGAAAATATGATCCACAACGACGGTAAGCACAAGGACTAGCGGATAACTCGAGAGAAAAACCTAAAAACGAGCAACGTTTTCATGGACCATTATTATCGCCGTGGTACATAACCGGTTTTCTCCGGATAATGCGCTCAGTTACGGAGAAGTGAGTACTCCTGCGAGTCTCGCGCTAAATTTAGTTTACTCGCGGACGAGGAGAAAAGCGAGAGAAGAAAATAAAACGAGCCCGAAGGAAATAAGATGTGGGAGAAAATATATAGAGAACGAACCGCCTCGACAAGTGACGAGTATTCGTGGACCCACTAAACACTGTACAGAAAGCTCCCCACGTTCAAGTATCTTTCACTCTTACGATACTCTGCTTGTTTCGAGCATAAAATACTAATTTTCCATCCCAACCGACTGTGAATTATCGCCCAAAAGCAACGAGGTGTAACTTTCATTAGATTTTTCAAAATATTCCAAAGGTCACGAGCATAATCTTACCTGATGACGTCCAAGTTCCAGAACATCGACTGTTCCTTATTTCGCACATTGATAAATAAATAAAAGTGCTGCCAACTACGCGATGAGGTTGGACAATTCTTGCTACGTCAACCACCATATCATGTTTAGTTAATCTAATTGGTTTCATTGGTAAAAAAATAACAAAACTTGAGACACAGACATTTTGTTAGTGAATTAGATTCAATGACAGCACTGATCAACGGAATATCATTGGTGAGCTAACTACTTGGTAGCAATATGGATGAAATGTTTCGTCACTATTCGAACGAATAAATTTTTCGTTAAGCTTCTAAAATTCGTAGCTATTTACTCAGCTGAAGAAAATTCTTCGGCAAGAGGAAAGAAATACAAATAGAGTTCGAAGTGGAAACTGCCGCTAGGGTTTGGAGAGTTTTTACACAGGGGAAGAAGTGATCACTTATGCCTGGCAATTGAAATGCCTCTCAACGCCTTGTATCGCTCCACCATTGAACCCTCAACACTCGTCCGGTTAAAGAAACTTATCGTGAGATTGATCGGCTTTCTCGAAAGCTCCCCGCTAAATAATGTTCAAGGGTCAAGTCTATATTCTGTGAAAAATGGAACGAATCTGTCTTTGATCACGGATTCACACGGTATCGCCGAAATGGTAAGTTCTACAATGTGTCTTGCCGGACACATTGTATTTTACGCCGTTATCCAAAGGCCAAAGTCTGAGCCTGACCTCGGCTCTTTCGACCCAATTAACTCAGCGAGATAAGCATCGCGCAATAATAAATATGGAAAAACGTCCGAATAAGGCTTTGGAGCAACATAGTTTAACATCCAGTGCAAATATAAAATTTGTCATTGAAATGGTACAAAGTGGCTTGGGAAATAGAAGAGCAGAACTCAGCCTCCGGGACGAATTCCATGAATAAGCAATTCGATGAATAATCAACTACATTCTTTAAGATCGTGCACAGTTCGTGGGCAAAGCAGTGAGCTGAGTAACAAACGTTGTATACAAATATGTAGTCTGCAAGTTGAGCTAGTCCTTTCATTATCATTCAGCAAGGAGTATATGGTATCCGGTGTTTCGCTACACGAGCTTACGGAAGTGGAACGAATGATTGGTGAGAGACGTAACACCTCGACCACTGGTCTGAGACGGCCTCGCTCCTGATACGCATCGCTCTTATTCCTCAAGCGAACTTAGTTGCTTAGTTTCATCTTCTTTCGATCTAAATTCTAACTTGCTATGATTGCATCAAAGGGCTTTGAGAACGAATAATTTGGATCGGATCGTTCGGACGATTGGTCGAAAGCACCGTTTCAAACAAAACCACGATTCGTGTCTCTTATCCGGAATAACTTTTGAACAGCCAGTCATCGTTGACGTTCGAGACTTTGCTAGTGAAAAGTGAAGATGGTAAATTCGCCATGATCTTTCTGTTGCCCGAATGATTCCACAGCAGGTACAACTTCGTAGGGATGCTCGTACCAACTTTCGATGCCAATAAAATGAATTTAAAAATAAAAAGTTTCGTCCAGTCTCCTCCCCAATTATTCCCTACGAAGTTTGTCCACGATTTAGGAGTGTTCATCTTTTCGACAAGATCGCTTGCGCTTGTCCGGCCATAAATATGTATGAACGTCCACCTTATCAGCGTGGCATATACGATGCATATCCAACCGGGTTGTCAGAAGCACACTCGAAACTGTTAAGCTGCGGGGAAGTCCAGCCGCGTCCGAGAGCTAATTTTCCCACCGGTTTAGTTTCCACTAAGCCATAGACAAGCGGAAGTTCTAGACACATTGTCGTCTCCCGTCGTTGCTCGTTGCCTCTGCGGTTGGTCTCTTCACTGCGCCAGCGAAATCCTCTCAGTTCGCTCAAGTTCAAACGTGGAAACACGCTTGGGATGAGTTTTCGGGTGAACATTTTTACGTATTTCGGGTGTTTCTGGCCGTTGAGCACTCGCCGGGGAGACCCGCGTGGGTGTTGAGTTGAAGAAAAAAAAATAAGCTTCTGAATATTCCAAACCGACCAACTTGCCGAGTTCATTCTCCTCCCTCCTGCGTAAAAACTACTCTTCCTTTCAAAACATCGCCCGACCTTACGTCCGTACATCATATCGCTTTTTATATCACTCTCCGGAGTCTCGGTGGATTTGCGGAGAAAGTGGAATCCTGTTTGTACGCATATGTGCCGTTACGCAACGCGCGGGTGTACTCGCTTCACCGGCTTTTTCCACTCGTTCCTCTACTTTTCTCACTTTTTCTTTTTTTTTCTTTTCTTTCATTATTGCGTTACACGCTCAAGAGTTTGATGCTCCTACGGAGCAGGCTACGAGAGTCGTGCGAAATTTCTTTCTTTACGTATGAAGTTGTTTCTGCGATTGTACTGCATTGTAGGAAATCCTCATTTTTTTTTCTCGTTCTGTGAATCCCAACAATGTGTCGAGTGACACTTGCCAATGAAAACAATAAGAAGGAGATCAACACGAAATGTTTTTAAGACAAAGTGAAAAGGAAGTTACTTGGATTAGAGCGCCTCGAAAAAGTATTTTTTTAAAGAAAGAACTTCACATATATAGATCGACCTTCAATTTAATCGAATCTGATGATCTGAGCCTGCTGATTTCTCTTCTCATTTCAATGTCCTCGTGCATTTTCTTCAATTGATCTTCCCGGTCATTTCTCGTGCCAAGAAATATATTGAGCTTCCTGAATACTTGGGGTACATTGGCCGAGCAATCTTTATCGGAGGCCAAACCGTTTGAGCAACTTGTCCATACTGGTCCCATGTCCCAGAGCAGATCGAATCCACCGACCCTGATCTCCCGACCAGTCAACACGCCCTCCAGATCCAAAACGTTCAATGCATCCTGGAGCATGTTGTACTTGAGACGATGATCTGTGTCGTCGGTTGGTGTAAGCGCGGGAGAAGCATTTATCTCCAAAAGCCAGGGTCGCAAATTTTCGTCGATTATTATGTCATAACCGTACAACTCGAACGAATTCGATGAGTGCATCATCACCGATTGGACGGATTGGAGACTCGCCATTACGACACCTGAGTACAGCAGTTTGATGCAGCACCATCGTTAACGATCTCGTGTGTCTTTACATCGGTATGAAGATATTTCAATAAAACTTTGCAACAAAATATTACAGAAAAAAAGTAATGCTTCGCAAAATTTGATGACATCTAGGAGGATGATTTGAAAGTTATATTATTTTTTTGTGTCAAATGCCACAACCCGTAGGCACGTTTTCTGCGCATCATAACGCTTTCGTTCTTTTCAAATCGAATTCTATTAATCCTCTTAATACTTCGGTGATTCGCATCAACCAAATAGAATTTGGTACGTTGAACAATTTACCCGCAACTCGTTGAAAAAGCGTTTCAACTTTGGGTGAACCGTGACGAGCAGTCAGGAATTCTCTGAGCCTGATGAGACTCCATTTGCGGCCTCGTTTCGTGTCAACGTCGGGAGTTGTTCTCCCCTGGTCTCGTCTCGATCTCTGTGCTCCTTCCGCTCGCAGTTGGATAGACATGTTCGTCAGATGTACCCTGCTGTCGTCTATTTTATCGAGCGAGAATAGCGAGCCGGACAAACGGGCGAAACCTTCTCTGGCGAGCCACACTTTTAGTGGACGAAACGACGTTACGAGAACGTAAATCCGGAGATCGAACTTTCTACCTTGTTAGAGAATAAAATTTGAAAAGGTCAAGGAAAATGAACCGACGAATTAGTCCACACATCTCTGCTCCCACAATGTTAACAGGGTTTTTTTTAAAAAACGATTCAGCCCCAATCGGTAGAATGAAAAATAGGTTTTCACTACTCTTTTCTCAACAACCATCCTCGTGCATTTTTTTTCACTGCATCGCCACAGCATGTTTACTGAGCACACAACAGAATGAAGCAATGAAAACTAGTTTGCTTATTATTTTTCAATTACCTGCAACCAAATAAGGATCCTCGAGGTATTTCTGGACGACGAAAGTATCAGTATTGCTTGCGTTATTTCCCTCATTGGCCGAGTTGCCACGAGATTCTTTCGTTTTCCAATCAACGAGGTCCTTGAGCCTCCTGAATAAAAAAATGCCTCGACCCTGCGATCCAGCTGCGGGCTTGACGATCCACGTCCCTCCACCCTGTCTGTGATATTCCTCAACGAGCATTCTGTACTCACCTGGCAATTCGAAAGTTATCGGCATCGAGTCTGCCAACTCGGATTCTCGAAATTTACCAGCTTTCTTCAATAATTTACAAAATCTTTTCAAATTTCTCCACAGATAATCCTTCCTTGTGAGCTCGTGATGATTTTCATAATGTGGAATTTTTTGTCGTGATCCCAACTTTGTATTTAATACTTTACGAACTTCGGATCTTTCGCACCACCAAAGATCCCAGTTTTGATCTGTTGGATCTGTCACCTGTTTGAGATTCAGACATTTTTATCGAAACAATCGTATCGAGATTTTTATCGTTGGTATTTAAAAAAAAAAAAAATGGTTATAACGATCCATCACGCGATTAATCCATTCAAATTTACCTGAATCCAACCTCTAGAGAGCATGACTTTGGACTGCATCGACGTCGCCGAATCGCATCGAAATTTGACGATCTTTCCATTCCTCAAAATCGTTTGGTCATGAGCCTTTTGCTTGTTTTTTCTTTTCACATTTTCTGATATCTCCAGACTCATGAGTATAAATTTTAAACAACTATTCGTATACGACGTAATTCGTGATGTATGCGTGACGAATAACGATTATTTCTTATTCGTTCATCTTCACGACTCACTTCACTTCGTTCGTTTCTCTTTTTTGCTTTTTCTATTATTAGAGATTTACCGATATTTATATGTCATACAATATTATTCTGTTTTTACAGTATTTTATATATACGCGAAACGACGAATATAAATGTGACTTAGATCGTGGTGCTGTTTGTTATTTTCTCCGAGGCAAAAAGCCATATCACACTTGATACGAGAACCGAGAGAGAATATTATTCATAACGTACGGACGAGACTTCGATAGTCCCATTGTACTCTCCTCCAACTTTGCTCACGTCCTTTTCTCCTCCTCATCTCTGTTGCGATTTTTCTCCGCAGTTGCATTTTTCTCGGCTTCGTGTATGCATCACCCGAGGCACTTTGAGATGAAAACTTCTCCGATACCTCTTTTTCACGCAATATTGCATACCGATCTTTCTTCTTTCTTTATTCTTTTTCCCTTTTCTCGTATACACATTCACAGTGAATTAGAGAATAGAGATCTTTCTCTCTCTCTCTCTCTCTTTTTTTTTTTCAAAGAAAAATCGAATAGAGTAAGAGACGCGAATGAAAACGTATTTTGCTGTTTCAAAAGTATTGTTTCGTGAATAATAAATCTTGATTCTGGTCTGAAAAATATATAAACGATAGAAATAATTGGAGTGTTATTCCGGGGTTTCTTTTTCTTATTTCCAGACCTATTTCGGCCCAGAAATGAAGGTGAGAAATGATTTCAATGAATAAATTATAATTATTTTCTGTAACTTCCTTTTTTTTCTTGTTACCAGAAGAATTTTCTCGTTTCTTTATCGCTCTGTCTGCAAAATCCTTACTTTATATCATTTTTTTGTCCATAAAATTGTAGTTTTGGGCTCTCTCCCTCTTCGTTTTCTGTCGATTCGAATTCTCCTTGTAAAGGGAGTCAATGCTCGCGTGACTCCGTCAATTTTTCGTCGCAGTTGCTCCTATCCCTTGGGATCGTTCGTTAACTCTGACAACACGAGGAGAGTGCAGTCACGTCACCTGTCTCGCCACGAACCAACGAATTCTTGACTCACTAACGATTAAGTCATTAGGCTCGGGTCGTTCCGTTCCTATCTTCGACTTTTGTCTCTTTCTCTATAGTCACGTAGACAACCTTATCGACTCTTTTTTTTCACCTCAACTCCCAAGCAATTGCACAATATTCGAGACTGTGACAAAATAATTACTTTTCACGGTTATAAGATAGTTCGAAGAGGTATTTTTCAACGCTCATTCGAACCGTGCGCTCGGCTGAACAAATATTTTGTCGTTCGATGCAACAATAAAGCTTCTGCAAACAAAAATTGAACAAATTTTAGAAATTGAAGAAAAAAGGGAAAATGAACACTCGATCTCTGTGCAAAAATCAATGAAACTTTTTTCTTGTTCAATGGCAGTATCGCCTGTTTTTTTTATTCATTTTTTTTCTGCTATTTATGCGACCCTCCGCGACTCAAAAATCAGCGGCACAGCGTCGCGAATGATTGCCCAATCAATTGAACATCATCTATTAGTTAGCATCGCTCCCCCTCGGCGTCCGACTTTTTGCACGTCCGACATATCGTTGTTTTTAACAGTCGGAAGTTCGTAGTTAGTACAACGAGTCTCGTGTTACGTAAAAAAAAAAAAAAAAAAAACGAAGAAGAAAACTAGGTGGTGTCTGGTTACGCGACGAGCACGCTAGTTTTGTTCTACTATACGTCTACCCCCCCTTCGCCTCTCTCGGGCTCGTCATAAACTTGTGCAAGCTGCTCTATCATCCATACTAATATATTCGATCATAGAATGTATTCGAGGGCTTATATTTGTGTGGCCTTGTTAGCGACGAGTGCAGGGATCGGAGAATTGACGAGAGGGAGGACCTCGAATCCTCATGATGATCCTTACGGAGGCCTCGTAGGAATCGTGCTTTGACTACGTAAGAAAACATTCGGCTTGAAAAAAATGATTTCCTGGTTAAGATTCAATCGACAATGTAGTGAAAGAGAGATCGCTGAAAAAAGTGTCCTCATCGATCTGAAAAGTCGTTCGATTATTCCTTATTAATGTTTTACAAAGAAAGAGATTCGGTCAAAAAGCTTCGATGTAAAAAGAAGCGACAGAAAGTTTTGAGAAATCGAAAAAATTTGTCTCTCGAAGCGACAGAACGTGTCGAACCCTCTCGGGGATTTGTTTTGCTCGTCAGGATATCTGGATGCTTCTTCTTTCCGTTCATATTCCATGTTTCGTTCGATTCTCAACCCTTTACTCTTTCGACCCCTCATCGCGGTAGTCCAATACGTGAAACGATTCAATTTCCGGTTGCGAGAGTACGAATCCGAACGAAGGAAAAACACATTGCTCCGGTGGTTCAATATCGCTTTGCTCGCGGAAACTCTTCGAATCTTTGATCGTTGATATCGTCACAAAAGCTCGATATTACGTGGTCTTCCGTGCTCTCTCATTTAATTAGACTCCGGTATTGTGGAGGATTCTCGCTTTTCCTTCTCTCTCTCTCTCTTCGCCAAAATATCAACGACCACTCATTTTCACATTCATTTTTATCGTTTATATTGTTTGGATACAGAATTCGGATTAAATTGTGATAAAAGGCAGTTTTATTCATTGAAAAAGTCGTGTTGGATCGCTGCAGGAGTACGGAGGGATCGATTGAAAATTATCCAGTCAAATATACGATTTTTAGGAAAGATTTTCGAAAAGTGTTTGAAGGAAAAGTAAAAATGTAATATTTATGAAGTTCTGCACTTAAATATATATCTCTTTGGAGCATCTTTTTCTAACGCCAAAAATTCGAAAGCGCATTCAACGAGAGTGACATTTCGTGTCTAGAACATATTATAAAAATCAATATGAACTTTATTGATTTTCTATCAGGTTGAGGGGCACTTCGGGGGAAAACTGAAAAGCAGAGTCGAAAAGTGGAGATTAGAGTGGTGAGTGGCAGTGAAGCCTGGAAGGAATGACGTGACAAGTCGTTGGAAATTGCATCATCGCGAGAGAGGCCTAGTATAGTAGATGCTTTCCAGCCTATCCTTTTTCCATGCTACGGTGTTAAAAGAGTGTTGAATATTCTGTTATTATATGATTCAACGGATTCGTTTACCTTTGTTGTTGAGACGATGGGACGTGACCGTCTCGGCGTTTCTGTATTCATCTCATCTCTCAAAACTTCATTTTTGTTCGTCTAAACTAATTTGACCAAAGATCTCAAAGACCCTGGAGACTCGTCAACCGTCACTTTCATGTTTTTTCAAAGGATTCACCGGCTCCGTTAATCTTCTAACGGAAACGTTAAACTTTGGCCTGAAACTTGTGCAATTTGTACTGAACGAATTGACAGTTCGCTTGATAGTACCTGATTGAAACTTGCTCAAATTCGTTCAAAGGATTCAACGCGTTCGAAATGTTACGCGACGCTTTGTTAGCTTTAGAAATGTTGCCAAAAAAATGGCTGAAGCGTCTCGATATCGGTCGCGAGAATCGTCGAACTTGACATTTGTCAATTGACCGCTATCCGGGGTTTCCGTTTAAATTGAAAATCTTTCGAGAAAAGGTGCAGTACGAGAAATGCAGTCGAAAATCAAGGGCCTTCACCTCGTTAAAAGGTTGAGGGAGTTTAAGCCTATCGAGCAAAGTCAATGTCACGTCGGCCAAGCCGCCAACGTCGACGAGTTGAGACAAAAATAATGTTGGCATCCGTCTTAGGATGTCGTCGTAGTTGTGCTCGCCACGTTAAGAGACCGGCGACCTGAGTTATGCGGATAGAAAGACGCAGAAAATGCGTCTTTCGGTAGTCTTCATCGAAACTCTTGGGCCAAATATGCTTCGACCGAGTCTAAATCGCGTCTAGTCAAATTTCCCAAGAGGAAGACCGTCAATCTCGTGTCTTAATTCCTCATCCAACAGTCATGAGCTTTTTTTCTATCTGCTCTACCTACTGCCATACCTTGCTCGATTATGGCCGTGATTCTTGTTGTTGTTGTTGGCGTCTTTCTGGTCGCTCTTGTTTACGAGATCGTGCTGGCAACATCGAACAACATGGCGACAGATTCGATTACGTGGAATACGTGCCTCTCGTGCAGCAGGTAAGCTTTTCTCCACGAAGCTTATTCCGCTTTGCATATACTTTCTTACTTAACCCAAGAAAAACTTTTCCTTCAGGAAGAGCACCCCATTAGTCTGGGCGATCATTTTGTTTTGAGCTGAGTTTTATTTTTCTGTCACATCAAGATTTTTTTTCGATCCAATTATGAAGGAACGTGGCATAAGAAGCTTGAATCGTTTCGATGAATCGAAAATATATTTTTCACCTTTTAATTAGCCAAATTTTTTCGCCTTTTCTGACATTACAAATCTCATTTTGAGCCATTTAAATAACGCAACTGCGTAGAGAACGTAATAAGAGTTTTTTTTTCTCACTATTCGCTCTCTACGAACGCTTTTCATTGGCTCAAGAAATGACTTCGAAAACGACCCCCAAAAGCTTCAACCACCATGAAACCCCGGACTACAATATCGTGAAAATCATTATAATTTTAATGAATCACAAAGCTTGGAGAAAACTCGATCAAAATTGATTTTTTTTACAATGAGTATGAATAAGAATTTCGAAGCAGAAACTAATTGCCCATAATAAAACGAATTTCCGTGTCTGGTTTTTAAGGATCTAAAAATATTCAAACTTCCGCATAAACCTGCCAATTCTATGGGAGACCGAGGGTGGAAATTACGCCATGAAATAGAGGCCTGCGTAACCACGAGGGTCGTGCGGCCGGATGTTTGGTGTTGGGGTCGCGAAATCGAGGGATTAGTTTGTAATTCCCAATTTTCTCACGGTATCGAAATATCATTTTGCAAATCATAATTTGCCCAGTACAATCTCCTCGTTACCCGTAATTAGCCATGACAACATCACAGATTCAACATATTTTATAAACAATTGAAAATAACTAAAACCTTCCGACAAATTATTGGTTTCAAGAACCAGGGCGATTCAAGATTGAATATTACAATGGACGATTCATTAATTATTTCATTAAGGAGTTTCGGTACAGGCGATACAATGTTGCCATGCTAAACCATATTAAAAACACAAAAAATTTCAAAAAGTTAAGAATTTTATAAAATTTGATGAACATATTCTTTAGTGCCAAATTCGACAATACAAATTTTTTCAGATTTTTCTTCTACACAGTTATCGAGTAATTGAAGACTCAATTTCACGTGTATAAACATAGCGTTTCCATATATATAGGTATACACTTTGGGCATAAGAAATCTGCTTTAACGTATAATTACTCGATAACTAAGTAGAAGAAAATTTTGAAAAAATTTGTCTTTTCGTACTCGATGTTGAAGAACATTATCACCAAATTTCATCAATTTCTTAACATTTTGCCTTTTGTACCGAAACTCCTTAATTCGTCGATTTTTTTGTGTCAACAAATATTCACGCACGGCACTATTGACTATAGTAGAGTCAATATGTCATCGTTTTAAATTTCATGAATTTATCGATCCAAGCATTATGTATTCGTTAGCCCTGTACTGGTTAGCTGTCGTTGCTATAAATTTTTCATCGATAAAAGTTTTCGTCGGTCTTCTTAACGCCGTATATTTTCAGGAGTTGACAGTTGATTTTTCCGTAATAAAATTGCACGATCGAGCATTTTGAGCCACTGAATCACGTCGTTTCATGAAGGCGGTCGACCGGGAGTGCCGTGAACACGATTTTTCTTCCTCAAAATCGCAGCTGTTAAACAACTGGATTCTGATAAATCGGACATTAGAAACATAGTAAAAAAAAAAATGAAAAAATCGTACCTTACCGGGTGGTTGAAGCAGTAATCGTTACAGAAAAGTTTCAAATTCTTGTCAAACGGGAAATAGCAACGAAAGATTTGACATGATCGCGCTCAACAGCTGTTGCGAAACTGACCTTCGACTCCCGAGTCATTGATAAAATCTAATTCGTTAGTTATCGTTCTCGTAAACTAATTACTTTCACTACGATTTTCTCACATTAGAATCGACAAAAAATTTTAAAAATATGAATATTCGACAGAAATTAGAATGGTTTCGAGCATTTATGTTATTTGAAGCTTTATCTTGACCCTGAGGAAATAGTCGTATCTCCTTAATCTTTACGACCGGTTTTAGGAAATGATAATTGTTGTTTTTAATGTTTTCGTTGTTACTTCGTTCGCACATTATAGGCCAGTAGACGATTTGCGTTGGTAGACATTAATGGACGTGACTTGCATCGAGCTTACACACACACTCGCAAACAGACTTACACGTAGGTAATTACGAAGTGAAAAGACGTGGATGAAATGGCGGTGAAAGACTGTAACGAAGGTGTGCGTGTGTGTCAGATCGAGCACTTACTCAGGTCCAGACAATGCCTCAGCACTTTGTGTATCCGATCCCCCCCCTCACCGAGAAGCATCTCGCGTGGATTAAACACTCGGCAACACTTTCACGAGAAGCTCGTAAGAAAAAAAAAAAAAAAACAAAAATTTCGAACAAAAAATGCTACAGATACATAGCAAATGTTCCAGTTGACAACAAGAGAGGAGTTTGAAAAATAGCTTCGAATTCTGATTTCCTGCAAAGTGATGAAATTTTTTAGAGTGAGGAATTTCGTCGTCTTAAAACTGATCTGAAATTTTGTCGTACAGAAATTATCGAAAGATGACATTCGCAGTTGATACATGATGCAAACACTTTTGTAAATAATTTATTTACTGAAAACCAAATTTTGTTGAACATATTGAACAAAATATTTCAACATTTCAACGAAATTTCGACTTTAGTATTCCGATAATGGTAATTATATTTATTAGGTTATTTGCCAAACAAAGATTTCCGTAAATCAGGATCAAGTCAGGAGTGAACTTTTAATTAGAATGTAGTTTAAATAATTGTCGTAATTTTCTATTTTTTTTTTTCAATCCTCAATTGCTGTTAATTGGTAGTCGTTATTGTTGTAGCCCGGATCAATGAGCGTAAAACTTCGGATATTTAATTGCTCGTGCCCTTTTTTTCCCCCCTTTTTTCTTACTGCTACAAGACTTTTTTTTCTTCCTTCTTCCAGGTCGAAGCGGGCGATGTTATATTGAGGGTGAACGAGGTTGACGTCAACCGATTTACGACCAAAGAAGGTGAGTTTATTGAAATTGTTCGATTTTTATTTTTATTTATAATAAAAAGTGAAATCAAGGTCAAAGCCCATGATTATGATTCGATATTGAAAAATCTGTTTTATCCGCTGAGCTGTTGTTTTTGTCTCTCATTACAAATGTTCATTATCAAACGTTCGAGAATCTGTGGAAATTTAAAATCATTCACGATTCTATGAATCTTTGACGAATTAAAAAAAAAAGAAAATAAAGATTTTGCGGGAGCTCCGAGAATTACAAAAGCTAAAATGATGTTCTCTTCATTCACGTCGAATCCAAAGCGGAACTCTGGAATCTTCTCAAGCCACTTTTTCTCGTGGGAAAAATAACTCGCGATCGTTCGTGCGGATATATCACAATTTTGCTAATTTAACGGTCCTTTCACATCGGCTCTTTTGGTTACCAAATTATTGCACTTTATTTGATGCTTCTCGAGGGAATCGTATCGTAAAATCAAACGGGGAAATTTTTTTCTTACGTCCATTAAAGAAACGATTAAACACAGACGATTTCATCTTTATTTCCGGGAATATTAATCCAGTATTAACTTCAGTATTCGGTAATAAACTCGATACCGATGACTCAGTTTTATTCGATTCATAATTAATCAAGTGTTTCCCTGACTCACAACTTGCCTCAGTAAGTTTTTTTTCTTTCTCCATTTTTTCACAATTTTTTATTACAATAAAATTCAGTGTATTCGGCTTTTATAACCCGATGAAGCGTTCTCCTCGTTCCGATGAGAAAACTTGTCGATCGAATCGAGAGATCGACGCTTTTCTCGAGAAAATACCGGTCTCAGGCCATAACAGGAGAAGAACACATCTTCAGAGATTTATTTAACCATAAATGATGTTTTCCCTGGCGTATGAGTCGTACTCGATCGAGTGCTGTTCATCCATATTTTTTTTCTATCCTTCTTGTATGATCTTAGCATACCAGTCGATGTTGGAATTTAAAATAAGAAGCGAAGTCGATGTCAAATTTTCCATAGCGTCGAGTGAGATTTTTTCCTCATGAACGTACAGCAAAATTTTCTCTCTGCGCGGTATTCACTTTCCCATAGACCGTTCGCTCACTGTTTTGTCATCCGTAAGATTTGACTGAATAGAAAATTTGAAAAATAATCTTTTAGCCCAAGCGGTCAAAGCGATTAAGAGTGTCGTTGGAGAAACGGAAAATTTTTCCTTTTGAGATTCATCCGTCCGTTAAATATCTGCAAGAGCTTGATTCATCGGAGCGTTAAAAAATAAACATTTTTAACTTTCATCTCAGCGTTATAATTCAAACCGAAACACTTCCGACTTCGTTATGAGTTTAAATCTGGCTTAACAGCTCAAAATTCGTGGCGGGTTAAGCAAAAATTATTTCATATTTTCGCTGAAGAATTTGCAACGTTTCAATAATTTTCACAATTCAAAATTCGTTCCAACAAAAATAACGTTTTATTTTTTAATTCTCGTGCTACTGAACTTGAAATCATCTCGGTCTTGGCTAATCCGCTATCGATATTTCATCCGATCGATACTCCCCCTTTTCTCCCCCCGCCCCCCTTACGTCAGTCGTACTTCAAGTTCTCCGTGATTTGGTCGTCAGCGATGTAATTCCGTCTAATTATTTTCCTGGTCCCTCTCTATTTTCATCGTTTTGGAATATTCGATCGGTTTCTTTTGAAAAATTGACACAAGCCGACTGTGCCTCATCAGAGACTACTTTAATAATGGCAATCGAAATTGAACTGGATAATACGAAGGAAAACAGAATTCGTAAGCAGCAGACGACTCGTCGTTTAACCACTTTTTTGTTCGAATTCATTTTCTGTCACAGTTTGTAAGCTTTTAGGTTAATGCGTCATAAGCGTATTCGTATTTACTTTTTTTATTATTATTTTCATTTCATTTTCTTGTGTTGGTAATTATTTGTTTGAAATATTATTGAGACGATTGGCGTTTCTGCCCTTTTTTTTCGAAAACAGACTCGATCCTTGTAGAAATGATAGAATATTTTGGTCAGAAGTATTCATTCAGATTCGATCTGCTAAGTTTCCAGTTTTTCTTCATTTTCTCTTCTTTCATAAACGTTCTCAAAAATTTGAGTATTCATTCGAGATTAAAACGCTTCTACATTTTTTTCAAAGCAAATACCACTGAAAAAATATTTGCAGAAAGTCTCGAGCTCAAAATTCCATTTTTCTCGTATTTCCCCATTTTTTTTTGTTGCCACTCGAATATTTTTTGGGGTTACTTGTGACGAAAAAGCTCGTCGAACGATCGAATTCGTGGTGTACTTCGATAGCGGAAATAATCGATTTTTTTTCGTAGTAGAGGAACGTTGTGCAAAAAAAAATGCAAATTCGAATGGCAACCGATTGGATTTTCACCATTTTCAAAATAATCTAAGCGACAAGAAAATACAAAAATTTAAAAGCATTTGAAACACTGAATTTTTTAGAAGCACGAACGACTGTTGACGGTATTAAAAAAATTGAACGCTGAGATAAACTCGTTCCATCGGTGAAGTTCATGCTACGAGCTCGTAGAAAACTCGTTTTCCTCACATGTGGTTTCATAGGGTTGTGGAGAAAGGGTGGGGGGAGAGAGGGAAGAGAGTGAAGATCAGACATCGGGAACTGATACTGCAAGATTCCAACGAGTACTTGTACCAGCTGAAGATTTTTCCGAGTCATTGGCCAAAGCGAATAATCTTACAAACATTCAAAAACTTTCAAATAACTTCAATTATTTGAATTACTCTGTCAAGATTCAAATTTCACGAATTGCAGGCACACAAAACATCCTCGAGTATTCGTTCAAATATTTCATTAATTTTATAATTATATTGACTCATCCGAGATAAAGATATCTATTTATGGACGTGACTTGAACGAATAAATTAATATTATAGTTGTGTACAGACGCAGCATAACGTTGCGAATGTACATGAGTATCAAATGAGTTTTTTTTTTTTCAAACTCTTCTCCAACGATAGATTCCTACTTTTGATTTAAAATATCGTGGCTCTTGAAAACTCGAAGTGCTCAAAATATCCAATAGCCTCTGTCGGAGCTTTGATCGATTTTCGATCTTATGAAAAAAATGTACGAGTATTTTCGTCGATAATTCGAATTTGGAGAAAAAGGTCCTCTAAAATGATCACTATTTTTAACGTCATTACAATTGATTCCCAAAATATTTTCACGTACTTATATCGTTTAACTGTTATTTCCATTACGAAAATTTTTGTTAATAAATTTATCGAAAATATTTTCTCGAATGAGGCGGACTTGCAACGAGAATTTAAGTGAAATTCATAAGAGCGAATAATGTTTCGAAGCTTTGACTCGTAAATGGCGCGAGAACACGCGCTTATCCCATCGTTCCATAACAGTCAGCTAAGCTTCCTGACCTAACGCACGACTCCCCCGACTCGTTATACTACCTTCAATTTCATTTACACATTTACAAGCTGAAACATATGTATAAGCGGAGAAAGAGAGAGAGAGAGAGAGAGAGAAAGAGAAAAAGGAAGAGAAAAGACGCAGAGAAAGAGAGACAGAGATGGCGACGGAGGACGGACAAAGAGAGAAGGCACGTCGCGAGTGAGAGAAGAGAGGCGAGACTCAGAGACACATGAGTATAGGAAGGAGGATGAAAGAAAAAAACGAGTGAAAATAAGAGAGATAGAGAGGACAGACACAGATAGAGAAACCTACACCTCTAATTTTCTTTTTATCCATTTAAAGAAGTAACACAGACACTGAGAGCGAAAGAGAGAGAGAGAGAGAGAGAAGTTGAGACAAAATCGAGTTTCAAGCCACGCGCAACCTCCTCGAACTACATCCGAGTCTCAGTTTGTAACAGTCTCGCCTCGTGGCTCGTCGCACATACTCCGCGATGAAACGTTCTCTCTCTCTCTCCATTCCCGCTGTTATTCACACAACTTTATTCACTTTTCTTCGATACAAAGAGAAAAATTAATCACAGTGTGTAATTCTGCTTTTCTTTTTTTCTTCGGCTTTCAGTCCTCAAATGCCTAAGGCTATCCTCGGATCCGGTCACCCTCAAGCTTCGGAGGGGTAAGTCCTACGAATTTATATCCTCGATTATTATTTTTGCTGCAGAAAAAAATATTATTATTGTTCTCCTTCTCTGTGTTCAGATCATTTTGACTCATTTATCATCGTACTTTTATCTTCATCTCATTGTCATACGTTTCTCCTCCTAAAAATCTTTCGATCACGTTTTGGACAATTTTTTTGCCTTTTTTTTTGTCATTCAGCTACGCCTTAAAATTATCAACATAATCAGACAATTATGAAAATCATTTTTTCCTCACAAATCCACGAAATAACGAATTCAATGACGTGCTCAAAAAGAACAGCTCCACAACGTTCAACAATAATCGGGCTTTTCGAATGGGTGCTTAATGTCTAGTAGACGTGGAAGATCTTTCATAAAGATAGCGTGTGTGTCACTCGAGACCACTTGTTCTTAATACCGCTTAATGCCCACGAGTAACACTCTTGTATAATGGCGACACGTTGATAATGCTCTTTACTTTCAATCCGCCGATAAAAATAATATTTAAAGTGAGAAAAGATCGAGATTCATCCAAAATTTCACGATAATAATTCTCATTCATTTTTTATTGAACATAAAAATCATCTCGATAATCGTGTCGTAGCTTTCGCGATAGTTACTCAGAGCCGCACTTGCAGGAGGGCCAAGGGAAACTGTAGAAACGGGTAGAGCCCGATGCAGCATTTTTACTGACTCTCCGTTGGCCCAAACGCTTTTCAAAACTCAAATGAGCTGCTTCATCACTTTCCGTTCATTATTAATTATTATTTATTTTTTATAAATAAAAAATAAAAAAAATGGAGTGAATCTCGACTCTGAATATCGGATATGATTTCGGTCGAATGATATCGAAACAAAAATACTATTTCGTTGGAAAAATAGTAAAAATTTATTCTGAAAAAAAGAAAAAAAGAAAAAACAATGAAACTTCTACTGCCAAAAAAACATGTCGCAGCAAATATCGTGTATTTTTATTCATCAGCTCAACAACGCTGTATCGACGTACGGAAATAATAAAAGCTTTTTGACGAGAGATATAAAAAAATTGCTCTGAAAGTCGTGAAGGGCACTTGAAATTCGCCAGAATTCACAATATATATTTTTATCCGCGAGAGAACCATGAGCGGCCACGTGCGATTGCGAATTTCTGTACACTCGGTGCAATTGCTCATGAATATATATATATGTATTTTGTATTTGGTGGGAGTCGACAAATCTAATAATATGACACTGTCCAGAAAAAAACTTGATGCATCTAACGGAAATCCGATTTGTTTTAACGATCTTTCTGCTACACGCTCTCGGCTCTTCTCCTCTCCTCTAGAATCGAGTATCTTTGAGTATTTTATGTATCGGTTTTTTTTTTTTTTTTTCATTCTATCACGAATCGGACAACCGATTCATCGATGAAATTAGAATCCGAATTGTTTGCTTTGTTTTTACACGTTTATTGGAGAAGAAAAAATATCATCGATTTTAATCGTATTTTCAAAATCTTTTTACTGATATTAATATTTTTTTTGCACATTAATTTTCATTAATTATTCTTCAATAATCGAGTAAATTTTACAAACCGATCGCGTTTGCTTTGGCGATCTTCCAGCCTTTGTCTTCTTCTTCTTCGGGCTAAGCGCAAACTCGATTGTAATTGTGTCGATCAACCAAATCCCACGAGAAATATTATTATTTTTGGAAAAATTTCCCAAAAAATAATTTCAAAATTTCTCTATAAATGGGATTAAAGTGAACGGATGGCCTCGTAAAAATTTGGAAAATTTGAGAAGATTCAATTCGTCAAAACAATTAATTCATTACAATAATAATTTTATTGGAATTGAAATTGAAAAAAAAAATAAAATAATTATGATAAATGTAAAAAAAATGTTATTTATCAAAATGATTGAGCGAGTCGTTTCGAATATGCGATGAAAATTTTGTTCTGTCAATTATTTATAATAAAATTTTTCGATTAATATTTCAAACGCAATTTGATTAAAATGAAAATGAGATACAAACTTCAAATTTTGGTTCATGAATATTAACGTGAAAAAAAAAAAAATTCGTAGCATTTGTCAAGTTCGTTGGACTTGGTCTCTCATCTTCCAAAGTTGGCCAATGACCGAGAAAAGTACATACGTATATGGATTTATACGTACAGATGCGATTCGCCGTCTCTCGCCCACGGAGCACGGGCGGGGCACAGTCGCGTAATGCACCGTTCCTACCGAGTTCACGTTTCGTTATTGATCTCATAATCGCTGCTGGCTGCAATACGAGAGAGTTCCTCCTCTCTCTCCCCCCCCCCCCCCCTTTTCTCGTCTCCTTTCGAATGGCCCAAAATTTCACGAACCATTAAAAAAACGGTCACCAACATGCATTCGATACCATCAATCGAACTCGACCGAATCTCATTCTTATCAGCGACATACACACGCCGGATATCCTCGACAGATTTTATTTTTTGTTTCTTTTTGTTCATAGCACTTTGGTTATCGCTGACATTTGCCAAGCAACCGCATTTAATTTTTTCTAGCTTTTCAACCAAACTTCAACTTTGACCTATTTAAAGAAAAACTTTTGGCGATTTCATCTCGATTCGCTCAATTTTCACTTTATTCTATTTTTTTTTTTCTACTAAAAAAAAAAACTTTCAACTTCTTTCCTTGCGTAGCTGCAATTGACTTATTTCTGTTTGCATCGACCGATGGTCTATTTTTTTATATTGTTGTTAAAAAGGGAATGGAACCGCCAATTTTTCCTATTAATTTCAATTCTCCTCGTAATTATTATAATTAAAGAAAACGGATAAAAAGAATGAGGAAATGCCGAGAAAAATAATTAAGCATAATAATATTGTGTGATCTTCGAGACGAGAATAATTCAATTTGAAATTGATTGCAGACCCAGCGATAAAAGCTCACGTAAGAAGGCTTCTATCACCCGGACAACAAACACGCGAGTGCATAGAGACATCGAGCAGATCTTGCCGGCAGCAAAGCGGAGGAGGAGAAGAAGTCAGCACTGAAAACAATTCGAGACAGACTGAGAACCACGAGGATAAGAGTGTCAACAGGAAGTCAAGCTCACCGGAACTGCCTGTTGGCTCGCCCCAAGCACCTATTGGAGCCTCCCAGTATGCCACTAGGAGCAACGGTTCTTACAGCGATGCTTCCGGTTCGTCAGAGTTCGAGGCACTCCTGCCACAGATCGACAGTTTCAAGGAGGAAGAACGCGCTCAGTGGGAACCCCTTTCTGGTGACAAATTCAGTCGACAGAAAAATACACCTAGGTAAACTCATTTCTTTTTTAGTTATTCTGATCGTCGATCTTATTTCTTATTTAGAAATGTTAAACCGATTGTCGGAAGTACCGTATCAGTTTTATTGTATCAAAATTGGCATTTTTTTTCTCTCCTTTTTCGAATTTTTAAACAAAAAATGATAATTTCGAGCTTAGCGATTCTTACAAATCTACAAAATATATATTGTTTTTCAAAATCAATTGGAATAATCGAAATTTTCAAATAAAAGAATTTTTTCACAATATTCCAATGATTTTTATTTCTATACTAATAAATTTTGAAAGAATTTCAATGGGTACAGTGCGAGTTCATATATTAATTGGGATTCTGTTACAGATTCGAGGCTTACATGATGACCGGCGATCTGATGCTGAATCTGTCGCGTACGCAACAGAGTACAGGCCTACTACCGAAATATCAGAAAAAAGTTGATTCCCTGAGGTACAACAATCACCATATGAATCATCATCACAATCACCACAACACTCACAATTATCATCACCACCATCACCATCATCATCACAATTCAGTACCGACAAGTCCAAACGAAATGTTGGGTCATCATCGTGGTTATAAGGGGGCAACGAGCGGTGGCTCGAACTCGGCAAGTACATCGCCAGTAGGAATAAGTAAACGTGAAAGTATAACGTCGCAGTGTCCGATGAGCGGTGATAACAAGACAAACTCGAATTTCGGTTATTCGAGCGGTTTCGTAAGAACCTCGAGATCGGAGGATCATTTGCAATTTCAAAAAGATCCGTCAATGAGCGCAGTCGATATTGACATTGACGACGACGTTACGTCCAGTTTGAATACCCTGCTGGACACGAGACCGGACAGCGGACAAGGAGTGTCCAGCGAACGCATCGTATGGACTTACAACGCACCTGTGAGCTCACCGTCTGCATCCGAACGTACGTCGTGCTGTCAGAATGGAAGTTCGTCACAATCGTCGAGCAGCTCTTCTACCGAAGGAACCAGTCCTCAAAGGTCTCTCTCTCCGGCTTCCCCGACTTCCGTATCATCCTCAGTTATGTCATCGAATTCTGGTTCTCGCAGGTTTCCGTTACCATCGAATCAAATACATCCCGGAGATAATTGTAACACGACCAATCCAACAACCAACACAACCACCGCTACAACCACCATGATGTCATCATCGATCACCAGTAATCAGGGTACAAACAATTATTTACCGACGAACGGTGATCTCAGCCAATCCGAGGCCATAAGTAACATGTCCAGTCCGGACTACAACGACGAAGAAACCATGGATATTCTCAGTGCACGTGATATCATGATGGTCAGTGATCCCAGTGACAGTGACTCTACGATATTGGCTAGTGAACCACCCCAAAGACGCATTAAAAAGAGTCACAATTATCCCAACAATCAAGATACCAGTGAGCATAGAATAGTTATACAAGTTAAAGGCCCTGACAAAGATACCAATGCAAGAAACAGCACTAGCCCCAGACAAAATAGAAGACGCAGTAGTAATCAAAATGTCGCTCCAACTTCCGACGCTCAACAAACCACCCCCAACAATCAACGCACTAATAATTCCACCGTGAGTTCAGCCAACCAACCCGAATTTTGTGGTTATCAGGTATTTAGTATTTTTCGTTTGTTTCCCCCCCCCCCCCCCTTTTTTCTTCGACCTCTTCCTTCTATGGAAGATTCTTTAAGATGTTCGATCGCGAATTCGAGGCCGTCCTTCTCCTTTTTTACCAATGTGTCGAGAATTTACACTCATTGGATCTATTATCGACTCGTGTCTTTGGACTAAGTACAATTCAACTTATTTCAATTAATCGTTTCAATCATTTAGTCAGAAAATTGCTAGACTACTCGATTTAATAATCGTTAGTTTATTCATTAGATTATCACCTTTTATAGAAATAATATTTACATATTTACAGTTCTTGTGTGAGAAAATTTATTTTTCTTCTACTAATTCATTTATGCAACATCCAATAGCTGATTTTTTTAATAGAAATCGTAGTCGATGTTTCTAGAGTTATTATTATCTTTTTTACGAGCCATCATGGTAGTTAATTATACTGAATAGCGTAGTTTCCTATGTTATTTCACCTTCAAAATAGCTAAAGTTAAATGATGTTGAAGTTTTCATCGTTTCAAATCAATTGATTTTTTTTTTCTGGCTCTCGATTTTGCGCACCAGGGTCAAAGTCACCAAAGCAATAGTCCCACATTCAACTATCGGAAAGTTAGAAGAATATTTGTTGCATTCCAACGATGCAAACTTCAATTCCATGACAGATACTTAAAATCCCGAAAATATATCAGAGAAATGAAACTTAAAATTTTTGGATACGATAAATATGGAATTAATCGAAAATTTAACTGTAGGAATTGAAAGAAAGCGAGGATGAATTTCTACACGTCGGTGGTATGTGCGATGAGCAAAAACCCAGCGGAACATCGCCACCGCAATCGGCTGACGAAGAAAGTGACATCGAGAGCTTGCACAGCTTCCATTACAGCCCCAAAGCTGTCGATTTACCATCGGCCATTAGACTTGCCAAGAGACTCTACTCGCTCGATGGCTTTAAAAAGTCCGACGTGTCCAGGCACTTGAGCAAAAAGTAAATATTCACAATCGTTTTTATTTATTCACCCATAAATTCAATATTTTTTCATTTCATTTGAGAATTCCTTATTATTAAAAACATTCTCGTTAAAAAACCAATAAGAAATAAATAATACAAAAACAGAAATTGCAAAGTATTCACAGCATTAAAGTTTTTAAATTGATCTATGAAACCTACATAGTAAATCTGCAAGAAAGGGACAATCAGCCAATTAAGAAACACACAAATAAAAATAAGCTTCAAGAATTTTCATTGGATTGTGACGACGTAAATTCCAGTGCCATGCTTTAGTAAAGAATTTGTGACCTACATTCGTCCTGCACAGCTAGAAAGGCCAACTTCCCTCTTCCACCTTTGTAAGCGTCGACGTTGACCGAATCCTCGTGAATTCCGTAAACGTACACATGCCCCACAATTGCAGAAGTCCGTATGACTAGAGATCCGAATGATCGTATACTGGAACAAACGCGATATGACTTATAGATCGTTGTTTGACGATTCAACAACGCATATTTAGAACCGTCTGAGTGGAATAAATCAAACACTGCGGACTCTTTGAGCCAGTTTCTGACATCTGCCTATAACTTCATTAAGGAACTTTTTTTTCCTGCTTTTGCACTACGCTGAGGTTTAACAAAAACAGATAAATATTTGTGGAAATGGGGCTTTTTCTGAGACCGTGAAATCTCAAATTTTGCTATAAAACATACTCAAATATTTATCAAATCATTAATCAGTTTATGCAAAGTGATACATTTTTTAAAATACATTTTTTTATTATTATAAATGATTTTTGGTAAAATTCACTACTTTTAGAAAATGATTAATCATTCAATCATTCTCAGTTTCGTTTTTTAATGCCGTATTACTTATGATTTTTGCAGCAATGATTTTAGCCGAGCTGTCGCTGAAGAATACCTGAGATATTTCAGCTTCGAACGGGACACGCTGGACGTGGCTCTTAGAAAGTTTCTTGCACAGTTTTCTTTGACTGGTGAGACTCAGGAACGAGAGCGAGTACTTGTACATTTCTCCAAGAGGTATCTCGACTGTAATCCCGGCTCTTTCAATTCTCAAGGTACGTTCGCCCCTTCCGGAATTGTTGAGGAAGCTTTTGCTTTATTAAATATAACCATTATGTTTTCTCTTCCTTTTCACTGTTACCGAGGAGGAAAATGTTTAAAAAAATCATAATGGAGAAACATGAATAATTTCAGATGCCGTGCACACATTGACGTGTGCTATAATGCTGCTCAATACCGATCTTCATGGTCAAAATATCGGTAGAAAAATGTCGTGTGCCGAATTCATCGAAAATCTATCAGAGCTTAACGATGGAGATAATTTTCCAAGGGATGTCCTCAAACAACTGTACACTGCGATCAAATCGTTTCCTCTCGAATGGGCATTGTGAGTTAATTAATAAGATTCATATTCATTTTTTTTTTGCTCGTTTCATGTCGAGAATATCTATTTTCCGATCGTTATCAAAACATTTTGAAGTTATCCGATTGAAAAATAATGAAGACCTGAGAGTTATTTGAATAATATTTATTGTTTTTGTTGAAAATAATAAAATAAAACCTGAATTCGCATCAATTTATACTTAATTTTTAATTACAGGGACGAGGAAGGTGATGACTCAGCCTCGCAAGTCGTACAGCAAGGAGATGGACCAACTTTGTCCGGTTCTGGAAATCCGTTCCTCGATGTGCCAAACGTTACTGGTGCTACAGAATTTAAAAAGGGCTACGTTATGCGAAAATCCTGTTACGACGCGAACGGAAAAAAGAGTAATGAATTCTTAATCAAAATTATTTATCGATCTGTAAACGATCGACCTCCAGTTTACTGGAAATAACAAACATTTTTTTTTTTCCATGTCAATTTTTAGCTCCGTTCGGGAAAAGAGGATGGAAAATGTATTATTGTACATTGAGAGAACTTGTATTATATTTGCACAAAGATGAACATGGGTTTCGAAACGATAGCCTGCACAATGCTGTTAGAATACATCACGCACTTGCGACCAAAGCATCGGATTACACGAAAAAGCAGCATGTGTTCAGATTGCAGACGGCCGATCAAGCTGAATATCTCTTCCAAACGAGGTAATTTTCACTGTTGCTATAATCTAACGGTCTTGCACTGCCGCTCAAAAGTATTTCAAATGTTCTTCGATACCAATATGCTATGCCAGAGTCACGAGTTCTTGAATGGTGATGATATTTCTATGCATGATCTTTCAATCTTCTCAACAAACTTAGCAAGCTACAAAATTCTCGAACGAAAAACGAGTGAGAGTTCTTCACAAGCCTGGACATTTTCCTAATTTCAATGTTATTAAAATGCTTTTGGGAATTGTTGAAAAGGGAAATTTTGTGGAAGATCATAATTAAGAAAATGCAGTTAATGAAAAGTCTGCTTGAGATGTCATAGAATTACACAATAATCGTTTTTACAGTGACTGCTGAATGATCGTTGCAGACAAAAAGTTTTAAATTGATTTTTCAATTTTTACTTTTCGGTTATACATTTTTTTCTAACCGATTAATTTTGATATTTTTTCTTTATCAGCTTGTTTCAATATGATATTTTTGGACACCTTAACATTTACGAAGTTATATTAGATAATTGGATGTATGCACATTGTATGAATATATTTAATTTTATTTCAGTGATTCCAAAGAACTTCAATCTTGGATCGACACCATAAATTTCGTTTGTGCCAGCTTCTCTTGTCAGCCTCTCGCAGGAGCGGTAGGTTCTCAACGAAAGTTTCAACGGCCTTTGCTTCCCTGCAGTCACACCAAATTGGCGCCTGTAAGCATCTCGCCTATTCAGCAGATAAAAAAAAAAGAAAGAAAAAAAAACCAGGAGCAGAGCAAAGCGAAAAACAAAAAATATTGATTAGTCAGCACGCTGAGCGCTCGTTTATCAGCCGTTTTGCGAAAACCTGCACACTCACATGATATTTGTACGAATGTTTGAGCCTAGGGATTGGATCAATTGTGCCTGGTAGAACGTGAATCATGCGTGAAACGTTTTATTCTCAAATAGCAGTTACTAGATGTTTAGAGAGCACTCACGACCGCCGTTATGATCAAACGACCCTGTCTCGTTAATTATTTAATTAAGTGCTCTTAAAGCCGCACGAATGACTCGGTAAATTCTCTTCATTGACTGGAAATCATTTCAAACGCACAAATAACTCTTTTTTTTTAAATTATAACACTTCATTAAATGATACTTAATTCTACGAGAACAAAAAACAAAAACATTTAGCAAATTCATCAGTGTGTAGTGCGTAATTTTGAAGTGCATGAAAAATTGAACATAGATCAAACAATAGTTTCTTCATGAATTATTGGACAAGTACATTTCGTGTTTATTGCACTCAAAAGTGTCAACTGGTTGCACTAGTTTGAAAACACATTTCTGTCAGGCCATAAAAAATTTGTACTCATTTTTACTCAATTTTTTTGTGATATCAAAGATTGCTAATCCAATTTCATTTATTAGCATTTTTTTCAATGTCCGACAAATGCAATTGCGAGTATGCGCAAAACGATTCCGTTCTCTTTTTTGTTTTCAAGATTTATGACCATTTATTTGTCCCGTAGCCTGTTTTTTTTTTTAAATTAAAAAAATTGATTTTCCCGGACTCGTGTTTCCACAGCACGAGACCTCGAAATTACGTTTTATTTATTACTCTCTTTGCATTTTTGTTACATCCGTTTCCGTAGCGGGAACAATTGAGGGACCACGAAGAGAGGGTTAATAGACTGGAAGCGGAACTCGACGAGCACAGACGGCATCCACCTGAACGGGGTGCCAAAGCTCTTACCGTTCAAAATTACAAGGAAAAAGATGCGTACCTTCATTACGAGGTTAGAAAAAACGTATTTTCATAAATGCATTTTTTTTTTTTTCAACAAAAAAGCATGTGAATCCCACAGCAGCAGAAGATGCATTCGTAGGAATTTAGCGATACGAATATCAGTGACAAATCTTCAAATCGAGACAAATATTAAATTGTATTTAATTCGATAATTGATCACGATAAATACAAACCTAATGCAATCAAGTTTTTTTTTAAATTAAAATTGGAATAATTGTGTTTCAGTTGAAAAGGTACAAAACGTACGCTTATTTACTGCGATCGAGGCTCGCGTTCACGGAAGTGGAGCCTTCACTCGTGGAGAGTTGCATAGGTGAGGTTGACGAGAGCGGCAGCGGTGCTCTGTTGAACGCCGAGGTAGCTCTCGTGCCGCCGCCGGTTCCCGATCGACCAGCCACAAATAGGTATAGTTACAGGGCTGCCATTTACAACCGTAATCTTCTGAATGATCAGGATTACAGCGGTGACGTTGGTTGACGTGTAATCGGTGTCTTTTCAGCATGTGTGGTCTAGTCTGACCTCTGCATACGTAGGCAGAAGCATCAGCTTGAATGTGAAGATATAATTCATCTCTGGAATAATGACTAAAAAAAAATATAACGTAATAAAATGACAAGCTGAGAAAAATAATACAAAACAATTGCGAGGTTGCAGCATTTTTTACACGAGAAGCAATTGTTCTACCGTACTAAACTGATTTCGATTAGTATTTAATGTTGAATGTTTTTTTTTTTTTTTTTAATTTTTTCCTATTTGAACATCGTTTCTTCGTTATCATAAATTCGATCTCTTCTTCCGAACTGTGCTATTTTTAAACTTTTACTTTATTCATTTCTTACGTTCAATGAACGAAAAAAACAAACTTCCGAACAACTGTTGCATTCGCCTGCATATTCAGATTCCTAGTCCATTCGTTGCCGAAAAATAAAAAAAAATGGAAATTCCATTGGTGATTGGATCTGGGCTAACTTGTAACGAATGTAAGGGAAAGGAAAAACAAAAACGATTAAAAAAACATACACACATATACTTATACTTTAACTGGATTTCGAGGATAGCGAACAGAGAAAAAAGAAATGCTGTTGAAATTCGTTTTGGGACAACGCTCTTTTTTGTCCGTGCCTTGTGGAAAGACAAGACCAGTTGAGTATAGAATGAAAAACGAAAGAATATATCTATATAAATCGTATGTTGATAATGGCATCGAACGTTGAATCTCTGTTGATAAACGAAGAAATCAGAAACACGGGTCGTTTACGTACGTATTAGTTGATAAAAGATAAAATAATAACGATAGTGAAGACGATCGAATTATTTAAATTAATTTAAATTACTATACGACGTGGTGCTGGTCTTTTTACAAGTATTATATAACATAGTTATATACATAAATATATATATATATATATGAATAGATATTGTATGTATTATGTATACTTTTGAACTTTAACTTTTGGCTCATGCTTTGCGTTAATCGTTAATCATTCATCAATCGTAATTCAAACACACAACTAACTCTTGTATTTCACTGGTACAAGGTAATATAAACTGCTCATCGCCTCCCTCTCATCGCTGATCCTAACTGTACGAAAAATCTAGAAACATTAATCTAGAATTATCGTGTATAATTGTGTTATTTATTTATTTTTGTTATTTGTTTTTCTTCGCTTCGTGAAATTGACTAATTTTCTAAATTTGTTTTGTTATTTAACGAAAATTCTCAATATTTAGCATCACTGTAGCATCTAAGTTCTGCGATCTATTAGAAGTATGACAACCGTCAATTAGTGTACAATTTCACTTCTGCGTTGGAAGTAAATTGCTAGATTTTTATAAAGCGTCAATAATGCAATTTATACCCTTATTTTTCATTTGTCTATATATAAATTTAATAGAATGGAGAAAGATATTGAAAGCAAGGTCTACATTATCGTCCCTTGTGTTTTTTTATTTCAGGAACTTTAAAAGATTGCATTGTTGACGCAACATACACGAGTTCGTTTCGATCGTAAAAAATACTTAAATTAAAGAATTTAGCAACGACAAAAGAGCCGACTAATTCGTTAGTTTTCGTAAGAAATAAATCTTATGGCCAAAGAATCGAAAGAGCTCTCTTAACTTGCGAACTGTGAATATGGCTTACATTCGCTATTTTTTTTTTTTTTTTTTACTTAGTCACTACCATTTTTGTAGAAACTTTATAGCTGTAGTAATGAGAAAAGATTTTACAAAAAGCGACGAACATTTTGAAGACCCCATGTTTTAACGGTGAGCCGATTGGAAAAAATGATAATCTTATTGCGTTCGGTCAAAATTATATTTTTTACTTAATGAGCCATTGAATGAACGACGTGTGAATTATTTTTCCAATGATGGCGATCGCGCTTGTTTTACAAGAAACACTTCTTTTTTTTTCATGCACTATATCGCGATTGAAAAAAAATTGCGTACCAGTTCTTCCTCGAGGTTTTTTATTTTATTTTTACTTGCGTTCAATTTTGAGCACAAATATTTTTTATTATTTTTCGTGATAAAAAGTAGAGAGAAAGAGAAAGAAAGGGAGAGAGAAAAACATAATTATTTGAAACGTAAGTACGTTAATTAGTCGTACCGGAAGTCAATCCGAAAGATCTTTGCTTAGAACTCGAAGGTGACGTTTACTAGTTGAACAATGTTCTGCATTAAAATATTGAAAAAGAATAAAGAATTTCAAAAATATTCTAACTGAGATATAGATAGTTACAGCATTTTATAATATTCGTTTATAAACTTTGTTGCAGTATTAATTAGCTCTAGCAATTCATCGAAAATATTCAAATACAAAATTTATATAAAATATATATATATATATATATATATAAAATATGAGCGACTGCAATTGTTTTGATTGATATTCTTCGGCTAAATTCGTAACTGCAACGAGATATAATGCGTCTTTGTTACAACGATAAAATGTTCAACTGACGTTGAGTTAGGCCATTAAAATAGCATTGTCCATCGAGCATTGAGAAAAAAAAAGAATATACAGTTGTATAAGTACAAGAATAAACGTTAATTTAGTTTACGCTTTGAAGGAAACAAAGAAGGTAAATATACGCAAATCAAAAATTCAGCTTTCAAATGATTTTACTTGTTTATTGCAAATTCGGATAATTTCGGTATTTGTCATTCCAAACAATTAACGCCATCGATGTGTCGTTACATTTTTGTCTCTTTTTTTATGTTCTTTATTCGAGGAAATGTATAACATAATGATTAATATAAACGATCGACTAGTCCAATTAGTGTCTTAGACATGGTTCCTGTAAGTCATACCGCTGCCCAATTTTTCACGAAAAAAAAAAAGAAAAACAAAAGAAAAAGTCGTATGTATAAATCGTTTCTGTAATTTTTAGTTTTCCGTACTTTCTATTGTAGTTAGGTTTTCGATCCCGTCTCCAACTTTTTTATTACCGATGTTTGTATACATTCGACAGGAAAATTTTCTCACTATGATATACAAAGTACATTATATAGTGTATAGAAATATCCTTGTGTATATAACGAAGAGGAAGAAAAGGAAAAATAAAACTGTAATATATGTGGATAATATTAATGATTATAAATCTTACGAAGCTAAAGGCAATAAATAAAATGTCTCCAAACTGTCATAGTATCTGCGAACAATTCTTGTTTAACGTTCCCACGTGATCTTCGAGATTTTCATTCAGTATGTACCGAGGCCTTCAATTATCTACAATTACTCTTTACATTATTTTTATTACTTTTTTTTTTTGCACTATTACTTCATCCTTATTTTAGCATGTGCATGATTTCTAAATGGACTAACCACCATTCTCAATGGACACAATGGACTAAGCAAATATCAATTTTTTCTCTTTATAAAGCGTAGTTTTCTTGTTCGTAAAAATGTTCAATGTGCTCGATGCTTTCTGTTTTTTTTTTGTTTCATAATCATTGCACAGATTCTCCATTATTATGAATGTCTTTAGAGAACAATCGGAAGTCTCAAATCATAAAAATTATCGTATTAATGCTACTTGTAAAAAGAGAAAAAAAAATATACAATTTTGCATATTGCATTCATTATTTATTGTTGCTCACAGCTCGAAGCATAAGATGCTTCGTCTTCGTGTGAGGCTTCGAGTAATAAATTATATCAAGTTACACATTTTTTTTTAGCTGGTTCTATGTTTTTGATAAAAAATTGTTATAACATTTCTTTGGTTCTTTCAATTTTTTCAAAAATGTCATTTTCCATAATAAAACAAGATCAATATCAAGTTTTGATACCTTCTAAAAAATTTGTATATGCTCGAACCTTGAAATTATTTGGATTGCCTCAAAAATGACTGATAATAAAATGCATCGTTTGTCGTTAAAAATTACGAAGATTCGTAAATTTATGTTTCATTGGGAATTTTTTTGTTGTATCCGAGGAAAGAGTAGCGCGAAAATCCTATCTGAATTCAGGACTCGCGGAAGACTTGGTTTCATTCTTTTTTTTTTTTTTGTAGGCGATCACGTGGTAAAAATAATAGGATTGTTGATTCTGTTGCATGCCACAGGGACGAAATGGAGACATCTTGAACGCCAATCGGTATTCAGTTGCCGATTTTATCCTGCGTGCTGTACTTAGAACTGCCTACAGAAGATGTGCAGCAAGGAGACGCCGTGTTCGTTCGTTATTCGAGCATTTCGTGGCCGATTAATTGACTCTACGTTTTAGATAAAATTATGAAAGAAGACACATATATGAATAATCGATGGAGTAACGAGAATTACGGAGCTTTTCAAGGTATTATAATTCGTCATGACAAAGATACATTATTTAATGTTTAGAAAGTGAAATTCCAATCTGAATAAGAAAACAAAAGAATACGTGGAAGTATAGAAATTTCGATCTGAGAGAAATTGTGTACGAGATCTTGAGAACACGAGTAGTTGGTCGTGAGAAAGTATCGCCGATGAGCGATGAATACGGAATGTTTATAAAACATAGTAGAATATTTGACTAAAAAGTTGTATATTGGCCAGTGTCATAACTCGAGGCCTAGATAATTTTTTGGGTAGATTCCTTCAGCCTAACAAAACTGGTACGAAACTCAATAAATTCCTAGACGACCTAACGAACAACGGTTTTTCCTACGACGAAAGGAGGCTGACCTTTTGCATTCGAGTTGTGAATACTCGAAGCAATAACTTCCCTACGATATTATCGTTATACTTTCTTCTGTAAAGAAGAGTGACGATTCTCTTTGATTTTTAAGTATTTTAAATACTGTTTAGCGCGTAGATGTGCCAAAGACTTGCATTTAAATGTATTATTACGTATTTTACGTCTCGTGTACATGTAAATATGTGGCTCGTTTGTTATACATTCTTGTTCACACTTAGAAACTTCGGTTTGAGATTAAATGCGTACATGTGACGATACGCCGTTATACACATCACTGGTCTTTCGTGCAACTGTATGGAAGAAGCTGATGAAAAAAAAAAATATCCTCGAAGCTTCCTCGTATTACGTTCGATTTGTTTTAATTATGTACGTAATTTCTGTTAGATTATGGCTTTCCTAAATATGGAAATTCACTTGGTTGTAAATACGATCCACGTAGTTTCCAGACTATTATTATTTCAACAAAAATGCGTTAGTCAATATTCTCCTTCAGCGATCAAAATCCTTTGTAAATATCCATCTTATATTTAATGATGAAAATAATAAAAACTACATGACTGAAATTTTGTCTCTTTATTCTTCTGCCTCGTTCTGCTCCTTGATAATTCCTGCATTCAAGAAAAATTAGATGCTGTTGTGAAACAGCAATTTTTACATTCTCTGTTCTCTACTACATTGGCAATTCATTTAAACAAATCTTCACACACCTTGGTCACGGATTTGAATCTGAAAAACTAATAATTTTTTTTGTGAGTATGGATTAGTCCATTACGCTCGAGTTCCTGGTTCATGTAACATTTTTTTTACAAACGAGCATAGTATTTTTACATGGTGACAAAATTCCGTCAAAATGACCTCCAAAATATTTTATGCGTACGAAAAATGTGTTGAAAATCTCAAATATTTTATTCCAAAATGTTTTTTTAAATGTTTTTAAGGTTCCAATTAAAAAGAGCGAAAAATTTTGTTGAAATAAAAATCGAAAACAAGTTTATTAATAGCTATAACAAAGACACAGAAGATACCTCAAAAATGTACACTTTCCTGGCCGAGAAAAATTTCGAGATGATACGCTACTCCATACGTTTAGATATACAATATTCTTTATAGTTTTTATAACATTGAAAAAAAAATTACAAATTTCCGAAGGAAAGAAATTTACAATTTCCCAATCACTTTTCTACTCAAATTGACAAACCATGAGATTGTTTTTTCAACTCACATATTTTTCATCGTAAAAAATGTGATGAGAATTTTTTGTAACGAACCATTTTTAATTTTTTTTCTTAGTATGCATTTTATTTTTCAAAGGGAAGTTCAGGGCGCCTTACCATTAATATCCATGCTTGCAGGCATGTATAGAGTATAAATCAGTCTAAAATGTTAGATTTGGCTTCGAAAAAATTGCGCATATGTTCTATTTAAAAGACAAATATTTTCATTATCATATCGATCGATGAATCAGCACAATCGACGGAATAATAGTGTAAGAGTGAGCGACGGCACCAAATGGTCCATTATATTAAAAATTATCAAGTCCCTTTGGCGCAGAGGATAGCGCGTTGGACTTCTAATCCAAAGGTCGTGGGTTCGATCCCCACAAGGGATGCAATACTTTTTTTTTTTCTAATTATTTACTAAAACGGTTTCTTACCATTGATTTGTTAATAACCTTAATTTTATTTACATTTCCCGCCACTGTTTTTCATATGTTTATTGAATTATATGAAAAATCATGGGGAAACGGAATCACGGAATTTCTCCTTTGAAGAATCAAACGAAATTGATACACACGAATCGAAAAAATGCACGTATAAACACTTTTTTTTTTTATGCTGAGTGACAACAATATAATTTGATCAATTTGTTTAAGTATTCATGAAACGATTTTATATAAAAAATAGTAAAAATAGAGATATGCTGTTTTTGATAAATAATCTAATATAAAATTTCATTTCAAACGGAAAAAAGTACTATTAACAGATTTGTAATAGCAATAATCATATCATGGCCACTTTTTTCAACATCGTGTGAAAAAAAAATTAATATAACGGTGAAAAATAAAGGAATCCATTGCTTCAATCTCGTATTTTTCGTTCAGTTTATTCATATTCGCTTATGAGCTGAGCCATCTGTGTCCGATCATGCGTGTGAGGATGTACATAACCTTGTAATCGCTGATAACGCGTGACGCGCGAAAGCAGCACGCGAAAGCATCGTTTGGCTTCAAGGTTATGCGGCCGAGCTCGATTGCGAGTTTCGATATATGCCACTCAATACACCTGTATCAAAACGAATTGAAAAATAAAATTCATGAAAGATCCGCAAAATTATGCATACATGTGCTCTCCCGTACCAATTTATTCACGCATTATTTTTTCTCCTGATTTCACCTACAACGAGAAAAATGTTTGAGAATTTTTCGTACTTCACCGACATGATACTAGAATTGAAATGAAAATTTTTTAATCATGATAAACGGTGCTCTACCTGGCAAAATAACTTACGCGTAGATCAAAATGAGGAAGATTCATTTCCCGATAGAAGATGATTCGAGTTGTTCTCGTAATTTATTTCAAAATATAACTTGACGTTTTTCATGGACGAGATTTATCACCAAATCTAAGTTCGAAATATCGACAGCCTAAGCAGCTCGTAAAAATGACCGTTTTATGGCAATACAAGATTTTATATATTTTTTTTTTTCGATATAATTTCATCTATGGATATAATATATATTCTAATTCGATATTTTATAAGTATATAAATATACTTATGTATACATACGTGGTACTAATATGTAAGTAGATATATGTAAACTCATGTTACAATATATTAACCGCAATTTCATAATATAATCGCAAAAAATAACATCCCATAGTTATATATTAATCCTATTATCAAATTTTCTGGCCCCGAACTCTACTTCGGAGAAAATATAATTATGCCATTGTTTCTTTAGCACGAAGGTTTTCGCGTTATGTCGTAACGGAGTTCAATTATTCACCATTCTTTCGCGTTTTTCGACATGATGAAGTCGTATTTGTTAAATATTTATTCGTAAAAACTTAAGTAAACGACAAGTTTCGAATAAATAGAAAAATGACTGTATATTTTCGAGGTTAATGTCGGTAGAGATGAACAAATGTTTCGTTTCTAAAAAATTGCGCGATGAATATCGAGTCAATGAATGATATTATTATTCATAAGAATTTGATGTGAACAACGCGCGGTAGAGATTTGGAAAAATGTTGGATGAAAAATAAGCATGTGTTCGTCCATCGTCACCTCTGATCTTCTCATGAATCTGTATAAATTAATAAGATGCGTCCAGTACTTCAATTTATTGTATGAAATGCGAAATGCACGTAGAACGACGATGGCGCGACGACAGAAGCCCAACAGAAGTAAAATATGGATGACAAATGAATGAAAAACTCTTGACAGCTTTGTAAAACTGATTCGATGGGGACGCACTGCGTTTCGATGCCACTATGACAGACGAAAAGATGTGACGACTTCGACAAGAAAAAGTAGAGATAATTGTACATGTGTATTCGACAAAAGATGGGAGAATTTTTCATATACTCGTAATGTTTTCATTGTTAAGTTTTTCGATTTTGTAGCACAATATCAGGTGTAGTAGTAATAAATACAGCTATATAGCAGAGAGTTGAGAGTTGGAATTTTCAATTACACTACGAAAGTGTCGCTTCGTTGAGACAAAAGTATCGCAAGACCAGTTTTAGCGAGGTTATGTTAAAACGTTTCGTGCGCTATTTTATTTAGATCGTTTTCTTTCGCCGCCAGCTGTCGCGTTCTTCATCAAGGGGTGCCGGTGAAAAGGGTAGGGGGGGGGGGGGGGACTTGGACAATAGAAAATGATGTAAATCGAAGATGAGACGATGTCAACGACGCAGACCACGATCGACGGTGCTGCTTAACGCCGTATATCATATACACAACTAAAAGCTAACATAATAAGGCGTTTTTTGTCATCCCTTAATAAAAAGTTCATGGATTCTCCTCATTTTATTCGTGCTGTGATTGGTCGCTGGATGACAGCCAACTATATGTTGTACTTTCACCCAATCTTTTCAAAAATTTTTTTTTTGAAAACTTTTTTTTTCAAAAATTTTTTTTTTCAAAAATTATTTTTTTCGAAAATTTTTTTTTCAAAAATTTTTTTTTTCAAAAATTTTTTTTTCGAAAATTTTTTTTTCAAAAATTTTTTTTTTCAAAAATTTTTTTTTCGAAAATTTTTTTTTTTTCAAATTTAAAAAAAAAAAATTTTTTTTTTCAAAATTTTTTTTTTCAATCCAAAAAATTTTTGGAAATCCCAAGAAACGCTGCCACCTGCTCAGCGATTGATATGCAACCGGTACATGACTAAACGGTCACCCAACTAAGAATTCACCACATTTTAGGCTGCTCAATTTTGGTGATATATTCACGTCATTGTTCGGTTAATCGTGGAAAAGTTCACGTTGATGAAAAGTCACGAGTTTCACAGTTCCCGCGAGAATTTATTGAGTGACAGCTGTGTCACATGTACGTATGTCGATAACAAACTAATATAGTTTGAATATTGTGTGTCCACGCAGTGGTAAGGATTGAAGCTGTGTTTTTTTGCTGCTACAAATGTAAGTTGTTATAATGATCAGTGCTTTTTACCACTTTTGGTGTTTTGATATTTACGCTGGTACGCAATTACACATTACGCGTGAAAGTTTATTGTGTAATTTATTCCAAATATTCATGAATAAGAGCCTCGGGCCAGCAGAAGACAGAGCTGTCAATGTACTTGTCCCGAGACTCTACCGAGTCTCTTGATGCTCTGCTAGCTTAAGCTACATATGATCAAAGAAATAAGAAAGGGCCGGGGCTATTAAGCCTCAATCTATGAACGTTTCTTAGGCACCCTAATTCCGTGAACCAGGGTCACTGTTTTCTTCGCGATATCACACCCGCAATTATAATTTTTTTCATCAAAGATCAAGCAATGTGCGAAGAACACGTTTCTTTTGAGTGACGACAACAACCATGGTTCACGGGTTGAGAGTTAACTGCTCTTTTCTAATTTCTTGCGAGTTTATATGAGGTATTCCACGTCAAACCGGCGGACTTTTTCCCTGCCCCTCGCCGATTTGGTTAATTATTTTTTATATGATTATATGAAGTCTAAAAGGCATTTCGGCATTTTTTGAATTCTTCCAACGTTATTAGCCGATTAACGCACAGAAAAAATCGTACTTCCACTACGGGTAGTAGCTTAAAGTGTTTGGCATATAATCAGCGATTTTTAGGAATTTTTTCAGATTTTTAAAATGGGGCTTTTTTTTGGACTTTTTTGGATTTTTTTTTTTTTTTTTTTTCAAAAATGACTTCAGAAAAATCTGAAAAAATTCCAGGGTGTCTTTTGGACTTCATATAATCATATAAAAAATAATTAACCAAATCGGCGAGGGGCAGGGAAAAAGTCCGCCGGTTTGACGTGGAATACCTCATATACATTTTTTTGGGCTGTTGATTGAAAATAGTAAATATTTTCAATTTCCATTTTAGATTATCGCGGTTCCTCATTGCAGATGATGATGATGATGGTGATGGTGATGACAAATTGAATTGAATTGGATTAAACTGACATTGGATTGATTTGAATTGAGTTGAATCGATTGAACTGAATTGTAAATGATTGGCTATTAAATCTTGTCTTACGTGATTCGCGATATTTGAGTTTAAAGAAATATATACATAATAACGAAAATATAAATATTGAATGCGCCGCAGCGGTAAGCAAAAAGATCGCGCGCGTCAGCGCGTGTATTTTACCTAGTATTATAAAAAAAAATATCGAGCATACAAATTTACGCAAAGACGCAGGGGGGAAGAGGAGCTCGTGCTTTGCCACTATATTTCTCGTTCGCTGTGTCAACCGATTCTGTCGCCACAGGACTTTTTATATGCGGCAATACACGATACTAATGTACTATAATAAAGATAATGTATATATTTATATATATTTATAAGGATCGTGGAAACATATACATATATATGAATTTATATATGCACATGTGTAACGCACGAGAAGAGTCTCACCACTATCATTCAATGTACAAAAGAGGGAGAGGTATTATTTATCGCGTGCATGCGATCGAGCCATATTTTCTTATTCAGAGGGCTCGCTGTCATAGATATATACGTGTGTCTCACATTGGTGCGGTACAATTGAGACAACAATTAATAAACTATTTTTTGTTGGTTTTTTTTTGTTATCATTTAATTTCGCAACTCGCATTAACGGGGAAGAAAGAATGCGGATAAATATCATCGTGTGTTCATGTGTGTGTAGTTCGTGAGTGTGGTGTGAAGCGGATCGAGGTCATCCCGAGGGCGCGAGTTGCTCCTTTTTTTTTTATTAAAGCTTTTTTGTTCCCTCCCCCCTGCCGAACATAGGCGGACAAAAAAATTAACGCAATGCGACGATAAGCTCATGTGCTTCGATTGTTTTTTTGTTTTTTTTTTTCTTTTTTTTTCACTATATACTAATACATATTGCCAGCCAGATTTGCATAATCGATAGCCCTCGCAGTTCACTTGCGGACGCATCGCGAAGCTTTCGTAGGCCATATTTTCCTTTTTCTTCGTCAAAGGCAACGCAAAACGGGAGACGGGAAAATTTCATCGAGCGTTACACAAGAGATGTACAAAGATGTTTCGAACCGATGCAAGGCAGCGCAGGAATAATAAAAATAGTAATGATCATAATAATAACAATAATGATAATGTCGATGCTCCCGAATTCTCAAGCGCAGAGGGCGTACGAATGCAGAAATTCGTTCATAATGAATATTTATCATGACAAAATGAGTCATAAATAATGTTTTTGCGAATATCTAAAAATTACATGATCGACTTGTCACACGAATCGTTTGGAATTGATACATTTTTTTTTTTTTTTTTAAACCGATTATTTCAATCGAGTCGTCGAATATTTTAGTCCCTTGTTATATCCCGCTGGGAAAGTACATTTGAACATATTTCCATGGGGTCAATGTGACTATCTATACATATACTCGTATGATAAACTTTGTTGGAACATGATTCAATTGGTGATCAAAGCGCAGGATGACAAAAAATGGCAGCTCACAATCCAGTCGTTTTTCGTATTTTTCTTTTTTTTTTTTTTCAAATTTCAAATATGTCAATTTTTTAATGCTATTTCTAAAAGACGTTTGAGAGAAAGTCATCGTTTTTTAGAGCCATATATTTGCAGATATATATCGAACTCCCTTTTCATACACAGGAGCGCTCCCGATTCAAGGGGCTTTTTTTCGAACTACAGGTAATTTGTACAAGCGACACTTTTGCGATATTCTCAACACATCTCATGCTAAGAAAAGTGTCCGATAGGATTGGTGAAACAGGCAGAAAAATTTCTCTCAGAATATGAAAAAAAAAATAGTTCAAAACATGACATCATATTTAAAAAAAGAAACAAAAAAGTGCAACAAAAAGTTTATGGCGACTCGGAATGAGTATGAGATTTTCGTCGCCAGACGTCGCGCTGACCGCGGCTACCTTTACCAGAACCGCAACTCCATTAAATCGGAAGTCGTAGTCAGAATTAAAATTAAAAAAACAAAGAGACGGAAGAGAAAAGCTAAGTGTGGATTCATGGATCGATGTAAGTCGTGTGTAACGACGAAATGGACGAACGAATTAATCAATCGTATATATATAGATATATTCATACACATATATACGGGAATTAAATCCAGATCATCGTGTCGCAAACATCATACCTTCGTTACACTCTGAATAGACATATGTGAATGCTCGTTAAATTCATATTACAAAACGTTGTACGTCATACAGTTATTTTTCGTAAAGCCTCATCGGCGGTCATTTTTTTCACTCTCCCTCTCTCACTTTCTTTTTCCATTGAGCTCTTTCGACCTAACAATGCATATTTATATATAGATATATATAATTCCCGACACACAAGAAAATGCGTTGCTAAACCGCTCAATAATTTCACGATCTCTCACTCCCTCGCTCTTTCTATCTCTCTCTCTCTCTCCGTGTCGCTTATTCTCTTTATTCCTCTCTCGCCCCCGGCTTCCAAGTGGTGTGTGTCTTTGTGTGAGTGTGTACATGCGAGGCGGAGCACGCGCGCGCGAGGCTCAACAAATTAAAAACGTAAAAACATTAACAATATTATAATAATTAATTTTCTTATCGAAGATGTATAATGTGTGATGGCAGTCTTGAGTCCTGGAAAGATGCTGTGATTGTATAGCTCTCGGCTTTCTTTCATTTTTTCTTCAGGTCCTTCGATTCGATCACTCATTGTTTTGCTTCATTTTCTCGTGTATGCTCGTTCACATTTGTTTGTTTTTTTTTTTTTTTTCTATTATCTCCAAACTCGAATGAAATTTGTTCGCGCTTCTTCGCTCACGATAATCTCTTTCATTTGCGGCGATTTGTGCAAAAACTGAAAGATAAACAACAAAAATGTTTTATCAGTAAAGAATTAAAGCAATTGAACTGTCACTATTCATTTTCAGCCATTTTTTCCACCATTGATTCAAAATTTTTATAACACCGAAATGAAAATCGAGAAATATTTGTTTGAACACGAAATATTCATTATTATTTATTATTAATGTAATATTTGCCATGCTCGCCGTTAATATTCATTACAGCACATTACATAACCAAAAGTATGTAGCACCCGATTGAAAAATAATTGCGTTGTCGAATTCGGCCGCTAGGCAGCGTACGAGTTCTTTACACCGAGTATTTACTGTTTTCTTCTTTATCAAAGATGGCGCTGTAGTGGCTGATTGCAAAAATTCGGTGGGATTGAAAAAAATTCTGAAAATTCTTCAATTACGAGCTAATGTTATACCAGTTACGTACCCTATTTTGCGGAACACCTACGCCTCGATTGGCTTCTTCTTTTCCTTTTTCTTCTTCAGGAAAGACGGTGTTCTCAGACCCTTCTTCTTCTTCTTTTCCTTTTTAGGCGATTCCTCGCTGACGCTCACATCCTGCGACATCGAACCCTTAACACGGAAGTTCTCAAATACAAAACTATACGTATAGTTAGACACGGACATGCACCATTAGATAGTTCGACGATCGTTACATTTTATTGCATTGTCATTGCCTATAAATGCCATAAATATATTTGTTCGTGAAAACTATTATTTGAGGTTTGCTTCTATTTGAAATCGATCTTTTTTGAGGTTAAGTTGCAAAAAAATTGTTACTAAAATCGCCGAGAAAGAAACAATCTAAGATAAACTTTCTATAACAATTGAGAAATCTTAAATTTTCACGTCACTAAAATCAATCACAATCTATTTTTTTAAAATAAAACTTGCTTTACTCCCATTTTTTTCCTTTCAAGTGTTCCAGAAAATCAACCACTTAGAAAATTCTTTCGGTACCAATTAAGCCGCAGGTTTTTAGGAACCAAAAACAAGCTATACTCAAATAATAATATAACAATAAATGGAGCATTAACAAACCTCTTTGCTGCTCTGAGAAAAGGTGCTATGATGAGCATCAGAGTGATCGCCATTTACCGTGTTCTCTCCTAAAACAAAAACGCCCAATAATGCCAGACTCGTTCGGAGCCATGTTTTTTTTTCTTTTTTTTTATATTATCTAAGCATAAAACTGATGGTAACGAATAATCGTCGACCGAGAGTTTCCGTCGATAACAAAAAACAGATGCGAAAAAACGAGACATTGAACCAAAAACAGCTTACCTCAGCAAATAGTGTTAGTCGTTTTTTAGTTTGTTACTGTAGTAGAAAAATATGGTAATTGATGGAATGAAGTAACACAAAAGCGAAACGCATTTATTAATACATGCGTTATTGAAGCACATTTGGGGTATTGAAGTGAAATTACATTCTCAGGAAGTGCAATCTAGTAAGACAAAATGTAATGGCGACCGACCGTCGATAATAATAGATTAGATATAAAAATTGAATGAAAAAAAAAAAAAAATTAAACCTAGAAAATAGTACGAATTTTCAATCTATGTATCGATGAATAAAATTGCCATTACATCTTTTACAAAATCATTAATAAATCCTCAACTTACAATGAAATTCTTTTAAAGCACATCGATCGATGAAGAGCTTTAGCATATGAAACAGTGAAGTTTATGAATCGAACGTTAGAGTGTCTGAAAAAGCCTCTAACAGCGAAACACCAATTGATTCAACTTCAGCCGATTTCTTATGCAACAGTTAAATGTTAATATGAATTTTCGCGTATCATCAATCGGATAAAATTGAATATTCGGTCTAGCAAAATCGGCTAATAATTCAAAATCCATTAACTAAATTATCAAAATAATTCTTTATCGTTGAATCAATTACTTTTTCGGTTTATCCACAAGCTTAGTAGGTGAAAAAAAAAACTTCGTCGAGCGTGCCGGAGTTTGAGATTAACGCTTCATGCAATAAAAAGTGCGACGAGTAAGGGAAAAAAAATAATGAAAAACATAAAGAAAAAAAAGTATTATTCGCGTTCCGAGGGCAATTCGCTGTGGCTCGAAATTGTATCTGTAAGATTGATATTTGAAACGACTCTGTAGAGGCTCGTTTCTTCGTATCGTGGGAGGGATTTCAAAGGTGAAGTACAAAGAGGCCACAGAGGGGGACTGATCGTAGCAGCGGCTTCGGTGGTTGGAACTTCGCGGCAACCGTCTCGTTCCCGATTAACAGAAAGTTCTTTCTCGAGTTTGACAAATTCGTTGGTATCATGTGAGCAGGAAAGACAATCGATTCCTGCGAGAATTTGTGAATCTGTCGATTCAATGGAAACGTTGTGCGGACAATATCGAGCCGGATCTTGTTCGATCGGTTCTTTCTCGTTTATTACCTCAGTAACAGTGTCACACTGAAAGCTCGTTTGGATATTTTGAGAAAGGAGATTCGTCGTCGTTGAGATATCGGCGTAATTCGCTGTTGTATCGAAAGCTTCGTCGTTTTCAATGCCTGACGAGGTCTGGCGAGTATCATCGTTGCTGCTCGACACGTCGGCGTTGTAAGTGCTACAGTAGAGACTCCCGCTTGCCGCGTCTTCGCTCCGATCCGAAAGCGTATAAGTATTGTTCCAAAACTCGTCACCAGTATCGTTGCAACCGTCTTCGACATCGGTATTGTTTTCTCCGTCCTCGAGGATCACCTCCAAGCCATGTTTCTGCTGGAAATCCTCGGCAATCTCTTCAGAATTCTCCTCGGGTATGGAATTCAGAGGGTCCAGCAAATCACGAACAACACCATCAGCGTCATCGTTCTCATCCGGATTGTCCTCTTCGTTATCTCGATCTGCCGGGCCGATGTATTCGATGATACAAAAATGCGAATTGTTCTTACGAAGCGTCCGAGATCGAGGAGACTCGACGATCACCAGGCGTCCATCCTTTTCTTTACTGCTGTCAGATTTCGTATCGTTTTCCGTTGACTCGGAAGTCGTAAACTCTTGACGTTCCGGTGACATCAAAGAAGGTTCTTCGTTATCGCCGAACCGAGATCCTGCGACTTCGGTATCATTCTTCCACGGATCGCTATCGTACAGGTCTTTCTTATTTCCTGCTTCGTTGAAGCCTGTCTCGATTGCCAAATTCAATTCCAAACTATTATCCGTTTGATTGCGACGAGCAAGGCTATGAAACTCGAGGACTACTTGGCTCGTTTCATTTTCCTTGTTCGAATCAGTGCTTGTACGATTCATCTCTTTAACGATACCGATATTCGTAGATTCTTTGACCTTTTTCGAGTGAAAAATGCCTCGTTTTTTATCGCTAAATTTGTCGATTATATGATGAACAACTTCATCGATAACAATGAGACTGGCGCTACTGTTGCTGCTGCTACTGCGATCATGAGTATTCTTCTCTTCGTTTTCACTCGACAAGACAGAATCATCGATCGTTTCGGTTATTTGAAGCTCCGAATTATTGTTCGTCGAGTCCAGCTCGAGTCTCTGAGCAATGATCTCCTGCGCAGCGCCAAGAAGAACCTTCTTATCGTGATCTCCGATAGATTCGACGCCCCCAAGGGACTCTGGAACGATTTTGTCGAGTGACGAAACCGCTTCGATCACGTCATCAACTATATTTGCTGCACAAACGTACAGTTCCCGGATATCAAGATGCGCGATTATCTCATTTGCCGAACTGCTCAAATCCTTTTCAAAAGATTCAGCGTTGTTCTCGTCGTCATCGACATCGAGCTCGTCTACCGTACGTATCCGAGTCTCGTCATTTTCCAAGCTTCCGCTCGAGGCTCGTTGTGCTCTCTCATCCTCCGAATTCCATCCTTCTTCGCTAGGCTCGACCGACCAATCGAACACGTCCATTGACTCACTCAGATTCTTCGACGGGTTTTCCGATCCCGTAGTCACTGTCATCAAAGCGCCAGTATTCTCCAACTTGGTGATGAAATCGTCGTGCCACACGATTTCATTGTCCCCGACTTTCAAGTCGGGGCTAATTTTCAAATTAGTCCCTGGAGAAGTTGGAGTTGTGACTAAGCTAACTTCCTTCATTTCCTCCTCGATAGAGACATCTGGTGGGGTTAAAGTGTAAAATTTTTTTAATTTGGTCTGATCGAGGTTGTATTTTATTGAGAAATCCGTTTTCGGTAACGATTTCATTACGATTTTCGAAGGTTCGATATTTTCATTTATTCCACTAATTATTTGGGCTACGCTGTCTTGATGAATTAACGGTTTCGCTGGTAGGCGAGATAACGTTTGAATATTGTCAATAGTCTCGTCGTATTCGTCGTTGTTACTCTCAAATTGGATCTCCTCTAACAACGGCGCTTCTTCTTCTTCTTCCTCTTCCTCTTCTTCTTCTTTATTTCTGGTTTGGATCACAAAATTTTCATCATTTTTCGTAATTACCAGGTCGTTAACCATATCGGGAGGATCCTTAATTTCTGTCTTGTCAGTTTGGACCTCATGGGTCATCAAATTTCCATTTTCATCCGATTCGTTCGCTTCATCAGCGCTCGGAGATATCCATTCTTCCGATGGATACCAGGCGGTTTCATCGATATTACCGTTCGATATGTCCCCAGGATCGATAACCATTGTCGAAGGGTAGGCTGTCTCGGAAGCTCCAAAATAATTGTTTTTGTAGTTCAACGCTGTGATCCACGATGCGTTGTTGTCGATTTGATCGGCTGGCTCGAAATAAATAGTATCGACGAAATCTGGTCTCGGAGTTTTTTCAATCCGACATTCGACCTCTTTTTTATCTTTATTCGAATCGATCGTCGAGCTGGTCAGTTGTTCTCCAGCCCTATCAGGATGTAACGTAATTGGCGAATCGTCATGATGGGCATTCGAAGTTACGTTGGAAGCATTTGAAAATTTTTCGATAATGCTTTTTACATAGCCAGAAGAAGTCAGACTTTCGGACAAATAATCATTCGGACGTTTGGAGTAATCGTTCGACGAGGAAAACCGTGCGATCGCTTCGGCAAGTTTTTCCGACAATTTTCTCTTCCCATGATGTCCTAAATTCGTGCCTCTCCGGTCGCACGATTCGTTGAAAAAAGCTTTCTTCAATCCGGATATACGAAGTCCCGAATTTCCGTAATTTTCACGGTCTCTTGAAAAATCAGCGCCACCCTCGATTCCAAAAGCAGTATCGATTTTTGCGCTCTCTTCTCTGCCGAATCCAACACGAGTGAAAGAAGACAACGAACTCAGATCGTTACTCGTGACGACCTGCATTTTCTCCGCGATCGTTGTACATCTCGCAATCGTCAACCGAAGCACATCGTACTGCAGCAGTTGAATCGATTGCCAGTCTAATATCTCTTCTCCATAAACGCTGCCACAACTGCTCGTTAATAAATCTGCAAGCAGTATATTGTCCAAAAAAACACTAAACTGTGAATATGAACACACCCGATAAAGATCGACAGAAGTTTGACACGCGCGAACACAACCGTCCATACACTTTTATTTTTCCTCTCTCTTTTTTTTTCTCCCTGTTTGTCTCTCCCACCTCGCCTCTCCTCATTCTCATTACTGCGTCCACGTTGCGTCATACACCTGACGTTTTTCAATGCAGCAACGACGAATCTATGTTAATGTATTTAATTAGCCGAAAAATTGGGCCTCGTGCAGTGCAATTGACAAATTGCGGGTGTGCAATATTAATGACAATGAAGACAAGCAAGGTGCGAGGGATTTACACAGACGTATCAACCACAGGTATACGTTAATAATAATTCAATGCACATGATTCAATGTCGTTAATCGATTTGAACTTTTATAGAACATGAAACGATATCAATCTTGTTTTTCTGAATAATGACAAAACGTACTGGACTGAGAAACATTTAAATTCTCATAATTTGTACATTTTCTTTATGAATGATTCGATAATTTTAAACTACATTCAAATTCAATTAGCAATTTATTTTTTCATCAAGTCATTCGATAAGTGGCAAGTTCTATCACAACAGTTTGTTGAACTTTTATTGAAAAGTTCGTAATGAAAATTTACTGTCGATAAAATATTACGAAGCTTGAAATCATGATTAATCAGCGAAAATCGCTTTCAAATTTTGTGCGTTTTTTTTTTTTTTTTTTTTTTTTTTTTTTTTTTTTTTTTTTTTTTTTTTTTTAAATAAAAAGGACATAATTCAGAAAACAAAATATGGACAGTTGATGATGGAAAAAACACCAGGATGGATAGTGCAAAAAATGAACGAATTTGCTTCACCAGTCGAGAAACGATGCGAGAACATGCCATGCAAAAAAAAAAGCCATGCAAACATCTAAAAAAATATATAAATACCTCGTCTGTGACTGGTATGGTCGTTGTTCCTTGATTCGATAGCCGATCGTCTCATCTCATTGAGAAATTGGCTGGTGGCGTCTTGAGCTGAACATTGAGAACAGGACACGAGACGTGTGACAAACGTGCAAAAATTATATCGAGATGAAATTCAGAATGGAAAAAAATAAATTCAAAAAATAATTGAAGGTTTGAAGGAAATGTGCGAACCAAAAATTAATGTGAGGGTGAGATAAGAAAAGGAGGGAATCCGAAATGACTGTTTCTCACCTGTTGATACGTCCCTAATCGAGTTCCGCGATTCTCGAAAAGAAGTAGGTAATTTTTCCACGAATTGGGTCGTTGCAACGGCTGTGCATAGTGCATGCAATTTTATTCGTTCGACCGTAGTAGACACCAACGCGCGAGCATGCAACGATTTTTTTCAAAGTATAACAAAGTGTGGTGATAAAAGTATTTTTAGATTGTTTTTTTTTTCGTTCCTTTAATCCTATAATCACCACAACGACGTATCGACTAACGAGCATTGGAATAACATGCCATTCGAGAGTTGTGTTACATGCGGTCAATAGGAGCTTATTATAAACTGGAGAAATGAAATTCTTACCGTCGCTCAATACCATTTCTGGTTGACTTGGAACAGGCACTTGTTTCGTTTCTATCCGCAATACCCGAGGTTCTGAAACATCATTTCAATAACAATAAATGACTTTTATTCATTTTTCAACTTTTTTATCATGGAAAAAAATCAATTTTTAACAATTATTACACAGAGAAAAAAAAATGGTTGATTCAATAAAAATTGATGTTATTGGAAGAGTTTTGTCAATTGAAATGCACATTTCTTTGGCAGAATGAACGTGCAGTCTGATAAAAAATTTATGTGTTCGTTCAATGGTTTATGACATTATGATGATCATATATTTTATTGGCACTCCGTAATGAGGGATTTTGTTGTTCCAATAACGTTTTTTTCTCAGTGTATGAAGTATAAAAATAACTATTATGAAAAAATGTACCATCTCTGCTCTCTTCTTCGGTCTCCGAGGTGACGGAAATTGGGGACTGAACGGGACTTTTGGCAGTGCTAGATTCATGAGTCGCACGACTAACATTGAACGATGACAAAGCTTCCGATTCGGACTGCGACTCGTCGTCTGTAATGAAACGTGTTTTGAATGGTAAATACAAAAATTGTATAACCGTGAAATTAAGGACTATAGATCATTCGAAAAACTCACATGGATCTCCCTTGTGTTTGCGTTCAACTTCTTTTTTGTATTGGTCAAGTTCCTGATCGGTTATCGCGTCAAAGGGATTTTTCGCGTATGGAGTTTTGTATACCATTGCGTTGTGCTGAAATCCTCGTTGTATTATTCCTTTGCTGGCTGCACCTACGAGCACCACTTGTTCTCCCGTTCCGCTAATAGTCGCGTCCTGTTTTACAAAAAGCATTTAGTAAATAATTATTCAAAAAAACAAAAATAAAAAACTTATGAACGAATCAACGATTTTTAGGTCCGAGTGCCTGTTGAAAAAGTCATTGTCTTTACACATAAAAAAATAACTTGAATCTATGCGTTTATCTTCCAGGTATTTACGTATGGAAATGTTTTTTCTTTTGTGTTGTTTATAATTAATATTTTACATATGAAAATGCAACATGACCTTGTACAAATATTATTTCCATAATTAAAAGAAAATGAAAAATACACCAAGAACATAAATTTGTTGATTCAACGATGTTTTCGCCATGACGAAAAATGTTAATTTGAGCCTGCCATTTGACTGTTTGGATCAACCAAATTTTTGTTGAGACAAAGAATTTCATTTTGTTCGCCACAATTTTTTGTTTCGACAAATATTTTGTTGAATCAACACATTTTTTTCTCAGTATAAATGAATGATGTATCGTTTGACTGACCTGCATCTTTTTCGCTTCTTCCCAGGATACTCCTTCAAGAATATGAGACTGAGGGCCCGCTGATATTTTGTCAGCCCTGCGATAATCTTTAATCTGCGCGAGACGTTGACAAAAACAACGATGACAATACATAGAAAAAGAATCAGGAGAATACGAACATGAAGGAAATCGAGTGATCAATTGAAATTCACTGTACTCACCTGTTGTTGCAATTGTTTAAATTCTTTCGGGTTGGTGTTCTTCGGTACAAATTGTAGGGCACCATCGATCTTGACCGGTGTACTGCTGTGCGTCGGCGATCCATCAGACACCCACTGCACACAAAACCAGATCGTTAGATGCGACCCAAACAACGTGGGGAAATTTATTGAACAGCGAAGAGCTAAGCGATTTTGATAGGGATGAATTTTAGTATTTATTTTAATTGCATTTGATTCGCCCACCCATGGATATGACACGTGTCTGTCTCTCTCCATGCTCCATTTTCACGCTCTTTCTTCTCACTCTCTCACACTTTTACTCTGCCGATTCATCCATCTATCCGTCCACTATGATTGTTCTTCAAAATCCTTGAAAGGAAATTTGTTTTTATTCATTTTTCATTACGTTGCCATTAATCTGAATTTTTTAATTCATTGCAAACGTTTATACTTTATCATTATAAAATAAATTTTTACGTTTATATTTTTTCCCCACGAAAATCGATATTATCACGAAATGAAAGAAAAGAAAATCATGAAAAAATCGATAATCGAGGTGATTCAGGGGTCGGGCTACACCGGTCTGGTTTTGTTGCAGCAGTGGATGTTTTGACGTACGCGAGAGATCGTAGTACGACGGATATCGATTGTCACGGCTCTTTGACAATCAACGACAGACATTCACACATTCATTCACGCTCCCTTATCGTCATTGGCACGATAAGAGACTCGTATCAGTCTCGGAATCTCCATGTTACTCTTTCTTTCATTTTTTTTTCTTCTTTTTTCTAGTTCAACAAAATCCAAGCGATCGTGAGATCGTGCGACTAATCATCGCGAGCAATAAATCCTTTCATTCACCCTTTCGAGAATGATCTACGGTCGTGTTGACGAACGATCCTTAAACTCAAACTTCTGACGCGGTGTCCAGTTAAATATTTCTACAGATAGATCGATGAATATGAACGAAAATAATTTGTTTCCCAAAAATTTTCAGGATAAAAATTGATTAAAAAAAATTAACGACGCCTCGCCAAAAACCTTTCGAATTTTCGTAACGTCAATAAAAAACTAAAAACACTGGACGCCGTGTCATAGAAAAATGTTAAGAAACAAATAGGACCATCCCCTAAACGCGTCATGCAATGAGAAACATTAATCGTTGCGAAAGCATCAGTGGTTCGTCGTCGATAATGAAATTGCGTAAGGTTAACGAGAGTGATTATGACGAAGCTGCGAAATACTGAAAAAATTATCGGAAATGATATAATGAAATATATATGTGTCAACTTAGACCAATATTGAAATCCGGACATAGGTATGTCGATTTTCTTATTACCTCCTCAGCGCTCTGATCCACCCACTATAAACGAGAACAAGCAAACAAAAACAATGCGTCGGATTAGATTCGCTATTCGGACGAATTAAGAACGAGAAAAGAAAACCATTTTTTTTTTCTTTCTTTTCGGGTGTTTCGTTTGTGTTATAGCAGCAACGAGTCAAGTTCTATTAGAATTTCGATGTGTACGACATTGTAAAATAAAAAAAATCGTCTACACTAAACTGAAAATAATTAATTCTCAAGTAATCTGTTAGTTGAGAAGTTGCGTCACTAAATGTAGGCTTTTTCTCAAAAGTTATGAACGAACGTTGAAATTCAATGAAATTGGGACGAAAACATATTTCAAGAACGAGATTTTTCTACTGATTTTAATCCAATTGCAAAATACTCGAAATTTTGACGAAACATAACTTTTTGCTGCGATTTGCGCATGCTCGACTCACGTACTCAAACATCAGTTATATTTGAAAACTTCAAAGCATAATATGATTTAAGAAAAAAAAAAAAAAAAAAAAATTCATTCAACATGAAATCAAAAGGTCGAAGAAAAAAATAGTGATTTTGAGTGAATATTGAAATAGTAGAAATTTAGTTTCCGATAGGAGGATCAAATTCGGTTTATTTGCACCTGCACAAGCTACAGAACAACAATTCGTTGGCGCAGAGAAAAAAAAACAGAAAAAACACACACGAGGCGACTCACTCGAGTGAGAATATGAAAGGCAGACATTTTCCAAGAAACACTAGCGTGATAGCCTATGTTATTTTAGAGAGCGTACACATCGGAGAGCTTTGGATGCAACAATGCTTTCATCGCCCAAATAATGTAGCTCGCATTTCTATATACCTATATATTTGACGAAACACGTTTAAATCTCTGAACAATGAGACGCACTGTGGGGAATATATCTATATATATATATATATTTTTGTTTTTCAATGTTTATCTAGCAATTTTTTCCCGAGCTTTTGAAGCTTTTTAATAAATTTTGAGGAAGAGTGCTTCAACGATCAAAACACATAGATATCTCGATAGATTATTACATCAAAGCGTAACATTCACGAATACATTTTTTATATTTCTATATTTATGTATATTCATAACTGATTATTCGAGAAACGATTGGAAACTCATCAAAAAATCATTTGATATTTTCTAACGCGAGATACGTGCATCGCTATCTTCGAATATTAAACTTATGTATATATGTATACGTTATAGACTTGACTTGCCACCGGAATCTCGATCGCGCCGAGACCGGTTTCGACAAATAAAAATATTCGTTATATCAAAAAAAGCGTGCTCGTCATTAGGAACGCTTCGTGGAGCAGTTTATTCGATTGGAAAAACAATTAAATATTCAAAATTTGTAATTGGATGTACAATAAATGCATATAGTTATTTGCGAATCTTTCGACTTTCCGTTTCACTGAATAATGTATGCTAGTTGACTTTATTGAAATTCTGTAATGACGGACCTTTTACTTTAAGGACTGATCATTATTGACGCTAAACAAATTTATTTATCAGTGATTTCGCCCTTTCTTTATTTGTTCGTTCGACTCGTTTATTATCTAACGCACCACGATACTATACTTAATAATCTCTCGTTGTGGAATGTTGATTAATGATAAAATGGCTTGCTTCATCGCATGTCGCTGACTAATCGCCAGAAAAGTGGGCTATTAATCTTGGATTGTACATTACTAAAAAAAACTGATCGCGAAAGCTATTTACGATCGTTATTATATTGACTTGATCGATTTAATTCGATCTTCAAAAGAAATTATTAGTTATGATCTCTACCTTGGTGATTTTTTTCGGATCCTGCGTTCCTGTTTCTTGTATTTCGATCTTTTGATATACGTTCGGTGAGTTGAGCCAGCGTGATCTGTCTGTCCCTTTGCGACCACCTTTCCATAGTCTGAGCAAACAGAAGATAAAGTGAGAAAAAAATGTTTTTGGTTCGACAAATCTTGGATCGCATTAGTCGAAATTTGATTTTTATATCTCTTTGAAACCTGTCGAAATCGAGATACAAATCTGCCACCGATCATAATAGATATGAATATAAAGAGTCAGGTAGTGCTGAGAAACTTACCCTTGTTTGTACAATTCTTCTTCCTCGAGAAGATATCCCAACGAGGATACGGCAGGAGGGACTTCAACATCGTTGCGGGGACGAGGTGGTTCACCTTTGATCAACGGATGTCTGTATATGTAACCAGTTCGGAATCCCTGAACAGAAATCATTAGAACAATAAATACAAATAAAGTATGAATAAAGAAAAAAATGAAAAATAAGTTTTAAATAAACAAAAATCCAATGAAATATCTTTAAAAAATCTGATTCTCGAACGAAGACAACGGTAATAAAGTGGAAATAGAAAATATATTTGACATAAAAATAATAATTCACTAACAGCATTGTCAAGCATTCTCATGAGAGCTTCGAATTCTGTGCCACCGATTCTCCAACGTTTTTCGAGTTTTTCAGCGAGAGGAGAAGGCTCAACGGTCGCGGCAGAAGACGCTGCACCACTGGCCGCTACCCCGAGTCCTTTTCGCGATGCTTCGTATATCGTTTTTTTCTCCTCGTCCGAAATGAGACTGAGATTTTCAAGGCCAACGGGCATTAATTTGAGCTGAGTTTCACAGGCCAATACCGTATTGTAAACATTGTAAAAAGCTTCCTCCACGGTCTCGCCGCAACAGAGCGCACCACGATTCGTAAGTAACATTACTTTATTTATCGGTCCGAGATTTCGCGTTATTTTTTCACGCTCTTCTGGCTCAAGTACGCTCTCACCCATGTATCGATGACTGCTTACTTCACCAATCACTATGCTCTCTTGGCCTAGTGGAAGAAGGCCGGATTTTAACGACGATACCTTTGGAAAAAGAATTAATTTCTCGTTTAACCATTTCGTCCTTGTTTCCTTAAACTTAGCAACACTTTCAAACATCGTGGAATTATTTCTACTCGATTCTTATTAGCAGCGAAGTTTGAAAACTTTTTATAACTCTAAACTGAATTCGTTTATTCAAATAAATACTGTAAACTGCAAATTATGGTCAATAAATTCGAAAAAATTATTTTTTTTATCCACCATCAATTTATCTATTCGTAGAAAATGATCTAAATTTATTTTGAAGTTACGAAAATTGTTCTCAACTCACGGCGGTAACAGTGGGTGTCGTAATGTGAATGATGCACTTAATGTCTGGTCTGGCAGCATGTATCGTCGAGTGTAATTGAAAACCAGTTACGTGAACACCAAAATTCGTCGTGCCCTGTTCAACGACCGTGGCTTTCATGTCGACTTTGACGAGGCTCGACGCGGTGACCTCGTGATAGAGAAGCCCATAAGGATTTACGAGAAAATGTTCTTGGTCCTGATTAAGTCGAGCTGTTATTTGACCACCGACGCCTTGAGTCCATCCATAAAGATCGAGCAACCGAAATACGGCTGCGAGTTTGCAACGAAGTATTTTTTCGCCTTTTGCGTAGCCCATGCTCTCTACACCTCGAATGTCGTTTATTGGCACGACGCAATTTGAATCTGTAAATGAATTGTCAATCAATAATTTTGTTCTACGAAAAATTTGCTCATTTTTTGGTTCAACAGAGAAAATAAAAATTGATAGCAACTTTCAATGTGACGAAATTGGAAAGTGACGACCAATTTTCTGTTTTTTTTTTTATCAAGCACAAACAATCCCAAGTTCAATATTGTAAAAATATGTACTTTTGAACACATTGGCGTTAAATCGAGCGCCTTGGGCACCCATCATTTCGGAAATTTGTTGCAACAAGCCCGAAGGTCCGGAACCATCCTTCATCTGAGTCTCGATTATCCGCTCCAACTCTTCTCGAAATAATCTCGAATTCATCATCATTTCGACTCTCTTCCTTCTCTCCATTTCTCGCATATCCTGTTAAAATGAAATGTAAAATTCGTTATTAAAGTTTTCGATAAACATGGACTATTTTAGTCCTCAAAAATAAAATCGAATCAATCATTCTGTCTCATTCAAAGCTTTTTCAGCGTTTACAAGCAGATTTGGGAACTTCTAAATGCAAAGACTTCAGGGATTTTCCAGTTTTAGGCTGAATTTTTTATTTCATCTGTTCGAAATCCGATAATTTTGTAGCAAACAAAAATTGTAGGGGCTTTTATAGTCAAAAGTTTCAAATCCCCCAAGAAATGTTCCAAGCACTTGAATAAAAACAATTGTCATGTCACCATGGAACGTTTTTCTCCGAAATATTTTTCACCGATTCTACAAAACGTTGATTACAAACGGATGCATTGCACATGCAGAATTGAAAGATTGAAAAGAATGTTTGTTTTTTTTTTTTTTTTTACCGCGTCTATATCAGCTGGTCTCATTTTACTTTTCTCCTCCTCGGTCAGGCCGTCCATTACTCCATTAGTATGTGGCTCCGAGAGCTCCTCGTGTTGACTCGTGTCGGCCATCCTCGAGGCTCCGCCAGCTGACGACCACTGAAAAACGAAAAACATCAAAATTTCAAGTTAATTTTGTTTTTTTTTTTTTTTTTTTCTTATTCCTTCACTACGATCACAATAATCGCACAAACTTTCTCTCATTATTCTATCAAGCCAAGGAAATAACCTTTCTGAACTTTTGATTCCCCCAAATCCCGTTATCCTTCAGACTTGAGATCGTTTTTTTAAATCTCTCAACGTATTTCTCAGCTTACAGTCCCGTTTCAGACTCGTTCCATTGTTTCTATTTCGGCCTCTAGTCCGTACGGAGTAACACTTTTGAAAGACAGTTCCGAACTACCGTTTTTATGTTCCAAGTTATAAACCGGAGCAGATATGAGACTCGTAATGAGAAAAAAATGATAATAGGTAGATTTTAATAAAGTTTAAGAAAATGAGTGAAATTTGTGTCAGAGATAAAAGTTTTCCAGATCCGATTGAGAAAGCTTCAACAAAGAAATCTCGTGCAGCTTAGTCATTCTCATTATTTTTCTAATCTATCATTAAACCTGATCTTTCGACATGAAATAATTGGGCTTCGTTTCAAAATGGTAAGAGGCTTCTTCCTTCAAATATGATATAAAATTTTTTTTCCAACAACTGAATGTAACGATGCAGCTTCTTTTAGAATCTTCTCAACACTTTATTTCGCCCCACATACCAAGGTCAAAAGATTCGTCGATAGATATGATGGATTTTCAAAGAAAAATAATGGGCGAAGAGGGGAGAGGTTGAGATTATTGCGAAGAAAGAAGTTCGTTCAATGATTCGTGTCGTGCAAGCCCGCCCACCCACCCGTATATGCATAATCTCGTTTCGTTCTCTCCTTTCGGGCAGACAACAACGATGGAGTTTGTAAAGATGAAGAAAGAGGGTGGGGGGTCAAGTGGCACAAATGACCTTACTCATTGAGCCTTGGACAGATAGCCTGAACGAAGTACATTGGGAAGAGAGTGCTTTTGGAGCATCTTCTCGTACTAGAAACTTCTTTACAAGAATAAAAGACTCGAGTCTGGGACATTTGTGTGCGAGCGAGAAAGATCGTACGAGAAGGAGAGATAGATAGAGTGAGATAAAACGTTGCGGATGAGGTCAGCAACGTAATCTCCGTTGAGCGAAGCAATCTCGTGAATAATGGTGAACTGGCTCGACTCGTTTTTTTTCTTTTTCAACTCTGCTGGACATTTCCTACCTAGCCAACTTTTTATTCAAAATTCCTCTCACTATTAAGGATATTCTGCGGAATAACGCAGGTACAGTCGCTCCAAATTGAACGTTTAATAGTCCGCGATTACTTACGACATAAATGGAACGTTTTTTAACCGATCAAATTTCTGTTTCCATTAATTCGAGCATTTATATTTTTAACATCTGAAATTTTTTGATGAATCATTCGGGACATAACGCGAGTGCATTATCAAGAGTTGAGTTGAAAACGTGTAAGAATGCAGGATTCTAACGCGTGCATACCTCGAAATATCAATTTGAGATTCGAGTATAGTTTGGAAAAGTTTTTACCTGAATGAATGACTCGTGAAGAATTTCTTTACAAACGACGAAAAAAAATATCTGAATTTATTTTCTGTATGAGAAAAGAAATTCGTTGAATCGATCAAATTTTTTTGTTCGCTCGCAACTAATCGTGGCGAACAAAATAAAAATTTGTTGACACAACAAAACCTTTGTTGGTTCAACGACGTTTTCGAATTTCAGTTTTTTTCCCCACGATTCGTTGTTATCCAACAAACATTTTCTTGATTCAACAAATTCGTATGAGAGCAACGACTTTTCAGGCTTTCATCTCATTGCGAAGCCCTAAAATTCTGAAGAAATAAAACTTTCAGTTGCGACTGTATACGAGCCGAAGCATTCCCAACGTAATCCTCTTGTTCGCGGAACGTTTCCCGGACAATAAAAACTGCACTTCCTCCAAGAAAGTGGAAGAAAATAGAAAAAAAAAAGAAAAATAGAAAATGGACGTCTCTACGGAGTCATTTCTAAAGTTGTTTGTAATTAGTTGGTTGACGCAGTTCGAAAAAACGAATTCGGATGAGTCATTCGTACCGGGGGCTTCGTACCACGAGTCTCATCGAAACATAAAACTGTGTGTTTACCGACGCGCCAGTGCGACGAGGACGAAAATGAAGGAGGCAAAGAAAAGGATGAAAAAAAAAAAAAAGAAAAAAAAGCTCACAAAAATGGGTGCGGAGAGCACGCACGTTTGTGGCTCAAGTTGGCAAACGTGCGAGTTATGAAAGGGTCGATTCGTATATGACATGGAAGCTTGATTCTCCGGTGTGCAGTAAAATGTCATTATTTTTAGTAAACCTCCTCCAGGACTAAAAACTTTCAAATTATTTTTTTAATTTTTCTTCATTTTTTAACGTTTATTCACCGATGAAATGCTGAAAGAAAAAAAAATGGAAAAATATTTTAACGAATTTTTCTTCCCATTCGAACGAATCGATTTCCCCGTTCAATTTTCATTGCAAAATTTTCTTATTTCTGAGAATAATGATAAGAAAAATCATAATTAATTTGCACAACTGTAATGTCACGAATGAAAGAAAAAAAAGAAGAGAAAAAGAAAAGATGAACGAAAAGACGCCTGACGCTTCCGTTCGGATACGTCGATTCGAGTCTCGTGCTACCGGCGTCAACGGGTCCGGGACATATTGATCGACCCTCCGAAGTTACCAAGCGAGACCTTTGTGAAAAAAAAAAAAAAAAAGCCTCGTGAGTCCATCCGACCAAACTATGCGCATTCCTCCTAACCTTTCACCGATCCCACGCCCGCCTCTCATTAATTACGCCATCTTGAATTACGTGCTTTCACCATTTGTATTTTTTTATTTATTTTATTTTTATTTTTATTTTTATTTTTTTTTCTATGAACGCTCGCCGACTTTCGTGAACCGCAATTATTTCCTGCTGTACAAATTCCCAGTTCCCAGCGGCGAGTGCATCGAGGCATCGAAGTCATTGAAGAATTTCTTTCTCATTTCTTGAACGTTGCGATTAATTAACGTTTGCGTTAACTTCGGAATGAAACAAAATTACCGAAGCCAGCGAGGGTGGGATGGATGAAAAAATCATAAATTTTAGATCGACGCAGTGAAGACGCGTTCAGAATTATTGGCTCGTCAAACTTCTTAAAATTTTGTCACAGCCCCGCGCAAAGTTCATTTTTCGGAAAAAAAGAGATCGATTATTTGGCAGAGAATGACGAGACTGATGACAAAAAATCGAAATGAAAAACTATCGCGACGGTTGAATAATTATCGAACGCGATGAAAATGTCGCTGTCATCATCGGGCAAATGTCAATCACGTCGTAAATCAATTCGGTTGTTAAATGAATGAAAAAAAAAATAAATCAACGGTCAAAGATGAGCAGATTGAAGACGAAATTAAAGCGTTAGTTCGAAACTCTGGTTCGATTGAATTTCATCAAAGTTGTGTTTCGTCAAATTCGTCATATTTATATAAATAGATTCGAAGCGGTTGGAGGAGCACGAAGAAAAATCATTTCGACTCTGCCTACGTTGAGTTAGCAAGGAAGAGAGGGAGTGAGAAAAATGATTCTGTCACTGGGATGATAATCGATTAAGAATGTTTTTATAAATCGAAGCTCTCTCGTCTTTCGTTGTCTCGGCTTTCCCCTCGAATCAACAAGCAACACCCTGACCTCGAAAGAAGGAAGGTAACGGCCTGCAAAAGCCTGTGCAACTGTGTGAGATTGTGTATGAACAACGAGAGACGAGATTTGGCGAGGGTGAGGCTGTCTCTTCCGTGTAGGAAATGCGGCGTGCGATATACAGACACGACGAGAGAGAGAGAGAGAGAGATATTCCCATTCAACGGATCGGACGGTGCCCATTTTATTACATAACTTGACCTTGAACGTTTATTCAGACACGAGGGTGTGTATTTATGTGTATATGTGTCATGTGTATGCATTTATAATATTGTGCAGCCGATACGAATAGGAAGAAAAGAGGAGATTCGCGCTTGCCTGAATTTAAACTAAATTAAAAATTCTTCTCTAACACTCTGAGTCGTTAGTGTCAATTCCTCAGCACCGTGTTCTTTCCCTTGTTCAAGTAACAGGGGAAATTTGGTTTTCAGACTTTTTTTTTCTACTGGAAAAGAAATTTTGTTGAAACCTTAAAAATCTTTTGCTTTTAATACGTTCAACAAAATATTTTGACCAGGCAATTAAATGCTTCATCGTCTCAACAATGTTTCGTTTCAGCAGACTAAAGAAGCTTTGATTTAAGATTTTGAAAAACGTTCAGGCTGTCTAATTTTGACGAGAACTAAAATTTCGTGACTTTTAAGAATTTTTAGGCCAAGGAATATCGATTCTTTAGTTTTTCAGATATTTTTTTTTTCCATTTTTCATAGTTAAGTATTTCTGGTCGACATAAATTGATTTGTCTCGTCGATCTATCGATATGATTAGAAAATATTACGAAGTTTTCAGAAAAAAATAAAATCAGGGAAAGAAACAAACCTATTTTTGATTTTGAACAGATTAGAATTTCTTCAAACCATACAAAATAATGAAAACAAAAATGATCATGGAAACTGGTAAGACCTCGTAGAAATGAGTTTTGATGATCATTTTTCATGACATTTCGTGACTTTTTCAGGGCTGAATATAATTTCATCACATTTAAGATTTTCCATGACTTTTCAGGTCGTTAGACACTGTTTTTTGCCTAAACATAAAATTTTTATTCATTTATTCAATCAAGAACGTACAGAGCCTGATTACAAACTCAATGAAGAAATCCCTAGAATTTAGCTGAATACATGCAACGAAATATTTGAATAACAACAAAATTTCGTTTTCAGTCAGAAGAAACATCCGAGTCGATGATTTTAGAGAATCGACATTAGACCTCGACAGTTCGAATAAGAATTTCGTTCTCGTTCGTTAGTCTCGACGTTTGAAAGAATGATTTTATAAAAATGGTACTCGAACGATGATTTCTGTTGATAAATGGGCCTTGATTCGCATACGTTCAATCGTTTTTCTCGCCATTATCAAAAGAGGCAGGGTAGAGCAAAAGCTTTGTATTTGTTCCGCGCTCTCGAGTTAAGTCAGAAATAGCATTTGAACATATGCATTAGAATGGAAAAAAAAAAAATAGCAGCTTCGTTAACGACGAGCAAGGTATATATAATCAATCGTGTATTCACGCCTGTATACCCTACGCAATTAATGTGTCCCTCTGAGTTGCGCGGTACACACCAGCCATAATGAATAACGGGGAGCGAGGGGTAAGAGGGACTCGAGTAGGTCACGTTTTCCCGGATATATGTACTTGTTGTCTGCGTCACGATATATGCGCGCTCACGCACCGGAGCATTATTCCTCCTCATTATCAAATAAACTTATTTTAAATGTTATCAATTTTATTTTTATGGAGTGAAAAATTATCCTGTATACGTTCCTTCATAGTTTTATGTCTGATTTGTTTTTATCACGCGAGCTAAGATTTCTTTAAGAATTCTTCAATTCGTTGCGCTTCAACTCTATTCCTTTGATCACGCGATTCTGGATCTTTTCAATTATTTTCTATTAACAACTTTTTTTTATTTCATTCATTTTACATCTAGTAGAACGATATTATCCATTTTTATTCATTAACAGCTATCTAATCTTATTTTTTATGTCACGCGTTTTTTTTTAATCATTTTTTCGTTTTCACTTTTTAGTTTATTTCGATTTTTTTAAATTTTTTATTGTATTTCGTTTTATTTTGTATTTCGATTTTTTAAATTATTTTCTATTGTATTTTGATGAATATTTATTATTTTTTATTTAATTTCGATTTTTTTTTCAAATTTATTATTTCATTTCGATTTGTTTTTGTTTTTATTTTTTGTTTTTTATTTTAATTAGTTCGTTTGATTGTTGTGTAAATCAACAGTTATTTATGCGCTCTTTCGTCAGGTAAACAACGGTTTTCTCATTAGAGCTATTATCGCCACATTTTTTTCTGTGCACGTTTCCAAGTGTCGTAAAATGACAGTTTTTTTTAATTAACCGAAACGATAACTAAAATCTGTCAAATGTTCGGAAATTCATCAAGGAGGCAAGAATCGTTTGACAGTTATTTCAAAAACGATATTCGATGATAAATTTTTTCGAAGAAAATTACAATTTCAGATGACAGATACATTATTTTTTTTTGCACGAATTTTATCAAGTACTAACGAAGTCAGAGGAAATGAAATTTTCACCGAATTCTTGCCGCGATGTCAATTCGTACGAAGGATTTAACGTGAGTAAGGACGAGACTGATTTTAAGAAATTTTCAGCGCAGTATTTGATCTCGAATGAATTTTTAAGAAAATGGAGGAATATTTTGAAATGTATTTCGGAATAGAGAATTCGGGGGCGCTGGTTCGAACGGTTCTCGAGAGAGTAACAGGCGTTTTAATTGTACGAGACACGGATGAAGAGGCATACGTGCGTGGATACGCTCGAAGAATGTTTTTCTACATTGCGATATTCCGGATGTAAAAAGAAAAATTCGATCGTTCCAGCAGAATTTCGTTATTTCATCGTATTTGAAATGGAGAAAAAAAAAGAAAAGAAAAACGTCATGATTTATTAGTTTGTTAATTTTGAGAATATCGAAATATTTATTTTTGTACTATTTGGCAGTGGTGTTCGGATGCCAAAAACCATCGACTGGCTATCGTATCGAAAGTTGAAAAGGAATGGAGATCTGGTAGAATAAAAAGACGCGATGTTCCATTCCGATACAATTTCGACTTTATATATTTTTTTAAATATATTATTTCGACAGAAAAACAAGCTTTTCGTGATGAAAAATGGATGGTGAATTTTGGTGGATCGAAGAAAAATGACGCGACCGCTTCGATATGAATTGATAATGGTAGAAAAGCTCGGGGATAGAACGAGTTTATTTACGAGCAAAGCGTTGATACACACGGAGGTAATATGGGCGAGAACCCGCTACGGGACTGACGTCATGCTTAAACATAGAGATTGCGCCGCCCGCCTCGTGTATAACTGCTTTACTACCATCTCCGTTATTTGTATATACGTATATGAAAAAGAAAAAAAAAAGAAGTCGTATACCTATATCTAAAGGTATAAAAGTTAGGCTCAGGCGTGATAATGACAATAAATGACATTCGAGATATTCTCGAATCACGGAATAATGATTTTAGGCGGTGCCGATAGAGCGCAAATTCAATATAAAAGCCATAAAAACAAAAAAAAAAAGTAAAAATGCCGGCAAGAAAGCGGTGGTGGAAAATGGCGGTAGGCTAAATTTCAGTTCTACGGATATTCGATTCTACGTTCGTAAATAATGCCTTCCCCCCTCCCTCCTCTTCCCGCCCCATGCATCCATCTTCTCGCACAAATCGCGTTTAATTGGATCGAAGGGACTGATAGGACGCGTCAATATATCTTTCAATCCGTATTATATTGTGGATATCGGTACAATAGACAGGATAGCTTGTGTACACGGTGACAAACTGTCTTGACACACCCCTCAACGGGTTGCCAACTTGACGGACGAACGAAACTTCTTTGAGGAACTCAAATTGAAAAAAAAAAACATATTTAATTAACTCGGTAAATTACTTTGGATACTACAAAATAATGTACGACGAAAGAAACATTTACGCGACAAATCATGGAAATTATTATTTTTTTTTCCAAAAATTCGTTCGTTTTTGCCGGCACACTCAAACTCGGTTCGACCGAGATATACCAACACCACTATCCTACGTGCCCAATTCGCTCGTGCCACAGTACCTAGTCGTAGTGGTATTGAGAGAAAGAAGTAAAAAAGTTTTACGCGACTCGTAAAAACTCACCGTTAACGAAGAGACCGTAGGTCGAGCGTACGTATAGTTTTAATGCGGAACGAAGACTCTTGACGAGAAGAACAATGGGGTAGATCCTTGTTTTCCTCACCCTCGACCGAAACGTTGAACCAGGTAGGGTCTTCGGAGTATCGGTCACGAACGGGACGTTACGCTTGGCGAACAGCCTCCCCGTCACTCACTCACTCCCTCCCTCTCTCTCTTTTCGCTTCTCTCTATTTTTCTCTCGCTTTCTCTTTCTCTCTGTCGGTTCACCCGACACCACACCGAACTAATGATATTACTATGTATCAATTCACACTTGCGTTCACCCGTTGGCGTTCATCGGCCAACTAAACCGAAAACTTATTAAACCTTCCTCTCGTCACTTTGACTCTACCGGAGCTCAACTAAACTCGAAACTGTCACTGATTCCCCGTCGGACTGTCACACACCCGCGCTCGCGCTCGTCTCGGCTTACACCACAGCAGCGACTAAAAGATGCGCATCTCTCTCCTTGCCCTTCCGTCCCTCTGCGATAAGCCCTCAAACGCTCCCACTGTTTGAACTACAAATTTTCCTTAAATCGTATAATCTCGACGCTGTCATTATTTTTCAACGAATTATATCAGTCGTTCTCGAAATTTTGATAAAACCAAATTTTTGAATCCCCGATCTTCTCGAGGAGATAATAATAGTTTAAAATTGTTTTTATAATATACACTTTTAACTACTATGCGGTACACCGGCACTCTAGAGACCTGTCCGCCCTTCTCTTTCTTTCGGCCTTTCTCTTCATTGCCCCCCTCGCTACACTTGTCTAGTGTCTAAAACCACGGAAGAACTCCGCAAAACGGTGTTATTGCTACAGCGCTAGATACACGCTCGCTCGCTCGCTCGCTTTTATCCGGCACACAAAAAAGTAGCATATAACTTCCATTTCAGGATCTACAATATATTTTTTGCAAATAAACGTAGAACAAATAGATACAAACAAGTATATTATTCAATATCCAGCCAACCAACCCCTGGAATATAAATAAACAAGATTTGAAATTCCCGCCAGTCATATCTCGCACCGTCGATAACGCGGCGTCTCTTTTATCGATACGGAACCAAACGTACGATTTCAACTTACACTTATCTCGTTCAAACAATTCGATAAAAAAATAAAAAAGGGCAGACGTATCCCAAGAATTTATCGGTTTATTTTGAATTAAAAAAGGCTCTGTGACATACATAAAAATGATAGTTGAATCACTCATCATTCGTAAAATTGTGATATAATTTGTAAAACGAGTATAAAATAAAATTACATGAAAAAAAACAAACTATTTACGTTTAATGACTGTTAATACTCAGCAATAATGTCCATTTTAGAAAAATCCTGTACTTTTATACATACACAATGTTCGTAATGAAATTTAACGTTTCACAATTATATCGGTAATACCAAAAAATACTGAGGTGCATATTCTGTGTTGCATGTTTTTATATCTTTTATTGATACGCGAATGAAAATAAGATGGACCGTTGCTGCCGATGTTTCGTAAGTCGTACGAACCTTTGTTGACCCTAGCAGTTGGTACACAGCTTCGGTGGCGTATAAAGAGAGAAAGAAGGAGAGAGAGAATTAAAGAAATATATTCAAAGGAGTATTTCACGATTGATATGAAATATCGAGGCTGAACAAGGCGAGAGTGAAGGAAATTAGAATTGAAGTGTACTTTAATGTCCGTCGGATTAAAAAATATTCTTTTGTGTGTATTTTTTTCAACGAATTTGGCATCTTTTACTATTCTGGGAGCCTGATAGCGGGCTCTGCTATTTAATAATTTCGTAAAATCATGATTCCGCCCAAATATACCAGTTTCCAATTTTTACAGAGGAGCAAATATCAATTGGATCATCGTTAGAATAATTTTTTCTCAAGATTCTTGATGCAGGTTGAATTTTTCGCGATTCCGTAAATATTTAACCAAGAAATCTTGCTATCACACGGTTGTTGAACAAAATCAACTGAAGCGTGACCATTTGCAATGATTCTCTTTTCTATTTTACGCTTGACGTGGCATTGAACGTCGCATAAATATTTACTATCATCATATAAATGTATACAGTATTTTTCATAGTTATCTCTTTTCCCTTATCCCTTTCCTCCGCACGGTCAAAACGCAGTTTAATAAAAATTCCGAAAATTTTGGTAGTAGGTTAAGTCACATATTGAATTTCGAAAGTGTGCGAAATACGGTGCGGCTTTTATTCGAGAGCATTTCATCAAATTCCGAAAAAACAAGCATATAAATTGCTCGAAGAAAGAGAAAGGAAGAGAGAGAGAGAGAGAGGAGTGTTTATCTACGTATTTAAATACATATATTTCCTTAATACACGTTTCCTTACGAGCTAAAAAATCACTCGAGCAGATAAAACGTGGGACAGATAAACAAAAAAAATAAGCTCTTGTAATCTTCTTTGAGGGGGGCAAGACGTCGATCGTTTTAGTCGATAAAAATATTGTGTACGTGCGTCGAGTATGTGTGTGTGTTGTGTATCTGGCCCTCGCGGGCTTTTGTCCCGATCTCGGCAGAGTTCTCAACCGTCACAAGTCCATAAAATTTTTCGTCTCTCAGTATCATTAAAATATTATATAACCAACAGTTTCGTGCCCGATCCGATCAGTCGTGTTCCAGCAACCAACAGCTTTTCATATTATAACCCGTACACAAACTGCCATATTAGTACACGTCCTCAATAACTCGTTCGGCAACAAGTTGCGAAGAACAAAAAGAAAAAAACAAAACACACACGGTCGTTGATCAATTCCAAGACGTTTCGCGTTCCATCTCTACCCATCGCTTGTATTTGTTTATTTTACAATCTTCGATCTTTTTTCTACATTAATTCTCGACGAAAATATATACTGTATACAAAATGAATTCGTTGAGGTCGAAAATTGGCAAGGTGAGTACACAGATTATTCTCTTGTATGTTTCAATCGTTCAGGGAAGAGCGATCTTCGAACAGATTTATCTTCGGACAACACATGGATTCAGTGTATTGTGTTGACCTCGAAGTCTATTTTTTTTCGACTTGGAAATAGAGAACCACTGAATCGATTTTGATCCAGTTTTTTTTTTCCTTTTACGTACCGCTCGATTTTTCTCGTCTATTACAAGCAGCATGTTCACTCTGAACATTGTGTTCGATTTACTAAAATTTCGATCGTGAGGGAAATCGAAAAAAAAAAAACATTGATTTATTTTCTTACGATATTTGACATCGATTTTCGTCGATATAGAAATACCCAATCCCCGCTTCCCAGTAGTCGGCCTTTTGCTTATTTGTTTGCGTGAGAATAACGTAAAAGCTGTTTTCGAGTTGGGAAATTTTTTTAACGATATCTCCGACCTCCGATTGGCCAATTGATCAATGTACAAAGTTGCAGCAATACTATTTATTCAACTATTTCAACTAGAAGGAGAATCTATCGACGCGCACGAGACTCGTGTCACGCGCTATTGTTTCCCTGAATTACCAAGAAATATGTTTTTCGTGATGAAAGTTTCTGATGAAAAAAAAAAAAAATCATTTTAAGGGTAAAACCTATTTTTTTCTGGTTGACTACGAGGCCTTAATGTGACAAGGCAAAGCCACTGCCCCTCCCCCTTTTTGACATGCCTGGAATTTGCACTGATGAGAAAGAGACATTCCAGACACCAAAAAACATTATTAATGACGGTTTCAACGACGGTTGGCCATATGTAAACGCGCCCTGATTCGAGACCGACTTTAGGTGCCCTACGTGGCGGTTTATCAGTTCAGAGCGGCCGACCACTGGTCAAATAACGTTTTCTCAATAAATAACGTTCTTCGATGTTTTAATGTCGATTCGATAATTCGCAATAATTTTTTTGTTGAATTTTGATAACTAAACTTTCATTTCAGATTCATTATGTTCCGATATCTTTCTTTTTTTCTTCATTAAACAATATTTCAAAATCGCAAATTTCGTTTAAAAACTGGCTATCTGTATGTTAAATTTTTACGAAATACTCGGCATTTAATTCTAATGTTAAAAAATATTTTATCGAACTGAAGAACAATGATTATTTTTGTACAATTATGATATTATAAGCATAAACTTTTTTTGCTCGAAACGTATAGAAAGAATAACTATAAAAAAAGTTCGTCGAGCTGAAATAACATGGAAAAAGTTGAACGAGGATTCAATATACGAATGTTTTCTACGTCGACTCTGCTCTGTGTAATATTATCGATGCACGTGTTACTTGACCCAATCTATTGCTGTCACAGAATTTATGTCTCTTAGAGACATGTAGCACAAATAAATTTCCGAAAGCCTTTTTCGGAGAAGCCTTATATTCGAAACAGAATTATAATAAAAAATTTAAAAAACAGTAAAAAATACTCTCTACAATCCAGATTTTTTCAATACTTTTGACGTCGAGCATCTGATACGTTCTTTGTTTTTCAGATAGAATAAGGTAAAAATTTTTATTTCTCAGAAATATCAAGCACGTCCAAGAAAACGTGTGTCAGTTATTAATTATCTCTTTCGCGCTCACGCAACTGCATAGAGTGCCTCGAATGATAATTCGCCATAAATATATTCCACGATAATGAACAATGAGACCACGCAGCTAACAAAGAAAACAAAACAACGCGTATTTTATTTCAGATTTCACGCAAAATGATAGTAAATGCGAATAGAGAGCTGCACGTCTCTGCTGCGGTATTGCAAGCTCACAGCCCTGGACCTTTGACCCAATTCACCGACGACGAGATGATGATGAAGGAAACTGGTAGACATGTTTTTTTTTTTTTCAACTTTTCTGCCTCAACAACCCCATAAATTCTGAGCCGATTTTCAACTCGAATCTATAGCGCGAAATATATTTTTTCACATAATATTGACGATTTTTCGTAAAAACAATAATTGAATTATAAATTATAATAATTATGGTTGTTGTGATTTTATGAAAAATGTCGTGTTTTGCATACCAACGATAATGAAATACTTGAATATAAATTTTCTTGTGCTAAACTGGTCATAAATTCGAAATTTCCCAATGAAAATATACGAACTGTCATAACTACGAGAATTAACGTACTTAACCTTCAAAAATCAACAGTGGCGAAACTAGCGAAGGAACAAATAACACCACTCGTTAAAAAAATGGAGAAAGAAGGAAAGATCGACGATACCGTACTTAAAATGCTTTTCGACAATGGGGTTCGTTTTTCTTTACTATTCAATTATGTTTATTTATTATTATTATTATTTGTAATTGTGCCAAGTCAATCTTACTAAGATGAGAATCGAAACAATGATGGTTTTCTTCTTTAAAAAGTGGGCAGTTGAATGGATTTTGTTCCCTGTAGATTAGTACTGGCACTAACGAAACAAGGATTTCATTGATTTTTATGATTTTATCTATTTTTATGGCCGAAAATAAGTCGATAAAACCGAGAATTCGATGCAGCAAAGTTTTATCAACAGTTCTGTTTGTTATTAAATGAAGAAAAAAAAACAAACACATTGTATTTCAAGATATAATTTTTTTTTTCAATTTGACAGTTAATGGGGATCGAAATTCCTGCAGATTATGGTGGTACAGGCAGTAATTTTATGACGACGATATTGGCAGTCGAGGAAATAGCCAAAGTTGATGGTGCGGTCGCTGCCCTTGTAGACATTCACAACACTCTCGTTAATTCGTTGATTATAAAAATAGGAAATGAAGAACAGAAAGCAAAGTTTTTACCAAAACTCGCCGGAAATTACGTGAGTCGTTGATTTTCAACTGAATTTTTTTTGAATCTCAATAATCTTCAATCGTTCGTATTTCAAGGCCGGAAGTTTTTGCCTTACCGAACCAGGCGCGGGCTCGGACGCTTTTTCGTTGAAAACCGAGGCGAAAAAAGACGGCTCGGATTATGTGATAAATGGGACTAAAATGTGGATTTCCAATTCTGATATCGCTGGCGTATTTTTAGTGTTTGCCAACGCAAATCCTTCGGCGGTGAGTTTTTTTATAACCTCAAAATTTCTTAAAATAATACTCTTGAAAATATTCTAGCTGAATTCAAATTTTTTCAATTCTTTCTTTGCTTTTCTTCATAATTATCGTGTGTTAATCGAGGGTGGCGCTGTCGTAGTAAAGTGTACCTATATAGTCGGTGACAGACATCGGACACCTCGCGTCCGAAATTTCGGATTTCTCAGTCAGTTTTGATTTAAATTACGTAAAAAAATATTTGAAAAGTGCTGTAAAGTGGCACTCGGGTCTGGTCCTTTCGATAGTGCAAAATATGTGTGAAGTTTATAGTAAAATAATGTTCATGAGCAACGTTAAAACTGTCATGGCGCGTGAGTAAACCACCTAGTATTTTTCATTATTTTCCCTGCGAAATGCAAAGAAATCCAAAATTAGAAAAGGACCACACCCGGAATCGTGTAATTCCAATGAATTTTTTGGTATCTTTTATATCCAAATAATTCCAACCAATATTCGCAACGAAATCCGGAAAAATGACCGAACCACGTCGTCGAATACTTTCTTAAGCTCAAATCCAATTATTTACACGTGATAATTTTTATAAATACTCACGAGGGACTCTGTTGTACGACGGTTATCGTATTTTTCAATGTCATGCGTCAATTCGTCGTTGAATAAGATAACATTTCATCGTTCACAGTATAACACTGTTTTTTGAACAGTTTTCGCGTGTTTTACCCTGAATGTTGATGATATATTGATGAAAAATACATTTTGTCTACTTTTTGTCATTGAAAAAGAATATAACAGAAAAATGTTTAAAGCAGCTCTTGTAAGGAAAAGATAAAATGTAGAATACATTAAAATATTTTGTATCGCCGGAGACAGCAGCAGCTGAAAAATCCTTTATTATTCATAGCTGTTAAATATAACGAACATGAAAATTATCTGAAAAGGGTTATCGCGGAATTTCAACATTTTTCGTTGAAAGAGACACGCCAGGATTGACGGTGGCTAAGCCCGAAGACAAACTAGGAATCAAGGCATCTGGGACATGCATGGTTCATTTTGAAAATGTTAGAGTAAGTGTAAAAAAAACTAAAAACTATAAAACTTTGTACATGTGATCGAAGAAATTGGATAATTGATTTGTTTCCTATTCGAAGGTTCCAGAGTCCAATCTACTTGGTGAATTTGGTCATGGCTATAAGTACGCAGCTGGATTCTTAAACGAAGGAAGAGTCGGTATAGGCGCACAGATGATTGGAATGGCTCAGGGAGCCCTCGATGCAACCATTCCTTATACTCTCGAGCGCAAACAATTTGGAAAAGACATTTTTTCATTCCAGGTTAATAAACACGAATTAAAATCAAATACAACTTTCAGACGAATATTCATTTTGTAATAATACGAATTACACATAGAATTACATTTGATTTTCCATTAAAATCTTCACAAATTTTGTTTCTTTGTTGTAGTCCATGCAACACCAAATTGCTCAGGTTGTCACTGACCTCGAATGCGCAAGATTGCTAGTTTACAATGCAGCTAGGATGGTCGAGGCAAAACAGGACTTTTTGCAAGCTGCTGCAATGGCCAAACTTGTTGCATCGGGTAAGTTGAACTATTTTTCTCAATTAATAGATTCTGAAAGATGTTGATCAATGAATTTGGAACTTTTCAACAGTTTTTCTGTGAATCGCCAACATATAACTAAAGTTTTGGAATAATTTTATGCGTGCATTTTTTCGGCATTCATTTAGTGTTTTTGAAATATCAATAATACTTTTTCATTCTGTTGAAATAGAAACGGCTCTCAAGGTGACAGCAAAATGTATAGACTTTATGGGAGGAGTCGGATTCACGACGGACTTTCCTCAGGAGAAATTTTTCCGAGATTGCAAAATTGGAACGATTTATGAAGGAACGAGTAACATGCAATTGTCGACGATAGCCAAATGTATTAGAAAGGCGTACTCATCGTGATGTCCATAATTCCCAGTTGTAATAACGAATCTTCCATTCATTCCGACAAATAACTCGTTTTTATTAATTGACTATTATTTTTATATTGTTTTAGTAATCAATTATACAATGTGAGTAAATACACGTATGCGCGAGTGGTGCGAACTATTTTTATTTTACACTGTTTAATTGTTCATTTCGGATCATGAGGCAATTTGAATCCAACAAGATCAGCAGTTTCTCTTACGGTGCGTTCACCCCCGCCGGCATATTCACTCCGAATTTGATTTCGGAGTCGTTGTGAAACGAGATAAGAATTATATGTCTGAGCAAGATGTATCAGCTCTTCGCGTGCCTTGCATAAAACTTCGGACGTATCTCTGTGAGCTCTGGCTTGTTCCATTATGTAACGTACCATTCCATTATTGTTTGTGACTTTTTTGTCGCTTGAAATAAATCTTATCTCTCGAACAAGAGAACGAATGAGCTGCAAATTTTCTTTCATTTTTACTTTTTATACAATGATTATAATGAAATATCAATATAGACAATCCTTAAACTAGGTTCAGTGTTCTATTATTTTAATAAATAAAAATCTTTATCAAGATTGAATTTCGTTCACTGGTGAATTCGAATTTCTCACAAATTCACAATTTTCCACTCGATAGATCGGCGCCTTCCGGCTATTCCAGAATTCTCCTGGAACTTTATCAATATTTTCTTGACTGAAAATATGTATGGAACTTCCGTTGAAAACTTCTTCGTATTCAAAGTTATTTTTTAGCTTGATTTCAGTCGTGTAAGGACTTATTCTGTCAATATAATTTGTTGAATGTTCAATATTTTTGGAAAATACTGAATCTACAAGCTCTTCAAAACTGTTTGAGAGAACGAGACAATTTAGCAAGTTTTTGGCAGCCCAGTTGGCATAAATGAAATTGTTTGTCAGTTGATATGGACAATGGGGCATGTAAACAAGACTCGTTTTATCTTCGATGGTACGTTTTGCTTCCTCGTTGGTATCAATCGTTCGTATTCCAAATTCTTCAAGAAGCTCGAGCTCCGACTTGAAAAAAAGTGGATCGTACGCATAAACCTCGCTTCGATAATGTGATTTTATCGTCAGAACAGCGGCCAATTGAAACTTTGGTGCTCTGGACTGGGAGAAATTTCCCAAACCGTAACATATAATATCTGGTAAATCCGGAGCTTTGATTAGTCTCAAAGCCTCGTCCAGGCCTTGGAACAGAACATTTTTGTAGTTGGATTCCTCTATGAAGTTTACTGCTGCTAAAATTCCCCTACAAAAATTGTTGCTACAATATTTATCTCTTATCTTCTGCCTAATGTCAATTATAAGTTCAAAGTTTTTTTTTTTTTATTCTCTCTCCGATATAATAATTGTACACGTAAAATATAACCAAAAAAGTCAAAGCATATACAAGTGAAGTTACGTAATTAGAAATCTCTCAATTGATGTTTTTGTTATGACCTAACCTCAAAATATCTTCGCCGGATTTGTTGAATAACTCTGCACATTGTTAGCTTCGAAAAAATTATCTACTCGAAAAAAGATTCGACTTTTCTTACCTTCTAACGCGTTCCAAGTCAATTTCAGGATCTTCGATTTGTTCTTCCTTTGGAGCTGTCGTCAATCGATGAACTCCCCGAAAAAACCTATTGGATTTTCTCCGACGAGTTACAACTTTATACTCATCGACAACCGACATATTCTACTCTCACATATTTCTGCTTTGAATCTTTGATAGTAACGGATTTACAATGTAAACGTATCATGATCATTTACCTGTTCCGTTTCTAACCTCCCTCTTAAGTTTCTTCTGATTACAAAACAAGCGGGTTCAACCCAAAACTCTTCGAATGGCGTATGTTGTGAAGAGGCTCAAGAATAAGGTTATAAGATTCAAACTATACACGCGCTCGAATACGCTAGTCAGTGTACGCGATCATGAATATTTATGAGTTCATATTTCGATTACAAAATTTATTATTACCATCTTATATATGGCATCAAATTATGATATCCACAATGGATTTTATGATGAACAATTTCATTCCCAGCACAAAACTGACACAGCAGTAGTAATAATAAAATAATGTTTGAAATTTTTTTTTTTAACTCTCTTTTTCCCAGTCGAAACTGAGCCAATTGTTACTGCGAAATGACGAAGAGAAGTGCGGAAACATTTAACATTATTTGATAAAATAATTTACGTAATGGAACCAGCATGTCTTGTATTCCGATGACGAATGAATTCGCCATTTTAATGAATGATTAAATAAAATTGCCAACCGGTTCGTTATAATTTTTTAAAATAGCGCCATTTATGGTTTGAAACAACGTTCACACGAATCGGCAGCAGCAGTTCACAGTGCGCTTCGACACAAAGTTTCTTCGTGATAGATTTTTATTATCTCGAAAATACCAAACATTTATGAAAAAAAATCGTATTAGAGCAGAATGAAAGTGACAAGATAAAGGAATTCGACGCACGTAAAAACGAATAAAAATTCTTTACAATTACGACCAAACCGGTGCAATGATCAAAGCGTAAGTGAAACAAAACAGTATATAATAAAACGAGAAGATGTACAATAACCTCAAACCGGGCATTTTTAGGTTGTCTTTCATATGCTCGCGCAGTTCGAGACTGGCGAGTTTTGAGAATGCGCGTTTTATGGGCACCTCAGGATTGTCGAGAACGGAAGAGAGAAAACGAAGAAGTGCCCTTTTCGAGGAGGAGAAACATCGCCAGAGGGTAGCAGTTGGTCGAATTAACAAAATCAAAGTTCAATACACTACTTGGGACGAAGACATAACGTTGTTGATGAATCAAAACCTTTCAACACCGTATGACTGCGCTCGTCACATATCCGAAGGGATGGCTAAACTTTCTGCACTTGCGATGGTAAACGGTAAGCCTTGGGATATCCATAAACCTTTGGAAGACGAGTGCGATCTTAAACTCATGACTATGAGAACTCCCGGAGACATAAGCGTGAACAATGCTTTTTGGAGAACTTGTTCCCTGGTTCTGGGATCTGTGATAGAAACTGCTTTCAAGGACAACATTGAAGTACATCTGCACAGTTTTCTAGGTATGCCATCAAAAATTCATAGTAATTATCAATATATCTTGATACGAAAAGTCACGTAACAGAATTTTTAATGATTGAACATCCATCCTTTTCATAGCAGCAAAAAATGAGGCACTGTTTAAAGATTCAAGAGAAGAAAATTAATACATATATTTACTTTTGTTAAAATATTCACCGCTTGGCGTTTTTATAGAAATATTTTGTTCTAGATGTCTTGATAATAGTCTTTTTTTGTTTGAGATGCTTAAGATAATCCTGTTGAACAGAACAATGTTGAATATTTGGATGAAGGAAGTTTTTCTTTTGGATATACAGAGATTTGTTTTTCAGGGCCGAATATAAAATCCGGGAGTTTCATTTACGATGCTTACATGGGTCTTGAAAATTGGGAACCAACCGAAGCCGAACTAAAATCAATTTCTGCGCTATTCGTCAAACTCGCTAGATCAAGTATCCCGGTGGAACGGTTAGAGGTCGATCCTAGCTTGGCGTTAAAGATGTTCGAGAGCAATCCATACAAGAGTAAACAAATCCCGGACATAGCGAGCCATAACGACAACAAGATTACTCTTTATCGCATCGGTGATTACGTGGACATAAGCAAAGGCCCGGTCGTTGGTAACGTCGGTCTCATCGGACGTAGCACAGTTGCGGCTGTTCACAGAATTCAAAACGAAGACGGCGAGGCTTTGTACAGATTCCAGGGTGTCGCTATACCCACAGGTATTCTGCTGAATCACTTTACGTACGGAATCCTCGAGGGACGAGCGAGAAAACTGAACGAAAGCGTCTGGATGCCGCAACGAATCATCGAGGAGACCGAGGAAAATGTAGTCATGTCAGCTAAAAATTAACCCGGTAAATCGTCCGCCGACGAACTTGTAATTTCATTTCGTAAAACTTTGTGTAAATAAAGGAGAAGGAAAAACAATCTCATTGAAATCGAGCCAGACGATGAGATGGAATTCGCGACGTGATTTTTCTCGAAAATTCTCTCTTATCGAACTCGATCTGGTTTCAGTAATATGAAAATATTGATTTAAAAAACCAATAGAAATATTAATTATCCGGGTTAATAATATAATTAAGATAATGATAATATCAATGGGAAAATCGTTGATGTTGACTCGATCGTTTTCGACGCGAATGAACCGGTCCACGTTGCTCCCACGTGAAGCTTCCAGGTAAACGATTTGCTGCTGACGCCGGACACGTTATGCTCAACTTGAAATAGAGCTCGGAATTTTCTTGACCCTGACTCATCTCCTGTATCGATGGCAAATTTCGATAATCCAGGGTATCGCTTTCAGGCCTCATTGAAAATGATTCTTGGTCGTCGAATTCGCTGGTACGCAGACCCGAAATTACTGCCAGAGGTGCCAAATCGCTCGAACAACGTAATTCGACTTTTATGACAAGATCAAAGCCCGGAGGACCTCGTCTGGACATGGCTGCGACGTTTCGATTCTCTGTATCCTCGTCGTCGTCGTCGTCATCTATTACCAAAAGAATACAACACGATTAATTATCATATCGATTAATCCGTTGAGGGATTTTTCCTTACAAAAATTTTACTTCAAAATTTGCATCCATAAATTTTCTGGCTCGCTCCTTTCGACTTCGAACTAAAAATTCAAAAATAAGCGAAAGTTTTCAGTAATTATTCTCAATTTAGATGAAATTCAGAATTTCTTTTTTTTTTTTCTCAACAAAAATCAGACCCAGACATTTTGAAAATATTTTAAACAATTCTTTCGTGTGTAAATCTCCATCTCGAACTCAAGGATGTTTCTTATGAAAAAATTGACAACAGAAAGTTGGCGTGGCAAGTTTCGTAGTCTTACCGACAGCTTCGTCATCTTGTCCGGATTCATCGGAAGACGAGACTTCGCCTCCGACGTCTTTGAATTTGCTTTCATAAGCATATTTGTTCATATTTCCATAGTAGAAAAATCGTCCGGCGTAAACACCGTAGCCGGAATACGTGGAGGCTGGTGGTGGTCTCGGTGGATGTGATCCGCCGAGATGAAGAGCTCGTCTTCTTTCATCGTTAACCACGACGATGCTGCTTGTGCGTAACAGCAAATCTCTCTCAAAGTGAGATTTTTCGAAATAATGCTCGTTTACACTGCCGACGAGACGACGGAGACGCAGATACATAAATCTCTGATCTTCTCGCCATGAATTCTCGTCCGGGGCACAAGGCACTGGGAGGCAAGTGAACCAAGCTCGTCGCAGCACGTATCTGAGTCCCATTGTCACGATTGGACCACTGTTTACTCTATTCGATCTTATTTTTTCGCCATTCGATGCCGTACTCGATTCGTCCAACGAACGTGAACTACGTGTTCGTCCTGAGGACACTCGAAAAGCCGTCACTTCCCGTCCGACTGCGAGGCAATCCAGCACGTCGATAGCTTTGCAACCCGACACCAAAGCAGATCTTCACATCGACGAATCGTGCAGATAATATAAATAACGAGAAATTAAGATAATTTCTATTTCACATTTTTTCAAATATACATTTTTTAAATTCCACGCTTTTGTTTCTGGCCATCAAGCTCTCCTTATAATTCAGTTTTCTAACGAAATCGTCGAATTTCGATCTCAGCATTTCGTCGTTTTTGTACACTTGTACAAATATTTCGAGTCGAAAAGTTGACTCATTCGGATATCAAATTTCATTACGAAATTTATTTGTTATTAAACCCAAAATTAAGTGATTCAGTTTTTAATTTTCAACGAATGAAAAGTAAATGTTTTTTTTTTTTTTTTTTTTTATATTACCTGTTCACTTTGCATTCAGAGACCTTTTCAAAATAATTCATAAAGCGCTTGCAGAGCGCTACGAAGGACACGACACGAGGAGAGGAGACAGGACTGGTGATAACTTCTTCATAGCTCAGTGGTACTTCTTCACCTCGATCGTTACGCGAGGCAGGAGATGGAAATGAGGATAAAGCACGTGGTCGATTACGAGCCAGATCGAGAATGACGTTTAACTCGTCGAGCAAACTTCCAGCATAGAAAGAAAGACGATTGAAATTCGTGGTTTTTGGCGGATGAGTGTATCTCCATGTAACTGCTTTGAGCATCTTGTACTGAGCCTTTATCAATTCGAGAACATTAAACGCTCGAGTCCACATAAATAAATCCAAATCTGTTGTGGCTTTGGATAATTTTGTTGATTCAATGTAATTCATTGTTGCATCCAATCGCGTGCCTGCTGCGAGAAAAGCGCCGTTCAGAACTGCGCTTCCGATCGTCGAAAATCGTCTGCAATAACATTTCAAATACATTCAAACTGTGATTTTTTTTATTGTGTTACTTTATTCGTAATGCTTTGAAAACTCAAAAAATTTTGTAATCAATTTTGTGTAAGTCTTCCTCCCTCTTGTAAAACTAGTTTCTTCATTTCTTCTTTTATAGCCCAACGAAATATGATTTTTCAATGTTCTTATTTCGGAGTAAGATTTTTTTGGAATATTTTCAGGAGCAATAAAATAATATTAATAAATAATGATTTCAACGTGACGTAAAAATAGAGTCGAAAAAAGGTATTATATTTGTTGAATAAACAATAAAAATTATACGAAAAAGTGCTAACGATTGAAGTCTTTTTCGAACGTAGAGAAACGCAAGCTCATCATCCCAAATTAGCTGCCTTTCCCCTAGTTTTTTAGAAATACTTCAAAGGCAGAAAAAAAAATAAAAGATCAAATTGAATAGTGGAAAAAATGATGTTTTTATAACGAGGATATGCTAACCTGGACACCAATCGAATCGAGGTGGAAACATCTACAAGTGGTAACAACCGAAAGATCATTTCCAAAACTTCGGGGGGAAGATTTTCGAGTCTGTACTCGTTTCTAAACCGTTCATTTTGTTCCTGTCCCACGTCATTTTCATTTTTTATCACCACCGAACTGTAGGATCCAGTTGCCGATTTCCTGTGTCTCTTGCGTCTCGTATTCATAATCGAATAAAAAGAAAGCGAAAAAAAAAAAACAACTCCGAAATGTAACTCTCGTCAAATAAAAAGTATATTGAAGCTTTTGGCACTGCGAGTCCGAGCTCGAAGCTTTACAAATCCAAGAGACAGCATGTCATAGAGGGTTCTGTCATATTTTTTTTTCCTTTTATTTCAACTTTCAATCAAATGGCTCTTGGTCACGCTCTTCGTGCTAAATAAAATTTAATAAAAGAAGATAATAAAATGTCACGAGTTACGAGAATGTGGCCCCGAGACGCTCTGTCGAGAACAAAACACTTCGCGAAATCTTGAGTTTGACTATTATTACTGCGGAAACAACTAGCGCTACGGGCCTGGGTGGCGACTCGTACCAACTTTCAAGCCAAGTTAAAAACGGTTTTTCTTAATTTTGCAGAGCAAAATCGGTCAAAGTTTTTATAAGAAAATCGTTTCTCAGACAATAGTTATTTAATCATTTTTCATTATTTGATCAATAAAAATAATTCTGACACTCGGCCGCGACGATCGACGTCAACACTGCGCGTTTATGAACGCGCCACGAGCTTCCTCTCTCCGCTGCGACGAGCGCTGCTGCTCTCACATCGGGAAATCCCATTTTTTAAAGAATAAAACTGGCAAATAATAAATTGTCAAATTAACGCAGTTATATTTTCTTCTTTATTGAGTATATAAGCTCACATCGAAAAATTGTAGAGAACGCAATAGTTTCTCTATCAATGTATGTAGTAGCGAATTATATAAAGAGCGTTAGAAGAAACGGATAATTATTGTAAATGACTGAAGATACAACAACGTGGCAAACGAGAAAAAACACACGAGAGGATGATCAATATTAAGATGATCCGAAACACACGTTGAATAACGATGAAAAAGTCGCTGACAAATTTTCTCCGACAATGATCACACTGCGAGCGAATAACGAGAATCATGCTGTGCGTTTTTTTCAATCAGAGCAGAAGGCGGTTCTTTTGATTTTGTTTTATAAATCTATATTATTTAGGAGAAAAGTTGGAAACGCGAAAACAGCGTTCTCTCTCTCGCACTCATAGCGTCTAAAAATCGTGTTTCATTTCGTCTCAAATGCAGAAAATCCAAAAAAAAAAAAAACGTATAAAAATGAATTTCAATTGATGGTAATAATAATAATAATAATATTATAATGTACTAATTTGTTGATTCGACGTGTACTATTTACGCGCCAAAATTCATCGGCATAAGCAGAGCAAATTTAGCTTGTTCTCCTACCGACGACTCCTCCGAGACACAAGCGCTAATGCTGTCGAGTAAATTTTGTATGGCATTCTGGTTTCCTGGGTGTTTTCGTTTGGTATGCTCGCGACGATGCTTCAATTCCTTGAAAGTTTTACCGCATTGCTCGCAGACGTAAGGCCTCGCAGCTTCGTGAGAACGCACGTGTCCTTCGAAATGACTTTTGCGAACGAATTTTTTGCCGCATCGTGTACAACCGAACTGAAAACGTCCCTCGTGAGCCGCTACGTGAGAGCTCAGCGTCCATTTGGTCTTAAAAGTCTTGGAGCAATAATCGCAACGAATTTTGTTTGCGTTAGGGACGATATTAGGCGAGGACGAACTCGAAGACGATGTCACCGAAATCGACGAAGAACTCGCGATCACCGAACCAATCGAAGCTGCATTATTTGTACTGGTCGATGAACCTATCGAAGCGCGCATCAATCGAGGACTTTTGTTTAACAACAACATCTCTTCCAACATAAACTCTCCATTCTCTTCAACTACCACCACTTCTTCCGTCTTCGTTTCCTGTTTCAACGCTTCTGCGCTCTCCACTTTGATCCCGGCTCCTTGTGAGTTTTCTTCCGACATTCCATTGGTCGTCAATTGCTGTTGCGTTTGCAACATACTCGTTGTGTGCTCCCTCATGTGATTCTGCAGCTTTTCAGCGTCGTTGAATTCACAGCCGCATAGCAAACACGTGTTGCCGGCCGGAACCTGAAATTTTGGAAGAAAACGTTACAAAATTGATCGAAACTCCTTACGAATTTTTCTTCATTACTTGTTCCATTTTTATCCTGTACGAACACATGATTCAAACATTCTTTCAAAAACTGTTCAACTCTCAATATGAATATTCAACTGAATCGAAATTGTCATAAAAATAAAGTCGACTTATGTTGTTTAGCATGAGCTCTTACGGATTGAATATGAACTTATTGAATTTAAACGATATAAATGTTTAATAAGAGTTTGCATCATTGCAATGTCTAAAATTCCCTTTTTCATTTTTAATTTGCAGTTTAATTTGTTGTTTTAGTTGATAAAGACTAGGAAAATTGATGTAATTGTTTTCAGACATCTTTTAGAGAATTCCACAACAAAATTATGCAGAGCCAAAGAGTTGAATATTTGTCGAAAGTTTCAAGTTTCGAAATGAACTGAGAATTATCGTGACATTTTAATAATAAATGCTCCAGCAACATACTAAAATTGAATAATATTTGAAAATGCAAAAGAACCTTGTCATGGGTGACGAGATGTTCCTTGAGTTTGTTCTCATTGGCATATTTTTTTTTGCAGACGTTGCAAGGATAGCAATGATTGCGAGAAGTGGAAATGACAGATGACGAAGGTGTCGTAGAGAGAACGAGAGGTAAGTTGGAATTCTCATGTTGTTTGTTGTGTATGCGTTCGTGTCTTTGTAGAATGATTTCGTTGAGGAAGCTCTCGCCACATTGAAAGCACGTGCGAATGTCACCTCTGCTCGTCTCGACAAGGCGTTCTTTGCGGGTTTCGTGACGAGCGATGTGACGTTTGAGATCATGGGCACGTGAAAAAGCGCGTCGATAACGTGAACAAGTCGGGAAAGGACAGCCCTTAGTTTTATCAGCACGAATTTGAGAACTCATGGATGAAGTTGATGACAGCAACGACGGGACTAATTTTTCTCTCGTTTTTGTCGGTTCACTCGCGGACGACATTGCGAGAATCAACGATTCTTGTTGCTCAGGTTGGGCCACGATCGCTCGCGTACGTTCCATCTTTATGTCTCTTTCCTCGATTATCGCCCCCGTCACTTCCTCAATTCTAGTCTCCACCGTGTCCTTCCCCGAGATCGTACGTTCCGTTATTATTCTACTTGGCAATCCTGACAATTGACCCGACGGTGATAACGGTATCACTATCGATATTGTCTCATTCGTTGTCGGATTTATTATCGGACCTACTCGTATCACCGGACCCGTTGCCATGTTCTCTCCGCTTAAGCGTTTTCCTTCTTGTTTCACTGACATCATTCTTACAGAGTTACTATCAGTCGTTTATATTCGAAATCTTATGACTCCGGTTGAAAGACACTAGTTCCTAGAATTTGATGGAAAAAAAATGACAGAATTTAGTCAATCGGCACATACAATAATGTGTTTTTCATTAGTTTATGACGGCAAACTATTCTTTTTTTTTGTATAGTGAATATCAAATTTCAGGTTAGGCCACAAGTATCAGCGCTCGGTTTTCAACACAAAAGTAGTTTATAAAGAGTCGAAAATGTCGAAGTTTGTTAACAAAGATTTTACTTTGAGCGTCAATGATGCTAACTTCTACCGTTGATTTCGTCATTCACTATTTATCAGTGGATAGCGGAAAACTTTCCATTGATCGGTGTCTTTCAACTGTTTACATTTGCATTTTTGATGATAGGTGCTATGAAACTCTCAAAATTTGTTTTTAAGATCTATAATCTGTATCTTTTTATGCACTGTAGTCGTGCAGTAATTGTAGCCTAAATTCTTGCAACTTTTTGGATAGAAGCGAGAGCAATATTAATATTTCGATTACAATATGAAGCAGTAAAAAAATGAAGAACAAAATACAGTCATTGGAATCAATGACCTTTCAATGTAACGTCTCTGTGTCGACGAAGAATAAATCATATAAAAAGCAATTTTCAACTTGGGAATTTTGTTTTCAATTCCTCTTTTTTGAAGAGAGCACTGTTTTTGAAAATAAAAAAATATATTTTGTACAATGGTTTCCATAAAATCTCTAAAGAAGTTAAACTATATTGTCCTAAGCCATACCGTCGATAATAAAAACACAAATTATGTCCAAATCATACAGAATTTTTCATCAAAGAGCATAAAACCAGTTGGAATTTCAACATACGTTTCGTTGAGACTAACAAAAAAAAAATGTGCAAATGCTTCAGTTGTTAACGATACTTTTGATGCATTATAGAAGGGGATTTTGATTCACGAATGTGTATTCGGGTGACTATAGATAGAGCAAGAATATGCTAAGCAATGGAATAAGTCACTGTTATATAGTTGTATATATATCTATATAGTCGTAAAAGATGAAAAATATGTGTATATATAATGACGGTGCCGAGCCGAAAGCAGCTATATATAGAAATGCGAGAAGGCACAATGTTTTTACAAAATATACGAACTCACGGTTCTTATTAAAAAGTCCATGTGTAGTCTATTGAAGATGAAAAAATAAATTTTGACCAATTTCTTGAGGTATGACGAAAATGTCGTTCGTTGAAGTTTCTTTCTGGCTATACAAAAGCGAGTCTGTAAAGAGCGTAGACGTATTTGTACACGATCGTGTCGAAGCAACGTTAAAACGCATTATTTGTCTATATGTATGTATTTAAATATATATAGAGCATCCCAGCATGTAGTTCCGTTTATCGACACATACAAATACACAGGTGCAAAATTAACACACGGTTCGACGATCCTTGTTTCGCACACACGCACACGAAGTCACTGCTCCGAGTAATGCATTCAATTCACGCTATTTTATTTTTTTTATTGCAACGATGCGATGAAGGCAGAGGCTCCGAAATTTTCGGTCCCAAGTTACTGTAATTGTGACGGGGATGACACTCAAACAACGCGAAACGGAGAGGCGCGGTTATTCTCGATAACCCTCCGAATAAGCACAGCGAAAAGAAGCAATGATAATTTGTATTAAACGCTTAGAGAGTATGAATTATTATTGAAACTGAGATATCCGGTCGCAAGGACGTTGATTTTTCTCGACCGTTCACAACCACACTATACCAAATACACCCCTCTCACTTTCCTTCAACGGATGAAAGTACCCCTCATCACCACTACGCGCCGCCTGAATATCAACATCACACTCGCACACTAGCATACTTCTCTGCTCTCTCCTGCTGTTTCCTCGGCCGCTACTTCACCGCTCGCTCTCTTTCACCCACGCTTCCGAGAATTGAGAATTCAAGCCTCGAACGAATTTCCAAACTACGCTTTATTATTTTAGTATGTTATTATTACGTATTCCGGAATCTTAGCATCTGCCAAATTTAACGTTCATTCCCTCTCTGCCTTCGTGCATTATTCTATGTCTATTTCATACGATTAAGTATTCTATTTAGCCTTTTATAAAAAAAACCAGTGTGACGTTTGACGTTTAGCTTGTTTCTTTTACAAGTTTCACTTACTATTATGCCGAAAAAACTCTGTGCGTCGTTCTACAACTTTTCGCAAAAAAAAAAAACGAATTTTATAGTTAATAATTCACTCGTAAAATTATTTATGATTGCACCACTGTAGACGGAAAAGAATTTTAATCGTAAATTCAAGACGCTCGGTATTTCGCACCCGCCCGGCAACCCGGGCGCCATGCGACCTATCCCCACTCTTTCGACACTTCACCGTGCGAGGCTGACTTGTTTATATGTGTGTATACATGTATATTATTTATATACATATACAGGAGAATTTCCGTTCAGGGATGTACCCTCTATTCTAAGAATTCGTGTTATATGTAATTCGCGATCGGTATTTATCTTAAATTTCTTTTTTTTAAATCTCTACGTATTCGAGCAACGTGTGAGAACGTCAATACACAAGAACACAAAAGTAGCTAGAGCTGCAAGTAAAAGTAAAGCATATGCACTGACGGCGACATCTCGACGCCGAGTAAAAACACTGAATCATTTTTTATAATTCTGCTCTATATAGCACTTACCATTAATTATTCTAATGCATTAAATTAATTTTCCTAATCCATAACCTGTAGATAATTGTAACATTTATTATTTTACTGAGCAAAGGAGTCCTAAACGTTTGAATATATTTATTTTAGAATGGAGACTTGAGTTTCCGCTCCTGGTTTACAGGGTGTAAGTTCTTTAGCGACAGTAGCGTCGAAGTAATTTTTGGTACCTGTCACAAAAATTAAAGGCGCCAAAGTCCCTTGAAGTCCCAAAATTGAAGACTGCCATATATGGTCATATTTTGCGATATATTCAAACGATGTATAACGTTTTAAAGTTAAATGAACAAAACAGTTCGTGATAAATCTTGACATACTACAAAAAAGAACACTGTCTGGCACATAGAAAGTGATGTAAAAAATTTGTCAAGACAATTTTCACCAATTCCGAGAAAACTGGCGACAAAGGAATATCCCCCTACCCACTGTTGCCCTACAGGCAGTCAGGAGTTAATAATTTGATGTACAGTGAAAAAAATAAAAAAAAAAAAGTAGATTTCTCATAATTCCTGTACATTTCGAGCACATCCGGCGTGCTGCAAAAGCACGAGGTCATTTTGTTTAGTTCAAAAGTTCTTCGACGAGAGAGCGACAGCATCTCCCCTAGAGATGTCCATTTTTCTGTAATTTGTATTTATATTTCAAAGTCAAAAAACACATTATGAGTGATACATATCGAAATCAGGGGACGTGGCGATGGTAGTTTTAATCCAATCGAGATAATATCGTAGTCTGGTATAGACATCCGGAAAGCCGGGTCTCGCGCATCCCGATCCGAAGGAAGTGACACCCGTGAGTTGCCATACCCCGTCGCTGCGTCTTCGACATTGTAGTGGCCCTCCAGAATCACCCTGAGCAAAAATGTTCCAATTTGTTGCGAAACTTTATAAATATCCAATAAAACCGAAGTGGAATTCCGATTAGCGCGATTTTTCTCGATTTCGTTTTTTGGTTATGTGACAAATATCTCGAAAATGACTGTGTTCGATTATATCCGGTGATTAAAACGTTTGAAAAACAAGAAGTTTTTGTTTACTATTGTTTTTGAGATTTTTCAAGGAAAAAAACAAATGATCGACGAGTGAAAGAAACAATGTCTCGCGTAAGAACTTTAATTAACCTGTCATTTGAAAAAATCATACCACGCAACTGCCGGAAGAGCCATCTGTGTGGCCAGCGCATAAGTGCCCCGGACCAATCGGTACGCCTTTCCCGTATGCGCGCTGACAATCCTCGAGATTGAGGATCGGTACGCTCGCCTCGAGCAGCGCGTTCGAGAGAGACGGCGACGGTCCGGAACGACCCCAGCCTGAAGCGATGCATTCCTCTTTGTCGATCGTATTATCGTCATCGTTATTAGTGCTGTTAATTGCTTCGGGCAAGCAAATTGTTCGAATTATCTTCGAGAGCGGGGCCGCTCTGCTCAGCTTCATCAATGCTGCAATTGCCACACAATTAATTTCTTATCGAAATATCAACACGAGCAGGACAAAACTACTTAATTTATGTGCGGTTTTAGTTTTTTACAGAAATCCCCTTGCTCCGCTGTATTTCAATCCTTTTTTCAATTTTGCTGTTTAAATAGTATATGATTTTTCGTTTGTATACGAAGATATTCGTGTCATTTTTTCAGTGCAAGGTCGAGGAGCGCATGAGAGCGATTTTCGACTCAGGAACAAACATTTTATGTGTTTTTATTCAGATTTAAAATGAGTACGATCGTAAGGTCAAATCTGAGATTCTGACTTAAAATTTTTATACGATTTAGACGAATATTTTATGCGTCTATCGTCAAAATTTGAGCTGAATTGATAGTCTGGTTTTCCGTAACAAAATTGCTCAGTCGAACACTTTGAGCCACTGAGATGCCTTGTCTCACGGAAACGGTTGACCGGAAGTGCCGCGAACACGCTGTTTCTCCCCCAAAATATCCAATATTAGTCGTTAAAAAACTGGATTCTGATAGATTGGACAACAGAAATATTGCAAAAAAAAATGAAAAAATCACCTCGTCGGCTAGTTAAAACGATAATATTACAAAAAAGTTTCAACTTCCGGTCAAAAATGCAATAGTTTCGACAGATTTGGGATCGCGCTCAACAGCTGATGTGGATCTGCAAACCTAATCTTACCTTTCGTTGACTGTCGAGTCATTGATATTCAGCACGATCATCGCAGACAAGAATCAATAAATATGAAAAATATTCAATACAAATAAAGATGTGTCGTGATTCTTTTTTTCTACTTATTTTTTTTCAGCGAACTGGATTTACAGGGCACACAAGCACACGCATCAAGAAAGCTCATATATAGGAGCGATGCGTAGAGGCTCACCGATATCATGAACGTAGTTATTGAATCTCTCGTGAATAATGACACGTTCGATGGGAATCCGGGCTGAACCACGTTGTCCCGATTCCAACTGCCATTCACCAAGAACCGCGGTCCAAAGAGCTCCGATTGGAAGATTGAAAAGATCGCTACTCTCATCAGATGGTAGATAAAAAATCAAAAACAAGAATAACAATTGTATTCGAAATTAAGAAAGAAAAAAGAAAAAACAAAATTGCAAAATAGCGAGTCCATATTTTCAAGAGGACAAAAGTTAGGCTGGAACTTGAATCGACGTTTGGAAGGCCATATCAGATTCAAAGTTTGAAATTTCGAGTTGAAAGAATAATTCTAAAATGAGTTAATAATTATACTGACTTGTGGATGCAATGAGCAGCGGTTATTATCCAAGTCGATTCAATGAGAACTCCTCCACACCAATGGCCGATGAAACCGAGTTTCGGATGCAACAACTGTAGCGATACTTGCCATGGCCAAGAGCCTCTCTTGCTGGGTTTACCATTGAATATTCTTCCGGTCATTTTTGTACTATGAAAGTCCATCGTTGAATTTTGTGTTCTGCTTTCATGATCCCTTTCTCGATGATTCTTATGCTGGTGATCTTTGACTATCGGATCAACGATATAACTGCGAGGTTGTCTATGATTCTTGGCAGCACGACCGCAATCTATTAACCAACGAATTGTGTGTATGCTGCTCGAGTGAAATACCCGATTCGGTTAAAACTAAAACTTTCAATGTTTTTTTTTTGTCACTGGAACTTGGTTTCTTTCTGAAGGTCAAGTGGACACGAACGGTTTTCATTCCGGGGGTCACTTGTAGGTCAAACTTGTTATTTTTATATAAAAACACTCAATTGATCAGCAAATATTCGATTGCAAAGTTTTTGACAGCTCTTGAAGCAAGTTTTGAAGAAATTTGAAAAAATTTCGAGATTCTAAATTGAATATTTCAAAACGGCGATGTTAGTTGAGTGAGCTTCTAAAAATCCAGGACCAAAACGAAGTTAATTTCATTTAAAAATTAAAAATACATCGTTTTTAGTGTTCCCGCCAAAAATTAATTCACCAAAATGATGGGATTTGAAGAGAGTTTTCAACGATCAATAAAAAACGATGAAAACAGTTTTTTTTCTTCTGTTTCCAATGAATCATTCCGGCAAGACGTGCAAAAACTTACCGATTCCTTTGTGGTTAATCCGGCGATTATCGATGGCGTTGGTCGTTGAGGCGGCACAAATTAGTAGAAGTATTAATGCACAGAACAATGATAGAGCAGAACGTGACAGAGGATCGTGAGCACCGAGCCACATATTTCTCGTCGATTATACTAATTTCCTTTATTTTTGTATTCCTTTTGTTTTTCGTTATTGTTATAAATGCAAATGTAATATATTACCGGCGAATAAGAATCGGCTCGAGTATCACAAGGTAATAGCGGCTGCTTTGACAGCTTGAAAAATGTAATGAACGCGAAATTCGCGCACACATTATCCAGGAAGACGAAATACTTTTTACTTTTATTTCATTTATGATGGAAAAATATTGCAACGGATCGAATACGAAGTTGAAATTATTTCAATCATTTATTTTATCTCTCGTGAATAATTCATTTGCCTTTTTTTTCCTTGTTCGTTTATTCACGTGGTTTTTTGTCTACTCGTACAGACAGATCGATACAAAATAAAAATATGTTTATACATATATATACAAATATCACAGGATACGATTGAGGAAATGCACCGATCGTGATGAGTCGTCTAGCGCCACGATCCCACCGGTCTCGATCTCGGACAACGACTGGCTGGTCCATACTTAATCCACCGGGGAGCCAAACACCTTCTCTTACTCTCGCCTCGCGACTAACTCAACTTGGAAAGTGTCATTCACGCATTCCCCTCTGTATATTTGAATTTTTAATTCGCACTCTCTCACACATAAACACGTGCATCTTCCATTATTTTTGGACTTTAATCAATGATGGAGTCAACATTTGTTCATTTAACTTAATCCATCTTGTTGGACGCTAGTTAGTAGATACAATAATTTTTTTTTAGTGGATGTCAAATAATTTGGTTCGAACGACTAATATTTGCTTGAGTACACTTTTTAGTTATAACAAATATTCGTTTTAATCTCAATGATTAAATTGTTTAGCAGCATCAAAGCTTTGTTGGGTCGACCAGTATCTTGTTTCGGTATTCACAAATTATTTTGTTTTACATCAAAAATGTTTCGATTGAGAAAAACGAAATTTGTTTTTCGATCGAAAAATTTTTTTTCTCAGTACAGTTGTAAGTTAAAAATCAGTTTCGTAATCGTGTTCATTACATTTACGTTACAGTTTTTGATTACACGTATTTTATCATGAATCCACGAACGTTTATTCGTGACAGAAAGTGATTATTATTTTTTTTTTTTTTTTTTTTTTACATTCTTTAGAAATCGTTTTAATCAATAGAGTTAATACTATTTTTATCGATCCTTTCGTACCTGAAAAACATGGTACAAATTTACCTTCGATATGAATTGACCTAGAGAGCAAAAGAGATTTTTTGATTCTAGGTCAGATAGGTAAAAGAGATCAATTCCAATAAAAATCTCAATTTCCCCACAGTTTTCACAAGGAAAACAGGACCTATTAGATTGCCGCAATTTTACGATGAAATAGAATAACACGGAAATAAAAAATATAAAACGTGAATTTTATACGGACTGTCATTTTTTTTTTTGAATTTATAGAACTCGACTGTTCGGAGTGAGATGGCGCTACCGATTACCGGAACGCTTCTCATGCCAATTTCGCTGCTTCGATACCCATTTTTTTTGTCCATATATTTGTATTGTATACTTTTGAAATTATACATAGAAAAATTCACGATCATACAGTTACAAGACAGCGCGCGAGTGCACGAGGAACGATAGCGAGATGGCCGAGAAAGTGAAATGTCTAATCTCGAAACATAAGATTTATATGGGACGTTTCACAACGAATCGACAATTCCATCGATGTTTTTTTTATTGTATGCCAATTCTGATTTTCGTAATTCACGAAAGAATAATAATCCCGAAGATTTTCTTTCAAATTTTCTATTTTTTTTCGAAATTTTTATCGCACATTCACTTTTGTTTTTTTTTTTTTTTTTTTTTTTAAATTATTTTTATTTTCACTTTTTGATATTTATACGAAAGGAAGCTGGAAGAAGAAGTGCATCGAAGCAATTACATTTTTTAGACCAATAAAGTTGGATCATTAAATTAATTTAAAAAATACAAAGAGAAATTTATAGAAATACTAAGTCGTTCGGTCGTTATTCCGTATGATCGAGATTAATGTATCGGAGGCATTCAACTGACAGCAATAAACGAAGAACTATAAATAACGGGTGGATGACGAAAAAAAATTGGAAAATTTTTTTTTTTTCTATACGAACCGTTTAAACTTGATCGATTTCAAATCGAATATTCTATGTACACATAAAGATTCTCCCCCCGCACATATCGGGGTCCGCCGCCGCTTGTACTTTCAGTACTTTCTACCCGGCGCAAACTTGACCCATAATACACCGTCCCTAATAAATATGATATTCCGCTACGTTTGTCCGCATCATAGAACAATGAAACCAATATATTCTGCATGTACAACGATGACGAAACAATATGATATATACAGTCGACGAAAAACATGGCGTACACGACCGTATACATTATCACTCACGACGCACCAAATGACTTGATGAATATCGATATATAAATCTCTATTACATTTATATTTAGTGAGATCGCGGAAAGGCACACGCGAATAAAAAAGGGTGGAGAAAATCACACACGATTGCTAGGATATTTGATTGAATAATTGTCACATTGTCTCAGAAGGAACAAAGTAAACAAATAACCTCGTTCAATCTCTAACTGAATGTCGAGAAATTTTCAATATTTTTATCGGAAAAAAAGGAACTATCTTGCAAATTTGTGTTTACTACGGGCTCGTGGATGTAAACACCTTTTGGAACTATTTATACAATTTTTCCATCGGTCCTACTACTTCCTTTACGAGAGCCACGTGCAAACACCTTTCACTTTTGTGCGAGGATGTACCCAGGCCTACAGTTACGTTCAAAAATAATGAGCAGTCGGAAATGTTATTTCACGGAATGTTTCAGTAGACTGTGAATAAATAACAATCGTACACTAAACGGATAACTTATTATGTATTTTCAAAAGAATTCATAATTATAAATCATCCGGAATGAAAAAATGAGCTAGATTTGAAATTTCATTTCGTTTTTTGACAGTTAAATTGAACACTAATTTGGCGGGGAAAAACTTGAAAATCTGTTGATCGTTTCCCGATGAATCTGAATGTATGAACATCGAAAATAAGTTTCTAACAGTTTTTTTCTTAATGATTATTTCCCATGTTATATTGCGGTGCGGTATGCAAAACAAAGTAAATTTAGCTTGGTACATAACGAGGGAAAATATAGGGAGAATCAAAGGCGCGCAAGTTTCGAGAAAGCGCGTCAAAACTGAGATGAAAAACGCGCGCCCGATCTTGAAAGAAAGTTCCATTCGTATTACCTGATCGTGTACTAATCAGCTGGTGACTCTATGTGTATGTATAAACACATGTAAAAACGAGCGCATACGTTAAACTTATAATCCACGTGCGAACATACATCCGTACACACTGACGGTTTAGAGGACGCGCGCGTATAAAAATATATATTAAAAGTCGTGGTTTAACTTTCTCGAGTTTAAAGATATTTTTTTATTCAAGTAATTAACAAGTCCCTAGTTATATATACGAGATTAATGTCGTTCAAGCCTAAAGTAGTAGAAAAAGAATCGAAACGAGGATGGAAGAAAAAAAAGGATTTCGGAGGATCGAAGCCTCGTTTAACGGACGAAAACAAGGAACAGAATTATTTGCCTGTTATCGAATTTCAGGGTAGAACGTACGTTCAGAGTGGCTTCGAGGGGTGCGCGATGATCTGCGATGAAATTATGTAATATATTATCTACACGTATACATACTTGTGCATTCGTAGAGACAAATAATTTGAGAAGTACATGGCCGTATGGTCAAACACGCTACAGAGCGTAGACCGGAGCCAACCACAAACAAAACAAACAAAACAAACAAACAAATAATTTGAGTTTTTTCGATCTGTGACGATCTCACTCGCTCTCGCGGGCTCCTTATCAACGACACATCTAACCTCACTTTTTTTTAGTCGTAGAATCGACAAATCGAATGAAACTTTCGTACCTATTGGGTTTGATCTCGAATGGCCTGTTATTTACTCTCAAGGTGCCAATAATTTGACCAACAAAACAGCTCTTGCTCAACTGTGTTTATCGCCGAAAACTTGTCACCTTTTTCACCTTTATTATATCGCCAAACTACCAGCTGCTTTCAGCCTCCTTCTCTCTCATCCAAAGGTCAAGCTCGTTGGTGTCAATGTGGTGCAGTAAGTAGTCGAACATTAAATACTTATAATTTCAATTTTGCTGATTATTACAAAATGATTTTTTTATATAATTAAAAATTCATATCTAAAGTCATGCAAACTCAACGAAATGCTGAAATAAATTATTTTCAATAATTGAATTTCTGGATACCTAACAGAGTAATTTAATTATTCAAAAAATACCAATTATGAATCTGAATTTTAACATTTACGTGAAATTGAAGAATGAATTAATGATTTGGGAAGAAACAAAATTATCGTTCTACAGTTTAATCTTTTTACCATAACAGATTCAACTATTTCGTTAAAAAATTATGAAATAAGGCCTGATTGTTAATGAATTAATATATATTTGATCAATCAACATACCATATCATACTTGAATTAAAAAATTCCCATGTTTTCATTTTGCAGAGATGTCAGAAAGCTTGGGAGAGATTTTCCTGAATTACCGACTCAAAAAATAGTGGAAAAAAATTGTATAGAGTGCGGAAGATTGATGAATGAAATTAACGACAGTAAAGAGCGCTGGAGTTTAGCAAGATTGACTGCTCATCTGGTCAGTTAACATTTTTTACTGGAACATGACAATAATCAGAAGTATTCATAAAATCTATAAAGTTAATATTGATTCGATGTTATTCGCAGCTGAAAAAACGTTTGGAGAAACCGAATTCTATAAGGAAGGGCAGCTGGCACAAATTTCCTCTAAGTCAGGCCCAAACAACATACGCCGCGACTGATGCTTATGTAAGTTGAATTTTCTTAATAGGCAATTGTCCCCACTTATAGGAATGTTCAAAATTTTTATTCTCACACTTCGAAATCAATTATCAGCAACTACCCTTCAATTTCAATTTTGATTTCTGTATATTATAAGATACTTTTTGATTTTTTTTTATCATATTAACGAGCCTTTGTTCTAAAGCGATTCAATTTTTTCCAACCGATGACAAAGTAATTCCGTCGAATTCAAATGAATGAAAATAAGTTGCTTGTAATTAAAGTAAAAGTGTTTTCAAAAAATTGTCATTCCAGGTTTCATTATTAGTATATCTGGACCTAAAATCGAAGGCTACGAGTTAATATTTGAACGAAGACGACGGGTTCGTCGAATTTTAGCGATGTACGATTATCCTAAAACCTCAAAAGTTTAAAAGGGAAAAGAAGGTCACGATGTGTAAGGAGAAGCTTGTGAGAGTATTGCGAGCAGGTCGTATGGATTACGGGACTGCTCTGGGTTTACAACGAGCTTTGGCGGAGATGCACAAGAGTAAAGAAAGCACAGGCGTTAAAGGAGAAGAAAATGTTCCTGACAGTTTGATACTGGTGGAGCATGAGCCTGTTTACACGGTAGGGATTCGAGACAAGGTTTATGACCTTGAGACGGAAACGAAGCTGCGAGGACTCGGAGCGGATTATCACAGAACGAATCGCGGGGGTTTGATAACGTTTCACGGGCCCGGTCAATTGGTAGCGTATCCGATAATAAATCTCAAATCATTTAGCACGAGCGTGCGTCGTTATGTTTGTCAGATTGAGCGTATGACGATACGAGTTTGCGCGGAATTTGGAATAAAAGCGGGAACAACAGCGGACACAGGAGTTTGGGTCGAAGATAGAAAAATTTGTGCGATCGGTATACACGCCAGTCGTTATATTACGACTCACGGATTGGCTCTCAATTGTAATACAGATCTGAGCTGGTACGATCACATAGTTCCTTGTGGTATCGTCGGAAAAAGTGTAACGAGTATCAGTGAGGAACTCCGCGCTCGGGTCACCCTCGACGATGTGATTCCAATTTTTCAAAGTGCCTTTAAAAACGAATTCTCTTGTCGCCTCATTGAATTTCCACTGGAAGAAGCTTCAGAGTTATTGCGAAATTTGTCGAGTCCAAATTCAAAGATCGGATCGAGTCCGATCGAGCCAAAATCTCCATTATCTGCCAGATCTTAATCACTTTTCTCTCTTTCTATTTATCGTTTTCTGCAACGAGATTTTCTTCAATTTCATGCAGCAAACGTATACGAAACTGAAACAAAATTATTAAGGTTTCAATGAAATTTTTTTGGGCCCTGACAAACTCACCCATTCACTCAGCAACAGAATTACTTTTTCAACTATTACAGCCCTTAACTTTATTCACATGGTGTTTTTTGCACTATTAAATAAATAAAAACGTGACTTTAACATTTTTATCTCCTGAGGAATGTCGATTGATTGGCTTTTGACAGCGAATGCGTTCATTTAAATGCTGTAAGTTTCAGTGGAATCTTGGTTTGACACAAATACATCCAATTTAAACAATATGATGAAGAGGATGTGATCTCCCTAAAGAATATTTGAACGCTCAATTAGTTGGGTAACGTGATAGATTTTATTTTATATATATATATATATTTTTTTCTCTCTTCGTGTAATAAACAATACTACACATCGAACATGGTGATTGCGCATATTTGATGATCCCTTTTTCTAACATACCTCTTCCAAACTGAGTTCGGTTGAGTCATGGTCCTGAGCCGCACACTATTGATATAGATATAGCAACACATTGACCCCCATCTGGAATTAGAACTAGAACGACCGAGTCCTGACCTCCTTTATGTGGGTAAGAGAGGTCAGGAAACCCGTGTGTTCCAGTTCCAACTTTGGATTGGGGTCAAACAATGTTTCACGGTAAATATATGTATAATTTTGTCACGGTCCATGACTGCGACGAATTTCCTTCTACCGGCTATTTCTCGCAACATTTGAATGTCAGAACTTCAACAATATTCGAAAAATCAACCATAAATATCTATTTTTAAAAACAACCAAACAAAATTACGTAAGCTGTGCTCGTATTCATTCATTCATAATGAATTTTATTAGTACTAATTTTATGATTAAAATATCGAAGCTCGATTTTGATTAAAAAAAGTAATCCGAAATTTGGAACAGAAAAATCGACAGCTCCATTTGCGTGATTTGAGTCACAGTTTTTTTGTGTCTAATTCTATATTTTAAATTAAATAAAACTGTTTCTCTCTTTGATTAAATTGAATCTTGTGCTAATTGAAACGAAGTGATAATTAGAAATATTGCTTTTTGCACAAGAATCAGTTTTTTTTTGTTTGTGAGAAAACGAAATAGATTTTTTGAACTTTTGTCTACACGATAGTCGGTCCACGACTAATTCGTTACCCACACGCGATAAATCGAAGCTTAACGTTATATATATCTTTTTTCTTATATATATCAATTTATATATTCGATATAGCGTTCCAAAGAGACACAACGACGTGCGGACCTATAAATATCCAATGAAAAACATAAAATATCACAGCTCAAGCCAGGACAATCGTAAGGTCGAATAATTGAAAAAATAAGACCACGCGGATATTCAACTCTCAATATTTTCACAGAGAGCATATTATCCTTTGGTCGGTATGAATAAATCCAATCAGGATTAAAATTCGTTGATTCATATACAAGATAGTTTCGGCGAACAAGTGCGTGCGGCGAAGCTTTATAGAGCAGAATTGACGTAACGCAGAATCAGTACTTTGATTATTGGAACTTCTAATTGAAGAAAAAAAATAAACAAACTTTTTGACTAGATGACTAGATAAATTTAGAAGCAAGTTCTTGGTTTAGACCATGGTGCCTAGTTCAATATCCCGAAGCAGTGAACAATCTTTGATTCCGTAAATTCCTGTTAGAGCTTAAATTCAGTTTCCCATCAATTTACTTCTCATGTGACTTTCAACAATTGATTATCGATCCATGGAAAAATATGCTTAGACATCGTTCGTCATAGTTTTGTTAGATAAAATAAATCAAATTTTTTGTTTCAATTCTTTGCTCATGAAACACAAAATCTTTGAATAGATAATATGGAACAACAATTTAAGCTTGCATCCTAGATAATTTACGGAATGTTCCCACTGTCAACCAACATTCATTTGAGTTTTTCGACTTTAGAAATCGAACACGGTTTTCTCCGAACCTCTTTAGGGTCATTCAAAAAAATCAACGATTCATATTAATAATTAAAGAAAAAAGAAAAATTAACAAAATGATAAAATATTTTTCGTTGCGTTCCAACGAAACGAGTTCCAATACCATACTTTTCATGTCATTCACAATTTTCACCAGACACCATGTTTACAAAGTTAAAATCGACGAAGTACGGACAGATCCGAGAAGCTTTAAATTCCTGTCGTGCGTACTGGGAATAAAATTCAATAATTTGTTTGTTTTTTTCTTAAATATTCCAAAGAGTATGCGAGCGATCGCAGAGCATTTTTAGTGGTCCACCAACAAGTGCAAATATCTTCGAGTGTATAGTTCTGTTGCGAGTAATCCAGTTATCGCGATAGCGTTGTGAAGAGAATTTCCAGAATCCTTAATCGTTCTGATGGCTTGTTCCACGTCGGTTTTTAGTTCGGCGTATTGTTTGTTATTCACGAGAGCCTCGAGACTCTGCATTCCTTTGATCGCTTCTAAACTAGGCCGTATTTCCATCACATCCGAATCGTTAGTCCTTGCAGGTGCGACACCGGGCGAGTGCGGCGTAAAGCGAATCAATTGTTGTTCCGATTTCGATTCAGGCAATTGAGCCAGTGCGTAAACTCCGAGAACACGGCATAAGAATCGACATCTGAAATCAAAGAAAACCATCACAATTTTTAACTATCGAAACATGACAATTGAATCAATGAAAAAATAAAGTTGAAGGTTTTCAACTTTCAATCAAATAGAACAAATAGAAAAAAAAAATCAAATAGAACAAAGTTAGAAAAAACTGCAAAGTAGAACTACAAAAAACTACAAGAAATGTAATAGTATGACTGAAGAAACAAATTTTCAAATTGATAGAACAATACTTTGAGGTAAGTGGAGAGGCTTTTCTCAGGCCAATCGCGCCAAGGATTCCCCAACCCTGACCCGCATCATCGGCTATTGTCAAAAGAGCTCGTGCAAATTTTTTGAGAGAGCGCGCTGCGATAACGGTATTCTCGCTGTACTGGCATTGTCTGTATACGAGCTCGAACGTTTTCGCCCACAAAAGTGGCAATTTTTCTTCAATTGCGTCCCTAAAAAAGAAAGATTTTTTTTTTCAGTACAAAGAACGATTTCGATAAATAAAATTGAAACAAATCGTATGTGGACTCACATCGGTTTTATCGCTGCAATCCAATCGACCAAATTGACCAAAAGCATTCCCTCTTCTCGGATATCGCGACAAGACGGTAATCGTTTTAAAAGAAGAGCATAGAGAGCGAGAATTCGTCCTTCGGAAACTAAAATTCCTTCTACGGGGGGTTGGCGCGGAACGACGGGCTGAATGATCCCCAGTACACTCGTCCACGTTGGCTCGACTTGATCTGTAACTTTACAAAAACAAAAAAAAAACGTATAAAATGTTATTAAGATGCTCCTACGTGTAAAGAATATTTCTCGTTAGAGTTTGATCTCTGTTATTTTAGAGCGAAGCTTATTCTCTCAAGCAACCAATTAAACATACTAAAATTGTTTTTATGGACTATATCGTTTGTACGTTGAATAAAATTTTTACCACTGTGCTTGAAAAATGCTTCGAGTGCAGCTTCCAAAAGTTGTCCAAGAGTCGCCGGAGATATAGCAGCAATTCCAACAACCCGGAGAATGCCCAAAAGTACAGGACTTGAAGATGCAGTTTTTTCGGAGAGCCAATCAGCCCAACTTATTCGAAGTTGTTCAACCAAAAAACTGCTCGCGTTTACAGCGTGGAGTAGTTCGCTTATCAATAAACCTGCTTCTTGCGCTTGTTGTCCTTCCGAAACAGCTAAAAATGCGATATTTATTATTTATCCATACCAATTACGAACGACAACAGTTTTATCAGAATTACGAAGTTTCTGAATGGACTTACTACTCGTGAGTACTATTTCCATGTCATCGAGAATTCGTGACAATGCGTTTGTGAAAGCTTTTGTGTTGTTCGAAAGCAAAGCTTTGTGGCGAGTTGTACAATTGATGAGTAATTTCACCCAAGATCTCACGTACATCTGGCGTTTTTTGAGAGTTGTAGGGTGGAAATGAGTTACAGTTGGGTCGTAAGCAGCGACGACCTTCAACAGACTATGAACAAGAAAAATTGGAAAATTCACTGAGCTCAAAGTCGAATCAGGCCTAAATATCGAAAGCCGTTTTCACATTTTCGTAAAGAACAAATTGTTTAGTCGAGCATGAAATCAAAATATGTAAAACCGTCTTTCCATCTGAATAAAAGTTTCACTCACTTATTTAAAGCCACGTCGATGGGATGAGCCTGCTCCGAACAACACAATAAAACTACTCTTGGATCGCAACTCATCACGTGCCAATTTATAACTTGATCATAGGCCGTTGCGTCCACGAGATGCCAAGCGAATTTCTCCGCTTCGACGATCGACTCCACAGCTCGATCGTTCTGAAAAAGATACAATTTTTTAGGGCTACACAACGGAAATCAATCTGATTGTGACTAAAAATTGCCGATTTTAAATGTTCGCGGATATTTTTTTTTCCTTCAATATTTTGCGGCGAAACCGAAGGAAAAACAATTCTTAGCTACGTGAAAATAATTGAAGTATGGAGCGACTGACGATACCCTCTGCCGAATAATTATTTAATTTAAACGATTTTCTGCCGGAGTAAAGCAATAAAAAACTTATTGAACATCTAAGATCATGTTTTTATGAGTCAATAAATCAATTTTTTCTGAATTCCTACGATACGTACTTGCCTGACGTTGGGTTCGTTGGACAGTTTAACAATGAGATTCAAGAGGCACACGTGCATTCTAGCTGCAATGGAAAGAGGCTGAGAAGCCATTAATTGATTGATCCAAGCGGTCCAATCGATAGCGACGAAAACGCTGCCGAGAAAGAGATGACTGTCCGGTAAATATTGGTCGACGACTTTGACCATGAGTTCAACATCACCGATTCCTGGATTGAACTTGTCCCACGGGAGAGACATGAAATTTCCATGGACCACATTTAATATGTGATCCTTGACGGATGCGTGAGCAAAATTTGTCACGTAAAATTGCCAGAGAAAGCAGAGAATCTTGCTCGAGGCTGGCAACGTATCGACGATAAATCGTATGCATTCGACGAACATCGCAACCGTTCTATTCGCACATGGTCCATCCGTTATTATCCACGGTAAAAGAACAGAACGGTCGTCCGTTAACTGTTGAATCCAGGCTGCCGTTGGTTCTCTCAAATTTCGTGTCCAATACGGTGTCATCCAGGGTGCGAACATTTCGCTGAGAACCGGCCATATTTGCTCGCATACTAAACATTAGAAAATAGAACAATGTAATTTGACGAAACAGGTAACCCGCTTGATCGTTCAATCAAAATGATGAAAACAGTAAATAAATATTTTTAATTTATTGTGATGTAAGTATAGAGTTTTTTTTTGCAATTTTTCGTCTCGTCCTTCCGAAAAAAGGAACGAATTAATTTATTTACATATTTTTGGGTTTTTAATTGTATAAAATTAGTCGTTTGACTCACGTTGATCAGCGAGAGAACCTCTATCACATTGAAGCGTAAGGACAACCAAAGCGTGGCCAACCATACCTAAAAACATGACCAGTGGCTCGTTGTAAATGCGATATTTAGGATAAAGACCGTAGAGTCCGTATTGCAAACGTTCCTTCATGAAATGTTGACTCAAAAGTACAGCGGTGTCGTACATCTGTGAAGTGAACCGAACGATTAATAATTTCAATGAAGGAGAAACAAAAAAAAACAAGGAGGAAAAATCTTGTCAATTACCTCTTGACGAGACAAGAGTCTCTGCTCGGTCGCGTATCTTCGTATTTCATCTCTAACTTTATTCGGTTGTATCGGAGCAGCAGATTTGGATCTGCCACTGAGAGCTCCCAATAAATCGCGCCAAACATCGAGGGAGAGACTCTGACCCTCGCTACCGCGTAACACAGCTCCGAGAACTTCGCCATAGTGCTCTGGAAATTCGTGCAAAAGTACGAGACGCAAATGGTTCCTGAAAAGCTGTGAAACCACAAAAAATCATCATTCTTATGGCAATACAGAAAGTGACATGTATAATAAACATAAAAATGTGCAGTATTAATATAATAAAAATATTTAAACGAAAAAATTATAGGATTTATTGGAATGAAGAATTATTAGGTTGAAAAGTAACCGAAAACAGATCACTGCCGTGCCTCGCAATAAAGTTACGACATTTTGCTGTTGGAATTTTTTTCAAATGTTTTTAGCCTTTCAAAATTGGATTAAAAATTCATTCACGAAATGTTCTCGTTCAACAAACCTCGTGCAGGATCAGTTTGCTGTCCTCGGGGTTCAGGCCAATGTTGCAAAGAGCTCGGGATACAAGGTCAATGAAAGTGGAGCGTTCGCTCAGTCTAGGACGTCTGTAGTTTAGCCAACTGCCAACGTCGAACTGTCGGTTTGTTGGAAATGTTAAATGTTGATAAATAATTCTGAAGAGTTTGTGTCGAAATATCTTCCAAATTTTTACAGAAAACGCTGAATCGAGTATGCAGCGAATTTAATTTTTTTTTAACGAACATGAACTTGAAAATAACCTTGGACAGGAGGACGAAGCACAAATCTGCATTGGTACCAGTAGAAAGATCAACAACGATCTGATACATTTGCAAGAAAGTTGCGGCTCCGCCAGCTACCGGTGTAAAATGAGGTCCGAGGATGCCTCCAAGATTTGGTCGTTGAATTATACTTTTGAGAAGAGGTGGCCCCTGACTTTCCTCGCCGCTTACGAAAGCCTGAAATTCATAATGAAATTAATAATTATTCTCCATTCTTGATACTCAATCTATCACTTAGAATTTATCGTTTTTGATTGAATCGTTTAAACTTTCAACAATCGTTATTACTACATAAAACAGAAGAACGGATCAAACTGCTATTGTTCGAGCGTACCTGACCCAATTTTTCTATACATGTCGTAATGAGTTGTTTCGTGGGTGGACACAACGCTGCTTCTTCCGTGTAAAATTCCACTAAATGATGGAACAACTTAACACCGCTCTCTTGTACCTTTCGCAATACGACGCTGCTTTCACACGTTCGATTTACATTCAATTCGTACTCGAGCAACCTGAAATGATCGTTTTCATCCATTTACTTCGATAAAATTTCGTTCAAAGTCGAATTCAAACTTTTTCGCTAATAATGACTATTCCTCGTTCTCAGACAAAATAACGAATCGTTTTTGGTATTCGATTTTATCATTGTAAATTTAGGAGACAAACGATAGAAATGAAACAATTGAATACTTTAAACTGAATAGAAAAAAAGCTCACGCTACAAGATGATCAGCAAAGGCACATCCCTGAGTGACTCTTGAAGGAGGCGGTTGGGTAGCTTTAACGAGTAAATTTTCATAAATCCCTCTGTTTTGACTGATCATATGATCGACAGCATCGCTGACTCGGGCTTCCGTTATCTATTCGAGTGGATGAAAATAAAAACTTGTAAGCAATGAATTGATTTTGCTAAATCGATTATGAATTGATGATTTTTTTTATGAACGGCGCCGGAGTCCATTCTACAGATTTGAAAATTGAGCACAATGCGTAGAAAAATGATTATCAAATATAATTGAACCAACGATTTGATAAATTTTTCCATTGAAAATATATTCAAAAAAAGTTATAATCGTGCGTTGTCAGTTTCATTCTATCTGAGCAAAAAAAAAATCTTATTGACAAATGACAACTCTCGATCCAGATTACGAGAAATGATGTACCTTGATTTGTATGACTGCGGGACCAGCGCAGTGTACGGTGGGTGGAGTGCCCGATCTTGAGCGTCGTGATCCTGAAGAAGGTGCAGGATCGCAAAGGGCATGAAGAGTGACACAACTTTCGACTTCGCGATAGAGTGTCGGTACGAGTTCCAAAAAATTGCAATCAACAGCAGTGTGCTCAGAGACGAGGAGATTGTATGTTTGTGCGTAATCCATGATGATTTTCAGGTGTGGTTTAAGGAGATCGACAACATTTTCAGGTTCGTACAAACATTCCCTGGGAATATTCTCGAGGGGTGTCATATTTTTGGCGAGAGAGGGCGCCTCTTTTGGCCTTTCGTAACTACTCAAACGTCGGTGTATTTTGCCAATTGGTTCGTTTATTATTCGCTCCTGTTGCCACTCTTTCTTGCCATTTATTTGATCATCTTCACCTCCTTCGCTTCGTTCCTCTTCGGGCCATTTTTTGGTTGTTATTGACTCGCGACCACAGAGGTTTTGCCAATTCCGGACACATTTTAATTGTGACTGTTGGACTGACCAGTAGTCGACGTATTCGAGCCAAGGATCCTGTAGAAAATATTTTATTCCATTATAATAATTGTCATCACTAAATTAATCTTTTTTTTCAACAAAATAAAAATGTAGAGACAAATGGATACAATGAGCGTCATTTTTGACGAGTATAATTTGAATGTATACTCGGAGGAGTTTCAAATCGTCCAAAAAAAAAAAACTCAATTTCGTGAAGTTGTCAAATTATCATTTTCTTTTTTTTCTATCCAGTTCGATGTATTTTGACCCGACCAGTACTCATCACCTCGTCAATCCAGATTTTAAAAAGTAGCATCAAATGTACATTTCAATAATCTCTGAGAAAAAAATCTTTGTTCAAAAAGTTTAGGATAAGTTAATACACTTTAAATTTCTCATATAATTAAAAAAACGTGACAAGAGCTCACCACCAAGTGTCAAAAGAATGAAAAAATATTGCATAATACTTTGAGTATTAGCGTATTATTATTATTTGCTCTGATAAGAAATTTGGTGGATTATCGATGAATCAACGGTAGTAAGCTGAACATTTCGCGAGACCTCGCAGTGACTTACCTCATCACCTTGCATGAGCATTAGCAATTTCTGGGACATGTACTGAGGTGGTAAAGCTGGAAGATAGAGACCGGATTCTTGTAGCCTGGGCTCTTCTAGCCATAGGCTCAAAGTTTTGTATAATCTACAAAAAAAAATGATAATCACGATAGTGTAATAGTATGAGGCATAATAAAATAATGAGTAGGTAAATAAAAATTATCTAGTGATTCGCTTACTTGGCAGCGTTGAAATAGAACACTCTTCTTTCGTCCGTAATCGGTTTTCCATCGGTATCGGTATCTTTTTCTCCCTTCATTTGGAAATACGTAACAGTATCGTGCAGACGTTTTTTAACTTTTTTCAAATAACTCAGATTGAGCATTCCGTCGAAAAATTTATCTCCAAGGCCACCGTGTTCAGCCACTCTATCACAATCAATAGAAAAACATGATTGAATATTAATAATTTGAATTTTATGATAAATATTCCAGCAGAGTAAATATCGAATGATGGTAAACTATTTTTAGGTAAAATAAATGAAAATTATTACCCAGGAGTCGTTGGAGCCCTGGCTAAAAAGAGAAAAAAGAAGTGCTGCCAAAGCAGAGGTAGCAAAGGATGGTCCATGGGAGTATCGAGAGCTTGCTGCGACCATCTGTAAATCGACAATCCATTCGCTCCGAAAGAAGGCACTTTTACGTGTGCACAAGCTTTCTATGAAAAAAAAAATAATAATAATTGCGTCATTGATGTTGCCATTTTGCTGACAGAGACTTTAAATGGCATGAAACTTGAAATTACGAAGAGTCAAAGCTCAATTGCATTGCCGACCTTCAGGGCAGTGTCGAGAGAAATTTTTGTTTGAGTTGACAATTCTCGTAACAATTGTCGCCATAGTCCGTTCTTGAGTTCTCTCTCAGTCTGTTCGGTACGAAGTACTTGGTAGGCCACCCAAATCGATTGCACCGGACCACCAAGAAGACTTGTCGTGTTTGCTGCACCCGTTGCCCAACTAATGAACGATCCGAATGATCCGGTGCCACGACCTGTTCCTAAATTCTGTGGAAACAGAAATATCGATTTCATTTATTTTTTATCCTCCCTGTAGCACGTTATCGTCATAATATTCATATATGATGATTCAAAACTGAAATAATGATGGAAGTTTCGTAATTCAATGAATATAATTCTTACTGGATTCTTCAGATGCTCGGAATTACATACCTCGGTCATTCCCTCTTTTGCAAGCTATCGTTTTCAACAATTCCCACTATTAATAAGTGAAAGGATCTCAACGTACGTAAGGGAGAAAAAAAAATAAATGAGCTTACCGTGAAAAGATTTTGAAAGACATCTTCGACCATGTTTCTGGCGTCGAGATGAAAAAAGGAACCACGAATCACGGTGTCGATCAAATGGAGAACGTTTGGATCCCGATTCCAGTCTGGCACAAGGACGAATATGTCAAGCCATAAGCGTACCAAAGCTGCAGGACTTGGCAAAACGTATCTGGGAATCAGAGAAAAAATGAATGTTACGACAATTGGGTGAAGGTTAATGAAAACCTTGAGAAACTGAATTACCTTTTATAACCGACGATATGAGACTCGATCATATTAGCAAACTGCTTCAAAACCGGACCCGGTAAATCAGGCGCAATTAAATTTTTCGCCATTTTCATGTACGTTCGATCAGCCGTAACGAGGGAAAGAATTATTGCTGAAAATTTGTCATTCTTCAGAAGCGATTCCGGACAACTGAGAAACAGCGGAACGATGTGATGGAGCGCCATTAATACGTGATCGTATTTATAATGTGAAAGGAGGACGGCGAGCTGTTCAAATCCTTTAGTGCAAATCAGAGGTATCGAGTGACCCCACAAGGTCATAGTAGCGGCAACGAAGCAAGCGATCGGTTGTTTATCCCGTACACCGGTTATAACACTTTCGAGAGAAGCATCGGAATCGAGGTCTGGCACATTAGAAAAAACTTCGGCTGGAGTCGTTATTCCTTTATGGCACATTGACTCAGACTGATCGAGTCTATGAAGACGCAATTTTGACATCATTTCCCAAGCCCAGATTGCAAATGCGTGCTCGTTGCTTTGCGGTCTCACCATCGATGATACCTACAATGAAAATCATTCAAAACTCAATGTAAATCGCCATTTTTACTCTGGAAAAATTGACCAAAATCAATCTAAATATGTAAAATTAACGTACTTGCTTGACACTCTCCGAGATAAGGGATGCTGTTTGAGTAGAATTATCGGGTATATACTTTAGAGCCAATTCAACGATCAGTATTGCTACTCGGCAGTGAAAGTAGGCAGGCAAATAAAGGTCGTCGCATCTTCTGCATCAGAAAAAATAAAAACATAATCACAGTTCTTATTTAATAAATATTTTTATGAAATGTTAAATGAATAATAAAATTTCTGTTTATTGGAAAAAAAAAAAAAATATTGCCAATGGAATTGGAAAATTTCATTTAAAAAATTAGACGAGTTATGGTTGTTGATTTTGTAGAACAGTTTTTCAAAAAAGCCATAAAGGTGACAAAAAAACTAATTTTTCGTCAGAATCGTGAAGTCGGGATTTTACTTAGCTTTTCCTACCTTCATACATTAAAAAACTGTGGTGTTTTAACAAAAACCAACGACAAATACTAGACAATTATGTAAAAATGCTTTGTACCAATTCCCAGCCAAACTGACAGTTTAATTTAAGAAATCGAATGGTTACCGTTTTAGAAAACAGTATTTTAATAAAAAGGCTTTTCAAGATCTAAGCAATTTTTACAATGACATGATTTTTTTCCCGCTGCTTATAAGTTTTGAGCGATTTCTGGATTTTGTTTTTTTTTTAATTCATGGATCAACGGTAAAAACATGGAATAAAAACTCCTAATGAATGGTTTACGGTTTGTCTCGTTGCATGCCCCAATTGAGATGCGTCAAAACAAGACGTGCCAAATGATTTTCCGTTGATGAGAGTGGATGTTGATGCAGCCAATTGGAAAGGACGAGCATGTCTTCCTCTCTAGGAGTCCACTTATCGATTCTTAAGTCCGTGAATAAGTAGATGCTCAACTATTTTAAAAAATTTGTTATTATTAGAGGCATGAATTTGGTGTAAGAATTCATGTCGATATTTTTCATTTTTTCTACCTTTCCAACGGATTCAAAGTTGTCCCGTAATTTAACAATAATGTCAGATAGAAGCCCCGGATGCTTGCTCGTTAAATTAGTCAATAGGGACCTCGCGTCCTTCGAGCAAGAGTCTTTAGTTTTTGTGCTCAGAAATCCAATCTGTAATTTAAAATATATTCATTTATTTCGCCTCGTTGGAATTTTGTTTTATTTACGAGAAAAAACACTTACTTGAAAAAGATCGATCGTTGCAGCTCGGATGAAATCGTAGTCTTGGTTCGATCTAGCCATTGCCATGTTAGCAAATGTTGTCAAAAGAAAATAAGACTCGTCTCCGGGCATTTCGCTTAATTTCTCCTCGAAAGCGTCACGCAGCTGTGGTTTATTCAATTCCTTATCCCAATCTGATCCGAGAATTAATAATAATTAATAACAATAATAAAATATATTATGATAAAAAATGGTTTATAATGAAAAATTGAAACTTTCCTGAGTTAGCTAGAATACTCTTTATAAAAGCGAGTCAATGTTTTCGAAATCATTTGCTTGCAATACATAACTCTACGAATAAAAATGCGACAAATAAATCTTTACCTTCTGGTGTCAAGTCCAATTGAAGGTAATCAACGCTCGTGACGTCGGTGTGAAGAATATAAAAAATATGCCAAAGAGTGGAACTCGATATCAAATGGTATGGAATCGTAGCAAGATATTGCCAAGCTCCGAGGCGGCGTGACGAAAAAATACACATAGTCGCGCGTAAAAAGAAGCTGTCGTATTCGATTTCTTGTCGAGACCACATGGACGAATGCTAGATCGTGAAAAAGAGCACGAACAGTTAATTGATGCATTTAAAAAATGTTTGACGGTTTTTTGACATTAAAGGGTAATTTTCAAAATGACAAATGCACGAGGAAAATGAATTTGGGTGGAGATCAATCAATAATAAATTAGTTGCTGTTTTATACATTTATCGGGACAAACTGTGCATTATTTTGAGACTTACTTCACTTTTGTCAAAACTTTGCCACTCATCGGTGGCGTACTGTACAATATCCCTGATGAGAGCACTGAGTCGTTTAGCGAGTTGTCGGTATCGTGGTGAGTTATAAGTTTTGAGGCCTTGTTTGAGCAGTCTAACGAGTACGGTGGAGAAGGCGAATAGTCGTAGAATTCGACGATGTTTGCGAGGTGAAATTAGAGCGAAGGAACGAGAAGATTCGCTGAGATCATCTTGATCGTGTGAGGGAATGTGCTCGAATAATTTTTCCAAAGGAATTTGATGAAGCAACGCAATAAGATCGCTCTCGAAGAGGTTCGCCCCGAGATTGGCAAGATCCTCATCTTCTTCGCCCTCTTCATCGAGCATAACCCAAACGGTATCGCTGGGATTATCAGCAGAGTTGGTTTCATGCAGCGAGGTCACGTGGACCTGCTCGAGAAACTTTTCTCGCTCTCTTATTGGCAAAAGTATTACCGCAAGAGTTGCAACCATGTGATCGAGGTACGGATCGTTGAGGAGAGAATTAGAGGAAATAGTGGCGCAGTTTCGCGGTGGCAGAGGAGTCTGTACAAAACCAATCGCCCAATTGGTCACGCCACCTGGACATCGGAGAACGTGATTTAGGATGAACATGTGATCTTGCCAATTGGCAATGCGAAGCAACACCGCGACCAGCCTGGACAACCATTCTCGAGAATCCAGAACAAATTTGCCATCACGAATGACGCGTCGTTGAAAGTTGAATAATATCGTGATGCAAGTTTTCAATTGATCCATTTCGAAGTTAGCTCTTGGCAATACAGAGGAATCAACGCCTGTCAAATTCACCGGTGAATTCTGAGCGATCGTGGCGAATTCTTTGCACGAAGTGCAAACTCTCTGCACGTAATGATCGATCTGCAGTCTCAAAAGTTCCGCCTCGTAGGAATAGAGAGCTTGCGAATTATGCAAAAGGTCTTTTATGCTTGCCAAACTTTTCGTCAAACCCGTAAGCGCCTGTTGATTGAAACGTGCGATCGAATACTCGTGGCTCGCGGTCACGGGATTGCCATCCTGACACTCACCCGCTTCGGTGATCACCGCTTTGTCCAAACACCATAGTTGTTTCTGTATTTCTTTGCAGTTCTTCTTCACGCTCTCCAACTCATGACAGTTTACGATCAAATTATTACGTACTCGTAAGTAACTCACGAGCAACTCATAAAGGCGATGCTGCTGACGCAACGCTGAATTTCGCAATTCTGTTTCTATAAAGTACGTTACGAACGTTTCGATCCAAGACAATTCTTCGTTGCTGTACAACTCTGCCAATTGGCTATCCGTGAACGGTACTACCTCCGACTTCTTCTTTGCCTCCAATTTGCTCGATTCTCGTTCAATTTCTATAACTTTTTTCTTCGATAACACCGAGTCGTTCCTTTCCGACGGTTGTTCAACGATCACTTGATTCACTGGAATTTCCAAAATTGGAGCACTCGGAATTGGTTTTTCCAGCTGGATGGACGAAATCTCTGAAACGACTCTTTCTAATTCTTCGACTTGATTTTCCTCCATCATTGGAGCCGTTGCTGAAACCGGAGCTGAATCTTCTTCACCGTCAACTTGATCCACCGATACTTCATCGGTATACACACTCGGTTGTTGGGTATCGAACTTTACATGGAAAGCAGAAATTAAATTTTGTCAAAAAATTGTTTTTCTACGGCTTAATATTCCTGCACATGTTAGAAAAAAATAATAAAACAAAACAAAAGTTTTCATAGCACTTCCATCGTATAAATTTCAGGACTGCAGAATCGATTGAAGATTTTGAAATTGAGATTTGATTATTGCTAGAACTATATTTCGGCTCATTTGTCCTAAAAAAATAGAATACCTCTTCAGCATTGTCCTCAGTTGTCAAAAGTTTTTGCTCCTCGTTATAACTGTCGCTATTCATATCAATAGCAGCAGAATGAAGTTCGCTCTCCATGTTTTCAACACCTTCAACCTTTGGATAATTCGTTGGTGATTCGCCCAGTAAACACTCGAATTCCTCGAGCGTTGGAGCATCTGGTATTTGTCGCTCCAAATTGTAAGAGCGCACACGCTCCTTTTTCCTCTTCTTCAAAATTGTATCATTGAATAAATAAATAAATAATCAATTCTGAAGTTGTCTGTCGAAAAAATGTTTGCTTACCTGTCTAGACTTGACTTTTTCCATTTTTATTTAAAACTTGAATCCGTGTCAATTAAGAATTCAATTCTTGAATTGACTTTTTGAGGTTAAGGATTAAATCTTGACCAGAAATAAATCTTGACGCACATTCTTGCGATCGAATTTTATGACGATTTGCAGTGTACGATAGCTTGAACTTCATATCACATCTGTGTTTTATTTTTATTCGCAACCAACATGTTTACAAGGCAATTATAAATTGAAATATACACGACTACGCATTCGACGTAATAATTTTCCAGGGCTCGCGCGAAAACAATTCGTCACAAAGCATTCATGCGACAAAACATTTCCTTTCTCATACTCCTCATTGGCTTTATACTTTGTTACGTTTTTCTTGTGAATATTGAATCAGGTAATGTGTGTGTCGAAGGTATGTAGTACGCTACTGCGATCGACTCGTTCGACATAACATTATTATTGTTATTATTATTATTAATTCTCCTTTCCCTCTCTATTCTTCAACGCTGAGTTGACAGATTTCGATAATCGATTGTTCACTCGATTATGTTTTAACCAGTTTTAACATTCATTTATTTGAACGTTCGAATAAGAAGAGCATATCAATATTAATTAATGAAATGATCGATCGAATTGATTCTTTTTCATATAAGATTTAAAAAAAAAAATTTGAGGCCATAATGTTGCTTGAACTTTATTTTATTTCATACATCTATTATTACTAGTTAAAAACTATTACAAGGTACACGTTTTCATTATAAATATGGACGGAATGGTTCATACACATTTGTGTACACATGTCTACTCGAAAAACTACAATTGTATCACTTTTTGTTACGAATGTTTCTCATTAATTCACTCAAATGAATTGAAATTTGTTCTACAAATCTTCTCATTTTCGTACTCTTAAAAAATAAAATTATATTTCGATATTTTAAATTGGTGATTTGAAATACCGAATATTCACATGAAACGTAGAATTTTATAATACATTCACGTACGAATATTGTTAATCGACTTTTCGAGAATGTCTTTTTTAATGCGCGGAAAATCAGGATTTTGTCGTAAAACTTCATGGCAAACTTTGATAGCGTCAGCGTAAGATTTGCACTTGGAGTAGCAATAAGCGAGTTTATAACCAATGGAAAGTTTCGCTTTACCGCCGTATTTCCAGGCTTGGGCATAGCGTATCGAAGCTTCACGATAATTTTGTTCTCGTTCAGAAATGTGTCCCGAAAGCTCATGAGCCCTCACGCAAGTAGCGTTGTGCTGTAAAACGCGTTTTAATAATTCATTAGCGAGCTCGTATTTGCTCGATTGAACGTATATGTCGGCAAGGAGCAGCCAACAACGCTCCAGATACTCGGCGTCCTCGAAAGTCCAAACGTTTTTTGAAACTCGTTTCAAATGATTTCGAGCTCTCGGAGTTTGCTTCATCAATATATGAGCCATTGCAAGACCCAGAGCTGGACCAACGTGATCCCGGAGACTCTCCTGGCTGGCCAAATTTGTACAATCTTGCAAAGCCCTCTCGATATTACTCTTCTGCTTCGTAGCTAACAGAAAAAAATCACCGAGCAGTCGATGTGTCAACATTTCGTGGGCGTTTCCCTTTGGACTCAATTCCTGTAATTTTTACACACTTGTTACAAATATTCTGTCTTCTTTTATCATTTTTCTCGTTATTTAGAATCAATTTGAAAAACTGAGCAATATTTGATAGAAAAACCATTTAGAAAAACGTATTTTTTTGCGTATATACTAAGTTATAATATTATTGTATGCTCAAAAAAATTTATAAGTTTCAATGGAAAATGTACCAAAAGTAATCTCTGAGCTGTTTTGAGTGCCATTGTTCGCGAATCGTGATATTCAGCATCGTCGTCATCATTGAAAGCCTCGCTGGACAAAGCAGAGTCGTCGTCCGGATCGAGGCAAATCTCTATCATATTGTAAATCGCTTGTTGGCCCCATTCAAGATCGCGACGAGCGCAATTGAAGTTTCGGAGAGCCGAATTCAATTTACCGGATCGCCAGTCCAACAGGCCAGAGCAATAATAATAGCCGGCTTCGCGATTTGAACCGTCGGTGGCCGCGGCTGCTCGCTTCAACCATTCATCGAGGTCGCTTGTGTTACCTGGCAAAAAAATACAATTGAAATGATCAATAATAATCATTCAATGAAGAATCTTGGTTATGAACAAAAATAAATCGTAAAAAAAGTGAAGTACGAGCCAATGACATGGAGAAAAAAAATTACCAGTTCTACGAGAAACTTCGATTAAACGTGCCAGGGCGGTCCAATATGTTGGACGTCGAAGTAACAGCTGTCGAAAATGAAACGCAGCTGTCTCAAAATCGACTTTCCTGAATGCAAGATCAGCCATCATGACCGAAGCTGCCTCGTTTTCTGGATCTGCGTTCAAAAGTGCCATACAACTTTGTCCACAGCGATCCAAGTCGTTGACCTGTTGAAAACAGAAAATCGTAATTCGTCATTCGTGGATATATGAGAAACAGTAATAAATTATATCAAATTAGACTTTGAGACCCGAAATATTTTGTTTAAACTCAAATTCACATTGTTGATCATTCACCCCAACAGAGTCGGTAAACATGAGAATATTACCGTAAATTATGTGGTTAAACAATGTTTGTAAAAAAATAATAAGGATACCAGAGATGTTATTTACAAGGAAATAAAATCGTTTTGGTATCAAGAGCCCATAAAATCTCGTTTACCTGCATGTAAAGTTTAGCGAGAGAGAGTAAAGCTTTTATATCAGCCGGTTTATAACTCAAAGCTTCCTTATAGCGGTCTATAGCTTGATCATAATCTCTGAGAGCGGAAGCGTGTTCAGCCATGTCGAGACAAATAATGGCTAATGTTTGTTTTTGTGTTGCGATCGAGGCCGCCCCTACGGGAGCTCGTTGAAGACATCTTATTTGATTTTCCTTTGCCTCTTTCAATGTCACCAGAGCCGATTGCAAGTTTCCTGCTCTTTCCCGAATTTTAGCGAGTAACATCAAGTGGCGGCCGCGTCTCTCGAGACTGGGTAAATCGCTCGCTCCTCTACATTCTGGAGAATCAATATTGTTGTAGTCAAGTTTTTAAACGTACATTATAATTTTAAATCACAAATCAGAAATATTTTATGTTGGCTATGAAATCATTTTTTTTTTTGTTTAAAAATGCAATTTAAATGTGAACCAATTTTAAATACTTCTTTTAACAAACAATTTGAGAAAACTTGCTAAGTTCTTGGATCAATTAATATATTTATATTTTTTATTGAAAGTATGGACATGAGAAAAAACGAAAATAAAATAATTGAAAAGTGCCAATAAAAAATTATCGAAAATTCAAATAATGGTTAAAAATGATCGCATCAACGATTCACCTTGAAGTTCCTGAACGAGAACATAATCTGCTTTATCAAATTGCTTGACTCTCATGTAAAGTTCAGCCAAATCGAGTTTGAGATCGGAACAAGTTTTGTTTTTGACAATCTCGCGGTAATACGCAATAGCTTTCCCATACTGATGAGTCTTGACCAAGGCTTTGCCCATTTTTTCTGCTAATCTTCGATCCAGTGGATTTTTTGCTAGCGATTCTTCGTACGCCTCGATTGCCCGGTCTGGTTCTTGTATCGCCATATACGCATCCCCAAGCATGCTGTACGTTCTCGGACCTGGACAATGTTCCACGAGCTCCCTGTTAACATGTAATTAAAATCATTGAATAATTATAGATTTTACACACTCAACAAATTAAACACGAACGTTTTTGTTCCTCGCTTCTACTTTTTTTACGTCAGCTGCACTATTATTTTTCAATTTTAAAATAACATTTTATCTTAAATATAAAAGTGAGAAAAAATGAACCTGAAACATTTGGCAAAAGCCTGTCTATCTTTTCTCCGTTCCAAATGAATGTTGGCCAATTTCGTGTGAGCTTCAAGATAGTAAGGTTTTCCAGGTTGAATTTCTTGGAGACATTTGACAGCCCGATCGACATCGCCCATTTGGAGATAAGTTTCAGCATTGCTGATAACGAGTCGTGATTCTTCGAGGCTTCGGCCGAACAGATCTCTGGCTTGTTCCATGAGAGAGATAGCTTCGTCGAATTGTCCGAGACTGTTGCAAGCATCGACGAGTTCAATGTAGAGAGTGGCTTTGTCAGAAGTGGAGATGGGAGCGGTGAGGGACGAAGAGACACGATCATCTATCAATTTGATCGCTTGTCGAAGGCTCGCTATTCGAGACTCGGTGCGACCTTTTTCACGATCGATTATCGACGATATGAGATGATACATGGGATCATCCCGAACACGAAAATCGAAGCTGAGTCCAAGCTCGAGACTCTGTTCAGCGAGATCGTATTGAGCCTGATGAGCATAAATTTGAGCAGTTAATAAATGTCCCGCTGAATTTGCGGGATCAACGTTATCCAAAAGCTTTCTCAGGGCAACGAGAGCCTCCTCGAAGAATCCAGTTTGGATTCTCACTTTGGCAAGCATAAGAAGAGCGATTCCCATTCCTGGACAAGCCTCGACAATTTTTTCGAGCAACGAGCAAACCAGATCCCTTTCGTTCTCGTTCATGTTTTCCACTCCATCCACATCTGTCTCGACGTCGACGATGAATCGACAAGGACAATGAACGAGATATTCGTTGACGATGTCGAGACAAAAAACAGGATTTAGGTCGTTGAGATAACGATAATAACCGCGATAAGGAGAAACATGATTGTTGTCTCGATCCGTCTCGGAGGCCGGCAGATTTTCGAGAATACCGGAAACCGTACGCGCTAAATAATCCAACGCTTTAGTCGGCTCGGTGGCGAACAGTTTCGCTGACATGAAATCAATCATCGCGTTGTCAATGATGTTCGCCTCGCTGGTTAATTCCTTGAGAAAATCGATTTGTTGTCGTGCCAGATTGATCGATGTTGGATTTGCTGGATTCTCGATAACTTGGCAATTGGCCAATCCTGTGAGAGCAGTGAAGGAGGATTCGTCCAAGCGAACCGCGTCTCTGTACGAACGTTCGGCTTCCGAAATCCGTCCAGCGAGAACATACAAATTGCCAAGCTCGACCATCATCCGTGGCCATCTTTTCTCGTTCTGATCTACCAGCTTTTCCGTGATTCTCAACAGTTCCGAAAGTATGCCAAAATCTCGATTCGACACACGAGAAAACAGTTGGACACAGTCTAGTATAAGATCAAAATTCTTGGGCTCTGCTACCATCAAACAGCGAAAGAAAGTTTGAATGTTTTTGAGCCCCGAGGTGAGATCACCTTCTCTGCAAATCGTCACGATTGCTCGAGCTTTTATAGCGTCAATTGAGTTGGGCTCGATCGAAATGATGCGTTCGGCACTGTCCATCGCCTCGTCCCAATCTTTGCTCGCTAATTGATTGTGCATTTTTTCAACGAGAGGAAGAGACAATTTTGGATGTCGAACGACGAGGGCACTTAGAAGAACAATCGCTTCGTCGTTACGACCGCTCAATTCTTCAAGTTTTGCAAATGCCAGTGTGACGTTTAAATCCCCGGAAGGATCGCCAGCTGATTTCAACAATTCGCGAGCTCGATTCAGCGAAGCTTTGTTGTCGTTTCTCGATGGTTTTACTGATGCCTCGTGCAAATAAACCCAGGCTCCGATCACCGAGATATTTTTATCACTCGGCTCGAGCTTACAAGCTCTCTCCACGTATTCTCTGGCTCTGTCGAATTTCTTCAACAAAAACAACACCATCGCACCTCTCGCCAAAGCAGTCGCCGATCCTCTTCGTCTCTCATCTCTTATACGAGCGTCTATTCGCGCCAGACTCGTCCGATCCGTATTTCCCCCCATTCGAAGTACAATACTCTGCACCAAAAGCGCAGCCAGTAAACTCGATTCCGACGAACTCGTTTCATCCACAAATTCCAATACTTGCTGCATCGAATCGTCGATTTTTCCGACGAGAGCTTGCCCGATGGCGTACAACAATTTCAACACTTCGTTCGTCGGATAAACGGCGCAAGATTCTTTTGCTCGTTTCCACATTTCGTTGTAATAATTCTCTCTGCACAACCACATTATCTCCGCCTCTCTGTCTAATGCCCCGTTTTGGTTCACTCTTTCCATTTTCGCTCAAGAATTTTTCTATGAAATTTCGATCCAGATAGAATGTCGATTTTCTTGTCTATTTTGTAAAAGGCGCTTCGAAATCCTCAGGTTCCGGCAACTCGTGAACCGTTTCGCTTTCCGATGAATCTGATTCCTGAGCCTCCAGTATGTGCTTCGGTCCAAGAACACGTTCTTCCAGCTCCGGGCTCTTCGTCGCCAGATAATATTTCTGCATGTACTCGCAGTTCAACAACATATAGTAGTCGTTCACAATCGCATATGTCAACGCTGCCTGTTTAAAAAAAATATTTCAATTGAATCGTCGCTTCAAAATTTTTGCAGGGTTAACCACCCGATTGGCGGCCCCTGACCAATACTCCACCTTGTACGAGTGGGAAGAGTTTAAAATATATTTTTCGCACTCTTCTCGCTCGAATATATAATAGACAAAGAAGAATGGAGAGAGACGACTAATGGTCGGGGACTGCGAATTGGGTGGTTTACCGTATGTCAATGGAAGTCTGTTTGATTTTTATCCGTCGTACTGACAGAATCCCAAAATAATAAAAATGAAAATATTCAGCTGTCAACGTTTTGATCCAATGTTTTTCATGCTTAAAAACTAATGAGAAGTGATTAAAAATAACTGATACTTGAGATTAGCAAACAAAACAGTTATACATATGAGTTTACCGATAAGAGTGAAGAAAATCGTGAAAAATGTTTAACCATTGACACAAAACATTGAAACAAACTGAGACGGAATAACAATCATTTTAATCTTAAAAATGTAACTTTATTCCTCATTGAATATGAACAATCATGTTTTTTTGTGGGAGGTTAATAAATTTTGCCTAATGTAAGTAAATTAATGGAACCGTCAACCTTGAGCTTATGCCATGCGGAATATGGATATGTGTTTATGTTTAGCAAATATCTATCTCGCTGAAGATAAACTTTTTAATTCTAGAAGTGATGAAAATATATGCAAGCAAACAGAAAAATAGCACAGTATTTTTTGACCCGGATCATGTAAATCCTACCTCGGCTAGTAATCTTGCAAAACCTCGACCTTGATGGTGGCTTGGTACATTAATCGCTTGCATATCCAGAATTTTTCCATCGGCTTTGTAAGTAAGGACAGCAGAATCTGTCGAGTATGAATTCACTTGACTTTTGCTGAATAATTCATAGAAAAATTCAATGCTGTCAAAATATATTTCGAAAATTCGAAAAATTTTCCTCAAATTTTTTCGAACATAAATTCATTTTTCATAATATCAAAAAAGATTGAGAGCTCGTACGATCTTTTATTGAAATGCGAAAAATTTAAAAACAGCTGATCAAATCACTAGAATATAATGCAAAGTAAATGCAAAAGAAAATTTATAAACACGAGGAAAGATATAAGTTCGAATAGTCAATGAATAATACAAACACGATAATAGCAACAAATATTAACGTAACAGTGTATACCGTCATCCTCGAGACGTATATAAAAAATTCCACGTTTCGCGTTGTGCTTAACGCCGTACAACGAGCGACGTACCTGAGAGGCTCGAAAAACAATGGATCTTAAAAACAATGAACTGACTTGGAACATACAAGAAGAATGCGTGAAATCCTTAGATTCGATGGTCTTTACACTTGACCATCATCGTGAACTACATCGAGTATAACGTCGAAAATCATCGAGTGACGAGACTGATGTTTGTTTGTGTTACCTTTATTCCACTGAGCCAGCTGGTAAGTTGTCATGGCAACCTTGGTATCGGATTGTAGATGAGTTTCAGCGTGATGCGATACCAGTGGTGAAGTTTCAAACTAATGTTGGAAGAACTCCGACATGCCGATCAAAGCTCTTCCCATCGCGAAATTGGCATTTCAAATATTAATTAATATTTCGAATACGAGCTTCCACTAAATTTAAACGTTGGAATTCTCCAGAGAATATGAGGAAATTCTGTACAAAAGTTTGAAAGTTTCGGATAAATTTGTTCATTTTATTTCAAAATTATGCGTTACAATAGTTTTGATATTCGACCTAAATATAACTTAAAAAAAAAAAAGTAAATCACATTTGCCCAAATGTTTACAGTGAATCATCGCTCTCTTAATCGTCCTTATTACTAAAAAACGAATGTAACGGGACATTCTCATTAATAAGCACTTAATAAAATTATTCTACCAGAAAATTCCTTTTGGTGTCCTGATAAGAATAATTAATATTACAATAATTACACATGTTGAATCATTCGCGCATTAACAGCGAAATATTCACTACAAAATATATTATTGAGGTCGCTCAAACCATTAAAAAAGTAATTTTTTTATAATCACTGCATTCGTTGATGAATGTTTTTATTGTTTTGCATTCTTGTTTTTATCATAACTCGAAAAGAATACAATTTCTTTTTAAGTATCAAAATAATGAATTTCAAGGCACGATTTAGGGTTAGGGAATTTATTTACACAATAATAAAGCTAAAACGCTTTAGTTATTAGGAATATCCTGACGTATCGACACGGTGTTGGTCGTTCCACCGATGCTTAGTCCGTAAAAAATAAATTGTTCGAACTCGTATGACTTATTTTAAAAATAAATTTACACCAGGGATCATAGCCTGAGAGTGCATTCGATGTTAACAATTATAAAAACGATATGTGACGAGTCACACATGCGATTACATATATATGACGAATTGTATAGAAGCGCCGATCGGGGTTAATCGGGTCGGGTCAATTATGACAAATAATAAATGACCAAGCCGCCTGCTGTAAAAGAGTTAGAAAGAGACAGAGCAAAGTGTCAATCATGAAAATGATTCAGAATTGGCTTTACTTGTAAAACTCACTATGTACATGTTTATCGTGCATTTCTTCCTTATTTTTTTTGCTTCAATTTTCCTCATGAAAAGTACCACAAAAAGTATTCTTTTTACAAATGCCTCCCTCTTATTCCCTCTACATTAAAATAATATTTGGTTAAAATTACGTTAAATAAGGTGGACGGAGTTGATATTCGACTCGGTTTTAACAGACTTCATGGGCTCTTCGTATGGACAAAAAAAAATTGAGTCTCAACAAAATGGCAGAAATTTGTCTGAAAAAGTGACCTCTGCACGAAGTTTTCTATTTCGCTTTTTAAAAAAATTTCGCTGGATATCCTTTCGCAGATCTTTTTTTCTCCTTTAAATAGAGTAACGAAGTTACTTATATTACACAACTGTAAGTACACTACCGCTCAAAAGTTTGGATGCACCTGTCGATTTTTATTGCCGCACTAAAAGTTCGATAGCTCTGTCAAAAAAAAAGAATAATCAAATTTAACGAACTGGAATTCTGTCAAAAATAAGCCCCTTTGTTGTCGAGAACCGCGGTCCCGAGTCGCGGAAATTGCTTGATTAATTAATAATTCATCGATTTGATCTTGGTTGAGACCCGATCATGCATCCTGTTACATTTGTTTAATCGAGCAATTGCGACTCGTGACGACGGCACTCATAGCTAATACGCTTTCTTCAACAAAAATTTCGTCTAAAAGAATCTGTCAAATCAATCAAATGGTCTGAACAATAAAACATGATGGAACAAATTTTGAGAAAAATCTAAGAAAATTCCAACGTATTCGAAACTAAGCATTGTAACATTTTCTTTTTTTGAGATTTTGTTTCAAACTCAATAGTTTCCGGGATACATTAATCAATTGATTGGACGATTCTTTTTTTTCAAGTACTCATCGAAAAACTTGGGATTTTTTAATAGAAGAAAAAAATTCTCTGGACTGTGAAATCGAAAAGTAGAAAAGTTTCTCTTCTTGATATTTTGTCTCGAACGCCATACTTCTCGAGCTGAGCAATTTCCAGACAATCCAGTATAAACTTACGCAACTTTTTACATTCTCGACATTTTCTCTGAACCATTTTTTTTTAACGTTACATTTTCTAAAATTTATCTGTTTCAACCAAATCATGAAAAAATGTTCAATGAGCTATGTGCTCAATTCTCGATGGTTGAAGAATGGGCGGAAAATGTTCACGTACTAAAGTGCGTACTGGATCGAAAAAAGAATTATAGAAAATATTTGCAATAAGCGAAACGAAGATGTATTTGTCACCTTCGAAACGCCATTCGCTCGTTAAATATAGTTAGCCTCTCTTCTAACGTGGTCATCAAACTTTCAGTGCGGCAAGAAATATCGACTAATGTATCGAAACTTTTGGGCGGGAGTGTACGTACACTCGATATGAGTCATGGGCACGTGAGGTAACAGCGGTATTCATTGAATCGCAACTGTTCCTACGTTATTTTTATTCAGTTAATAAAAAGAAATGCGAAGTAAATTTTTAATTGGTTTATATAGTAACGTACGATTTCAATATCGTCATCACGTTTTTCACGATCATCGACGTTAATGGACGATGCCGATAATAGAATCGTATCATAACGAAATAAACAATTTCTTGATCGAAATGATCGAATCGTATACGTTTGAGTGAACTTTTCCAGCGTTTTTAAAAAATGTCTTCATTATCGAGCAAAAAAGTCCGGAGAATCCGGCAGTTCAGGTTTCGGATTTCAAGTAATGGTATCGAGATTCAGGCTCGAATAAGTAGGAGCTTGTTCGATGCTACCGGTGGCTTGTTCGTAACTCGGTGGAAGATCTTCTTCGCTCGAGAGCTTAAGGAACCTTCTCTCCTGGCGTCTTTCATCCAGAGCACGAAGTACGATAACAGCTGGTCCAAGAACGAGCATGACGGCGCCAACGGCGACCATAGCAACGGCTGCAGCAGCTCCGCCACTTCCGGCTCCGTTTACGTGGCCAAGTCGCAAACGTTTTCGGTTCGAGGATGACCATCCGTTCGATTCTTCCGAATTCGCTAAAGCTACTTTCACCGTTAAAGGGTTCGTTGGAATCTCTGTCGAGGTTTGCCTCGACCCATCGTTCCCGTGACCTTCAACGGACCCTGCGGATGCCTCCTTCACTTTCATCCCATTATAATTGGTCGGTTTGTCCAAAACTTTTTTTTTCTTCTCGTCATCATCGTTTTCTCCTCGTCCGTTGAGTATACTCGATTGCTCGTTTTTGCGACTTTCAGTTATTGCATTAATTTTCTCGCCACCTGTCTCGGGCTTCCCCTCCTCCCTCGCCTTCTCCACCGTCGTTTTCTCGCTTGTCGATGCAGCCTGCGTGCTCGCGCTTTCATCGTAAACCGAGCTCGAGCCTTTCGTTCCTCCTGGAACTTCCGTAGTTTCACTCCATAAGGAGATTGTCCTCGTCACCGAAACATCCGACGACCCCGAATCCTTCGATGCTGGTACTGTCGCCGGCGGCTCGATCGGCTCTAGTGGAATCACCGAGAGTACGTCTGCCGAACTTCTTGACGTCACCTGAGTTCATACTTTATTTCACGCCAAATGCCTTTTGATATTCATGCAAAAAATCATTTTTCATCTCTATCCGTCGAAAACAATTCAATTGATGAAAAATACTTCATTTTTTAAGAATCAAAAATTCTTTTTATAAACAATTTATAACAAAACAAAATATAAATAAAAAAATGATATAAAAAACGATGAAAAAATTGGCTAACGTTGATGGCGCTATCGGCGTTTCGGACATGAGAAAAAATTACAGAAAAATAATATGAATTTTGATTGTACAGGATTTTCGTACCTGATGTTGTGAAGCGTTATTCCCGAGTGAGCCATCCTTAACTAAGCTGTGTTTCTGCAAAGAGGCAATGCCTTTTTCGAGAAGAACAATGCCAACAGCGCTCCAAGCAGCAAGCTGAAGTGCCACGACGAATCTTGATGCCCATTTGTTCGTGCCGGAAGTAAGAGACATCGTCGATATTTGAGCACCGGTGGTGGCTCTCAAGGTAGCGTTTCCGGTTCTGCTGTTGACAAAGCTCGAACCGCTTCTTGTCGTGGTTACCATGAATTGGTACATCGAAATATGGCAACTATGATTCTGCTCATAACTAGATAACCGTTTTCATCTTCGTCGATCCTTCTTCGTTGATGTATAATTTTACAACTGCGGAAAAAAGAAAAAAAAAATAATAAAAAATACACGATAAGTAAAATCTCGGTATAAAATCAAAGGAATAACGTTTCAGGACGTTTAAAATCTAGAAATTAGTTATTTGAGCGAAGAAGAAGGGAGAAATAAGAGGCTCAAATTTCTCGCTGAATATCATGTGTGCCAAAGCTCAGTTTAAAGAGACATTTTTTTGTGCAACTTAATCTTCATGAGAAAGGCGTTTAATGTTGCATCGCGTACTCGGCGCATTACGCACGTATATAACAAACGCTATGTGCAAGGAATTAGCGTCCGCCTATTATGTCCGCCATAATGCGTATTATATATAATAATAAGTATGTATATGTATATTATTTTGCGGCTTGACTTCCGCCCTCCCTCCCGGCCACGCCGCTCCTGCGTGCGTTTCCGCTCCATCGCATCAAAAATATTCGCTGAGGATTGGCTTTGTTTTGTGTTCCCAACGTCGATGTCGCAGCGATATCGACATTTACTTAACTCAATATATATATTTATACTCTTATAAATATATCTATATTTGAAGACGCGGCTCCTTTGCGTTGAAACGAAATGAACAAGCAAATCACAAAAATTCTTTCTAATTTATACACATCAATAAATTATTGCATTTGAAGGAATCATGAGAAAAATTACGTTACGAGAAAAAAAAAAATGGACGAAATGCTGACATCTGGTGAGACATTTATATTCAAATTTGCATGGTCTCTTTCAGAGGCCGCAGCAATACAATTAAAAATGGCGTTCTGCATGCGTGCTGCACGATATACGCGACGAGCTCATTCAATGTGAAGAAAGACGTGAATAGAATTGAGAAAAATAAATAAAATAATCGGGTCCAATGATTTACGGTACGTTTGTTTGTCTAGTTAATTGAGTTCAGTCGGTAGAAAGATTACGTTGTGACAAAGATATCTCAATGAATATTCACAAAGACTCCGTTCTACGCGTCGTTTTTCTTGACTTGAATTAGATAAGAAATTTAGTACATTGTAGTTCAAAGTCGGTTTAAAAAGAAAAAAAACTGACGCTCTTCCCGTTATTCACAGTGATTATCGATAAATTCTTAAAACTTTATGTTTTTCTGACATCGTTATTCTTGCTTCTAAAAACACAGAGCCCAAACAATAAGAAATATGGCGATATTCAATGCGGCAAAAAGCCGTATGAGAAAAATAATAATTCGTTCGAACTCGAAGCAAAAAAACAAACAACATGACTTATTTACCGAAACAAAAAAAAAATCCACAATCATTCATAAAAACGTCCGTTAGGATTGACAAAACAATCAGGAAATATAATCCGTCTCGATCTGTCGTCTTGCGACGATGAAAAGAAGAGAAAAAAAATCAGTAAATGAATGTAAATCCTTTGTGAAATATGATTAATTCCGTTAAAGTTGTGTATTTTCGGGAATAGGTCGAGGATCGAAATATACACGCGGAATCTCGTAAACAAAACATGTATATATCGTTAACGAAATATGGGTGTATACAAGTATCGCACGATGTACGTGCATGATCCGCCAACTGGAACAATATTGTTTCTCAAAGATGTGACAGTGTACATATTTTTCATAATTCCACAGCAGCCTACCTGGTTTACATATATATATGTTCATTACATATATATATATTCATGTTGCAGAGTGTCTATAGCTTATCTCCTCATAATTCAGTGTTATCCACAACTAAATGTACACTCGCGATGTGTCCCGCGCGCATCGTAGATACACAAATCATATATATTTTTCATCCCCAAGGAGAAAAAAAAAATTTCGCGCTATTGAAATTCGAGTGAACTGATATTTCGAGAAGATTATATTGGAGAGAATAAGGAGAGCACGAGTTTCATATCGCACACAATCCAAGTGGGCGTTATGTGCTTTTCGTTTTCTCAGTATTATATCTTCATATCCGTTTGACCTTCGCACCTATACACAATTTTTTCAGCAAGTGAATAGCACTGATATGACTGTATACACACAGAGAGGTGAGGACACATTAGGCAAAGCACAACACGAGCGCATGGATTTTTCCGCAATCACAAATAATTGAACGATGTCTCAATTAATTTTTTTTTCCTGTTTTTTTTTTCTTCTTCAATCATACTATAGAAGCCCGATTAACCAGTAAATTCCACGCTTTATTTCCAGCGGATAGATAGCGCTTTGTATAATGTTCGTGAAATTATATTTCAGTGAAAAATAGAAAAGATCTCGGAACACTTCTTCGTATGAATAACTAACTCGTTGTTTGACTTTTTTAAAGAAAAAAAAAAAAAAAACTGGTCGCGTTACATCCAATAGTGACCTATGAATATTCATACGAACGCACATACGCGCGAACATCTACTATAGTGCTGTTTTTTTTTTTTTTTTTTTTTTTTTTTCAATTTTATTTTATCGTTTCGATACACATGTACGCGCGAAAAAAAATCCAATAGTTAAATACACTTAGAGCCTCCGGCTCTCGCGCACCCGATCTCCTCGACAGTTGCCGATTGTTTACTCCCCAATCACCATTCGCTTTCGTACATATAGTGTAGTCCATACTTCGGAGGTACAAACGCGAGTTGCAGAGAGCGCGCGACACTCCTTCCCGCTGTTCTTTTCGACTTTCCCCACTCCTAAAATTCTCCGTACAAGCTGACCGCGTGTGCACCTCACCTTGCCTTTGCTCCTATCTCTTATTATTTCTCCGCACGAACCTCACGTACACATCAATTTTTTTTTTCTCACTGTAGCATGAATCATCTATGGATGAGGAACTATGATAGAGAAGTATATGGGGAATTTTGATCGATGAAATATTTCAATAACAAACTGGGGCTTTTCTTTGTTTTGTACATAATCAAAAATGTAAACGTGCTCCACGACATGTATGCATATGTTTTTCTTTTCTTTCTTCTTTTTGTGGTTGACTCCGGTCTTCGCACGTAGGTGAGTTGACCATACGGCCATGTGACTCGTGGATATGCACTAATATTCGATCACTATTTGGTATTTTTGAGGAAAATATATGTGTATCGATAGTGTGTTAGTGTCTGTGACTATTAAACGCTTAATAGACATATAATCGATTTACCGTGACCAACGCCTAATTCTTGTAGCAAAACATGGCCGCATTCGAGCGTTAACGGCCAAGATTCTGATTATAGCCTTGGGCGCAACGGCGCTTTTGGTCTTATTTGTTCAGTCAATGTCTATAATAACAATAATTTTACATCGGTGTACAGCAGTATGTATTTTCGTGCGTGATATTTGCCAAATAATAAATTTTTGAGATATATATTATATGGAGCAATGGGTATTCGAAATTCGAAACAGACAGGATTAACGTCTATCCGAAGATTTTCGAACGTATTTTCATGGAGTTTTTGCAACTGCAAGTTCTTATTCTCAATATGGGGTTGAAGGGGTTTCTCTGTATTTGGCGTACAGCCAGAATATTACAGTCGCATACACTCGGATATGCGAGTCCAGTTGCGTCCGGTAAATCGTTTACACACACGCTGGAGGTATATAAATTATAGTGTTTGGCATTCGCAGCGTCAGGTGAATCGCAGAATGTTGCGTGTCTTGATTACTATGCGAATTATATGCTCGAATATCGCGCGGCAGTGCAGCTGATCCCAGTGCGTTTGTAGCAACTTTTTTTCTTGAATATCCGTTGAGATGGCGCCACCAAATGAACTAACGCGGGGGAGGAGTAGCAACGTACGAACAGAGTTCTATATTTTATAGGCTGCAAGCTTAGATCGCTGAAATATCGAGCGAGTCCGCGGGGCAATGCCGGAAGATCCGTGAAGTATGTCTTGAGCTAAAAGTTTGAAACGTGCTACGAGGACGATCTTTCTCCTAAAGTTATTCGAAACAATTTTATAACAGAAACGTCATGATAATGACGATGTATAATATTATCATTGTAAATTACTCGAGCCTTCAATAAATTATCTGAAATATACTTGACTATTTTTATAATATGGTCAATCGCAAAGCAGAATCCAATTGGTCTTCAATCAGCAAACTTCAGGCCATTCGATAAATCGGCGGTAAGAATGACTACTCGTTGCATGTGATAATTTCTTCGTATCTTCCTGGGAATATCGTGAACAAAAAAAGAAGTAATTATTTTTCGTCGAAAAGTCGTTATTTTCTCATGATTCTACGTCGTGTCTGTGAGCATTGAAAAGACGAATTTTGTGAAAATTATAAAAAATTGACAATTTCTGTTGAAGGACAGTCGTCAAGTTTGGGATACGTGAAAGGTCAAGCAACAAAGTGTGTAAGGAAGGAGGTTATGGCCAAATATTTGGCGCAGATAATTGTACTCGGTACGCAAGTTATTGGTCGTGCTTTCGCTCGTGCCTTGCGTCAGGAGATCGCCGCGAGCCAGGAAGCCGCTAAACGTGCTGGTGGCGGTGCCAAAGGCGCTCAACGAGCTGCCGTTAACGCTAAAACAGGTTTAACCTTGGATGAAGCATTACGGATTCTCGACGTCGAAAAACCTGACCAAAAAGATTTGATCGAAAAAAATTACAAATTTCTCATGGAAGCTAACGACAGAAACAAAGGTGGCTCTTTCTATTTACAATCCAAAGTAGTCAGGGCCAAGGAACGTATCGATCAAGAAATTCAACTCAACGAAACTAGCGTTCCTAAAGAACCTAGAAAACCTGAACAACCTGGACAAACGACGTAGTACAATTTTTCCTTATCTAGTCCTTAATAACTCCGACTAAATTCTGTAAATAAATATGAAAATATACATATAAATACACACTCAAATGTTTTATAGGTGCCGATGTGAAATGTCCTTTATAGTTTAAGTTACTGTAAAAAAAATTAAACACGTTGCTCTTCAGTTGCATTCTTTCAGTTCTCAATAGACCTGAACGGTCTCTAAATATCTTTGGTTCCACCATCACAAAAAATTCTTTGCCTAAGTGACTGAATTTTTATTTTTGTTAATTGTAACAAGTTTTAATGATTTTCCTAATGCCAGTGTTCTTTGAACTCTGGTTCTTTAGCTTGCGAGCTGATCTTTTTGAAAAATTCAGATATAATATTTTATTTGAAGATTGACATGTCAGATTTTGTTTCCAGTCAACAGATGCAGAAAAATAAATGAATAAAAAAATATTTTTGATTATTTTCTTTATAGAATTTTCATGTCAATCAATATTTTTTTTTTTGCTACAAATTTCTGTATGTCGAGTAAACTGTTCCATAGGAAAATGTAACTAAAGATGAAATGTTTTTGATAGAAAAAATATGTCAGATCTGTAAGAACGAACTCGGAGGCTATTTCGATTTTTGTGAATTGCAATATAAAATATTGAATATTGTAAAAAATAAGAATTGGAATTGGGAAATAAAATCTATGGAATAACGATTTTTTATATGGAGACTAATGAGATTTCGCCCATTGTCACAGATTTGAAATTAAGGTTGAAGGAACGATAGAGTAACACCATGATTTTATGTCAAAATGGTAAATATAATTGTTCAGCAGGTACAGGTGAATATTTAGTCACAGTCTTTGTTTTTTTTTTCATAAGAAATACTCGCTCATCAACGAGTTCTCTTATAAGGATTGGTCCTATTTAATTTACGTTTCATTTTTTTTTTTTTTTATTTCGTTTTTTCCACTTTATTCCGTTAATCCAGCGAGTTTTGCATCCTGCGGTTCGATCCTCTTCTGAGTCTGACGAATGACAAGTCTCTCTTGATTGTGAGAGACTGACCATAATTTTGGCAGAAAACGTGGTTCCATTTTTTCGAGAAAGTGCTCGCGCCACATTCTCTCAAGCATTACAAGGCCACCCTCTTGTTTCTCAAAATAACGAACAACCTAGTGAACAATGACATATTCGATGGATTGTTAAAGTAACGCAAATTGGGTTTACACTTGAAAAGAAAAGCAAACAATAAAAATGTATTTTTCATTTTATTTGAATAATAATTACTTTTATGAACAATTTCAGGAGAATCGAGATAAACGTTCCTGCATTCAATTTCATAACATAAAAAATTTGCAATTCGAAGATCAAGTTGAGATTGAATGGAGTAAGCTGATTGAAAAATAAAAAATTGATTTTGCTTTGAAACAGATTTCAAAGATTTTTTCAACTTGATTCGTTTTTTGCTTCAATTCTTTTTCTATTTATTTCAATTTCTATGAAATTCTTATAAAATTCCAATTTGAGTAGGATCTTGCTTAATATCGAGTTAAACATTGGGTTCAGCATAAAATTACTGAGTTAATTTGGAAACATTTTGGACGTACCTTCATGCCGTGCGATTGACATCTCGTTTGCAAAGGAGATATCGTGGCGACGACGCGAGGCTGATTTTTAAATTGTTCGTAAAGAACATTTGGCAATTCGGGCTTCATTTCCGGCTGCCCCGTAAATTCTAAAATTTTAGCTTCCAGTTGTTTCCGTCTTCGGGGCGGAATCAAGGCAGGCTCATCCCGCAAGGCTTTTACAACCGATAAGAAATTTCTCCACTCTCTTGGATCGTGTGACTGTGACAGAGTACTCATATTGACCGAATGCTCCATTATTTTATTTTGGTTTTGTGCGGTCATTCTTGTAAGAGGAGCTTCGCACATTTCAGCTAATTTTCTCCTCAACACGAGATCCTGACGATTACTGATTTCGTGACAACTTGGACAAAGTAACAATACGTCGTGCGACTGATGAGCCTTCATTACCACTGGAAAAATATATAAATTAAATAATTAAAACGAGATAGAGAGTAACAAAAAAAAATTTCAGATGGTTTTGAACAAAATTAAATAATGATGTTTGTGTTTTATTTGTTCACTAGAAAAGAGCTGCACTTACATGGAAAATATTTTCTATATTCTCTCGGCACAACATTCTTTTTGATAAAATTTTCCATCGATCCACAAACGACGCATTGGTTTACTTTAACTTGAGTATAATACTGGCCAACCTGACCAAAAGCACGACCGGACGGTTCGAAATTCAGTCTTACAGTAAACGGTTGTTCGTTGACCATGACACCAAGATTTTTGCTAACGTACCACTCAGCTTTTTTTCTATCGCAAGTGCACAATATTTCACCGTCTGGCGCTTCTAAATAACAATTGTGATAAAGCGGTTCTTTTCTCGTTGCTGCATTGTGTACACGTACTGCACTGCAGTCGTTACTTTTTTGTATTATTTGATAAGACTTTTTATTGTTAATCTCCGGTTTCTCCGATGGAGCTCTGAACCTGAAAAATTTTGTGATACATTTCATTAAGAAATGGCAAAATAAAAAATTATCCCTTCATAATGAGAATGAGTAATTTTTCAACTTGATTCATTTGGCAAACAATTAGAGATAATATGTTGAAACTACACACCTCGTATCGATGATTTCTTCTGGCAATTCGTCCAATCGCCCACCCACTTCATCTCCTTTCCAAACACTTTTTACATAAATAATAAAATTTTCCCAAAAAGAACGTTGTTGCTTGGCTCTCTCTTGTATCTGTGGCATTAATAAAATAATATTAAAATTTCAAAAACAGAATAAATTATTAGTGATAAATCAGAAAATGATGCGAGTAAAAAAATATGAGACCAAAAAAATGCATAATAAACAAAATCGGTAAACGTTTAAAGTCATCAATGTTTTTTTTATCTGAAAATTATCCTAAACTTTCCATCAACTGGATATTACTTTACAAAATTCAAAGTTAACGTCTCTTTTTATCTCTGTTTTTCTCAAAGGTTGAATTAGGTATTTTACCTTGTGATAAATTAGAACCGAGGCAATAGCGTCATACGCAGCATAAGTGGTTTGTTGTTCAGTAAGAATGTCGGCGTTCCAATCGCCACATCTAACCTCAACGATTTTATCCATTTCAACATTAAGGTACTCGAGAGCGAGAGCAGCCAAACTTTTGCGACTTTGTACACCGAGTCGATGAGCCAATGTTCTTAAATCCATTGTACCAAAAACACGACAGCCATAGTCGTTGGTCAGTTTTCGACCATCTTCGAATGGTGCTACTCCAACTTTTAATATACATTTATTGGCCAATAACTCCTGAAGAAAACAGTATGAAAAAATGAATTACAAAAAAGTGAACGCAGAAATACCTAAACTATAAATTTAAACAATCAACAATGTTATCAGACTTCTCAAGCTTTTTCAAATTTTTTGTCATTTCCAAACCTTTAATTTAGCCGGAACATATCCAATTTGTCCAATACGAAAAAGGGCACAAACCCCATTGAAAGTTGCAAGCTGCAAAAGGGAAACGGGTCCTTCGTTAACCCATTCACAGTCAAATCCTAATACACCATCCGACAAGTCACTATAACAAGGAAAATAGTGCAAGTTAATTACAATGCAATAAAACCTCTCTAGTTGGGGCTACAAATAAAAGGGGTTAAATTGCAAGGTTATGTTGGAGATATGATTGGACACGTTTTATAAATGGTTTAATAACATTAGTAATCAATATAAAACTTGTGAGAATTGAAGCAAATAAAATGGTATGGCTTATCGAAAGTGATAGTCGTGATTTCGAAGAATAGACTATATTTAATAATAAATATTTGTCTCACGTTGATTTTGACTTTGTATTTACGATGAAATTATGTATTAGGACGTAAATAATGAAAGTTGAGGTACGTGGAAAGATAAACAAAATGTAGCTGTAGAATGCTATGACCATAACATTGGAAGCCTTTGTTTTTTTTGCTTGCTAATCCTCGACACAACGACAATATTTATGAGATAGTAAATGAAGAAATTACCAGCGAATACGTTGAACAGCGTAATCACATTTTTCTGGCGAATCAGCCAGGATGATTTTGTCGAATGGAAATACGTTATTATCGTCGTTCGGGTTTGAAGATTTGCAGCTTTTATTATTTGTGATATTGTTGCAAAAATTTTTTACACTATGAAGTACATTGCTGTGGTATTTAGACGCCAAAAAGACGAGACCGACAGTTACGCACATGAAAAACATATTGAAATTTGTTCTTTTATTAGAAGATAGAAAGAACGAAGTGAATTATTAGATATTCGAATAATAAAGGTTTGTTTAATTTTACACTTCACGTGCGTATAATATCGAGATTATCGAAATAAATATTTACATACAAGTTTATTTAGGATTCCGAGTATTTAGGAATTTTATGTACAATAATAATCGTAGTTTATGTGTGATTAGATTATCGGCGTGATAAGTGAAAACACGACTGGATAAATAACACGAAAATTTCATTCGTTCAGTTTCGATTAAGACAAATATGCAAAACGAATTATGAACGTATATACTTTTTTTTCTAAGTTTATTTATGGTGGGTGTAGTTAAAAATCGTAAGCATAGATTGCTCTTGGACGCGAGTATATATAAATTAATTAGAAAATACGAAGATCACGTAAAACGATAGAAATATGTTAAGACATATACAATATGTACATTTACGAAAGGTATGTATAATTCGCGGTATTTAATATCGCGAAGACGCGTTTTAAAAGTATTTCAATTATTATATATTGTCGTACGTTTTGACAGACATTTATATTCGATACGATTGAACAAAGCTCAAGGGGAGATATATTTTTTAATATATATGTTAAAGAGTCCGCGCGGCTGCAGCTGGTGTTATCGCGCGGGAATCTCGGCTTCAACTGTTCATGCCGATCAAGGATTTTATCGCTCCAACTCCAACGAGCCATCGAGTCTGATTGCTGAGGCCATCTGTCGACCATTTTTGAGACTCGCAAATTGCATGTAAATTTTGTAAAATATTTTACGCTGGATAAAAGTTTGTGTTACATAAATACGAGAAATATTTAATATTTCTCATGCAGTTTGCATGCATACTGTACACGCTTCAACCGCAATAGATTGAAAATATGATTTCATCAAATAATTACAATAGCTCCATTCATACAATTTCATAAATTTAACCCTGTACAGGGCGGAAAAAATTTCGAATAAAATCGAATTACTATCTAATAAATTATCAAAATTATTTTTTTAATATTTCTACTACTTTACTGATCACCTGTTTATTCATATCCAAAATTCTTTCAAAAAAACTAATGCACATATGAAATAACTGCGGAGCTTGTGAAAATTGTACATTTTTTTTTGTCTTCATTATATAAATCGAGATATTTGCTTCTGTTACAGAATATGAGCTCATGTTAATTTCGAGTGTATATAATCTCCATTTTTTTGTTGTTGTGTTGCGAGATTTCACCAGATAGACATTATTCATGCGTGCCCTATCGTATATCATTTCAGATATGTACGTATAGCCGGATTTATAGCGTTCGAGTAGATAAGCCGGTTTTCATCGATATGAATAAGAATTTCGAGCTCGTTTATCCTCCGTATATACGCAAGCATGAATAAAAAATTAAAAAAAAAAAAAAAAAAACCAGAGACAAAAAATGCACATCTGGAAAGAAACATTTTTCATTTTCTTCTAATTTGTAGATACATTTTTCGGATAAAGAAAAACATTTTCGTTAGTGTACAGTACACAGTTCGCGAATAATAATAATAATAATAATAATAATAATAATGATTCAAATAAAAATGAATATCAGTCGGTAGACTGACTCATTTTCCGTTGATGAAGATCTATTTTCACATTCAGAATTACTGTTGCACTTTTCGACGGAGCTTCATTTTATCGACAATATATTCCTGTTTAATTATTCGCGATTAATCGTGTCAGGGTAAATCAGTAGTGCATATACCTTATAATTATCGATTGAGCAAAGGCGCCTCCATTCTACGATGCTCAATTGTAATCACAGATTTAGAACGAAAAATTCTATCATGGAATTTATTTTCGATTCGAGAAAAGTTTGTGAAAATCGAAATGATTCTTTTTTCAATTTCACAAAGCCTGAGTTGAACGAATTGAGCTCAAATGTCTATGTCTCATCTTTGTTCCGCAAATAATTATATCTAACCTACAATTTTTTGTCGATTCATTTTTTTACATTATCAAAATTCTCTAGAAAACGTGAAACATTTGTTTCGCGAAAACGATATATATGTATAGTTTTCGATTTCTTTTGTACTCGCGGGTTGATGAGTAATATTATGTGAAGCACACTATTTTGACCATTAAAAATACAGAACTTTTTCACTCAACGACCTTGTTTCGACCGAGATATCTTTAGAATTTAAATGAATCAGAAAATGCTAGCCAAAAATGCGACAAAGTAGCTCAAAACTGGTATTCATGTAAAAAAAAAATTCCTTTCCTATCCAACAGCGTATTTTTTTAAATTTTCCATATACTGCATTCACGATTTTCCGGACAGCCCGACGAGCGCGCCCTTGGCATAAAGTCGACAAAGGTAGCACAGCTGGTTATCGTCTGCTTCTGCAGTGCCTGCATCGGAGCTTACACATACCTCAAAAGTATAAAAGACTTTGCACGTACTACGTGATATTCATGCGTATGCCAATCGCGTCTACGCCATTTACTTGTGCATGTACACATAAAAATATATACATGTATAATAAAGTACATGAAAACGAACGTGACTGTATATGCGAGAATTTCTCAACGGGCTGAAGCAAGCTGAAGTTGAGTGAAACGGTGAAAAGCCGCGGAAGACGTCCGTGGGCGAGGATTTGTGGGTTATAATTGGATAAAAGTTTTTTTCATATATATTTGTCAAAAAGGAGAAGAAACGCAAAACTCATCTAAGAATAATCAACAATTTTTGATGTGCAAATTTTCGAATCGTTTGTTCGCGCTCGAAACGATTCGGGTGACGCGTACGGTGATACGTACGTTACTCCGGAATAATGAAGATGAGATAATAACATTATCGTTTAGTGCGATGTGTCGAGTGGACCGAAGCTGACGGGTCGTACAATCAGATGACACCAGAATACATCAACGAATTTGAGATTTCGGTAACGAAACTGTACATATATTAAGAGAAAACGGAAGGGAATAAGGTGAATGAATATATCGGACGAAAACTGTGAATCAAATAAAATTATTGGTGAAACAAGATCGCGCTCGATTTCGCCTTGCATGCGTCATTGACAGGTGGTGATGGATAAATGTCGCGGTCGATTGTCCAATGGTGTACTACGTGAAGAATCGTGAATCGGTAACTTTTCGACAAATACAAACTTACATACATTCATTGAAATATAAATAAACAAAAATATATTTGTATATACACATATATGTATATATGAATATATATTTACACGCCTGTTTCGAAAAAAAACTTCAAGTTTTTCATATAAAGTCGGTTTCGACAAAACCGATCGGAAAAAACTCTATTTGCTGTAATGAGCGATTCGGAACAGCGGCAATTGCACGTGCCTTATCGAGAGTATCACAGCCAAAATAACACGAGCTCCGCTGTGGCACTTGTCGAAACGGATGCCCTCGTCGATCTTTCTATCGGCAACAAACAAACGACATTGCCACCACAGCTCTGTCCTCTCAACAACGAAGAACCTTCTGAACTGTTGCCCGACGTTGATTTTGTTCAAAATCCAAGTATCGACCAAGGCATAGTCATTGATTCACCCGGCATCGACCGGGAGAGCCAGCCTCTCCTTGGTCGTCTTGAACTCGATGTCGCCTTTAACAGGTTTCCAGGTTTGTTCCAATAACAAATGTGCTTGATCTTAACTTTTACAAGCTGCAAATGCTTTTTCAAGTTAGCTCATATTTACTTGAAGTTTAATACTTTTTACTCGATATGATGCAATTTCAAATAATTTGTATCATTTCTACGATAATTTTTTTTTCATAAATAAAAACTATTTCTGGTTTCAAACAAGTTCGCTTGTAACCATAAAAATGTTTTTCCATGTGTTTGAACATCTTTTGCTAAGTTACACCTATTTTCTATTCACAGATGATCCACAATTCTCAGAACTTGTATGGCAGGCAGAATGTGCTATCGACAGTGGCATTTACCCGGAGAGAATATATCAAGGCTCGAGCGGAAGTTACTTTGTCAAAAATCCTGGAGGGGTGAGTGAAGCTTGAATTGAGAATTCGTGGAAGCTCCATTAACACAATGAATTTCATTAAACTAATAAGCAAATAAAGCACATGAAAGAAATTTAAAAATTGCATAATTTAATCAAAACATTGAAGACAGCTGAGCGGGAATAATGCATGGAAATTTTGGAGCTCCTTCGAATTTGATTGTTTATTTCCAATAAAGAAAACTTTCATCCTGCAGATTTGACTGAATTGTTAAATGGAACAAGCAGTGAAATGTTTATATTTTGACATTTTTTCAATTATTTTGTTCCAGAAAATCATAGGGGTATTCAAGCCAAAGGACGAGGAGCCTTACGGAAGACTGAATCCAAAATGGACAAAATGGATGCACAAGTTATGTTGTCCGTGTTGTTTTGGAAGGAGTTGCCTCATTCCGAATCAAGGATATTTGAGCGAAGCAGGAGCGAGCTTGGTCGATCGTAAATTAGGTCTCGATGTAGTACCGAACACAAGAGTCGTTAAGCTCGTCAGTCGAACCTTCAATTATCCTCGGATAGATCGTCAAAAAGCTCGTATGAAACAAGCTATAATGGATCAATTTCCAACGGTCGGTTGTCAATTCAAACGTCTTGGATTACCACCAAAAATCGGATCTTTTCAAATTTTTATGGACGGTTACAAGGATGCAGATTATTGGTTACGACGATGGGAGAGTGATCCTCTGCCAGCAAGACTTTCCCGAAATTTTCAGCTCTATTTCGAACGTCTCGTGATATTGGACTACATTATCAGAAATACGGATCGCGGTATTTAACATTCTCATCAATGTTTCATTATTAAATTGTTCAGGATAATTTTTTTTTTACGTAAAATTGCAACAAAAGTTGAGTTCAATCAACATTTTTGTTATTCATGATACCAGATTTTTTTTGTTCAATCAACCGTCTTCGCATATTAAAAATAAAATCACTAATTTTTAATATTTACGTCAAAATTCGATCTGACCAACAAAACAAATTTCAGGTAACGACAATTGGCTCATCAAGTACGATCCAATCTTAACGAAAAATTCTCCGGAATCAAGCGAAGTCAAAATTGCCGCGATAGACAACGGTCTCGCATTCCCCTTCAAACATCCGGACTCGTGGCGAGCTTATCCTTATCATTGGGCCTGGTTGAGTCAAGCCAAATTACCGTTTAGCGAAGCAACTAGAGAACTCGTATTACCTCAGCTCTCCGATCAAAACTTTGTTCAAGATCTCTGTGATGATTTGTATCAGTTATTCAAAGTAAGAATGCAGGAATCAAACAAACGTTTTTAGTACAATTTTCAATAATTTCGTACCAGCGAGCAGCAAAATATAAATGTAACTGTCTGTTATATCCTTATATTCCAACTTTGATTTTTGTCTCAAGATGAATTCATAATTGAACCCATTTTTTGTACAACAACGTTGCACATTCCATTAATTTTAATTCGTTTTTATTGCAGCAAGACAAAGGCTTCGATCGACATAATTTCGACCGACAAATGAGCGTTATGCGTGGACAAATTTTAAATCTTCAACAGGCATTGAAAGACGCTAAGAGTCCTGTACAACTCGTCCAAATGCCTGCTGTTATTGTTGAGAAGTACGTACTTTTATTCACACATTTCTCGATCAACGTATCATAGATTTTTATTAAGTATTTTTTTAGAAAATTTGAGAAAATATGTATTTCATTCTTCAGTAGTTCCCGATCTAGTTTTTGAAAGGTTTGATTTGAATCTTTCATTCGAAAAATCTCCAGTTCATAAAAATTTCTAGAAAAGACATTTGAATAAACGTCAATTTTTTCAAATTGTTCAATAATTTCGAATAACAATGATACTTTGTTGCAGGGCCAAAGGGACTGGAACGCCAAAGCTATTTTCATTCTCGGACACCTTCACGCAGCGCTTCCAGAACAAAAGTCCCTTCTTTTCCTGGTGTTGATGATGATCAAAACGAAGAACCTCGATTCTGTCCTCGGTCCCTTTCCCAATCCCTGTATATTATTTTCCCAGAGCTCGGCCGGTTCCAGTACCATGAATTATCTATTGCGTTAACATTAGATATTGCTTCATTTTACAAAATATATCGTTTCAATTGGGATATAAATATTATTCGTATAACGATATTGTATACATTAAATATATGTCAAGTTGCAAAATGTCTCGTACATTTGACGCTCTCTATCTCTGCTCCGTTGATCAGCATTATTTCAAGATTTTATTGATCCTCGAGTATGTCATGCTTTCAATTTATGCGCGCATATATTTTTTTCCTTTGTAAAACCGTATCGAGTATAATGTACAATTATAATTTACTGAAACCTACAGAGTTCTTTGTATCTCAAGTATTCTCGTTAGATATGCAAATTCTTTTTTTTTTTTTCAAACCCCTGCTCGTCTTTCGTTGAATTTATTTTCGAAAGCGAATTTTGATTGTACTCGTTTTAAATCTGTATTTATTTCTTATCCGTTATTATGGATATTTTTGTATAAAAATTTTGAAATTTCGCAATATAAGACTGAAAAAAATAGCGAAATTGAGATTGGAATATACATGAATAGAATTGATTTGATATAATTTTCATGATTTTCTTTGATTTTTTTCGGTCGAAATTTTCTAAATTCAGACTCACAAAGATTGAGTTTTTGAGAAATTTAATAAGATTTTTTGATTAAATAATTATTGATTATATCACAACTGATGATGAAGGTAAAAAATGGTTAAATAAAAAGCGCGATCTGGCAGTTTGTGGAAAAACAAAAAAGCAAAAGGGAAGGAGGAGCAGCGCGGCTGCTGCGACAGTTTTCCTCGTTAATGTTCGACAACGAGTCATCCACTTTTTTTGTCTTTTCTATTTTTTAATTTTTTTATTCAACGTGCTACGAGAGTGATCGAGATTCGCGGTTTATAGTTCTAATTCGACGGGAACCGGGGTTCAGGAAAGCGGAAAATGGAAGTGATTGAAGTTCCGCAGCAGAGGAGACAGCAGCTTCGTCCAACAACCAGTCCTGCATACGGGAAAAAAGTGAACTTCCCTCACCTGCATTTAAAAAATGTTTCAAACATGCATCCTTAGCGAAAAATTTTTATTCGATTCAAATTTTCATATCTGACGATTAGACGAAAGCCTGTAAAAATTCAGTCACTTTTCATATGCTGTCAACATTGATTTCCAATGATGATGATGTTGAAAAATGATTGACAAAGTGTTCAAATAAATCAAATGTTTGACAAAGTTTTGAACGATTATTGTTTTCATCGTGTGGTATGAATTTATAGATTTTTCTAAAAAAATTCTCTATTTTTAAATTCCTATTGTCAAAAATTTGGCTTCAGCACGTTAAGAAACATTGATGAATCAATAGCACACCATGAAAAAACATGGTCTGACCATTTTTGACCAGTTTTGGGTTTAAAAGTTAATGCTTTTTTTTACTCATAACGTCATTTTGAATATAAATGTTCGGTACATATTAGAAATGAATAATTTTTCTCAGATATTTGCCGAATCTCTGAGTACAGAGATTTCGATAAAATGGCATTTTTGGCTAGCATCATATATTTGTTGAGAATGAGCATCTCCAGGAAAGTAAAATAAAGCATGAAATAGATTATACGACTTTGTTGGCTTTCGTATTAAAAAATGACCGCTCATTACATTTGTTGACGTTCGAGTGAAAGCATTTTTTTATGCACAAGTATAGTGTGCAAGAAGATACGTCCAGCCAGCTCGTGTCGAGTCTTATGCGCCGGAAAGAACTTACTGTCCACCGACCAAGCCCCTCGATGCAAACACGACCTATCATTTATCATATTTGAAGCAAACTCAGTATGGTCGACCCGAGTCGTGTCGGCCAAAACAGAGTATCGAGAGAATAACAGGAGGAAAGTTCGAGGATGGAACGACGAGTAAAATGAGTTATCAACCGGTATGGGGGGTCGTGAGAGCAAAACCGATTTTGCCTCGTCGAAGGCACGTTACTATTTTACGATATCGTACATCCCTAATATTTTGTCATTCCATCTCCTTCCCATTAATAATTTTAAGAATATAAAAACGTACATAAAAATCGCACATAATTAAAGTTACACACTGATAACGATTTTGAATATAAATAAATGTATTTGTATTTTCAAAATAGGGCGTTCGAGCCTCGAGGTAAAATGGATTGCATATCAGAAGCACGACAAGCCTACTCTGCGAAGACAATACGCGAAAGGCCTGAAATAATAATACCCTGTGGAAATATTCGAACGTCTTCGGGAGTTCTCGACGCTTCAACGACTTCCGGTTTATCCTATCTGAATCCAGGTTTCGTGCAACGAACCCCGAGCTTCAAACCTGCTCTGCGTTATTCTCCACCGAAAGAACCAACGTCCAACGACACCACTTCAAAATTGAGTTATCAGCCACTTCCGATTGCGAGAAGAGAGACTTACCCCTGGGCAATGAAACCGGTTTATAAGTACACATTTTTTGTTGTAAAATGTTACGCGTTCATATAATTCTTTGCTTGAAGGATCCTCGAAAGAAATTGCAAGCACTAATATTATTTACGTGTTCGGCTCGAAAAAGACCTCCGGAAGCAGCGATGGCTGCTCAAACAACTTACTCCAAGAGTTTCCTTGCGGACGGTCTTGTTCCTACCCGAGAAAAACCGTTCGCACCAAGGCCTACGATGACCCTATTGAGTGGCGAAAAATTTGTAGGAAAAACAGTTTACAGCGAGAGTTTTCTGCCCTGCGAATCGACGGTCATCGTTCCGGTCGTTCCCACCGATAATATTGCTCTGTCCAACGATAAAATGGCCTGCGATACGACGAGCAAAGTGTGTGCTTTTCAACGATTATTCAACCATAAATATTCGTTATTCCAACTATAATGGGAATTCGTTCGATCCTAGCTGAGTTATCAACCTGTAAAAATGGAAAAACGCCCAGCGATTCGTCCCACCACGAAAAGCACCCTTATGGATGGACCGATGCAAACGGAAACGACAAATCGTCACGATTTCGTTCCAGTCAGCGTTCCACGACCAGAAGTTATCGTACCCTGTGATAATATTCGTACGCGAGATGACGTGCCCTTGGAAGGTCACACGACAGCTGGACTCTCTTACATCGATCCTGGGCCTACTCTGCCAGTTCAGAGCTTTAAGCCTCGTGCTGAATATATGAAGTACAGAATAATTTTTTCTTGTACCATTGTTCGGTTTTTCATCCACTGTCAAAATCCTTCGACGTTGATCATCATTTTTGCTATCGAGATTAATCAGCTGACCTGAAATTAATTAAGAGAATTACACTTGAATGAATTTTTGAAAATTATCAGCGATGAGACGGTCAGAGAATTTATAAACCTTCGTTAGATTTTCAAAGATTTGAGACTCAAAATTCGTTGTCGATTCGAGTACTAATTAATTAAAAATTATCGAGTAATTTTGATACGACACCGTTCCAACGATTCTTCGTTCGTTACAATTTCCAGGCCGACTGCGAAGATTGATTCGGAAACGGTAAACAAACTTTCGTACCAGTCTTGGGGTGCGGTTCCCAAACAAGGCTCCATGAAGCCTCGACGAGATGATTATCAGTTGCCCAAAGAACGTATGACGTCGGACACGATCTATCATATGAGTTTCCCAGCGCCTGGTTACTACATCGAAGAAGATTGTGAACCATCGGTCGACGGTCAGTCCGTTGATGTATCATCTTCTACAGATTTGCCTAAAACTGATGACGCTTTTAGAAATTCTTAAAACGTTGAATTTTCATAATTTATACATAGAATTCGAACATTTTGATGGAATACAAGATTTTTAGTCATTTATTATACACAATCGTGTACAGCGTGTCTCAAATTAATGGCTGTTATAGCCTTTCGTCTGATTGTCACTTCGACAGAAAAATCCTGAACGATTTAAATAAGTGAGAAGCTCGAGACAGTATTGAGGAATACATTTTTTCGAATTTTTTTTTTGTTCAATCGCACAGTCGTTTTAGAGTTTCAGAAATCTTTTTCAATATCCAGAGAAAAAAAAACATCAAGTTGCTACGGTTTTGTCCTCGGAAATGTGATATTTTATAAATTATAGCAAAAACGATATTTTTCAAAAATACGATATTTGCTAAACATATTTATTAAATGAATTTCCATTGGAAAAATATTGGTATCGTTCTTATCATTGGCTTATCATTTGCAGGCAAAATATCAGTACAGTCGAGTATTTTTTATCTTTAGGTAAGCCAATTAATCTTTAAAATATTCGTTAAGATAACGAAACTACTGTGTTCTAATTTTAGTTTAAATTCAACAAGCTCATTAATAGAATTTCTAGACTTTTCGAGCACCTTTCGCGTTTTCGTTAGAATTCGAATTATCAATTCGAGCCGTATACTCATCGAGTCAAAAACATTGAGAATTCTTTGTTTTCGCCGAGTTTAAGAAATCATTTCAAACGTTCATGAATCCTAAATATGTTTTCTACGCTCAGCAGAAAAGGAAAAGATATTTCGTTAGACTTGAAATTTATTCAATTGCACGTAGTTACATACATGTGTTTTGTGTGCTCGTGTTTTCACTTAGAATACATTAATAGAGTAACAATAATTAATCCATTATTCTAGTATACAATGTTAGCTTTTATATTATAATATTCATTCTGCACAATACCGGGCGATGACGATACGCCTCAATAACAAAATAAACTCTAATCTTTGATTATAAAAAGAAGTAGAAGAAACAAAAAAAAAAAACGTTAAAAAAAGGCATCGATGGACAATATGGAAGCGCTTAAGGCGCAGCTATAGGCCGGATGTTTTTTTGTTATCATATTTATAATGATATATATATATATATATATATATATATTTCTCCTGGATCGCAGAACGTGATAACGCTACGTGCGTTATACAGGCGATTACTCGCTAAAAAACGCCTCGGTTAATGATTCAATCAACACACATGCGATGGCCGGTCAAGTACACTCAGATATGAGTGTATATATCTATAATCTATATATTAATCGTATCGAGATATATCTAAAATTTGTGTCAATCGGACAATCCTATTGAACAGACTCGTCTCGTTACTCCATCTTTCTTCGCGATATCAATTTTGTTCCACGAAAGCAACAAATAATAGTAATTAAAAAAACGCCATTTCAATAGGTGATACCGCGAGGTTGTTTTTTTTTTTTTTTTTTACAATTGCACATGTGAAAACGCGACCTTGAAAATAGAAAGAGAGAGCAACAGAGGCTTGAGTCTTGATAGGTTTTACAAATATTATTACACGTTAATCGCCAATCGGATTTGGGCACCTTGCGTTGTTTGGAGAAAAAAAAAATCAGCTTTCGTTCGTCGCTATTCAATTGAATTTCTAACAGTTTTTGTTTTCTTTCATAAAATTACCGGTGATTGGATTATTCTTGTAACTCGCTTCATTTTTTTCATGCTTCGTATTTTAACGTTTGTTGGGGCATTAAAGTTATAAAATTCTTCCATATCGTAAATCTTCGAATTTGGTAAAACGTCATATTGCTTCGAAACGTGAGGTTCGAAATAAAGTCGTGTATGATATAATTTAAAAAAAATTGAAAAAGATTTTTTGTCCATATATTTTTTCTCAAGTAAGTGGAGCCCATCTCCGTTGCTAAGTATCACAATTGATAAATCGTAGTTTTAGTGCTTAAACTCTGGCGCTCGTTGATACAGGCATAAAGCCTATGTGTACATTGATGATTAATCATGAATTCGCGCGATTTGAGCCTCACCAACGTGTACACACAAACTGTGCATACACGATGGAAAGAGAAAGAGAGACACACATGTATTGATTTTTAAGGCACATGATTATGGGCTACTATGCAGCACCTTTAATAGTAAACACATCTATAAATATCGAATTGAGGCACTTCATATTCATCATCATATCGTCGCAGCTCTTTCACTCTCATACACGAAACATGGCAATGATCTTATCTACAAGTCGAACTCGCTTTAGCATACGTCACGCACACACATACACTGTTAAAAAAAATTCATCAACCATGACAAAACCTGGGTCTGATAAAGAGAAACGAATCTTTAGTTATTTCGAAAATTCGATTGAGTCGATTTGTGATTCTTGAAAGTTCGAATCGGAGAAATAATGATGAGGATTAAAATGACTTCTTAATGGTAATATGTATGTTCTTAATGATCGAAAGAGACCATATTTTTACTCCTTAAATTACCTATCGATCGCGTACAGTAGAATTTGTAGAATTGTTTTCAAATTTAATGACAAACGAGCACAAGTATTTTCGTTTTAATTCATATTCTATCATTGATAATTGTTCATTTTCATCACGCACCATTTTCCCTAATTTTAACAAAAACAAAATTCCGAAATGTTGTTTACTACTTTTTAGGTAAGACATCTGCGTTACAACAAGCTCGTTATATTTCTTTCCCTACAAACACGTTTTTAGGGAAATTCCACAGATTTTTTTTTTTAGCGCTTTTGTACTATGTGCATTTCGGATTTTTCCTTCTTTTCTTCATCAATTATTTCAACAGATATGAACACGACGATGAATTGTGAAAATACGATAAAACGTTGAAATCACAAATACATCATGTTCAAATCCACGAGATTTAAATTATATAAAAGAAATTTTACATAAATATATTTGTTCTGATGTTATGAAAAATCAACGTGTAGAAAGAAATATATTTTCTAAACCAGTAGATTTTATAAAACATTCTTTCATCCGAGTTTACACACGAATGTGAAATTCTCACTCATCATTTTCAACGTAATTCACTTATTTAAGACTCTGTTGGTTTTTTTTTCTTTGACTCCATTCACACAACCCACACACATTGACAAATTTCAGCTGTTTGATCAGACCGTTGTGCAGAGTACATTTTGCTTATCAGTTCTCAAGTGTTGTTTCAGTTTCTCTATTATTTCATCTGTTTTTATTCAACTGTCGATCGCTGTTAGTCGTCTCTGTTTCCATATTCTTATGCAAATGATCAGGATCTTTGATAAAAATTAATTAAAATGATTAAGAGGCTCAAAACGATCGAGTAAAAAAAATGAGATCTCGTGCACCGATAAAATATCAAAATTTATAAATTACGTATAGCATGTTGGTATTTTAACGAGACGGAGATAAATACGCTCCATTATTTTGAAGATGCACATTTGTAAGAATTTAAAAAAAATCAATTGTCGATGTTTTACATTTGTCAGTTTCATTCACTCGTGAAAATACTGTCGAGAATGTAAGGTCTTGGAAAACTTTTGGAATCATTGAAAAGCTTTAGAAACAACAATAAAAAATACGGCTAATGTGGAGAGAGAGAGAGGGAGAGTTCTCCAAAAATGACAAATGGATGATACAACCGTAGGTCAACCAAAATTGAATGTCAGAAGGATAAATTTTTGTTCTTCAAAATGACGATAATAATGTTCGTCTCTGTTTAGTGTAACTGTCGAGAATGTAAGGTCTTGGAAAACTTTTGAAATTTATCATTCCTTTGTCACACGATCGTCGGATCCGACTTTAACAAACAACAAGAATAACATCAACAATAACAGCAGAAATAACAACGGTGTACGGAGAATTCGTTTTAGGTTTTGTCCATCGATATCTATTGGGATGAAGAACATTAAAGTGTGTTTTTTTTTTATGTATGTAAGGCTCTCGCGCGAATTCCAACGGATAATGGTGAGGGATTACACAAAGAGAAAGAGAGAGAGAGAGAGAGACATACCTATTGCGGTTTGTTGTTGTATGTCTGCATGAATTCGGAAAAGGGAAAACTGTTGAACTGATCCAGGTTGAGATTGTCATCGATCGAGGGAAGTTCACCTTGTGCCATCAATTCCACGTAGTCCATATCAGAGCTCGTACGGCCAACTCCTGTGCCTTGACTGAGACCCGGAGCGTAGCTACCACAAAACAAAACACAACCCCAATCACTGGCAATCCTCAAAACAACAGACAATCAAGAGGTCTAACAAAATTAAAAAAATAATAGAGAAAATAATTATCATTAGCCACTCGTGAGCGTTAAATAAACAAAAAATTAGAATAAATGATGAAAATCATTTGAAAAAAAAAAAAAAAAAAGAAATCATATTTACAAAAGTAATAATCAATAATTTACAATGGAGACGAGAACGAGACATGGAAAATGTGTGACGAAAAGAGATCGAAATCGAAAGGCGAAAAAGACGAATGACCGAACAACAGCCGATACAACGAAGCGCCAAAGTGTCCGATCGTAATTATCAACTATTTTTTGAACCCCCACGTTTCAGGCAATCAATTAAGATGTCCCGAGCACACTTTCATATGTCAGACCGGTGAATATTATCGAGATTGGACTTGTATTATTGTTTTTTTTTTTCTTTTTTTTCTTTCTGTTTTCGACATACATATGAACTTATCGAAAATTCTATGGGTGTTTATGTATGTATATAGCCATCTCTCGTTTCTCGTTGAGAATCGATCAGTGATTGCCAGTTATTAATTAGGATTCAAATCGATTGATTGGAGTTGCGTTTTGTATTACGAATTAAAGAAGCGGGACAACTTTACTGCTTTCTTCTGGTTGTACCGGCTTGCTTGCTCTCTCTCTCTCTCTCTCTCACTCTCTTTTTCTCCCTTTCATTCCCGTTCTCTCTGCACATCGAACCATTCGTACATCGTATACTTTACATTGCGTTTTTTTTTCGCTGTCTGTCCACTTTTTTTTTTTTACGGTTAATCAAACATTCGAGTTTTAGAATTCGTTTCTCTCCTCTTCGAGTAGAAAAATTTCGATTCTTAGGTCAAAATCAATTTTCGGAGGCACCTCTGTAGACATTCCAAAAGATTATTCAACAAAATTGGACACAGATTATTATCGCTGTACTTTCATGACGATTACGTATTATTTGTTTCAAAATCAGCGAAAAATCGAAATTCTAATTGAAAAGAAATATTTTCAAATTTGAAGAAAAGAACGGGAATAATAATCGTACAAGGTTAGTAGCAAGAAAATTTGAAAAACACTTGGACAGAATCAAATATATTTATTTCAGTAATTAAATGACTCTTGGGAAACTACAGCGTTGAGGAAATTCCGTCAAAGAATTGAAAAAGCACCATGCCATAAAATTTGATTCAGCAAAAACATCAACGTTTTTCTTCGATGGAAGAACGGAATTTTTTTTCCGGGCCGCACTACTTTATACAAATTTATTTATCACATGCACTTAATAAAAATTGCACGAATTCGTTTACAAAAATCAATTTGGATGGAATCAGTAGTGAAAAAATTGGATCGGATAAAAGAAATACGAAGTTCGAAGAGAGCGCGAAATAGGGCATCCTCGAAAATTGACGTGAACAAATTTATGATCGTATAATGACCTCTGATTAATGTTAACGACATAATACTTTCAATTTTATTTCGCAAGCGTTCCAACACTCTTCGAGCGACCAAAGTACCACTTACTTATTTTACTATATAATTATGTAAACATTTTAATATATATGTGTATATATATATATATTTGTAAATATTTTGTGTAAACAAAAAATAAAAGTATCATTAATGGTGTACGGTTAAATAATAAACGAATATCGATCCGCGCGTCTAAAACGGATTATCCTTTCATCCAATAAAGCAACGTATGAAAAAATGTATAAAAATGCCTACAGACGCGATAAAAAAATAAATCGCCTCTGTCGTCCGAAACATACAAATATCAGATACTGACGAAGACGACGATTTTCTTACAGCTAAAAGATACGTAAGCACGTAAAAGAGAATACTGATGGACTTTTTATGTTCCTCATCTTTTTTTTTTCTTTCTTTTTTCAACGAATGCTGAGACAAAAATTCAAGAGAGCCTTCGTTCTCTCGACGCTTTTTTAAAATTTTTTTGTTGTCGATCTACCGAAGTTTATCTCATCCCTGATTACATCCAAGAGACTGACCTTGAAGCGACCGAGGGTGTGTCCCGAGTTACCGAGGGATCGGGACTGTGAGCTTGAAACATCGTGGACGGAGTTGCCGGATAACTTCCACCTGGACCACCCTGACTGCTTCTTCCTATACCGACCACCGAAGAATGAGACGGAGTTTGACCACCAACGCTTCCACCACCCCATCCAGGAACGTGCGTCACGAGTAATGGTTTTACGTATCCATTATTCGACATTGGTTGTCGCTCTGTAAAAAATATATCAGTCGAAATACGACATTGAAGCGATCATTAAGTTTTGCGCTCGCTAAGAGTCGTCCAACACAATTCTTTGCGATGCAATTGATTTTAAAAAAACATAAACATAATACAATGACATTGTGAATCAACAATGTAACTGCGTTTCATTAATGGAAATCTCATTTTATTTGTACGTGGATTGAATCGGAATTTACTAACCGTCGAATGGCGTGTAGTATTTGGAGAAAGCTTGATCTTTGGAGACGTCCGGATACAAGTAGAGAAGATGTTGCAGATCGGATATACGATCGGCCAAACTTCGTATCGTGAAATCTTTGCTCGTGAAAGGTTGAAGCATGAAGACTTCGGTTTGATCTGAAAGGTTAATTCCAGAGTTTGTTCCGGTTATATCAGCATTTTTTTCATGTTCGTTTCTGATTTTCTTGACTCAATGATTCAATTTTTTTTTGTTCCATACGCTGTTTCGGTTAGAGAATCTATCTTGATATATTATTTCTGAAGAGTGAGAACAGTGACTTGAGCGTATTCTTACCTCCAACCCAAGCAATCGTGACACCTCCGAGTTCAGAGTCGGAGAATCGCATGAGAAAAGTACCAAAAGCGCAGTTGGCGAGCATTTCTTCGGCCTGTTTCTTCCGAACGAAGCCCAATATGTTGCCATCCATCCACGGTCCTTTGAGATGTTCCCGAGTGAGTTTCATCACGGCGTAAAACCATTCCCAGAAAGTGAAATTTCTCTCGGGCAATGGTTCTTTGCAGAATTGTGCCCAGCTGAGTAAAACATTGGAATAATCTTGTTCAGCGGGATTATTAGCGACGGAATTGGGTGCGGCGACGCTCGAATTGACAGCCGGTCCACCGGGAATACTGGGACAAGCGTTTCCACCGCAACCAGCGCGAAAAGCTTTTTCCGCGAGAAATCGTAAGTTATCTTCGACGAGTGCGCGTCCGGTTGCTGACCGAAATTTGACGTTGAGAGCTTCGGCGACCTGGGACCAGGGGACTTTGTCGGGTACGGCGAAAGGAACTCTGCCAGGTTCGGCAAAAGCATTGTCCCACGTGACGGTGGCCCAAGCGTGGGGCTCTTGGTTTCCATGGACTATAACGACCACGGGCAAGCTCAGCGTCCACACTTGAAAGACTAATTCACCTCCGCCGACATTGAATTGTGATTGGAAGAAGAGGGAGAATTTTTCGTCCATCACAGACTCGGTGCCTTTTTTCTCAGTTCGTTTGATTTTCTTCAATTGCATGTTACGAAAACTCACGGACAATTGTCTCGTGGCTTGATGATACTCCATTGTGCCTGTGTTGTTAAGAATTTCTCCGCTCGCTTCACCTCTCTTCGCCATTTTGTCACTCTTCAACAAAGCATTTGCCTGCGTTTCGCTTATTATCGTGACCTTCACTTGAGGCGGTGTCATGTGTACGTTTAACTTTCCACCCACTAACAAACGTACTGTACTCGTGAAGCGCGTGTTCGTTTTCATAACCTGCGGCGGCTGTTTCTCAATGATAAACGTACTCGTGACCAACGAACTGAGCAATTGGGTTATTTGTAAATTAAGATTCGGCAAAATATCCGGTACACCGTGCGGATCGAATGCCAATTTTTGTTTCAAATGTTCTGCCTCCTTGATCTGCTGTCGATTCAACCATATCAATTCCGCCAAACTCTCGCACCATTCTTGAATCGAATCGAGATTACTGTTGAACGGAGCACCGTTTCCCGCCAACTGTTGATCTCTCTTCCATCTAATCAACTCGTCGTCGAGTACTCGCGATTGCAAAGTATTCAGCTGAGCTATCGTTTCCTTCAATTTGTCTGCCAATGTCAATCGCAATTGCATCAAATTCGCTATTTTGTGGTTCAAAAGTTGCTCCTGTTGCTCCTTTTGTCTGAAAATCATTTGTTGCAATAAATTTTAGTGAAATTTGAAAATTTCAATGTATCGATTTCACTTTGAAGCAACAATAAGCTTGTAAATACCTGCGGAGTTTTTTCTCTGCATCTTGACTCTGCTGACTTTGCGGTTGGGTAGCGAGATGCTGCAAGTGGGCATTTAGTTTCGTACACTCGTGATAACTTATCGCAAACGCTTCTTGCTCCTGTGCCATCTTCCGCAAATCCTCACTAGTTTCCTGTGTCCGATGTCTTAGCGCTTCAACCTGTTGTGCTATTTCAGCAACTGCGTCTCCCACCATCAAACCCACTCTTCCGTGCGCCATGCTCATCAAAGCACCTTCCAAATTTTCCACCTGGGCTACGAGCTTCATTTCTGTCCCGAGGCAATGCCTGATTATCCTGAATAGAGTGCCAGGATTTTGGCTGTAGCGTTGCTGGAATTCATATCACAACAAAATTAACGCCTCTCAAAAATTCTGTTCTCGTAATTAATATAAAAATATTGTTGTTAAAAAAGTCAATAAATCCAAAATTAATGAAAACTTTTATTATTTCTTTATAAGAACAATCAAAGTGAAAATATTCATAATTTTGTTTGGTTTTCTTTGAATTTTGGCCCACAGAGGTTATGCGGTAACAAATTTTCATAAGAATCTGATTATTTGACAATTATTACCCTGAAAGTTTTAGCTGCTTCAATAAGTTTGAGTTTTGTGAGGAACAGATCTTCGGTATTGAGCGAAGCTGCTTTTGTTTCAAGTTCTTGAATTAGCGCAAGTACAAGATTCATTATGTATTGTTCATACTGAGGATTATCCGGTTCGATGTCGGTCCTGAAAATTAGAGACGTGAAATTTAATTGCCATGAAATTAAAAGGATGTCAAGTAGGTATCAGGGGAACATGACATACCACATTTTTTCCTCGATCCATGATGACAAAAAGTGTCGAACTTCGATTGGAAAGTGTTCTCCATAAACGGAACGCACTTGTTGCAAAGCCTCTTGAGGCAACTGTTGAGCTTTAGCCCACAGCGACATTTTTTATAGGATGAAAAAATCTTGCTGTTCCAAGTCCTGATAAAAAATAACAGAAACAAAATTGACAAAGGTTATGTTAAATGAATAGAATTTCAGAGATTTCGCGCCACAATTCTGTCGCGTAGTCGTCATAAACAAAACATAACCACAACTTTCGCGATCCCGAAATAGACGAAACACTCGTTAGGATTGCAAGGATTAATGTTACAGATGAAAAATTAGAGTCAATTCGTTGAAATCAGAATAAAAAGAACTTTCCAAAGATCACATATATTCTATTTACCGCGATGTATACGATGAAAAAATCTGATGCGCGACACGAGAGTACACTTCGTTGAACAAACCTCCGAAGAATCTTCTCTCCGATCGAGGTACAAATAACAACGAACGGATGAGAAATCCTTAAAACCAAAATATCTTTCGTATATATTTATTATGAATATAAAACAGTGTTAATTAATATGTCTACTATGCTTCATGAACCGTTTGCGATTCCTCGTGCGAAGACGAGATTCTTTTTCTGTAAGGTGTTCTCACAATTAGAAACAGGACATGGCACAAGTACGCGAAAATAAATAAGGAACGTGAAATACAGCTCCGCCATTTCGTACGCTTCTGCAAAGTGCACGGTATCCGTTTATGTATTCTTTTTTACTTATTAATTCATTGTAACAGAATGCAGGAAATAAATCTTCTAATAAAATTTAATTTGTTATAAATCGAATGATTTCAACGTTTTGATATCAGTAGAGGAGAATGTTAATGCTGGTATTTGAGCGGAATCCTTGATACATATTTTCAAAAATAGCCATTTTCCAAACAGTTCAACTTAAGTACATAATTATTACTGCGCATACACAGCACTCTTATTCCGGTTTAGTTATATCGGGTGTATAAAATCATATCAGGTATATAGCTAAACCGGAATAAGAGTGCCGTGTTAACGTAGTCATGTATAAATGATAAGTGGAAAATTGTTCATTTTTTTTTATCATGTGCTTATTTCTTATACCGCATGCAGTAGAATTCGAAACAAATTATAATCGTAAAGCACTTCATGTATTATCTCGCATTGAATAAAATATGAAATAAAAATAAGTTACATGTTTTTCACAACATTTAGTTATGAAATCGTTCTTTTCACTTTTCATATGTCCGGGATGCTTCTGTTTTTCGATTCGTGTTTGTCATCCGTATTCCTGCTTCCTGCAGTTCAATTCCTCATTCCTTACATCTTTTTCCCTCTCTTTCTCCTCTTATGTGCATGCACCATAATGTGCGTGTACTTTTTATAGCAAAAGAGCAAAAGTATATAAATACAACGCATAATAAATATGTGTGTATACACGCACCTGAAGAATTTTTTAACGCGCCCTGTCGGGCCTGTTGACGTTCACCCCGCTTTTGAAGTTGATCTTGAATTTTTCCAATTATTTATCGGAAAACTGCGAGGACGAAACTTTCCAATTGGCCAATTTAGAGAGACTAATTGATTGATAAGAATAGTTATCGATATTTATTGGAGATGATTCTAATTTTGTAGTTGAGCTCGTCCAGGGGTTATCCATGGAAAAAGTGTCCTGCATTATTTGAATGTAGGTGGCGTTCACGCTTACGCTTTCCTGTACCAAGGTAGTAATTATAAACTAAACTAAGGGGTGTGCAAACAAAAGCTCACATTTAATACAGTTACAGCCCGCGCATAGGTACAACGATATTCGCATACATTGTAAAAACCACTGAAAAGAAACAAATGAGAATTGCAGCAAAGATGTATAGAAATAGTACTTCAAGGTCTCATGTAATTTTCCGATTTTTAACACGGATAAGATCGCGTAATGTGATGATGAGATAGATAAGGGGGAAAACGATTAAACTTCATCCAGAGCGAGTTAACTGCCGTTCTCGTCTCGCGAGGGAGGTAGAGAGGGGAGAACGAAAGCGCGTCCTGTATATAGTTCCGCGAGAATATAATCCGTAACTTTTCGACTTCCTCAGTTCTGTCATGAATAAGCTATAAGCGACGAATCGTGTTTTAACAAGATTTTAAACGATTTTTTCACAGATAAGTCCTCTTAAACTCGTGCGGCGATAATTTTTTTAAATTAAATTGTAATTGTTTTTACAGAGTCATTGTTACAACGAACGGCGAAAAGATCGCGAGCGGCAAACCTTTTCGATGTTTTTCGGATTGACATTTATATTTTTTTACCACTGGAGTATATTCATTCGATTCGTTATTTCGGAATTCGTTTTGAAATCCCTAATTTATCACCAGTGTATTAGATTGTAGATTTTATATATACGAACGAAAGACTCGAGATTCGCGCTTCACGAACGATCGTGTCGGCTTCACGACAGGTTCACGGGGCTCACGCAAACTGAGGCAAGCGAGGCGCGAGTACCGATGCATCAACTCCAATACCAACTGGGCGCTGTTTTGTGAAAAACGATGTACCGCAATCGAGGAATTCCAAGAATTTCATACATATGTGTGCGAACGAAAAGAAACGGGATGGATCACGTGATGTTTGAACGTTCAAGAGCGCATGCGCATGCATTTATAAATACACAAAAGATAGATACGATCTCAGCCTAACGTGATTTCAGGAAAAACTCGTTTCTCCTAGGCTGAACTAGTTTATTCTTGATCGGCGAAACCAGCTTTCCTATAATTGAGTTCGGCCAGAAACATGAATATATATATATATGAAAACAAGTTAAATAGTGATAAAACCCACCAGCAAAAATTTTTCAATCACGATTTTAAACATACAACATACATACATACATTCATGCAACCCTCGAAGTATACAGGCGTTTTCATATTAAATGGATGATAATTTTTAACGCAACTCAACATGGCAGGAACATACGGATCGAAAAAGGTTTGAAACAGAGAGTAACAACACATTTTTTTCCCATCTATTGGATGAAGATTTTACGTTATTAAAATATATACACCCAGAAAAAACTTTTGTTTTCGTTTTTTTATTTCTGGTACGTTCGATCATTTTACAAGGTAATTTACACCCTTTAAGTGACTTTTGTAAAACTTCTTAGAAATTGTTGCCTGAGTATTTATTGTTTTTCAAAATATATAGTTTTGTTTTAACATAACCAAATATTTTTATCATTGTTTTATCATGTTCCGTACATTGAACTTTTTTAACGTTTATGATCGATTTGATGACAAGGCAACCTGTCGAATTATTAATTACATTCAGTCGATAAAAATTCTGCTCGTTATTTTTCTTCTACAGAGTTGAATTGTTTAATTATTTTTTTTTTGTGGATTCGAGGATCAACGTGTTACCTTCGAATACGAGGTCGTTTTCCGAATTTCATATGTTTATTTGCCTTTCTAAGAGTCATAAAAATAATAATGTTACGAAATATTATGTACATAAGACTTTATTGAAAGAATTAGAACACGAGTAATAGAGAATAAATAATGAAAATAATATTTCATTTTCCTAAAAAGCTCATCATCGGATCTTCCTCTCGTGGTCGTTTCATTTGATAAGCTTCGATTTCTTCAGCGGATGGTTCTTTCGCATGATACATGCTATTATAAGGACGTTTTCTTTCATCCAATTTTAAAATCCTTTCTGCCTCTCTCAGATTCTCTGCCTCTTTATCCAAAGCTTTTTTCAATTTATCTTCATCATCATCTTTTTTGGCAGCGCTCTTCCTCTTGTCGCGTCGTTTTTCTTTCTGTTTACGCCGTTTCTTCTTTCTCGAGCTTGATTTTCTTTCGGTTTTTGATTTTGTTTCCCGCTCGTCTTCCGACGACGAATCACTCGCGGACTCGTGACTCGAAACTCTCGCTTCTTTCTCGTCGCTATTTCTATCACTTTTTAATATCGAGGATTCTTCCGCGTGAGATTTTCCTGGCGACACCGATCGTGTTTTTGAACTCGACGCCGCTGTTTCAACCGGAACTGGGATGATCGAGCTCGATGTCGATGCTGCCGATGCCTCCAGCGCTCGCTTTCCTGCTTCGCCAGTACAATAAGAATTTTTAACGAACGAGTGACAACACCGATATCCCCACTGAAATGATTCCCAGTATGAACCCCACACCGATGTGTGATTGTTTGGAATCACGTCTTCCTCGTATTTCGATCTTATTACTTGACGCTCCTGTCCCTTGATTATCTGCGATTAAATTATTTGTCAATATTTATTTCATACACAATCAGATCAAAGAAATTGTACAAAAATTGAAAAAATGTCAGAAAAACAGATTTTCGTTTGTGCTGTTCCTTTGTAGAATTATTTTTTTATTTATTTTAAAACCGCCAAACGCTTTTTTTACTTACCTTTCCGCATCTGGAGTATTCAACGTAATTTTCGGTCTGAGCCAGCAAAAGCGAAGGGTCCGGTGTCTGGAGATGTTGCTCACCTCCGTAACGATCGATAACACTGCCTCTAACTTTGTCCTTGAGTTCGTCTCGTTTCGAGTCGTAAGCTTGTTTGAGTAATTCGAGTTTCGTAGGCTCCGCGAGCAAATGAACATCAACACCTTTTTCGTGAGCATCCCAAGCGAATAATTGTGCAGTTGCGTGTTCCTGAGTATCGCCGGAAAATCGTACGAAATTTTCACCCTTGTAATCGACTCTGCAAATTGAAGAAATAAAAAATTAGAAATTCTTATGGCGAGTATAGAAAATTTCTGAAAAATGTCGACGAGAGAGTCGATTTCTTTACGAAATTATTATGAACAGATTATTTTCTATTACCTGCAGTCAAAAAATTAGAAAAAAATACTGAATTAAATCAGAAATGATTTCGAGTAGTTAAAACCATAATATTCATTCATTTGATCGACTTACTCTCTCTCAGTTCCGACATATGGATTGTCACGCATAGATCTCGTTTTGGGATCATAATACGCAGAGTTCGGATCCAAATTTCTCAAATATTTAGCGGTATCTTCACGGATTCTCAAATTTCTGACAGTGATACGCTGTTTCGAGTCGACTTTGGTACCAGGCATGTCAACTTCATCGACATATTTATCCTCATCTTTATCGGAGTCTTGTTCATCGTTCTCTTCAGCGTTCAGTTTGTCCGCTCTCATTTGTCTCTTGGCTTCTTCTATTTTTTGATATTCTTCGACTATAGCTCTGTGTTCCGATGGATCATAGCCGGCCCATCTGTCTCTTTTGCCGTCATAGTCGATTGACAAATCAGGCTGTATATATTCGTCGGGAGCAATGTTTGTATTTGTAAAACGTGCTCCAACTTTTCTCGGTCTTTCCATGCAATCTTTTCTCTTGTGAGTTATCGCTCCGCAATTTTCACAAGCTCCTGGACGATATTTCTTTGCTGTACGGGACGGATCTACTCCTCGCTTGTACCATTCATCCAATCGACTGAATTCGCGTTGTTTTTCCGGCTGTGGTCGCTGATGCTTCAATGTTGGACCCTGTAAAATTATCCATCGCATAACATTTTCATTTGAAAAATAATTCAGAAGTATTAAAAGAAAATCGTATTTTTTTTTAGTATTGCCAAATCCCGTTAACAGATTGAACCTGACTTTTAACGTGATTTTTTTGAGAGCTTGTCACACATGTTTGAACCGATTTTGAAGAAATTTTCTTTCTCGATGATATTAAAAATATATACCAATTCGTAGGTATTCTTTTAGTATATTCATCACGGAGTTTTGGAATTCATTATTTCACTCACTGATGCTCCGAAGTACCATGGTGTAGTACTTATGTACTGAGGAATGTGAGGATTGATGTCTTTTCCTTCTTCATCTACGGCAGCTGGAGCTGTACCAGCTTTTCTCGCCTCCTCGAGCTCCTTAGCCTTCCGCCAATCTTCTCTGCTCTTTTTCCTTGGTTCATCCTCAAAAGTACTTTTTTTCTTGAGAATTTCCGAAACAGGAACGTTTGCCAGAGGGTTAGCCATGCTGGGTTCCGTCAAAAAGAACCTGGCGTATCGTTGGCCCCTCGATAGCTGGAACTTATTTCACTATTTTTCGTATAATGACAATAGAAAAAACGCACATACAAATTGTTTATTGCAGCAGACAGGATTAACAAAATCCTATGCTGCTCGTCGTGTGACGTTTTTCTATACTCACGCGTACTACGACAACGTTTACTTACGTGAAATATAGAAACCCATGGTAACGCTATCTATTGGACAAGGCGAGAAACCGACGCGACTTTGGAGCGTGACGTCATCTAGCGTGAGGTGAAAGGAACGCAAATATTTTATTATTCTTCGTGAATTTTTTATTTTGTGAGTTCATTATTATTATATTCCAGTACTTTTTGTTGAAGCTCAGAGCGAATATCTACCCTACCAGATTTTTTCAATACGAGCATCATTTTTCGAGCAAATAAACATGGCTTATAAAAATATCAACTGAAAAATGTACCATTCATTATTGGGGAGCCATTGTTTTCAAATTTTATGGCTCGATATGTTATAAAATAAATTTGTCGTTCCGAGTGACAAAATTTGCAAACTGAAATCTTTCGATACGCTTAATAATGAGTATATTTTAATCAGGCTAGTATATAAGTTTGACGAATCCCCATGAATGTTCGAAGTAATTGTAGTTTCGCGGCAGTTTCGACGAACGAGAGATGGCAAGTTTTTTATGGGGGTGGGGAGAGAATTTCGTGTAGCTTACAGCTTACGGGCGGGCACTCGACACTCGAGTCGGAAAACTTGAGGAAGATATGTTTTGTTGTGCGCAGTCGAGTCGTCGAGACGGGAGTAGTCATCTGGAGCGGTCCTGATCTCAACATCGTCCGACAAAAGTAATGAGATTATCATCAAAATAGAGATTCCGCGACGACGCTGTTGTGCTTTTTTTTAAATATTATTTTTGAAATTTATAATCTCGCGAAGTTCCAACGACTCGTACGCTGTTTCGACGCAAATTTTGTAACGCCTGAGTGGTCATAAAAGCGAAAAGTGCATTTGTTTCGGGTTAAACCCGAGGAATACGATAAATCGAAAGGATATCACCGAGGATTTGAACAAATAGAGATCGGAATCGATCGTTTATGGACGGAAATATGCGTGAGCGAGAAGATTTTACGAGAAATTTTCTCTCGGGTCATCCGACTCAGGTACCACCCTCGCCACGAGCTCACGGTCTCGATGCAATTCATGCACTTTGCAAAGAAATTTATCCCGAGCAGAGCAACCCTCTTACTGTCACAGCGATTGTCAAATACTGGTAAATCATACGCTATTCACTAATCTTTTTCGATTTTTTTTTGACTTCCAAAACAAAAGTGCCTACAAACATTGTTTTTCTTTATAACCGATTATGGTGATGTTTACAGCAATAGAGATTTAGTTTTTATTTTATAGTTGAAGTTTATAGTCGAACTTGGAAGATGTTCTTTTTTTTCTACAATTTGGAAAATAAAATTGGCCTATTTTTATTTTTTATTTTCAGTACAATATAACAAATAATTTTTCCCTGCATCAAAATAATTTTCAAATCCTCAGATCTGTCATTAACACTTCATGTATCTTCTAAAAAAAAAAAAAAATTTCATCAATAATTCAAACACGAAGTCAAATTCGAATCTAAAAGTAAAAAAAATCTTTAAATTAACAGAGTAATCGTCGAGCATGACTTTGTTTCCACTGATTTTGAAACAGTAGCGTCTTTGTCCAAAGTTAGAGCAGTTGATTTTGTTGAATTTTGATCCTTTCAGATTCACAGATTTGTTATCCCAAGGATATTTCATTCAAATTATTATAATTACAGAAAAAAATTTCATAACTAAGTATCTCTGTATATCTATCGTGGATAATGAAAGTATGGACATTGCTCTTTGTAGTATTTGGTTGTTTTCGAAAATGTCAAAAGTAGCATGGACAGAACATGAGCGTTTTCTTCCATTCCAGGCTCGGCGGTCCTGATCCCTTGGACTACATTAGTATGTACGAAAATGCAGGATGTCCAGAAGTTGGTATACCTCCTCATTGGCATTACATAAGGTAAATATGAGAATCGTATCTTCGATATTAATTTATTTATTTCATTTAATCTCTAAAGAAATCAGATTTCTCATATCGCTTCATGATCCGCGACGAATTAATCGGGTTGAAAGTTACAACAAATTTTATACCGTTAAGGACGATAGGAAAAGAATTGACCGAATCAGACGTTTCAAACAATATTTGTATCCCAATAGACAAAGAGGTTTAAAGGTGAGATTCATTCGGTGAAAACCAGCATTCGGAACTGTTCCAAATTGCAAGTTCGATGACAGTCGGATTTAAGATTCCGGCAGTTTTTATTTTTTGTCCAATGTTTACGAGGTCTATCGAGTATTTAATTGAATAAATGGGAAACACGAGTGGAAGATTTACAGGTTATAAAACGCTACAGAAAGAATTTCCGGTTCCGAAAGTTTCTTTGTCTGCAAGATCATTAATTAGTATAGTTTTTCAACAGATTTAGAAACACGAGTAAATGTTTTTTTGGTCGTCTCGAAAAATCGGCTTGATAATGACGGATCGAACACATGGATACAGCCGCTCGAGTTCGAGAGGATTATTTTTTTTTTTTTTTTTTTTTTTTTTCTGTATCCTTTTGTACGCTTCCGCATGAGCGACGAGTACCCCTCGCGACTCGAGGAGAGGAGAGAGTCTTCTCGTCTCTCGAGACGCCGGCGTTGCTATTTTTAGTCCGGGGGGGTATGTCAAGATGCATACACGAAAAATCGGTAGGGAGGGAAGGCGTAAATTCTCTCGTCGCGCGGGTAGTAACGGGAGCAAAGCGGAAATAGTCTTTCGGGATCTCGGATTTATCTTTGGTGAGGGGCACGAGCCCCCTTTTTTCCCCCTTCACTCTTCGAGCCCGTAAATTTAAATATATATATCCGGACAAATACATCCGCCGATTCATAAATTCCGTGCCCTTTTAAAAATTCCCAGAATCTGAGGCCTTTCATACCTACTGAATTCCAAAAACTACTTTTTTTTTTTTTTTTTTTTTTTTTTAATTTTCATTACATCAAAGTCGATTCGGCTTTTCAAGCTCCGGAAGAATCTTCGGGCCAATAACACCGTTCCAATATGACTAATAATCTCCGTCTATATATAAATCTTTGCGAGTAAAAAAGTCGACGTTTCCCTACTTTTGTGACTCGAAAACTATTAAGATGAATCCAGTTTGTCTTTGCAGACGCAAATCTTATGAGTCACAACAGAATTCAGGCTTTATAACATTTTGGTACATAGCAGGAAAAAAAAAGAACATGAAAAAATCCTGACGAGTCTCAATTACGATTAAGAAAAATTAAATACAAAGAATTTATTATTTAACTTTTATTACTTTCTTCTGATGACGGTTGACGATTTTTGAGAAAAAAATACTGCAAAAAAATGAAGGAGAATCGAAATTGATGAAGATGTTAAGTTAATTATTTTTTTTTTTTCAGCCTCGGTCTCTCCGATCTCCACGGTGATGGACGACTGCATCCAAAAACTGGACCTGGACGCCCGAGCGGATTTGGTTTCGAGCTAACTTTTCGCCTCGTTCGAGAACCCGGGGAAACAACGCCTCCCACTTGGCCCGCTAACGTCATGCAACAATTGGCCAAATACGTTTTCAACTCCGGGAATATGCTACTTCCCGGTGATCACGTGTCCTGGCATGCACCTCTCGGCAACAATAATCACGGAAGAATAACTCAAATTCTCATGAGCAGAGATCCACAATTACCGGCTTCTGCTTCAACCCCCAATGGCGAAGTACGCGAATCACAGTTTCTCAGTGTTCCAATTTCGAATGATTCGGGGATCATTTTTTTTTTCGAAAACTGTCGCCAGTGATTGATTCGATATTCATAAAACCGCAACAGTAACTTTTTAGTTGTAATTCTACAAAAATTAATGAATTTGTTTGGGTTCGTTAGCGATTTGTTTGTTTTTTATCTGCTTTGCAATTATTTTTAGTTACTTTCGTTGAAGTTTATGATTTAACAAAGTGGAGAATTGAACGAAACAATTTATTTCGTATTCAGAAATGTGGTTAGAAAAATGTTGATTTTCATTGTAATGAATATTTTTGAATGGGCCGTTTAAACGAATTGATATTTTTTTTCTCGTTACGCAGGTTACTTTTGTACAAATAGTCGGTGTAACGTCGGAAGAGCTTCAAGCTGCTCAGCACTGGAACGGTTTGGGTGTCGTAAATCTGTTGAAAACGACTCGAGGTTGCGGAGCTTGGTTGGTCACGGACACGAATCGACAGCATTCAGCGATGGAGGAAGATCCTTCGGTTGCTGAAAAAATACAATCGGGTATCGAGAGGGAGGGTTCAAATTTGAGCGGCGTGTCTGCGAAGTGTTGGTCAGTTGAATGAAAAAATGCTTTTTTTTTTCTTCGTTTTTACTTTTTCGTTATAATCCACAACACTTTGAATATTTTTTTATATCAAATTGAGTCTGAAAAATCATATTTTTGGAGAGTCAAATGTCTCATTTCGTTGGTGCAGGTGGGTTCAAATGGCGAGTGAAGCGAGCACCGACAGATACAGAGAGAGACGAGATACGGTGTCCGGTGACGAGGATGACGAGGACGAGGACAGAGATCGGGACGAGAAGGATGAGGAGGTCGAAGAAAAGCTACGAAAACCTCAGATCAAATCAGAACGACTTTCACCCTGCGAAAACGAAGTTAATTTTCATGCTGAAAATGCTGTCAAGAGCTTACCAGGCCTGCACTTGACTTTCAATTTGGAGGCTGGAACTTTGCTACCGTTGGCTATAAAGTATATACTACATTTTCTACCGTTCAAAACACTGTCGCAAATATTTTCATACAACGCGTTGTTGTAGATCAGAAATAAATAAAATTGATGTTTTGGTTATTTTTTTTTTTTTAGTTGAATAACGTTTATACATTTTTTCATTCATTTTCCAGGGGACGCGTGATGCACGGACGACATTTTACGTTCAAATCGATTCTCTCGCATTCAGCAATAACCATTGTTGCTCCATCGGTGACCGGAACCCTCGTTACGAGAGAAAAGCCGTACGTCGTTCAGGGCCCGTGGCTTCAAGTTTTATTGCCCGAGGATCTTACCGAAAAAATGGCGTATGAGTTTCAAGTACTCAATTCTTTGGACCATGTGAGTTTAAAAAATGACAACAGTCGAAAAAATCAATAAAATGTTTATCGAGCTCGAGCAAATGAAAAAGAACTCGAACCAGAAATCATTTTTAACATCAAAGAAATACATTTTTCGTTATTTTACCATTGTGCTTTTTGTTCTCAAGGTTGCTCTTCCGAAAACGTTCTCATGGCCTGAGCACAAACTCGCGATAACCATCGTCAACGACTGACCTCAAAACGAGGATTAAAAGTAAAAATTTTTCGTTTAGATCGAAACATTGCCCACAGTGCCTTACCCAATGGCGGCTGCGTATCATCGGCTTAAAAGTATTATCTTAAATTAACGTGTCGACAATTTTGTATAGAATATTTTTTATTTTTATAATGTTTTTACTATTTTAACTAGCAATTTTCTCGATTATTGTATTTTATTTATTATTTGAGAGTCGAGCATTGCACGAATATTTGCTCGTGGAATGCGTCAACTTTAATGTTTGTTTTTTCGTGGTTAAATACATTTTCTGCGGTGTTTATTTACCTTTTTTTTTTTTTTTCTAAAAAAGTTTGACCGGCCGCCGACCGGTCAGTGTCGGAGTACGGTTTTCGGCGATCTTCATTAAATTTCGCATGTGCCAATAAGCGCAATATTCTAAACTAAAGTCATTAAAACACAAAATATTATTTATGAAAGTTTGATTAAATTACGAAGACAGAAATGTGGTCGCGAATGAGACAAATTTACGTGTAAATAATATTAATCGTACGTAAGAGTGAATGAAAGTGAATTTTTTTTTAGAAAATCGAATGTTTTTGTTTAAGCGTTATTGTACGATTAATAAAATTTGTACATAGAAATAAAAAGTACGAAGACAGTATTTTCACGGCGTCGACATTCTTGTTGATTCTTATTTTTTTTTCAAAGTCTTTTTTTTTTTTTTTCTCAAATCTGTAGTTTCGAGCTCAGTCACAAACGTCGTACGAAAGTGAAGACGCCGACGATATCGACGAACTGACTGGACGTTTACAGCCCTTCTTCGACTGTGTCATCACTTTTTTTTTCGTCGTACCTTTCACTTCTGGCTGTCGGACTTTATCGAGAACAGCTGGAGCACAGGAGGCGGCCGTTCGGAAGAAATTTAATGGATTTGGGAAAGGCTTCTTTTTCTGGCGAGAAACAATCGGAAACGGAAAAAATACTGATGTTGGACAACGACGATAGATTTCTCCCTACTGGAGTTGCAAACGTGAACGGTTTTTTTCTGAACTAAGCATTTGCTCTAACAATTTTATTTTCGCAAAAAGTGGGCTGAAGTCGAAGATTTTTTAGTGTTATTGAAAAAAAAAAAAAAAAAAAAATAGAATAACTGAAATGGAAATTCGGGTTTGTTGGGCGACAAAAGATTTGCAGAAAATCGATTTCGAATTTGAGTTTTTCCATTGATTCGCCTACTCACATTTTGCAGTAGATTGAGAACGATCTTGACACCTGCGACCCATAGAAAAACGACCATACAAGCAGCAGCAAAATCTTCAACGTCTTCGCATTTGATGGAACTGATGACATTGACAATGCCACGAAAAATGTTAACAAAAGTTTGCATCGCTTCGATGCAAACATCCCTCAAAAAGCATATTATTTGAAAACTCAATTTTAACAAAGCGACTCCGAGCTCGATAGTGCGTGCCAAAAATTCTATGAGTATCTCCAAAAGCAGTTCCAACGTGTCCCACGACCAGTTGACTAATCCTGTGCAAAAATCGGTCAACTGTTCGCACACGTTCAGCATTTGTGTTCGCATGCTGTCTCACGAAGTTGACCTCCGATTATTATTTTTTTTTTTTTAATTTTCTTCGATCATTCATTCATTATTTATCCATTTGTGTGGACACATTTTCAGAAGATTCTCTAAAAAAAAAATTTGTATTCCTCAATCTTGATACTCGATACACTCCACTAATTTATCGTTCACAACATTTCAGCCACCTCGTCCTTTTCTCGACGGGGTGGACGACCGACGACGCGAACTTGTCGCTTCCAAAACTGAATCAATCATTAATTGGATGATGATGACGACATCGATTTGTACATTCGAGACGCTTCCTTTTTGTTTTCTTCTTTTTTTGACAGTTATACTTATTATTATTTGCTACTCCGTGTACTTTCGAGCCTTCGATTTCAATGACAATAAGAAATTCTATTGAACGACGATTTTTCGTTTTAACGAGGGCGAAATAATTGGTCAGTCGAAGCTTTATGCTGAAGATGATTCATTTATTTTCACAAAGATTCAGTACGATTCAATAAACATAAAAATAACAAACAAACAAAAAAATTATAATTCATTTATAAGGATGAGATCGTACAGCGTTTCTCTAATCAAAAATTCACACGTGAGACTGGATTCTAAAATCCTTGAGAATTCTCATTTACAACGATTTCGAAAGTATTTTTTTTTTATAAAACGATAATCTAAAAACATTCGCATCAGACAATTTAGTGGAATACAATTTCAAGTCGAAGTGTTTTCAGAATAATTGTGATCCAGTCCGGTTCAAGCACGATTTTTCATTCATTTTTTAAATCCGCTCGAGGAAGTTATAAAAAAGTCGAAAAAAATGGAGGGAAATCTATCTTAGTGGCAGTGGTTTTGATCTTTTTTCTTGTGCCTTCCAACAAACGTAATTGAGGGAGGAGTGGAGTTTGACGTTTACGATCGATAGAGTGGAGTGTGAGTGAAAAAAAAAAAAAAAATAGGGAAGAGGACAGGAAAATTGGAATACGAATGATTCATACTATATGATTTCACATGATCACGACATTCTTAATTTGCTTTTTTTTTCATATTTCTTAGAGAAATTTAAAAAGCTGTGAATTTGACGTATGCGAAATAGGGTTTAGGCAGATTCGTTGAAATTTCAATAAATTCGTTGCATCACGTTAAGTAGCTGAATGAAATGGAAGTCCATCCAACGATCATTATCGAGCTGCTTGTGAGTATGAGCCAATTATTTGTTGCGTTACTTGCTTCGTTACAGGCGTCAGCGTCGCTGCACGATTGTACGCAGCCTCGCACGTACCTTGAATATTTTTTTTCAACTACTTAAAATGAAATCTTCGACGAGAAAAAAAAGAAGATAAATATTTGACACCAGAAATTTGAGGTTATGATTGAATCGAGTTTTTGTACAGTCAAATAAAAAATGCTTTTTTGAAAACATTTTCAGGCTTTTTTTTTTGTTTTCTCAGTTGATACAAAATCTAATTGTGCTCGAAAGAAAAGCAAATCGAAATCGCCGACAGAAAATTATTCTTCATGATAAAATTTCGTATTTTCAAGCTGTAATTTAGTCTCGATAAAAATCAACCGATTTCGATAAGCTTTTTCGTTTTTATAATCAAGGTGAAAGTAATATGACGATAAATACGCACTTATCCTCGTAGTAAAAACCTCCGCAATGCGACATTCTTATCAATTCAGAGTCTGTCGTAAGAGTACCACTGTCGAGAGCGCAGCTTCGAATAGTCAAAGTTATTCCCGTTTCATCTGCATTAATGATTGAGAAAGAGAGGATTTTTTCGTTTATTTTAGTGTCAATTCGAGTCAATTGTATTCACATTTTTTTGTGTCAAATATTGTCGTGAAAGAATCACTTTTCGTTCTTCTATTTTACGATACAATTTTTCTCAACGGACCATTTGAAAATCGAGTCTTTCCGAGTAACGAATCCAAGCGCAAAATAATGCCGAAAAAAAATAGATTCCGGTAAAACCAGACAAATGTGAATTTTTATTTTTGAAAAAAAAAAAAAAAAAAAAAAAAAAAAAACTCGAACCACTAAGGATTACTGTCATTATTTTTATTCCACGGTGACTGTACAGGAAAATATGTAAAATTAATTGAAAATCGGTCGTACCGTAAACTCCGGCAAGCTTGATGCACGCTGTCGCGGGAAAAAGTCCATCTCGATTTTTTCTCCCCCCTTGACAGGGCGACTCGAAAAATTCGAGACTTCCGTTATTGTGAAATGGATCGTCACAGGCTTTATTGTTACCGCCGATCGACACGCACTTGAAACAATCCAGGGCCTCACCTGATTTTTCATAAATATTCAAATGTACGGAATAAAAAAAAAAAATTTTCAATCAACGAATTGTATCGGTTTCTATTAAGTTGATCGATTCAATTCAATCAGAATTTTCGTAACGATCTATCGTTTTATTTCATGAATAATGATCGAAATATTGAAGCATTTCCAAATGTCGAATCGTATTTCATGAAAGTTAGCAAAAAAGTGACACATTCTTCAACCCTGATTGAGTGATTAAAATCAAATTAATCGTGTTAATTTTTGCAATATTATTGAGAGTGTTTTCAAAAAATATTACGAGGTCATTTTTTATTTCTCCATATTTTCAATGATTTTGTTTGTATTTATGAAAAATCTTTCTTACCTTGTTCGATGAATTTGAAGGTAAGGATCAGGATAACGATTAAAGTACGCGAAACGTCGTTGAAGCGATATTTATCCATAGTGATGAAGAATTGCAATGAAATATCTGCAATAATTATTATATTTTTTCGAAATATAATAAATAAAGCAGATAGGGAGGGTGGGAGTGGGAAAAAGAGAAGGTTTAATTACACGTTTGTCGTAACTATCGACCCGCAACAATGAAAGCTCGATCAGTGAAGACGATCGTCATTTTCACGATGATTTTTTTCTCTCCATTATTGTCGTTCTTCCGTTCACAAATAAAAAAATCATCGAGAATAGTCTAAAAATGATATTTCGTAGCACCGTATATGAGGATGTCTTATAGTTGACCCGATGCCGGTCGAATGTGTGTTACGAGTACGTCGTCGTTAGGTTTGCGGGTAAGGTAGCCTGTTGACGGTATATGAAGTGCGGACGGCCTCATAAACGCTGTTGTTCTTTGTTGTAACCAAGGAAACACAGAGCAAAGCCACACTTTTCGAGCTATATTTGAACAAGCTGGTATAAAAGGGTTGTCGCTTATAATTTATTCTTACAAATATATATTTTTGTCGGTAAAAAAAGATTTGCGTTATTTAAAAGTTTATTTTACAAGAAGAATCGAGCGGGCTCGTTTGTTCGTCGGGTTTTGAAGACTGAGCAGTTTAATGTCCTTCCAAGTTATTCTCCTGTTTGGATATATACGCTGGACTATTTTAAATTATATATTAAACAGATATTTTAATCCGGACCGAGCTTGTTACACACGCAACATGATGTACAGTACGATCTCGATTTCGTTGACCGTGAACGCAATGGAAGCGAGGATTAGCAGCCTTTGTTTACACCGCGGAGTAGGGCTCGAAGCGATGTGATTAGCGCAGGGTTTCTCCCTCCATTCGCCATTATATGAAGCGATTACCGAGGCACTCGCTTCGCAACGGTTATGGACGGAGGAGTGGGGATCGAGAGCCGCGATCTGCGACAGGTCGCCTACCGGAGAAGCTTCCAATCTGATGACAACGCTCACTTCGGAACAGCTGATTACTTTGAAATCGAGTCTCTAGTGTAGACAACTCTTGTTAATAATGCTAGTTTTTCGCGCGTTTAGATCCGCTTGGGAGGCTTGTAAAGTACGATTACTTAAGATAAGGAAAATTTCCATCAACCACAACCCTCAAGTTGGCCGAGGCTAAACTCTTCCTGTATTCATGTGTTTGACGTACTATCGATAGGGGAATATGCAAATTCGTATCGCTTTTACATTGATTAAAAAGTCGCAGATTTTGCTGTAATGGAATATTCGAATAACTAGAGATGACTCACTTGCGTGAACTCGGAATTCGCTTGAGCTATTTCGTTCTCACGGTCTCTGTTTTTATGCCCTTGCTGAATATATGGTAAAAGAAAAAGCTTCAAGCTTCAATAATACATTATGCGAAATGTAGATCAAGGGGTTGGGCTTTCCACTGACACGCAATTTTTAGGAGTGTTTTGTCTATACACCCAACCATTTGCTATGTTTACTATGCTGGCACACTTATTTTGACAGTCGAAAGATTAAAAATCTCTCATTTTTTTAAAAAAAATTCACGAATTTTCTAACTTCTAATTTGCCACCATTTTTTTTTTTTTTTTTTTTAGTAATTTACCAAATCGGTTCACTCCGATTACATTAGAGGTTTGTCTCAGTCGAATGATTTATAGAAAAATCATTTCTAATTAGCGCCATAAAGTCAGAAATTCAATAACAAAATTAAAATTAGTATTTTCATTGAACAAAAATCCTCTTCGATTATAGGATGAACGAAATAAAAAAAAACCGAAATATTATAAAATTGGAAAAACTTGGAGATGAGTTCATAATACAAACATCGAAAAATGGGGTTGTTACGAGTATAAGAAAAATTTTAGAGTGATTATTTTCAATGACGAATGAAGATGAATAAAATGGATATTTTTTACCCATTGAGAGCGCAAGCGCACATTGTAGTTCATAAGAAACTCGGAGGACGCCACTTGCCGTAGGTATGCATCGCGCGTACAGTTGTTCCGTGTCTGTCTTCGTCTCGCGACCCCCGCAGCGCTGCTGCTGCGCCAGTGATAGTTTGCGATGTGATATTACGATTGTTTCATACCTTTTTTTTCCTCCGTTATATATATTTTCGAAATATGTGTCGGTCAATCGTGAATCCATGCAGCTGGCTTTTTTTGACGTGAGGTGCCGGTCATCCGTTTCACCAATATCTACGACAATTAGGCTTTTTATTTTCGAAAGAGTGGCGAACAACGAGGAGAACGATGGGCCAGTCGTCGAGCAACACCGGTCACAGCGGTGAGTTAACAAAGTAACACCCTCGTTGCAATAATAATAACAATCATGACAATAATAATGATATCAAAAATGAAGTTAAATGAATTAAAAATAATGATCGGTGTAATATAAATTATAATTACGTGGATAATGTACGTAAAGGTTTAAAGAATTTTTTCGAATGTGAAAAAAAAATACCATTTTTCAATCTGCTCGATCATCTGATCATTTGCCTCATGTACAGCTCCCTTGACGTGTGTCAACTTAGCCGCCGCTAAACACATTCTCGATAATAATTACTGATCGTTCCCTATCGCAGTTCTTTTTCAATGTCTTTTCACGAAGTTTTCTCCTAAACGAATACATTCCGCCTTTTCCCTAAAATTAGCCAATTTTCAGTACGGTGTTTTCGAGCAACTTTTGAGGTTAGGTACGAGTTCCTCGTCTCGGTTCATCTCTCGCGGGTTTCTCTCTTTTATATGTCGAATCAAACGGTACTAATATCGTTTTTGATGTTTCGGTTATCACTTTTCCTTACAACTTATGAAAATATAATGAGAATATTGATTCGTATTCATTTAATAACACGGTGAAATTGTTTTTGCAGCATAATTAGCAATTTTCGCCCATAATTCAGTGACCTTTTCATCCAATGAGTGCTTGATCTCGTTTTGTTTACAAAATTGTCAGTTTCAAATTATACGAGAAAAAACAATTCTACTTTTATTGTTATTGCTTTTTCAAATATTCGTTGGAAATCACAGCTTTTATTCGTTGTAAAATTCCCGTCAAGTCTTTGATGTGTGCACTATTCGAGGGTCTGAATTACGTTAATTTTTATGCTCACAAACATTCGAAGTTGTGATTTTTGCGTGATTTAACAATTTACTATTTTTCTAAATTACCACACACGATGAATCTCTAATTTATTTACTGGTAGCCGGTAATTTATCTAGGGCGTTCGCTCCTGGTAAGGTGAAGCGCATTGCGACATACGAACCGAACAGCAAACTCCGGTTTACTTCATATTTGCTCGGTAATACGGGAAAAGTTGAAAGTTCAGTGACCTTGAGCCAGCAGCCAGTAATATATGCAGCATCGTCAGTTATAAAATAATAAAAAAACAGAATGATAAATTATCCCCTGATCTCCGATCTGTCAAACCCGAACCTCTCCAAACCAGTCCGCTGGGTGAAGAGTATAGGTCAGTCGGTATCTCGCCATCGTGGTGAGTGCGAGAGAGATAAATGCACATTTCGAAAGTGAATTTTTCCAATACGATTTGACTGTTTACAGACAAGCTCTGTCAGTCAATTTTTGCCAACGTCCTGCCTGGGCTGACGGAGCTTTTTTATAATCATTCAAAGCGTGTCTGGGAAAAATAGGACATCAAAAATTCGAGTCGAAGTCAGATGACTGGATTCATACCTTCAACTTCTTCTCCATTTCTGTTTCTGCACACGTTAAACGTTAATGCAATCGAGGAAAGGAGAGAAAACATTTCAAATGTCAAAGTGCGGGTCAGTGAAGTTGACACGTGAGATCGATGTTGACATTAGAGAACGTGACAAAAGAGAGCGGCCGGGGTCATACCCGGCACACGTTACCCTCAGTCGGTAACTCTACCTGAAAATAATTTCTTAGTTTTCTTTGATGCTGAATATCCCCGATAGATGGCGATCGAAAAAATTCGTTCCGAATGTTCTGCACGTGTTTCAATGTTTTGTTTTTGCCTTTCACGCGTTCCTGGAAGGTTCCTTCGTTCGGTGAATTATCCCTGGCTTTTCAACGTGTCCAAATTGAATCAGATTATTATACATTATTGAATGAATAAATCATTCATCAAATTATAAAGTTTTCTGTACAAAAACGTTTTTTTTTTCTCCATGAAAATTAATTCCGTGCTTTTTTCCATTCATATTTTTGTGTACATTTTTTTTACGATGTATAGACAAATTTTTTATGAACAGTTAAAAATCGGTCAACGATCGAATAATTTGACAAGTATTCGGCTGTATTTATTAAACATCCTCGAACATTTGCGAATAGAAAATAGGGTTCTTCGACCCACATTTGCCTCGTGGTAAACATCGTGTTAATTTTCTCCATTTCGTTTAATCGTTCAGGAAAGTTTACTCAGTCTGAGGCGCATTTGTTGAGGTGGCTTCTCTCGGTTGCGTACACATAACGACGTTAAGTCAGACGTTGAAAGCTCGTAATTACAGTAGTTTATCCGTCAAATAATTTATTTTTAGTTGAGAACGTGCGCGAAGCTTCCCATCCAAACTTTGTTTTTCTTCTTTTTTTTCTTCTCTTTCTCGTTTTTCAAGCTTTTTACACGAGTCGCGATGACAGAGAAAGTCTGCTGGCGTTGTTGAATTCACTCGTTCTGGAGATTGTTTGGGCAGTTCGGCTGTATAATAGACACGAAACGTGTGGAGTTGATCCAAGGACTGTTTGAAACTCGTTGTCGATTTGTTATTGCTGAAAATCCTCAGGATTTCTGTTTTCTCGACTTGTCTCTTCATTCGAGGCGTTCTTTCGGACGAAATTTTCGAGTTAAATGATTCGGAATTTTCGTAAAAAGTTTTTCAATATCTCTCGCTGTAATTTTAGTATTCTAAAGTTTGATAAATTCTACGACAAATGAAATGATAAATGAAGCAAAACCATACGAAAGAAAAAAAAGGAAATTTCGTTACGAAAATATTAGAATGTAACGTTTCGACGAAATAATCTCTACGCTTGATTTTCATTGGTCCAACGAATCAAGCGGAAGTCAAAGATTGCGATAATATAGCGGCGCATGCACGTTAAAAATGGTAGTCGAGAAACAGGACGAAATTAAGGCCGTTGCTCGGTTCTTTTACTCACGGAGCAAACTCGTACGCACCGTGACCAAGACGACAACGACGACGACGACGACGACAACGTCGACGGGGGCAGCTGCACACTGGCCGATGCTATTTTCGGTACCGTCGCAGACTCCTCTCGCTTTTGGCTTCGAATATATCCGCCACGGACTCCCCTTTTTTTTTTCCTGTCTACAAACTGTTTGGTCATATTCGTTTAGACCAACATAAACGTATTATTGTTGAGTAGAAGCTACACGAAACTTGAGAAACATTTACGTTCGATTTTTTTTTTCTATTTAATCCAATTGTTTTTGGCCATTGAGCTCTGAAATATTTTCAAAATCGATTCTAATGAAATGTTCTACGAATTTATCGTTGCTCCAATCTTAATAATTGCTTCGAATAGTCAAATATTTCTGCGATATTATTGACGCTGAACATCTGTTTTTAAATAATGTCAAACACAAAATTTTTTCAAAAATACTCGAAAATGAGATTTTCGTTTCATTATCTCATCTCACTCTCCATCATTTCGTTAAAAATTCTGTTTTTTTGTTCCATACAAAATTAGAGCCTCAGCAACTGCTGATTTTTTTGTTTTTGTTTGATTTTTGAATTTTCAACAGTCACGATAGTGGCTCGCTACGAGGTATTCTGGTTTTTCGATGCTTCTTCGATAAGAAATCAATAAAATATTCACTTTTTTTCTTTAGATTTTCTTGAAAACAATTAAAAAATATCGAAATTCAGTAAAACCACGAACATTGTTTGAATCATGATCTTTGATCTCGTGAGAGATTCGTCATAATTGGTTCAGTCGTTCTTGGTCGAAAAGCAACCAAACTTTTACGGTGAACAGATTTATCGCAAATTCAGCAACCCACTGAATCAATAATGCACAAATGTCCTGTTCGAAACACATATATACGAAACGAAAGAATTTAGGCATCAATTGCAAAAAAGCATAACATTTTTCCCACTTCTTCATCACTTAAATTTCTTCACTTAAAAGAAAAAAAAAAAAATCCCTTTTATATAAAGTACGGTTTGACGCGTGAATTAGCTGTTCATTGTCACAGCTTTTCCGCGATTCTAATTGGTTCGCTATGTCATTACACGTAGTCCAAGAACGACTCTGAAGTTATTCTGTCTGCTCTCAAATGTTACAACGATGACAGCTGGTTTTTCAAATGTTCATGAAAGCTCAGATTCCTTCTTGACAAGTAATGCATCGGAATTAACGATAACGAAAAAAAATTATTCCCAATATATTTCACAAAAGAGAAATTTTATTATAACTTGAGCAATTGATAAAGAATAATCTTTTGTGTATAATTTATTTTTTCAAATTCAATTAACGGTTCGAATAATGTTGAGGTTCGTTTCATAATTAAACATAACGTCCGACAAGAAGTTATCGCGCGTGAAGCGCGCGCTTAAATCCCCTAGTAATAATAAAAGCACAGTTAATTGCACAATGAACAAACAATATCGAAAAATATTCATTTAGTTGAACAAAAATATAGTGGATTCGACTGTATTTTTTTTTTTTCAATGACCAATGAGTTCATTCAACCAAATAACCATTGTATTCACCATATTTTCGTTCAACTAAACAGGATTTTGTTCAATGAAGAAATTTTTTTGCTCGGTTCATTCTTCAAGATTTTACATTTCCTTGAACAAAATGAATCCGTTTCTTCCGTGCTTATGATGAAATTGAAGCAGATATTATTAATCCGAATGGTTTTTTTATTCAACAAAATAATTTCGTCCAGGCAACAAATTTTCGAATACGTACAACAAAATATTTTAATATTTCAACAAAATCTGTGGTTTTCGTGTGCTAATTTTATTCACGTTTCGGCCAATTTATTCATACTAATAGGAATGACATTAAGAATGCATATTCGCGTGGTCAGTGATTCGAGGGAATGTGAATAAATGAAGAAAACAAAAAGTATAAATGAGGAGCGTTTGGGTAAACGGTCGTTCTTTTATTAAAATTTCTTGCTCACTGGATTTCCATTAGCAAGTAATCGTCCTTTCGCTAAAAAATAATGAAAAAAAAAAAAAAAAAAAAATGAATCTCATAGTACAAACTCGTTGACAGAATCTCTGGCCGAATTATTCAAAGTCCGAGATATCTTGATTCGCGACTATTAGCGTCACGTCGGGGTCTATTCCGGTTTCGTGTCCCTCGTGTTTTGCCGCGGCTATCTCAGTGCAACGCCTAGAACGCACGTTGCAACATCGTCCCGTCGTATTCTTAACCCTTCGAGCCAGAGAAAGAGAGGCATATAAAAAAAGAAAAGCGGCAAAAAAAAAAAGAATGAAACTGGTATGAGAGTGTTCGGTACTGACGTCAATTGGAAAAGGTTTTGGGACCTGGTGCCATGACCGCGGCGCGCCACAGAGACTGGACGACCCGTTAATTCTATATACATATGTTTATATAAACGCACTAATGTATACGGGGTGTCCGAATTTTCGGCTCAGCGGTTTCGATACTGCATCGGAGCTGCTTCATCCGTCACTCGTACAAATTGTACAGGTGAAATGATGAATTTTGCAATTTTTTTTTCATTAGTTCCACTTTAACCATAGAAGCTTATGATCGTACGATATTTTTGGCCATAAAATTGGTTTTGCGGTGAGAAACTGATTTTTCGCCATACAAATCTCTTCGTTTTTCGATTACGAATAGAACGATATACGATTGATTAAAGCTGGTGGAAAATTAGTTGATGAAAAACGTATTTAAAGATCGAAGAGTTTTAAAAGATCGACAAAAATCTCATTTTTTTCGAGATTCTTCTCGGATCTCGGAATCAACCCCTGCCAGGATTGCCAGGATTAATATTAATATTTGCCAAGTAAAAATGAAAATAGTCCTCAGAATACAGGAGTTTCCTGCGATTTTCAATGATACGACAGAATTTTTCTCATTTACTGAAGTGTAACTGGCTGCTATTCGTTATTTTAAGAATCTAATTATTTCTCCTTATAATTTATAGCCTCATGAAGTTTCCAGAAACTTTAACAGCTCGAAAATGACTTTTTATGGTGTTAAAAAAGATGTTAAATTATTTTTATTGTTCCTGCGTATACACTTTCGGGTTTTTACGAGCTCATCCCATCACCACTTCGATCCCACTTTTCCCCTCGCTTCACTGTTCCTCTTTCCGCTTTCTCAAATACACTGGTGTATCGCATTTGCACGAGGGCCAAGGGAAACTGTGGAAAACCGGACCGATGCCGGCAGCTATATTTTTGGCGAGTTTCAGCTGGATCGGAGTCGTCAGAAACTCAGAAAAACTGCTTCCCGCTGAGTGTTCGATGCGCCGATGCAGGGCTGAGCATTTACCATTCAAAGTGTATTGAGTCGAAGCGTAGTTATGAAAATTTTTATGAATCGACATAATTTTTCAACATTCGAATCTGCCTTGGTTCATGCTCGGCCAACGCATGCACGCGCCGCCAAAGATATAAACCGCCCGAAAATCAAATATTTCTCAAGAGATTCAGTAGGCAGGAAAAAAATTTCTCGTAAAAATGTACTCATTTGCATCGACTCGACGAAAATATCCGTAAACTTGAGAAAATCCGTGTCAAAAGACACCGCGCGCCATGAGATTCTCACAGAATAAAACTCACAGCGGTTTACATACGTTTTTATGCTAATTTTTATTGACTGCAAGAAAATTATGGATTTTCGATCCTCCAAAAAGATCGTGGCCGTGATTGACGACAATTTCTTTTATGATCGTACTAAAAAAATCGTCTAGGAGTACCGTTAAATTATGAAAACCCTGAACAGAAACGTGTTTCTATGCATTTATTGCGAGGAAACAATTGATATTTTGAAATAAAATAATGGAATACTCGATATAATAAAAACGATTTTTATTCGGATTCGATGAATGATTCGTCGTGTTTACAATTTTTTACGATCTAAATAAATCAAAACTCTATCGTCTGTAAAAACATGTGACGAAGTTCTCGCAGAACAAGCAAAAAAACTTTTACGACATTGACCCACGTGTATGCGAGAGCCTGAATGATGGGGTGTAGGCAACGATCGTAAAAGGGGTTGGATATGAGGGATGAAGGAAAAAAATGCCATAACCCTTTCGTATGTCCTCGCGTGATTCTCCCCTCTGCGTCATTGCGATAATCCATGCTCTCGTTATTCGAGCTCGTTCGACGTGTCAACTATTTTGAAGACGCTTTATGCACATCATGAGCATAATTTCAAGTCGTGGCATTTCTGACACTTGTCCCCATGAGCCAAGTTTTTTTTTTCGAAAGTTTTTTGATACTTCTCGCTTACTCCGCACCTTCGCGTCTGATATTTTATGGTTCGGAGACATCGTGGGTTCTCAAACTGCTGTTGTCACTCCGTTGATCTCCAAGGATATTTTTTTTTTTTACGTTTCCATTCAAACGTTTTATTCGATTGAAATATCGTTACTTAAAAATCGTTTAAAAGCTCTTCGAGCGGAATGATAATTCTTTGTATAAAAAAATAAATAAATAAATTTGTCATTCGTTACTCGTTCGAGTGATTTCGCTGGGTCGTTTGTAGCTTTTTGCAGATTTTTGTAGATTTTTTGCAGAGTTTCGACAAAAATCATAGAAAGCAGACTCCTCTTTGTCGTAATTTTTCATTAAAAAAACGAAGAAAGATCGCGGTCAAGAGTTCAAAATTCGTTTAAGGTTCGTCTAAGTAAATACAAGGTAAAAGCAACGTTAGAAATATCATAACCGTAACGATTAATGAAGCATTACCAGATTAATTCGGATCTTATTATTCGCGTAGGGATCGAAAGTGGCTGCGAGGTACCTGGCGAGGTAAGGCTTTATCTTCGAAACGATCTCAAATTAATTATCAATCGATTAAGCATCGAATGAAAAGTAGGGTTGTAATTTGGGTGCCGGGAGCGGCGAGGGGCGCGGGCGCAGGGTATTCCGAATTCTCAACCTCTTTAATTTCGGCTGCTGCTGCTGTCTGAGAGAACGGAAAGAGACTTGAGAAGGGAAAAAAAAAGAGAGAAAGAGGGGGAGAGAGAGACAGATAAGAAGACGAGATCGTTTTCACATTGGCATCGGGGTGGGAGAAGCGACACGCGCCTGGCGCGCTGTCGCGTGGCTCTTCTTTTGCCACAAGCGGGGAGGGAGAGGGGAGGGGGGAGGGGGAGAAAGCTTCGGCATATAGTAAAAGAGAGAAAGAAAGCCCGAATGAAAGAGAATGGGCGTATGAGACATGTATATGTATATACGAAGAGGAAGACCGTGTGCGTAAAGACCGATGGAGCCTCACAAAACTGCAAGAGCAAGAGGGAGATGGATGAGAAAAGAAGAGGGAGGGAATGCCGGCACTGGCCACCTGCCTTCTTGCCACGAATCGGCAGATGTGCAGTTTAGCGCTCGGGCAGCAATACTATAGCTTTTTTTTATTGCTGTCTTTCTCACTCCGGGCGTGCGCCCGGAGTGACAGAGAGGAAGAAAGGAAAAGGAGAGAAAGAAGGACAGCAAGAGAGCTCATCTTGGGTAAAGAGGAACACACAGGCGTTCACCTTCGAATTCGTCGCCTCTCTTGTAATCTTGGTATATCGAAGCAACCTCGATCGCCATGGGAACATACACATGCCGGCCATTTCAACGGTTAATGCATAAGAAATATGAAGGGAGAGCGAAACGTAATTCATGATTGAGGTTCAGTGTCCACGTGCCTTCTAGTTATTGACCTTAACATGTAGCAGCTTGACTGCAAATGAAAATGGGATTGATCGAAGGCGCCTGCGAGTGATGCTTCAAGCTCCGGCTGAGAGACCGGAACTTGAAGACTATTTTCCAGTAGAGTTTTCTACCGACCATTAACCGTATAAATAACTTGGAACTATCACTTTGGAGAGCCGGGGGCCTCGAACTTGGGTACAGACTTCCCGGAGGCTAAATTTGGACGCTCGACATCGGGGGAGGTTCAAAGCTTTGAGGTTTCCTTTGTTTAACGGGAAATACGACACGAAGTTTGTGACTAAATGAGCGGTGATCGCGGGGAGTGCAGTTGGGAGAAGGAGTTTCAACGGGGGAGGATATTCAGCGGTGCGAAGAAAAGTCGATTTTAGATTTTCAATGGGGGAGCTTCGTGGAGAGGAGAGACGTGTTCGTGAACCAGGGTTAATCGAATGTGCACGTAATGAAGGAAAATGTATATTTCATAGAGAGGGAGAGACATGGGGAGCGGAGAACGAGGCAATAGGGAGCCAGAGCATGTGAATATACATAGGTATTTATCCGCATGAGGCGACTGCGCGCGCGATTCGGGGATGGCGCAGCTGCGGAAGCTGCGAGAGAAAGAGAGAGAGAGAGAGAGAGAGAGGGTTCGTTGTACCGGCGGTCGAGAGAGAAAGTGTGGGAGTATATCGGACTGCAGATACGTATTGGACGAAATACACATACGCGCGTATGGTACTTTGGTCTTGACCCTAGCGTCATATCGATCCTCGCTGATCCAGCAAAACTTGAGTTCGTCTATGAAAAGCCTTAACTAGTTCAATGTACGCTAAAACTCTTCTTACATTTATACCGCATCTATTACCGTCAGTCTCTCTCCTTCAAACACATAAACCGGCGTCTGGAGTAATGAAAAGAATAAAACCATTTTAATGAATATACCTCAACGAGAGAGCGCGCAGGCTGACTGTGAAGGAGCATCGCTGGAGGAGGCTGTTACTAAGCGAACGTATTGACGGTGGAAGGAGATCCGACAGATGCGTGTTGAGAATTTTTCGTGCGGGTTAAAAAGAGATAGAGCCAGGGTGAGACAAAGCTAAAGAGACGAAGGGATTAAAGAGAGAGAGAGAGAGAGAGGAAGAAAGATATTGGGAGCGAAGGTAAAGAAGAATGAGAAGGGAACAGAGTGGCGCGTGGCCGCTTCCCTAACCTTTCTCGTTTATGGCACCGTCATCTCTCGTTTCGTTTTACTTCTCCGGTAACCCTCGAAGCTCAAAGCTTAGCTGTGCTCGCCCTCTGTATATTACAAGATTCTTGATAGATCTGCTTATTCAGGCCCGTACATATACGCGACCATCATTCTCGTACGAATTTATGTACGCCTTGATCGTTTCATCGAGTCCCTCACTCCAACATAGTAATTAACGGAAGGCCAGCAGTACAGCGAGTCGAAGGCCTCACACACACACACCTAGACAAAAAAAATATCTATTTCAATCCACCGGGATCATTCGTTCGATTTTTTGTTTTAATTTTTATTAACTAAACTTCTATTTGCTTCGATTAAAAAACTGTTTTTTAATCAAATGAATAATCCATGCTATTTGGGTCCGTTTATTCGAGTATTCGCGTTAAAGCTTCTCGCTTCGACCATTACGTTGCCCAGAACGTCGGGTCATTTCTTACATACGAATTACACTACCAGGCCTTGAGACGAGAAAAAATATTAATTCAACCAGATCCTAGTTGAGTATCAACCGGACCGTTTTCCTTGGGTACAGTTGATTACGTGCGCGAATCTCTTGGAAGTGAAACCATGAACTCTTGGAGTATAACCTCAGTGTAGTGAGACACCGGCGTGTCTCTTCGTCACCAACGCATAAATGTATTACATAGGTCATGATCAATAATCAGCTGCCACTGAGGGATACATATGCACTCGAGTGGAGGGCGTTTTGGAGAAGGAAAAAGGGAGCAGGAATACAGAAAGGAAGGATTATAATAATGTAATGTGTATAGGTATGTTTCGAGAGGTTTGCTTTGCGTATTGTTGATCAAACAATAGCGTCTGGCTTGGTTGTCGAGTCGGACCAGCAGCTCGCATTATTACGCATACGCGTGTACGTTTGATTATATTTTACTGATGTATATATACATTCACATATGGATTTGCGGTTAGTATATACGAGCGCATATGACGAGCCGGCAGCTCGCGCGAGTTGCGAGTTGCGAGTGGATTCGAGAAGCGGCGGCGGCAGCAGCAGCAGCAGCAGCAAGCAGCTGACATTCGGCTGCGACTTTGATGATGGAGCAGCGAGAGAAGCACCTCCGGCTGGCAACAACGGCGGAGCCCCTCACACATCCTCTGGTCCGCATCGATCACTACCTTCATCTCGTCTCTTCATCCCCTTCGTATCTTTGTTTCTAACAAATTATATTCCAGCGCTTACATTAGTTTAATCGTACAATCGATTGGTTTATCAGAAGATGTCAATGAGGGGCATGAGCTCGTGAGATGATGATGATGATTAGTGAGGCCTTTTTAGGCCTGTACCAAAAGTTTTCTCTCCCATTGTATCAACTTTTACTAATTGATTAACAAGATTAACGGTGTGATGAAAAAAAAAGAAAAGATTCGAAACTGACGGGTATTTATACTTATCGATTCAAACAAAATTAAAAACCGGATCGATCACATTCGGAACGCCGGGGACTCGGGTAAAGCCTCATTTCAGGGGGAATCGAGTATCCGGGCACAGTCTCAAGTTCAAGGGATAAAAAATTGAATGTTTATTTATTGATTCGAGTTTTCGATCGAACGAGGCAGCTTCGTACATGCATCGCGGATGAAAATCTACGTTGACAGAAGAGTTACAACTATATACAGCTTTGAGGTTTCCAGTCGAATTATGAGTCTCTGCAAAAGCAGCGGCAATCTTGGGATCGTCACGTAGCGTTAACTTTGCTGTCACGTGTTGTCCACGTTTTACAAAACGCTATGCCAAATTCATAGCCGTCATAAAACATTGCATATTCGTTTATAACGCTCATGCATATGTATACGAGTATGTGCCCAGGTATGGCGTGCAGGTATTGCCAAATGTACGAGAGGGGAGAGGAAACTTGTGGCGCGCATCTGCGCCTCCGAAAATCAATGAATTCAAAACCAAGCGACGGACTGAGATGTATAGATATATATAGAGAGAATGACAGAGAGAGACGAGGGAAGAGAGGGCATAAGAGAAGGAGAGAAAGAGAGAGAGAGAGGCTCATTGAAGAGTCAGCGGGAGAGTGAAGACGAAATATCATATGCGAAGGGAATATTTGGTCGCGCTGAGGGTCGTTATATGACGGTCATCGCGGCGAGGGTGGACCCGAGACCTACGGAAATTCATTCACATCTGGAATTTACAGTTTTGCTTACATTATATATGTATATCAAATGAAGAAAAATGTGGCTCGAAGAGCAAAAATGCAGATGAGCCATTCCCTGCCAGGAAAAAAAAGGGCGATGAAGATCGAGAGCTACGCGGACAAAGTACCTCATCGACACCTGGGTAACACATGCGCTTCCCAAATATGTCCAGGGATTCAACCTTCGGACATCTCTCGCTGCATATTCTCTCCCTCTCTTATTTCTCGATTGGTACATCTTTTCACCCCTTTTTCATGCCATATACAGCTTTATGCACGCCCCACGTCACATGGACACGGACCAACCTTTCATATATTCGAATTTTAGAGAAACTCCTGCAACGTAAACGAAAAATAAAGGAAAAAAAAAACGAAAAGAAACAACAACGTAAACGTGGGACGCAGATGTTTCGATGTTTTGTTCACGAAAAATTCGTCATTCGATTTTATTTTTCGGCATGATTATATTGCCCCTCTGAGAAATGCGACGTCGCGCTGCTTTCGGAATGACCAACGCGTATACTCGTCGTATATATAAAAAAACCGAAGAATTATGTTATCAGTCGATTGGAACGAACGGTTGAGCACAAACTTTTGTTACTTTTATTATTTTTATAATAACTTTTGTTATTTTTATGCATAATGATCAAGAAAGACATTGTAATTGGCTCGAATTGGCTGCTAATGTAGTTTCGCTATGCAACAGGCCTATCAGCGCTTGAATATTTTTGCTGTCGTATACAAACACAAATGCAGTGGCTGATCCCGAAGTCTGATGAATTTTCTCAACTAGATTTACCTAATATTCGAATTTTTTTTTTTCATCTCATACAAAGTTGATATTTTATTGCTCGAATAACGCAGAGGAATTCTCGTTTTTCTTCGTATATATATATAAACCGATTTGGCTTTCTCCGAGATGTTTTTACGTTTGGGGGGGGGCATAACGATGTTGATGGCAAGGTGCTCGCGCGTGCTCGATTCTCGTGACTCGCTCCATAAGCTTCTGTCCTTATCTCGATCCTTATTTCATTACGTGTACATGCTCCTCATCGCTTTGAAGCAAGTAACGACAGGAAAAACCGCGGTTTAACTTAATCCTTCTCGCTCTCTTTCTCCCCTTCGTTTCTTTTTTTCTCTCTCTCTCCCTCTTTTTTTTCTCTCTCGAGAATGCTGTATGCATAGCGTAGGTAGAAAGATAAATACCCAAGACGCGTGCGTCTTGCATGTTTTACTGGACGCCAGGAAAGTCGATTGGTTGAAGGCACGCGTACGCACCTGCTGTTCCTCGCTCCTGCTGCCGCAACGACCACCTCACACGCCCGTCTTTTTGTTCAGACTTCTTTGTCGCCGGACCGCGCGATCCACGCAAAACAGCCGATAAAAGCCCCTTAGGCATCTCGAAAAGCCTCTTCCACCTTATTCTATACCTTTCCTCTTCGCCACTACTAATTATCCTCTACCATCAATCATTCTCATTTCTTTATTCACATTTTCATAGTCTTCCTCGAAAGAGTGGGGGCAAATTGAAAGAACCAATTTTCCTTATGCGCACTATTGACTGCTCAATGAACTTTTATTACCGCATAAACGTGAACGAAATTTACATTCATTTTACATGCTTATGGATGAGTTCGTTCTCCGGAATTGAGTCTTTTGTTTGTCTTCCAAAATATTCAACAACTCGGAGTAACCGGAATAGAATGAAAAAAAAAAAAAAAACGTTTTTTTTTGGACTCTCGAATATTGGCTTTGAATTATTTGTGGTAGGCGAGCGATGCTTCGCTGATCGATTAGAAAAGATTTCGTTTTTTTTTGTTCATTTGCATTTTTGTGGAACGAAAATTGACCAAAGTTTGTCTAGCATCAGGAGGTTTAGCCTGCAAAGTTGAAAAATGATGTTTTTCCAAAGTTCCATCGTTGATAATGAAGGATTTCGAGCAAGTTTTTCGTGTCGATTTTGCCAAGAAATACAGTGCAAAAGAAAAGTCGATCCTCGTGACGTAAAATCCTTGACAAGTCTGTTGCGAACTTTCCTACATTTAATTTCCCACGTGCCCCTGTTTGACGTTTAAAACTTACCTGGATTTAAAGTTTCTGAAAAGTGCCAGAGTTCGCTAACAAATAACCGATATTTTCTCTCTCTCTCACTCTCTCTCACTCTCTCCGTCTTTTTCTTATGGGTCCGAAGGTCGATTTAAAAGTCTTGAGAACAGGTCCCTGAGCTCACAGTCAGCTGTCGCTTCGGTTTACCCTCATCTCAGCTCTGGGAAACTCGCTTTTATTCACTTTTGCACCTAGCAACCTTCTAAGGAAGGTTCTCTCTGCCTTTCTCAGGGACGAACAAGAAAATTAGAAAAGGTTACGTCGCCGTGACTGATCCACTATTTGATTCTATATACCTGCGAGACTTACACGTATACAGCAAAAAAAAAACGGTTCACAAGTGGATTTAAAGACGAGGCTAAATCTTTTCTGGGTTTTTTTTTACGAAATTTTGAGTGCTACAGTATCGAATAAAATTTTGATAAATCACATCGATGTCGGGAATACAGAAAATAAGAGCAGCGAAAAATTGATGAAATTAAAAAAAATAGTTGAACCATTCAAAATCTGCAGCCATCACTCCCTAAGTTGTGAGTTCCTCGATGATGAAATTATTCAATCATATGTTTGGAATTCAAATCGAGATCGACTGGATTTTTTTTGACGATTTTTGACGATTAAATTTGCTTGAAAAAATTCATGAAACGAATTTACTCCGATTCTAAAACTTCATCGTTCAGGAATTCTCTTTTAGTGTGTGGTTCAATTTGAACGAATGTCATGCGTGAAAAACGCGTCGGGAGGATTTGAAATCATGAACAGCCCGATCTCGATTCAGTTACCCCGCCCTACTCTGCTCTCTCTCTCTCGTATTTACAAGAATTACATTAACAAGATAACACGAGGGGGAACTTTAGTCGCTCTACCGAAGGAGCGCGAGTTCCTTATCTCGATACACGGTATACGAATATAGCGAGTTAGTAAGCGAATTGAATAAACGGCCTGTTGAACAAATACCTGCGCCAGAAAAACGTACAGGCTGTATAATAAATTATTTTTATTGCAAACAGAATTTTTGTCGAAATTCACCAATTTCGATCGTTTATGGCCCCCGTTTTCTTCGCAATGGCAAAAAAGTTTAAAAATGACATTTAAAAAATGTTGAAACTTCATTTAAATACTCGATCGATTAAAAACGAAAAGTCGAAAAGAGAATTTTGAATTTCCCCATGAAATGAACTTTTCGGAAAAAATCATGCACAAATTACGTTTAAATGAAAGCGTACAAGTCCCGAGACAAAGCGGCATCTAAGCTCGGGCGCGTGCTGCCATTGTGTTTCAGCACAGAACCAAGTTTTATGCATAACGCGTCAAAGACCGGATCAACGCACGTGCCACCTGACAATAGAATTATCAAGGAAAAATATATAATCGGAAATACTACAAAGGCTGAACGTTCGTGTAAAAGTGTATTATTTCAATCGTCGTTTTCTCTCTGTCTCGTTCGAATATACCGAGAGTCAACGATAGGCCTAAAGTTACTCATATTCTGTTGGGTGAATGAACAGAAACCCCATTCAAGCCTCAGAAGCAATTGCAATCGAAACTCTCGCTCGTTTTCATTATATCACTATTACAATCCACGTAGAAGCGTGGTCAAAAATATCATTGGTATACAGGGTGAGAAAAAGGATGAGAGTTCACCTCCATTAACTCATTTTTAGGGTCATTTTTACTATTTTTTCTTACCACTTTGTGATCCAGAAAAATATCCAAGATGTTGTGACAAGTGTCAGAATTTTCGGATGTTCATCGAATTATTTTGAAAAGTCATAAAATCAGAAATCAAATAAAATATCAAAGAAAATTGATGATTTTAAAACCGAATTTAGATTCACTCCTCCGGAAAGTACTAGCTGAGTCTCGCATCCATTTTGTTTTTATTGCTAAACTTTTCAAAATAATTGTTGTTAACCGAACAGAGAAAAAAAGCTGAGAAAGTTTTTTTTGAACGCCCTCTATACATAATACGTGCGTCTTCGACAGAGAAGACACACGTTTTCGCTTGTTGGGTCGAATTGACTCTCGTTATTAAATGATTGGACGGGTCATAACGGGGTCAAGTTGCTCTTGGTCTCGTATTAGGGCTCAAGCCTTGTGTGGGAGTTACTAAAACTTACCTTTTGACAGCTATATCTATACGTATATGACGTACAAAAGAATATGATGAGAGCTTCTCTTCATTCACAAAGATGTTGCTCCTTAAGAAATCTTTCTTCTGTATGACTTCGCTCGTGGGTCGGTTCATTTACGCGAATGATGAGTGTATCAAAAGAGACCAAAAAAAAAAAAAAATATATTGTCGATTCGGTTGAATCAAATAACATAATTAGTTGGATGAAAATTGTTTGTTCGTTGAAGGAAAAAAAAATACAGTCGATTCAATTCTTCGTTTCGTGGACCAATTTATTCGTCAATTTCGGGCTTCTTTCTCGGGTAATTCGACTTCAATTTTTACTTATTTTCTCTCTCTCTCTCTCTCTCTCTCTCTCTCTCTCTCTCTCTCTCTCTCTCTCTCTCTCTCTCGATACAGTATAATTTTCATCGTGAATGAAATTATTATTACAATGAAAAATGGCTGATTATACGTAACAAGACAAATTAATGACTTTTCGTCTCTTTCTCTCTTTTTTTTGACGTTTCTGAAATATTTCAACGATGCAAGAAGAATATTATTCTTCCTTTTGTAATACTTTGTAAGCTGGCGCAATGTTGCAAAGAGCTTTTGAATTAATTATGCGTTGAAAAGCGGTCAATGAATGCATAAGTACGATCGAACGTCATCTGCCCCGTTCACGTTCCTTACGTATTGTATTGTTTCTTGGGTTTTTTTTTTTTTTTTTTTTTTTACCAGGAGGAGGCCACATGCTGCAAAGTAAAATATGTCTGAAGACTTGAAGCATGAAAGGAACGAAATAAGGAGAACAAGAACGAGGTATACTTGTTCTCGTTATTATTGTCCAATGATTCTTGGGATTTGTTTTATTAAAATTGTTCAGATTGCATTTAGGAGAAAATTTCATCGAATCGAACAGAAGAATAATCATTCCGATAAATATTCGATGTGATTAACATCAATGAATCCATTGATCAACTGAACATTTTGATAATTGATCATTGGAAAAGAGCTCGAAATTTATTTCGAAAAAAAAAGACGAAATAAAAACGTCAGAGGGCCAAAAATTTTTTTGTACTTTTTAAATAAACGAAAGGAAGAAAGATTTTGGTAAATTGAGAAGAAATACTTTGTGAGTTGACATTCGGTATGATCGTTATCAATGAATTCGTTGATTAACTTTTCACTCGTGTTTTTTATCATCGAAAATTTCGATACTCAACAATTCAGACAGTGTTCAGGATTCATTTACAGTAGAACGAAACGAAAAGTCACCGAGTGAGCCGAAATTATTCATACTTTTTAACGAAAGGAAGAAAAATTGGAATAAATCGAGAAGAAACCTTGTGAATTGAGCGTGTATATATGTATGTAGGTTTTACATACAGAAGAGATACGACGATGAGGGGCGGAAGGAAGTAAGAGAGGAGCAAGGGGGAAAGACTATGAGGCAATCTCGCTCAGGCAAGCCAGGCGTGTCTCCGTTTCCTCGAGCGTGCTCGTTGAGATCTCGCGACTCTTCCCTCATATTCACCTTTATATTAGAAGCCTTTTTTTCTTCGCTATATACCGAGAGAGCGCTCATTCGTCATCGTCTCATCAGCATTGTACAGTCTATAATACTCTTTTGTCCTCGGTCCATTCTCACAACAACTCTCGATAAATGAAATAGACTCAATTATATAAATCGCGCCTTCCGCGCAATCCTACTTCATCGCCTTAAAAAATTTTTTTTTATGCTGTTTAACCTCAAGATTTATTTTTCCATCAATATCTCATTTTTGGGTTTTACTCCCGATAAGAAATATGCTCGTTGAAGGTCAAAATTAATTGATGAAATGAAATGTACTGAAAAGCAGAAGCGATTATCGCGTTGTATTATCATTATCGAACAAAAAAAACGAATTTTAGGTAAAAACTGCTAAATGCAGTAGTCGAATGAGTGCTAAATTATCACAATTCTTTTAGGCCAAGTTCACACTGAGAAAAGAGAGTAGTTGAATCAACCAAATAGCTTCGTGAAATACGTTCAATGTAATATTCTGTTTCACTAAACATCAGTTTCATTAAATGAAAAATATCTTACGTTGATCCAACAAAATTCACGACAACAAATCTCATTTGGTTGATTCAATTCGTTGCACGAATTAATAATTTTTTGAATGAACGAAATATTTCTTTCTACGAAGCCTTGGTTAATTCAACTAAACTCTTTTCTCAGTGCAATGCACCAATTGAACGTAGTTTTAGTGTAACTGTGTCACAGCTTGTCTCATTAACGTAGAAAAATATTAGAAGCGATAGATTTGCAGAAGCATCGACTGATAAGCGTAGATTTCTATATGATGGCACATTTTCATTAGGATTTGTCAAAGAATCATTCGTATTTCTAACCGATTGGAATGCACCATGTCTCACTTCGTTCCTCAAAGTATTCTCCGCGAAAAGTTTTACTGTTGCAGCTAAATTGTTCATTTCGCGAAAAAAAAAAAACTCTTTGATGAACCAATCGCCATAAAATACGGATTCTTTTGAAAAATTCAGACAAAGATACCTTATTACGGACGTTTGCTTCCATCGGTTGACGGTTTCGCAAAAATCTATCGTTATTCATATTTCTCCGGGTTAAAAAGTCACGTTGCCTCACACCGGTTTAACCGATGCATCGAACCGGGTAAAAAAAACGTTGTGAAAATTGAGCACTCGTTCGACTAGCACCCAGCAACAGTACAGATCTACTCTGCATTTCTCAATAAACGATTCGAAATAAAAACAAAAAATGTTTATACGATCTTCACTGGCGTTGAACTTTTAGTGCAATTTTTTTTTTTTTTTTTTTTTTTTACGAACTCGACATTATTTTCCACGAAAAAATGTGACTCTGAAATCGCATATATGGTTAAAGTGTGTTAATCGTCTTTACTTACGAGGAGTTCCTCGCCCGGCGAGGTTATGCACGCATCGCGCGTACAACGCCATACCGCAGGGGTGCGTAACGCGGAACGGCACGTACGGGGTTACGGATGCGGGTTGTATTATTCATTCTGTTCAAACATTACTGCGATAAATAGTCATAAGTTCCACGCACGTTTCTTCTTAGATAATTAATACTTTTTTTTTTCCTCTCGCGATCTGAACGACCGAAGATTCACAATGATATGATTTTTATGTGATCTTATATGCTGTGAAGAATTCTGCTGTAAATAGAGAAAACAAAATTGGCCATCAGCGTTCAAAGAAGCAAGCGGAGCAAGGAATTTCGACAGGAAATTTGTCAGACATTCGCTGCTGCTTTGAATCTACGAATTAATAAGGAAAGTGGCAGAAACGCCCTTTTCGTTTGAACATCAACTTCGTATAGTTGAATAATAACGCGATAACGAAACATCGAAAATATAAATCTTGAGGAATTTTCTCTCCGGAATTCAACGGCGTAACGATACCGGTGTGATTTTGGGTTCAAATTTTTCTGTAGTTTGCCTGTGTAACGCGATCGATTCCGTGAGAGGAGAGTGACACTTCGAGTCCCATAAGGGAAAGACGATATCTCGTTCATTTTCGTTTCGCTCGACTCTCCGCGTCGAGGGATTGGGATACGAGCTTTAGTTTTTTTTTTTGTTGTTGTTTGAATCTGTCACGGTGGAGGATTTTCGAGCACGACGAGGTCCCTCTCGTCGTTGCAAATGTACGTATACACCCTAGTGCTCCTCGTCCGATGAGTGTACAGCAGTATCCACAAAATTCACGAAATATTTGACACGCATTCGACGAAAACTTATTTCCTCATTTCTTACGCCCATCGTTTTTCAACCGAGCACTATACAGACATTTCTTGGTATCTTTCTGGCTTTGACTCATCTTTTGTTTTGCTGCACTCCTTCGATGCATCAACGTATGATTTCAGGGAACAAGAAAAATCGTATTTACAGTCTCTGCACGCTCGCTGTTATGCTGATCCGACATTCTCGCGATAAAGCTTTGTAATGAAATCATCTAATTTCTTCATTCTTCTAAGAAATAATGTTTTCGTACAATATTAGTCTCTTGATTTTTTTTTTGCAGTTGGCAACTGTGAACTCTCGATTCGACACTCGAGTCAACTTCGACTGTAGCTCGATCTTCGCCACTGCGATGTTCCAATTTTTATACATGACTATTTTGAATTTTTCGTTTTTATTCTGAGACTTTTAATGAAATTCAGCGAAAAATATTACTTTCGAAACGATCCGCACTATTTTGAAGTCTGGTACACCGAAATAATTTGACGACATCGCGTTAATGATAGATCCGTACCAAAGTATGTATGAGTATGGTGGAAGCGGTGGATCGTTAATCGGGCAAAAAATGGGGGGAAAAAAAAAAGTAATTGCCGATTTAGAAATTAAGAGAGGAGAGAAGGCGAGATATAAAAAAATATAATGAAAGACGAGCGTTTTCGATGGTTTTTCAAGATGAAAGAGTGAGGGATATTGGTAAAAAGTGTATGGAGATATAGGGGATGCGAATTGTGCGGGGGGTGAGCAAAAGCCGCGGAAGTATTAGTAGAGAGCAAGAGATCGAGAGAAAAGAAGACAGAGAATAAAGAGAGTAAGAGAAAGAGGATCAGACAGACAGTATTGGGCTCGGAAGAAGTCGGTATAAGCCCGGTGCACGACCAGGTAAGCCCAGCAGCTGTCCACCAGGTGCCTCGCGTTTCCCTCTTCTCGTTCGAAATCGAAAAGAGAGAAGGAAGGGGATGTAAACTGGCTTCGATATATGTACATACTCCGTTGAGTCCTCTCCTCCCTCTCTCTCTCTCTCTATTTCAGCTTCGTTCCCTCTTTCTTTCTCTCTTTTCGCTCCCTACTCAACACATCGACGATTCAATACTCTCTCGGGTTCCCTAACAACGAGAAGCAGAGATCTCTCTCTCTCTCTCTCTCCTCGGGAGCAAGCGGAGAAAATGCAAAGAGAGACTTTTGTACCCTATGGGGCTGAGGTAAAGTGGTGGGGAGGCGTTGGACCTCTTCGATTGGACGTTGGCTCGCGCCCTCCGCTCAGATACTAGCACGCACGTCCGCGAAATCGTCAGTCTTACCCAGGCTGCTCGAGGAGTAGCATCGGCTGTTGCTCCCAGCATCCTTCACCCATGAGTTCCCATAATATTCCCTCGAGTTGATAACTACGTCGCTATAAGTTCGTTCGTTCGTGTTCATCATTCGTATTATTGAGTTCGTTGGATCTTTAATAAGATTTTTTTCTCAAGTGTTTTTTCCGGACTCTTCGGGTCCATTTACAGCTCTCGCTACTCTCGCGTGTCGTTTTGTTCACGTTCAATCGCATCCTCTCTCTTGTTTTTTTGTTTGTTTTGCCAATCAGTGGTTTGAGTACTCGGAGGCTTGATAAAAGGATTAAGAAAGCCTCGTATCCAGGGCCAAACCCAAAAAAAAAAACGCATACACAGTGAAACATAAGAGGGAATAACGAGAATAAAAATAAAAAAAAAAAAAAACGAAACAGTGAGATACCAACCGGCCACATTTATGGGGGTGTCCGGAGAGTGCGCGGTCAAAGGTACCGGCAGCAAGAGCAGCCAACCTTGTCACTGCTGCGGTAGTCAAGTCTCGAGCCTCGTCCCGAGCTTATCGAATAACCTTCATCCCACCAATCATCATATCAATCAACAACAGCAACACATGCACCATCAGAGAAATCAGCATCAGCTTAATCAGCAACAAAATCATCAGCATCATCATCAGCATCACAACAGTCAGGGAAAACACTCAGTTGAAAACGGCCACAATCAAAATACCGCTGATAATAATATTCTTGCACCTCTAAGGAGCAAGATGAAAGTGCTCAAGAAACTCAAACGCAGAATGGGTCTAGGTGAGTTCGATCATAAAATCATTTCAATCCTATTTTCCAAGATTTTCCATTTGGCCGACGAATCCCAAGGAAATTCTCTCTTTTTTATTTTTATTTTTTTTTTGGTTTTTTCCTTCTGTACTCGTTTGTCATTTCTGCAGCCTTCTCTCATCAACGCTTCGATGGAGATACCGATCCTATACGTATTCAAATCCTTGGTGTATCCGAGTTGCGAAATATTGGCCAAGTGTTGTGTTTCAATGGAATTCGGGATATGGAAGGGGGGGACTGTTGATCCGATCTTGAAAGATTCTTGGAATCAGTCGAGCGTTGATTACTGCTCTGAATTCATTGAACAGTCTTGCGCAATTTTCGTCGTTACGCTTCAAATGTCTTGAGTATTTTTGACTAGTTTTTGGGTTCCTTTGACAATTTCGTTGCGTTAGTAAGAGAAAAGAAAAAAAGTAACTAGGCCAACCATCGAACGGGTAGGATTAGTCGAGATTTTGATAAACCGTCCCCAAAGGATACGAGCCGAAGGATGATTGAAAGAAACAACAAAAAAAGTTCTGGGTCAATGAATCTGATCGTTGACCCAGCTCTTTTAATCTTACCTTCTTCGTATTCATAACGAAGAAGAAAAACATCGTTATATCTCGTGTTTCCCATCGCCCCCGTTGCAGTCGAGTAACAAATGAAAAAGAGGGAGGAAGAGGGGCAGGGGGAGCGAAAGAAGAAGAGGAATATGGAAAAGTCGAACTTGGCACGGAACCAACATTTAAATATATACTACGCGGATATGTGTGCTCCGAACGAGACGGGACGATCGTTCGAAGAGCAGTCTCGTGCCCACTTGCGACCCGTATTTTCTATTGTACACATTCATGTTTGTGTTCTCGCGAACATCGAGCATATTATGCGATACCATATTATAGACGATTAACTCCTCAGTCATTGAGACTTTTCTGCCAAATTATATCGCCGTTAACTCAATATTTCATGAGATTCCTGCTCTGAAAATTACGCCACTTCTTGAATGAATATAATCAGGGAAATCGTAGAACGAAATGAACAAAATTATGCTCGATTAAACACGAGCACCCGTTGAATGATTCAACAAGGAAACAATTTCATATCGATCAATGTTTTTTTAACCGAAATTGAAGTTCCAATCGCTGGCCTCGATGCGAACATTCTCTTCATTCGTATAATAAGATTCTACCGATCAGCTGACGTTCATTTTATCAAAAATACCGTAAATCTCGATTGCACAACGAAACATTCGTTTTCGTATTGATTTTTGTTTGTTTTGTTCCCGATGAAACATTTTTCTGTGAAAAACAAAAGAAGAAGAAATATCAGGGAAAGTATAAGCGTTTGAGATAGCTCGTGCATAAAAGAAAATGATTCACGAAAGATGGCGTTTCTGTAGACAAACGGTTGTGTGCATACATCGAAGTACAAAATGGGACGAGCTTGCTCTTTTCTTTCTTTCATTTTGTGATGACTATATACCGCTCCGAATACTCGTACGTTTTTGTATTATTCCTTGCACACACACGCACATAGAGTACAGTTTCAATTTTCTTGAGATTTTATACCCGCCTCTTATCTTGCGTCAGAGTATAAGTACGTTTATGTGCTAAATGCATATAGGTATATATAGATATTGAGATTGAGTCAGGAATCTCACGTTTGTGAGGTTAAGATACAAGAAAAGAAGCGTTGTTTGAGGCCAAAGACTTTTACGTATCTTCCTCCATATATATAAAACGTGTGTGCTCTCGTACATAGACGCTGCGATAATTACTCGCCGTAGAGAGGCTGATTCATCATTATTAAATAACGGATCGAGAGATAACGAGCTCCCAGAGCCTCCTTTTTTAAGGCTATGCTATACTCTTTCGGAAAGCCCGAAATCGTCGCCGACAAAAACTACACCATCGTACCCCACAGAGTTCAAATTGACTTGGCTAAATATAGATGTACTTGTATAACGAAAATGTAGAAGACAAGCCAGAGATATTACACTCTACAGAAAAGTTTCTCGCTATTCCTGTCTAAACTTTCGATAAATGAGTTTGAGTAAGAAGAAAATTAGTGTAATGAACAAGTGTGAGAGTCAAATTATACGTATTGGGAATTAAATTGAGATTCAAGCACGAAATCAATTACTTTTGATTAACTTTATAGATGAAATATTAATTTATTAATCTTGAAAAAAATACGTAAAAACGAGTACGAAGGTTCAGAAATTAATTTGAAAATTCTCGGATTTTGTATTATTTTTGGTGGAAAAAACGACGATTTATTTTGCGGGCTGAATGGCTCACGAAATTTGATCAAACGCAAGAAATCCTGAGTCGAATACTGCCCTGGCACGAGGTTTGGTGTCTTTGGAAAATCACTTCTTGGGTGGAAGATAAATGAGTGAAAAAAAAAAAAAAAATGAGAAAACCTGAGTCTTTTCTGTGTGGACAATCGAGAATGGAAGTTAGATTTTGTATTACTTTCAGGGAGAGTTAGTACGAAGGAGAAAGAAATAGAAGAAAAGAGGGGGAGAAAGATCGTAACTTTTTTGAGCTCTTGTATCAGAGCTAGATGAGAAAAAGTTGCGGTAACGTTCCGTACGGTGTTATTCTCTTGGTATGAATTGACTAACCTGCCTCTCGCGCGCATTGTTAGATCAGAACAGCTGGTGTTTGTCGGGCTCTTTTCCCCATTTTCATTCTTTCATCCTGCTCGGACTTCTTACTAAGGGCTCTTGGCTTTTCTCATGCTTCTTAAAGTACGTGTAAAACAGCTGACGATTTATCTGGCCCGACCTTTAAATATCGTAGCCGAGTATATACAAGACATTTTTCGGGTCTCATGCCAATCGTCTGTCGATGGGGATAGCGCGGGTGTATGACTGAGATCGAGCAACGTCCATGCTCATAATTTACGAGGAGAAGCAAAAGAGAGAGAGAGAGAGAGAGGAGAGAAAAAAAGGTGACCAGCTGCTCCAAAAATTTCTTAAACTCATACCTCGCCGTCGGACCCCTAAAAATCCCTGGAATCGAGCAAAAAGCAGGAAAAAAAAAGTGAGCAAGAGACTCTATACGAGTTTAGGAAAGAAGAAAGGCTCGTACAGATTGTTTAAAAAAGAAACAAACTTTTCAAATTTCAAAAGATTGAAAAAAAAAAAAAGAAAAAAAAACAGGCTGAAAGAAAATGATCCATTTCTCACGACGAAATAAACCTGTTGACGAAATACTTTGAATTTCACAATATTCCGTTTTTTTACAATCAAGTATCAAATGGATGATAAATTATTAATAGAACGAGAAAAAGTGCGGATAAAAGAAGAAGAAAAAAAAAAAAGAGAGACTAATGGAGTGAGACTCGAACGTAATGGCAGGCTAAAAACTCCGGTTACCGTAAGTTATACGACTCGCTTGCTCCTACCCATTGACTCTCGTTTATCTCGTAATTCTTTTTGCTAAGCGCGTCTCTGTCTCGCGAGCTCGCGATGAATCACTCGTCCACACAGCTTTCGAGGCTCTCGCATACCCAGTCAGAATGGGGAAAACACACAACGGGGAAAAAATATACGTTACCGGAGTGAGAGTCGAAGTGATCACAAAATTCTGTACAGCATCCGAGCTACAGCAGAGATCTCTTGCACTGACCATTCTCACTGTGAGAAAGAGAGAGAGAGAGAGAGAGTGAACCCTTCTTCCGAAGGTTTGTACTTTCCAAGGTTCACGAACTCCCCATCAAAACGTATCTTTCTCTTACCTCACCTCGCCTTTTTTTTTCTCTCGCTCTCTCCTTCCCTCCTCCCGTTCGCTTGTATGTGACGTCAGCCAAGAATAACCTGTCTTTGTTCCCACAGGCGCCGTTTGACGAACCGGTTCTTGTTCCCTATATATACATTAATAGATACAGATATACACGTGCGCACATTGCGTTAGCCATCAGCTGTGTGTGCTTTGTACGCTTTTGAATCAAAGCAAACCCGATTATACATATATGTGTCTTTTCTCTTTCCCTCTCGTTCGTTCGATTATACTGGACCAAGATATATCTCTCTCTCTCGCTCATTCCTTCTGTGTTTCTTCAGACGTACATTCAATCTTCGAGACTTTAACCTCCTTTCCTTCGATAAATTCAACGTACACGTTGCCGCTGTTGTTCTCTAATTCATTATTGTTTTTTACGACTCTCGACAGATTTGTCAACGTTCTCAAATACTTTTATATCACGTACAACAAAATCTCTGATTCCTATTTCCATATGGTAACCTTCTCTTAAAACAGGCGATTAGCAAACATCTTCCTGTACACAAAGAACAATCGAATCTTCTTCAACGAACGAAACACTGACCAGCGTTGCGTCAGAATCGATGACGGAGAATAAAAGAACCAGAAAAAAAAAAAAAAAACGTTGACGACGAAGCCGAATATCTGGGAAATACGATCAGTTTTCAAAAATCTGGGCACTCCGGTTCGTGAACCATGAAGAGATGCGTTTCTCTTCTTTTTTTTTTTTTTTTAATGAGAACAGAGGAAGAGAATTAGTACGGAGCGACGAAGGAAGTGGGTTCGAGGCACTCGCGGTGTTCAGGAAATAGGCTCGGTGAACACCGCTGCTTGTGCCGATGATGGCTTCTCTGCATCAAGTTCCTCGTCCGGAACGTACACGTATATAAATATACTCATGTTAATACATCTATATACATATTCATAAATATATGTATATACATTTATGTTGAACTCCGCGCGGAGGATCGGCAGAAAGTTGGACTGTCTTGTTCTGTGCGCTACGTTGGACCGGAAGTGCTGTTACCCGAGAGGCTTTACCTCTACCTCGTGGGGTTCTCCTTCCTATCTATACGTACCTCTTATTATAACGTGTACATATACGCGTGTTAATGTTATATATCTCTAACGCACATATACATTTATAAAGAAAGAAAAAAAAAACAACAAGAATAGAATCGCTTCCTGCGAGCAAGGAGGTTCAGTGCTCCCACACCCAAGCCACACACTTTTTTTTACAGTATATGCACTCCCAGTTTATGCACAGTAAATCTTGATTCGGAAGACGATAGTATTAACTCATACCTTACTTTGAATTTATTTTGCTCCGGAGCTACTCGCCGATCGAATGAATTTTATGGTATACCAAGTCAAGACGGAAATACACCTGAAGAAAATTTATGAACCTGCTCAATCGATCGGTATTGAAGATCATTTCGTTGAAACGCTGTACGAAAGTTCTGTTACTTTTTCACCTTATTTTTGCTACGAATTGTCGATTGTTTTTTTCCATTTCTTGAGTTATGGACGTTTTTTTTTTTTATAAATATGAAAAAATCTGATGACTCTTAACAGTTCTAGTGCACTTGATTCATGAGAAATGTTTAGAAAAAGAGAATTTTTGTTGCGTTCGAAAGATGCAAACTGCAGGGTCATTCGAATGATTGTTTTTAGCTATATTTATAAATGGATACGACAAAAGCAAACTCTGCATCTCTCGATAATCTCTTTGTCGTCGTTTCATTCTTGTACACTTGAGAAAGATCTCAAGTACATGTATAGATATGAGTATGTGTGGTGCACAGCCTCGAGTGTATACAAGTGTAAAAAGAGGCCTCTCGAGAAGCTGAAGTGGAATAACCGCGGTTCGTGCGCGGGGACGCGGTAGGCTGGAGGAGGCAGTTAGAGTAGGGTTTTCCCGCGAGTGCGAATCATCGATCCCTTTCATCGTTCGCAGCCTCTCTGCTCCTCGTGTCAGGCCTACTTGTATATATATTTAACGGGGAATCTGCCTCGATGTTTTTCGATGCAAACTCCGAGAGAAATTATGCAAAAGACTGTATCATCTCTGGCCAATGCGTATAAACCTATCTTTATGACGTGTATATGCCATCGTGTAGGGCTTTCGCTGAGGGAAATACCAATCCCAGGAGAACTCTTTGGGCTCTCCAAAGAATAATTTAATTGACCAAATGTCCCCTCGAGCTATATTCCGGGGGTTCGTAACGCATGGCGAACGAAAAAAAAAGACTAACCACAAGTTGAAAGATGGAAAAAACAAAGTATAATAATATCTATGCATTCGAAGACGGGGGCTAAAGTTTGAAAAACTATCAAACTTTATTCGTATCACGAGTTACCGGTACGTTTCCATAGACCAATGGAGGCTAATCTTTCTCGATGATTATTCTTTCGTAATGCGAGTTTGTTGAGCGCCGAATGAAAATAATACTGAGGAAGTTAGATAATAATGAAAAAAAATAATGAATAAGTACAAAGTACACTTGATCCGAGCATAGCCCACGTGCAATTAAGCTTCTCGAGAGCGCTTGCCCTGAGCCTCCTTCGTTGAAGGAGTCAATGACTGAATGACCGAGGAGATGATTTGATTATGAAGCCCCTCTCTTTTGAGACGGCTCGAGCGCGAGTCGAGAGTGAGTGAGTTGGTGACTGAGCCTGAGTTGGTTACGGACTCGTGCGGCTTAAACTGACCCCACGTTTCCTATTCTTCTCTGCTCGTTCATTATCGTTCACGTGCGTGGTAGTGCGTACGTGACTCTTGCTCACTATTCCAAACATTTTACATTGCGAGATAGGATCCCTCGTGTTTAACTACGACGTAGAAAGTAACGTGTACAAACTTGGACAATTTCTCATCGTCGAAGCAGCGCTTCTCGCTTCTTAAATTCCTTTAAACGACTACAAAAAATTAACGGAAGTCATGACGATGCTGCTCTTATTCTAATGCTCTTCATTGAAAACCATCGCAGAGTCCCTACGGTTGGATCTTCTCTCGAATCAACCTTAACTATGAAGGAGCCTGACGCACTTTCTCATCTTCAAGCATGTACAGAAGTTTCCAGGCGGTTATCCCACGTTTGGGTGGATAATGAAATATAAAAAAAGTTCAGAGACATTGATGATCCGGGAACACGGCAACTTCCAGCCGATTCTCTTGAAGTCTAATTCATCTGGGATACAATACTATCGAATAGAAATTTTCTATCGAATAGCATTCAGCAACGAAAGAGTCATTGAGCTATTTTCAACGAAAAACAAACGAATAGAGCTACGAATAAGAATAAAATGAAAAAAAAAAATAATAATTGACTCGTGTAAACAGGATTCTTTGAACCACTGAGCTCGTGTTACGGATCGTATCGATCCATGCCATCATAGCGATGTTTCGAATCACAATAGCCCACTTTCATTTATGATTGACGTCTTCTGATCAAACGATTTCCATTTAAATTTCGAAACTTAGGCTGTCCCTCAATAATTGCTCGGGAGTTTCTCTCGGTTGATGCAAAAAGGGTGAACACAAAAAAAAAAAAGTAATAACTTTTTGGAAGGTTCGAAACGAATCGCGTGTGCCTTGGGCCCGCCCCTATTACTTCCTAAGATATATCCGGTACATTCATTAAGTGTAGAGCGCGCCATGTGGACGAGAGCTGAGAGTTGAAATATGCCTGATTCTTGTATATAAGCGAGAAAGAAAAAGGCGAGTTGAAACAGTATGGAGGCGCCTGGTATGGATTCTGAACACGGTTCGCTCGCGTGATGAAGAAAGAGCGGCTTATATTATTCGTAACAGTCATGAAGCCATAAAAGCAATTCCAACAATTCCAATAGCTTTTGAGGCTTCAATTTGTTCGAAAATAATTGCCACAATGGTTCGGAAGCTGCGAAAAGAATTGAATATTGTGCTTCGAGTTCAGAGTTTCTATGCGAGAAATTCAACGTATTTAACTATATACGTGTATCGTTATCGACCGCTGGCCAACAACAGCCACCCCTCCCACACTGAAAATCTGTATTCTGCGACTCTATATGACTGTCGGGGCAACCGGACGACGATCGATGCAGCCCTTCTCTATATATCGCACATACCGAATGGCGACGACGTATGGGTGAGTGTGTGTGTATGTGTGTGCGCGTGTGTGGCTGGGTGTCTAGTTCAACGACAACGATATCACGCCGAGAGCCGCCGCCCGTTCAATTTCACGCCGTTATTTCAATATTTACAAACACATACAATTCTCTATCAAATTTGTGGATCTCTTTTTATCGAGCAGAATACACTCGTATCCCCGAGTCATTGCGGATCTGGTAAAAATTGAAATTTCTAGCTAAAAAATTAGACGCGCTGCTATTTCAGGAGAAATAATATAGACAATGGCCTATACCTGGAAAGAAACGATCACGCAGCTGGTGAAGAAATCGGGAACAGGCTTCCGAAGGATTTGAATACCCAGGGGTGAGCTCCGGTGTGTCGAGATCCAGTTTCCAACAGATTCTTATGTGGTGGCAAAAGTTTCAAAAATATCTTGAAACCCGTGTAGAAAATCGATCTTTTCAAACGTCCCGATAGATTGGTACCTCCGAATGGTTCTCTTGATTCGTTGAAACTCTCTAAGCGCTCATGGTCAAACCTCTGTTCGGTTCAGTAACTTGATACCGACAACCAGATTTTAAATTAATATTGACGATAAAATAGAAGTTGAATCTTCTTTATGGTAGTAATAGTTATTGAGATTCTGAATGTAATCATCGAGTACCAACTAATACGACTTCCGGTAGCTCGGCCTCCTATCATTTTCCATTCTCTTCATAAATATCGATACATTATTACTTTTCCACGATAGAATCACGTCAAAGTTTTTTATGACGGAAGCAAAGAACGTGGAGAAATTCTGTTGATGTGTTTAAAGTTACGATTCGAGGCTATTTCTTCGAGTGTACGGTGAGTGAAGGTACGAGGAGAGCTAAATCGTTGAGAGCATAACTATGCAGGGGTTTCATACGATGGTGGTACATATAGGTAGGGAAAAGCAAGTATCTACGTAGTTCGAGGAGAAAATAAATTCCTTTGTCGTTGGTAGGGTCGTGGCGTTGAGGTGCATTGGCTGATCCGAAGGGTCGTTCGATCGTTGCGCGTGTATATGTGTAGGCGATGCGATACTCAAAGGGATGGAAGTCTACGCCTATGCAGCCAAAAGCAAGTACAGACACACACGTATACGCGTTCAGAGATAAAAGGGGGTGCGTTGGGGCTTCGGGAGTAAGCCAGGTGGTACGCAACCGTTGCTCCGCATCACTCGGCATGCTCGCCCCTTCTTCATCCTCATACATAAACGCACACCATAGCAGACGTTATATTTAGTGCTGTCATAGCGAAGGTCTCGGTCCACACGGTATGACTCGTTGAATCATTGGACTTACGCGCCCTTACGCTTCGAAGGCGTTTGTATACGTGTTTCCACTCAATACAGAGAGTGTCCCCTACAGCACCAGCAGGCTCTCTATCCCTCTGCGGGTTCTCCTCGCCTTGTTGCCCGCGCGCGCACACATTTCGAGTTCCCGTCGAAGCAGCTGCAACCGATTTCCCTCCCCGATGTTTGTCTCCCTTTGCTCGAGGGTTGGACCTATGTACGGGAAGTTACTTATGGCCCGCATGTGCTTCGAAAGAAAGCACACTCGGGAGGTAAGCTCCCGAGGTTCTTTGAGGGCCCTTCGATGCTTCTTTCGAGCATATCGTAAATTTCGAAATCTCCAAAATCTCTCAAGGTAAAAAAATGCCGTAGAGGCCAACAAGCGTATCAACGCAGCGAGGAATTACTACGAAAACCGGGACAATCCGATTTTTATCTATTCCGTCTCAAAGGTGTTGCCTGTCTCCTCGATGTTTGTTCAGATAAGATTAGTCGCTGGATGATTAATCGCCACCAATCGACGATGACTCCAGTCAGGGCTTCCGATACCAAAAACAACATTTTGCAATCACGTTTACACGTGTTTTGTTATTCCCATTGAGTTATCGCACTACGTTTGACACTTTTAGCTGCTTCGACCTATTTGTGACACCACGCAACATCTACCGTTAAAATTATATCAAGAACTTTATGATTCATGAATCACAAACAAGTGTTATAGCTCCTGCTGCACGGAAGGTTCATTATTTATTTATTTACGATGCCACCGAATTGCTTGGTTATTACTCGGCGCCATTAAAGTAATGGTTGTTTGGCCACCGTAATGCATCGTTCAGCCTGAGATCACGAGTCTCCCAAATGCATTTGATCAAGGAATCCATTTTCTAGCGTACGAACAGTCCGTTATTGCGAATTGTGGTCAGGTAAAATTGGTATTATAGCTAGGTTTCTTGTTTTCTTGGTGGGGGGAAGCTCGGTAAGGGATGAGCAGACGGTCGGACAGGGTACGGACTCGTATCTTAAATGAAGCCGAGGATCTTTCGAACGCACGTTAAACTGCGGCTGCTGCTGCTGCTGCTGCACGTGAGAGTGAAAGCACGCAGGATGCCGGAGCTGCCTCGCAACAATACCAACCCGGGTGCTATGACACACACACACACACACATCTGTATGCGTATACGTAGCTGTTGCGGCGGTTTTGAGCGCTACTTGCTCTATACACGTATTCAAGCTTTGGGTATAAGGCAGTCGTCCTCGCCAGAGCTGGGGCACCGGGCGAGTCAGGCAGGGCAGCTGTGTGCTTCATTCTCCTGCCCGCCAGTCGTTACACCGGCGTCGTCCAGCGCTGCTGTGTATCATCGAGCTCTAAAAGAGCTCTTCACGCGTTTTTCCTGTATCTTTCTCTTTGTTTTTATCGATTCTTCGCACCATTTCTCAACTCATTACAACCCCCTATTGCTACGGGAAGAAATCGCTTTTCCGTAGATCCGCGTCGCTTCCCCATTCGCGTCGGTTCCGGCCCCACTTCCGGTCTTTTAAGTTCCCGTCTTGCAGCCGCGCTTCGAACCGCCCTTGGGGGATGTTCCGTAGATCTTAACCACTAGCATTGTGCTGCTTTTCGTGATTCACTGATCAGGCTTTCCCCCAAATTCAATACGCGTGGTTATTTATTTTTCTTTCCTTTTTTTTTATGATGAATCTCTTTTTATGAGGCATCAAACTGATGTCATTGACGCCTGGGCTCACGAAATTTCATTCAAGTTTACCGGTACAGTCGTTCATTATTTTCGAGCAATAACCTCATCGTAACTGCAATGTTGGAAGCCGTCGACATCGGGTCCGAGAGACAGGAGGAACAACGTATGTATTTCGGAACAAGAAGGCCCCAAAGGCCCCTTACCGTTCATAGAGCTACTCGACTCGCTCGTATACGTCTCTCGGCTAATCCATCCGGTGAGTTGCACTTTAGGCTCAATCAAGCCTCTCTTATCGGTTGTCTTTGCCAGTTTTCGAAGCGAATTTCCCAACGTCGATCAAACCAATGGCTCTGATCCTCGTATTTGTAACGCGCAATACATTTGCTCCAACTATACACATTATGGATGTGTTATGCTAGAGGATTCTTTCCGTCCTTCATTCATAGCCCATCGTTTGACCCAAACATCAACGGTAAACTGGAGGGGACCCGACGCCAGGTATTTTCTTTGTCCCGGACTGAGCTATTCACAGGCCCGCTTTTCTACGCACTTATACTTGCGTCATGCGTATTCAATTTCCAACGTTTTATGATCTCTCATTTTATTTTTGTCAGAGATTTGAATATATTATATTTCGAAATCGACTCGTCAATGGGATTGGCTACTAGCATGAAGTATATTAATTGATCCAATGAAGATCGATCACGCGTTTACGTGGTTTTCGTAAACATTGAATTTTTAATGATTCTAGCTGGAATTCAAATGATTATTGAAATGAAAATATTTGTTCGATGAAAATGATTATTAGATTCGACAAAATTTGAAATAACAAGGGGCCGGAAATATTACGTTCAGCGATCTGTCTATGCGGTCGTTTTATTTTTTTCTTTTTTTTACTGGTCTTGCTTATTTTCGATCGTTGAAGCATCTCAGTCAACCCCCCGATACTCAGCGAGCGCAAACGATCCGCGTGCGAGCACGACAGATGTGCTCTCCCACATCGCTCTCGAGGCTCTGTTGAGATGTCTCCGAACGAGCATGCACGCCAACGCCCCATTGCAGGATTAAGTGAGTTTGCGACTCTCCCTAACTTCGTTAATCCGATTGTTCGATAGCGACTTGGGAGCTTGACGCATATATATATGTACTCGTAGATGTATATGCATCGCAATGGGAATATACACTTGTCGTCCTGGGATTTAATCGTGTCTAACTCTTAACCAGCCTCGGTGCCCATTCGCAAAGTAGCCTTTTAACTCGAACCCTACCAATTCCCTCCCTCCCCCTTCTGTCTCTTGCGAAATAGTGGTTTTTCATGCGGTAGCAACGAATTGTACTCCCACTTTTATTCTGTTCCCTTTCTGAAGTATTTTATTAAGACCGATGATAGAATAAAATTGACCAACGTTTGAAACTCTGGCCTCGCAGTGATTCTTCCGACCGTAGTTAATCTCGATTGAAATAAAATTCATTTGGAATTCCTTTTTTTTTCCCTCAATAGACGTCATTCATTAATATGAAAACTTCACAGGAAAAAGAAAAAAACGATGCAGCAAATGCGGGTTCTGTGTAGAAGAATGTTGACTATTCATTCCTTCCATATTTCCCTTGTCCGCATATTTGCATTGCATCTATTTCAAGGGGACTGGAAGTGCAGAATACATAAACACCTCTCTCTTTCTCGGGTGAAGCTTATCGGAGTTGATATATTTTGCGGTATAAACGACGTCGCGCGCGTCGATACTAAAATTCAATAAGAATGAGGCCAAACTGTCGGATAGGCCAGAAATGATCTCATCATCAATCTGGCTGATAAAACAATCGGAGCATTTGAAAAATAGTTATTAGACTAATGGCGCCGTGAGGTTGAAGCGCGAGGGGCACGGCACCGAGTGTTTTCTTCATACTTATAGTTATACAAAGTACCCACCGATTTACTGCTATAAGACGAGAAAGAGAGAGAGCAGGACTCGAGAGTTGCATAACCCACATCTAGTCTCATGTGTGTATATATTTGTTGCTGGCGCGCAGCGTGTGCGCGGATGAATGTGAGGGGATTCCTCTCTTTCTTACCTTCATTCTCTCTCTCCTTTGCTCTCGATGCTCCGGAGTGAGGGAGGAGGTTGTATACACGAAGCCCGGAGAGGCTGAAGTGCAACGTTGGTAGAAGAAACGCTAGAGATAGATAGGCCAGGGCTGATCCTAAGCAGAGTCAAAGACGGGCAAAGTGGGGAAGAGCTAGCAGTGAGTGAGGTAGCTAGACTGCTGCTAGGCGAGCGCAACACCAGCACTGCCAGAGAGCACCAAAGATCACGGCATCGGGCGTGGGAACGCGCCTGCGAACCTCTTCTTGGATTACAGTCCGCAGTACTCCAACAGCTCGATATAACGTACATAATCCTTGGAAAATTATCTTCCGAGTGCATGATAAACCTCGAGATTTGCGCTCTTCGCAGCGACCTATCAACCAGTCGTTCTGTTTTCTTCGTTTAGACCTCATTTATCTTCTGTGATTAGCCTATATAAGCCCAAAAGTCCTTAAGAGCCATCGATTATCTCGTGATAAGTTGGTCGGAAAGTCGTCGATGGTCCTTGCATTTCGGTCTATTCAAACTCAAACTCCGTTATATTGGTGCGAACTATTTTACTTTAACCTCTTAAATTTCCTCGCTTTCTTTTTTTTTCGGCCAAATCCAACCAAAGTTCCAGATCATCAGGTCCTACCGAAAGAGTTATTATTTTGATACTGTCGTCGTTCCTCGACCGCTACGGTTAATGTCCCCCCGCAGGGGATGAATGAGGATAAAACGATTCTCTCTGTGTTGTTGGTACGCTATGTGTGTCACGGGTTTCCCACGCGTGCAGACAAGCCTGCTCCGTCTACTAATACCTGCAATCGCAGCGTCAACGCGAAAGTGCCTCGCAATATGGAGAGGCTCTACGATTTAGCTTGTAAACAAGAAAGATGCGGGGAATACTACTTGCGGATAGCGAATGTGGACCGTGCTAATCGACAAAGCCACTCGCCTCTCCTGCTATACCAGGGACTTTTCAGGATGATGTATCTTGCCACTATACTCCGCGCTGATGACTCGAGCACAACGCGTCTTGCTCGACGATCTAACAAAGGGACACTCTTTCCACTCGAGGCTCTCTGGTCAATCGCGTGATGTTTGTACACCGGATGACTTTCACCGCAAGAAAAGCATCGCTCTTGCTCTCTTCCCATCGCAATTCCCTCTCCTTCTTCTTATCTTTTTCACTCACCGCGGCAAGCTCCACTTTTTCTTCCTCATCAAAACGTTTCGACAACCTCGGCGTTCATCACCGCAACTAATAGATCGCGCTCCCTCCCCAGCTGGTCTCTTCCTTTTAAACTTTTTTGTTCTGCTTCCATCAGTTCAAGTGGCCAGAGCCTACCGAATGACGCTCCGATACTTCTCAGCCTCCCAAGCGCTCTCTTCCCTCTCTCTTTCGAATGAAGAAACCTTGAACTTCGAACTTTAACGGATTTGTCCTATTGATAGCCGTGACTTGAGGAATCTATATAAGGAGAGAAGCGACGCCCCCTACTCGACTGTTCCTAACAACTGATAAGCTCTGACGAAATCACTGGAACAAGCTTACATTTCGACGCTGACGTTCCTATTCGCTCGATGTTTATCTAGGTTTTTAGGTTGGGAATCAATCTCCTCGTCCCTCTGTTCCATTTCGCTTGATGAACATCGTTGTTTTTCGTAACTAACGGCCAACATTTTGAAACAAAGATTTTTCTAGTAGTCCACGTTTCGCAACGACCAATCAGGCCGTCGGAAGTTGTTTTCGTCAATCGATAAACCGCAGCCTCGCTATTTTCAAGCCTCCCGTTTCGTTCTATTTTTCTATAACCATCACCAGAATCCTTATCCCATCGTAATTGATCGCAGTGATAAAAACCAATGAAAATTACTATCGATTGCAAGAAAAACTCGCAGCTATAAATATACTTGGAAAACGTAGGGTCCAGAGCGAGATACGTTCCAAGATGAGGGAGGCGGGCGGGGGAGAAGGAGGGCGAAGGGGGGGGGGGAGATTCTAGGACGCGAAGATCGAAGGCTCGGTGAGTGCATCGCACTCATCGCCGTAGCGTACCGTATATATACCTACACTTTGTGATGGCTTCTGGACTCCGAGAACGCCGAGGCAGAGGAGAAGAGCAACCGTGGGAAATATCAGAACGTACCGTTGGCGCGAGAATAGTTTCATGACTCTGAAGCGCCTTCGCAATACTTCATAGCCAACACCCCCACCCCTCCCACTTATTCAATACGCTCCTTCAAGATCACTCGCTTTCTCCTACTGCGCCGGGCGATCAACTTTTTCCGATCATTTACAACTTTTTCGCACGCCTTTTTGTTTTTTTTCTTTTCTTATTTCCTTTTCCCTCAACCGTATCAATTTACGCAACGAGATCCATTTGTTTTTTTTTCTTCGCTTCCATCACTCCTGCCTCGTGTATACTCCCTGGAAATAATACCTGAAACGGATCCATTGTCGTGACTTGTCAATCCTTTCCAGACACCTGTACACTTCCTCATTAAAGTGTGCTTCCTTGAGAAAAATATATATGATGGCTTCGTTCGAGCTAATCCGATTATCATGGTAACCCCCATAAATTATTCAAACTTACTGCTATTCGTATTGAATTCAATAAAAAAAAATATAAATCTCCGTTTTTTTTTGCTTCTCACTCATTTTTATCATTATTATCTCGTTGTTACTAGCTCCATTATTTTTATCGCTACGAGACTCTCGTGCAGATTATTTCTTCGATGGTCTCTCGAGCTCTTTCGACTGAAAATATTGTTTTCATACGAAACATTCTTTGCTCTCAGTTCGTCGATACATATATACATACTGGAAATCCGCGCTGGAGGCTTTTGTCTTGCGGGTGACGCGGTTGCGTAGTTACTACGCTTGAATGAGCTCATATCACTTCCGGCATGCGAGAGATTTCGCTTCTTTGCTCTACTCCCGAACCTCACTAATATACCGACACTTTTGAATTCGTACGTACTCGAATATATGATAAAAACGTGTAAATGTGGGCATCGTAGCACGATAAAAAAAGAGTCCCTTTCCGTACTTCCGTGACGGTGCGTGCGGTTTCCGGTCATCGGCGATCACGCAAGTGTAAACACGTCCGCGCCTGTGTCTTTCACGATCGGTCACTACACGCATCGAGCCTGTGTGAGTATCTATTCGTGCGCGGTTTTGTTGAGGAAATGAATATCGGCAACGAGCCTCGCTAAAGGTCTAAGAGGGAGAGAGAGAGAGAGACAGAGTGAGTGAGAGAGACCAAGGTGGGGCCCGCAAGAGTTTCGCATTCGCACCGTTTCTTCTCGGGCTTCCTTCCTCCTCTGCATCGATATTCTCATCATCAGTGAGATACTGACTCTCGGCAAGAGTACTTCGAGATCTCGAAACAAACTTTTTCCTCGATTTACTCACGCGCGTTAAAACCGTAACGGTATCTTGATATTACTGGCAAAATTTTAATCTCGTGACTCTCGTGTTAATCGATGCGATAACTCGCATGGTGTCAAGTTTGACGTATGCCAATTAATGTTTGGCTTCTCTCGCAAAACGCCGGAATCGGTCGAGTTCAATGAACACGCGGTTCGATGGATGTTGATTAATTGTTTCTTTTTTTTTTCTTCAATTCGTTATCATTTTTTCGCATTATTTCTTCAAACGCTCCGCGATAACAAATCCCTCGCTGGGAGAAAGCCTGCTATTATGAAATACCGAACGAGTGCAGCAGGCGGAGGAATCTCGCCTCAGGGTTCCGTAGATTTTCTCGTTCGAACTCGAAGAGGTGCATTTCATGGCTCAAACTATCACTCCGACTATGTTTCACATTTACGTATCGAATGCTCGCGTTCTGAGCTTCCATTTTCCTATTCTAAATGTCTGATTCACGATTATTCATTTACGTTATTGAATTCACGAAATCTAGGCGAATAATGATCGACGGTTGTTCTGGAATAAAATATTTTAAACAAAAGTAACAGAGCGCTGAATTCATTTTTGTTTAAGACTCTTGTTACGATTCACATCGTTATACCGAATCGACGAAATTCTAACAGCAGATACATCGACGATAGCATCGATTTTTTTTCTTCATTTTTCAATTTTTTTCTAATTTTTTGTTTGTTTTTTTCTTTCGTTGTTACAGCGCCGAGATCATCGAGTGCGGGGACCAACAATTTGCCGCCTATGACGTTTCACCAAGTTCACGGTGACAACATAAGACTTTGCAACGGTGGAACGATCGCCAGGCGGCACGAGAGTTTTTGCAAGGGTGTTACCTTCAGCGCGAGGCCCGTTCGCGTTGGTGAGAAGGTAAAATTCGACTTTATTTTTGCAATTAAAACGCTATTACACGTAAATAAAAATTAATTTTTTATTTCGGATGAAAAAATGGAGTCGAAGAAACGGTAATTTTAGTTTTTCTCTTAGCCTGTTCTACCCGATAAACTGTCATTTAATTTTTTTAAAAAAAGAGAAATAACGAGAAAAAAAAATTAATTTAGGGAAATTCGCGTTTTTTTGAAACAATATTTCGAGCAGAATATTTCGACGGTTCGCGTAAGAGAAAACAACCATGACGGGGAACGACCCACGCGGTACGTGGGTCGTGTGTAGGCTGCAAATTGCTGCCCTCTTTCTCTCTTGTAATGGTATTTTTGCTATGGCGCCTAGCTCGTCTTCGAGCCTTTTTCCTGATGGAATAATCGAGCCAAAATATTGGCATTTAGCGGTGTTTTTTTTTTTTTTCTGACGTTTAATTCCCGAATTAATTCAATGGCGTCATCTGTTTTCCTCTCTAATATTATTCGACTTTTTTTTTCAACGTCAAATATCTTTATTACACTCGAATGAATTAATAGGAAAAAAAATGTATAATTTCCGAGAAAAATATTTCAAGGTCGAAGTGTCGAGAAAATGCGAAGAAATGTTTTATCGTAATAGTCCATCTTGGTCGGTTATAAATTCTACCAGAATGTCAAGATTTACGAATATTTTGTATCCACAATACTTAGAAATAACTCTGATTTAACTATTTATTTTTAAAGGTTTGCGTAAAGTTCCTGGAAATGTCGGACAACTGGAGCGGTGTAATACGCTTCGGTTTTACGAGCAACGATCCGACGAATCTACGAAGTGGATTGCCGAGATACGCGTGTCCGGATTTGACGAATAAGCCGGGCTACTGGGCCAAAGCATTGGCCGAAAGATTCGCCGAGCGTGATACCGTCCTCTTTTACTACGTCACGTCAGCCGGTGATGTGCACTTTGGTGTGAATGGAGAGGAAAAAGGCGTTTTCTTTAGTGGGGTTGAGACGAGAGCTCCATTATGGGCCATCATCGATGTTTATGGCAACAGCACCGCGATCGAATTTCTCGATCCAAATAGACAACATTTCAACAATATTAGACGCGGCACCGAGCATAGCAACGAAGACAATGCTCAACACAGTAGGCATACCGCGATGGACGATGCCAGCAACGCCGGTCGCGATGTTGAAAGAATAATCGTCACCTCCATGCAAAATATGTGCATTCATCATGATCCTGATATCGATTTACCCGGTTTAAGGTTTCAACCTTCCGGTGTACTATTCACTCCATTACCCTTTCACTCGTAAGTATTTTAGCATTTGTACGTTTCTTTATTTTCTCACGTATCGCTGTATCGAATGAATAATAATTGAAAGAAATCGATCAATTGCAATCGAATAAATTTCGACAAACATCTAAATTTCTTTTGTGCTTTCAAACTTCAGGGTTCGCGGCAGAAACATAAGATTCAGTAACCAGCAGTGTGTGGCAACGAGAAGCGACACAGAATTTTGTCACGGTTACGCGTTTACGGGAAGACCATTGGTGCTGGGTGAGCGTTTGGTGGTCCAGATATTATCGACGGAGCCGATGTACGTTGGAGCATTGGCGTTGGGTTTGACGTCGTGTGATCCGGCGAGATTATCGGCGGAGGATTTGCCAGACGATAGTGATTTGTTGTTGGATCGTCCGGAGTATTGGGTTGTTTCGAAGGACGTGGCGATGAGTCCGCAGGCTGGTGACGAGATAGCGTTTACGGTTACGCATTACGGGGAGGTTATGATGAGTAAAAATGGTGGTCCACCGAACGTGGTTATGCACGTTGATCAGAGTCTTCAATTATGGGCGTTCGTCGATGTTTATGGAAGTACGCAGCGTGTGAGGATGCTCGCGAGTAGGCCAACTTCACCTCCGAGACAACGTCAGCAAAATGGCAATCCAGTGGCTGCATCCAACGTTCCAGTAACCGCCGCGAGCATCAACGTTGCTCAACAACAACAACAGCAGCAGCAGCAGCAGCAACAACAGCAGCAGCACCAACAACAACAGCAGCAGCAACAACAACACTCGAATAACAGCAACACAGCTACCGAATTGTCAAGGTTTACGGAAATGGTTCAATTCAAACCTGTCGTCGGTGGTGGGACCGTTCTAGTTGTTAATCTTCCTCCCCAAGGCGGCTATCCAGCCCCACAACCACCAACTCCTCAACCAGCTCCGGTTTACGCGAGCACCACACCAGCGTTAACTTCGCTGTCCTCGAGTTCGTCACATCGAAATTCCTCGAACGTTCATATGCCAACGGTGCCTCTATTAACCGGCTCATCAAGACAAAACTCTTCTCCTCTCACCGGTACAATGGCCAGCACCGGTTCCTCCACTTACGTAGATCCAGTCACTTATCAATCGATCGATCCTGTTCTACCCTCCCAGTCTTCGTCCTCCTCGTCTTCATCCTCCTCCCACTTACAACAATGGAGCGAACGATTCCAACCTACTCCGGGACAACCGAGCGAATGCTCCATTTGCTACGAGCGTAGTATCGACAGTGTTCTTTATATGTGCGGCCATATGTGCATGTGCTTCACTTGCGCCATACAACAATGGCGTGGCAAAGGCGGTGGACATTGCCCACTTTGCAGAGCACCCATCAGAGACGTTATACGAATTTATCGATCCTGAGTCACCAATAATCAAGCCTCGAAATTGCGGTACTCGTGAGCCTCTTCTATACAAACTTTCTTCCACTGTTCTCGACGGATTCGATAAATAAAAACAATCGATTTTTACTAAGGAGACAGAAGGATTAACGAATCCGTGAATATTGTTGTTTGGGTTTCGAAAAAAAAAAAAACGCACGCAAATATGGCTCTGAGTTACTTTCGATATCGGAGCTTATTCTTTTTTTCTGTGATTGATTTTTTGTCCTCTTCTTTGTAATAATATTACTCGCTGAATTTCACTGGGCTCTCCTACTACCTCGGAGCACGAGTGTGGCGGTTTAAATGTACTGAAACAATTCTCGAAAACCAGATAATTACCTGCTATGCGATTGGCTCACCGTAGCGATATTGGCCAATCCCATAACAGTCATTTTCTAACAAGTTTTCCAATTCGTTCGTCAATAACTAACGAAAATTTGACAAATTAATTGACGATTGATGAAGCTAAAAAAGGTATTGAGAAGATATTTGGATGAGCAGTAAAATCATGTTGAAAAGTAGCGAATTATTGTAAAATATCTGTCTCATACTGACAGAACAAATTATTTGTTAAAAAAATATTCAAAATACGACAATGTTTCGACGCAACTGTTTCTTCTTCGAATTCTTTCCAATGTGATTCGATTCTCAGGTGACTCGATCTATTTTTCGGAATACTTTGCACATCAAGTCTACCTAAACGAATGTTGGACTAAAGATTTGAACAATTTTTCAGGATAAAACGTAGTCAATTATAAATGAAAATCTGTAATACGCGATATTCCAACGAATACGATGAGCCCTGTGGATTTATAATCAGATGCAACGATTATTTCATTTAAAATATCGACGAAATTGACGGATATTATTGAATAAAATGAATGTTTGTTTAAATGTATATACTCGAATTAACGTAGCTTGGTCAAGGGTGTTCGCGAGTTCTACACATTTTTGCTACTCTCTTTCTTTTTCGAAATCCTTGAAAGCCTGAAAAGCTTCGAAGTCTTTTCGCACATAACTTTTCACTGCCCGGCAAAAACGACGTCGAATTCATAAAACTTTTTCCTACGTCTCTCTCTCTCTCTCTCTCTCTCTCGCTATTTCTTTAGAATCTCATTGTTTTGTGCGTGAGTTATCACATTGAGCAGCAACGATCCGCCGAAAAAATATGGGCATAGAGAATGAGACAGAAGCACCAAATTCGGCCGTATTTAGTACTCATTTTCTAATAAATACACTCAAAATATGGAAAAAAAAATAAAGTCAAAAATAGAAACAGAAGTGGCCAGTAATGTAAAGGAGAAATTGGTGTTTCTGTTCAGTATCATTCGTAATTAATAAACAAAGGAGAATGTAATATTATTTTTGAACGAGATAAACATTTGTATCGTCTCCGAAACGGTCATTTTTTTATTTCCTTCTATGACGAGTCCATGATGTTTATAATTTCGTTTTAATTAGAAACATATTATAATTGTATTATCAGTGTCTTACCGCAAGTAGCGTTAGAATGTTTATTTTTATGATAAATATTATTATTCTTATGATTTTTTGTTTTATCATTATCATTATTTTTTAATATGATTTTTATCAGCATTATCATCGTCGTCGTATGTAATAAGCTTGTCACAATTATTCGATAATCTCATCTCGTTTAACATTGGATATAAAGAAAGAGAGAAAGACCCTGGTTTTTGAAGGCATTTGGACGACTTCGAACGCTCGTTTCTGAAATTTGTGCTTTTTTTTTTTTTTTTTTTTTCCATTCATATCGTCTCTCATGAGACTATTCATTCCTCGTGTTTTTTGAGATTTTTTTTTTCTTGCTAAAGAGAACGATTTGAATGAAAGAAGAAAGAAAAAAAAACAAACGAAAAATAATTGTTAATAATAAGAATCAAACTGTGCGAAACCTCGTGTCCATTGCCAAAGAAATGGTGCGGAGAGCAGCGACTTTTGGCGATCGTCTAAGAGCAATGATTTGTCCGGGCAAACCAATGAACAAAAGAATGGATAAATGAATCGTTGAGCAAAACTTTTGATACTGTAGCTTGGCTATGTAGCTTTTTTAATCGAGTGTAACATTGCGCGACCAAAAAGTGTAATATCGCGGAACGATAGATATTTTTTGTTTGACGAAAGATTGTCAGGTCCGCGTATAAAGTTCGACGAAACTGCTTGGATAATAATCGTAGTTGAGTTATATGTCAGGAGAAAAATACGAAAATTCTTCGTTGTTTGGGCGAACAGGAGTGAGACTTGATACGATTTTTTTATTGACTTTTTTTTTTTTTTTGTTTTTTCTCGAAAATAAGATCTTCGGAGTTTTTGTGACTCCGCTGAATCATGTATAAAACGAGTGTTCGAAAGAAAAATTCTATAAATTCAGAACAACGAGAGAGCTCCTTGTGTCTCAGCTCAAACACACTTATTTTCTTCGTTTCGCAAATTATTAATCAGTCTCAAAGACGATACTAATAGTAATATTGAAGTAGAGATTTCGGAGAGGCAAAATAGTCACGAACGGCTGTAAGTCTCGTAGAAAATTTTTGCCCGTAAATACAGGGGTTAGAACAAAATAAATGGATCGAAAATATATCGATGGGCGATCGACCGATGGGTCTGACAGGATGAGATTTTTCGTTTCCGATCACCTTGTTTTCACTCTTGTAGCGTACAATCGCCAAACATGTGACTCTCGTACTGCGAAAAAGAAAGCCACACGCAATTTCTCTGCAGAAGATTTTTGCGTGGTGGAAAATGAAAGAAAAAACAAAAAAAACAAAAAAACAAATATTAATTTAAGCGAGAAAGATCGAAAGTTGAGAAAAGAAAAAGATCAGTCATGCAAAATAGACACACGCAATAAATGCTGTAGTGAAATCTCTAGTCCAGCGAGCGGCAGTCATCACTCGTCTGCCAATCCAAAAAAAAAGAAAACAAGAAAAAGAAAAATGAATAAATAAGATTTAAACAAAAATAAGAACAAAAGAAGAAGAAGAAGAAGAAGAATCACGAAGATTTAAGGTTAGAACGAACAAGATAAATTTTATAGACACAGAGAGTATGTGAATGGAGAAAGTGGATTGCGTTTATCGCCCGAAAAAAAAAAAAAAAATAATAAATAAAAGGAAATTTCGGTCGACACGTGTGCGCAACATTTATTAGGTTTATTACAAGTATAATTATTTTTATTCTAATTATTCTCCTTATTCTTATCATTATTATTATTATTATTATTATTATCATTATTATTAATATTATTATTATTATTAATATTATTATATCGAGCATTGAAGAAAATATTAAACGATTAATTTGCAAACTCGTTTTTGTTGTTCATTTGCGTACATGCGCGTGTGCCTGATTCTGTGTGTTTGAGTGAAATAGTATGAGAGAAACGAAGGGGAGAAAAAATGTTCCGAAAAATTCGCTGATTAAACTCTAAGAGATCACCAATCAATGGATTCAAACTGAATAAATGCAAAACCGATACAATGTTTTTTACCTAACACCGAATGATAATATAATAGTTGTAAAAAAAGAAAATCCTCGTGTCAAGTTTTTCGCCGTTTGAATACTTTCATTTCCGGCTAAAATATATCTTTATTCGCTGTTGGCTCACCGGGTCGCAATCGTACACCCGGTGATGAAAATCATTCGAACTCATATCCTAGATTCGTAACTTCGAAAAAATGGTTTTGTTGTTCTTTGGATAGACTCAAAATGGATTCTTAAACTTTTTATTTTTGGATCGTTTGTATGACTCTCGAAATTTTTATTCACAAACTTCTCGAGATACTCGTGAATTTTTTTCGCCGATAATAACAACCGGACAATGATCATCCGATTTCTGTGATTCTCAACGACTTTTCAAGAGTCTATCAAAGAATTAACGTTTTTTATCAGTCGATATATCTGTTGCGAATCTGACGATAAGACGAGGAAAAAAAAAACGGAAAACTACACACTTTCGTATATTGAATGGTGATAAATAGTGTGTTTGTTTGTTTATCATGTAAACGCACGAGAACGAGAGTAAATAATTTGGAGAAAAAAAAAAAAAATGGGGCGCGAAAAAAAAAAATTTCGGAGGACATCCGTACTGAAGATCTGCGCAAACATATATATACATAAATAATGCATTTGTGTATATGAATGTGTGCACAATATTATCGGACGGCTGTCCAACCGTTTCGCCGTCCTTGTCGCGTGTGTTATTTGTTATACTAGACTGGTTTTTATGAATGATCGATGTGCAGTCCCGAAGACTCGTCTTGAAATAGTTGGATGTAAAAAAAAAAAAAAACTAAAAATTAAAATTAAAATAAAATGAATGCCGATATAAAAGTTTATACATATGTAATATAATTGGCTCAGTTGTTTTGGGCTGTTCGATACGAATAAAAATGATAAAAACAAATGTGACCGATGCTGTGATGTTTCATTTCTGGCACGATCTGTAATCGATTAATATTTTCGTTTTTTCCAAATCTTCTGAAGAAAACGAAAAATTGATAAAGTTTTTTGATTTCATATTTGAAAAACTGAAAAAAATGCTTTTTCTTTAGGATTTTCGTGTCTGATTTATTCGACGAATTACAGAATATCATACATTTCTTATTGTTTTTAACTGATACGAAATATTCGAAAAACAAGAAAAAATACAATTTGTTTGTTTAACCGGTATTAAGGAACGTAGCAAAACTGGTTCTCTTCTCTGATAAATAGATTCTTATTGAAGACTATTAAATACTTTTATAATCGATCGAATCCTCGGCGTTTATCTCACGTGTCAATGGAAATTCTTCACTCAGACTTAACCGGCATTGTTTCAGGCTGCTGGCATCGATACGATCGCTACGTTTGAACTTGATGAAGTCTCGCATGGCTTTGCTAGTAAAATGGCCAAAGAAGCTGTGGGGACACAAATCAAAATTTGTAGCAAGTCGATGTTTCGTTCTTCACTGATTTCATCTCATGATTTTTTTTTCAAACATCGTTCAACCAATTCGATCCTTTTGTAACGATTTAACATTCAAATTTTCAGAAATGTGATTCAAGCTCAAACCGAAAAATAATTGCATGTCCTCTGATTTTAATAATTTCGTATGATAAAAAAAAATAAACGAATTCGCAAATGAACTTTTTAAAGTGAAACTAGGGAAGCCACGCGCGCTTCGCGCGCGGACTCTTTGCGTCTTTCGTTTTAGCATCTTTATGAAATCTCTTTCTCCCTCTCTCACTCTTCCTGCTTCTGCCTCGACCTCTTCTACCTCCGCTCGGTCTGCCCCTGTTTCTTCTACCTCTGCTTCTTCTGCAACTGATTATTCTGTCTCAGCTTTTATTACCCATGTATCTGCTTTTTTGGAATATGGAGCTTCATCCCTTTTTAATAAAATCCATATTGGTGTCAAGTTTTGAAAAAGTTAGCACCTCCAACGGGACAGAGCACCAAATTCTTTCGTCAATCTCTCACGTGGCTCGTGAAGAGATCTGGATGTCGCTTTTCAATGATCCTCGAGAGAGCACAGCAATCTTGACGCGGTTTCAAATTTTGAGAATTCAACTCCGTCAAGGTCGACAGAAAGAATGACTGAAGATCGTAATTTGTTTTTGTAGCACTTAAATAGCTTGTAAGTAGCTCGTAAAGAGTTCTCAATTTTGCACTTAGAAAATCTTGTCATTTGAAAAAAATATAATAGAACACAAAAAATTGTCGGAATTAAAAAATTTATATATTTCTCTCAAGCTCTTTAATAACTATTAAAAAGCTCTTGAAAATCTCTTAATTTTGGTTTTTTAAAAATTGTGATAGAGCAAAAAAATCTTGTAGCGGTGCTAGTTTTTTCAAAACTTGACACCACCATGGATTCCACTAAGAACGGATGAAGCTCCAAATTTTTTTTTATAGCACTTAAATAGCTCTTAAATAGATCTTAATTTTGGCTATCGATAAATTGTGATAGAGCAAAAAAATCTTGTGGTGGAGCTAACATTTTCAAAACTCGACACCACCATAGATTTTACTAAGAAAGGATGAAGCTCTAAATTTTTTTTTATACCACTTAATTAGCTCTTAAATAGCTCTTAATTTTGGCTATCGATAAATTGTGATAGAGCCAAAAAATCTTGTGGCGGTGCTAGTTTTTTCAAAACTTGACACCACCATGGATTCCATTAAGAACGGATGAAGCTCCAAATTTTCTTTTATAGCACTTAATTAGCTCTTAAATAGCTCTTAGTTTTGGCTATCGATAAATTGTGATAGAGCAAAAAAATCTTGTGGCGGAGTTAACTTTTTCAAAACTCGACACCACCATAGATTTTACTAAGAAGAGCTCCAAATTTTTTTTTTAGCACTTAATTAGCTCTTAAAAAGCTCTTAATTTTTGTTCTTGAAAAATTGTGATAGAGCTAAAAAATCTTGTGGCGGTGCTAACTTTTTCAAAACTCGATATTACCATAGATTTTACTAAGAACTGATGAAGCTCCAAATTTTTTTTTATAGCACTTAATTAGCTCTTAAAAAGCTCTTCGATCAATCAATCATTTGATTAAATCGATCAACAATTTGTTTTCTTCGTTGCTATAGGCATTCTTATTTGTTAGTCGTCATGGATACGACTGTTTATTCGTTGCTAAGGAATTGACAAAATTTTGTTTTCGTTGCTATGGACATATTAATATTGTTAGTTGCTAAGATAACAGTCAAACATGGAGTTGGCTATCATTTGACACTTCGTTGCTAGGGACATGATAATTTTGTTAGTTGTCATGGATACGTTTGTTTATTAGTTGCTATGGATGGACATATTAATATTGTTAGTTGCTAAGGTGACAGTCAAACATGAAGTTGGGTCTCATTAAGCGACCAATCACAGCACGAATAAAATGAGGAGAATCGAACTCGCAATTCGATATTCGATTGCCCATAAACTTTTTATTTAGGGATATTTGAAAAAAAATTAATTCAACTATGATTATTAAAAAATTATGTCAAAAAACTAAGGCTTTTGTTGATTTTTCAAATTCATTGGTTTCTAAACGAGTTTTTCGTCGATTCATCTTTCATGAAACAAAGCTTATCGGGTTTTAAGCTGTTATTGAAAAACAAAAATTTCGTGTCAAGTGTCTCTTGATATCAGTAAAAACGTCAGAAACGTTATTCCAGTGAATAAATTGCGATAATCTTACGTAAATGAGATCCGCATACGAGCTGTTTGATCAGGCAGAAGCTCGAGATTTGAATTCCCTGAATGCAGACCGGACGTTCCTCGAGACTACGACCGTTGCAAGGGCTCGGAGTACAGGTGGGCTGGGTACGAACTTTGGTTGGTCGAAAGTCGTGAATTTTCGTTTTTTTCTCGATTATAAGATCGAGTCTCGGCTTTTTTTGACGACTCGGACTGAACCTTCTTATTTTGACGTTGTCGAAAAAGTGTCTAAATATGACACCATTTTTGTCAATCGCTTCGACCGAGGTGCCCTTCGCGTCGTCGTCCTTGTCGTACTTCGGACAAGCTTCGACTTCTTTCCACATTTCTACATCTGTCGATGAAATCACCGGTTTTTTCAATTTTTATGAGTGTCTAATCGACCAAAAAATGTTCACCGGTCGATGAAATAATCTTTCATTTTCGGCTGTCAGTTTTTTTTAAACAATTTTAAACAGTTTTAAAATGAATTAATTTTCGGTATCATCGATGACAAATAAAATATTAACCGGAGAAAAAAAATTAACTTTTTGTTCACAGTCAAAATCAAGCAGAAAAGTTTGATTGGAATGAAAATGATTTACCTTCATAGCCGCTGCATATTTGCAGCTTGAGAACGCACGGGCTAGCGTATGATTTTCCTCTCGCACAAATCGGTTCGTATCTGCTTGATTTACACTCGAAAGGGCATGTGAAAGGGAATTGTTTCCTCGATTCGTCAGCTCCTGTTTCTTGCAAAGATCCACGATGATGAAGTATAATAACGAAGAAAAAAAAGGGGCATTTTCGATGAGAATAAAGTCAGATTAAATCGAAATCACTAGGTCAAAAAGAATCGATAAGGAAAAGCGTTATTAAGAAGTTTATTAATCAACTGCAACGATTAATCATTCTCACCGTATGTGTCAAACAATAAGAGAAGAGTAGCGATCGAAATGCAGGTCTTCATTGTTGTGATGTACCCCTGTAAACTAATACGTTGATGCGCGACGGTACCAAAATAAGTACCATGAAATTCAACCGACGCTACGCATCTTTATAGATAACTCCGGTATCTTATATTACCACAGTAAAATAACTGCGTTTCGGCGTTGACTGTTTTTTTTTCTCTCTTCTATAGTTGTTGATTTATAGAGCTGACCTTGTTCACAATAATCGTTTGATCCGTATCCAATTCAAACGATTTGAGACAAGGTTACCTCATTAATTTTCCGCCATGTTCTCGCGCACTCTTAACAATCGATCTACGCTTCGAACTGTAGTTAAATAAATTCATCCAGTCTCTGCATTCATATCGGTATTTATATTTATATATCAAGTGCCCAAACTCGTATAAAGATATTTGAATTAACGTTTTCTTTTTCTTTTTTTCAATCGCGTCTTGAAACCTTCGTTCAAATAAATTTTTTCCAATATCTCATTTTGAAGTTAGTTTATTGATAAAAAAATAACGATTCCCAATGAATTATTGAATAATTTATTTTTATTTTGTTCAAAGTTTTCTGCGTTTACTTCTCCGAATTTTTATGAACCCGTTCGTGATCATTTTCATTGCGTTTTATTCCCACTTCATTACATTTTACGTTCCTAGGAAGTTCTTCAAGAATATTTCTCACTGTCACAAATTAAGCAGCTTCATCCGAAGTTGCTCAACTTGCGAAGATTGCAGAGGGTCGAACAATATTTATTTCGGATGTTCCTTGTTCCGCTGCACTAAACAATTTTCAACTGTTTTCTTTTTTAAATATTTTTTTATTTGGGAATAAAATATTCAAAAAGTACCGAAACATCGTAGCCAAGTATGACCGAAATTTTTGGACGTTTTTCCCTAAGAAAATTCATGGCTCCTAAGAATTTTGTTTTACAAACGAAGACACTGGGTATATAAGATATCGTAGTAGGATTAAAAATAAAAAAATAGCGATTACACGTATCACGATCGATTAATTCAGGTTTGATTCACGAGTATAAATTTCGCACTTGTGCGGTCCCGATTAATTGTGCAGAAGAGATCATCCCATGAGCGGGACGATTTTTTAACGATCGCTTTCGCGCTGTGAACTTATGGTCCGAGCGCATTCGAGCGTTACAATCTCTAATAATAGTACATAGTAATAGCCTCAATATATCTCTTTGAAATAAAAACTTTATGCTTTGTCCAATTACATTTTCTTATCGCGCCCGCGGAACGAAATATAATTCGTTAACAATCATATCAACTGAGACAGTAATATTACGGTACAGAAATTATCACAAGTGACGTTCAATTATGGAGTAATCGTCATTTTTGTCATTTTACTTGGAACTAATAGTTATTTTTCTTATTGCCATTTCTTCTAATACCACTATTATCATTGTTATTGCTATTGTTATGATCATTGTCTTATAGCACATAAAAAAACAAAACAAAATCGTCAATAATATCAGTACATGTAAAGATCGACGTGAAAACAAGTAATTATAAAGTTCACGATCAATTTACATATGTATGATCGATAAAATTAATATCTTTTCTATTTTCGATTAAGACAAAAATGTTTTGCTAAAGTTTCATTGAGATTGAAACGTTTGTATAAGGGTCAGCAAGATTGGATCTTACGTAGGTAAATTCGAAAAATGTATATTTTTGTTTCTCCTAAGAAGCGTATTCTTGGGAGACGAAAAATCAATGAAGCGAGAGGTATGAACAAAAAAATGTGGTCAAAACGCCGACGAAAATTCAGGTGGAAAATATATTTATTCAACATTCATAAAATTGACATTTCTCCAGGCTTTTTCGTAGAGTAAATGCGGGGTCTCTGCTCTTCACTGATGAAAATATATCGAGAAACAAGCTCGTTGATTCCAGATCTACAGGGACGTTATAGATGTTATTGAATTGACGCTGGAGACCCGAAGATTTGTTGAAACGGAAATTTTCCAATTTCCATAGCTTTTCGGAGGGTAGAAAATAGGGGTTTTTTTCTTTTCTTCTAATGAACAGCGACGTAGGGCGAGTGGGCGGCATAAGCGAGTGGAGCTGCAGCGTAGCTGTGGGTGATGACCGCAGCGGGATGATGCACGATCGCAGGTGCGTAAGCTACTGCAGGAGCTGCGGCGACGATCGGGCTATGATACGCGACTCTGTAGGTGTTGGCGTAGCTCATCGCTACCGGTACACTGTGAGCGACTGCAACTGCGTGCGCAGTTGCAACTACCGGCACTGTGAGCAATCCGGGACTCGGTGCGGCTACCGCACAAACGATCAAAACTAAAAATGCCACGTACTTGTACATTTTGACTAAACGGTTTTGTTTTCTTCTTCGGATTTTCTTCGTCGTGACGAGATTTAACTCTGGAGTTCCAATGATGCTTCACGGTCTTCCGTATCCTCCTTTTATTCAGTTGAGACGAACCCACACTGATTCATATCTCTGTCGCGAGCTGTTAAACAAGGGAATGAAGAAACGATATGCACGGAATTCTCTGGGGTAGGGGAAAGACGGTCACCGTAAACTCTTCGAGAAATCTCGTTGTGCGAACTTTTCTATCTGCAATCGTGGATGAGACGTTCCGTGCCAATCCGGCGGACTTTTTCCCTGGCTCCGCAGTCGATACGATTTTCTTTCTTTATGATCGCATTGAGTCTGAAATTATTTTTTTTAGATTGATCTGAAACAGCCTTCATTGATAAAAGAAATTCGAAAAATGCGCTCGAAAAATGTGAAAAATTTTCGATTCGATGTCAAAAGTATTTCTTATACAAAGATTCACGGTCTGTAGGGGGACTTCCGATGCTTGGTAATGAGAAATAGTTTAATTTCAACTCGTTTATGAGAGACCGCGATAACTTTCAATATTTCAAATCGAATGGCGTAGTTCGTACTCGATGAAAAATAGCTCGTTCGAGGTACACATCCATGGAAAATGAGCCACCGGAATTCCTCTGCCTGCATTATCATTCCTCGAGCTGTGTGGGCTCTCAGGTGCATGTGAGTATGTGATTTGCGTAGGAGCGGACGAGCATGCGCGTACGAAAACGTGGACCCCGGGACTCGTCACTTTTGTGGTATTTTCTGAGACCAAACCCCTTTTTCTCAGACCAAACCGCTTGCTCCGCACACAGTAATTGTCGTTCTGATCCACAGAAGTTTAAACTGAATTAAAAATTCTAAAATTTGCTACTCGATCTCGCAGAAAACATGCAGAAATTGTTCGGCAAACAGTCCCAATAGGATTCACCGCGTCAATGCAAAGTCAAATCCGTTGACCTGGGAAGCTAGGAAACCAACAAAAATTTTCGTTCGAATTCGATATGAATTCTGTGCGATTGAACATGCGAAACGCTGGTCTCCGGATTGTCGGGCATCATTGCCAAACACAGCGGTGATGGGAGGATCGATTCTCTGGATGTTCTTGAAATCCTGGCGTTATTTTTGTCGCAACGGTTATCCACGCGTCTAACAGTTTGTTCAATGGCTGGATCAAGTCAGTTGAGGTTCTTCGAGTGTCAGAGATTGTGTCGGTTCATTGGTAAGGTACACACCTTCCAGCAGGCAGAAGGAAACTGTCTGTTCGGCAAGAGATCGAAAACTGTTTTATTCATCATTTTATCTGAATGATCTTTTTCGGTTGGAACGACCGAATGTCAGTAGGCACGATGTGCCAAAATCTGCAGAGAACGCGCGTCGAATGCGGCCTCCTTGCTCGGGTCCAGCAGCTCCGCGCGCAGTAGCGAAGAAAGCATCGCTCAAAGAAGTGGCGCCGCGAGTACCGAAATAGATTGCGACATTTCAAAAAAATTCAAACTGTCGTAATTTTCTTGTTTTTTGGGCTAGAGAAATGTTTTTTTTTTTTATTTTTATTTTTTTTCGTTGGATCTGGACAAAGCGCTAGCGCATGCGCTATCTCACGATGCAGATAGGCGCCGAGTCTCGATATAGATACGCGTCGAGTCGTTACTTGTGACTCGACTGTCCTTTTGAATTCTTGTCGTCGAGACTCCCTGCCGCGTCTCTGAATTTTTCGTTGCTCCATCGCGAGATATGTGCTTATCACGAGTACCGAAACTGCGAAATAGAAAAATGTTATCTTCTGCCTGTTCCAACGACATGATCATCTTTATGCGGTGTTTCATATTTTTCGTCTTCTTTTATCCTTTCCTGCAGAATGGATACTGTGATAATAGTCTGGAATCTTTGGTCGACACATCAGGTATATAATATTTCTCATGTTCAAGGATATTTGGAATTCAACGACATTTTGATCTTTGATTCTGGACAGCGAGACAACATTTTTCAAGCTCATTTTATTTTCTTTTGTCAGTTGAATGAAATATCATGTTATGATTCTGCACTGAGCGAAGAAAAGAAATTTTTTGATTCAACAAAATTTTTCGTTGGACCAATAAATCCTGGCGAATGAAATGAAATTTCGTTGACCCAAACAAAATATTGGTCGATTCAAGCACTCAATTTGTTGGCTTAAATAAATATTTCTCGCTACGACGAAAACATCGTATGAAATCAACAAAAGTTTTGTTGAACCAAAAACTTTAATTTGTTCGCCACGATTCGTTGAAACAACAAGAAATTTTGTTGAATCATGTATGTGCGATTGAGATGATTGAATTAATTAAGAATTTTTAATCGACAGCGAATTCGACGCAAAACACGAATGACGATGATGGTACCACATCCGAAATTCATTACACAACGTGCAAAATAACGACGGAAAAGTTGTCGGTCGATGCGCAGGCAAAATTCACCAGAATCCTTACTGGACCATGCGCTGCGAGTGAGAATCGAAAGCGTCTCTTCTCAATATGATGTAAAATATTTTTCTAACAAAACATGCATTCGTAGAAACAATCGAGGACCGATTCGAAAGATTGGAAAAATTACTGAGCGAACGATTGAGCGAATTGCGGGAATTGATCATTCGCTCGATTATGAAGCCGGATAAAAATTTGTCTGAAGCTAATGAAGATGCGATAAGAACGAAACTGGCGTATACGAAAAAAAATCGTTTTAAAGAAAATTTGATCGATATCGGTGAGAATGAATTCGCACACCGGAATAGAAATAATTTGGAGAGTTTTGTGCGTCAACAGGAGATCGACCGTTACAATAATACTGTCCATGGTAAGAACGTAAAATATTTTTGTATTCATGCCATTTACAGCTGTTATCAAATAACAAAGTGAATTGATGACGAACAAATGAAATGAAATCGATCAAATACGAAGCTTTGATACACTTTTTCGCTGAAAAAAAATGCTTTTTTATATTTATAAATTTATTCGTACAGAGGACAAACAGCGAAAATTTTACACTTATTATTGGCGAGTATCGAATTTATCGGAAAAACTGTCGAAATGGGAAACCGGTCGATCGGAGCGCAGCTCAAGTTTTTACGTAGCTGATGCCGGATACGCGATGTATTTGAGATTTACACCGAAATATTTTCCGGACGGAACAATTTTCATCAGCGTGGGATTGACTTCTGGGTATAACGACTCCAAAATCGTTTGGCCATTTCCATTGCCAATTCGTATCGAGGTAAATCATGCTCATGTCGAGCAAAATTTCATTATATACTGAGTAAAGAAATGTGTTGATTCAACAACAACGTTGTTGGATCAACAAAAGTTTTGTTGAATCACCAAATTTTATTTTTGATTTATCAATAAAAATTGGTCGAATCAACAAATTTTATGTTTCAGTGTACGAATCGATATGAAAAATGATTTTGACATTTTAGGTTTTTGATAACAAAACAGAGCTGTAGAGAATTATTTAAAAATTTGTCTACGATTTCACTGACTATCTTGAACAATCAATTTTTGACTTTCAATCGTGTGAATATCAATGAATTCACCAATTCGTTATTATATAATATCATGCCCGCAGATTCTTGATCTTACACCAAGAACGAACGAAGCTCCAAAGGATCGAAGCTCCCGGCTGTGGGATCCAGCGACTGTGTGTTCATCCTATTTTTGGGGACGTCCCCGCCGAATAATCATCGAAGAATCTTCGGACAATCCTGAATGTGTAGGTCTTAGTGTACCGAGACAACTTCTAACGAGCTCCAATAACAAACAAACAAATTTCTCTCCTTCCTATTTCGCCTCAACACGAGCAACGGCAAAATATCTTTCGAACAATTCTCTGATCGTCAAACTGACCGTGTACTTGTAACGCAAATTTTTTCAACAAATGTATTTTTACAATAAATAAACAGTAAGTATTTATTGTACAATAGAAATTACAAATTTTCAATATAAAAATTTCAAACTCTCCGGATGCTCGAATTTAACAGAAAGATATTAATTGGTTATTGGAATTTGATGATAATCGTAAAGATTTTGATAAAAATTTACTGATGCAGAGTTCCGCTCGTAATAAATGAAGAAAACGCTTTTGTTGAGCCGTTGGGTCGAAATGATTAGAAATCTCTGTCCTGAATATGGCAGACGAAGTTCGTTACTTCAAAGATAAACAACCGCCAAATAGACAAGGAATCGTTCATATTACATTTTCAAATGAAGTTCAAATACAAGCATTCGCAGCAACGTGGGTGAGATTCGCGAAATTAATCGAATCTGCGAAAACGTTGAACAGCGAATAATTTCGGGGAGATTAGATATTCTGATGCAATTGTTTATTTGATAGGAATAATCTTTCAATATCTCAGGTGAAAACGCAATTTTTTAACGATTTCTTGAAATCAGAAATTGCTACAAATTTGGCGAAATAATGAATGATTAATATTATTGTGAAAATAATTGAAATTTCAGCAGCTCAATCATCGTTGTATTTGAAGATAATTTATTATTCATCACAGAATAAAAAACAACGTTTATTTACAACCGAAAATCGTATGTTTCTGTTAATCTTAACTCGGAACAATCTTTAAACGAAAAAAAAAATCTTTTTTTTATCACCATTTAATCGTCGAACGAATTTTGTCTAGTTTTCGAGCACGTATGAGTATTGTAAAATGTAATATGAAGAGTTTATTGTTTTCTTTTTCTCAAATATCAAAAGAATGAAAAAAATATGGACGACAATAAAAAATTAAATGTGAAAAGCCATTTTTACATGTCTAATTTTTATATAGTTTAACATTCACTTCTCGATTCATGACACACAGTACGATTGATAATACATATATTGAAAAAAAAATAAATAAAAAGAAATTGAATCCACGATTGACTGAATTGTGCCGTTGTAGCTGTTGCATGATCGATGATTAACTTTGATATCGTTGAACGCTCGGTATCTTATTGTTCAGCTCCGAATAAGAGTATTCTTCGAATCCGGCATTTTTAATCCTCGATCCTCGCTCAAGTTCCGGACGAACTTCTCGACTTGCAGCTCTCAATAAAGCTCGATATATCGGAACGGGAAGGTGAATTTTGTCGGGTGTTCGTTCCTCGTTATCCATCGATCTGTCCGCGTAGAAAGATCTTTTTTTTCCACAACCTTTGGAACGAAAAAAGAAAAAGATTCCATTCGAATAACGTGAAATTCATTAATTCCTAATTATTCGTTGATTCGATTGAAGTACTTGAATTCGAAAATATTTGAATGCAATTAGTCGTGACTCTCGTTGCTTCAAAAATATTTATCACTTTTATTATTAATATTTGAAAGCTTTAGATTTTTAAAAATTCGAATAAAGTTTTGATGAATAATTTTTATGTCGTTGCAACGTTCTTACGAAAATCTGTAATTCCCCATACATACCGGTAAATGCGTTGCAAAAAGGTTTCTTAGCCCTGGTCAAATCATCGGTCGTCAACATATCGTAAAATCGTTGATCATTCTGTAAGCCAGTATAAAAATTACAATGAGACATTTATTTTATTCGCTCATTGGATATTAATTGCAACGATGCCGACTGCGTTAACGTGTAATCGTTGAAATGCTCACCTGTTCGTTTTGCAAATTAATTGCTTCGATCGTCGAGATTAATGAGATTAATCCGAAGATGCAACAGAGGTATCCGATTACCTGGATTAATAAAAATTAAATAAGATACACAAATGAGATCGTACGATTAAACAGTAATATTGATTTTTGAAGTTATATCAGTTCAACTATTATTTAACGTTGAACCTTTGATAGCATTTATAAATGCTAACGTCATAGAGATTTATGGGAATATTATTCGTGTTAATTGCACTCCGTTGACGTTATGTATTCCCAACTGACCTAATTAATCGTTAGTCGATCCCTAAACGAAAAAGATAGAGAGAGAGAGAGAGAGAGAGAAAGAGAGAGAGGAGAAGTGAGCAACAAAGGGACAAAAGGGGCCGAAATTATTATTTTATATCGTATGACAACCGAATGGATCGAATCAGTGATATTCAATGATACATTTCGTTACCATTCAATCATCGAAGGGAGATCAAACGATGAAAAATCACTGAACTCATCGACAAAATAAGAATAATTATTTGGTAGTTTATCGAACCCTTTGAATGACTCAAACAACTCGATTCTTTTACACCGATATCACGAGATTGACAATTCGACAAGCGGATGAAAAAGTTTTTCCATGACGAATGAAAGTACGAAACTGTGAGTCGCGAACAAAAAATCGATTCACAACCCTAAACAGTCCGTGAAGAATAATGCATTTTCACTTTTCTCTAGAAACTCTTATCATTTTCTCACTTTTAAATGAATTTTTTTGAAATTTTTGGTTACGGTGAAGTCGAATTTTCTGATTGAAAATTTCGATATTTCAAAATGGTGTCTTTTGCTTCAATTTTATCTTAAAATAATCGATTATGAAAAACTAAAATTCATATGAATTCATGTGAATCTGAATAAAAAATCATTGTAAATTAAGTCACTGCAAAAACAAGGATATTTTTTTTTTATGTAGAAGAGATTCACCCCAAAGTTCTTGATCGAATGAAACATTGATAAAAACTTTGGTAATCACGCAGTTTAAATACTTTCACGAAAAACGACGCGAAATTTTTTGTTTCTTTCGCAATGAAGTTGTTTGTCCCATTATCGTGAGTGATATTCTGTCAGGGGAGGTTGACGTTTCCCATTAATTCCATGAGCACTCGGGTTTTGAAGTTGCCGAAAACGTGTGACAAATTAAGACATTTTTCGAACGTATCGACCCCCATGTTGTGGGTGGAAGATACTCAAAGTTCATAATTATTAAAACTTTGGCTCAAAACTTTTTTTTAGCTCAGAAGGAAAAAAAGCAAAAAAAAATTTAGATCAAAACAGCATCATCGATGATGTCAGCTCGAAACATTTGCTGATTTTCGACTCAAATATAAACGATCGATTCGTTTATAAGAACATTTATCTTCAGCATGAAAATGGAAATAAATTTTTCAAAAAAACTCACGTTCATGATGAGCGAGCAGCAGATGTATTTGACAGCGTCGAAGTCAAATGATTATTCGACTACAAGAGAGATATATTGACACTTATTTTCTAAGAGAAAACAATGCTTGATACTGCGAAGGAGGAGAGGATACTTTGGCACCGTTTTATTCGCTCGCAGGATTCCGTTTGAGGAAGAAATAGCGCGCTCGGTCTTCAAATACGACCCCCACTGCCGTTGGAATTGTGGAGAAAATACATGCGCCCTGCGAGACTCGTTACGTTTGTTTTATGGTGTTGAACGCATGAACATTGACATGTTGTACATTTACCACTCACTTGCATGTGATTTTCCGGCTCGTAGTCTAACGAAAAAGGAGAAAAAAAAATCGAGCCCTGGAAGCTGGCAGCTTGAGGGATGAGAAATCGTCATCTTATTCATCTTCTCTGACCACCCTAACCGCATCATCGTCTTGCATAATTATTTTTATTATTTATTATTCATGCAGATAAGAGATGTACGTTTTATGCAAAGTTATACAATTCATGAGCACGCGAAGAACATTATTTTCCATGTCTCCGGAGCTCGGCATAGATTTAAGCTGAATATGACTCGAGATTACTGAAAATATGTGTGTATCGTGAGGACAATTTTGCACATTTTATAATCGTACTTTCGCTCCTTGAAATGAGAGACGTGCGAGCTAAATATCAGATGAATTTTCGTACCTGATCAAACTCTGAAAAACTGTTGCGATTTTTTAAATTTCATCGATCTCCAAACATTTTATAAAATGTTTATGATATTCAGTAGATCAATATATCGAAAATTTGATTGAATGTAAAACGATTGTTCCAAAAACAGACGAGACCTGCAGGTCAAAACGAGCGATGTACGAAATAAAATAGAGAATCTCACTGTTCGCGAGTGCAATTTCAATTGCCCGGAAGTCGAAACCAGCAGGCTCGAATCATCGCATGCGCTTGGATAAATCATAGAAAAAAAAATAACAACAAGTCGTGGCTAAGTACTAACACCGTTCGAGCATCAGAGCCTGCTGTGTTCCTGTAAGGCCGTTCACCCGAACCGACTTTCTTCGTAACGCAACCCTTTTTTAGGGGTTGCATTTTAATTTTTTTTTTGATTTCTCGGTTTTCCGGATAGTCAAGCACCAATTTTTGAAGCTGACAGTTATTTATTTATTTATTTTTATTCGAATTTTAATTCATTCCATTTATTTATTTATTGCATTTATTCATTCATTTTGCTCATCGAATAAACAGAATTTTGAAGCAAATTAAGATTTTTTTAATGTCGAATGGAATAAAGTTTTGCACCGAGAACAAAATTTTGTTGAAATCTTAAAATATTTTTGTTTTAATTTAAAAAGTTTTGTTTCAGTATAAAGAAGCTTTGTTGAAATATTCGAAATTTTTGAACATTTCAACGAAATTTTCTTTCCAGTCTGGGAACAATATTTGAAATGTGAACGAAATCTGGCTACTATGGAAGGAAACTGGTTACCAGTACTGTAGTATTATCTCAATTAACAAAAGTTTTTCATTCCAAAGAAACAGAATGGCATCGGTTACTCCAATTACTCGATAAAAAAAAAAAGTGTTGATTTTACTTTTTTTTTGTGAAAAATAAATATACCAGTCGGCGTGGGAGATCGAAGTATGTGTACGAGCAACGGGGTGTTTTAACAAGGAATTTTAGTAGCTCTCAAAGTCCAAGCTATTCGGCTTTTTCTACTTCCTCTGTTTTTTCTATTCCACCTCGATTCGCGAATACAACGCGCATCACATATATCTATATATATGGTGCTCTTTCAGCTCTACGTTATTTCATCATGTTTTCATTTAAACTCAACAAGTTTTTGCTATTTTTTTCATTTAGTTGTGTACACAAGATATATGAGATGTATCGTTGCTGCACCTCCATTTTGTTCCTCGTACATCAAAATGAAAATGAATCTACTGCTTATACACAACATTTTATTCGTCGACATTTTATCATTATTATATATACTACGTATCTCTATATTTCTTCTTCTCTTCTCTATCTCTTCCTATATATATATATATACATATAAATAAATTCGTTCGTTGAAAAAGGTTTGTCCGTTTTTCAATCGAAAACCACTGAGCCGATTACGACGAATCTTATACGAGATCAAAGGCAATGATTCAAGCAGTGTTTGTGATTTTAGGAAATTTTGTTTTTTAGAGAAATACAAAAAGAAAGTTTAACGATTTCGTTCAATCTTCAAATGAAAAATTTAATTTTAATTGCTTTTTTATAAAAAAAATTGCTTAACTGGTTTCGACAAATATTTCATGAGATCAAAGACTATGTTTGTGGCTTTACGAAATTTCGATATTTCTCTTTAACAGAAATGTGGAAGGAAAATTTTAACGATTTTGTTGAATCTTTAAATTTCAAAATTCGTCGAGAATTAAACAGTAAAAGTTCAAAGAATAAGAATCTTCTTTCTTCAAGTATTTGATTGGAAGAGAAACTAGAAAATTTTGTTAGATATTGAATTAAAAAGAACAAATTTGTTGAAAACTCTGTGAAATTGAATCACAAATTTATGCAATTCGAATAAGTCAATTATTTCGAACGCAATCCAACGTAACGACGAGGCTTTTCCAATTACATCGTGTCATAGGGATGCATGCTCATATTCAATACACCCTCGATAATCGTTTTTTTTTTCCTGCATATCTCTGTGATCACGAGGTTCGCAAAACACGTGATGTTCATTAATTGCTGCTGTTTCGCAATTATTACATATGTGTATTCGCGTGTGCATATTCAATAATTATTCAATAAAAAAAACAAAAACACTATTTTTAATAAGATCTTCAAATTGAAAATATAATTAAAGGATTTTATTAAAATTCATTTGAGAAAAATAATTAACGATACTTTCGCCCACAGAATTGAATGATTCATTCACAGATATAATTGAAAGGTAAAAATTACAAACAACAGCAAAGAAATTATGAAAAAAAAAAAACTACAAAACGTTAATTTTTATGAAAATAAATCAAATTTTCTGTAATATAAAAGAAATTTAATTGTATTTTTCTGAATATTTACACTCTGCTCGGTTACTAAATGCTGTAACGGTAATTTAAATTTATTAAATTCTTTCCGTTTCGTTCAGTTAGAAATATTTTTTTAGCACTGACCGATCGCAGTGTAAATAATAGTCAGAAAAAAATCTGAGATAACGTTGGGACAAGCGAAATTGGAAAAAGTTATGGAGCCTTTGAAAATCGTTGTAAATTTGAGTTTTTAATTGATGTAAATGTTTCCCCTTCAAGAATACAGTCGACGAACACTCTGTTAATAAATTCTGCATAACATTTTCGTTTTCATAGAAAAATATCAGTGACGCCCTCTACAGAAAGCCGCAGCTTCCGTGATACACGAACCATTTTCATGAGATCTCAAGCGCTTCAATAATCCGACCTCACAACAGCATTTTATGCATTCATGAATAAAGCATTCGCTTCTATCCAGAGTCTCTACACGACCAAAAATACAGAATTACACGGTAAAGCATCGGAATGACTTTAGCAGTTTTGAACCTGGCAAAACGAACATTCAGAGACGTTTGAATAACTCAATAAATTGGAAGAAAACACTATTTGCAACGATTCAAAATCATTTTTATTTCAACTTCATCATCGTTCCAATTTTATATATTCTTGAATTATTATTCTGCTCTATTCATTCTCTAACGATTAAAAATTAACGAAGCAGCGAAAATTTTCAGTTTTTATCCCCAGGAAAGTAAAATATATTTACGACAATATAATCGATACAAAAATCAACTTTTTACCTGAGTAATTACATTGCGAGGTAACCGAAAATTTACTCGTTCCGTTAAGTACGCATTATCGACCATCCTACTCAGCCCCGCCCGGATAGCTCAGTCGGTAGAGCATCAGACTTTTAATCTGAGGGTCCAGGGTTCGAGTCCCTGTTCGGGCGTTTATTTTTTGTTTTTTTTTTCCTTTTAATTCTAATTTTCGCCTTGAACATATCGAGTGTCAGTGAAAATTGATAAATAATAATGAGAATCGATTCCATATAGTTTCAAGGAGAAACTTTATTTAACAATTAATTGTTACTTCGACGTTTATCATCTGCAGTACCATCTGATGGTAAGACAGACCCGATGGCTTTGAATTAGTTTTTGAATCGCACAATTTTTAGACAAAAGTTATCGAACTTGATGAATTGAATGGACATTTTGAAAATTTTCTTATATTCGTCCAAACGAATTGCTCATTTGACAGAAATTTGAGGTTCCTAGCACCGTGAACTTTCAATTAGTTTTCGAGTCGACTGAGTCGAGTTTTTAGGAAAAAAAATTATCGAACTTAATTAAGGTAATCCTATTGCGGTGGCTATGTCATAGGATTCGCGAAGAACGAAAAAAAGGAAACTACGTTTATAAGGATGGAGTTGCAGGAAAGAAAATTCGTTAAATTATCAGAAGATTACAAGAACATCGATCTTTATTTCGACGCGAATCCTGTCGTAATCCACGTACATAAAATAAAAATAATAATAAAAAAGGAATATTTTCTGAATAGGCACGGTCTATCGTAATCTCAGCAATGAAAGTAGCCCACAGAGTGGAAATTTCGCTATAAGAGTTTAAATGAAATTGGCTCTCGGAGCAATAGTACGGAAAAATGTGTATTTTTAACGATGCAAAAATCAAGACTGCTCTTTCACGCTGCCGTCCAACATGCCGAAATAAGCTTTGGTGGCCATTTTAATGAACAAGCCAGTTTCAACGACACCGGGCAAAAGTTTCAATTCCGTATTGATTTTACTCCAGTTGTTTTCCAAGCCATGAGGAAAGTGCCAATCGAGAATGAAATTCCCATTATCCGTGACGACAGGTCCCTATAAAAAAAAAAAAAAAAACGAGCTCATTACGTTTTTGCTCCCTACGCTTCTTCCGAAGGTGAAAAGTCACTGAGAACATTTTTTTTTTACCGCTTTTGCAATGGCCATACGAACTTTCGCGCTGCCCCCGTAATTCTCCTCGATTTTATTCTTTATAGGAACGTATGCCATTGGAACAACTTCTATTGGAATCCCTTTTTTATACTGGTCACCCAAGTGCTCCGAATTTTTTCTACAATATTCGTGGTAAAAATGTTTTTAAAACAAAACTCGAGTTTTCAGGTTGAAAAACAAAATTTGGGGACTTTCGATTTACGTATAATCTGCGATGATCACCAATTGCTCGGCGCACGATGCCACTATCTTCTCCTGCAGTAAACATCCACCTCCACCCTTAATAAGATTCATCTCAGAGTCCACCTCATCTGCTCCGTCAATCGCACAGTCCAACTGTTGGCAAAAACATAAAATATGTTAAATTGAACAAAACAATTGTCATTTTCCGTAAAGCGATCGTAAGACATTTTTTAATATAAAATTTTTTTTTCATTTCACTCTTATGCTCTTTTGAGACTCACAAATTTTTGCAGAAAAATTCAATTGATTCTGTACTAACTGAAAAAAAATACTTGAACTATCTAAAATGAATCGATTGGTGAAAAAATTACTTTCGGATTTGTTTCTAGATCTCCTAGTGTCAGATGATTGTTTACAATGAGTTGTCTCGCTTGAAAGGATGTAGGAACACAGATCACATTCAATTTCTCTTCCTGCACCCGTTCAGCTGAAAACAAACGATTCGGTCAATACAAAAAGCGGGCTAATACGTTTCAAAATTTAATAAGATTTATTAATTGTCATTGTGGGTGTAAAGTGTTGTATCAAGTCTGTTATTTAATCGAAAAACGAAAAACTTTTTTGGAAGACATAACATTAAAGACAATTCTTCATTTGAATTGTTCTTAAAAAGAGGTTTAAAGTCATATTTTTAGAGATTTGACAGGTAATAATAATTGAGCATTATTTATGAGCCAAGAAAGGGTTTGAAAACGGTGGAAAAGTTACTGCACTGCCCTCTACGTATCCGCCATGATGAAAGTGTATTTTTCATACCTTTCAAAAGCTCCAATTATTTCTCACTTCAGAAACCAATAAATTACGAGGGAAAATTTGAGCAAAGAAGATTAAACAAATATTTGTGTTACCTAGTCGATGCACAGCGTAAATTACGGTCGAACCGCTGCCGATTCCAACGATGCTGTTGTCCTGTGAACAATCATTGAATATTATAAATCCAGAAGAAAAAAAACGCCGGTAAACAAACATAACCTCGAAAGAAAAATCGAAAGCAACGTAAACTGTTTAATTAAAGATTGATAGTTTACCTTGACGTATTCGTCGACAGCTTTATAAGCAGCTACTTTTTTGGCACTTTCGAGAGGACCCATATTTATAGAGATTCTTGCAATATCACGGTAACTTCGAGTCAAGAAAAAAAGATACGAGCACGTTGTTCTTGAAACGACGACTGTTTTAGAAATCATTAATGTATGTGTGAATAGACACACATGTATGCGTATATATAGCCAATAAAACGTGAGCAAAATTGTAGAGGCGAAGGGGGGTCGATCGACGGATCATAAAACTTTCGGTTCACCAGGGTCTCGATAACGAAAAATTTCAATTTTTTTTGTCTCATTTCAAAACAGTGATAAGGTTTTTGAACTCGCCTGCACAGATATATGGTAAAATGAAAAAAAATGTATATGACGATGAATACGTACGATAAACGTTGATTGAATTTCCATTATATTCAGCATCAGAGGCGTGTGTAACATAAAATACAACTAAACACAATTTACATCTTTCTTCAATTAATTATTATGTGTAAGATTTTTTGTTTTTGTCTCTTTTCATTTTTCCACTTGAATTCTCTATAATAATTATATAATAACAGGTCTGCAGACTGCTCATCACACCATCATCATGATCATCTTCGTCGTCGGTATTATTCACTCGTGGTTCACACATTTTCGTAACTATAACAGAATATTATTCGCATTTTTAAATCACGCGCGCTGTTATTCTTTCATTTTTTTTCTTCTTCTTTTATTTTTATTTTTTTCTTCCAATAATAGTACGTATTTTATCGAAATAATAGTGACGAAAAAAACCCTAAGATTTCCCCTACGTGAAAAAGCGCCTGAATATACACAGCTCGCCGCGATCCATTTTTTTTTTTTTTCGTTTCTTTTCATCGTTCCTCATTAATTTCGTTTTTCTTCGTGTTTCTTTCAACAAAGACGACTCTCGCGTCGTCAGTGAATTCAATCGCTTAAAAATTATTAATCGTATATATATATTACAATCCTGGCCCTCACATCGTCTCTTGGTTACGTCGCTGGCCACACTATCTAGATACAAGCCTTAAATCGTTAGTAGTATTAATGATGAATAATAATAATCATAATAATAATAATAATAATAAGAATCACGTTAATTAATAGCAATTAATCATCGAAGATGTATGAAATCGAAACGTTTGCTTTTCCTTTTTTTTTCCCTCCTCCTTACAGTAGAGTCCGTCAATAGAATCGGTACCCTGCGCGATTTTTTTCAATATAGACAATTATCAATCCTCTCCAAACATATTTCTCTCTTCACGCGGTCGTTGATTTTACGACTTCTTCTTCGTCGCACGCATCCAGCAGAGTAGTACATCATTTTTTTTTTCAATTCGTTTCTTGTTTTTTTTTTTTTTTTACTGTTTTGTATCGTTCGGATTCCCTTATTTAATTTATATGTATGTATATAAGTGAGACAACGGTACGTAAAATATATATATATATAGTACATACAAATCGAAAAGCGATTCGTACACATTCACCGAGAAAAAAGGATTTGAGTAAAAGAGATTTTCACTTGGACTCGGGCTTTGAAAAGGAGGAAGGATTCGCCGAGAATCGTAATTTGGAATTTGTTTCGTTTTTTTTTTTCGTTTTCGTTCATGCGTCAATAATTTTCAACGCTCATGGACTCAAGTGCAACGAGATTACGGTTGTTGCTGTTTTTTTACGGAATAAAAAGTGCGCCACGAAACTTGAAATCTAAAAAATTTCGAAGGATCATTCCTATTTTTGTTTGTTCCGAAGATTCATTCCGAAATACTTCCAAAAAGCTTTTTGTTCTTTTCTTTCAAAATCCAAAAATACACGATGGGGTTTTTTTTTTTTAAGTGATTTAGTTTTCGAGACTCAAAATTTGTAGATATAAAATACATTTTTAAAATGATACGTCTTATTCGGATTCATGACGAGATATATTTTGTATGAGTATATAAGCAACGGGAAAAATAAACGTTTGAATGTGTCGGTATTTTGATCAGGCACGCGAAACAAAACGTTATAAAAAATCACTCGATGATTGTTATTTCTTCGACAAGCCCAATAATTTTGAAAATTCGTTTCAAATCCTGCGAGCGTATACAGACAAAAATTGCATCGTTTTAAAGATGATTTTTTTTTTTCCTGAGATGATAAAATAGATCGGCGAACGCGAAAATAAAGGAAGAAAACAAATGATCAATGCGTTCTTTTTGTTTCTTAAATTTCAGAATCGATGTAATCGATCGAAGAACAGCTGACGTCTCTCTTATTTCTCTTCCACATGCACGCCCCACACGTAAACTCTTTTTCAACATGCTTTTATCCATTTTTTTTTTTATCGTTTTATTATCGAAGCATTACATTTTTGCCAAAAACTACAATCGAGTCCTATGGTTGGTAACCCCGCTCCCTCTGCCCTCCCCTCTCCTACGTAATCGTAAAACAATGCTGTACTTGATAAATTTGGAAAGAAACTGGGTTTCGGGAAAGATTGTTGGCAGAGGGACGATGAACCCCGAAACTCTTAAAAAAAGCTCTCAAAAAATGTTACCACTCTCCGGATACTTCTCAATGATTTTTCGCTTTACATTCTAAGTTTAATTATTTCTCTGCTTCTTAATCCTTTTTTTTTTCGAACGAACATAAATGTATTTCCTTCTTCGAATTGCTCCGAGTTGACGGCTTTTTTTGCTTCCTTACACTCACACATGCGGGAATATTAGACAAAAAAAAAAGACAGATGGACAGAAAAAAAGTAAAAGATGAAAAATGATAGACAAAAAGGGACTTGCAATGAGGGAATGCAATAATTCTCAAAAAATAATCAATAGATACAATGTCGATTATTAATCCTTTTAGGAAAGGAGTAGAAAAACAGAGATAGCGAGAGAGACAGAGAGAAGAAAGTTAAACGGTTCGGTATCTCATCTAAGGAAAATCACAAGACCATCTCATTCGCCCCTAGGCTAAGACTTACTTCTATACAAATGTTTTTCTTTTTATTTTCTCTCATTAGAGGGTGCAAGAAGAACGAGCAAGCTCAGAGGTCTTTGCTCGGTTATTCGATTCCATTTAATTATCTCTCGTACAGCGAAGAAAAATAATGTGAATCGTAATGTTTAATTTTTGTTGACACGAAATATAATTGAAAAAGAATATGGGGAGGGGGCGTTAACGTTATACGAGAGCGATGGTAAAGTTTCAAACTCTTGATACGAATTACTCGGACAATTTCTCGAGAGCTGTTGGTTGTTTTTACCTCAACGGCAATTATTCCTCTTTGAGCCGCGACACGTTGTTTTTCTGATGATTAAATGTCCACGACTCAGAATACGTACATATATATGTATATTTGTTAATATATGCATATATCCGTCTCTCTCACTCTCGTCGATGATTTTCAAGCTTCGGAAGAAAATTGGCAAGACCTTCCTCCTCGCAAAAAAGATAAAGCGCGAAAGAGAGATAAATTAGAAAAAAAAAAAGAAGATAAAAGAATGCGCGCGCTCCCGACTTCCAAGTGATTTATGTACATTCGTTTAGTCGTCGATGGGTCATCGACGAACAAGGGACACCTGCCGCGCGAGCCAGAGGGATCAGGAAGAAGAGGCTTTCGGAGGGGAGGGCCATGGGGAAAAGTTGACCGAAGTAAAGATGATCTTTCGTATATGTATTTCGAATAAATGTTTTCGAGCTATGAATTTGACGTTTGTATCGTTCTACCGCTTCGAAATATCGTATCAATTCGTTTCAATAATTGCTGAAAGTTTTGTTTTTTTTTTTTGCAGATTTAGACTACTACGAAATATGATGAAACTGTTTTTCAGTCTTTGTTAGAAGTAGCGAAATAAAATCTGCAATAAAAATAAAATTCAAGTAATTTTGTGAATTACGAAATTGACCAATAATAGCGAGACTTTTCGCTGAATTCGAGCGACACAAACTTCAATACAATCTCGAAATCTTGCCAAGAAAATAACGAAAAGAATTCACTCAGTGTTGTGGTTTTGTTTTTTTTTTTTTTGTTTTTGTTCAACTTCAATACCATCGCGAAATCTTGTCAAGAGTAAAACGAGAGAACCTTACTCGGTGTTGTGGTTTTTGTGTTTGTTGATTTTTGTTTTTATATGTTTTGTGACAAATGATTCGAGCGGGACGGCCGGGGTTAGAGGGAATGGGATATTTCGAAATAATTAATATATAATATTATAATAATAACAACAATGATGAGGTGTTTTCTAAACAGTGCTAGGACTAGTGCTAGGAGGGGCCTGTGTGATTGGGAGAAGGTGGGTCGGGATTGGGCATTCGGTGGCTAGGACGGGGTTAATGAGGCGGAGGTGGCTCCGTAGATTGGTTCCTTCCGTCTACGGCACGGACTGGCTTTCTACGCGATGTTCCGGTCACACCTACCGGCCCAACACCACCGCGCATATACGCCGGTGCCGGTGTCGCTATCGCTTCTCTGATCGTTCCCGTTCCTGTGTTTCTTATCGGTGGTGGCAGTGGCTGCTGCAATACCTGCCGCAACAAACATCATAATATTAAAAATCTAAGTGAATTAAGTACAAGAAGGCAGAACAGAAACCTTGACAGGAATTTTTGTTCACGAAACATTTGAGAGATACACTGACTCTGAGAAAAAATATTCATCGTCGGGCTTAATCCGATTTTGCTCGGCTTAAAATCGTAGATTCAGCGATGTTTTTTTTTGTATGGCAAATGTGGCGTTTGAGGAAATATTCCTCTGAATTTCTATTATCATATTGATGAAACGGTAATCGACTGTACATTTTTCCCTCAGCATAGACTTCCATCATACTTTGCTGTTTATTTTAATAGCTACAATTATTTAAAATGAAAATGAAGAATATCAAGTATATAACAAAAAGTGAATAATCAGATTTTTATCTCAGAAATTCTCGAGTGAAATTATGAAAAAATCGTTTGAATCAAGATCAGAAATTTCGTTCGCTTGATTTTTATTAGATTATGAGAGTGAACGAAGATCTGAAGTTCGATAACCCATTTACAAAGTTTCTTGAAAAGATTCAGGATATGAAAAATTCAATGATGGACTCACCAGAGGGGGAGGTAAAACGCTGTGCATTAGCGTTTGAACAATGGGATTATTCTGCGACGTAGCAATCCCGTTGGGATTGGAGGGTAATCCCTGACTCGGTAGACCAGAGCTGACGCTACTCGCCCCTTGAACTAGATGCGTTTGTTGTTGTTGTTGTTGTTGTTGAGCGGACGTTGGAATCGCTGATTTATTAATAGTGGCTGTAGTTCCGCCCTGATCCCTTTTCGGTTCCTGCGGAGGGCTTTTTTTCGTCGAAATATTGGTACTAGCATTGGGTGTATCAGGACTTGGTGTAGCAGTCGTTGTACTCGAAGCCGGTGTTTGAACCAACGAGGACGACGATTGTTGTTGCTGATCTCGTTGCTGTTGCTGTTGTTGTTGTTGATGCTGTTGTTGTTGCGTAAGCTCCGGCAAAGTTTGGGATAACGTGCCAACGACGAGCTCACGTGCGAAAAGACTTCGATTGGCGCTCTCACGCTCGATGCTCTGAAGTTGCGAGTCCGAGAGAGTCGTCGTTATGCATCTGCGCAAACGTGGAGGCGGAATTATTTTAATGCTTTTCATACACCCGATCAAACAGTCTTCGTCATCGCGTTTATCAGACGTTTCAGCCGTCATTATTTCGAGGCCAAATAACAAAGCAATTCAATATTCGCCGGGAGCAAATCACTGGGCAAAATGAGGCTCGACTTTTTGTTTTTTTTTTTACCGCATTTCAATTTTCAATTAAATAAAATACAATGGATGTAGAAAACAAAAACGAAACTGATTTTTTTTCTGGACGTTCAAGATTCACGGGCGCGGTTTAAACCGAAATGAGATGGGTGCTCACGCGCGCACGAGAATTTTGGCAGCTGCTTCGCGTGGCCATGACACGCGACTTTGCGTTTAAATATGGAGCGAGTCTAAAAAAAAAGAATTAAAAAAATAACAAATACGTCGCTTTTCAAGAACGCTTGTCTGCGTTTTCGGTCGGATGCAGAAAATAGTTTTTTTTTCTTCTTGTTACTATTTGAACATGAGGGCCTTACTTTCTCTGAAATTACTGCATTCGATTAGTCTCTAAAACAATCGTATTTGCATTCTTCCTAGTTCTTTATTGGTAGCTAATTTTTGTCTCGGAATTCGAATAATTTTTTGGTCGACATTGTTTCGCAAGCCCAGAATTTTTCATTTTTTTTTGTATACGAAAAACCCATAGTTGCGGAAAGAAGCAAAACGATCGAGTATATCGATTTAGAAAAATACTTGCGCGGACTTGTCCGAGTACGTTAATACGATTTTCTTGTACCTAAAAATTATTTACACGTGCACGCGTTTAAAACGAACGTGTGAAACGCGCTCGAAATCAGAAAAAAAAAGTGAAAAAAAAAAATACGTTTCGCGTAAGTTAAAAACGGAATTCATTGGTGCGAAAAGAACAAGTACTGAATCAGTAGGGTTGCAAGGAAATTTACCTAGGCAGCAAGAACATTGAGTTCTGGGAGCTCGAAGACGAAGAGCTGGACGGGTTTGAAGAATTAGCTGGGTTATTGTTACTTCCGGTACTGTTGGCAACGACACTAGCCATTGTAGCCGAATGACCAGCGCTGTTGCTTCCGCCACCTCCACCTGCGCTATTTCCTCCCGCACTCGCGCCACCTCCGCTCACCAAACCGATCATCTGAGTCTGTCTCCGTGGCAATCGTTCGAGTTGCCTTGCCGCCTGTCAAAATGATTTATTAATGTTTCATTCACTGAATTTATGAAACGTCAGAAGCATACATTTTTGTTAACCTACAATTATACTGTGCGAATATCTGAGAACAAACGAGCTGAGAGTTAAAAGTTTGAAAGAAAAGCCAAGAGGATAAAGGGGTGGAAAAGGGAAAAAGTTGAAATAATAAAAGCAAACAAGTTTTTCGAGGGAAAAAAAAGCAGGAAATTCAAAATTCTTCTTCAACGATGATTTTTTGTTTTTTTTCAACATCACGATTTTGACATCCACCAAAAGTGTATTCATGTACCATTTTAAAAATTATTATAAAAATGGAAATGGAATTAGTATCCCAATTTGATCATACCTGGGAACAGTTTAAAAAAAATTATTTTCAATTCTCACTTACTCGAACTTGTTGACGTTCCAGCTGTAATTGCATTTGTAATTGTTGCAGCTGGGAACTTTGTCCAGTTACGCCGGTTCTACGAACACCCGACAGTTGGGACAATAATTCAGTAATTGGGTCTATACCGTCTCGACTACTGGGACTCAGTCCCCCTGACGAACTGAAATGCATGTTGGACCTGTCGATAGAAAAAGCAAAACAATCATCAAATTAAATCGAATTAAAGGGAATTACGAGATCAGTTTTGATTTGTAATTGAACATGAATAACTTTTTTGTATTTAGGTACTAAAAAACGCAAAAGTCTCCCATGTCATGATCGATTCAATCGTTTTTTTTTGTTTTAACAGTCAAAAGTACTTTCTATGTTCAACGCGACGATTTTCCATTTTTTAATTTTATTACTCGCAACTATTCCACAATTGAATGTGATTTGAAAACTAAGCGACATTAAAAATTCGATTTTTCTTTTGTAAGCCCTCGTCCATAAACATATTTTAATCTTCAGAACTAATTTACAAACGAGTGATAAACCTGAACGGAAATTCACCATTGATTTTACTCCCATTGAACTGCACTGAAATGTACGTAACTTGTCACATTTCACACAAACATCACAGAAATGATGATGCGATTGATCTTACCGTCGAGTTCTCGTACCACTGACTCCTCTATTCGGATGTGGTATCCGTCGTACACTGTGACGGCTGGATGCTGGCTCGTCTAGAAAAGATATGAGATCCCTCGGTCCGCTCCGATGCTCGAGCGTCAAATGACTCGCGAAATCGTCGATAACGTGATTCGGATCTCCGCCTGGTAGAGACGCGCAAACCGGACAAACCTGAGGACAAAATTCGGTCATTGATCAAATAAACAATACATTAGGCTTCATTGATATAAACATTTTTTTATTCAGATTTTTCTAGCGGAACTCTTTGAGCAGCAGCATTTAAATTCTGAAATTTTTGAAATCGATAAGTAAATTTATTATTCAAACATTCTAAAAGTATTTATGACTGACCACTTCGAAGGTTGTGTCCGGATGATCCGCAGCCACGTGTTCCTGCAATGTGGCTTCTGTGAAACCCATCCTTGTACAGTATGGGCAAGTCAAGGATTGTGGTTGCTCTACGCTCACACCTTCCCCGCCGTAGTAAAGTTCTGCAACGAAATATCATCGAAAAATTACCAAAAAATCAATTATGGCGAGGAAAATTTTAGACAGCAGAACAAAAATCGATAAGATAAACGATACTGCACTGTGAATTATATCAATCTCGAAGAAATGGAAAGATAACGGCGAAAAAATTACCAAAGTCAGTCCTAGTGAGAATACACTGCATAGGATGATCCGTGAGGTGGCGGGTTGTACTGGCACCTGCCTCGTAACAACTGGCGCACAAATCATAATCGTAGCACACCAGGCACTTGTATCTGCGACCCCGAAAGTTTCCCTTCAAGCAGGAGTCACAGCTTACCCCTGTAATCGAAACGAGTATTTGTCATTCGAGGCGCAATCATTAGAAAGTCAATTTTTTTTCTCATATCGACTCAGAGAAATCCTAACCAATTCGATGAGATGCAATATTTATGTATTTTTTAAACTTCATTCAATATTTTGATAGATCAATCTCATTGTTGCCATGTGGATTTCAATGTGTCCGATTTTGTTTCAATGTGGATGATTAGCCAACGATATCATATGCAGCCTTTTTGTAAATAGACATGATACAAAATGCTGCATAAGAAATGAAATATTTATAAATATCTTAGAAAATAAACTTAAAAATGCTGTGTAGGAAATATTGATATCATTATTCATAAATATAATGTGATGCAAAAAGTATATGAACCCGCGTGTTGAATGACAAGAAAGATGTTTACACGAACATCAAATTTTTGTGCCGTATGATTATTGAATCGTATTTAATGATATTTCTTTATCAATAAAAAAAAATGATTTTTATCAAAGTCTGAGCCAACAAATAGTACAAGGAATGTCTACCAGACTCTGCTATCGTCTAGGTTGAGATTACTGTGTCAAAGTATCTATTTATATCATCTATACTCAATGTATCTACAACAGAGGGTCACTGGCAAATAAAATTTTCATCAAATATTATTTATGAGAAATGATTTTGAAAAATATAAGGAAATAGAAATGCAGAAAGGACTAGAAAGATGGCTAGATCCAGTTTCAATGATAATTGATTTGATTTCCTGGTTTTTATACGAAAAACATTGTCTTGTTTTATTATATGCAATTTCATTTGACGATTATTGTTATTGTCTATTTTTGTAGGCTCAGCTGAGAAATTCTCATCTGTTACATCATGCATAATTCAGAGAAACAATAGAGTTGATTGGACTAATGCGGCTGAAATTTAAAAAAATCCTTTGATAAATACTAAGTTAGAAAAATGAGGAAACTCATGGAAAAGTAAAATGGCTTGGGTAGTTGAAAATTGAAGTTTTCATCGCCGGTGAAAGGAACAACGGATTGGAAAATGATTACGGGGGCAATGAGAACAAAAAAGTTCATGGATATTTTTATCAAACAATTACAAAATTGTAAGCCATTGAATTTCAAGCTTGTAGAAGCTCAAATAAACAATCAAAATTTTTGGAATATGTCGAAAAAGCAATGCAATGAGCTACAATATGTTATTGAGTGGAAAAATTAATTCCAAGAGAAGGGGATACAAGGTATCTGAAAGAAGCAATTTTTTTTTTCAAGAAATCAGCTGGTACGAGTTGTGACGTTCGAGAATTCGTTCGAGATCGAAGAGTTATTTGATCGGAGCAAAAAGACGTGAATTCTTTTGGGTAACGGGAAATGGGTCTCATTTCTGGGTAATATGTTAATGTTGTCCGTCGAAATATTGCAAATGAGCAGAAAATTCGTGTTAATTTTTCTTTTCTTTTTTCACGAAGTGCTGCCATCTGCGCTCTGACATTAGAGTCCTCGATCATTCCGAGAGCATCGGGGCTGTTTCATTTTTTTTACGAATCTAATTAGAAAAAAAATTCCGATACTCCGTCGTGTTGGGAATCGATGAAAATAATGTTGCCAGGGTTTTCTTAGGAATGAGCCAAGCTGTCACGATTTTATTGGATTTAATGACTTTTAATCACTATTAGATTCCACGAGGTTCGACAAAACAGATCTCACTATAGTCAGGATGTTCGCAACGTACATACACACTCACATACACATACGTACCTTCATGTCGACTCATTTTCCGTTTAGAATCTCATATACACCGATAAATTGGGCCTCGCGGTCGCGCACCTTTCCAACCAAATTCAACAATTTATTCAATCTTCGATACACCTATTTATTGCGGGCTTCGTGTCTCGGTATGTTGGTCAATAAGCCAGACACGACAGGGAAAACATTAATCGTCAAACAAAAAATTTTTTTTCGTTAGAGAATTTCCAGCGTAAAACCTAACCCAACTGGGCTACCGTGACGTCAGACTAGATCTACTAAGTTCACGGAGATGCAATGCACGGGAAAAGAGAGAAAGAAATAAAGAGAGAGAGAGGAGCACGCACGAGGTTGGGGAAGGGCTGCTGTCTCTCCCGTGTTCCACTGTTGTCAGATTTGCGTTTCATATATTCTGCCCGGGAATAACAAAAGTCAAAAGTCATTTTCTGATATCAAAATTCGTCCAAGTACAATTATGTGATTTTACATACAAATCTTGATATACTTTGACAATTTATTTTCGTCGTCTATTCGAATAGCTAACGGTAATATGAGAATTTGTTGATAATTTTTCGAACCAAAACTCAAATGGACGTGACGCGAGACTAACAAATTTAATTTACGGTCGAATAGTGGCGCTCTAATTCAAAGGTACATTCGGCACATTCAGTCTCGTGATCTTTTAAAAATTAGTTAAATGTGACTTTTACTTAATAAATAAAATATTTCGAAGTTGTTGTTCAATTGCACCCCACATGGTGTGTAATGAAAAACAACCAGATAAATATAGTCCAAAAATGGCAACCGGTTCCAGTCTAACAAATATTTGACATCGAATATAGGTATAGAGCACGGTCGCGTGGTATAGAGAAAAAAATGCAATATTCCGATGGAACAAAACTAACTGGTTACTGGCACGAGCTTGATGATCAGGCTCGAAGTGAGATCAGGCAACGTTGCAAAAAAACTTGACGGAATTATCCGAATACGATCGAAGTTGTCCGAGCGCCTTTCGTTTCAACTCGCAGCATCTCGGGTCTCTGGTATATTCGTTCTCTGATATGTCAAATCTCTTCATTTATCGAACTATGGCTACCGTTGCAGGACGTGTTTTCGTTTATGGAGGGAAAGGAGCTCTCGGCTCAGTTTGTGTTTCCCATTTTAAGTCAAAAAATTGGGTAAGTTCGGAACGGTTGTTTTACTTTGCAATATTATTGTAACGGCGTCTTAACCTTCTATTTAACCGGTAGCGTAATAATAACAGAAATATAAGAACGAATGAAACAGGACTTTCGCCGCCAGATGTGACGCAAGGCCGAGGCGGCTACTTGTTGATTTATTAATAAATTCTTCTGAGGATGTTTGCGTTAAAAATAAAATGATCGATGTATTGAGAATTATTATTATTTTTTTAATTTATTATTTTTACGTTGATTGAAAAGTGATCGAGGGTGATTGATTAATGAAAAATAAAATGTGATGACATCTTCCAATAACTTTTCTACTTATAACGAATGACATTTGTTTATAAATTATAGAGATCGATATGATTATCGATCAAGGTACTTCCATGCATGCGTAAACTGGGGCAACCATTTTTCATTACGAAATATTGTAAGAATGGTAACAAACAAATAAAAAAATTATCTGTATGAAGGCCAAAAGGCTGACTAATGGACCAAAGAAACCTTTCTAATGTGTTCGGATTTTCCAAGCTTCCTACATAGTTATCTCTCGTACTTAATCGTTATCACGTGACCCGTGATTTTAAAGGTTGAAATACACATTTTATTCCCTCCTCAGGCTCTTCATTTCAAATATTTAATAATCCCTACTGTTACAAAGACGAGGAAAAAAACGTTTCGATTGACTGTGGAAACGGTGTTGGTTCTTTTTTGCTGGAACAGTGGTGCTCAATCAAAAATGACAAGCCATGACAAACAAATAAGAAATTTTTAATACGAAATTGTGATTACACAGATGCTCGAAATAATTCATATCGTAAATCTTTAATCGAATACACCAAAATTTTTGTAATATTTTTGACCCACGGTTTCTTAAAAAAAAAATTGTATAAAGCATTTTGGGAGAATATTAAAAATCAAATTTTCTATCGCTTGAAACACGAAATAATAAAAAATTTTGTTCCCAACCAACTGTTTTAGTCAACTTTATTTTAAATTAATTTTTTCCTTTTATTTCAGTGGGTAGGATCAATCGACATGAAAGCAAACGAGCAAGCAGATGCAAATGTGATAGTGAATACCGAGCACAGCTGGAAAGAGCAGGTGGATTTACATTTCTTTTTTTATTTGATGAAAAAAAAAAACTCCAAAAGATTCGTTTCCAAGAGTTTTTATCGCTGTGAAATTTTTACAGGAAACCTACATTCTTGATCAAGTGAAGGACATCCTGAAAGAAGATAAGCTCGATGGAATAATATGCGTGGCCGGTGGTTGGGCTGGCGGAAATGCGGCCAGCAAAGATTTTCTGAACAATGCTGAGCTAATGTGGAAACAGAGTGTGTGGAGTTCAGTAATTGCTGCGAGTTTGGCTGCTGCGAATCTCAAAAATGGTGGCTTCCTCTCATTGACCGGTGCTAAGGCTGCCCTCGAAGGAACACCAGGAATGATGGGCTACGGAATGGCTAAAGCTGCCGTTCATCAACTCACAAAATCTCTCGCTGCCAAGGACAGTGGTCTTCCGACTGATTCTCTCGTAGCTTCAATCTTACCAGTAACATTGGACACCCCCATGAACCGAAAATGGATGCCGAAAGCTGATACTTCCACTTGGACGCCTCTCGAATTTGTTGCTGAGTACGTACATACCTTACACTCGTTTTTTACCAAAAATTGTAAACGAAAATTTACTAAGAAAATTCTCTCCAATTGTCAAATATTCTTTCTCGTTCTCTCTGTGACAAAATGTCTGTAAAGTTTCACAGTGAAAAATAATTGGAAAACGAGCTGCAATGAAAACAATGAAAAAAAGTCTCTCGAAACTATCTTTTTGTACAGATTATTCTGGAAATGGTCACAGAATGAAGACCGTCCTGCAAACGGAAGTCTTCTGCAACTCGTAACAACGGACAACAAAACAGAAGTCATTGCAGCCTAGAAAGGAAAAGGCTCGTATTCTCATTAAAAAAAATTGAATTTTCATTCAATTTTTTTTCTGGCTTCAATAAGACGAATATCGGAATCTCCACGCTATACTTCGACGCTATACAGGACAATAAACCGCCGGGCGACTTTCTAACGATGAATTCCTTTTTTTTAAGTCAATTTTTTTACGAGATTCTTTTCATTTTACCAGAAGTAGCATTTGTTCGACGACACGTTCGAGGCTTCAGAAGCGAACATGAATCTGTATATTTTGCTGTATAATAATCTGTGTGTATATATGTATATGTGAAATGTACTATTATTTCATGGCAAATTATTCCAAACTTATTGAGTGCAAATACCAATCATGGATTTCCTATCATTTTTTCCGAAAAACAAAACAGAGAAACGGGAGGAATATTGAACACGATTTTTTTTTTGCTCAGAGCAATTATTGCAGCCTCGAGTGACAAATTGTTTTGAATAAAAAGCAAATGGTACTATTTTCTCTTTAAAGTCGTATTTTCATGGATGATAATTTACCTAAATTTTTCGACAATTGCTAGTCAGTTCTGCAATTTTTTCGAAACAATATTCAAAATTGGTTACATTTTATAATAACAAAATGTCACCGTTATCAAATCTAATGTGTCTGACATAAAAAGGGTCTTAATAATGATAATAATAAATCGACAAAGCCATAAAAACTATTTTCGATTTCTTCGAATAAATATATAAATAAAAATGAAGATAAATTGTAAAAATCGAAACGAAAGTTTGATCAGGTATTATTATTAATAATCAATTTCGAAATATTTTAAACTATCCAAAATCATCTATTTTTATAGTACTACAAAAGGCTGCATCTTCAAGGCCCGGATAGCTCAGTCGGTAGAGCATCAGACTTTTAATCTGAGGGTCCAGGGTTCGAGTCCCTGTTCGGGCGTTATTTTTTTATTTTTCTTTTTCAAATCGTGTGAGAAACCATATCGTTTTACTGCAATAACAGATTAAAAAAAAAAAAACACTAAGATAATATTGCTCTAAATGTTGCTGCGATGTTCACTCGGAAAAATTCATAATTACATTCGAGCCATTTATTCATCAATAATTGATGTTGGGTGATAGTTTTGATTGGAAAGTTTTGAAAAATGAGTAATGCGTTGTCTGACAAGTAGTGAACTAAAATTTTGTCAGAAATATTTCTTTTTCTAAGACAAGAACAAAAGAAAGTATAAATATGCTTTTTTTTCCTGTCCTATTTCCATTTATTAACAGTCTGTTCGATTTTCAAGACATTATGTACAATATGCATGGGTGTGTAACATTGCAATTGAATATGTACTCTTTATATAGTTTTTTTTTTTTTAATTTTCATTCTTTTAATCGTAGAATTTGTTTACATGTGTAGAGTACTAGAAGAAGTAAGTTGATCTACTTCATCATTGCTTCAAGATTTTTCATTTCAACTGTAAAAAGAGAAAAAAAGAAAATTGGATTAGTAAAATTAAAAAATAAAGTTTAGAAAAGCTAATGATAAAGATCCAGAATCTTAGTTTTGGATACTTACGATCTGTTGCTATCTTTTTCTCCGCAGCAATTTGTTTGTCACGGATCACCTTGCGTTTGGCTTCAGCTTCGCGCCAGGCGGTCTCCTTCTTGCTCAATCTGCTTTGGTTGACAACCCCGTAAGCAATGCCTGCTATGAGAAAGCTCCAACGACCGAACTTCATTAAGAGAAGAACAAAAAATTCATGATGAATTATTAGATCCTATTTGAGGTTAGAATGGCAGAGGGACGATGGAGAGCTGTAGCAAATGTCAATGGTTTTTGCTCTCAATATTTGTCACACCTCGAAATTGCACGAAAGCAGGACAAATAAGATTGCTGGAAAAAAGATATTTATTCACGGGGAAATACGATCCAAAAATCGTCGCGATTATTCGAAAAATTATGTAATGAAAAGTGTTTTCGAATGGGTGAGAGCATTCGATCGATTCGATGGAAAAAAAAAGTGGTGACTACTAGACAATATTAATATGAAAAAGAATCGATTTTTTTATGTTATCACAATTGTAAAATTATTTTTGAATATTATTAATTCACCTTAATCAACGGGGACACCCTGACGGGTCTCGGATTCAGCTCAGCGGTCGACATTTTTTTCGTAGACAGAACAACTACAGGGACTGCCTGCGATACTGTGTTGCCCCGCTCAGTCAGTTATTGGAAACGTACGCCACAATGCTCTGAAAACCGTACCACTTTTCGATATATAAACTACTGAAGAGAAGTTGGCTGCATAAACCTACGCGAATGAGTGAATTTTTAGGTATATTTATTATTGAATTAGCATTTTTAACTCGTTTCACCGATATTTTACTTGTCATGAGAATTATAAATTATTTCAGTTAAAAGAAAAAATAATTCTGTCCAACTCTGACAAATATCAGATGTTGATTTCTAATAAACTGCCGTAGGTAAGATAGAAAAACTTTCAACTACTCGACAACAGGTTATTGACTTACCGATTATCGTCTATACCGTGCATCAAGCAAAGTAAATTTTTATTTAAATTCAAAATATACGCTAGCACCATTTCGCAGAATGAAATCCATTGAATGTTCAAATAGTAACGTTATGGACATAGAATAAGTTCACATGACATTTGGATAATTGTAAATAATCTTAGCGGTGTAAATTTGGCTCCCCGCCATGAACTTTTCAAAAGTTTTCTGATTTCAATCGTTTGTGTGTCGTTTGTAGAGTATTGTGAGAACAAAATAAACGTTTGTCTCGATGAAATCAAAAATAAAAATTAGCGTGAAGTCAGCCCGCCCGTATTCTTTTTTTTTAAACTTTATGTGTCTAAATGTACGTAAATTAATGCGAAATCGTTTGTAAAATACGAATTTACAATAAAAAATTTTTGTAGGACGCATATTTTTATGAAAAAGCATAAACAAAATTTGCATAAACTTTTCCGAACCAGTCAGGGAGACAGAATTGGAACCGGTTGTTCCAATTCTGGTAATAATGTGCTTATTATTAGCTTATTAGCTAGGAATAAGCTAATAAGCATCGAAATCAGCACGACTAGACGAAAAAAAAACCTCACCAAAATAATGAATACCACAAGCGGGATTTTTAATTCTTCCGAAATATTTAGGAAATTCATTTTTCAGAGTACTCCGGCATGACTTATTTTTTTCCACGTTCGAACAGTCTTCCTTTCATAATGTCTCATTTGTTGTGATACGCGCGGGTGATGTATTTTCTCATCGCACCATGTCCAAAAATGAGGATTCTTCATCGAGCTCCGATGACGAAAATTTAGCCAATGCTTTTAGAGAAGCATGCGACGAAAATTTTTTACCACAGTCATTGTTTGACACTAAAGATCCTTCGATACCGGGTAATTTGTGCTTACCGCGTGTTCCATAACCTCAATTTTCGCCGCATTAAATTGCCTCGTTGCTGGGCCATCGTGCAATGTTTTTTTTTCTCAATCCAGTTTTTTTTTGTTATACATACATGATTTGATGACACAAACACCTTTCCAAAAATCAGAGAATGATGGCTTGAATACTCTTGACATTTTTTGACGCATAATTATACAATTTCAGCATCTGACACTACAGTTAAAGTAGAAATTAAACCTTCGCTCAGAGTCACAGAACGTGCTGATAATTTTGAAAGTTTTGGAGTGTCGCAGAGCTACAAGAATCATGTTGCAAAGAAATTAGATGCTTTGTTGGACAGGTGTGTTTTTAAATTCGTTATCGTTATTTATAAGCAATTATTGTTCATTGTAGAAAGTAAAAAATATTATTTATCATTGACGTTTCATCCAAAAGGACTGAATTTGAAATTGAAACGCATCTTTACCGTCGTTACTTTTTTTCATAAAATTATATTTCCTCATTAGTTAGTTGTACACATTTTGACCGGAATACGTTGCAATGAGATTGGAATTATTGTTACTGTTATATTGGCAAAAAGCGTTGAACTGTAATTTTGTAGTTGAAAAAAATGATGAGTTTGTAAAGTACGCTGAAAAAATGAATTTCATCATTAAAACCAAAATCATTTAATTCATTTGGAAACTGGATTTTTAATCTCTGTGATAGTAGAGAAAATTTTCTTTTCCAGGAGCATTATCGATGATGATTGTAACGACACTGGAGAGGACATTCCAAAAAAGAAGAGAAAGAAGAAACGGCGAATGGAAAATGAATGCGGAATCAAACTTTTAAGTTCTTCCTCCAGAGCTATAACAGAAATTGAACTAGCGCAAAAAGAAACTCAAAAACGTATCATAAAACCATGGAAGTTCACAGCAGAGAGTGAAGCAAGAAATATGACAAAGTGTAAGGAAGTTGCAGTCGATGGAAATTGGGTTCTTTCCAAGGCTGAAACCAAAGCCTGGAAAGAAAGATGTAAAGGTGCGGTATTCAAGTACAAAGAATCTTGCAATGGTGTGTTAATCGAAGATCAGTAACGTGTGTATCTGAATCTATATTCAATATTTTATCAGCAATATACTATTATTATTCCTTTTTGAAAACATCGAGAAATTATAGATACAAACGTGAATTTACTTGTCTTAGGGCATTTCTGTTTTTTCCTACTTCTGACTAAAAAAATAATCAAAAACCTTCATAACTCCATGAAATTTTTCGGAAAATTAGCTATCAAAAAATATTTTGAAATTAATATATACAAATAATTCCATAATTTTTCTGTCATTTCTGAAAAAAATATTGGAAATTTTGAGGGAATAAAAAAAAATAATAATTTAATTTAAAGAAATTTCCAATATTTTTCTAAGAAATTTCCCAATATTTTTTTAAGGAATCTTCCAATATTTTTTATGCAAGCTTAAACTTATGAAATAATCATTGACACAAAACTTTGATTTTTTTGGGTTGCAACGTTCTTGATAGCCCTTTTAACCAAAAAGATTTTGATGCTTCGTACGTTGGAGTAAATTCTCACTCGAATTAAGATTGAGAATAACAAGAAAATCGTACATAAATCCCAGCAAACACACTTGAATTTTTTGAATTTGAAATAAAGACCAACTTTTTCTTAGTTTCGATGAAGAAAGTGAGTGAAATTTGCATCCTTGAAGAAACTTCATTCGTCATTTTAATAATTCTAAATCCATCGATAGATTGATCCACAAAAAAAACTATTTCGCATTCTTAAAATTCTAACGTAAAAGAATTTTTTCAATTAATTTAGTCGAAAAATCGTTTGAAGAGGTAAAAAAAGAGAAGAAAAAAAAAACGTTACTCGCCAACGAAGCATTCAACATTTCGTTCCTTCACCGCAGAGAGCGCAGATCGAGAAGAGTAACGAGAGCGACTCTTTCAGCTCTCTGTACATATTGCGGGGCTTACCGATCCTGCTACCGATCTCCTAGCTCCTGCTCCTAGACATCGATATCAGGGTAACATGGAGAAGGTAGCAGCTGCTAGGTGCGTTATACACGCTAGTTACGATGAGGCAGCCAAGCAGAGCGAACCGGTTTTCCTTATTCGCTTGTGTGCACGGCTCGGTGCGACTGGTCGCGCTCTTTTCGCGCAGTCGAATCTCGACCGGAGTCAACTCAACTCGAACGTGTTACGGCCTCGTGCCTCGTTGTAATAAAACTTCGTAAATACGAAGCGTTTTCGTCTTTTCAATCCTCCAATTCTATGGAAATCGATTATTTATTTTAGATTTTTTTTTTTTTACTAAACGAATCAACAATTGCTTTTGGTGTAAAACTATATTTTCTGTTGAATTCGAAATAAAATAATTATATCTGAGAGAAACCTACAAAAATTACTGCCAACATTTTTATTCCGGAATGTCACAATTTTTACAAAATTCAATTTCTCGTGAACTTTTTTATTTTTTAAAATTTTATTTTTAAAGTTTTATTTATTGACTTTATTGATTATTATTTAAATTTGAATTTTAAACTTTAATTAAGCTCTTAGAAAAAAATCTGGCAACAAAATATTCAATGTCAACTCGCATAGCTGCTCGTGTTTAAAGAAAAAAATCTGAAAATGTTGTAACAATTGAAAAATGAATGTAACAAATGGAAATTTTGAAAGGATAATTTTTTTCGATAAAAAAAATTTATGTTCGAGTCCAAACTCTTTACGAATCTCGAAAATTGGTGCGTAAGAATGAATTTAATAGTTAAGAGCAATAAAAAATGCGAATTGAAAAGTATTCGTGAATGGTTTGGAAAAATTCAGAATGTTAGTTTTTCAAGTAGTATTTTTTTAAATTTTATTTTATTGAATTCTCATTTATCTCATTTGAGCTCATTGAGCTCATTTATCGAAAACGTTAAAAAATTCTTGACGACTCGTCGAATGAAACAAAGAAATTTTCGTGGAAGTTGTATATAACTTAGATGATTCAATGATTCTCATGCAGTAGAATGAAATTGTATGAGAATTATTGTGAAAATGAAATGGACCGAAAAACATGAAAATTTCAGATAAATTCGTTGATTGTGCAAAACGTATTTGCAGTAATGTTAAAAAGAGTCTATTCTTCTTGTTGGCATCACAAAATCTTTTTCATATTCTTAGATTTCTCGAACTGAGCTCGACTCGCAACATTGGCAGGGTAATCCTTGGGCAACGCGGCGAGAATTTCGATCGCCAATTTATCGAATTCCTCCTGCATTATCGTCCGAGTTTTTTCCATGAGATCATTAACGTCCTTCTCCTCGAGCCCCGTCGTTGGAATCGGCTCCAACGTTTTTGCGATTATTTTTCCTTTGTCATAAGTAAAAAATAAAAAAAATAAAATAAAATAATATGATTTTAGAAACGTCGCAGAATCATAAAAATAAAAAAATAAATAAAAGCTCAAATACCGTGACCGAAAAATCGGGTTTTGCGATCGATAAAATAGTACGGTGAATAAACGATCGGCAAAATTGGCACTTGATTCTCAATAGCCATTCTGAAGGCTCCTTTCTTGAATGGCAACAATCCACTTTCCAATATTTTTTTGTTTCTCGTTCCCTCCGGAAAGATGAAGAGTTTCGTCTACCTCGAGCATTTGTCCTACGTTTAGACGCGCGGCATATCGGCCTTTTTCATATGTAGTATAATATTTTTTATAATTCGAATACATCCAAAACACTCTGCGCACAATAATCGAATATTTGGAGTTCGAAAGAGATAACATTAGTTTCGAGAGACGTCAAGTAAAAAGGCTTTCATTAAAGTTCACGAGAAATGGTAACAAGGACGTTAAAAAAAACGTGAAAATGTTCCTTTCTTACGAATAGCACAAAATCGAAAGAGAATTTCTTAATTAGCTAAAAATTCAATTTTTAAGTTCCTCAATTGCTTCTGAGCTTCGTAATTCAATAAAATGACATGCCAATTTTACCCCCACCACCGCGAAAAGTTTTGTTTCGAGAAAGTATAGTCTCGACGAGCCTCGGGCCAGCAGACGACAGGGCTGTCAATGTACTTGTCCCGAGACTCTACCGAGTCTCTTGATTATATTCAATAATAGTGGGCAAAGCTTGAACAGGATTGACACTGATAAAAGAAATGTCACTGTAAAGAAAAATGCTTAGAAATGAACGAAAATGAGGAGTTTTCCACACTTCGTTGAGGAAAATCAATTCAAATGAAAATTGGCCTAATTGGCTGTTGATTAATTATGGAAAAATGATTTACATGCAAAAAAAGGGCAAAATGAGTTCGAACGGTGCTGATCCGTTGATGGTTTTGAAGCATTTCGCTTAGTATCGGAGCTGGGAATGTTTCGAACGCGAAACATTTGTAACGATTGAAAATATTTGTTTAGGATTTTTCACCAATTGCACGAGTACATTGAGACAAGAAATTTGCTGATTGAACGAAATTTTTTTTTATTTAACCACCAGTTTAGTGTTCGAATCAACTATGAATTTTCGATCGATTTACCGATTCTCATTTTGTTCGCCACGATATTCGTTGAACCAACAAAAATTTTGTTGAATCAACAAATTTCTTTTTTTTTTTTTTTTTAATGTATTTTTGTAAAAAAAAATTCAATCGTAATACGCTCGAGTTCTTGTTCGTTCTTTCGACAGAGATCGATTATATACGTACCGCTTGATTTTGAATGAGTTCGCTCGTGTCGGACAATACTTTTATCGATTTTTTCCGATCGCTTCTGCGTATGTAAACAACACCGGCGAGCCAGGCTATCGGACCGAACGGGAATACATAAAAAATTTCGTGCTTCGCTACAGCTGCACATTTGTCCATTGTCCGCCACATTACGAACATACCTACATTTGTTTTTTTTTAGAATACAATTATTACTCATGGAAATAATCAGTTTCGTGATGTTTATCGAATTCGAAATTTTTTTATTTCGACCAAAAAAAATTCCATCGTAATGAAATTAAATTCAAAATTTTTAAATTTCTTTTTGGTCGTAATTATTGAATTCGGAATTAAAAAAAAAATTCGATCTTATTGATTGAATTCGATTTTTTTCGGTCGTAATTATTGAATTAGGATTTTTGTTTTTTTTGTTGGTTGCAATGAGATTGAATCCGAAATTTTTCAATTTTTTTTGGTCGCATGAAATGTAACATTCAAACAGCGTCGTAAACAAATGGAAAGTTCAAAAAAACGTTGCTATCATGATTTTTGGGTGTTACTTATTTCTTATAATATTCGAGAGACTTGAGAATTTCGAGTCCCGTTTAATGAGATTGCCCGTTTTCGTACCTAATATATCGAAGACGCTCTGATGATTCGCAACGACGACGCAGCCTCTCTTTTTGCCGAGCTCTTCTTCACCTCTGATATCCCATTCGATGCCGAGCAATTTCGTGTAGTAACGCAGAAAAATGGCTGAGTCACTGTGACATTACAGATGTACAATGTTAAAACGTTTTATGTGTGCAGTTCGATCATCGCTAATGAGTCGTTGAGAAGAAAATGATTGCAGAACATTTTTAATAGACCAAAGACTCTTTATTGTTGTAAGACGAATGATGAAATTTAGGTCATGGATAAAAATGAAGAAAATTCTTCGCCAGAGCTCGAATCCGAAGTATCGAGATGAGTCTGTTTGTATATATGTATTTAATGAAAATTATCGAAACACCAATGTTTCGGTGGTTCGTCTTCGCTACCGTTGAACTATCGATGTTCCATATTTATATTAATCCATCGAAAGCGCAAACGAAAATACTACTGACATATCCGGATTAAGTGGAGCAGATAAGATTATTTTCCATACGTCAGTGGCAACGAATATGTCAATCGAGCAGGTTCGATGTTAAAATTTTTTTTTTTTTTCTTCTATTCAAATCTTTTAGCCTCAAACTCTCCTGGCTACTGGATTTTGTTTTTGTTGCTTGCTCTTTGTAATGGATCGAGCTTTGAGATACAGATCATAAAAAATACGAATATTTTTGAGTTACTGATTACAGGCTAACGAATTATGCGAGGTGAAGTAATTTGATGAAGACTTTGGTAAAATTTAGAACTTTCGAGACAGTTTAGTCGTTTTTTGCTGTTGAATTTTATCGCGAATTTCGATTCTTTCACGGACTCGCTTACTCATTTCGAAGAGTTTTCCAATTTCAATGTTTCAAATTATATTTTCATGGTGTAAACAAAAGTTTGGAGTATCGTCGATATTCGTTTCTCTTATCGCAGCCTGTTCAATCAATGACGAGACGTGAAACGGAGAACCGTGAAACATTGGAGTCTCAGCTCAAAAATGTGTTTGCACGTTTTACACGTTTAAAACAGGAATTGAAAAAAAAAATGAAATTTCGTTCGTTTTCGAATCAATAAATATTTTCAATATTTCTAATTTTATACTTTAAACCGAAAAATGCAAATTTTTTGATTCACCAAAGTTTGTTGGATCAACAAATCGTGGCGAACAAAATGACAACAATGTTTTTATCGCAAATTGAACGATTGAATCAACGAAGTTTTATATCGAGTTATCGAATTTTATTTGTTCTCCACGATTTGTTGATCCACCAAGTATCTGTTCTCACTGTATATTTTCGTTAGTTATTCTGCTATTGTTCTGATATTATATAAATAAAAATAATTCGTTTCATTAAATATCCGGCCGAACTAGGATCACAGAATGACAGGCCATCGTGACGAAGTATATTGAAATAGAGAAAAGAAAAAATAAATATGCACGAATGAAAAGCTGAGAAGACTTACCGACAATTTCTGACATTTTTCGGTGACAGCATAATGTAGGGTAACATGCAAACGGTAATAATAGAGCTGTAAATAACGTAGAGCGCGTATTTGGCGAAGTATCTGACAGGGTCGTTGCTCTCGAAAAAGCACGATATTACCAGTAGGGACAATAGCATTAGGGCAACAGTGTGCCAGCTCAAATCACCCAGTAATCCCATAATCGTATGTCGAATTATGCACTAAATGAAACATAATTTTTATTAATTATTTGTACACGAGCCAAAAATGAGAGAAAGAAACAAAAAAAAAAAGAAAAAAGAAAAAAGAAAACAAATAATCAACTGCAGTTTTCGACCGGATAATTCGATTTTTATTCATTCATCACTGACACGCGCCCGCGATTCTAAGCGTTCGACCGATATTAAATGGTAACTGCGGAGTGAAGCGTAGACCGATCACTGATGTATAAAAGCCCGGAATAGAAACACCAACGCCTATAAACGATAAACTCACAATCGCATGTGTCTCTTTCTCGTATCTTTCAATTGTACACAGAACTCGATCTATATCGCTCGGGCTACCGTTAACGAAGACGTATGAAAATGTAAATATGTATGCGTGTACACACGTTCGTACATATTCGTACATGAGACATTTCGTGCCACGACGATTTGGCTGTGACCCGCATATTTGGGCGTTTTTATGAGATTTTTTTTTTCCCCCATTTTTCAATAAGATGGATTAAAAAGTTGTACACGAAATTTCGTTGCTTTTCTTTTAAATTATTCAAAAATATTTCTCATACCCGAAACCGGTCGATACAAAACTGATGCAGAGCCACAGATACGTTGACGCAATAAACTTTTATTCAGAAACAAACGAGTGCGGTGAACGGGGAAAATTAAACGTGGCAATTTGGAGAAAAATTTACAGAGCGGGGTTTTAACGGAAAAAAACATTTTTTAAACTTGCTCCTTCGAGGAACATTTGAATCTGGTTTTTAATTCTTTCTCCCGCGCACGCGCAACTGATCAAGCATTTTTCATCGAGATGTTTTCACGAGATTTGCTTTCGAATTTGAATGAAATCGATTGAAAAACGTTGGAAAGGGTCTATAAACAATTCGATGAATTTGATAAACAATTACCAGTTGTTGCATCGATTACGGAACAAAAAAGAGAAAAATAGTTTGGTACTATTGAAGGTTTTTTATGTTCTAGAAATTTCAATGCTCCGAGTTATTCACTGTTATTGGAAATAAGTTCATTTAGCACGGAATGACTCGTACGTCTGGTGAATACAGATTAGTTCGTACGATACTACTCTCCTCTCTTCCTGTACCGTGCATTCGTGTAGGACACTCTTGTCCCGACAGCGTCCGAAAGGGACTCTCTCAGTCAGACTGACAAACGGATTATGATTTTTGTTTTCCGGCCATGGTCAAACCTACACACGGGCCCCCTTGACCAATTGGGGACCACGGTCATAGCGCTCGTTACATTATTATATCGATGTGAGCGATGCGTTGGATTTTTGTTTTTTTTTTTGGAGAACAAACTTTCGTCTGTGATTTTGACCAATTATTGGTATTTTAAGGAGTTTCGGTACAAAAGGCAAAATGTTAAGAAATTAATCAAATTTGGTGATAATGTTCTTCAACATCAAGTACGAAAAGACAAATTTTTTCAAAATTTTCTTCTACTTAGTTATCGAGTAATTACGCATTAAAGCAGATTTCTTATGCCCGAAGTGTATACCTATTTATATGGAAACGCTATGCTTATAGGCGTGAACTTTAGTCTTCAATTACTCGATAACTGTGTAGAAGAAAAATCTGAAAAAATTTGTTTCGTCAAATTTTGGCACTAAAGAATATGTTCACCAAATTTTATAAAATTCTTAACTTTTTGAAATTTTTTTGTGTGTTTTAACATGGTTTAGCATGGCAACATTGTATCGCCTGTACCGAAACTCCTTAAGGATCACGTTACTTTATATTTTTAAAAAATAATTCATCGAGAAGCTTCTCTATTCAAGGATGGTGAGTCACTTTTAACAAACAGGAAAGCTCCGTGCAACAGCATTAATTTAACTCGTTTAAACACTAAAAGTGACGATGAAGATCTGTAAATTATATTTCGTGGCGACAGGAGTGTCGAAAAATTTGAAATAACGAAGAAAATCTATCACAGGAGACACAGATGAAAATAGTTTCCAATAAAACAGAAGTGACTTTATATTAAAAGTGATCGTAACGCGAATAATTAAGCGATCGAACAGACGTAAGAAAAAGCCTTAGAATTACCTCCTGTCCAGTCGAATTCCTCGATCCCGTTGATCAATCCGAATCAGCGAAAAAATGTGGGGATTTGAACCAAAAAGTTTTTTTTCTTTCTAAAACGTCGACGATATAGTAACGATTTTTTTTTTCCCCAAAATTAAGTTACTCGGTGAAGTGCTTGATGAAAACTGTACTCGCTTTTGTGCAACGTGTATTCTATACTCATTTCATTTCCGATAAGGAACCATGTCGACGTAAGTTTACGACCAATGTTAGTTACTGCGAATCTGTTGCAGTTACGCTAACTGCTGACACCGTTTTTCTCAACTTCATGAAAGATTAGGCACGTCCAAAGAATAAAGAAAAAAAAAAAAATTAATAAATTAGTCGTTCCATAAATAGATTTTCTGATGATTTTATTTCAATTTTCAAGTTAAATACTATTGTAGTTTCGTGTATTTGAACTACACAAAAGTGCAGGCTAATTGAAACATTCGAATATATATATATATATAATCTGTTACCAAATACAATAACCCACAAGAGGTGAACTCTAACAATGATTTGAGTCTTATCCCTACTCTTGGAAGGTTGTTTTTTCTAAAAAAATTGTTTGAATAATATAATTTCGAGGAAAATCGATAGTGCAATTTCGCTCGATGTTTCTCACCTGTTTCGCAGATTGATGTGCTAATTATTCTGTTGAGTAATCGATATTTTTTTTTTTTAACAGATTTTTATATTTTTTACTAAAATTAAAAAGTTTGGGTACTTGATTGGAAAAAAATGGACAAAATGAGAATGAATAACTTTTTCGAAGACATTTATTTTTCTTCGTTTTTCAATTTATTTGAATTCAATTTCTTCTCGTTAAGAAATAATGAACAACTTTATTCATCGATTTAAAACAATCTCGAAGATCTTCCAGAAAAGGCGGCTGACGGTCCTGTCTGATCTTCAGGGCTAAACGGCGGTTCGCTGTAAGCAAAAAAAGTGTATTTTTACTTCGTCAAAAAATGCTTTCGACTATCTGGAAGGACACTGAGAACGAAATTTTGCTGAAATCTTAAAATATTTTATCGTCTCAACAAAGTTTCGTTTAAGTATGAAGAAGCTTTATTGTAATATTCGGAATTTAGTTGCCTGAACAAAAAATAAAATTTGTTGAATAAGTGCAAAAAAATATTTGAATATTACAAAAAAATTCTGTTTGTAGTCAAGGAAAAAATCATTCGATTCTTCTCTAAAATATATTCGACTCAATAAATTTGAATGCATTTAATCCAATTGACTGAATCGCATTAATCATAAGAAATTATCAATAAACGATAAATCATGAAATCATTTTTAATAATTGCTCCTCTCGAATCTCCTTCTTGTTCGTTGATATTATTGTGTCAAAAATCAAATGATTTCTTTGTTATTCTCGTAAAGTATAATTCCTCCGAAAACTAACCATCCGGTGACATTTTCGGCGGCATCACAAGCATTGATGAGATCATTGAATGCGTTTCCTTCACCACAATTCATGAGACGAGGTCGACCTTCGACGCACACGAAGTAATGCGCACAGTCGGCAGGACTTTTGAAGAATCTTGTTAGCTGTCCGAAATACAAATTATCGTTGTCCACAGGAGGACACTTGAAGCCGAGGAAAGCTAAGAGGACCAAAGAAAAATCATTTTGTTGATGACAGCGATTAATATTTTTTTATCAACGGGGTTCGATCAGTATCCGCGCTTCTATCTCGTAGAATTCGAGAAACTTATTCAGTTTTCCAAACAAATCCTATTTTTATACATCAATTTCTGTTTTCCCAATTATTACTTTATCCGAAATGGAAAATGAATTTTTTTTGTTTAGCGTTTTAGAATTCGTTTGACGTCCGATCAAATGTAATAAATATTCTGTTCATTTTTTATTCAAGATCATCGATATAAATAAGCAATTACAGCTGGCTTTATTATTCGGCACGTGTCTGTTGAGTCGTCGAAACGATCGATATACACTTTTCATATTCTCGACACGTTTGGCTTTTGAAACAAAACAAAATATGGGAGAAGCAACAGTTGACTCCTCGGTGGCCCAAATGCTACGACTAGGCCATTATAGTCGGAAAAACCTCCATGGCCAAGGTGAAAAGTAAAAACGAAAACAGCTCATATTTTTTTTCAGCACCAGAAGCATATACTCGAAAAATGAAAATTGCATGAACTCCATTGATATGCCAAAAAATCTCGAACTTTCGATACCTAAATACGCAACAAAAACAGGTCAAGAAAACTCGTCAGATGTTCTACGTCTTTATCAAAAATCATATCGTTCAACAGTCATCATCGATTCTCTCGTAACAGTTCTATGAGTCATTGGTTTTAAACGATTTTGTCAAGTTCTGCAAAGAAACTACGGAGGGATAAAATTTTGTGCTTAAAATTACTGTTTATGGTGTAGCTTGAGGCAATTTTCTAATTAACATTTTACCGGGTTTCTTGATAATAAAAATTGTAATTTTGTCGTATCTAATTTCGGTGTCGATGAATTTTGATAATCTTCCGATAAAAATGGTCAAACGAGCGTTTTTTTTGGATCCAACTAACCTTCGGCGTCGCAATCTGGGACTTGATCGGGCCAATCACAACGGTAGGATTCAGGATTGAAGGCGAGACCTTCGGGACAATCGAAAACGTAGCCAACGCCATCGGCGCAATTTTTAAATTGTCCGCAATGCGAAGTGTCACCGACTTTGAAATAACCGTAACGATGAGGACAATCTTCGGTCGGCTGTGCTGGTTCTGTGTCAAGAAAAAATGCAAAAAAATCAATAAATTATGAAAAAAATAATATTTGCATCAGTATTTGGAGCTTTGTGAAAAAAGCTTTTTCACAAAATAATTTCTCACGGAGTTGAGAGCGGCCTTCGCATTGAATGTCGATCGGATATCCGCAAGGATAATTGAAACGCGCATCAGGATTGAAGAGCAATCCGTCAGGACATAATTTCTCTTCGCCTACTCCGTCTATGCACTCGATGTAAGCATCGCATTGGGAAGCAATTGGGAAACGCCCATTTTTCTCTGGACAGGAAACCGACGAGGGAGAAAATGATTTTGCGGGCTGTTCGACACGGTTGTACGTATTTGCTTGTTTCTGTCTTTGAAATTGGGCGACACCTGCTAAAAAAAAAAAGAAATAAAAATTGAATCCGATTCCGTGACGCCGGGCCAATGATGCCTGGAGGAAGGTGCGAAAACGATGATTGGATATGAAAGTACTTTTATATTGCGTTTTCTAAATATATTTTTAATAACAAATCCTCCATTGATCAGAATATCGTGGATGAAAGAAAAAATCATTCGACCGAAATCACGTTTGTTTGTCTTATTTTGTGCGCGTAATATCGATACTGCGAAGAATCTTGTTTTCCTATCCCTCGTACGATCTCGCCGCTTTCTGAAGACGAGTTTTGTACGGGCGCGAGCGTATCCGCAGAGGGAAAGTCTCGGATCGTCTTCGCGCGGGAGAACGTGATGGAGGCTGACCTCCGTCCGGAGTGGTATCGTATAAATTAACATTAACGCATCGACTGTTACGTAATTTGAGAAATAAGACGCGAACAGCCAAATAAACGGTCAAACGACGAATTTTATAATTCGTTAGAACTCGATTTTTATATTCAGGAAACCGACGGTAAATGAAAATACAAAAAAAAAAAGATGGAAAAAGACTCGGATCATTTTTAAAAGCTTTCTGAATACCTCCCGTAAACGTTACCGCACCGTTATGAAACCTTCGTAAAAAAAAAACGTTAAAAACCAATCATTTGAAAGCAGCCCGTTCGAGTTATTCAACGTTTAATCGTAATCAGTTCTCCAAAACCTTCAACGAGGTTGATATAAAAGAAAAAGAAACGTGTATGGAGGATGGAATTGATAAATAATCTGAAAACAATTCACCGCTATCACACCGACGGCTATTTTGATGAGTTTTTTTTTCTTCTTCTTCTATCGTGTTCTCTTTTTTGGTCACAACTATCGATCGCAGTATTATCAGAGTCCATACTTACACGTGGTCGCAGCAAATAAACTGCACACCAGCACTATCGAGGCGAGTGAATTTCGTCGCATCGTTGTTGAATTATTTCGGAACGATCGATTATCGACGAAAATCGGATTGATCACTTCTATAAAAATCGAATAGAAAAAAAAATAAATAAATAAATAAAAATAAAACGTTAGGCAATTTAAGAGACTTGAGTAATTAGAAGAAAATATAATTTCGCTTCGTATACGGCTTCTCGGATGAATGGAAATCACCAACTATGCTCGTCTTCGAAACCTTTCGGGACTTTTATCACCTCGGTCGTATGCGAGAGTGGAGAGTGTCGCCTTGGGGACATATTCGCTTTATTAAGAGGGAGACCATATGAAAGAGGATGAGGTAAGGTAAGAGTGGTGGTGGAGGATCGGCGATCTTCGACAAATCTACCGATCGATCAACCGCGAGCCGAAGATTCGAGAGAATCTTTCTCAACGCACATATCTCCTGAATTTCTATTTATTTTGGCGAAAAAAAAACGAAGCCTCCGAGAGTATCAGACGAACGGATGTGGCAGAATTATCGTTTTTGCGGTTTCATTTTATATTTTTTACGGTATTTGGATACCGTTGATTCTATTCTCAAACCTCGTATATCGAATGATCGACAAAACACATCGAAATATTCGATTGATTTTCAAAAAAAAAAAGTGTTCAAGGCAACACCGACATCAAATTTCATCGAAAACAAAATGAAAAAAAAAGCTATTTTTATGGGAATTTCAGATCGATCGATGTAAATTTACGATTAGAATTTAATGATCGTTATTGACTGCGAGATATTTCTGCGATTCGAGAAGGTCGAAAATATAGGAACGTCATGGAATTTCATGACTTCATGACTGGCAATCACAACGGAAGGAGGAAGCAGCTATACGATTACACATTTTTTAACAATTTTGAATTATTCGCAAAATAACTCTTTATGAAGGAAGCTGTGGAGAATTCCTGAGCGATTTCACCGTGTGTTTCAACCACGGCGAAACTCTTTCGCTTCGGCAAACTTACGACGAAGATATGACAAGGGGGGCACAGAATGTCTGAAATGTCAAGGCTCTTGTACGTGTGCCCGAGGGGCTATTTTGCTCAGGTATCACGTGGTCCTTCCTTGGTTAAAACGTTTATCCACGAAACTTATGCTAAAAAATCACATAACCGGTTACGAACAATTTGATTGGATAAATTTCGACTGCTTTCATGATAAACAAATTTAAAAAAAAAGAAAAAAAAAACGTTTGAAAATAAGTTTCCAAAAATATCAAACGGATGGAAATTCTGTTTGAATAATTCGATTGAATAAACATGAGCGTCAATCCTATCGCTGGCATCTTCGTTGGAGCTTAATTTGTTTTTTTTTTTTTTTATCCACTAAACTGGAGAAAACTGAGAGAAAATATGATTTTCGGTCGTTACACAAGCACACTGACTGACCCACCGGAGGTTGGTCGGTAAGGATGAATAAAAACATCGATTTTTCTCGTATCTGCAGTACCGTGAAGAAGAAGCACTTCTATGGTGTCGCGAGAAAGAGGATTGGCTGATCTTCTCGTTTTTTCCTGAACGACACGTAGTTATCGACGAATGAAAAATCGTATTGTCGAGGGTTCAATTTTATTTCGTTGAAAAAAAAAAAAAAATAATAATACAAAACTTTTTTTTTTTGTACATTAGGTTCGTCCGTTCACGCAGCATTGAAATATCAAATTGTATGAAAACTGATTTTAATAATTGCTACGTTACGGGATCACTTAAATGTCTATAACAACAACAATATCACAAACGTTTTACTCTTCTACGCAATGAGCAAGAAAGCTTAACGATTTATTTACATTTGTGTAATTTTTTGTATGGAACAAAAAAAAAAACAAAAAACCGATATCCGATGTTTCCTCGAGTCTTATCCATTGCGTAGAATGACAATAAATTTTTGCAGTTCAGTCGTTTTCGTTTCTCCACTTTTAAGTCCATTTTTAAAACGCATTTTTTGTTGCGAAAACTCATCGTTTATAAAAAAATACAGTACGCGACTCTATTCATCTATGATCTATTCTAAATCGTCGGTCATTAATATTATGCTTAAGTTTTAATGCGTATAACATTTTCACTGAGAAAAACAAATTATTCATTTAAGTAAATCCATGCATTTTGTCAGACGAGAATTTGATGGATTCAAACATTTTTTTTTGTCCAATGGCTAATCATTCAGTTTATTCAACTAAATTGTGAAAAAAATTTTATAGGCGAATCAACCGAATCATTCAAGCCAAATGGTTTTATTTATTTGTTTACCCAAACTTTTAGTTGCTTCAACAAATATTCGTTGGAATCTCAATTATCGAATTGACCAAACGGTAATTGTCCGGATGAATAAATCAATGAGTTTATTTCGATGATATTTTTGCATCAACACGAAATCTTTTAGCTGCATCAGAGCTTTGTCGATTCGATCAATAATTTGTTTCAGCATTAACAAATCGTTTTGTCTTATCTCAGAGATATTTTGTTGCCTGTATCCAACCGAATATTTTTGTTGAGATAAACGAAATTTGTTTCGAAAATCAACGTTTTTTTTTCTCAGTGCTATTAATCTCGACTGTGTAGTTGAAAAATTGTAAGTTATATATCATATATATATATATATATATATATATACATATATATATGTGTGAGTATATATATTTACAAAATTTACAAAGGATTTTATGATACAAATAATCACCATCGAGTTCCGATCGAACAGTATTTGTACTCTTACTGCGACATTCAAATTGCAGTATCCTCTCGAGTTTGCAATTGTGGTTCGTAGGCCCTTCGACGTCCAATGTTGAAAAGAAAAAGGATACGAAAAGGTACGAATTGTTGGTACTTTTGCACCGTTCGTCGACGAACATCGCTGTTAGCACGAGTATCATAATTGGTTATTAATCCGACAACGCAGCGGGCGAGTTCTACTACGTTTCGTCAACAATTATCGAGAAACGAGGCTGTTGAACCACTCGCTATTTCCGCGTACTCTTGTCGACTCGCTGAGCACAGCTTGCTCGATAAGTCGGTTTCTCTCTTTCTGCAGTGAAACAAAAAATTGATTTTGATGCACAATTTATCGTGGCAAATTTATTTCTAACAATTAATCGGCTCATTGGGAATCTGGCTTTCAGCATATGCACTCATGTATCGCCACGTTATTATTCTCAGTTGAAATGTGCTCGATCCAACTCTTTGAATCTTGGTTACTGACGAATCAGTTGTTCCAAAATCATTCGAGTTGGAAGGTAAGCAAAAGAGTGAGGATGAATATGGAGTTTATTAGAAAGAAGGGAAATTGTTGCACGGAATGGAATTTGATAATAAATGCTGCTTCAAGAGATGAAGGAAGTTTACAGGCTTAGAAGTTGTCGAAATGAGCTTACCCTCGACCGGGAAGTTCCATGATATCAACGAGTATGCTGTCCACGTAGAGTCTATCGTTGCACCAAAAGAAACAGAGTGATCTCGGCTGTAGAACGTCCATGTCGTAGGCCCACGACAATTCTACTCTCCTGATCTTGCCGAGGTCTCCAGTCGCCCCCGCAGGATGTGCCACAACGATTTTAGTCGTAGTTCCATGCTCCAATTTCATGTAGCCACTGATTAGATGAAGCAGGCGGATTAAGGATTATGAGAAAAGTTTACCCGAGCACAAACACGTCTCGAAAGCCTGCAACTGTTCGGATGAAAGGCAGTCACTAACCTGGGGGTCAGATCCATGTTTCGAATCACACCATTGTCAGCGTGAAGTGTTACTTTCATGAATCCTTGAACCCAACTTTCGGCGGTTGGAGGCCTTGCAAGATTGATCGTCAGCCTGTAGTGACGTCCTGCAATCAGAGCATCCAATTTTCGTAAGAATTAATGAAAAACAGTTCTTCTTCGTGGGAAACATCTTTTTTCAACAGCTGATTCACATTTTAACTCAAAAATTGAGTAAAAAATAATTTTCGAAGGAAAATTAGACTCATTCGTAATTCAGATCAATTGCAAATAATCCTCTTTTCAAGAAAGTACATATTTTTGCGGTCAGAATCTGTACTTACTGCAATAAGGATCTTCTTTTCCTGTAGAAAAGTAGAATTTCGAACCAAGGAGTGCCGAAGCATCCTGACCCATGGCCTTCCGTTTGATCAGTGCTGGGCTAGTGTCAGCGTGATAGCCCATTACACCGCAGCTCAGACTGCTGTTGCTTTTGCATGAAAAACATTCGCCACGAAGAAAACTTTCGTAATTGTTGCACTCGTGAGCGACATATTGGCACTTGGAGTTAATAGACTCGATGAAAAGTTTGATCGCCCTGACATGATTGCACGCCACGAGAACTCTCGACGCTTCTTCAAGACCCTCGCGAATAAGTGTCAACGGTAAAGACGGGGTTGTTTCACTGAGGTCCGTGCAACCGGGTTGTTCCTTCCCGTTGTTCGGATAGAAATCGAGATGCCCGCACGGCTGACTCATTCCATATCCTGGAAGTTCTTAGTCATTGTTTCGTTACTCAATAGCCGTTTAATGAACATTTAAACAATTGAACGATCTTTTTGTTTTTTATTTTAGGATTTCACCTTATGCTCATGTTTTTATTGAATTGTCTCGAAAGTTTTTAAATTTCTAAATTGAAATTATACTATCGTGAAATGATTTTGAAATTTTCACAAAAATTGCTACGTCTCTGGATTATTTTTCGTAATGTTTTTTTTTTTTTTCACATTTACTTTTTCTCCACCGGAAATATATATTGAGATTGCTGATAAACATTGAAACTCACCTAGGAAAAATATGCTCTTTCCATCAGTGTGAATAACGTCGACGAGCTCGGCATCGGTCCAATCGAGACGCAAATGACTGGGCATTCCCTGAAAGTAGGGCTCCGCTGGATCAAGTCCTGTGATTCGTCCGATATTACCTTCCAATTTTTCACCGGCGTATCCAGCCGTATGTGCACCGAGGCTGTGACCGATTAGATGAACGTCTTTCATGTCCAGACCGTAATTTGTCTGCGAGAATTTTTTCAACATGAACTTGATTATCAATGATTAAAGAAAAAATGTATCTCGTCGTTTCAACCATTCAAAAGATAATTTTAGCTCGTTTTTTATCCGATTTTTCAAACGATATCGTTGGAAATAGTCCCGTGCACTTCAGTACCGGTTTTCAAGTGGAGTTTTGAATGAAGTTCGTAACTGATTTTAGTTATAAAACAGTTTGAAGTCGAGTAGACGCATTAATTATACGATGTTTTTGTTTTTTTTTTCTTTAGAAACGATTGAAAATGATTTTGAAATGAGCCTATACCTGTAGATGCTTAATCAAATGAGCGATCTCCAGACCGACCAATCTGGTATTGGCAGTAGCTTGGGTATAAAGTGGAAGACTTCCACCTGCCCAATCTACGATAATGACGTTGTAGTCTCCGTGCTTGAGCAACTCATTTCTCATTTCCTGTGTAACCGAATGGATAACACGTATTTTTGTTATTTTTTTTCTCATTGATTCGTTTTTCCAGCAACAAATTCAATTAACGCTTATCACGATCGTTCATGTAACGTACCTTTACCCAATTACTCAAGGGCGTATCGATGAATCCGTGAATGATGAATTTCGTTTGTCGCTTTGGATCGAAGTTGGAACGTTTGATGGATTTGTCCTTTGCTACTATGAGGATTTGACCCTGTGTATAAATTCAATAACAGTTTTTAATACGAACTAGTGACAAATAAATTAGCACACTCAGAAGGAAATGTTGTTGATCGAATTCTGAGGTAAAACAACACAATTTGTGACTGCTGAAACAAAAGATGTTGGTCGGACCAACAAAGCTCTGATACAGCTGAACGAATTCGGGTCGATGCAACAAAATATCATTGAAATAAATTCATTCTATCATTCATCCAAACGATTGACGTTTCATCAATTTGATTATTGAGATTTACACAAATATTTATTGAAGCAACTAAAAGTTTGCGTAAGTAAATGAATAAAAACGAAAAAGTTCGAACAGAATCATTTAGTTCGAGTGATTTGGTTGATTCGTCTATAAGAAATTTTCATGATTCAATTGAATAAACTGAATGTTTAGACATGGAACAAAAAAATGATTGGATCCACCAAGAATTCGTACGACTAAATGGATTTACATCAACGAACAAATTGTTTTTCTCAGTGCAGGTGCTTTTGAAAATTATTTTTAATTCTTCCCACGTAAATAACCGTATAATTAAAAAAAACAAATGAATACGTCAAACTTCCTGTATTTATGAAACACTGCATGAAATATTAATGGACGAGAGATAAGTGAAACAGAGGAAAAACTTGAGTTTAATGGTTATTCGTATTACGATGAAATTTACCATTGAGCACGAACAAAGCCGTGCAATTAACGCCTTTTCATTGTCGGACTAATTAAAAAACGCGAGAATGCAATCAATAATTCTGAAAATGTATTAAAAATATTATCGATCGATTGAAAAAATTTGCATAGTACTTCATCGCCTGCCCTGACAATTATACGAAGTAACGAAGCATAAAAATTTAACAGTTCAAACTTAAAAGTTATTGACACACGATTTCATTCAATTGAAAAAATGATTAGAAACTTATTTTATGTCGAATAAATTATCACTTTTCTGAATATTGTTCAGGACTTTTCTCACAGTTTTCTTCTTTTCTTTGAATTTATTCGTTTGACTTTTCTCAGGACCGAAATTCACAATGTTTTACGAACACAAACAAGCGAATCGTTGAAATTCAATGACCAAAAGTCATGAAATGAGTAAAGCATTCAGTTTTGTTTTTTCACTCAAGTAAGGGATCGTTATTGAACTGTTTTTTCAACTAGATTATGTCATTAGCTTACTTCTGTCGGATTTTCATTCGTGTACAAGATGAATCTGGTGTTGATGACTTCACGAGGTAATGGAAATACATTCAGAGGTCTGTGGATGAGGTGGTACCAACTTCTGGTGATGTTCAAGCAGCCCAACTCGTTGTAACAACGCGTCTCGTTTTCGACTGTGGAAAAAAATGCTATTAGCGAACAAATTTCCTTTTACATATTATCCTTTCAGGAAAGCTAATAATAATTTATTCTGAACTCATAAGTAGAAATGCAAAACTTGTTTTTTTGCTATTTAAAAAATTGAAATTACATGGCAATGAATTTAATATTTTAGATTCGATAAATTTTGATTCTGTTGGTTGGAGTTCAATTTGAAGTTTTGAATTTTAAACATTCAATTACAATTTAAATTCCAATGAGCGATGATAAATTTCGTAAATTAATATTATGTCAATAATTACATGGCAGCCAAGGGATGTTAACTTCGATCCGATCGCTTCGGGCCCATTGCCAAGGGTCCAGGATCCCTGCAGAGCAAATAACAGGAGCCAATGCAACGAGAAGCAAGATGAGAGCCGTTTCGCTCTCGGCTGCTCGCTCGTTTCTTAAACGGCTCCACCTCATCCTTTGAACACAAAATAGTCCATAAATTAGTCAATCTTTTCATCAATTGTATTGGCGTGCAAAAAACAACTACGTCATCGCTTGTTTTTTCCAGTTCTTTTTATGCGACTGTAAAAAAATTGACAATAAATCAGTCAAAGATTTTACACTACTTATCGCTCTCTAAAAATCGATAAAAACGATCATTTTTGTTTAAGAGTTTTTTGTCAATTAACACTCGCTTTTTACATTGTCATGAAACTCGTTGATTTTTCATTCCTACGAACATTTCACTACATCGAAAAAAAACTCCTGGATTTTTGGAATTAATATTCATCACGAAACTGAAACTGTAGCTAATTTGTTTAGAAATACTGTCGCAGTCACTTTTTGTTCGTAAACAAATACAACTTTTAGACTTGTCAAGCGATTTTTGAAATTCAATGAAAAACCAATTTGTTTTTGAGGGGATTTCGATCAAAAAAATTAAGTTTGTCTACTTTCGAAAAGCCAATGACACAAAAAATTAACAATGAATTACGAGCAAAACGAGAAAACATCGCAAAGATTTTGTTGTACGGAAGAATATTTTTTGGTTTCATCCAATAATAATGAACGTTCGAAATGTTGAGAAAATAATGATTCTGAAAGTATGCCAAAGAATTCACTGTTTCAATCACGAAAACATTTTTCAAGGCTCAGAGGTTCGCGCACAACTTTCTTGGGCCTGTGTTTTTTGTGTCGAAAAAACCACCACCATCACGGGACGACGTAAACCATTTGAAAATTTTTCATACCCAAAGAATTATCGTTCATAGCACTGTACACGATATTTCAAACGCACTTAGTATTTCGTATAAATATAATGAAATTGTTTATTTTTCTTCCGATTATCTGAAATCCGATGATGCTGAAGCGAGTTGAAAAAAAGCGCGGTTTTTACAGCTGATCGGGTAGTACCACGTGCTTTAGAGTGCGAGTGTCTGGCGTGGTCGTACGCGAGCGAACAACGATTCGTGACTAAATGCTCGAAAGCGAAAGACCGGTAAAGAATTTCGTGAGAGTCGAAACGTAGCGTGGTATGCTCGATGACCGAGTTGACGTACGAGATAAAGTTTGTGAAAAACGGCCGATCGATCTGCTCTAGGCAGATTATAGCGGAAGAGGGGATATGTTTTATAATCCTGACCTTCGATCTAAAGCTTGCCGTTGGTCAGTAGTTCCATCCACCATATAAAATATATTTAAAAGAAAGAGAGAGAGAGAGAGAAAGGGAATGATTAGCACTTTCGAAATTAAATCGAGTTTAGACAATGAATTCATGATTTTACAGAAAAGTTGAAAGCTGTCCGAGCAACTCGTTTTATGCATTTTCATTTTCCTTCCCATTGTGGTCAAATATTTATTGCTCTCTCTCTCTCTCTTTGAAGATACTTGCTAATGAAAGAAGCATGTTTTTCGGAGGGTTATTTTTTAATTTTTATACCCCCGGAGTCATCGAACCTGAGAAAACATTTGAGAAACAATTTTTGGGCAGCTGGTAGACAAGTTGTTTACGAATTTAATTTTCATTCAAACATTCTTTCCTGGCGTCAGTAATAAATTTTTTTCTTTTTATTAGTCTTCGATGTTAATTTTCGTTATGCAGATGCAACTTTATGGATGTGGCAAGAAGAGACGAATGACCGAGTAACGTGTATTTGGTTACAACGTCTTTTTGGTGCCAACGTTTTTTTCAGCGACCGTAATAATATCATCGCGCAAAACAATCGTACGCACGTGAGAAAACAAAAGGTGTAGTAGACTTCCTCAACGGGCAATTCAGACCACGAATATAATTTTCATAATAATTTACGATTAAAAGAAGAGGAACAAGAAGCACGTCCGCATTCCATAATCTGGTCACGCTTCTAAATAAACTGTTGCAAAATTCGAAATGGCACCATTCGTACGGTATCGAAAGAGAGCCTCGTTGTTGACATCGGTACTATACTTTTTCTGTGTTTTAACGGCTACGTTGGCTCCTTCTTTTTCATTGACTCGAATAACGGACCATATTAGATCCAACAGGCTTGAGAAACCGTTTATTCGAGTGTCGAAATCGTGTAACGAATTCAGTGTTGCAGATATATCGGTGTTGGTGATATCCAAGTGTTATTTTCGAATTTCTAACGATCCAGAAGTAATTGCATTTTAGGTCAAGGACGATATTCAACGATTGATGTTAGGCAATCGATATTTCTGTAACTCGGAAAAAAGAAAAATGGGTTTCAAATCAAAGATTCATCATTTGGTTGGAAATGTATAAAATGTAATAAATATTGACACGATTATGCTTTGAAACTCGATGCATGAAAATATAATCGAAAATTCGATATTTCATTTGATGAGGAAAACAGAAACAGATTCGTCATCGATATCGCGTTCAAGGGTAATAAAAAAATAGCTGCTCTAAAAAGAAAAGCATTGAAAAGAATTTCCGCTTCCGTTGTAACTTCCTCCTCGCCACGATTCATAATTTTTCTGTGAAAAAAGTTTTGATATATATAATGATGGAGGACTTTTTTGGTGGTCGAAATCGAAAGTCAATTTTATCGCTCCAAATATGCTTTCAATATGATCGAATAGCACGAGTGATAGAAGCTCAGGTATAGCTTATAATTACGCGATCGACAAACTTGCTCGGTGGTCGAATTTATTAATTAACAATGTACAGTATCTTTATAACGTTCGAAGCTGTGCATTAAATGGAGTTTACAGCTTATGTATATAATTATCTCGTAGAAATTTCACTCGGCATGCTCGATAATGACAGGTTTCTACTGATCTATGAAGTAGCGATATTATTTATGTTCTTTTGGATCAGTGTGTTTCTCGTGTGAGCTCGTAGGAGGAAAGTTTTAATTGGCAGTAATGGCACGGTGTACGGAACAAATACTCGTGTGTTAGTCTGCTCCTTCCATTCGCGAATAGCTCGAAATCGTGTCATCGGGATTCGTTGTATTTTTAACACGCTCTATTGGTCAATAAACTCGAATAAAACTATAAAAGAGACACTTCGAGGCATTAACGAAAGAATTTGAATGATTTAGAACCCGGTGATAGATTTGCTTGCTTCAATAAAAGATTTGACGTTTGTGATTTTGCCGAAGAAAATCCATGGTGATCCAAATAGCAAATTTTCGGATCAATCAAAATTCAGTAGCAGATTGAAAACGATATTTCTCGTCATTATTATCGTATCGTTCGAGGCTTATTTTTGTCTATACAATAATAGTTGCACTTTGTAACATTTATCGTTTGTGCTGTAATTAAATGTTCATTGAACAACTACGAACATGGATTATTCTCTTGGATAATATTAATTTGATAGAAAATATTATTCATACTTTAATAAATTTGAGGCAGTAGCCTCTCGTCACAGCCACGTTCGGACGTCGAGTGTACGCGGTATAAGTTTGAAAACTTTCATATAACTTGTGAAATAATGCAATAATATTTAGTTTTTATCCGAATGTGAGAACACATGTAACCTTTCGGGTAAAATGGTCAACAAATGTTTATATCACTGTGTTTCTGGAATCGTTTATGGTCAAAATTCTTGTATTTTTTTTCTTTTTTTTTTTTTTTTTAATTCCAGCTTATACTCTTCTGCGGATGGAAATGGGAGAAAAATTGTAGAAAGGTTTTGAAGTTATTGCGTGAGATGTCAAATTTTCACACATGCAAATGCAATCGCATGTAAAACGGAGTGCAATATTTGATTTCTAATAACTCGAGAATCGCTTGTTTTTTATTTTTTTATTTTACAGCGAATTGTTACGTAATTGTATTTTGAATGTGTCTCAAAAATGAAAAAAAAAAAAAATTATATTAAAAAACGTTTTAGCGTGACTGCAATCGTTATACAATTTCAGATTTCTTCGACTATTAAATTTCATTTGAATTCCAATAAGATTTTGTAAACGTTTTTTTTCTCGGGGTTTCTTCATAGAAAATGGTGAAGTGTGTTAATCGTCAAAACAAATAATTTTTCCTTCATGAATTCGCAACGCTTTTTTTTTTTTGTTTTAACACTGAATTGTAAAATATCACAAGCTCGTTCGTGAGTGAGCGTAAAAGAGACGCTCGCAAATTTCCCAAGTGGAAGAATTTATGTCACGCGACATGAGAGCGAGGACCAAAATTGTCAGATCGACGTAACAAACGAGATTGTCAACTAACCAGGAAACTGAACAAGATCAGGTACGTTGTATCACGACGATCTTGCGCGCGATGATGCAATCGTACGTGTCGGATTTTTTATTGCATAGACAACGCGCTCTGCATCGACATATGAAAAACATAAAACGTAGCCTGCTCATGTGTTCAACAAGATGAACAAATACGTGAGAAAAAAAAATGTTTAGTTTTTGTAACTCTGACGAAGAAAATCCAAAGCTACGGCGAGAGTTTGCTCTTGAATTATTTTCTTCTCCTCCGTTCTGGTAACCGACACCGTTTAATGAGCATGTGCAAAAATATGACAATTGAGAGAAATCGTCGATTATGATTTCACTCGTTAAACATTTTTCTTCGTTTTGAGCTTTTGAGCCAATCTGATACGAGTATATTTCGAAAAAAGGAATCTACCTCGACGAATTATTGAACTGAAATGTGAGAAAAAAAAATGGAATCATGAATAATCGTGAATATATTACGTGTTTTTATCGATTGTTTTGAGCCATAAATCATGACGTTTTCACCAGCGGGTTACATAAAATAAAATACATGATCGGCCTGTCATGTTTTTTTTTTTTTTTACGATTTCCTTGTTTTTCGTTTCCGTTGAATCGCATTATTTAATCACAACTTGGACGGACTTTACTGAAAATTTACTGTTTTCACATCAGTTTAATTGACAATGAGAATAAAGATCGCTCTGAAATTGGTGTCCGGTGAAATACTCATTCGAGTTTTCATTTTTCTCTTTATTTTTTCCAACGCGGAATCGAAATTTTCATCGTTATGGATACCAGCATTGGGGGGTAATTACGAAAAAAAAAGAGTAACGATCCGATATTCCTAAGGTTACTCGGAATTCTGTGCAAATATTTAGTGTGGCGCAACTTTTCGAATATTCTAGCTCCTGTGTAAATATGTACGGAGGTTCGTGAGCACGTTCACGTATGAGCATATATGACCGTATACGTTATGCAAGAACTCGGTGGTTTATGGTACTTTCAGTTGTGTCACCTATCGCCCGTATACGTCTCGGGACGAGGTGTCACTTGGTGCCGGAGGCAAGAGCATATAACCGTGCATCTTATCGGAATTTTTGCATATTTTTCTATCAATCGAAATTTTAAAAATTTTTTACAAACGTGCCAATGGGTAACGGATCTGCCACAATTCGCTATTTAAAAAAATGACTCCTGTAACGTTGAAACGCGATTATCGAGACCGGTAACCTTTCCTATCGAGATATAAAACGAATTCTTCGTTTATTAATTGCACGCAACGATAATTGAAGTTTATCGCACAACGCCCATTTATTTGAAAGTAATTTTCTTTACTATACTGGAAAAGAGAAAATACTTTCAGCGATGACGATTATAAAACGTATAATTATTAATTATTAATCATTCATCACATGCCGCGTGTCCGTTAATTATATTCGTTAACAGAGTTGATTGATATGATTCACTGTATTTGCAATCATTATAAAAAAGTCTCTAGACACGTCGATGAATCTGTAAAGGATAAAATTTGTCACAATTCATAAATGACAACGTTCTCGTTATATTTTCGAGGCAATTTCGCTCCTCGATGCAGCTTGTCACGGTTACCGATCCATTAAGATCCGTTGGCCAATGTGATTCTACGCTCGATTGCAAACGGACCCGGTGCAAAGTTTTCTTTGTGCGAGCCCACACATCAGAGTTGAGGCAGGCACCACACGCGATGTCGTACCCGGAGGCTTCGAATTCGTATTCGGCCCAGGTTCGTACCGTCGGTCGTCGAAGGTCGGATCGCGACTACGGATTACCGTACCAGCGCATACGTTTTTACTAACTCGCGAAACAAAACGCATGTTCTCAGAGTTGATTTTTGTCAACGTGATACATGGACTTGGGCCCCAAAAACATCGAGCTTAAAACATATTTGGAATTCACGATTCTTCATAAAAATCTTGGATCGAATGAAAAGAGAGATTTCTATGAAATCAGCACGAGAATCGTCGTGTAAAATAAAGTTGAACGATGAAGAAAAAAGCCGACGAAATCGAGTCGATTCTTAGTTCAAACGATTCTAATATTCGATTTCTACTTCTTAAGAACTCATATCGAACGAGATCCATTGCCAGGGACGAATGGATCTCAAAAAAAAAAAAATACTGAATTTTGGTTGAACAATCTGATCTATGCTTTGCTCCGATCTTCCATTGTGTTGAGATTGCCAGGGGCCAATGGATCTCAACACAATGGAAGATCGATCAGATTATTCAACCAAAATTCAGCATTTTTTTTTTTCTCAATAATCCAACGAGTTCGATCCCTTCAGCATAATGAGAGGAGATTGCACGCGAAGAAAAAATAATAATCTCTCCAAAAATGTTAATATGCAAATGCCCCAGGGCTTTTGATGTAGGGTGGCGCCAACGAGTCCGAGACGAAAGTGTGTTATGCCAGAAGAGATCTCTGGTTTGGTATGTAAGTTTTGCCATGCTGCTCGGGCGCGTTCTCGAAATCCTATCTCGTTCTGGTATCATCGTTAAAAATCGAAAGGAAGCTGCAGAAACGTGTGTTGCCAGCTCGCAATAACATATAATGTAAAAGTATATGTTGTGACGTTGCTGACGTCTGAGCAGGAGGAAAGCATTTCTTCTTATACAGAGAGAGGTGTGTATACATCTCGTAGCTACCGTCCGAGTTCTCTCGGACTCGTTCCCTTCCCTCCTCCCCCCATCCCTCTCTCTTCCTCTTATTCTCTCTTCTTTCGTGTCTTTCGTATTAAATAATTACCATTTCGAAAGTGAGAGCGTTTTCGGGCGGTGCCGCCATTGCGGTGACGATTTTTTACTGACGCGTTTGCATGCCACGCGGTGGTAACCCTTGCGATCATGACGTTTCACTGTGTTTGCGTTTTGATACGGAGGGAAAAAGCTTCTGATCAATCACACATATCATTGTGGGGTGCCAATTATGTAAGATAATCATCATAATTTCATGAAATATTAAGCCAGTGCGTTAGATTTTGATCCAACAACACGTTTACTCTGACCAAGAACACTGCGACTGAATCGATGAAATTCTCCAACAGCATCAAATGCTGCTGAATCAACGTGTTTTTTTTTCTCAGTGTAAAAAAAAAACGAGGATTTTCACGACAGAAAATTCGTCGCGATTTTCGAATGATTTGCATATGGAAATCATTTTTCTGAAATGGGAAAAACTGATTTGCATAGAAATTATATTTTGAAAACTATTCGGCTGAGCAATAACACTGATATTTGATCAATAACGGATTTGATACAAATAATCTCTGTATAAATAAAAATGAAAGGAATTGAAATTCCAGTTCATGCGAGCTATCGATTTTTTTTTCAGGGACTTAATTTGTGCTCTTAATTCAGCCGTGTGTTTCATATCGGGGTCATTGTTTGTTGGCCAGTAATGGTGGTCCATACTCGGCGTCCTTCCCTCCGGCAATGCTACATCACTTTCAATGTGAAATTCCGTTTTATTTTTCTTGCATATTATAATATGTGATTTAGTGTGTATTTACTATGGATGAATTTTTTTTTTTTTTTACATACTCCATTATGCTGCTTCAATTATCCGCGTGCCGTGGTGTGTATAATGCCAGAGCAGCGAAAGATTGGGACAGATGAACACACACACACACACGCACCTGCGGACTAAGAAGCACGAACACACTCGTCACTTTCCCTTTCCTCTGCGGGCGCGCGTGCGCGATTTTTTGAATCATCTCACACACGCTCTTCGATTGCTCGAGGGCTCGCGATCATTTCCCGCTCTAACGGGATATATACGCTGCGCGAATGCGCGAGATCGAAGAAAGTCGTCGCTGCAGAACTAACGGAGGGGAAAGTGAGTTTGAGACGGTGTAACAGCAGATATGTTTATCGTACTCGTTGAAGATCCCTGCTCTTATGTTTCGAGAGCCAGAGGAGGTCTGTGAACACCGAATTAACGGAATTAACGTTTCTCCAAACGTCGTCCCATTTGTGTTGAACTTCAAAGATATATCTTGATGGATTTTTTGTCACTCGGTTCATTAATGTTGTTAATATTCATAATTGGTAGCTCAACGATTCACTGGTTCAACCGATTTGCTGTATTGGATCAGTGTATCGTTGAGACGTATATCGACGCTGCCTTTTTCCGAAACACAATTTTTATCCTTAATTCGATGGTAATTTTTTTGGGTAATTGAAAAAAGTCAGGGAAATTGTTTTGGATAAAAATGGCCACAGTAGCCAGTCGATATTTAAAAATAAACTGAGGCAAGAATTTCACTGATTCAACAACATTTTTGTCAGATTAATCAATCTTGGCGAACAAAATGAAATTGGTTAGATCAACCAAGGATTTGGTTGATTCAAACACTTCATTTGTTGGCTCCAATGAATATTACTCACCACGACAAATTCGTTATTGAATAAGCAAAAGTTTTGTTGAACCAACGAATTTCATTTGATCGCCACGATTTGTTGATCCAACAAACAATTTTGTTGAATCAGAAAATTTCTTTTATCGGTGCAAAAATATTCACGCCGGGAATTCGAAGAGAAAAATACAAAAGTCAAAGTTCCCTCTGCGTGCACAAGCCATCCGGATAGAAACCATTGTATTCCCTCAAATCGCGTTCTCGTCATTTCTCGTAACGTCATTTTTCTCTGCTCATACCAATTTATTTGGACAAAGTTTTACAACATTTTTGTTGCTACAGGTGCAACGTTTGGAATATGCAAGCAAACAAGGAATTTCTTCATTCTATGCGCACGGTTGGCTCGCGTTCGCGGTCTACTAGCTTCTTTCCTATGTTTAGACAAAGTACGTACATAGTTTGGACATGTATTAGTTATGTATTCTATGTATTTATACATCCTTTTATACCGCCTTTGATAACGCGGCTTTATAAGAACGATGTCTATTATATATAGCTACATTATGGTATTATATGTATATTTATTCATGCCGCTAGCGTGACGTTACATTGCCGTGACTAATTGTACAGGAAGTAAGATGCACTATTGGGGCTACCGTGAATGCTCACTCACCCGATATACGCTTGCACTTTTGCTCATGTATTCCTTCATTTTACACCTTCTCCTGTGAACTAACACTTTTCTAAACGTTCTTAGATTACGCTCGTTCTTACAGATAGCGCTCTCACTTGTTCGATTTCCAAATACTGACGCGGAATCTTTATTTTCGAGACCCGAAAACTCTTCGCGCCTGTCACTTGGTTGATTCAAACACTTAATTCGTTGGCTCAAATAAATATTTTTCACTAGGACAAAAACATCGTTGAATCAACAAAAGTTTTGTTGAATTAAGAAATTCGATTTGTTCCCTACGATTCGTTGATCCAATAAAATTTTTTTGTTGAATCTAAAAATTTCTATTCTCAGTGATAGTACCGTGAAGATTGTTCCAATGACGTCGATTTCTAAAATTGGGCAGGTAGATTAGAAAACTAAAAATGCCTGCTCGTCTCGTGAATTTCATCATCGCAATATTTTGGTCTTCGAAAATCCAGACAATTCTTCGTGACCCAATTTCTTATTGTCACGATATGGAAACGGGTTTGCAAAGTTGTTGAGATGACGAGTTTGAAGGATATTTGCATAACGTGCAATCGTTATAACGAAGTTGATAATAATTTTCAAAATTTTTTCGGAGTAAGCACGATTATTTGATTTCTCCAATCGTTGGTAAGTGCGTTATGAGATGATTTTAAAAACGTTCTTGAATTTTTGGACGTATCTTCGAATGCATTTGGCCTGGAGAATTATAGCAACGTACGTCCTCGAGCGTCCTTGCGACGCAAGAGGTTGAGGTACTATGCGTGGTACAGAAATCGAAGAAGAAGAAAAAAAAAGCAGCACACCGATGACTCATCGTCTCGTACACATTCGATGACGAGGATGGTGAGACCGTAGGAACAAACTTGTTCGCGGTATATGCTCCTTCACTTTCTTGCCATGTCAAGAATTCTTCGTCTTGTCGACGATGGAAAGAAAAAAGAAATGAAAAGTTCATGAAAGGAGCTCCGTGAGGTAAAACAAGACGGAGAAAAGAGAAAGAATTGCGAGTGACCGAGATGCGGCGAACGAGGCATCTTTATTTACGATGACGCAACACACACAAACCTTTCTCTCGTGGTTTTATGCCGCGAGACCCAGAACCACTAGCCGATTGCACAATTTTACCACTCTGTCGTTTACGCTCACCTACAAGAATTCGACCGCGCGGCTCTGCTCACAACGACGTCGGATAAATTTCACTCAAAATATCATTTTATACTGTGAGAATAACGCTCCGGTTTTGCACTCTCGTCGCTCCTTTCGTTCGCACCTTCATTTATCACTTACGTATGCATCATATTCAATGCTGATTCGAAATTTATAGCACTTAAAAAAAGAACGCTGCCAATAGCGAATAATCGAAATAATTCGATGAATTATAGAATGAGATTACGATTATGATTACATTACGATGATGACGTTTACGGAAACGGAAGAACGCGAATAATGCTTTTACAAGATTAAGATTCAGATTCAAAAGATTTGGAGGAACTAGTGAGAGTAGCATTGAATCTCCAGTTCCCCTTTTGATTTAGGCAGATCTCTCCAGTTCTTGGGAGCGTTTTTTGCACTTTCCGAAACTATGAATGTTTCGATTTTTATGGAATATCAAATGCAAGGATCGATATACTGGGTTTTCAAGCAGTTTGTAAAACTTCGATTGATTGAAATTGAAAAATAGCTGCTCGCACCGTTTCGTTTACCGGGCAGGCACTGTTTAGATTCATTCTGCACTTATTCACCGCGAGTTTCGATCGCTTCTGTAGATTTCGTGCCAATAACTCTCTAAAAAAGGAATGAGGAAATATGAGAGAAGCGGAGAATTTTCTCAGTCGACTTGTAAATGATGCGAGAAAAGTTGTTGGAGCGTTTTTTTTTTTTCATAAACGTTTAATATTAGGCTAAAAAAAATATTGGTGATTCTGGAATCGGAGAGGAAGTGATTCGCAGTTTTGTATTACACAACAAATATCCGTTGCGTATTTAACAACCGTAGAAGTCCATTTTTAAATAAAAAAAAAAAAGCAACGGTAAATTCGAACCAATCATTTGTTATTTTGTTTCCATCATTTATTCGTCATAAATTATGTAAACCAAGCATGCATAAAAATCGCATCAGGAAGTTTTTAACACGAATAAAGCGTCGGAAAATATTGTTGAGAGAGTCAGAGTACTTGGAGAGTCAGAAAAAAATGCAGGAACTTAATTTTTCCGGTGGCTTCCTTCCATTTTTCTGTAACAAGACGATTTTTGAGAAAATTCTCTTTATCGAACTTCTGGATAATGATTATTCGTGTACGAAACACTATATTTTTTTTCAAACGAAGTTTGACTTCTGTCTTAATATACTGAATTCTTTAAAACTAGATGAAATAATGAATTCGTATTAATTGTATGAAATTATCGAATACATTCTCAACACGCGACGATAATTAATGCAATTATCTTCACTATACTTGCGCTGTGTTAAGCGAGTCGAATGTACAAATGTTTGCAAAATGTATTTACCAGACAAACACGAACAAAGATCTACGCACGGATATAAAGAGTATATTTACGAGCGGTACATGTGGAAACGATAACTCCAAACTGTACTACTACGAGACCGAGAAAGATACGCGAGACGAAAAAAGTTGTTGACAGCTTTCCAAAGTGCGGTGCTGGCCTTTACACTGACCGACATACTTTAAATAACGATGCGAACACGCCGGACCCGGCTAATGTGATGGAACCCTTTGATATTATGAGCAGAAATTCCAATTATCTAAATAGTTATTTTACGATGAAACTATTAAATTTGAATTCATCAAAAAAATCGAGGAGAAAAATGTTCTGCGAAATAATTCCAAATGACTGATTCTCTCATCCTCTCACTCCCTCTCTCTACATTATTAAAGCCGCATCGTCATCTAATTTTTTATTTTCCCAGATGACTTTTAGATTGACGTATTTTTGTACGCGTTATTTCTGAGAAAAACGTTCGTATTTGCTGAAAAAAATTGCAAAGCACTTCGAAGAGGTTTTTTTTTTACAAAAAATCGCTTTTGACGTTAGTGACCTCGATATTTCGATAACCCGGCTGATCTGAAACTTGACAAACATTTTCAGTAAACTGTTTTTCAGCAGTTGGTATACCAGAATTGTGTCGTCATTACTTTTACTTGTTTTTTTATTTTTTTTTTAAATCTAAGATCAGTATAGAAGGAGACAAAAATATAGAAAAAAGACATAATCGAAGTTCGTCATGTCGTGATTTTATTTTAAAAAAAACGTGTTTTCTGTCTGGTTATGATAGAATTGCTCACAACACTTTATACACGAAGCTCGAATTTCGAGTGACCTGAATTGCGAATGTGTCGCCGGAAATCTGTGAAATCGAATCAAAACGTTTGCGTAACATTTTTTTTCAGACTGTTTCCTTTTATAATCCGTCAAAACTGACGACATTTCGGAACGTTGTTTGCACTTCTGCTCAGCAAACAATTTTTTAAGCTGTTTACTCGCGCGGATAATTGTACGTTTATTTTGTTTACTTTGGGGTCCGCGAATTCTACTGGTTGGTCAGCTATATTATTTGATATTTAAAGAATCGCAATGAAAAAAAAAAAAAATCGATAATGTTATTGACATAAAAAAAATCTTACTGTTCAAATCAGACGTGCATTTCCCCATTTCTTCTAAATCTCATTTCCTGGGAAGTATGTAATCGGAGTTCCTCAAAAAAAAAAAATAAGCAGTGAATACTAATAGCTCGGGCGCATTAACGGTAAGAAAGTTCTTGTAAGACGACGTATCGTCGAAGAGAACACGTCGACGAGTATTTTGATATATTCAGTCAGCCGAAAGCTTGTTTTACGTAATGAAACAAATCTGTGCTATTAAGAAGAAATCATTAATTGCACTTTCGATGTCTGGACACGGGTATGGTACGACTTTGTGATTATTAGTGATGATTCATCCGTTGAGAGATGAGATTATAATAGGGAAGTATGTTCATTTACTTTCTTTCCAGATCAATCAACGTGGCTGTATAACACTACGATAAAAAAAAAAAAAAAAAAAAAAAAAAAATTCAACTTAAATAATGAACGAAGACTGAAAACGAAATTTATCGAAACGTTAAAATACTTCGTTCAATGCATTCAAAGATATTTCGTCCACGAGAAAAAAAAATCTTGAATACGAGCAACAAAATATTTGTGTATGCAAATAAAAAATTTCGTTGCGAATTGAACGAGCGAACAAAAAATTAAGTGCAGTGAAAGCATTTATATCAAAGAACAATCAATTAAAATCTCCAACTCGAACGTTCGCGTGAAAAAAATACTGTGACGAAATTTCTCAAGAGTTATGACTTGAATGAATCAAATGAGCGGAAGACGGAGTGTATAATTAGACGTGTCCTGCCAGGAATAATTGATAATTACTTTGTTCCGTGACGTCAAAAAAAAAAAAAAATTAAAAAATAAATAAACAAAAAACGTAGTTATTTGTAACATATGAATATCGTTGCTGGGAGTGTTATAACTGGTCCAAAATGCCACTAAACCCTCCACTACAAATCGTGCGCCTCGTTTACCATTTAACTACATGCTATATTTTATAACTCGAATGCGCGGTGGATTAGCCGTGTGAAACGCCGCAGAATACCGGACGCGGAAGTGCAAGCCGCGAGTGCGCGCTCGGATCCGACAAATCGCGGCGAAAAACGCGGCGACTCTCGCGGACCTGCCTGACGTAGCTGCACGAAAGATCGTGCATATGGCATCGTGTCGACATCGATAAATGCATCCTAAGTTTCGTTGCAAATGCAGAGTGCATCACGAAAGCTATACCTCGCGATGATCACGTATAAGCAGCCTCCATTCCCGATGCATTTCCGATGCAATTTCCTTCATTATATATCTTCCTCTGCTCTCACGCGTGATTTACACAAACTTTTTTTTTTTTGTTCGTCATCTCAGCAATTTTGCACTTGATCATCGAGACAATCATCTTGCTGATTGCGTATTAAATACGAATGAAAAATGAAAACGAAGTTTCCGACGTTTTTACAACGCTGTGATTGTGAATAATCATACGTGTGTCAAGAAACCTCGTGAAATCTCCACTTCTTCGGAGTGATGAACAGTTTTTTTTTTTTTTTTTCTTCAGTATTTTCATTTCCTGGTATAGAACGAGTATTTTCCTCTCTTTTTGTTTTCGATTTCAATCGAATCTATGAATAATAAGTGATCATCGAACTTCAGGCGAAATTCGCAGCGGAGAATAATGCTTTTGGATGCGAAGTTTTGATGCCGCAGAATGCCAATTACTCAAATTGCATTTACTAGTGCCTGGGCGTACATATTGTTTCGAGGAAATTAATTCGAATGATTTGAAATTGAACCACTCGGGAGAGAGGCCAATTTGATTTATATAAATGAAAAAAAAAAAAAAAAAAAAAAATAGTTCATACGCATCTGCTATGGTTGCAAAATTCATCTACATAGGATATAGCGTGCGATTAGCCGCGCCGATCTTTTTAGACCCGAGGCAACGTTCTAGTCGTGTGGAGAAAGCGCGCATTCGCCTTCTCAAAGTTTTTGCTCTCTCTCTCTCTCTCTCTTTCTCTACTTTTTCTCACTCACCTCCTTGCTGACCCTCACTTTACAATCCCTCCTGTCTAAGTGGTAATATAGGTATATATGGGGGCCTCGTACATTTGCGATGAGTATTACTCGTGTGTGCGAGTGTATAACTAAGGAATTTCTACGTCCTCTCTTAACTGCCAGTACGTGTGCACTTGGTAGACGGAAAGACCGGCCCAGGGGGCTCGAACAAGAGAGTTCTCTTCCATGGGGCTTCCGAGTCATCAGGAAAGACTGGCTCGAAAGTCTTTTTTTTCATGGCTCGGAATCTTTTCAAAATCTTTTAACCAGAAGAAAAGGCATCGAGAATTGGAGAGTCAACAAAACTCGTCTCATGAAAAGCACATTTTATATTCGTTCAAATATAATTTATTCGTCGTAATAGTTCACAATTATGCAAAATACCATAATAACAAACTGTTTTCTTTTATAGCAATCGTCTGTGATTATTAACAGTCCATCAATATCGATAGTTATAATTGAAACTTGACGGTCTATAAAAATAGAAAAAAAAATGGTTTCAACGCTTATGCTAAACTATTTTTTGAAACCAGAAATAGCTTACAAAAATAAAACTTTTTTTTTGCTTATTTAGAGAAGACATTAATCTCTTTCGTCTGTGATTAATCGATCGAGAAATACAAAGAGAGAATGTCGTTTAAAATATTCGTTGTACACTGAGAAAATAATTTAATTGATTCAACAAAATCTTTTGTTGCATCAACAAATCGTGGTGAACAAAGTGAAATTTATTGATTCAACGAAACTTGTGTTGATTCAACGATATTTTCATCGCAGTGAGAAATATTTATTTGAGCCAGAGAACCATTGAGCATTCGAATCAACTAAAATTTTGTTGATTCAACAAATTTCTTTTCTCAACTCAGTAGAAAGCCTCAAAAATTATGTTGACAAAAAGAAAAGATTGACACTCTTGCTTATAGAGACCGTTAAAAGTTTTATCCCGACATAGTCTTCTTCTTTTCATTCGCCGTTTCGTTCTTTTTATCGATAATTAATTTTCCGACCAGAATTAAATGTCTGCACTATATAAATGAAATTTGATTAATGATATGTAAAAGCGACATATCGAAACGTGAATGGTCAGTCAAGCGATCTTTCGCAGTGAATTAACTTTTTGCATCGAAGTGTGCGTGTGTGTGTGTGTGTTCATACGTGTGTTGGATGAAAGATTACGATGGCTAAGATGACGTCTCTTAATAGATGATTTATGGGCAACCGTTTGGCTACGGAATCGAGTCTTTAAATGCATTATTGTTTTATTCTACGCGCAGTCTAATACGAGACACGATGACATTGATATAATAATCTTCTCGAAAAATATCTCTTATGAAAATTAGAAATTTGCTACATTTCAAGCTGCTACGAAAAAATCAACGTTTCAGCATCATTATAAACACGTTAAATTTTACGAATAAAAATTCGTGATTATGAAGGAAAATCCTAGAAAAAAATAACGTTGAGAGTAAAAGAGATAAAAAAATGTCAGAAAAGAAACGAGTGAACTTACTTTTCTTCAAGGTGACTCTTTCATGTCAGAGCCGCTGCCACATGTTTCTCTTTCGCTTTCATCGATTCGCCATGTCACGTGTTATTTCTGCTTTCGTTATATGTGCAGGTATCAAAGACACTTGATCGTAAATTATAATAGGCACAGTGGTATAGCAGCACTGGTGAGGTCTTCTAAGAAATTCATTCACAGTAGTTGTGTATATTTTATTTTTTTATTATTACTTTATAAGGTCCATTCGACATATAATTATAAGATCAATCCATAGAACTTATTGGATTTTTTTTTTGTTTTTTTTTTTTTTTTATTCGAAAGAATTTAGAGCGAAGCACGCACTGATTGAGACCGTTTAAATGAATGGTGATGCATCCTGAGTAAAAAGTAGAAACGAGGAAAGCTTCGGACTGTTTCACAGTTACAGATTTTCGTTACAAGGCTTGTGGCGTTCGAGTCGAGAGTTGTATTTCGCTTGATGTCTCTTCAAAGGCCTAGTTCTCTCGTCGTGTGAAAGTAACGCGGCAGGTAACGGTTTTGTCTGTATACTAGACAGTGTTATATATCGATATATACCTTCATATTTATATATACATATATAAATCTTTCTGTGTATTTGTAAACATCTATAAATATATGTATATAAATATATAAATTTCGAATTATGTATATACATATATCTATATGCACGCGTAACAAATATATACTAAACTCGTTAGATATTTTATGATACGACGATACCGGGAGCAACTGTTTTGAGATCCGCGGTGCAGGAACGCCGGTGCCTGACTGAGGGAGTGCACGGGCAATTCGCTTGCTCTGTATTTACCCGCTGCTGTGCGTTAGCCGGTGAATTGCGTTTGATGCCTTACCATACACGTTTACGGTCCCAGCTGTGCCCACGCCTTAGTCCACATTTTATTGATCAAATAATAATAACTATAGGAAAGCAAAAGTCGTAGTTTTGATGAAACATTATAAATCTGCTCGTGTAATGAGATTTCAAATTTTTTCCTCGAGTATTATGTGCATGCTTTCGTGCGTCTGTGAATCTTCGTTTTAAGAACTTTTGCGTACTTGTGACTCTTGTACTGTTTGCTCACCGGCGACCAATCTGTTTACGTTGAATTTTTGTTAATAATTAACAAGAAAGAGCACGAATAAGTTTGATGGAACTTCAGGGATATTACAGCACGACTACGCACTGATATTTAGTTGAGCGAATAGTGATGAAAAAGTTAATTTGAGCGATTTGATAATATTCATTAATATGGATCTCGACATTCTATCGAAAATGAGATCGATCTATGTATGAAAAAGTTGTTTTATGCTTTTATTATCAGGACCGTTATTACTGGATGTCTAACGACTACGAATTGGAATGTGGAATCGATGTGTGTTAAGTGAAGAGAAGTAAAAAAAAATGTTGGACTTCGAGCGTTGATCGATGTTGTTGGGATCGTTTGGAAAATGCCTCTCGAGCACGTTTTTACCTTTGATATTCTAAAAAAATAGTAAATATTTTTATTTCTCCCTTGTTTACAATATATTTTAACCAGATAATTTGCATTGTTTTCGATTTAACGGTTTCCTTGGTCGCTAAGATCCATCCATTTGAGCAAGAATTGATTTTACTTCGTATGGACAACATTCGTATCGACGTGTTGACAGTTGTCCGTGGTCAATGTTCTTGGCTCATTTGCAATCAGAGCCCTCGTTTCATCAGTGCAAACGGTTATTCTGAAAAAAAGTTAATAAGTCACAGTAGAGGTCATTGAATTCTGTAGGTACCTTTTGAATTGGTATACTTCTGTTCCTTTTGAAACTTGAGAGAATATTTAAAGGCGTGAGAAATCACAGTTCAAGCACAGACATCCAATTCGGTATTTAATTTGGGTTTAGTACCGTGTTTTAAGTCGTGGTTAGGGTGAAAAAAAAATTTTTTCATCGAAAGAAATCTCGTTTCTCTCAACCAAAATATTCAGTTCGATGGGAGCAAAAAAATAAAGACAAAATCATTGTTAAATACCGGAATAAGTCGTTGGTTCAACCAACAAGGCTTTGGTGCAGCTAAACGAATTCATGTTGAATTAATGTCATTTGAACAAATATTTCACGAATTTAGTTGATCAATTTATAAGAAATTTTCATGATTTGGTTTAGAAAACTAAATCATTTGTCATTCAATAAAAAAATCGTTCGATCTTAACAAATTTTTGGCAAACAAAGTGGATTCGGTTTCAATAAACGAATATTTTTTTCTCAGTGTAATCATACGGATAATAAATTTTCTTTTGATTTATAGACTCAAACGGTCATGACGATTTCGCTATCTGAAAAGCAATGTTGAAAGTATTGAGAGTGATATAATTGCATGGGATTGAAAAAAATCTAAAAAGTCCGTCTTTCGAAGTTGTCATTTGAATCAGATGTATGCTTGGCATGGAAAAACAATTGAATTTTCAGTTTTACTATTATGAGACTTTATTTACTATTATAATAAAACTCACCCGTGCCCAGATTCAAGGCTATCGATAGTCAATGAGTCGATGTACGTTCTTGGTGTATGAAGCAATCTCCACGTTAAAGGATTGAAAACCGAAGTCTGATATTCCCACGTGATTTCTACCGCTTCAGGGATTCCCACGACTTCTCCGGGCAATACAAAAGTATGAGTAGTGCCAGGCTCATAATATTCCGAATTTGCGCTTAACGGCATTCTTTCGGTTGTTTTACCATTTTTTCCAACAACCCGAATCACAAACATTCCAACTTCACCACCGTGGACAACACTCTCATCGGTTTTCGAAATGTTTATCTTTACTCGATAATGGCCCTCTATAATATTGTGAATCGAAAATACAATGAATAATAATCGTCAGAGGAAATGATGATCGTTAGTTGATCATTTTGATTTTGGGATTTAAAACTAAAGCGAGAATAAATATATTTGTATCAGATAAAAAAATTCTTCGATTATTGTTTGAAATGTTTCGTGATAAATTTCTTGCAGAATGAAACCAAGAAAATAAAGCTCTTTTTACGTTCAAATATATTTTATTATCTTTTTTCTCTATATAAATCTGTTCACTGAAACATCTTGGCTGCTTTTCAATCATAAGCTACTTTAAGAAAAGAAAAACTATATTACCGTACTACTAAAAAAAAAAAAAAAAAGTTCAAAAATTAAAAATTTTTTTTTTTTAGTGTTTTGTTGACAGAAAAACTGGAAAATTATAATTATCGTGAAAATAGATTTTTCTTTTGAACTCACTGCAAAAAGGTTTTTCCGATGCAGTAAGCAGGTAGACCGATGCATGATAATTTCCAGGCTGAGCATCAAATCCGAATCTGGGACAATACTGATTGAGGCAGTCGAAGCAATCACCCGCGAGAAACCGTGTCCAGGACGAGCATGGTACAGCGAGAAAAGGACACACCGTGTTTATACTTTCGATGAAGTAATCGTAACTCCGGATGTGATTGCAGCCAAGGAATCTTTTGATTCCTGTTGACTCCAAAAAATTGTGGAAAATTTAATATTTTTACATTTAAAAAAATTCCAACGATCCAATATTTATCAATAATTTCATCTACCAATAATGCCGGATCAATTATAATAAACTGTCGATAAAAAAACTTTCAAACGATTGAACTAATTAAAAAAATCTCAAGTAGCGATTATTTAAACTATCAAAGCAATGTCAAAATATCTGTAACATTTGTTAGTGAATTACAAATGGCAAATGTTAGGTAAAGCAAATCAGAAAGACGAATAATTACCTCGAAAGAAACTGCCGCGTTCCAGAGTTATCGAGTTCAAGACACCGTGATTACAACCGGGTTGATTACGACCGCCATTAGGATAAAAATCAATATGCCCGACAGGTTGACTGATACCCAAACCACCGCTTATGAAAGGACTCGAATCTGTGTGAATTGCAGTCACAAATTCCGCGTCTGTAGGATCGAGTCTGACCATGGGTGATGTGTTGCTGAAATGTGGTTCAGCCGGATCGAGTCCTGCAAGGATAACACTACGATTAAAAAGAATGTTCTCTAACGAGTTTTCGAACCAGCAGCCTCGATCATTTATCCATTTCTTACGATTCAAATTCTTAAGAGAATAAGAATTTCAATAAGTCTTGAAAATGAAGTGACCTCACCTAAAAATATTCAATTTCTGTCATATCTTGATGTCAAATTTCAGATAATTCGTCGATCTCTCATAGCTTAAGAAAATGATGATCAAATTCACTGGTTTTCGTATTCATCGCTTGTATGATTCACGTAAAAGAACTTGAGCCTCCGTAGAAAAATAACATTTGTTTACAGAAAATAATGAACTATTCTGACTTTTGAATTAGGAAATTAAAATAAAAGAGCTCCTGGTGGTTCAGCTTTTTTTGGTAAAAATGTTGAAATCCAATAAAATCACTGTTTACCAAATAGTCTGTAAATCTGGCAATCTTGGAAGAGTTTTAAATGAGAGCAATCCTACACGAAATATATATATCCACTTCTGCCACTTCTTGGCAACGTCTGCTCTCTTATTCCAGCTGTTTATCCTGGTGTTGTCTCCGGGCGGGTCCAAGGGCGTGGTGCTGAGTCGCCCCGCACGTATTTTCAGGAGCATCCATAATTCATGGTGATCTCGTTCCGGAAGAAAAACGTAAACCGTCCCTTTTACCTCCACTCTCTCCCATCTTGTTTTTACATCTTTTGATACTCTTTGGACTCTCCATTTTCAACGAGTAGATGGCGACCATAACTGTTGCTTAACAATTATTATTTCTCGAAGGATATAAAACTACTTCTATTGAATGCGGAAACAATTTTATTGGTTTCACTTCGCTGCTTGCAGAACGTTTTATAATTTCGAATCGTTAAATTTATTGACAAACAATTGTCAACATATTTCTTATTGAATCGATGATATCAGTGAATAATAATTGCGTCTGGTAATCTACGAGCAATGGCGATTTTTTGCATCCATCATGTTTCTCTGTGCGCGAAGTGGGCAGACATAAATGTGCCATAAAAATAATCGAAGCTAATGAATGGCTGGGGCAAACGCCCTCGGAGGTCTTGCCTCTCTCGTCACAATGTGGGCTTTCAACCGACATTTTTACCAGATCTTCCTTCTGTTATCCTGGTAATTCTCGATGGGATCGATAGCTCGCGCGTAACGAGACTCTCGTCGTCTCTTGCTTCGGTCTCCAGTGCAGTGAAACAGGGAGAGACCAAGAATGACGTTTTTCCTGGTTGGTGATTGATATCGGGCGACCTTTTGTCGAATAAATCTTGTTAAAAGATCAATAAGCATTCGGTCATAGCGCATCCGAACGAAAATTTATAAATCAATCCGAATTATTCCTCTTTTTGGAGTAATTTTACTTCGAAATGTGGCAACTTCATTTAGCGCAGCGGCCCGAAAGTTGCCACTTTCCGGCCGGAGGGCAGAAAAAGTATAATTTCGCGTGATTTTTTACCTGTAATCCGGCCCAAGGTGTATCCGTACTGAATCCGAAGATGATAGCCGATGTAGCCACAAGTATGAGCCCCTAAACTATGTCCAATCGCATGGATTCTCGATGTCGGAACCCCACCTATTTCAATTAGTTGCACGGCCATTCTTGCGGTCATAGCACCTACTAATCTGGTATTGGCGACTGCCTGCGGATATGGCGGTCCAGCCCCACCGATCCAGTTAACCACAACGACATTGCAATCCTCTCTGATGAGCAACTCGCGTTTTGTTCTCTGCGAATGATTTTCCGTGTTATTGAGCTGCTTATTTTATTTCCGCTGATTGGATTTGACTCATCATGGATGTTTAAAAACTTACGAGAATCCACGTTTTGTCACCGTTGTCCAAATATCCGTGAACAATGAAGTACAGATTCGTATTATTCTTCAGAGGGGATTTTGTTATACTGCTGAAATCATCGATCAACAGCTCGTGCGGCTCCTCGGAATGACTTCTCGTGTACAGCATGTAATGAGGATCCACAGCATCCGGTCGACCCGGGAATGTGGAAACTGGCCGATTTTCACCTGACCATGGTGCTCCGATGTAAAAACAACCGTAGGGTCTGTAGCATCGCCACATGTACCATTCTATGATTTCAAGATGAATCAGTAATTATTATCAAATAATGCACGTGGACGAACAAAATAAAATATTCACCAACTCGAGAAGAAACGATTCGAGGATGCTGAACAATAAATACTGGAATTTTTGACCTTTCAAATGAAGATATGGACAATTACATTGAGATTTCAGAAAGAATAATTTCAAGACGTCGAGCAATGAATTTTAGCAATTGTTCATGAAGTCGAAAGATCAAAAAAGTTAACGAATTGTTGATGAATTTAATAATTCTAAAGAACATTTGTTTTTTTTTTTCAAAAACAAACAACGTTGGTTGTTCTCCATTCGGATTATCAATAATATTAATTCAATTCTGAAAAAAAAAACTAGATTGCCTTTTATATCGAATCGATGATGAAAATGATGAATCGCGTCGACTATCGCGGTATTATAAATAACCTCACTGAAGTAACTAATCAAAATTAAATTGAAGCAACAAAATCAGAAGAAATAAAATTAGTTTCGCTTATACATTTGTGTATTTGCAGAAATATTATGTGGACGGGCAATCATTTATAAAAATGTTGTTTTGACTAAATTTTTTTTTGCGATAACAAATTCATAGAGTTTACGATCCTGATTGTTTGGATTACCTCACGAGAATACTCATATGGGATTTATAAAAAATACATATGACAGGGCCTCTGGGTTCAAGGGTACAGCCAGAAACGTGACCTCTGATAAAATTGAGTCGTCATTTGCAGTGAAAGAAACGAAAGAACATTCGCTGAAGATGCGCAAGATGAGTATCTCAGTTTTTTTTTTTTTTTTTTTTTTTTTTTCATGTACGCAACATACGTATATGGGTCAAGGATAAAATACTTGCTGTGAGTTATTCAATCTTTTCAAAGCCACGAAATTGAGTGAAAACCAGATTTCGTTGAAATATTTGAATATTTTGTTGAATCTATTCAATAAAACGATTTCGTCCAGGTGACTAAATTTTGATAGTTTCAACAAAGTTTTGTCGTGATATTTGAAATTTTGTCGCCTGGACGAAATCGTTTTATTGAATAGATTCAACAAAATATTCAAATATTACAACGAAATTTGATTTTCAGTGTTCATAATCATTTGAAATGATTTTCCAAAGTTTGATTTCGGAAAAAAAAAATTCTCTATAACCATGATAATGAAAACTTTGAATTATTTTTCTTTCGTCATGCTAACTGAACGGAAATACTTTGTACAAATCAAAAATGACACGCAAGATTATATATATTTTTTTCAATCTCGTAAATAAAACGTCAGCATAAAGATTTTATCATCTTAACGGACAGCAAAAATATTTCGCTCGTAAAAACCCAGCTGTCATAAGTATCGCATATTTGTTATGTCGCGTGTAGGATAATTGCGATTTCGTAAATCCTTTAGTGTATAAAAACATCGCGAGTTATGATCACGGATATGCGTTTATCTTCGCGACCAATCGACATGTGTGTAGTATATTCTTATCGAGACACTGCCCCACTGTCACAATATCCTCGGAGGGTTATCAATGACGCTGAGTAGGCTCGCCATCCTGCGATAATGTTTGTCACTTTGCAGATTCTCCGCAATCGCTTCCCCCCCCCCAGAATTACATTTTTTCAGACGCTTTCTCTTGTTTCATACACTTTCCATCTTTGCCATTTTTAAGATACTTTTTTCGCGCATGCATCTCGATAACGTGACAGTTACGTTTATGTAGATCGAACAATCGAAATGATTTTTCGGATCATTTGGGGCGTTATTAATTGAATGAACTTTTTTAATTTGTTAACTAAAAAGGTATGTGCAGATCGAAAGTTTAACAAGCAAATACAGAGTAGCAAAAAAAGAGAATGATTTCCTTCACTTACTTTTACACACGCTTTCTTCCAAATTTTCGCCATTAATACGCTATGGGAAATCCCATCGCCATTAATCCCCACAAAAATCATTCAAAGATAAATTTACTTTTGCAATAAACATTCCAATTCGCGGTAGGCTCAGCGATTGTCAAACTTAAACTTAGAAAACAAATTTTTCGTGATTCAATTTTTACCAAAAACGGATACAATTTCAATGTCTTTGTTTCCATTTCGTTTGCTTCTTCTCAAGCTTTGTCATAGTCAGGTAATAAATATTTTTCATTTCGTTTCATAATTTCAAAGAAAAGAGAATAATGTCCAATTCGAGATGAACTTTGAGCAAGAAAATTATGCCGGAACTATATCAATCGCGACGTTGTTAATGAATAATGTTGGATCGCACTTCGAATATTCTTACCATCTTCAAAATCAAACTTGTTTTCTTCTTCTTCTGGTGACAAGGTCGTGGTCGTGACATTCTGACGTTTGATCTCTACACTGGTACCCTTCTGAGTATCGGTATCATTGGGAAGAGTTGCCATCATATTCGCAGTGTACATCAACACCATTATCGTATCGTTTAAAAATATCATGATTACAATGATTTAACTTCGTTGAAACAAAGCGTACCCACGAAGAAAGCTTCCAAATTGTGGAAAAATATTTTAAAATGTCTTTTTAATGTCACAGACCGACGAATATCATTGCAATTTCGAATGGAGTAAAAAAAAAATGAAATTAAAATTCTGAAAAGATGCGTAGCACTTTTTTGATTCACATTGTCACAAATGACACTTTCGTTTCACTCAAATAAATGCACACACGCAAAAACCTCTGGCGAAGTAGTTGAATCTACTTTCACAAAATATTTCGATGATGAACACTCGTAGTTCGATCAATTTCTTCTCTCCGATTTTTTCTTAGTGATTTATCAACAAGAGAATAGTAAAAGAAAAGCCAATTTATTCTTTAGAATTTTCGAGAAATACGCCTGCCCTCACAGAATCTTCAATCTCAACTGATGTTGTCGGTCGAGCTGCGGAATAACATGGGAGGAAGAGAGCAAGAAGTCACTAGGAAAAATCGATTGACGCAAGTCTGTCTCGAGATAATAGAGGTCCGATTGGTAAGAGCAGAGTCTTATTCTCGTCTTCGTCAGTAAAAACAAAAAATAACGAGAACGCGGATCTGGCTCTTGCGATTCTCAGTAATTCATGAAATGCTGTCGAGCACGTACTTCAGTAATTTCCAAACTTCTTAAGACCACAAGTTTCATTTTTATGATTCTTCATTGATGAGAAAAAAAAAAATAACTAAATGGGGAAAATTAAAAGTTGACGAAATAGTGAATCGATTATAGAAATGAGACCGCGGAGACTGAGCAAAATGAGTTAAGACTTTCTTGAGAGTCTGAGAGCCAACACAACCTGGTTGCTCGAGTGACAAAATTTAACTACTCGAAAGTAGTCTTTGTCGGTATAATTCGGAGACTAGCAACCATCATAATACTTGTTTAAGTGTGAAAACCATGATGTCTTGTCATGTTTTACTCCCCTAACTTTACAATCCTCTTTCGGGAGACCCCGTTAATGTACTTACCAACACTTTAGATGAGAAGCTGAGATAGTGGACATATGAATATATATATATATAGATATGAATACCGATGGAACGTGAGGCATAGTTCTGGTCAGACGAAAAGATTATGTAGTCTCGGTTGTCTCGTCGAGACGCTTCGGCGCGGAAGAGAAGGGGCAAGGGTTCAAGGGGATATCGTGTCCGATTTATCATTTCCAGCAATGATGCGAAACGTACATTTATGTGCGGACGTCGCCCCTCAAAGAAGAGGCTGCCGACGTTTTTTCTCTTTTTTTTTTTTTTGCGCGCGACTATAATACTTTCCTGTGCACGCTTTATTCCTAGAAAGAGATTGTCGGACAGATTTCTGGTTTCTTCTTTGGTCCGCAGTTTCTCACACTTATTATCTGCCGTCTTATCTCTCCGGCTTTATTGAGCAAAGAACTGGGCAATCGTTGCCTAAAAAGCAGCGCTATTGTCACAGCATTTTTCGCTTATTGTTTTTTTTTTTATTCCGAATTTCTTCTCAGTCGTTCCGACGCAGGAATTGCGTTGAGTGGAAACGACTGTGAAATCGTTGCGTGTGCGAAGCATCGTTTCTTCAAATATAAGCCAGTGAATTTATTTTTTAAATTTTCAACGAAAGAAGAGCAGCGACGTTTGTTATGCACACAACGTTGACACTTTTCTTACTATTTCTTGAGGTGTGTCAACCTGCCAGTTTTTTCAGTAATAATCGAACAGAAAATAAATGTTCTCCAAATTTTTGGCAACCTAAAAATACCGAAAAACATACATAACTGTCTCAACTAAATTAGAAAAGGCGTTTTATCGTTCTAACAGTTCGAAACAGCTATGAAATACGAAAAACTTAAGCTCCCGGAGTCGATGGACTAAGAAAATTCCAAAAAACAATGAAGAGAAAAAAAAATTTCCAAACGGAAAGTAAAAGTTGCGATTTCGAGTCAAACATTATCACTTTTTCGCAATAAATATTGCTTAAAATAAAGTTTTGAAGAATTCAAAATCTGGTTTTTTTTTAGATCTTTTATTTCAGGAAAAAATTGGGGGTTTTACAGTTTTCGCCAATTACGTCTTATTGGAATGTGTCATAAAATATGTACTGCAAAGGTTCAAGAAAATTGACCACATTTTTCACTTGAAATTAAATTCCGGAAAATTACATTTCCAGCCACCCTCCATAGCAGTAATTCAGTGATTCCCTTACCCAAAAAAGCCAATGATCTAGTTGTTACAGAAATTTTCATATTATCAATAAAAAAAAAGTGTAACAAGTACATTTCCACTGATAAATTAATGTCAATATTAAAATCTAATACAAAATTGACATGAAACTACATTCGAAGTTCGACTATGGAAGCTGTCAAATTTATGATTTTCATCCTGAATTATGCTGAATAACACGGCAACCTTTGAAAGGGGGCGGAATTCATGGCCATATGCGCATTTTTTGTATATATGTGCGTATAATACCAAAGTATATGGGGACTGTACATGAGGAATACAATGAATTGCTTATAAAGGAAGTTCGGCAAGCCGAACCGAGTGTAATAGTACAAGGGGAGGGCCTCGACTCCGAGGAATATCTTTTGTAAGGTCAGCATCCCTCGTAGTACATACAATAGTTTGTTCCTATACCATCTGATGCTCTATATATATCGTCCACATGTTCACATGTACATACATGTATTCGACATAAACTGTTCGTCGTCAATATAAGCTCCACCGAATCCATGTATCCCTAATACTTTCCACCCCTAAGAATTTCTCATCGGTATATACCTATTGGTGGATGTTTTGCGAAAGCATCCCTACCCTTCACCAATTCCCCTCACGCTAGAAACACAAAAACCCAAGCCATGGCAAATAACCACTATAAATAACTAGCACTCAAACTCAAACAATATTTTCATCGATTGATGTGAATGATTATTCATTATTCAAATCAATCCGATTGAATTTATAGCTACCACAAATTCTTCGTGCTAAAGTCTGATAATATTTTCAGAAATCTTTTATTATTTACGATTCGTTAGTAAGAAATGTCACAAAAAAACAGGTCAGGTTTCCGACCACATTTTCACATCAAAAATAATTTTGGATAAATTTTCACAACATTTGAACTCTTGCAGTATGATAATAATGATATTATTAGAAGACTGTTCTTAACACTGATTCATCGTCGTGCTCGAAAAAAAAGAGTGGCTTCCTGGTGAATTGTTCTATCGTTGTGAATACATGAACTACTTTTTCCTCCCTTTTCGTGGCATTGAAGCTGTACAAGAGCTAATATATACAACAGCATCCTTGCTTCGACTCCTATGCTTTCCTGAATCCTTGATATTCGCGACGTGGTTGTGTTGTTTCGTCGTTACTGCAGATATGTGTACGCGTATCTTCATACAGCTTGTACCACTGTCGGTACTCGTCTATACATAAGTAGCACCAGTACATTACTCGTGCAGGCTTCGTTCGTTGCGTTGCTGAAGGTTTCAAACACCCATACTTCCACACAAACTTTTTATGTCCAACACATGAATCGTGGCTGCTGAATTTTTTAACCTCACGGCTATAATCGATCGGTAAAGTAGTTCCAATTCAGAATTTTGTGTCAAAATGATAGAATAGTCTTCATACCAAAGATAAATTATCGAAGGCATCAAAATTTTAATGATCCAAATGAGCCTTAACTCGGTTGAATAGTCTCTCGACTTCTAACGGCATCGTCCTGACTAAATCGATTTATTGCGGATCGTAAATAATGAATATTTTACCGTTTATGTCAGGTTTCCTCCTTTTTTGTGGTTACAAATATTATTCTGTTTTCTGTTCAGATAAACATTATTATCACGGTGCAGATATTAAAAAGAAATGATTTTCTGTATATAAAAAGAATTTTTCCTGTAGAATAGTTTTCCTATGGATCGCCTTCCGACAGTTATTCTACCCAATCGATATTTTTTCGCTCGAAAAACTACATGAACGAATGACGATATGAAAAATATTAAAAAATATAAACTTTCAGATGAACCATCGACGAAAGTGGGCTCTAAAAAATGTTTGAATCGTGTTTCTCCGCTGCACTCTATCCATTCCCCTTTCCTCGAGAACTTCTGCGTTCCCGCTTTATATCTCTCCCTCCTCCGAACGGTGCTCCGAGCGTAGCGAAGAGTCCCCTACCCATCGTGGGGAAACTCGTACCTTAACACTTAAACCATCGATATATATACTGAAACATACCGCGAGGGGTGCCCCGACTCACCACACGAACTCTGCCACGGCCATTGAAGTGGGAAGGGGTTCTCTCACTGTGAGACCCTCTACTGCAGCCATAATACCCTGTGACGATGCCCTATCGAATCCCCATTTATTTACATGTAACCAGGTCCTCGGGCAACCCTTTGCAGGTTTACAATACAACCATTATTCTTCAAGTCTAACGACGTTAGGTTCTTGGAAAAAGGCGGCGACCCAAAGGAGCTCGCTTTTGGTTGTACATACTCGTGAGGCTTATGCGTTCTGCTTTTCATTATTATTCTTTTATATGCGATGATTAATAAATAAGGGTACCGCATCTAATTTGAGTAATGATCCCGATTAAGAAGCGCTCGAAAAACGATTCGATTTTCTTCGTACTAATTTATTGGGTTTCTGGAAATCTGTCAAAATGCCGGTAAAATCGGCTCCAGTTAATGGAGCACTTGATTCATTCACGGTTCGCTTTACTGTTTGATTTCTCATTTTTCAACTATACGAAATTTATTTCCAATTTATTTCTTGCCACGTTTGTGCACCCAATGTTGTTAGTTTGTCGTAGAACGTCGATGTGATTATCCTCAATGCGTGTGCGCGTTGTTCGATGTATGCTTATTTCAATCTTTCCGAAAAAATTGAATCAAAACTGATTCTGCCATGCATTCATCGCCATGAACGTGAAGAGCTTTTTCGAAAAAATGTTATTCTTATCTTTAGGGCTGTTGATACGAAGTAATTGCGCAAACCTAGTTTTTCGTCTTTTACTGACTTCTTGAACTTCCAACTGAAAAAAAAAAAAAAAAAAAAAACTAAAAAAAAGTGACTGTAAATGTGGTTTAGTCGACGTTTTCTCACAAAACATCAAATAAAGCTGTTCATGAACATGAAAAATTCACTTTTTTTTTGTCTTTTCAATGACGTTCATCGACATGGTCACTTTTTTTTTCGTTTCCTCGAAATAGCGCTCGGCTTCAACATTTTTCCTCCATTTCTCGATTGTTGCGGATGAATTTAAATTTCTAAAAACCATTCATTTTTTTGCGGCTATATAATTTTTAAAAACCCATCGGGACGTTCACAAAAAATTGATTCAAAATCATTGAACAGCTCTCGATTCATGAGTGGCCGAATATTCAAGCGGACAAACTTTTTTTCGCTCGCAGATAAATATATATAGCCAAAAACCAGGATTATCAGACAGCCCGATACAATATTCGAAGGTGCGAGGGCCATGGAGGCTCCCTGATGAGACCTCTAAATACGTTGCCACCCTTACCTCGTCCTTCTCCATGTATTCCTGATCATCACGATGACACGTGTAAGTCTTGAGTTTTAACCCTTTACTTTGCTCATGCCCTCGAAGGAACTTTTGCTCCAAACATTCTTAGAATACCGCGATGCTCTCAGATATTAACCACAATTAAGTCTATCGGTAATTCTGTACAATAATGATGCTTAACTGCGCATAAAAAATATGATTATTTTTACTCATACACTCGTCGATAATATTCAAAGCGTGGAAAAAAAACTTCTACAAAACAAACTTGATTTTTTCATCAGGAGAATATGATAGGAAGGCAAGTTCGAGCTGACTCTTTCCCTCTTTTTCACGCTGTCACGGTTATTGCTTTAGAGCACAGGCTTTCTTCACACGTGGATCAGCGTCAGATTCAGTCTCACGAATACAACCATGGAAAAAGTGAAAATTTCTTGTTTTTCGCCTCCTGACACAACAATCTATTGAAAAGATATGTGAAAATTTACGTTACAACAATCATGTTGTCTACCTTCATGAATAAATCTATTTTATTTTTGTTTTTTTTTAATAACTAATTTTCTTGTTGTCAACATACACAAAAATCCTATTCGACTCCAAAATCCATGGCTATTTAAACCGTTGGTGATACGAGCCTCTTTCTCAGGCTTCCAATCAAAATGATAATTATTCGACAATTTAAATCGAATTTGAATTTTTCAACTACTGCAAACTCGCTTTCTTTTTTATGATGAAAATGCTACAATTTTTCTATGAAGCTGCGCGGCTGCATAGGGAAAGTTTTTCCAAGAGCTTTTCGGATGAAACACTTGAAACTAGTTGAGAGAAAGTTGCCGATGGCAGGCCTATCGTCTTATACTCGTCACGGTTTTTATTAGCGATTTTTTCACTAATCATTTTCGTCAACGAAAACGAGTTGTGAAAGAAATCATGTTGTCAACTTTTGCTTTTACGCTGTATGTTTTGCGGGTTCAAATGTTGATTTTTTTTATTGTGACCGAAACGATTAACATCGAGTCGTTTCTCTCATTGTTATGAACGTTAGAAAAAAAAAGTGCCGCCAGCCATAACAAATTCTTTTTTGTTCTTTCAAACATCGCACGATCGACCATCCCGAGCAGCGAATGCGTAGGGCCATTAGATTAATAGGGGGAAGGGAACGTGCGTGACGCTAAGGGATCCTTTGGCCATCCTTCTCAAGACTTATGGTATCCTGCTAGCAAAGCCCTTTCCATGAAGTTCCCGTAGGGCCTTGAGGTGTTTGACGCGTGTGCGTTTAACGATTGTATTCGTTTTTATGTCTGCGAATATGTTGGGAGTTCTGAAACCTCCGCAGCGTAGGATCAACGATTGAGCAAGGACAGTAAAAAAATTTTCTTTATAAAATCGGTATAAATTTTGCATCCATCGTTTCCCAAAAATCTTCAAATTCAAGTGCGTAGAAAATATTTTTTGTTAATTATGTTTATTTTATTTCTTAAAAAAAAAAAATAGTATTGTGTCAAACGTGAAAGAAAATTGGAAAAAATATACAAATATCAGTGTATCTATGATAAAAAAATGCATAAATCATGCAACAGTCGTAATCACTTCTCGGATATTTTTGTTAACTAACATTATACAACATGAATGAAAATAAACTTTTTGAATATATGCAGTGACCTTTCGAATGCTTAGGAAATAAATATTTGTAATCGACTCGATTAATATTTCATAACTGCAGATCATATTCCTCAACGTTCTTTCATGGAACGACGTATTCGTTTTTTCACCACGTATTTGAAACTACTGACATATTTTTCATTATTTCGACCGAACCTCTTCGATGCTTTGCATGGTGAACGGAAAAAAATCTCGTGACGCCAGACTCTACCAATTCAGATGAAATTTCTTGGCCGGTTTCTCATTCCTACGATTCCCATTTAGTTCAGCCCCTCGCTATACTCCACATACACTTCTTCCATGGCGAAATCCCTCGAAAATCGAACTAAACCATCTCTCCTACATCCCTGTTATTTTTGTTCTCTGATTTGGCTTTCACTTTGGCTCGCCCCTTGGCAACAGAATGAGAAGTGAGAGGGGTTGGCCCTTGAGCCCATCCCTTTATAGATTCATCGTGTGCTCTCAAAACACTGAGTTCGCAAAATAAACCACAGGAAAGAGTGTATTTTATTTGAAGGAAAAATCATCCAGGAAAATGAAGATCTCGATAGACATTGATAAAAAAAATCGCCGTAATTGTTAGTTTATAAATTTTCAAGTTTGCTAAATACAATTAAATCAATATGCGAATAAAATAATGGGAATTCTGCAGGAATAAATAACAGTAGAAATAAAGATGAAGCTGTCGAAAATCTAATTTTTTTTGCTGCTCCATGAGTGTCTGCTATGTCGTTTTTGTTCCAAGGAAGCCTTTGGTTTAGCCAAGTGTGTGTGTCTTTCGGAGTCCTTGCCAAAATCCTTATAGCATGAATGAGTCCCTTCGAATGCTTCAAGGGCTTGTGATGAAACTTATTCAAACGTCATGATTTCCTGATAAAAGTGCGTAGGTGTATGCCCTTTAGGGTCGGATGCCCTTAAAAGGCCCTCCGTGTTGGAATATAAAGGTATCCTTTGTGGATCCTATTGAAGGGCATGGAGGTTTTAGTACCGGTGAGCCTGCGAGAAGGGTAATACACCTGTTACTCTTTATATGCATAGCCACGAGGAGTCCGATGTTCTTGCCACGTTTCATGAGTTCCTGTTGGAACCGTTTATCTTTAAACCAACTGCAGTGTAGTTTTCGAGCTCCGGCACATTCTCTTTGTTCTTCGTTCCTTTGTGATCAGCGAGGCTTTCTCCTCCTCCATTCCGAGACTTCAACACGGTCGAGTCTCAAGAGGCCCGGAGCGAACCTTTCAGCCCTACGGTTCGTGTTACACAGGGAGCAGAATATTAATTTGCTCGAGGGCCGATTCAATTAGGCGATCATCTCTGAAGTGGAGGACGAACCTGTTCAAACTACAGGGTTCCTAATGCACCCTGAAATGTGTACCGGTTCCCGGTCTCTTTCGACCTCGAACGGCACAGTAATTTTTACTGCTGTGTAATCGGCGAATAAAACGATAATTTTACAGCTTAAAATATCGTTTTTCATTTCAAAAGAATACGAAATATTCGACAATGAGAACTTAATGTTTCACTTCACTGAAAACAAAATTTTTTTGAAATCTTAAAGTATTTTGTTGCACGTTTTCAACAATTTTTTTAATTCAGACTACAAAATTTGGAATATTGCAACGAAGCTTCTTTGTACTGAAACAAAATTTTGTTGTGACGATGAAACATTTTGTTGAAATCATTCAACAAAATATTTCAAGATCTCAACAAAATTTCATTTTTGTTGATGCGTTTAATTTTTATTTTATCATATGTTCGATCAGACTTTTCGTTAGTCGAATTCGATTTTGACAACAAATATTTAAATCAGTCAAATTTTAAATCATTTCAAAAAGTCTCAAATCAGATTTTTTTCCAATTATAAGCTCGACGATCCAGGACACATGCCGGGCAAAAGGACCAATCTAGCAAATATCTAAGCAGCCCTCAATGTTCATCTGCCACCAATCAAAAATATTTTTTGGCGATTCGAAATCTCAAATGGTATTGAGCAACTCTGAATTTTCAAATTACAATTGGATTTTTGGGCCACTGATTAAAAAATCAAGGAAACTTTTTTATGAATACTCTAAAATTTCTACAAACGAAGATATTTATTCATCAATGGAAAAAAAATGTCTTTAGTGCAGACTCTAAAAACGTATAAGTACTCAGGGAATGCACATACAATAAGTAAATAAGTGTATGTGGCCACCAGGGAACTAGTGCTCTTTGAAATCCTCCACCTCCGCAAAACAACATGGCTTACGACGTTTTGTAACGCTAGGAAACTCGAAACCAGGAAACCATGGGTTTGCCAGCGTGCTGGGTGTATGACCAGTTGCCTGGGCAACGCCCTTTATGAAAAGAAACGAGCATGTCCTATGGCCGATATAATAAAGCGCGTACCATATAAGAGAATACGCGATCTTTGTGTGCTGCACGAATCCCGTATGGCCGAACGCCATTGGACGGCTCAGGGATTTAAACGAGCCATAAAACAGTTTTTAGAGCAATACAGACCGAAGACAAATCGCTCAGACGTCAGTGATATCAGGAATACATGGTACGAAGCAACCTGAATATCGAGAAATTCGCGGACTCTGGCATGCGATACCTGGGATGTTATAAACGCGCAAAGCTTTTAATCTCTATTTCGTTTGTTCATTCTTTTCTAGCATAGGGAAGCGGTCGTAATACATTAAAATTTGTCCAAAAATTGTAAATATTGAATTAAAAAACCAATGTAGAAACGACTTCTGTTTTTATCCAAAGATAAAATAGATTAATTGTATTATTTGATAATATTTGAACTAAATGTCAAATTGAGTCTTTATCGCTGCTCGAATAGTACTCATCGCAGACAAACGATCTCTCGGTGTCGAATTGTTCTTTGACGATTCTATGATTCATTTTTTATAGCTGCAGACAACGCGACGATTCAACGATAAAAATATCACTTCAATACCATTGTTCATTTTGCTATTTCAGAGAAATTATCATTGATACAAAATATAAATCAAAAGTCAGAACGATCAGAAAAGTGTTAGCCCCACATTTGTAGTAGTGCCTTAAGATTCAGGGGCGTCGAGTACGATACCCGGCAACAAATTTTTTTTGGTTCTTTCCTTTTGAAATTTGGTTTTTTTTTTAATTTAAATAAAAATGTTTTTAATGAATATTCATCGAGTGATTCTCGAATTCATGAGTCCTTGTTCTTGAGCTACTTTTTGAGTCTCTATCATGTCACTTGAAATTAGAATCAAAACGCTGATTATTGAAATTGAAGTTTGCCTATTCACAATAAAAGGCATTAAAAATAAAAACGATATACGTCGCAATATTAAAGTTTTGGGTGACCGATGAATATCCTGAACAGAAGCGAAGACCTCGAGCTAATTCTTCAGCAATACTAGAAATGGGTAGTAAGTTTCGTCATATCTGTGTAACACCAAATCCGACTACGCGTCAGTGATAACGGATGAATCTTGTAGGTGCGAGCTGGTATCAGGATACAATGTCTGACGTGTGTTTGAGGTGTCTCGATGGTAATAAGCTTCCTAGTCTCCTGAAAGGAGAGACAGTGCGCCACCACGATATCGTCATCGTCGGAACTAGCCGGGACGAGAAATATCTAAGCTTATTTAGGTGAGTGGACTTTCTTTACTCTACGCGACCGTTGGTCCTGGAACCCGCTCCGTTCAGGCCACTCACTTTACTCACTGGTATGACATCAGACGCCCGATTGGAGAACTACTTGAACGTCGGCAAAAACACAATCGTCTTAACTGTTCTGACTACAAGTTTTTTTCACCGTCCCCGGAGAATGACAATCAGGAAATCATCAAAACGTGCGAGGTGCTTGAGCACGTAGAATTTCTGCGCGGTAAGATCTGTGACTGGAGACAATTGTTTTTCGTTATTTTCATTTCAGTTATTCACCTGATTTGTACTCGCGTAGGATAAATCGTTGTGACATTCCGAGAACACAGCATCTGCTACGTTTTTTTTTTTGCATCCACTATGCCAAATCAAAGCAAAGTTGAAATTTTGAAATTTTTCAAATATTTTCCGAAACAAAGTATTGCCTACTCTACTGCTGAAATTTTTTAAAAAATATAAATGTTTGAAATTCAAGTTCCAACTGAAAAAAAAAAATAAAACAAATTTCAATTCGAGAAGAGCTGTCAAATACAACTGGGTTTATTGAAGCCTTCGAAATGAAGGACACCCTCTGGGAACCCTCGAAACCAACGATCCTTGATCCACCCTACATTCTCATACGCTTTCGTGTCAAGTTTTATAAATTCAATTTGTCCTGGTTGAAGAAAGATAAATCGCGTAGATGTCAATTGTATTAGGGCAGCAGGATTATAAAGAAAGTTGCTGTGAATTCTAGTAGAGTAAGACATCTTAGATATTCGAATCTCGAAACCAATCAGCTTCGTACACTAACCCACTTTTATTTTTATTTATACTTCTCTACATTAATTTTGTTGTTTGTTGAATTTTGAAAAATTAGTAAACTACAGTGAACAGAATAACGAAGAAGTTGTAGGAGTTTGGAACATTAATTTATTATTTTTTACGTCCCGTACAGTGCGATGACAGTTATCTCAAGAGTCATTTGCGTTTTCATTATCGACGAGAAACTTGTTTACATTCTCATCAGTTAATTACTCATCGTTACAGCTGATCAATAACATTCGTACTGTCTTATAGTCTGAAAATATTTTTCATCATTCCCATAATAATATGATCACTTATTGATGACACAGTGGCAATACAATATCGTTATTCGTTCACTAGTAATGTTTTTTTTACTATGCACAGAGATGAGGTAACATAGTATTCGTGGTCCGAAGACTGCGTATGACGCTTTCGACAATGCTGATACAAAAATACTCGGAAGGTGGTCAGTATCGTGTTGATAAAACAGCACATCGAGTGTCTGGGACACATAAGTACATTGAAGGTTTCGATGCCGTTTTGATTTCCGACCCCATTTGAACGAGCTATCAGGGAGTTATGAGCGAGAAGCAATTTGCAGAAACTGGGTGCAAGGAGCGGATAATAGAGGTGGAGTTATTTACCGAAAGAAACGTTTAAGAAGGAAAGATTCGATGGCTCAAAAATGAGATCACCTGTTTCTGACAGTTTCTCAAGCCCTTTATTCATTTTCATTCTGACCCGTAGATTATCAAGCTCAAATAAATGAGTTCAATTTGGCATAAAAGGTGCGCGGGATCAAGGGAAACTTTTGCTTGGAAATGCAGACACTAACAACTTGTGGAGGAATGAAAAAAAAAAAAATCGAAAAAACTACCTGCTGCGTTTTATAGGCTCGAAAGAGAAATAGAGAAGAAGAAGTGTTGAAGCAGCGTCTTAGAGTGTAGTCCAAGAAAGCTGAGGACAATGGAGTAACTCCTCCGCGTCACAGGGAAATATGAGACTCGAGAAATAACGATCGTTTCACCACCCTGCATGTTTGGCCGGGCCTCGAGAGTCACTCGTCGACACTTGAAAGCCTCGGTGTCGTTCTCCCTTTTTTCCTGTTCGGTTATTCTCATTCTCTTCGCTTCTCTTTCTCCTTTACATACCGATATATATATTTCTCCTATCCCTCATTCGTCGGAGCTCTTTCGTTCCAAGCGCAGCGCTCAAAAGACCGAGACATATTCTGTGTTTTCGATTTAGCGAGAACAAAAGAATGTCAGGGTGGAGTAACAGGGTAACATGAGTGCTAGGTATGGATACTCAATTCCAACCACGCTTTTAGTTGCATAACGGACAGCCATGCCGGTGAGGGTCACGATCGATTCACTGTAGCCAAATTTCATCAACATTCGAATAATATGGAGAAATCTTGAAAAAAATGGCATTAGAAAGGAAGCGTTACTACTTATTGAATATTTAATATCATGTCAAGAATCTTGGAGCTCTGTGAGCTCCAAGTTGCGACATTTTGATTATTTGCCCAAAATTATCAGTAACAAAAATTGTTTGATATCATGTTCATTTCGTTGAAAAGCAGTATAATTTGGGAGGATTCCATGCCTCAGGGATATTTCAGACTCGCAAAGAGAATACGTTTGTAAAACGCTTCTGCAGAAAGTATTTTGATCTAATATTAATGTCGATTCTCTCAATAGAGACGTTAAGGTTAAAAATTGAATCGCTAATTTTTTAGACATTCCGATTGATCGATTTTTTTTAGGAGTCATCAGAGTTTTTTTTTCGATTTTCCATTCATTCACAAATGGACGTGGATGAATATTCTCGCTAGTATACGAGAGAAACGAAGGACTGAATTCCGGATGAGTTCACGAGCATACGCACGAGTAACTTTGCATAAAAGGAACGCGGTGACAGAGACCAGGAAATTATGATCAAGGAGAAATCTAGCAGAGCCACCCGAGTCAGTACTTTATCACTTCCAACCCTTCAGAACTTTCGATCCTTTGATATCCCCACGTTTGTATCGAAGCTCTTATTGCCAGTGGGTTTTGAGATACATGCCGTAATAGATCGCTGACATTCTTCTTCCGCAGAACCCGACCACGCCAGGGCCAAAAATAAAAAATAAAAAAAACATATCACAAGAGACATGAATTTAGAGCTTCGAGCTCGTCGAATGGGTGAAAACAGCGGAAGGGTTGTGGGCGGTTACGAAACAGTCATAGAAACGTTATCAGGCATATAGAACACGAAAGAGGTCAATTGGCATTCACGCTTCTCTCCCCATTCACGAATTTCGCTTTGCCGCCGTTTTCTCCACCTCTAGCTCTTCCTTTGCAGGGCAGTGTGAAGTAATCTCTGTGACTGCACCACATGTGTAGGTGCGTGTGTTGATACGACCCTATCGCTACACAACCACGATCAAACACCCTCTCTGCGGCTGCCCTCGAATGCAGAATTTCTTTTTTTTTTATTGTTGAAGAGAATAATAACAATTATAATACAATTAATACTCAGTAAAAATAATTAGTGATCAATAGCAAAAATTAAAAAATAGTTGGTCGATTTTTGGAGAAAAATAATTAGTAGTAAAGTGTTCGGTATTTTTACTAGACTAAAATCACGGAAATATCGTAGGCATTTATAATGTAAATAGCAGGATCGTGTTTGATTTTGATTCTCAATTGAAATATGAATTTTCATTCATAGGATCATTAGGAAAGTTTTTTTCTCACATATGAGAACGAAGTACTCTTCAGCTTTTAAAATTTTTCTTCAATGTCCATATAAGTTTATTTGTTGACGTAAATTTTAACGATCTGACAATTATTTAATCGACTACAGTCATGAGTGAGATAATGGTATGGAGTCACCACCTATGAGAGTAGTAGTCTATTGAACGTTCATCGCTGTTCAGCGAATGCATCCGGAGCTTTTTGCACCCTCCGATTCAACTTCTCTCGATCTCTGTGACCCTGATGATTTTCAAACGTTTCCTTTGTTCGTCGTATTATTATTATATCCAATTATGGTATTATTGCTCTGATGCATGCTTGAGGTTACGTAAAGGCAACATGAAAGCAGCGGACCAACAAAGCTTTGACACGGTTCGTTAATATGAAAAGGGAGATTATCGAGAGGGTAAACAGGTTGTCAGGGTAGCAGGACGTGATTTTCATGTCGGAACCCTCCACTCATTCGGAACAGCAATTCTTTTCGGAAATGTGGTAAACGAGCCAGATTTTGACTGTATATTTCATTGTTTGAACTATTTCATGAAAATATTTTGTGAAATAAAATAAGAAAAAAAAAAACAAAATAAAATACACTCAAACAGGAAGTAATCTTCGACTGATTTTATCTTAAAAAAATCTCGTTGTCAACATGTAACAATCCTGAGCTTTGACAGAATCTCCACGGTAACGGATGCTGATTGCACTTTCAAAATTTGATGAAATTGAATATGATTTTTCGCGTAAGTCTCCAATTGTTTTAATCGTATTAGTTTTGTGCGTACTCAATTAATATTAAAAGTTTAAACAAACGCAAATAATCATGACTATCGAAAAATATCAAGCTTACGGTTTACTCGGGTACTCGTTTTCAAATATATCCACGAAATAAATTTCATCCAACAATCTTTTATTCGATAAAAAAAAATTCCTCTGGTGTTTTTCGTTATCAGGGATACAGCGAGAGGTTGGATAATCGGCTCGTCTCCCTTCCACTCTGTCCCTCTTGCTCTGTCACGTTGACTGGATTCACTGAAAGTTGGTGCAATCGTGAGTGGTTGTTTGGCTCAGGTGAAATCCTTCCGGCCGTTTCCAATCAATCGGCTCCTTCCGGCGCTATCAGGAAAGCAGGAAACGCATGGGAAAACCGAACTTTCCTATCACTTTCTCTTTTCGCTCCGGGTTAGTGAATGTGGGAGTTGTTGAACGAGAGAGAAAAAAAAACGAAGTTACGGGTCTATCGATGTATATTGGTCAGACAGTTCGAAGAAATTCTGTTTAAAATGTGTAGCCGAAGAAGCTACTGGAGGAAATTATAGATATCGAAAAATTCACATATGTGACGCGAAAGAAGTTGAGATGCTTCTAAGGAAACAAAACGTTGCTTACTCAAGTGCTTCGAGCCACACATCGGAAAGAGGAGATCATAAGGGGCGAGAAGGTATTCTAATATTCGTGCCAGCTTGCCAGCTAGTAGTTGGTCGAGGCTTTGTGTGCTTTCAAAAACCAGCGCTTCATACATGCCCTTTTTTTAACGTTTCCCACATACCCCGATAGAGCAAAATACGTTTGATAGAAGCTTAGAATCCACGAAGGAAATCTTTGTCCCATATACAGACCAATGAGCAAACCCAAGTAGCATGACCATAGATGCCTCGATTGTTGTCTTGGATCGCCAGACATACGACAAGTGTCCAATAACGTGTCAGATCGATGGCGTCATAACCCGACGTTCAAGCAGGGAATAAGCTTTTCGAGGAGTTCTTCACATGGAACTATGAAATGTAGGAGGCTGCGAGGGATGAAATTCACTAACATGTAGGTTTTATAGACTTGAAAAATATTTTTTTTGTAGCTTGAATATGCAGTATCCAAGATTGCTTCTTGCTTCAATCATTCGAATGACGATCATGGCAGGATCCGTAATGCCAGTTGGCATGTAAAAAACATCTTGAGAAGATATGAAGAAATTGTTGGTACACTCGGTGCACTTCGATAAAAAAAAATTGTATTTTTCACATAATGAAGGAATCATTGCATATATATCCAGGAATCACTGAAAGTGTAGGATTGGCAATGAGGAAAAAAACAGTAGATGGAAAAATCACACATAAGAAGATGAGAAATTGCCTGTCGCTTAGAGCTGACGGTAGCTGTGAAGCTTCCGATAGTTTTCCCAATCGAGTCGATATTCAAAGGGCTATCGGCCGTCTATTGGTTTGATCTTCGCTTCCCAGGCTAACAGAAGGAACACGCAAGTCCTACGAAAATCCATGATGGAGATGATGGCGATGGGGGTGGCGGTTTACCTGAGACTTCCTCCTTCCTCTAACAGTCTCCCTTTGAACTCTCCTACTGATTGTCAGAATCGTCATTGGGCTCCCATTGACGAACCATAGATGTAGCTCTACGCTGTTCATTTTCAACCGAACAATCATATTTAGATTCAAGAATGTCAGTGTGTTGATAAGAAACACACTTTAATTTGAAGATCCTAAATTTCATCCCCTGATCCAGACTTATAGGGCAAGCGATGTAAGGGAGGAACCATGCTTGGATTCCGTGGTTACAAGTGGCACAGGAGAGTACAGCCCACGCTGGTGGGCGTAGTCGATAGGACGTTCAAAACTCAGCAGAGAATTATTATATAGAAATGAAATTTCAAAAATTTCGTGTTTGATGTTGCTCGAAGCTCCAGCATGAAAACGTAATCCCTAGTAGGAAACCGCTTGTGATCCCTTCCCCCGCGATAGAAATAATTTAATCGGAGACGTGCTGGCAAAGGGTTGAATAAAATATATTCACATATTCGAATCAGGAACACAGCCCACGGGAGAAGGTCTTCCCTGTGACCGTAGTGCCGCGACAGTAACGACCACAAAACGGGACAGTACGCCTGGTCCGAATCCAAGAGAAAAGTGGAAGTGAGCGAACGAACGCTCGTATAAATGGGTAGAGCGAGGTAGACGACAAGAACGGTGAGGAGCTGCCGCTATTGCCAGCATAAGCGCGGTAGTCGTCGATGCTTCGAGAGTGGCCAACGATCGTTTCTTCGTGTAAACTTCCCAGAATCTCATGCTTCTCTGATTGGTCGTCTCGCTCTTCGGAAACTGTCGTTTCTCGGCGTACGAGGCGTCGGGCTAACGAACGAGGATGGAAAGGTTTTGAAATGCCAGTCTCTTTCGCTGGTAGTCAAAAAACATGGAGCGAAAGAGAGCTCTGAAGAGGAAACACAGAGGAATGTATTTGACGAAACGATTGAACGGAGGAAGGACTGGGTTGATGAATAAGAAGAATACCATTGTAGCGTGGAATTCACTACTGTACTTTAGGGTTGAAGCTAAAGGGTTTCCTCGTCGAGATTCCACCCACGCTTTTTTACCAGGGTAACATCTCGATGCAGGGGCAGGGCCTCCGAAGATTCGGCGGCTCACGAGAGCCTCCTTTTACGGTACTTGTGAACGGAGCTCACGGGTGCAAGGACCGCTTGTCATCATCGCCGCTGCTTCCTTTCCTTCGTACAGCTGCAGCAGGCTGCACCAATGCACCAAGAAAGCTTTGGTGCTCTTGTCGCTGTGGGTTCTTGTGCACTCGGGCACTCGTGCGCGAGTACTTACACGTACTAGGGTAACATCCGAGCGGCAAAGGGCAATGTAATGTTGCACTGCAAGTGCAACTACGTGCATTCGGTGCCCATGCTATTGCACCATCATTAAGTACATGAACTTGAACCAAATTTTGTACAAGTGTACACCGAGTACTCGATCATTTAGTCTTCTTGAGCTACTAGAATGCCTAAACTTTCTAAAGAATAGATTCAGGAATGTACGCTCAGAAATTATCGACTGGCCTATTTTTTCAAACTGGTCAGTCGATTTTATGACGAAAATGGAAGTTCTAAACTGGGACTGTCGGGCATAAGCAGGTCACCGGATCCTAACTTAGCGAAACCCAACACGCTATATAGTGTTGAAGGGATCAAGGACCCCAAGTTTATTAGGCTCGAGAACGTTTACCTCTTCTTTCCTTATAAGTCCCTGACAATTGTCACTCGCAGTGTAATTAATATTCATACGTACATGAGCTCGATCGTATACATAATCGTCAGTAACCTTACAATGTATACGCGCTGTGTCGTGCAAGTGAGTTTTTATAGTAGGTTGCTCGAATCTCGCTACGTTATGTTTGCGTCGAGCAGTCTCGATAAATACAAAGTCTCTATACAGAATGCATATATTAGGTTGATATTATGTGACCGTAAATTTTTAGTTTCTCAGTTCTATTTAGTCAGGATCAGTTATATGTCAAAATGGATTCGTTCTCGAATCTGTTTGGAGCACGAAGCTACCAGGAGTCCAGGAGACACAGGACAACGATTATTGGATGACATACAAAAGTGGTAGGGAAGCATAAATTCACTGCAACGATTAGACGATAGGTCGTGTGACGCTTGGATTACACGTCACTCGATCACGTAATGTAAAAACAGCATTGAGGGTAAGTGAAAGCCGTGGTTGACCTGTGTTCAATCAGGACGGTCAGGCATTGACCTTGTTCGATGACAACACATCGTGTAAGCATCTGGACAATACTATAGTAAACAACTGTAACAGGCTCACATGAGGAACAGAGATGTGTTGGCCCCCCTAGGTCGTTTTATGGAATTGGGGTGCGAAAATGGGGGTGGAACGTGCCTTGCACTAAGAGTGAGTTCAACCCCCAGACCAGGGGGCGTTTCGATGCGGGCGTTTAATGGCTCAAAATCGCGAGAGCGATTCGCTGTCGCGAACTCCGGAAAGGCTGTAGCATCATTGACTGCCATCATAGTGAACACTATGATAAAGACCGCCTAGGATCGAATGCCTGGGCGTTAATTTTCCACCGGCTTATGCACCCAGTTATTCTAATCATTAGCACCATTAATGTGCTTGTTAGTTTTTCTTTCATCCCTAATCTATGTTTTAATGTTGAAAAAAAAAAAACTCGGATCTATGCGTGAGATTACTGCTACTCAGGTGGTATGATAACGAAACTAAGCATCGTTGCTATAAATAAAATTATGCATCAAGCTGAATCCTTTCATGCCAGTCATCTTTTCGTTAATGAGATTCATCAATCTGTCAAGATCAAGGAAAATGAAGTTGCGAGATAAGGAGAAAGCGCTTCACTGACATTCCCACACTCATAAAATGTGATCTGTCAACTTGACGTGGAATAGCATTTTATTCAAATTGAACTGATAGTCGTAATTCTTCTGGGCTCGGTGGAATAAGTGGTCGTTCCCTATTCGGTTTAGGGTGCGATCGATCTGGTCGGTAAACACGGAAAAACGTTGATAAGCCAAAGAAGTCTCGTACCCTCCGATATCTTGAAGGACTATCTCGAATGCCATAACGTGCATGCAAAAGTTCACGTCTTCTTGAATTGCGGAAAGTGGACGCGAGCTGCCCTCCCGCCGGTTCCGCACCGCCTCTCGTCGTCAAGGTTCCGCCCCGCGAGTTTGATGGCCTGCCCTCCGCGGGTGCCGCCCCCGCTCTTCGAACAGGAACACAGAATCTCAAAGAAAGTTCATCAACGTGCACGGTTCTTCAATTTCTACTTCGAAGCTGCACGACCATGCATACATAGATATCACATTACAGTTTATACAAAACATATACAACAACGTGACGCTGAAATCACCAGAAGGTATAAGTGTAGGGGGCATAGAACTCAGCACCATCTCGATGTCCTTCGCTCCGCTACCTTTTTCCTCTTTTTTCCCTCTCATTTTCGTTGCGTCAGCTTCGCGACTGTCTGACCTTGCTTTCAAATCCTCGTCAATCTGGATCATCACTTTTTCACTCCAATTTCGATCAACACTTTCCATTTCCATATCACCTATTGGACATCGTGATACGATATCTTGAATAATGAGACTAAATGGATAAAGTAGCGAAATTTGGTTTGGTGTTCCAAAATTACATCAAATCTTAGATCTACTAAAGCAAACCAATACACATTGATTTTCCTTTTGGGTGATGATATCGTATTTAATGTCACAAATTCCAATATATCATATTACACTGAAGATAAGTTGTACACTAGAAATATGTGATAAAACCGAAAGCGATGACCGTACGGTCGGTGTGTGGCTTCAGCGATCTCGTAAGTTAAGCGGTCTCGGGCGTAGCCAATACTCGGTTGGATGACCATTTAGCTATGCACCGACTTGCTCATCAATCTTCGGGCTGGAGACAGTTTTTCTAAGTTTTCGATGGTGCCAACCGAATAGAACTCAATAGATATATGGCCACATCTCCATCGACCGAGTTTTTCACAGTCTCGCTTGGCCCTCGTGCAAATGCGATAGAATGGTGCATTGGAAAAAGGCGGCTGTGATTAACACTCTTGAGAGATCTCACAGGAATACGAAAATTAGTGAAGTTCGGGAAAATCGAGGTTTAAATAAACTAATGTGGCCACAAAAACTCACGAAGATATACGCAGGAGTAATAAAAAATGAAAATAAATGTACAAAAACTACGTATTTATATTTTATGAAAATATTTCTGGTAGTAAAATACATACAATCACCATGGACTTGGTCTGTTCTCCTATTCCTACCACCAGGTCCGCTGGCGTAAGTCAAGGTTTTGAATCTAGTCTCTTTTTTTCATTCCATTTTTTCTTCCATTTCTCTTCATTTACCTAATACGCCGTTGAAGAAAAATAGGAAAATTTCGAATGGATATAAGCCTTATTCAATCTCTTTGTTCATCATCAGAATTATTATGCATGTAATCGAGGTCAGTCGAATGGAACTTAAAGCTTGAATCATGCAAGAACTTCACTTAATTTGCAATCATCTCTATAATGACACCATAGCTAAATCATGTCAATTAGGATATTATGGATCTTTTTAGAATCGGTAGCGAAATGATTTCTCTTAAAAACGTATAGAAGACATTTGTTAGTTTGTATCATTTTTACGTATCAGAAACGTTATATTCATTTCAAAGTTTTGATTAATTAATAAAAATTATTATGTTAAATGATTAGTATAGTATGAACTATAATTATGCGAGAACGAGAAAACCTTCAATGTGCTGGAATGTGCTAAGTTCAGCACGCAATTCACTTTCATCTGCCACAGTTCAAATCGGTGGACGTTGACTCTCTTACGGCTGCTAAACTGTTGTGCGCATTCTCAATGTCTCCGTGACCTGACCGAGAAACCCAGATGAGCGGTTCTCGACCCCGCCTCTTTAAAATAGAGGGTCGGTGATGGTCATGCTCACGCAAGCCCTGTAAAAGCAGCAGTTGTTCAGAAGGGCCGCAGAAGGGCAAACTGTCTCACATCACCAATAGCACTCTTAATCGTCCCCCGGAGTTTCGTGGACTTGTGTGCAATGCTTAACCGTACGCCCTCGACATATTATTCCCTCCTAAAAGATGATTTGATTTAATTAGAGATCGCGAACGATCGATATTTTCAGTATGGGATCTAACAACAGAGGGGACATAACAAGAGACGGGACCCACACCTTCATATCCTTTTCTTCGACCCTTCGAACGAAACTTTTTGGAGCATGCGTACTACACAACCTCACGAGACTGGGGTTCAATAATGCCAAGCCGGTCTAGACTGTAGGGGCGGTTTGAAGGGTGCAAAGGTTCTCGACTGTAAACGAATCCGGCATCCTCGTGGGCTGTTCCAGCTTCCAGGGGCTGAGCTCCTGTACAATAAAATTCTTTCGTGTCTAATACGATAAATGAACGTCGTTCCCATTCAGACATTAATTAGTGAATAATCTTATCCTCACGAACACTTCTATCTTTTAGGGCGACTAATTAAAAACTTTGAGAATAATTTTCTCTCGGGATGTATTTAATAGCTAAAACTCTTCGTGATCATCCGCAAAATTATATTTATGGGACATGCCTCATTAAGTTTTTGCAGTTGAGTCCAATTGGAAAAATTCTGTCCGTAAAATTTCTTAGACAGCTATGATAGTGTAAGAACAGTTATTGCAGCTAATGGAGTCAAATATTTTAAATGTTTGACAAAAACTTTTCCATTCGACTGAGTGAAACTTGAGCTTGTCAAATCAACGAATCCCCCTTGGGTTAATACCGAAGAGCCTGACCCTAGGATCGGACCAAGTGACCGAATGAGAAATGAGAGAACGGAAGAGAGCGAAAGGAATGGGTTCTTTCACGATTCAAGGAAAGGAAACAAAAAAGCATTGATGATCAGTAGGCTGAGAGAGGAGCAGAACTGGAGATGAGGCAAGTTCGAGATCGCGTGCGCGACGGTGGCAGGGGTTGGGCGGAGAGGGCGAGGACCGCGGTTTAACGTGTGGCCGAAAAGGGTGCGACCTAGTGTTCTCGGGCCGGCCCTCGGGGAAACCGCGCCCACGCATTTTCAACAGGATTGCAGAAGGGACCAAGAGTTCGGAGGCCCCGGAACAGTCAGAGAGTTCGGATTCGGGTGATCAGAGAGCTAACATCTACACGTATACACACGAATACATCCAAAACCGAATGGGAAGAGAGTCAACTTCGTATTTTTTGAGAAACTGGGTAGAGCCGAGAATATTCGTCGGCAGCTGCTGTAGGAGAGTTAAAATCACAGATTTATACGACAGGTTAAAGGGGAAAGACATCGTCAGGATTTTGGCAAAAGCAAAGATGGACTAAAATTCTAACTTCAAAAGTTTTTTCCTGTCGGAACCATTTCGCAATTCACGAGTCTAATTATAATTACAGAAAATGTTATTTATAATCATAAACAACATTTTCTGTATTTATATTCTGGTGCTTCGCGCAATAAAGTAAATGCCAATTATTTGATCCATGTCAATTTCTAATTCGACCTGGTAATATGGCCTCAAAAGAGGTTCTTGCCAGTGTTAATCAATCAATTTTTTATACGCGAGAAATCTTATTGTATTATGTTTATCAAATATTCTGGATGTGTACTTACGTATATATGTAAATCACAGTTTTAACCTATGCGTTGTGACAATGATGAAGGGAATCCTCCCACGCATCCCGAACAGGACCGCAGCATTAGTCAACAGGTATATGTAGGGTTGGAGCTGGTAGAAGGAGCCAGTGAAAGGGTCGTAAAGCGGACCCTTCGTTGCGAAGGAGATTTTTCTGGATGCAGAGTGGTGGGGATAACGGTTGAATAAGCAGAAGACGATGGCGTTGTACGAATCTGAGAACCGCGGTATGAAGTTCGATGTCTAAAAAGAGTAAAAATAAGCAGGAAATTCCAGATTCGAATAAATAATGATTCGCGCAATTCGGCCATATTCATGGATAATAAAAAAAAATCGGAAAAATCTCATATTACTATAGAATGTGGCAGCGCTCGATGAAAATTTTGTCCTGCACATTTCCTTCAAATTTTTTTTTTTTTTTTTTTATACTTCGCGTTGAATCGGTACTGCGTCTTTTGATGAGGATAATGGAAGTGATCTATCAATTTAATGATACTGAAAACAAAATATGATTTTCAAGCTTTCAGAGTTCGTATTCGTCGCTACATTTTTCAAAAAGAACTACATCTAGACATAATTTGAATCTCGATCGTCGATGGCAGGATCGATTAGTGACAGTGGGAGTTAACGAGACTGACTCGAATTTCCTTTCTTTTACTTGCTCTTTCTTTCTCGGTGTATCTTCATTCATACTCTCATGAAATATTGTAAGAACCCTGAGGCATAACGCAAACTCCTAGATACTTCTGCGTTCCTATTTTCCGGTGTCTGAGAGATATGAATCGTCATATCTTTCGACATCTCCATTCCAAAGAGACATAAAACGACTACGAAACTCGACTGGTGAAACGTTGTTACGTTCAGCTTAGTGGAATGTATTATTATGTTGCTGTAGGGTAGCGCAAGGAATTCAAAACATGGAATCATTAAAAGTTGGAATTATCCTTCAAGCAACGTCAACCATGATTCGTTATCACTAAAAAAAGAGCTTTACGTTTTGAAGAATAAGATCCGGAAAGCTTGTGCAATTTCAGAACTTTTTTCTTTTTATTAAGGACGATCTCGATGGCATTAGAAATCCAAAACACATGGTTCGCGGGTCCTATACCCGAAGAAACGTTTCACCTCCTCTATCTGCGATATGCGACTCTGGTTACTGAAGTTTCCCGCGTTGCCACCTCTTTCGTTCGCTTATTCTCCTGCTACATCGATGTAACGGAGTTGTTTACACTGCGCATGTAATATGGCACAGCAGAATTCGAACATTTCCTCTACACTAGTCCATGGCTACATTCTCGTGTGTTTTATGTTTTCAACCTATCACGTTGTAAAATAATACACACATGTCAAAGAGGAATATTGTAAGTAAATAACAACTATCGGAGTTTCTAGTAAAACCGGTTGGACGAATGAAAAAAAAGCAGACTTTGTTCCTCAGATAAATGAATTCTTTTTGTTTTTTACGAGAATATTTCTAAATCCAGTAATATTTCGAAAAGAATTAGACGACTTAGAAAATATAAGGGAATAATTCCGAGCCAAGTTCATTGTCTGGATCAGTGAAGGACAGGGTAGCAGAGGGTGCGAAATATATTTTTGCCCGACATAAATTACAGTAATTATATAGAAATAGCAGGGTTACATGAGCGAACGAAGGGTTCAAGGGAGCACGTGCGTTGGAGGGCTGATATTTGAGGCGTTCAGAGTAGGCGTTGGTATAGATATTGACGCGTCAAACATCTGATATGTAGTTGTGTTGGAGTGTGGAGTTTGCGTTTTTTCCTTTCTTTACAACCAACCAATAGGACTGTTGAGAAATTATATTCGCTTTTGTGTATATAGAAGAAAATAGGAAGGAGACGAATAAAATTTGAGAAGAGGGCGTGGAAGCGATTCCGAAGAGAAGACAGAGGTAAACAGGTTTAGTAAAGTAGCAGATGAGGGTAGGAAGTGGTAGGATCTATCTATACACTTGGGCAGTTCTAAGAGCTGTTATGCCAAGAGTATACATGGCAAGAGTATAATAATAAGGGGCACTCATGGTGAACAGCCTTGCAGGCTCCAGCTTTCGAGGATACATTCTCAACCAGGATCGCATTCTTGTTAGTAGTACGAAATTAGTTGAACGAATGGCACACTCGACCATCTCTCTGGAGCTTATGTTCCACTATGGAGTTCCACTATGAATTGCCTAATGTTTGTTATTCTCGGGAGATACAGCAGTCCGAAAATTGGCAAAACGAGCCCTGCCAGGAACGGATATTGGGTTCATGATAAGTTAAAGGGTCGACGCTCGTGAGTGGCTATCTCATTTTTAAATCTCAACAGAGTCCCAACATGTACGCTATTTTTTTAACAACTCCACACCTACAGGATCTTACTGAATAGTTACATCCGAACGCCAATACAGATAGAGAAATAGACATACCACAAGCAACTCACGAAACGAATGAGAACAGGACCGCAGCAGTGCTGCAAAGGTCCTCTCGACCCTAAAGCTTCGAGGGATTTTAGCTTTTACACATAACCAGATGTCTTTTATAATGCTACATTTACAGGATTTCATGAGATATTCTGGACGGAGTTTTGCCATTCGTGAAACACTCTGGATCAGGAATCCAGCTTGATGCTCCAGGACTTTGTTTGTTTGCATTACAGAATTACCCTTCACTGTATGGGGATGGAGAAAAAAATGGGAATTAAAATCGGTCATATTACACATTGAATCGGTATAACGTTTGAGGTGCAGACAGGTAATTAAATGCATCAACTGCTGACTGATACACGGTTGATAAGTCTAAGCCCAAACGTTATTCGATAAAATCAATTCATTAGAGACTTCGGAGGCATTTCCCTCGAAGTAATATCTCGCCGCGTGGGCAAAACCAACGCAAAAAAAAGTCCGATTAAAAAAAATGTAGATACAAAAAAAAATGAAAAATGATATCCCTGTTAGCAGGAGATCATCGAATGACCAGAGCTTGTTGAGCTAAAAGCCGTTGGCTCTGCTGCATTCCTTTCCATAAATCCTTTCCCACAAAGTAACATAGTGAAAAATGAGAGAGTCATTTAAAATTAATTTCAGTCAAATAGTGATAAGACCATTTGAGTGGACCATGAAGGTCTAATGATACTTCGTGAGTTCAACTGGAAAGTTTCTTATTAAAAAATAAGAAAATTCTCGAATCCGACTTTGTCAGGAAAGCGGCAGCCATACTCTCTACTCACTTATAACTTCATCCACGATCCCTGGCAAACAGGAATATCAGAAGAGCAGAAAAAAAAAGAAGAAAAAGACGAAGAAGGGAAGAGATGAGAATGTTGCAGCACATCAATGCTCCGGGCTAACGATGCCAATTAGTTCCGCTCCATTGAATTCTAAATGCGGAGACTGAATAATCAGGAATGCAGAGGTCCGCAGGAGGCTTCGAGGATCCTTCTACGTGGATTTACCGCGTTAAAATCCAGTCGGGTACAAAAAACGGACGTGGATACAGATGACTGCACCACGGCTTCCCCGTCCTAATCCTGCTATCCTGACCTCTGTCGCCAAGCTTCTTATTAATATGCTAATATAACGCAACATCCCGGGACCATGCGTGTACACTGAAATACAAGCGTAATCTTTTATTTATTATATATTCAACGGCTCGATTCTCTGGCTTCTAAAGGCATTTAATATTCTGTGATACTTCAGTTTTTATTGCGCGTGTATCGCTTTACGGTGGAAACCTCGAGGGTTTTCGAGATTACGGTCACGTGTAATACGATACACCAGCGATCAGGGAATCATACTAGGACCGGGGTCTTCGTCGCCGGGATCAAGCGTCAAGTCTTCCAACGAAATGGAAATTTTAAGGGTGTTTTACAGCTCTAGACTCTGAGTCCTTGTACATGAGAAATTGGTAAATTTTTATCGTAAGAGCATGTGTATTCGGACGACATGATTTTTCGCACTCTACCGACGGACAAAGACGATTTGGTCACAACAATTATATAACTGCCACTAATTTAATTAAAATGTTAATGTTTTTCTTTTTACTATTGGCTCATTGATATGAGGTTCAAAATTCAAGAGTGGTCGATGTCACTGAAATAGTTATTTTTCAATCAATATCTTCAGTCAAATCCCCCCAAAAATATTTAAGTTTCAGTATGCATTGTTGATAATCCAAGGACAGAATCTTCTTAATTGTTGAAGGGATATGACTTGTCTATAGGTTAGCACTTGCTGGGGGCGTAACCCATTCCCATTGGGATTTTTTTCCCCCCAGGATCAGAGATTACGTCCAGCGATGTAAGTACCTCATGAGTGCCTAATCAGCCGCCCTTCGTTAATCCCCCAGAGGGTGTTTTGATTTCTGACTTGAGTGGCTCTGAAAGAAAATTTAGCGTCTGGAGGATCAGGAGACCACGAGAATTAAGAGACAGTAACCTTCGAGCTTCGTGTACTTACAATTTGTGTTCATGGTCTGTATGTACACAGGTAACGTGATATGCCATGAGAAATCAACCGAAAATCCCTCCTCTGAAATACACACGGAGTCTTTCAGCTCTTTTGCTGTGAAAAAGAATCGCGTTTGATGTATTTCTTCGTTGAAAAATATATCAGAGAAGATCTTTAGTACAAACATAGTTATTTGTGCTGTTTTTAACATTTCTGATATTTATGGAATCTAGCAAACGCAACCGAGTCTCGATGCCATGTATTAAATGGAAACACCTCTGTGACGGGTCAAAATCATGCATAAAAAAATCTTTAAACCAACATTAAAGTTGGTTTAAAGATTTTTGTAGGCTTGTAGGCTTCACCTACAGTTTTACACGACATTGTTTTAGCGAATACTTGAAGACCAATGAACTGGCTACATTTTTATTCAGATATATTGGTTATCGCAATGACCAAGGACGCTTAATTTTTAAAAAATCTGAAAATGGAAGACATTTTCTAAAGAAAGTTTTGTAAAGAAAGACCCACCGCTACTTCGTGAAAGTTTTTAAATTTATGGGACCATGTACAAAGATAGCTACGTTTGTATAGATTTTAAGATTTAAAAAAATGTTTAATTATTGAGCAGCTTTTCACCAAGATTTCCATCGGCCTATGAAAGAACATTTTTTTTATCATCACATGATAAGCGATCCCTACTGTGAATCTATACAACGGAAACCGTGTTCTAATCACTTATATCGGTAAATAAACGTTTTTCAAAGCACCGAAAGTGGTGTACTTTTAAACTTGGTATAAATTGCATTACATGAAAAATAATACATTTTATTTAATAAAATACGAACCGATGGTTCACAAAGTCTGGGTTCTGTTATTTGCTGATGCTTTATTGGCGAATATCCGAGCATAAGCTACTCAGCGGGTGCAAACGCAGGTATAAAATTTACGATCCAAAACCATTGAAATATACCAAAGAGTCTAAGTAAGCCGAACCATTCAACGGAAAAGAAGGAGAAGTCGTTGCATGTTCCGTCCCTTCTTCGAAGTGAAATCGACACCATCAAATATTAGGAATACATAAAATGACACTTCATGAACCTTGAAATTCTCAAAGTTTCACCATAGCACATAAGATTCTCAAAGAAAATCTAACCTCCCGTAAAGACAAGAAGTATATCTCCATTCCATCTGTCTTTGTGAAAGAAATAGGGCTGTCGCCCATTCCGACTAGGGACACATAAGCGGTGAATGAGTCTCCAATGTGGACCTTGACGAAATACGATGGAACAAAATTATGCTCGAGAATGGAAGGAACACGAGGAATGAGAATCGTTGAGAACGAGGGAAGAAAACGACGAGACGATTGAAACCTGATTCAGGCCATTGTCAACGGACATTTCTTGCAGTGCTCAGCCTAACATGAACAGGAGAACAGAATCACGCTTAAGTTTTGGTCTCATCTCCTGATCATCGGTGTCGACCGTACATCGAAAATTCGAACGAGTGCATTTTTTTTTTTTCATTCACATAGCTCTCATGTTGTGTATTGGATTATTTGGCAGGATCTCGTGTCTGCAGTATTTTTATCGAATTCATTGAACTCGTTAATTGCTCGAAAGTTGTCGAATGGATTACGAAAAAATAAAACAAACAAAAAATTCTTAAAAAAATATATTTCTCATATTCTTCGCTGGAATTTATTCGTTAAGAGGAATATTTCGATCGAAAACAAATGAGTTTGAGAAACACTCGCTTATGATTGTACGTCGCGATTCCACATTGAAGAGTACTGAAACTAATAGCGTCGATAAATAGAGATCGAAAATCATTGATAAATGCTATTTGCAAAATTCCCTGAGGGGAGAAAATTACCATTCTGTAAGTACACAGATACGAGTACCACCACCATGATTCAGAACTTGAATAGTATCCTTGAGGAAAAAAAACTTGAGGTCGCACATCAGGGTAGCATAAAAAATTCGTGCAGAAATGCGGGAAGCTGCGGCTCGAAAGAGAAACTTCAAAAAAAGTTTTTTTTTTTCAAAGAATGAAAAACCGCAGAACGATTCAATTGCGGTAACGTACGACGCTGAATGACCAGTGAGCGATGTATAAAAGAAATTCACGTTGTCAATGCGGGCTGTGCAGATGGATTGCCATGTGTTGGCAATCCAGGATTTTTCAATAACGGTGGCCGTAAACGGAGTGCCCTGTGGCACAGTGTACATTCGTAAATATAATGATAACACATCATAATATGGCATACTCTATCATGCTTATCAGTGGCATAGCTGTATAGAACCTTTGAAAACGATAAATTTATTTAGCGCAGGTTTGATGTTCGATAGAGATTAATGCAGCAGCAAATATTAATAAAATGAAATGTTGATAAATGAAATATTATCAAATGAAAAAGTTTTGCGGTATATGATTGCTGCTGGTACATTTATTTGCTATAGAGATGTTCCAGTCGATATGCTCCGCTGGTAGAGATGTTATGCGATAGTCATATTATCTAGTATCAGATATCTTTGCAGAACGTATTATGAGATTTGTGGATTAATTTGGTAGAAATTTTGCGAGGTGGTGGTATTTCTATTAGTTGTATTTTCTGGGGGTCGAGGTGTTTCTGGTGGATATGTGAATGCATTGAGAGAGTTGAGTCAAGAAAACTCGGTCGATAAAAAAAGTGAAGGAGTGGCTAGTGTGGGTGGTGCGAAGGAGGAAAATGTTAGTCCGTACGGTGGCGACGAGACGCGGCGAGACTCGTACACGAGGAGATTACCCAAAGAATCAGTTAGAAAGAGAGACACGTTGAACATAGAGCCGCGAGTACAATGAGCGTACGCTTACAATCATCGATGCGATAGTGTGTGCGCGTGTGTGAGTGTTTGTGTGGGTGTTTGTCATACTTACGACGTGGTCTTGCCCGCATCGCTTTCTTTTTTTTTTGTCCCCCATTGTCATCAAGAGCAATGAAAAGAGCACGAGTGTCAAAAAGCTGCAGTGAACTGTTTGATGGTTAGACGAAAAAGGCCGAGAAAACGACGGTAAAGTGCTGTGACTATCCAATATGTGCAAAACGTGATTTTTGTCAGTTTGTGTGCCCGGAGCTCTGTAACGAAATACGAATAATCGAGTGAAAATTTATATTTTTTTTTAATCCACACGAACGGGACACGGAACCGGTTAAATGGAGTTTCATTTTCTGAAGTGATTGGTGGGTTTGCAGAAAATTCAATTAATTCGACTGTTTAATTTACGCGCTTCAGATTTAATTGCCATTTCAAATTGTTCAAGGGGATTTTATGTATTTGGCTTGCTGGCAATGAAGAATTTCTTATCGTACGTCTAAACTTTCATAAGAAAAAAAATGATCGGCCCTTTTGCCGGCTAGCTGAACCCCGTGCTTTCGAGGTTATAAAAGCCGTTTTTCGTCGCGATCGCCATTCACCCCCCACCGTCGCGGCAATGTAACGCAGCGCCATATTTTGATCTACTGCCATTTGAATGCAACCTGTTGTTTATACCGAGTGTGTAATCATTTATGAGGAAACAAGTTCAATCGTTTTGTTCCGACATTGTCTTTGGAGACGGCGTGGGATAAACAAATTCAGTGATTATCAGTAATTAGACTTTTTGTACCGACTTTATTGGCTCAAGTGTGAAACACACCGTGCTGTGTGTAGATGGCGCCCCCAAACCTGTGCGGAAATGAACGTTCGCGGGTGCTATAATAATAGCTTTGAACTCTGACCTCGTGTCGCTTGAAATGTGAAAATATTATATACATATACGCAACGAGAACGGGACGTCATCGAATAAGATAGAGACTCGTAGGAAGCTGAGAGGGAGACTATCCTGTCACCAGGAAAAATGAACGGGTGAGACTCCAGGACCTTCAGCATCAATTGACGACGAGGAATCCTTTTTTTTATAACTATTTTCGAAACATTTTGTAGAATTTTTCAAAGACCCTGTGGTCAGCTGGAGAAAGTCAGAGAGAGAGAGAGAGAGAGAGAGAGAGAGAGAGAGAGAGTTGATTGTATGGAAGAAAGACAGAATGACGGAATGTTCAGAATTTCATTATTCATAAGTTGTCAATGTAAAACGTAATATTTTTTGGTACACTTGACCGATATATTAAAAGAAGGAATCACTAAAGTTCTAACGATAATATCAGACCGTATTTTTCTTCAATAATTCTGTGAGCCTGAAAAGTCTAGGGTCATCGATAGAAAGCCACATTTGATAGAGTTATCCCGAAAAATACTGGTCAAACGTCCTGTACGCTGTTGGAAGTTTCCCAAGTTTCCTCGAGTCGGTACGTACGCGCGAGATTCCTGAAGCCAAACGGAAATTCAATAAAATGATCAGAGAGGTATCTGGTCTTGTTCCTTGCGGACTATTGTGGGTCAATGTTATCGCCGCCTGGTTGAAGAGGTCGCGCGAGCATTAGTTCTTTTGAACCAACAACTGGTAACACAAATATTAATCCGTCATTTTTGTGGTTGACGCGTTATCCATGACAGCTATAATTGGAAAAACATGTTTGCTAAGCATACTAGCTTTTCGAACTCTATGTCATTCCCATATTTTTCGGCACCTATGGAAATGAATGTTATCGTGCCTGATTGACGAGCCAGTTAGCTGATCCGAAAAAAAAATAGAAGCGTCTGTCATGGTCGTTTATTTCAATGTAAAATGTTCTCGTCGCACTAGGAGCTGGTCTACAAAAATACAGAACCGATCGTAACTCGTGAATTTCCAGAAATGGTCCCTCCATAACCGGGTTTCCTCCAATTGGATTTGAACGGACCTCAAACTCAATCTTTAATTGCTTTAATTTGTAACTATTTTCTGCAGCATCCTATATTTTTTCAGATTATCCTTTGAAAAGTTATGGTTATTACTATTGAAGCGCGTTATTCTTTTTGATGAGGAAACTTGTTCAAGTCGATTGCACCTCCTGATTGCCACTTACAGGTGAAAAAAATAACTGTAAAATGTCCGATTTTAAACAAAACGTCCGTATTTTCATGCTCGCTTATCGATTAGGGGCACATAGTGATGAATTGGAAACAGAACAATGAAAATAAAGTTGAGGTAGTATGCATTGAGTCGGTAATATTAGGGTATAGGAATGGGTATGTGAAGCGCGAAAAATCGATGAAACTCGATTGACACGCGAGTTGATGCGATGCGCTGATGAGAGGGAAAATGGGTAAAGAGTGAGAAAAAAGTGTATGACAAGCAAGGTGAATCGCTTTCATCGGGATATAATCGGTAAAAGGCAAACCAATGGCTTGGCCGTACACATATTGGTACCAGTAGCTCCACCAACATGACCAACGTTAGCATCAAAAAGTTCAATTGACGAATGCGCAGTGACGCGTCCTTAATGAACATTTCGAGGGGAGACTTCAGTAACGCAAATTTGGCTCTGTCGCGGCTGTTGCTTTTGAGTCAGACGGAGTCATCACAGTTATACATATATCTGGCGCATTCTGGTTTACCGAAACTACTGCCAAAGTTTTCAAGAATAAGAGGTTTTTGGAATTTTGCGGTGGCCATTTTTACTCACATGCCCTTCAAATTTTCTTCAATTCCCTTTAATACAAACCGGAACGAATGAACGGTAGTTATGGATACTCATGAACAGAGTGAGAGCAACAAAATCAGAGAAACAATTTTGGAGACTGTTTAATAATAAAACGCCCTGAAGACTTTTTCGTTGAGGGAAAAAAAAAAATTTAGGAAAGTTCTATCTTTGTAGAAGAACATAACTTCGAGCACCAATTTTGGAATAGGCTGTAAATTCATATGGTACAGAAACATAAGTATATATGGATGCAGTGGGTCTGGGAGCGAATGAAAGAGAATGGCGCAACGGCTATATCGAAATTGCAGGTGAAATAGGAATAGTGAGTGAGGCTACAGAGCGAGTGTAGTGAATGAGAACATGCACCGGGCAAATTCATATATGCCCGTGTACACGGTTCGGTAGTCTGGACCTTGCACCAGCAGCAATTACCCGGCATTCATGCTACCCTCCGGTGTGGTAGTCCGAAAATCACCACGCTCGCGTTCGATAATTGCACAGCTAGGTTTCTCCCAGTAACTTGGACGCGAGAGTGCACATGCATGTGTGTCAGTGTGTATGTGTGTGTGTGTGTATGGAATTTGAGATTTTCCCTAGAGCCGACATATTGATCAATCTTACTTCGGCTCTCATTGACATTGTCTGATTCTCTCAGGAACCTTTGAATAATTTCTGACATCGAGACGTATTTTTACTTTTCTGATATTTAGGTTTAAAATCTTGTGAACGAGAATCGGCGATTATCAACTACATAAACTCTCATTTCCGAAAAAAAAAATCGTGTGAAAAGTGAGCAAGATTGATGTTCGGTGCCTCCAGTACAGCTTTTTTCGTTGTATGCTTTTCGTATAAATATATATTCGAGGGTAAAAGCTTAGCTGTTCATCCTGCCGTCTACGGTACTAATGAAATTCGAAGGTAGCAGGGATCCAAGAATGGATAATTACATTTTTTTTATCGCAAACTCTTTGAAAAGAAATTGAATTTGAGTCAATTATCTCGTACAGTTAATCTTGAATATATTGATATAGAAAAAACAGCTCATTAATGCACTTCAAAACTAAGTTTATTGAAAAATGATTTTTTTTTTTTTCATAGAGCTCAATCTACTCAATTTTGTTGCTCTTATTGGTGACGATACACCATCGATTGAACATATTCACTGCTTCAATCGTTATCTATTTTCAGTATGAAAGCTCTCTGTAGACCTGACAAAATTAATTATTCGACTGAAACGGTCCCTGTTGCGACAAAGGCTTCGCATCGCTGCATCGCTTTATCAGGTCTTGTTTATGTACATCGGGAGCGCGTGAATTCTCTCTTCCCCCCCCCCCCCCCCCCCCCCCACTCCCTATATTTCTCTCTTTCTCGCAGTTTTCTATCGCATCTATATTAAGTGTGATTCTCTTGGTGACACAGAAATCGAAACTCTGTCATCAGCATCACCTTTGTCTCATATGCAGCACTATAGTTTGAGTATACAGGCAGGCTTGCTGATATAGAATTCACGCTGATAACGTATCACATTTGATTCAAGCATAACAGACATTTATGAAACCTCAATAGAAAAAATTCATTTTTAATACTCCCATCTGTTATCGACGTTCGAAATGTCAAATCGGTGTTCCAATGCGACGTTTTATTCTGAATGAATAAAAAATTCATTTTTGCATCTTGCAAATAACTTTACCTATTCGTTTTAAAATGATTTCACATATAGACTCTGTTCTCTCGTTCTATGAAACGATTTAAACAGTACAGATGAATTATTGCGTAAATTCTGTTTCCGACCGGAGCGAATAAGAAATGATCGTAGTAGTTTTTCACAGAATGACGTTGATCTGAATATCCTATTCAGTAATAAGTGTTTACGAGTCTCAGGGGAATAGAAATACCATAAAATACGTCATTCTGGACAAGAAATATGTTCCTGAACCCCTCAAGAAGTGTATTCTATATGGTGAAGTATAAGCTCTCATAACCATGAAATACTATTAAGTCGATGTCACGATTTTACACAGTAAACCACGAGCATGAGGGTTTTAGATATCAATTAAAAAATAGGATAGACCGCGTGGGAAAATATGACAAAACCCTCTCATAGAACAAGAATTAAACTAGTATTCGTACGTCTAAACCACGAAAAATCATTAGGGATAGCTGATACTCCATTGATTCGAGATTCCATCTCGTTTTATATAGACCCATTCTATGAATAGCTCTCGTACAGCATGCACTTCGAATCGTGATTAATCTTCTTCTATCCACGTATTCCCTCATTTTCTCTACCGAATATATCGTCGAAATATTAAAATATCGAATATTCGTACGTACAGCAGGAATGCCACTATTTTTATGATTTTTTTTCAAAAATTTTATTAACGAGCGCACGCCCATCCTCAAAAGATTTCGTCAGTTTATTAGTCATACATATATCGGGTGTCTCAATAATCGTATCATATATCCATTCTTCTAATTTCGTTTATTCGCTTCGATATTATTGAATTTCTCGTCTGAAAGGCCATTACTCCGATTCTATGGTGCGTGCCAAATGACACGGATCGATGTAAATAGAATAAAAAGTCGATTTTTATTTTTTTCTCTTCGAATTTTAAGAGCAGGCAAACTAATCAGAAATGAGTCTTTCATCAGTCTTGTATCTCGATGCAAATTACGCGCCCACTTTCGTTGTTTCATTCACCTGAGGTGATGTACGATTACACGGATTCTTCAGGAAATCAACGTAAATTTCAAATTCTCGTGCCATCAAATTTCATTTTTTTGTTTAAACAAAAATTTCGTCAATAAAGAACATTATAAATATGATATTAGCATATTCAAATCAGATTTGAAAACTTAGGCTTCGAGGCCTTAATCGGTTTCGGTGACTGAAACTGATAAGAATTTTGGCACATTTAAGACGAATGAAGAGTGAAATAACGCAGCAACGTCAACATAAAATTTTTCACTGCATTTTTTTCTTTTGGAAGATAATGATAATAATCTAACTACAGATTTAGGTGCATAATATAGTTACCACATACAAATAATAATGTATACGTGAATCAGTGAAACTCTATACATTCATATGATGGGCATGGGACTTCCGGCATTAATCTACTAATTAAAGCCAACATGATATGCTGACGATGCATGGATTGTCCCATCCTTTCACTGCTTTCTCTCTCTCTCTTTATTTCTATCAGACGAACGGTTACGTTAATGATGAAATATTAATAGTCTAGAATTTCCCGAACATCGTTGCTCGAAAATGGGCTGAAACCCAATCCCCTCGTTTCAAAGACGGATCTGTAGCACAGATCCTCGATCATAAAATCATGAAAATCGTTGGTTACATTCACCGATGTGTGGTAAAATCGGGTGCCTGACAAAGTGTAATGTTTTGAAGAAGGAAGATCACAAATGTAGAACAGAAAAATCGAGGCGCAGACGATTAAAAACGAAGAACGTACAGTCTGTTGTGATAGGAAACTCTCGATGGAGAATCCTGTATTAAAATACGAACGAAAGTGTAATAGGGAATGGATCATTCATAACAATAAAATCATCACTGGTAGATTCATTCTGTTGATTAAATTTAATAACATCAAAGCACTCATTAACATTGTAAATTCAAACATATCGGAATACCCATGGCTGATGAAAGGGTGCTTTGAGGATTCATTATTATTTGAAAAATCGATATACCAGAGAGAAATCGTTGGAAAATTTTATGATATTATAAAACACTCGAAAATTTCCGTTATTTACAGTTCTTACTTCACACTGCCACATATTATTTGTTCCACGTGTCAAGGAATCAGAAAATTCATACTCTCAGATAAAATTGAAAGCAAGAAAAGATCAAGGATGGACGATCAGGGTGAACACGAATATTTCAAAGATTCTACAGCCGATACGACAATTCACGGTTTAACGGACTTTTTTTCCACCTCAACATTGTAGCTTGATTTAAATCCTGGATTTGAGAGGTTTTAACTTTTTTTTGTCAGAACCTTGTCTGTTTAAAAAAAAAGAGCGACTTTGGGGTAAGGGTGAGGCTTGATGAATCCAAGCTTTCCGGTTGGATGTAACTGCGGCTTAAACTAGCGCACTATGCGTATTACGTGAACAATCCTCGCTTGTTCGCGCTTAGAGAACTTTTATGTATCCATATAGATATATATATACGTACACATATTTTCATATATGGCCTATTGGGATATAGCTAGAGACGATTCGCACTGCCCTTCTTTGCCTCTATCCATTTTCTCTCATCCCTTTTGTACCTTTAACGTATGCATCAACAACTTCCAATTGTTCTAGCATAACTATTCGTTATAAGTCTCTAATCCCCCTCTCAAAGCCGTTGATCGCAACTAATGCCCTCGCCGCATCGAGATATTTGTACGCCAAGCCATTTTCCATCCTCGTTTTAAACTTTACCCCTTTTATGGAGGGATTTTTTCTTCCAACGAACCGTACCTAGTCTCTGAGACAGTTTTTTTTTTTTTTTTTACATCCCTTATAAACTTTTGAACAGAGAGTAAATTCAGGTAAATAGTTAGTCTTGCATTAAGCTGAATCACCATGAATCGTTAATGACTCCTAAATCCTTTACGAGCTGGCCAAAATAATAAAAATTCATTTCAAACGCTATATTTTGCAAAGCGAGTAATTTTCTTTATTGAGCGCATTATAAACTGGAAGTCATATTCCACAGACTCTCTACTCTTTTAAGTGCCTCCGAGTAATTATAAGTAAATAGAAATCGGGACATCAAATACATTTCACAAGGACGAATCAGCCCTTCACCCTCTTCAGCGAAATTTTTTACATGTTTCTCTTCGAGGGACGATTAGCATTTTAATCGTTTGTCTAGAGCTTCTTATTTGATGCAGAAAGGATACAAGATAATCTTCTCGGTCCAGTGGTCTTCCCAGTTAAAACGACCCTCCGGGCTTATAAAATACAGCTTAAAGACGGCACATTTAATTTTTTTCGTCCATCCTATGCATAGCAGTTTATTCAATGCCATTGTATTGTGTCCAAACTGTTTACAAAGCTCATCATCTTTTCTGTCTCATGCTCAGGTATTTTTCGTTAGAAACTAAGTATTTAACGAACATAAATTTTTTTTCTATCAAATGGTTTCCACATGATTAATAGAAATGAAACCATCACAGATGGCCTGAAGACATAGAACATACCTTGGGGCTATGTCGCTCGATTTTGGCATGGAGTAAGCTCCTATAGTTTCTACTATACGCATGTTATTCACCCAACAGCCAGCGTTGTCGGTTGCAATTCCTACCTCGTTCTCATTCACCTCTGCCCTCCCCAAATGAGCAACTGTCCATTCCCAGCCGGGAAGCTGTAATCCCGACAGGGTTTCCGTTCGGCGAGGGGCATCCGCTCATATGCACGTTTGTGCCCTCATGCCTCCATCAAACCCCCTTTACAGTAATCCGATTTAGCATCGACACACCCACCAATCGATTCCAATAACTCAGCAATAACATTCAAATTCTCGCTGGTTTTGGTTTTTGCACAAAGTAGCATGGCATCGCTCAAATTTTTTTGTGGAATACACTTCCATTTGGAAATATCAATTCTATCAATTACCTTTGATAACTTATAACTTTTACCAATTTATATTCAATCGTTCGAGCTGTTACCCCGGGAACCCCTGTGACTCTCGTCATTTAGACATCTTCAAAACGGCTGCACAAAAGTAATCGCATTTCTCTATTCTTTATTTCAATCCTTCATTCTATTGAGTCGTAGCATGAACCATACGCATAGCCAATATTTATAACAAATTCATTGAATAATTGAGCGAAAGGTGTAACGAATAAACAAACTTCAAGAGTTGAGACATCGGTCAAGATCTACCATCTTATGATCCTTCAGATATTTTTCTTATCAACAATGCAGAAATTTGTTCTTTTTCCGAAATCAGGGCTCAGATACCTGTATTGTAATGATCTTAAGAGCGATTGAAACGAAATTTAACGACTAGAACTTTCCAACGAATCATATTATCACCGGAGTGAAACAAGCACAAAATTCATCATTGATCAAAAAAAGAGTACTCGAAAATAAATGTATGTGGCTGATGGATTCGTGAGTTTCGATGCGATCGATCGGTTGGTTCGTCGAAAATCTCTTTTTCGTTTTCCTATTACAATCTCTCTCGCGCATATCTAGCAAGTGAGAAAGAGAGACTGGGAAAAATAAAATATTTATTCGCAATTTGGTAATGCGAGGCCGTGGATACTGTGGGCTTGAGTATAGAAAGTGAGAGAGGAGGTTTCACACCGTGCTGTATGTACCACGAGGCAACAGCACCATTTACAGCGAGGTACTAGACTGCGATTCCATCCCTCTATCCTTGATTCCTTTCCTCCTTATGCAACTCACGAAACTCTATCTCCGTGAGGCATCTCACGGAATCGTATAAAAAAAAGAAAAATTGTTCTTTCGGTCTCGTCATTTTACCGGATAATCTCGTTCGTCTCAGGGCTTGCGATCTCGAGAGGATAAAAAAAAGCGAAGATCATCTTTGAATTTTATTAATGGGTTACGTAATTTCTAAGGATCGAAAAAAAAAAAAAAAAAAACCACCAAAGATGAGGCAATGACGAGAATTTTGTTGATGATCTTACTAATTCATTGAAAGAAAAAAAGATTCTATAAAGTAACCTTCGAATGATGAAGGAATTAGTACCAGTTTACAAGATTATCTCTCTAGTTAAGAGAACATCAAATAAAAATTTGTGTCCCTTTTCGAAGCAGTCACCAGAAAGAAAAAAAAAACGTTGAAATGAAAATTAGCTATCTAATCCGGTTAGCCAAAGAAACACGTCTTTTTGCTCCGAGTATTTAACGGAACGCGTAGTATTGGGGATTATAGAGAAAGTTTCGTCGACTCACAGGGCTTTTTTCAGTGGTCACAAAGGATAAATTAGTACTTAATTACGAACGAACTTTCACCACATCCAGATAAGTGTAAAATTCCAATTGCATTGCATTGGTGGAAAAAAAAAGAGCAATTGAACCGTTAACAATGTATCCGTCAGCCGGGTCGGAGTGTTCTTTTACGTATCAGGAATGAAAATTCAGGTCGAATGCTTCCATCTTCTTGCGGAAGTTCTAATTAATCCTACGATGATGAGAGAGAACGAAAATGGCTTTGATATTTAATCGCGTTTAACACTAACCCACGGGAACTGACGTTGAAACAGCGTGATTCGTCGGCAGGGTGAAAAGTGGAGAAGAAAGGGAAAGGGGAAAAGAGTGCACCAAGCTTTTGCCGCTCTGTTTTAATTCTGTTTGTTTCGCAAAGAAGCGTATTCCAAAATGGGGATGAGCCTGAGGCAAAGGTTGTTGCGGGGGAACGAGCGAGGCGTGCTTGCTCGGCCACGGATTATAGTATTACGCGAAAAGACCGGAAAACGTGCATATCGCAGTAGATCTACTGCCTGAAATACCCGCTTTTCTCTGTCTCATTGCTTCCTCTTTTTCTAGAAGGATTTATCTCTTTTGCTTTTTCTGAAACGTATTCGTCCTCCTCATCATCACTGAACATCCCGCATCTCACTTAGTACTATATTCTTCATCAAAGTCTGTACTTATCTTATTTATCGCACTACCGTCCTCACGAACGTACTTTGTGCATCCTTTATCTTTCCCTTCTTTTAGATTAATTTGCTCATGAGATAGCCTTGTACAAGGTTGTTAAATCATTAAAGAACTTTCCGTAATCAGAGTCGAAAAATAGGTTTCAACTTATATTAATGCATTGAGAATCCTGGCCAAATACCAATGCATAGAAAATGTTTGGAGTGTTTCCACGACGATCCCACAAGTTGGAAGTTTATTTTGCAGAAATATATTCCTAAAAAAATTCACAATCATACTTACATCAGCGGAAGGTCACGTGGCTTACGTGTATAGTTTTTGTCCCGTGGATGGTGGCTTCTAGGAACGAACTGGCAAGCTCATCCATTGTATCATAGCCGAAGAGATAGAGCGCCTGGGGTTGGCAAAGAAGATTCATCAGGGGATAAGTCAGTTATCCCCTGCTGGATGCTGGTTACACGCAGTGACAATAATTGTGTTTCAACTATAACATGATTACCACGAAATGCATATTTTTTTCATTTCTCTTTGTGTCCCAGGCAAAGGATATATTCGTTGAATAGCAAAAGGATCAAATATTTTTATTTGACCAGCAGAATCCCTTTTATCTGCAGAAAATTTAGTTTTGTGGAGCACGATAATGATGTTATTTGAAAATCTGTAACTGATTAATTTATAAACCGATGAAGGTTTCCGCATAGATCAATTAAGGGACTTTTGAATGATGGAAATCAATCACTAATCTGGACAATAGTCGAGTAAACATCCCTAGTTTCAATAGACCACTGCACTGAAGAGGGAAAGGGACAACGAGAGAGAGAGAGAGAGAGAGAGAGGGAGAAAGGGTGAAGGTGATAGAGAGTGAACGGTCACACATTCACTACAGACAGTGGTGGTCTAATGGGTCCGTAAACATTTGCACGCAGGCATCAAACGGAATACAACGGCAATGCTCGACCGCAAAGCTTGCAAGACCTTCATAGGGAACCTCAGATCCAGCTGCTAATTGCCTTTGAGAAGCAGCCTGTCAGTTCCATACATCTAATACATGTATTATCCGACATATTACAGTACGAAAGCTACTGAATGATAAATCTCGGTCGCAAACTCAATTACCGCTTGAACAGTTTACCGTGATTTTTATACATTTTTTTTATTGAAAAGGGGCCATTTTTTTCCACGAGTCCAACTTCGCTGTTACTTAAAATAGAAGAAACATTGCTCAAATTTGTCACTTGTTGAAAATTGAAAAAACAAATTAAATTCAAAAATATTTTATGTGGGGGGTAAATGGCTCAGGATTTTTTACGAGTGCTAGAATAATGGCACGAAAATCATTTTTTTTTTTTTACTATTTTGGTGAAACTGATGTATGTAATTACACTGAGGGCTGCAACCCTTGAGAGTCCCGTAGATACCAATTAGCCGATTGGTTGTCCGTACGAACAATAACCGTTTGACATATGCGCTTCGGAATGAATACCCGGAGCCTACGCAATCACCAGAGTATCGGGATGTTACCGCGTCAATCAAATGTTATTCAGACCCTTTATTAGGTTTCAATATTACATCACCGGTATAATAGAAGTTTTTTTTTTCTCACGAAAGAAGTTTTCTCCAAAAACTGTGTTCGCCAGTACGCGATTTAATCTCAGTATATCAATTTGATTAATATAAAAAATCGAAATTTCCAAGATCGCTTTGTTTACCGAGAGCTGCAGGCAGGCGTGGCAATAACGTTTCTGTAATTATTTAGTTCGCAATCAAGAGCTGTCAGAAACGTGCAGCATCGGGCACTTTCTAGCGTAGATTTTTGTTGTTCCGGCATCAAAGAGCTTGCATTTTTATACAAAGTTTTTTCCACCCTCTTCTCGAGTCTTCTTACTTTTGTATATTCAGATGCATGAATATATTTATATATATATATGCAACTATGAATTTTTTGCTGTTTTATTTCTCTACTTTTGCTCATTTTTTTGCCATACTATCTTATATTTTAATCCCGTTCTCTTTTTTCGCACTGGTCTCTCGGCAGGCTGTGTTCTCGTCTCTTCTTCGCCTGTTTCCCTCATGCTCACTCACGTTCTCACTTCTACACACCGGCTCGCTCTCGCAAGCTCATTTTTTCATGGCTGAATGAATTTTCAAATTATCCAGCTTCCCCGAGGCGTAGTACCACTACCCGCTCAGAGCCCCCTATCCGTTTAACTCTTTTTACCAGTGCCTACTCCCTCCCACCTTACCAACTTTTCTCTCTCTTTCTCTCTCTTGCTCTCTTTCTCTTTCGGTTCATTTCGTTGTTACTGCTGCTGCTGCTACTGTTCCCTGTACAAGTCAGTGCATGGTTGGTTTCGTTGCACGATCGTCAGCCTGCGGGCTAGTAGCTCTTGTTTCTAACGTTAAAATCCCAAACCGTGTCAGTATATAACTAACGAGAAACTCCTAGCCGTCTCAACTGTTCGTTTTACCTGCAAACGATTTCATTTTTGCCCCGTGGTTGTTTTCCAGCTCACTCTTCACTTTTCTCTTAACCTAACTGTCTATTTGCGTTACCTCTCAACGTTGAGAAAAATGAATCGTAGTACGTCCATTTGGAAAAAAAAAATATACGAATTATGGTCAATCGAAATTCGGTGATGGCATTTTTTTTACCAACATACTTAGATCTTTTTTGTCAAGAATTCACGTCGCTTGACGGAACGTATATAGCTGTCTCCCCTGTGTCGTAAAAAAAAAACAGATATACAACATTACCATCGTGAAACAATTAGCTTTATCATCAATTTTGGTTTTCAATCTTTGTTTGCTATTCTTCTCTCGCATGTACTATGTAATTAGTTGTTTATCGACATCGGTATCACGGTGACTGAAATATTCAACAATGATTATTGTAACCCCATTGTTTCAGTATATGTTACTGTATATTATGTAGCACTTACTGATCTCCAAATTAACATTACGAGATGGTAATGAGCATTGCATTAATGACGCTGTACTGATCCATTTGTTTGCGAAAAACACGATGGCCTTTCATTATGGATTTGCTAATTGTGGTACGCTCTCATTTCGACCGAATACCATGAACGAGAAACTTTGATCTCTGGTTTCCCACAGTTAACTGCTCATGGCTCAATTCACTGCATGTGTAGGCGTACATGAATACGTTTACCCATCCATCAATGTGGTTGCAGACGTGCACGCATGTGTGTCTGTGTGTGTGCGTGGATATTGCATGACGTATTCGTCAATGCGGTTACCTCGAGCGATTGCTCGAAGCACTTTTGTTAATGATGATGCAAATCAACGACTTTTTAATGTTTCGACAGAGGATGTGTACAAAATTAATATAAATCGAAGCTTCAAAAAGATAGAATGTCATTTTATCGATGTAGCATTGTTCGTTATGCATTTAAAATGATCGAGCATGATAGTTCTATCAAGCTTCATAGATACAAATTTTCAAATTCATTTTTAACATTATTATGTACGTTATAACACAAAAAAATGGTGTACATGTCGAATCGACTTCTCGCGTTGGTATCGTATTCCACGAACAATTTCTACTCTTCGATATTAAATGCGTTACGTAAAACTAAAATACTCTTTACGTAAATTGCTCGTTCTTTTGAGAGTGGGCGATTACGAAAAATGTTCGTATAGATACACGAATATCCGATATTGATTCGTGCGGCAGGACACACATGCACAGTCTCTATATCGAACTGCATACGAATTATTGAAAGAGGTCTCCTCCTCAGTGATTGATGCGCAGGCGGGTCCATGGCTAAGCGGTCACCTATCGAAGTATTGACCTTCCCCGAGGCTGCTTAACTTGGGAGATTGTCGAAGCCATACACCGACCACCCACCCATCGCTGTTGGTCGTGTCTTTAAAATGTTAAAGTATTTGTTGTTTCGCAACGTTTATACAAGTTTAAAGCTTCACTTGAAATGGCCTAACTAACCAATGATCGTTAACATTGGTCCAACTGTGATGATCAATAATTTAATCTGTTTATTCCATCTTTTGTTATTGTTAGCACATAAAATTATGTAGCTACAATATCCACAATCTAGCATCGATTTAACTAAATCGAATCCCTGAAGTTATTCCCAAAAAGCCTACATCGGCATCTCAATAAGCCGTATGCAGTCAGAGATGTAATTGCATACTCGGTTTGTAGTGAACGTATGTCCTTATCGAAACTCTGTACACGAATAGCGTTGGCCTATTTGTGCTATGTATGCAGCTATTACACACTAAGTTTAAGATCGATTCTGGTTAAGTAAGAATCTGCAACAAGAGATGAACCGTAACGAGAGGTAGCTTTGCCCAGAGTACTCGAGTCGGAATTTCATATCTATTCGGACCTTATAGCTCCTTAATTCTGATAGGAGTGGTAGACGATAAAGACCGAAAAAGAATCTTAAATTGGATGTAAAGTGAATGAATTTTCGTTCTCTCTACATTTTGACGTTATTCTTCGTTTACGTTTTTCTTCCAAGTTTTCTTGTTCAGTGATGCTATGATATACAAATATACTCTCTTTGATCCACAAAGAATCGGTTCAATAACTATCACGTATGACGATAAAAACCTTATGATTCCGTTCAATCAACGAAATTGATTTTGCTCTTAAATTTATGTTCTCCATCATGGCGATTTTCACCACGTAGTGGTTGAAAAAATAAACGAGAAAAAAGCCAGGAGTATCAGGTTTCGTGTAGGCCTTGGGTGACATTTCGAAGTTCATAGTCAGGCTTTGAATACTAACCCTCGAGTTAAGCTGTAATGCAGTCAAAGGACATGAAAACAGACTGAAAATGTCGACTCAGGTATCATTCCAGCCTTTGCTCCAAATAATTAGACAAGGGAAAGCGAGAGAAGATGAGAGAAAGCGATAGACGTGAAAAGGGGAGGGAGGCGCGCAGGAATCGTACTTACAGTCCGTTCAATCTCTAATCACGTTTAACTGTAGAATGGGCATCAGGATGTAAGAGAGATCAGTGGCGAGTTGAACGTGGACGTCATACCGACAAGAGCACTGGGTGAAACAGAGGTCTGAGAGAGGAAACTAGTGAAGCAGAGGCAATGGCACTTCGAGTACCAATAAGGACACTGCACCCCGTCAAGAACCACCCGTGCAATCGAATTGAAGAGAAGGACTCATGGCATAGTTCAGTAGATGTGATATATGTAGAGCATTCTTTATTCCAATTTATAAATGTTATCTAGAATCGTGTTAACGCGAATAAGCCATGATCGGTTAAAGAATGATTCTTGCTTTTACATCGGTAACAAGTAGAGCTTGTTAGTATTAGCCGATAACAGAAAACTACGTACCTTCAGACGATGCGTCTTTTTAATTTGGATGCGTCATGTTTGTCATTGTCAGATATTCGCGTCATTACGTAGGCACAAATGACATCTTAAAAAAACGAACGATTCTATTGAGTTTGTTTCAATTTCTCTGAACTTCGAACTTCGAACTGATGAATTTTCATACTGGGGGAAAAAAAGCGTTGAAATTACAACAAGACACGCCTTCACTTGAAATACTAAGGCTAAAAGCGGTCATGTTCTAAGATACATATATGATATCTTGTACATATGAGTACGTTGACATTCTCGTAGCACCAACAAGACCAGCTGAAGGACACAAGCCACTATGTGAGCTGAAGTGCATATCGAGCCCCATATTCGGATGTCGCTTCGCCGTAACTTGAAAGCACCCCGTTAAGCTCGCGTGTATCTCCGGATCACGTACCACCCTAGAGGTGCTGCTGGTGGTAGAGTACTTACGAAGGAAAGGGCGCAAACCGCGAAGCTCGTTATCGTTATCACGGGACGACAGGCGGCCTAGCAACCTAAAGCTATAATTATGCCAACCATCCGCCAGCATGATAATTCGCTTGAGAGTTTTAGCTTCCCCCTTTCCGCCTCTGCCTTTACTTTGCTCCTATTGCCTCCTAGCTCCTACACTCTCGTGCTGACTAATTAGAATTCGTTCTTCGGAATTTATAATAATCTTGAGGGGTGGAGGGCCGGCGGTAGCGTCAACGATGAATGCAAGAAGTCGCGAGCGCGCAGTGTAGAACCTGCGGAGAAACACTACGATACCCGGCAGCTTACCCGAAACTGTTAGTTTTAATCTTGAGAGAGAGAGAGAGAGAGAGTTTTAACAAAGTCAACATCGAGCTGATTGTATCTTTTTCAAACAGACGATTTTTCAGCCCCATCATGGTTTATAAACAGAGAGAATACTTTTAATGTGTGATTATAAAACTGTTCCTTCGACGACATGCCTAAACATAATTTTGGAATGATAGCTAGTGAGATAAAAAGAAACTCTAGAAGGACTGGTTCATGAGTGGTGATGGAAGATTGAAGAAAAATGAGTGACACGTACTTTGATTACTGTGATAAAGAGATTACGGTTAAAAAGATCATCGATGAAGAACCGTCTCGTGATAAAAATTAAATATCGTTTAATTTTCTTTAAATCTTATCGGTTGTGTAAATATTGTATTTAGAAAAAGCATGAATGAAATTTAAAGGAGAGTTTTGTTGGTTGTATCCTGCGAGCAACTGTACTAAAATAACATATGATTTTATGTCGATAAAGACTCGAGTCGGGGAATGGAAAACTACGCTTTCGTTTATAGCATATAGTTCCTACGTTTATGTCATCATTTCGAGCAATGAACGTTCGCCAGAAATAAACTGTGGCAGAGGTCCTCTTTTTATCTTCGTAAGAAGAAAAAAGCTTTAAATTGAACCTATGAAAATATCCTGAAACTGATAAAATAAAGAGTTATAGTCTATATATTTTCAGATTTAACTGAATCAACCGTACGATTATAAAAAAGACAATACATTTTTTGTCCGATCTATCTCACAAGCCTCGGGATATAATTTTATTTTCTGCCTCGCACAGAAACAATTCCTCTCCGAATTCATGGACTTCCTCAACATTCCTGTGTCATTGATTTCCTTTGAAACTCCATCACTTTGAATTGGAAAATGGGTTTTTCTTTTCAATCTGTCGGTTCGTAGATTATGTAGTCTGCCGTGATTCGCGTGCAAACCCGTACACCAAATATTTGTTTATATAAAACCTTGAAATGGAAAGAAAAACGAATTTCAATAAATTCTTGTGAAACAATGAAACATCTTTCATATTTCATTGTACGGTTGTTCCTGATAACAAAAACAAATAATATTGAAGAATTCGTGCAAGCAGTGAGAAAAAAAAACGTTTATTCGATGGCTATTTGACGTCATTGGAATATTTCGTTGATTCGACCTCGGTGTTCTCGGCCAGAATGTGCGCAATTCGATTTTTAAAAAAATGGCTGGTTTGATACTTTACAATATTGTGATGATTATGTATCATTGGCGCCCCAAAATTTGATGTATGGTTGACCCATATATTTTTTACCCCAGTGTGCAAAAAATTAAAAAAATGATGGACACGTGGCACTTGTACTTTATTCCAATATCCACGTGTACGCGATAAAACTTGCACAACCGAAACATCTTCTGCCTGAATCAGAATGATTGAACAAGTATGCAATAAGTGTTCGATACGAGTCGCTATCACGGATTTCAATCCATATCTCATGAATAGCTTCATCGTGTCTCAACAGTTGTACATAAAACGATTTGAATTGGCAAAACCTGCTGAAGCAGCAAAATTTGTTCTCGTCTCATTCTGTACTCTCGACTTTCTCTCTCTCTCTCTCCCTCTCTCTCTTTCTTTCTTCTCTCTGTCACTCACTATGTATCCAGTTTATTTACATTAATTTACAAAACTTTACTGACTGAATATATTCTCGTCATCAGACCTCATTGCAATTGTCATTGTTTTATCGTATTTTTTAAACTATTTTTTATTTCACAATGTTTCAATCAATTTTTATATAATTTTTTTTTTATTTTGATTATTTCACTTATAATTATCGTGTCCAAATTTTTCTAACTCTTCTCTTTTCTCTTTTACTTTACAGAGGTACTCTGAACAGTGGACATAAGGTAGGACTTCTGCTACTTAACCGAGCGCTTTTCTCGAATTATTTTTCTATCCGCATCTCTAACCATCAATTTTTCTGGCTCTTTCAATCTCTTCCTTATACTTTCCATTCTATTTTCAAAAATCTATCTCTTCATTCTATTCGAGCTGCCTCTCGTATCGAATATCCTGATAATCATCATCGTCGCGTTTAGTGTGCCAATTTCATGCAGAAACGTATCTCGAGTCAAAATTTTTGCTGATCGTTTTTTTTTTTTACTAAATTGGAACCTTTCCTCAAAAATGCAAAACGTACTACAACAATTTAACGATACACATGTTTTGTTTGTGCAAGTGTAAGTTATGATTATTGATCCAAAGTAGTTGTATAAAGTATAAAATTTGATAATTTCTTCCCTTCTTCGGTTTCTATCGCGTTCGATTTACATGCCAGGTATAAGATACTTTATTTGGAACTCGTTCGTTGTTAATTCAAAATTCATTTTAATGTTTCAATGACGTTTTTAAAAGTGTTCTGCGACAAAGCTATTTCGGGATTATGATCCCTTTCATGGATCATAGAGCCCCATTCGCGGTCAAAACTATTATAAATTTTCCCTTGTTTGTCGCGGACCACCCCTCGGTATCATTTGGGCATTATCAAGTTTTCGACGATCGATCAAAAAGATGTCTTCGAACTTCTGCACGTAAGTACACTTTATAATTTTATTTCATTTCGAACAACTCCGTCTCTCGATTGATGCATGTACGCACAAGCGATGAAGAAATGATTTTGTGTTGATGCAACGATGATATAGCTGATTCACAGATTTACAATAGCGATGATCGAAGATGAATTTCAGTTGAATAAAAAATTTTATACCCAATTTCGTTCTTTCAACTTTATTGCAAGTGTACGAAACACATGAAAAAAAAAAAATAATAATAATAATGATAAAAAGTTGAAAATGATGCGCACCTGTTCACGAGAGAGTGTTATATCGAGACGCCTGGTCCGTCAAATCGAAGCCGTGGTCAGTCATCGAGAGGATGGATAGTGGGAGAAAAGATTGATGGAACGAAAGGACCGAAGAAAAGGTTGTAGCCGGATAAGCCGATATGGTAGCCAGTAAGGTCAGCCTCCACCGTTCGCTTTTTCTATCTCTCTCTCTCTCTCTCTCTCTCTCTTTCTTTCCCTCTCATCCCTCTTTCTCTATACCTTTGCACACCCGACATTCAGTCCTGTTTTACCGTCCACATGCATGAGGCAGCGGGATAGCCTCAGTAGCATGAGCTTTTCTCGAAACCTGAAGACTGGCCACGGATATGAACCCCTCGGTACGGATATCCGCTTGTGGTGGTTTCTCGCGGTTCCGCGCGTAGACATCTAAAATTCAAATTCGAACGTCTGTCCAGTAGAAGTAGCGAATTTTACGCAGTCAGAAAAGCCCGGAGCTCTCGAGTGGTACTGTAGATTCGAATAGCGGAATAGATGGAAATACGACGGAGATAAAGAGAGAAAGACGAAGAAAGAGAAAGATGAAAAGAAGAGAGAGAGAGAGAGAGATAGAGCGGATACACCCGGAGTGCTTTAAATATGCAGAGTAAAATACCCTTCAAAGAGCAACAGTCGCGAAAGCCGACCCCAGAGTCCGATGTTCTCGGGCCAGACCTCATGCTCTTGTTTCCGCTTCGTTCCTCCTCCTTCTTCCCTTCCCATCCCTTTACCATATCCGCACCGCGGCTCAACACTAATCCGACACCGGAGTTTTGCGTTCGTGCTACTACACAAAGAATAATGAAACAAACGTGAGTGTCGCGTATGTGGCTTTTCTAAACGCTGACTTCCGACACTGTTGAAAGAACTTGGTTTTCTTTGAACTTAAGCATAACATCCGAGAAAGGCGGCAGCAGCTTTAGGGTGTCCATCGATATCCACTTCGTTCGCGCGGAGCAACACCAGAAGGAAGTGCGCATATATCGTCTTTCGTATACAGGCAAAAATAACAAATCCATCACTGTCACAATCTAATCTTCTTCCGTATAGTATACTCTCAATAAGTTTATGTATACGCCCGAGTTGAAACCAATCTACGATGCCATTATCTGATCATCATATATATACATGATAATAATGTCCGCAAACCACTTGGTTTTATCAGTCAATATTTTCGACGTTTCATTTCATTTCCAATTGCCGATAACGCTGCCAATACCAATTCGTTGGTAGACATCCCCGAATGGAACATGAACCAGAGATTAAAATGAATAACATAATTTAACCAACATCGTATTAACATTTGAAATTCTCTTTGTGTTTGAAGATCCTTTGTATGTGAATACACTGTGAGGCTTTGTGCCCTACATGTCTGCACATATGCCCGGCTTGTTAATACAATTAACTTCCTACTATGGAAATACACACTCTGCTATGTACGTTTTTATCTGCAAGTTATATAATTAATTTCGCAAATGCGAGTACTGCGACACAAATTTCGTCTCTAATTAGCCTTGAAGTAATTACTTTTGGCGAAGTACGAACAGGTTCATCTAATCGTAGAGTCGCATGTATCATTGGGAGTTTTATGAAAAGTTAACACTATTAAAGCACTGATCGTAAGAAACGTTGTTTATATACCCAACAGAATGGCAATACGCATAAATCTTTCGAAAGTTATAAGTTAAGATTTGTAATTATTAAAATGAATTTTAAAGAATGAGACCAAAAATCAGGATTTGAGGAGTGTCGCGTTTGAGTTTTGGATTCCTTTTTTTTTCAAATTATAGCGACAGTTTTTCGTTTTATTTTTACTCGGCTGTTCTTTTTCGTTACTTTTATAACGATTTTGCACTCGATTGTTTTTCGACAAAAAGTAGTAGCTTTTTTTTCAACTGTATCCGTCATTTTGTGTATCGAGTACTACAACGAAAAGATATTAATAACTGATTTTATAGTTCCAAGTCGCACACAACATCCAGGCATAAAGTATATTCGAACTTTTCAAACATTTCGAGAACCCATCAGTCTGATGATGTTAAGGCTTCATAATTGGCTGCAAACATGCTTCTCAACAAGAAAATTTATAGAGTGAAGGCGAACTTGTACTCCTTCGAGTTGTCGTATATATTGTCCCGTTTATTGTGCACCCTCAAGGAGTTAGACCATCTCGTTAGGCGAGCAACCATTCTACAAAAGATATCCGCTTTAACGTCGGATTTCAACAACACAAAACGAAGGCATAGGAATTACACAAGGATGCTGAATAAAATATCCGTGTTGGTACATGAGCATGAGAGAACTTTCATATAGAACTTAAACGGCGACGCATATTTTTGAATAACAGGATAAATCTTGCACGAAATACCGGTCTCCAATGTAATTTTCTTTTCACGGTACACAAAACATTCGATGGCGTGGACGTTTTATATCTATTTGTTGTTTCGTTCCAGGAGAACTACTTGAAAAGTTTAAATTTTATTCGTAACTGTTTCAACTTCAAACTTTGTTCAATAAGATTCCAATTAAAGAACATTATCGAACAATATTCAAGAGTCAAGAGTGATATTGGACTCGTAAAATTGTACTTGATAAATTTCTACGAACATCGTAGGAACGAAAGGTCAATATGAAATACCAAGAGTTTTATTCTAAGATATTGCATATTACGAGTTATGAATGCAATTCCGCTATACAGCTTCATTCTTCATATCCATTTATCAATGAAATAATGTACAGAACAGAAGAGAAAAATTTCGATAAGAGTTTGACATTTTTCCCGGTGCTGTTCTTGAGTTTTTACATCATTGAATAAAAATTCTTTTTTCGTTTTTCAACTTTGACACATATCACAGTAATATTTATTGCGAAATACAATATAAATATAAATACGTTGATCACGTGTGACTGTTACATAGGTACAGTGAAATATCTGAGACTATGGGGTGGAAAAGTGCATAATATTTCTAAAGAATCGGCCATACATAGACCTTTTTTGCATCGTGTAAAAAGTTGGCAACGATCCGAGAATCCGGAGTCTACCACGAGAGCAACGAGGAAGTAAATCTCGGTGAAACTTTTGTGCGATTACGATAACCGGGCTCGCGCTGTCGTTTCGTTGGCCATTAGTACATTCATGTACTACAAAGCTTCTCGAAAAAGCGAGAATCTCGAAGGCTCATTTGAATTTCCAATGTGAACAATTTAGTCAAACTTTCGGTGTGGCCTATTCCATTAGCTCGATCGCGTAACTCACTCGTCGCTACCGTTATCATTATGAACTTTATACATTTTCATTTGAATCTTGTAAAACTTATATTGGGTAAAAAGATTGCTGTAGTAAACTGTCGTCATATATATCTACGTTTAAATATATATATATATATATACATAAACCAAGAGAATACTATTTCTCTGACAAAAATAAAAATAATGATCATTCGATAGAATTTTTCAGTGTTTATTTTGAAAAGTTTAATCGGTCGTACGATGACAGTCGCAAAATCGTCAGCTCAGACATAAGTGACAAGCATTGTACGTGCTTGGATTCAACGACGAGACTATAACGGAAAGGGCTCCTTTGTCGAAATGCAGATCTCGAGTGTGAAGCTCTTGCTGTAAACTTCATATATATAGTATGAAGCTCCAAGACCAAGTGAACGTGCAAGTGAATAGGAATGCGTGAGGGTGAAACCGTGAGAATAGAGGTATCGAGGTAGAAGCAAGGAGTTTATCCGTCGGAGCGAACATCATCACCGTCGTGTCCGGTGCTCTAATGACTATTGTTGTCTATCGGGGATCATCCACGGGTTCTTGGACATGACCCCACTCTCTTCCCACCTATACCTTCTGGCTGAATCTGACCCAAATTGTCTTACTGTATAACACAGGGCACGCAACCCTCCTGTCTACATCAACGGTGTGCAAGGCTTCCGCAATGGGTGCCTCTTTGCCTGCTGGCCCCTTCGAACGCTCATTAATCCTTTGCTTTAAGCTCCTTAACGGAGAAGCATCAATTTCGATATATTGTAACGAATCTAGTAGAGCTAGTACGTCGTCCTATAGATTTCATTGATCTCCGAGGAAAAGAATTGCCCCGCGTGTGGAACAAAATGCATGGCGAATAGAATTCATGAGGAAGATTCCTCAAGACTATTTTTGTAAAATTTCAAACGTTCATCAACATTTCGAAGGACTGATTCGAGACCAGCTATTTGAGGACCTGCAAATACAATATCATCGAGCGACCATAAAAATTTTCTTGATCGTTTGAGGAAAAATCTCTGTAACGCATCCCACATACGAGCCAATATTGCTCCTTTGCTATGAAGATTCGTTATCAAATTATCCGCCATTCTGCTGTACATAATCCGTGTCATCTTAGTGTATACACACACACACAAATTCGTATCGGTGGACCTCGGTACATTAGACTCGAAACAAAAGCAACGTTGAAGTGAAAGCAAAAAAAAATCCAACAAGTGAAAAGTCTGGCTTTATAAACACCAACACCGATACAGTTCCATTTAGAAAAGGCCATGAAAGTCTCAAGAGGTTCAGACCGTGATCATCCTCGCGGAAAATGAAAGGTTCTATGCGGAGAATCGCAAAGCAAAAAGCTTTCGGAACAACGCAAAGTGACGCATGATGGTGCTTCGTAAATTGTAAGGAGTTCAATTTTGCCTGAATGCGGATGAGCCTTGAGCTTCAGAAAATCAACCGCATCTACCTACACTAAATTGCTGTCAGGTGATTCTTGCGTTTTATACGAAATTCAATTATCATAATGTCAGCCGCGACGTCACTTTGGCGTGGTACGTTTCATAATTGATTGTTTTTGATTAAATAAAAAAATACAAATGTTGCTATGCGACAAAATTTTTCAATCGGTTGTTCGACTTAATGGGAAAAGCTTTCACTCGTTGTCAGCATTTGCGAGAGTCTTCAACGTCCGTTATTCTCTAGTATGAGAGATGGTCGGGATTCCTGTTTGCATAGTGGATAAGAATTTTTCACCATGTACAATGGGATACAAGGGCTTGCCCCTTATCTATGAACAATTTAGTGAGAGGGGAAATTGCGATAAAATGAAAACGAAACGTATCCTCATCACGCAACATTGTCTCGCGCCTTGAGGGTAATTTTTTCCAGTTATAGCTCGAGGAAGCTTCGGATTAGAAAAGAGCATCGATAATCGCTACTGACACTTCGTAATATGCTAATGATCGTGAATGAACTCATGAATCAGTTTATAGGGCAGACCAAAACCTCGAAGATACAACATTTTTCATTGCCATATGTAAAAATGTTTAAATATTCAATAAGGATAATCTCGAATACGTGTGGAGTGTACGATTCGTTAATTTGAAAATTTCTTGTACGGTCACAATTCGCGAACTGTTCGTAACGCTAACTTAGACGCAGAAGCGTATCCGACTATCCATCCTTATGATTAATGTGCAAAGTGTCTGGACAAGGATCGTGGAGCTCTCGCCTTATTGTTAACCCGTGGTCCCGACCCACCGCCTAATAGATACAAATGTACTTTACATCATATACACCGCGAGGTTCCATGGTCAGGATATAATTATCCGGGAAGCCGTTATCCTACCGAAAGCTTTGAGCGTTATGGCTTGACCGACCGCGACACGAGTCTAAGCATGATAAACATTAATGGCGCAATGATTATTCATGTTGGTGAATGTTGATAAAATTTCGAAAGAAACGAATTAACTGTTTTTACTTTTGAAAGATTAATCAAACTCACCGAGTCGCAGTTCTGATGTATACGTTTTTTCAACCTTGATCTGCCCGAGTTTCTGATTGTAGAGAAAAATGATGTCCCCGTGTTTTCGTTAGCAGGGTCTCCTCAAAGTATATCAAATAATAATTCTACTCGGCCTTGTTACAAACTGGAACGAAGTAGTAGCGGATCGAGAGGGGTCTCATATCAGCATTACCAATTCACTTTGGTACGTACAACATATGACAGGTAGGATGAGCGTCCGGTCTTGCTCGTAGTTCACCGGGACAACGGAGATCTCACGAGTGCGCATGAATCCCCGGGACATTGAGAGATGGATAGATACCGAGAAAGAGAGAGAGAGAGAGAGAGAGAGAGAGAGAGAGGGAGAGAAAAAGGAAGAGAGAGGGGAAGAGAAATGGGGACCTCTCGTTGATGTATACATTTGTGAAATACACAGGTATACGAGCACAGAATTAAACTCTCACGAGAGCCAATGTGAAATCGCCCCAGCTGTCCAGCTGGCGGGCGTTATTCATAGAGAATATATTAGGAAGGACTTCACTTTGATGTGAACCACCGAGAGGTGGTCCAAGGATTATACGGGTGCAGATCGTACGTATCCTATTATATGTATATATATAAGCGTACAAATATGTAGAAATGTATGTTACCTGTACACATACCAGAAACGACATGAATTCTCCCGAAGCCTGAGCACAACACGATAAAGCTGCACATTGGATAATGGCGTGAGGTATGAAAACCCTAACGGAGTGTGCTGAGCCGACCCAAGAGGGTTAATAAGCGTCGGAGTTAATCAACTGGCAGAGAGTCACGGATGTAGATTTTTCGCGTATAAGTTTGATTCCAATGGGGAAAAAAAAGTAGCAGTGTGAGCAAGTTATTGTAAAAACAGGATGAAAACTGCTGCTCTTTTCAAACTATATATGTGAATCGCAAATTCTCTGCAATTTGCATAAATCAATCAGAAATGTATGCAGAGCTCTATGCTTCGCGCTTACGATACACAACCAGCAAATTCGCATTCTACTTTGGTACAATCATCCATATCCGAGTGGGATTTAACAATCGAATGAGCTGCCATTTCGATTATACCCGTTATAATATACAGTCTCTATCCGTCTCTAAATGTAACGACCTCTAGTGCAATCAAAAAGGTTTTTCATCTAGTGAAATAAACCATGAGGGCTTGCCAGATGAATTAATGGATTCATTCTTTTGTTGTGTATTACGCGACGTTAGCTTTATTACGGCAATTGTTCAAAGTCATAACGGTGTAATACTTATCCATCAGGAATACCACTGTTATCGGTATCGTTGAGCTACTACTTTTTTCCATAATCGAATGAGTGAATTTATTACTCCTATCGAAATAAGAATGTTGACTAAAGTGGTGACGGATTTAGTCGCGGTTTAACATCGAGACAGTTAAATCTGTATGTGCAGAACTTCCGTTATAGTCACCAATGAAATCTCGATCAGAGTTGCACGTGGTACCGGTTTGTGTAATGAAAATGAATATCTCGTTCGTTTACAGTTGGCATAACATAAATAATAAAACCAGCTTCATATATACACATTTACCATAAACGTCACCGACTGATGTTCTGGATCATTAATGCGATAATGTGCACCTCCATTATATACGATGTAGGTTCAAAGAGTAAATTCTGAAAATATTGAAAAGAAAAAAAAAACACTTTGCTCAAAGCTGAGTGTCATTGGTTAACTTTAAAATAAAAAAAATGAACATCATACCCTTGACGTAAGCATCCTGGAAAATCGGACATGGGAAACATTTTCCCTGGTGCCTCGATTTTCGTCTAACGTGGCTGAAACCAACTGAAATTGAATAGAGAACAACTTGACTCAATCCATTATATCTGTGAGTCCTCTCGACATAATGTCGATGATTCTGCAATCAGTCGGATGTTATTCGTTGGATTATGCAAACTTTGTAGGATTGTCGCAGTGGCACAGTCTACAGCCTGGTATCATCAAAGTCGAAGGCTCCTAGCCTGGCCTTTGTCGCTGGCTTCTCCATCATTTCCAGATAGTGTATTAGTATTCGTCTGTGAATTTGAACCCCATATCCTGGTCTGATGAGAACAATCGGCTCGCAGAATCACGACTCGAGATTGTCTTGTACCGTCATCAACAAAAGGAATTCCTAACAGCATTCCCATCACGGTCGCCATGCTCTACTGTGGGTTACTGTTACAAGATAATATCGGGTAATGCACCGTGCGTTCGCGTCTATTGCCGATAATCCTTTGTCTCGATAATCGTAGAATTCTCCAATCCTGCTGCGAATTTCCGATGCTAATGAGCAATAAGCGAAAATAGGATTGATTGTGAATATAGAGCCAACTTGGCCATATTTTTTAGTGTTCCTTAATCGAACATGAAAATGTCACATAATTTCAATATTTCATAAGATTCACTATCCAAAAAATTGACTGGATGGTTTCATGCGATTATCCAAGATTTTGAGATTGCTCTATGAGCATCATGATTACGTTTTCATCGGAAGTAGGTGAGCCTGGAAATACATGGTAGCCACGTTTGATGCCTCATTCCGGAAAATTTGGCTCGATTTTGGCGGCCGATATAGTTGTCTTGTATACGCACAAGTAAAGCTTGTGTGTAAGCCACTCATTGATTGTCGTTACGTATACCGTCAGTCTATTATCGAGGTCGTACAAAATGGTCATTTGATGTAGCACGCTACTTTACCTCTGTATTACATGCTCCACTTGACTGTCTGTAGACGAAACTTGATTAACGATTAATCAGTCCATCAATGGGGTGCGTATTAAACTAACATTCGATGAAGGGTCTATGCAAGCCTGACTCTTCGACTGTTTGTTACTATACTCATGTAGATCGAAACAAATACACATACTTGTGTACATGAAAAGTGGAATCCTTGTATGAGCGAACGAAGCGCTTACAAACCCTTAAATTCCTTTACACATAACGATGATGTATAGAACATGCGAGAGCCTGAAGCCTATGCTTTTGGCTACTACCTCACGACAATCCTTTGTCGCTTTCACTAGCGTTTAATTACGGACTTGGGAAGCGCTCTTGCTGCTGTTGCTACTGCTTCTGTGTTACTATCATCGTTTATACTTGGAGTTCTCTCTCGCTTTACTCTACCACTACTCATCAGGGGTTCCCTTCGAAGCGTGTGAGTAATACATGAACGTAAAATCGATTCACTCCTCTATCTCTGCACGTCAGTAAATATGTGAAATTATTACGTTTTGTAATATATCCAAAGCCTCTGTGTAAGAAGAGCGTCTACATATTAGACACGATTATCAAAGAACATAAAAACTCGGTGTGGTTCTCTACCTTTCAATATGGTTTACGACGTGTGCATACCGACTGATAATAAATTCGTTGGCCTAGTACACAATTCAAAGAAGATATTCATTGAAAGATGTTCACAATTGTTGAAACGGCATGTTATAATTACTTGCGTGGGAGGAAAAAAAAAGTGAAAAATTAAGTCTTCAAAGGTGAGACGGAATCTCCTCCCCACGATTGAATCAGGGCAAATTTCACCCAGTTTCAAGAGCCGGAGACGTGATCGCGGTTGTCTTAGGTGCCGGCTTGTCGAAAGCAGCTCTAACCACTCAGACTCCTGTGGTCCAAGACCTGTCGAAATGACATCACAAAAACGAGACAAAGCCTGCCGCTGACACTGACCACTCTCTTGTACCATGTCTTGAACCTTTCCCGAATCTAGAACCACGGAACTTCGTTCATACATGCGCCGAACCTGGTTCCTGTCACTTTGTCCCTGAAAAGCCCGGAAAGGTACCAAGAGTCGCTTCGACTGACCTCTTGAAAGTGGTCACTAAAAGTTCTGCCTTTGAAACGATGAAACAGAAAGGTACCTCGTACTGCTAAAAGGCCTTCTGAATACATTGATCAAGCCTAAATTGTACAGGATGATAAAGATCAGTTGCTGTGTCTATACTAACAAGAAATGATAATTAGATCAACAGTTGCCTCATGTAGCTGTTCTCTTGATACCACGTTCCAGCTGACTTTTACCAACGATTTTTCTCCTCCAGTAGATATCGCAGAGTGCAATGAATCACACGATGGCATTAAAAAAAAAAAAAAGAAAAAAAGAGAAAGAAAATTTCAAAGATGTAACAAAGATTGGCCAGAAAAGTTGTGCGCGTCCACATCGGAGAGTTGTTTTACAGCGACATATATCATTTGTAAGCATCGCAACACGAGCAAAGGACAGCTAAGTTATTTGGTATAATCCTTGGTATTATTTTCTCCTCAAGCTAGATGACGCGAGAGGGGAAGTCTGAAGAAATGTTTGAAACTATCTTGAGAGATACACATGGGAGGAGAGAATGTATGGCTTGACGCAACGAGTTGCTTACATCCCTAGGTGAAGAGGTTGTAACAACCTGAGCGCGAGAGGAAAAGTGGAATGGTGAAAGGATTCAGATGGTTGCGAAGCGACAAGCAGTCGGGGAAGAAGAGGAGGAAGAAGAAGAAGAAGAAGAAGAAGAAGAGCAAAAACAAGAACAAGAAGAAGAATAAGAGGAAGAGGAAGAACTATGGAAGCCGTGGGCGGTTAGTACATCCACTGTCGTAGAGAGACGCTCACGGGAAAATCTTTGTGGCACGTCGCTTGCACTGCCGAGACAAGAAGTGTACGCGCGGGCGATGCGTTCTAACGACGACGAGAAATACAGGGGGAAAGGGGTGGTCTCGCCGCTAATTGTTAGAATAATGAACAAAGTTGGTACGCCCTCAGGAGTTATTCTATCTCGCTGCCTGTTATACCGCCCGTTATACACGAAAGCTGTTGCCCTTTTTCGCCGTTCTCAATTTTACCACTCACTTCTCCATTCAAGCTGCTCAGTTTCTCGGCTATAAAGCCCATCGAACCTAGCCATCTTACATAAATCTCTCCGATAATAGCGGACAGAATTCTTTAGACTATTCTTTTACTTGGATCCTCACTCCATCTCACTCATCTATTCTTATTTCTTTCTCCGTTCAAAAAGTTGTATGGATAAGAAAAACAAAGTGTGAAAAAAAAAGCCCAAATATCATTTTTCATCGCTCACATTATTCTTGAATCTCTACAAGCTTTTTCACACAGGATAACAGAGTATGATAGAACAAAGTGTTTCTCTGAGACAGTGCTTTTGCGTACATCGCAAACATTGAACATATTTCTATGTCTCTGGCATCAAATTCCATAATATAAAATTGTTTCTTCTTTTAGTTTCGTATGTAAGAGGGTAGCGTACCTAAAGCCGGGGTAAGATAATGGCTTTTACGACTTTTCGTACATACATATCCGCGTATGTAAGCATGTATATAGATTCTTATTTTCAAGAAATGGCTCTGAGTGGTATCCATACCCGAGTGTATTATAAATCTCTCTTGATCCAAATCATCTTGACATAAACCTCGGAAATCGGTCTTACTAAATTTGTGACAAGCCTGGACAGAGAACTCTGCATATTCTCGATACTATTGGCTTCAGCATATTATGTGCGCCATATGCGCGACCAGTAACTATACTCAACGAACGTACATAGTGGTAATTTGGAACCCTAAGTGAAGGAGGGTAGCGGCTGCGGCTCAGCTAAATAATGTCAATGATACTAATGAGTTAACTAATAACCATTATACTCTCGAATGAATTGTCAGGACTGAAACCTGGCAGCTTCAGTAATGTAACTACACAATTTAATGATGTGATGATAATCTCATTTTGAAAATAAAAAACTTACTGATTTTTACATTAAAATACGTTCTGAAGAAGGCTCTGACCAGAGTCGAAATCGCTACTCACCTTAATTTATCAACTAAGAACCACAACAACCACAATACAATATGAAACCTATCATTTGACATTTCCTGGCGACCGTTTTGTAACGAGTGTGTCTACCATTCAATTTTCGGAGGAACGTTGGTATTTTTTATGAAGAATTTTATTCCTGAGTTACCACACTTCATTTCGTTGAAAACCATTTTTATTAGTGTTAAATATAATAATTATAATTCATGTATATATCTACAGTAACATGAGGGATTGCCATGTAGCTAGCAAATTTCTGAAAAAAAAAAAAAACTACAGTCTGTTAAAGCTCATATTCTGCTATTGGTTGGTTCCTTAGAATATAAAAAACCGAAAAATTTTAATTTCAGCGTATCATTCATGAAAATAATTGGGCCACTATCCTCAATAGAATAAACAATAAACAAACTGGGGTTCCAAATTACCACCGCGTTCGCTATATATGCATCTCAAAATCGAAGCACCTCGTCATTCGTGGAGCTTCGATAGGGGGATGATGTTACTGTATATGGATGCGTGTATCCTTGTGCCTCTCTACTATGAATACCACACTCATAATCCTTTAGCCAGGACGCCAAATCCGAGGATTTGAATTTGTCGAGCGAGAGATGAGGCTTTACCTACATAATTTACTAGGTAGTTACGCTCTTCGCCGTGTACTCTGTGTATATTTCCACATCGGAGAAATGGCTTGGGCACACCGGAGGGTTGCCAACGTTGGTGAAACAGAATGGTCTGCCGTGTTTCTACTCCACTACTCTTGGCTTACAGCGTGCGATACATACTAACTTAAGGGTGTACAAAAACACGCAACTCCGTGAAAGGTTCTACATTGAAACGGCGTTGAAATACAACCATCGCTCATGCCCCTCAGAATCTCCTTGTTGTTCCCTGGTGGCAAAGTGCCGACGCAAATTTTAGACCACAGCCTAAGAGCTGCCCGAAACGTGAGCCTCTTACTCGGTTTTTTTCAAAAGTTGCATATCGGATTTAGGTTCATACGAGTTTTTCTAAGCTTCTATAGAACCACGAATGCATGTTGATTTACAATTTTTATGATAGCCAAGGTAGTTGAAACGAATCGAGGCATCTCGATGACCATCCTATTTTTTGGCATAGAATCAAATTTTTTTTTCTTGACCACTCCTCGGAGACTGCAGGATCACCAAAAAAAAAACCTACAAGAAGTAGTTCTTCTCCAAAAATATTACAGGATTGACATTTTTTATTCCATTTTTTTATCCTCAGGCCCTTGATGACAACTCGGATTTTTCAACGCTGAAAGATAATCATATGTCTGCGGTGAATTGGAAAACAGGTGGTATAAAAAATGTAATATTCTTTGCGATTGTTGTTGTTGTCAAGAAATAGAGAAACGTCGAACAATTTTCCCTCACATTCACTTTTACCTCTGGCTGGGTTTTCTCTGCATTTTCTGACTAGTGGAAACGAAAGTCCAATACATGCACAGGGCATCATGCAGACATCATCTACAAACCCTCAAGCTCTCCCGTCAATGTCACCATCCAGGTAGTGCCTCGAAGGCTTCTCGTTCTATTTTCCGTGGATACTCCTGTTTCGCCTATTCACTCACGCAGTATAGTTGAACATGTAATAACTATCATACGTCGAATGTGCTGGAACATCTCTCTGTACTCTCGATTGGAATTTATCTTCCATTCGTTTAAAACTTTTGTTACGAGCATAAGAATCTGGATGAAAACTCGAAATAATAAAATTTGGAAAAACTGGCAGTTGGGTCATGAGAACATTGATCTTAACATCAGTTTTACTGTATCGCATCGCACGTAGAGCATTCACACTTGAAAACTATAAAAATAAAAATACAAAACATCGCTTAGAGGCGCTTTCATAATCTGCGATATCCCGGATGAATGAGAATAGAATAACGCTGACTCGACCGAGAATTTTCAATGTTCAGAATATTTTTTCTCGCTTGCACATCCGAGTACAAATTCTAATATTCTTTTCGAATGATCATTTGAAAAGACGAGGGAAAGTCATTCTCATATCATCTCCGTCGTATTGTGACGTATTATTCTTGTGGTCGGAGCGAGACGATTCATACTGTCATTGACATCGACCTTCTGTCCCACTGTTACTAGAATATGAACCTGGCAAGCATCCGATCCTTCTTCATAAAGCGTTTTTTTTTTTATTGCGGCGATTAACACTTGTAAATAATTATCGACTGGTGAACTTTTTCTCATTTTTTGAGTACACTTCAGTGTGAGTTTGCGTTTGCATTTGTCGATGAAAAATTTGTCTCTGGACTCGATCACAGCACGGAGAGCATTAGATTGATGCTCGTAGCATATTTGAAAAATCATTTTTATTTTTGCTGACAAGAATATTGAGAAGAGTTTGAAAGCAGAGCAGTTGACGAAGGGTCGTGTAGGAAATAAAAAAAAAAAAAGGGTTCACAGAGCAAGCGATCGATTGTCTCGTTTTTACATTCCACAGGACAAGAGAAGCAATGTTGGGGTGAAAGCTCTGAATGTTAACCGAGAGGGAAAAAAAAAAACGGATGAATATTGAATATGCTTCCGGCAATAAGTGAGTCCACATAGCGCATGGAACAAGGCATGCAAGAGCGGGACAACCGAAACGGTAGTTTCGGGGCTGCTTTTTTTTCCAGTAGCTATCTCGTGTGTACGAGTTTTCAGAGAACGATTTCATCTAGTTCACGTGTACTATTGCTCCATCATCTCTTCTTTCGTACCGTTTCACGTTCGACGCCTCGCACTATTCTCTTTTATTTTTCTCCATTACACGTGAATAGAGGAGAACGAGAGAGTACATAAACGCGACATTCAACCATCCTCATTCGGAATTGAATGCTCGTAAACGCGTCTATCCATGAAATATAGAGACGCTGGTAGGCTCTAAAACGCCTCGATCGTTTAAATACATATGATTCGATGGCATATTCGTTCAAGTAGTACGTTGCTCGATATATCGAGGCTAAGGGGGAAAAAAAAATTCTCGGCAGTACGATGAATGTACGGAGAGGCTGAAACTTTGCAAGGTGCTGGAACAACACGATTTTTCAGGTTATATATGCCAACATTAAGTAACACTCCATTTCTTTTTATCGGTATTCGTCACACGTCGTGAATATATAAAAATGTGTTCCACGTGCCTCCTGCAACTATCACAAGTATTCCTTCCTTTTCTTATGACGTATCGAATTTTTTTTTCTTCAATTTCTCGTCCTTTTATTTTTCAACTATCTACATTTTAACTTCAAGTTAAACGTTGCTTACCCTTTCCAATGAGGAACGACTTGCTTCAACCGTATCCATGTATATGCAACTTTGGGTGACTATATTAAACGAGGCATGCCCGTTGCGACGTGGGGAGGTCGAGCTTTCCCCGTTCATATTCCATTGTCGTCTAGGTAACGAGGGTCAATTTTTGCACTATCGAACAATATGTCGCATTAGAGCATTGTTACGCGAGCGTAGACTCCGCTCTGCTATCATGCAACGTTGGCTCGAGCTCGTTTCCATCGTCCTCGTTGCGTTCGCAACGTAATCGATGCTCCGGCACGATTTGCATTTCGCGGATGCGAACAGGAAACTCTCTCTCTCTCTCTTTGTCACAAGCCTATGTCGATCACATGGTCGAATATCGTTTTCCTACATGGGGTCAGACAGATTGAGAGAAATTTCACGTTAATCTTCTTCGTCATGGGGGCTGAGAAATAAATGATTATAGATTTATCGCAATAGAGAATCCGATATAAGAATGAAATGAAATGAAATTTAGTCGTCTCTGTTCTACGCAGTTGCTACCCAAGCGGTTGATGCAGCTTTCGTTGTCGAAAAAAGTTGTTTTGCGGAAATATCTCGTATCGAAAATAATTGGTGAACATATTTATTTGACTCTTGGTAAAAATGTTAGCACTTGCCGAAAATAATTTGGAGGAATACATTTACTCTCGAGCCTTCGTGACATGTAATTCAGCACTCGATCATTGAACGTTCGTGAATAATTTTGAGAACGAAACCTTTCATTCGGTGCTCTCGTTATCTACGAGTGTATCCTTGTTTGCGTCGAAGCCGTGGGCTATAACTATTGTGGATAGTCAAAACACATATACGAATGTTTTCGAAAACTCTTGACTAAAGAGAAAACGCTAGAATGGAGATAAAATGTGCGATGAATACGAGGATAGATGTGCGCTCTGACGAACATCGAGTGACGTGATGATGCTATTTTATCTGCTTTAGAGTCCTTCGGGAATCTCTTCTCTCTCGATAAATGATGACCGGGTGAACAGAGAGAACGAAAGAGATCCGGTAGTCGACCGGAAAACAATTATTCGAGAAGAGGACAAATATCCGGGTGATGCAATAGCATCATCACGGCTAACTTATTTGTCTATGTAAATCGTCAATCAACGAGCGGTGAACGGAATTGAAGCTCGTGTGCTGAGGGTGATGGCGGTGATGACGTGCGCGTCCCATGCAAAGTGAAAGCGACAGCGCGCGAATGGACAAGCATTCGCAGCATCCATAGAGAATTCACTTCGATTGACAAATATTTATATGCTAATTATTATTGTTTTATTTTTTATTTTTTTCTTCATTTTTTCTTCCGATCTCTTATTGTCTGGTTTAGACATTGATTTTTATAGGCCGGCTTCGTCGGACCATGAACACGCGATAACGTTTTTGCATTTCATTTTCAACTCTTTATCGAAAGAGTATCGAGTTTTCCGATGGTCAATCAATAGCCTATCAGCGATGGCGGATTCAACGGAAATGAGCTTCAAGTTGACTGATAGATCAAACTATTTTTTTACTTGTCGCTTCAAATGATCAATTGTCGCTGTCGGCTCTCCGTTGTTTCGGTACCACCATGTTTTTCAAACGAATTTACGTGTACGGTGTTTCAAGTATTTGCTATGGGGAGCAAGGATTATTTTTATAGAGAACTGTGATGTTTTGGGCAAAAAGTTCTCTGCAACCATACGTACTTTTACGCGCATACAGCATTACGCGAGTGTTGCACGCGTGTCAGCCACTGATGAATCTGTGAGGCATTATAAGTAAAAAATTGTTAGCGATTCTGTTCAAAGCCAGTCATGACACTGAGAACAATGCTTTTGAAGAATCTTTGATCGCTCTTATTTATTTCATGCAACGATAAAATGATTAGAAGAAACGGTATTTATGTAAAAGGGTGAAGTTTTTTTTTAATGAAATTTTGACGTGAAATGCCTTATGTACGAGATAGGAATCATCGATAGGTTCCGTACAAATAGTCCATGAAAAACTACAGTTTTGTTAATTCTAGGGTACCGTTTCGCCGTTGACCTCTGTGTACACTGCTTCAAATCTGAAGCTTTCAACAATTTAGCAATCATACTCGTGGCCAACTACTGTACTCTGTTTTGCTTTTTCGACCTTTTTTTATTTTCTCGTAAAAGGACACGTTTGCTTGATTCTTTCGTTTTATTTTTTGCTTTGTATCCATCGAACAGCCACGTTAAATTCAAAGAACGTCAACAAACTGTCAACTTGTTTCTAGCCAGCATATATAGTCACGGATTGTGTACAACAGCAGTGTTTCCACTTGATGCGAGCAAAAAAGAAACTTGAGATCGAACTAATTTGAAGCTTCGATCTCTCAGGCAATTGAAAAAAATTCCATCAAAATAAAACTTGGCTGATTTTTTTTCAAATTCTCCCACATTTTTTTTGACAAATATTAATCTTTTTTCCTGGGTCTTGCGTGTATCAGCGGAGCGAATTATCTTTTCATTTCCTATTTACCATCGATGCACAAAATGTTGTTTATAAATAGATAGCTTTTCGATCTCCAGGATGACTTTTTTTTTTCAGGATATTGGGTTTCATACGGAGCTCATATGGGTTCGAACGAAAATGTCGGAATAATGAATAAGCATCTTATCATCGAGTTATTTATCCACGTTGACATAAGTAGATTTCCATCAATTTCAGCGATCCCATCATTGCGTGATTGAGAAACATATTTCCCCCTTTATTTTTATTCACAAAGCTAACCATGAGTTGTGGCTTCCAAACACATCGCCGATGACGCAGAACCCAAAAATGTTTTGGTCCGACCATACGTGTGAGTGTTCGGACAGGAATATTTTGTTTTTTCGCTAATTTCTGAAATAAAATATGAAACGGTAATAATCCGAAAAGTCGTCGAACCATCAAAATACTGATGATATACATTTTTTAATAGATTTATAACCGTCGAACGGAACCGTTGGAAAAATAACAATTTTTTCAGGTTGTAAAGTTCGTACCGGGATTTACACAAATTTTTTCTCATCATCTTATCAATATTTCAACAACATTTTAACATCATCCCTGACGATTTATCAACATATTTCTATTTATTTACAGTACATGAAATATCTCAGTTATTTTTATTGCACTGACTACAGTCTTTCGTTACAATTGAACTAAATCAATATTCGTATAATTATAAGTACTCAATTTGTAAACGGCAAATACCGCAACAATAACAGCGATTAAATAAAACGGTCTCGGTGTATAAACAATTTCCAATTCCCGTAACAGACAAATGAATCGATATTAGAATAAAACGAGAATATACGAAAACACTGCATGTCCCAAGACCGGGTCACGTGATAATCGAACTTGATAATTCTTTCTATAGCGCTTGGTCTGAACGAAGTTCGTCGCGTTGAATATTTTATAAGGAGTATTCCAACTTGTGCACGATGGTAGCGTGATAAAATCAATTTCGAGCTCGTTATATTCTGCATAAACCTGCTGATTTATTAACACGTATGCTGCCGCTGCCGCTTCGTTCGTTTCGATTAATATTAGTTTTAGAACTAACTTGAATTATTGACAAACACTGTGTTATTCGTGACGGTTTATCTGAGCGTGCTGTTTTTCTTTTTTTTTTTTTTTTGTTTCTAGTTCCAACAATTTTTCGTTATTTTACCAGGTCGATAGTTATTATTTCAGTGCCGAAAAACCGCGTAAGCAATGAAAAATAATAAAATATTTAAAATGTACGAAAAATGGCTGTGAATAATGGCACCGGTGGAAAGAACTCCTTCCTCCTCAAGCTCATTAGAGTAATCCTCGTCCACATCAACGGGAAACAATTTTTCGAAGGGGTGGCTTACATTGGCCATCAGATATTCCCAAAATCCCATTCTCTCCGGCAGGAAGTCCTGCTCCATGCTCATTTCCGGCGATCTTCCGGAACCAATTCTCATATATCCACCATTCTCCTGATAGGGTCGCCAATCCGTCGTTAATCTGGCACTCGGTTCCCTGAATACGTGAATATTATAAAACCAACAAGACCCTCGTATTACTGTTGTTTTTATTCTCGTCTACGTAATTCATCATTGAATAATCCCAAAAAAAGAAACCGAGTAATCGTCATTTGTCGATTCACAGAGTTTTCTTTGTTGCATCAGCAAAATTCATTTACCACTATATTTGGCACTTGTCTTATGTTTCTATTTTTATCTCGAGTCATCGATCCTATGTCGATGCTTTAGTGGATTAGAATTAAGTGTAAAAATACGATTATGGAATGAGATAAAAAAAATATGAAAATGTTGGTAAAACAATGAAGTTGAAAAATCTTAATGCAATGTTAATCAAGAGACTCGGTAGAGTCACGGGACAATTGTATTTGTCTTGATACAATCAATGTATTCGTACCCGTTTTTGATAAAGGTCGACCACATTTCTGTCATTATGTTGATCATCGTCCAATCGCTCGCTGTGTTGTGCAATTGGAGACCTGCGTGTACTCTGTTCAGACATGGAAACAAGTAGTTCAAGTCGTCCGAGTGCGTCACTCCTTTAAACAAAGTACGTAACATTTAGTGCTGATAATAAAACGTATTTTCAATTGCCAAAAAGATTAATTATGATTTTTATTTTTTCAATTGATTATTTGTAAACGAGAGACTAATTAAGTTAAATTAGATTTTTACGGGAATGGGGAAAGTTGAATTGGGTGGTCGCTTGACCATGCGCGGACTCTCACATTGATTGCTGACCGGCAGGTCATATTTTGGATTTTCTGATGGCACTAACCAACGGTAAATATATACGTTTGTGTTGACTAGGATTTTCACAGTTTTCTTTGGCCCTTGCACCACCTGGCTTACAGTGGCAGATGCACCACTGTAGCGCATCTGCACGAGCGCACTCACTCTCGAGAGGATCTCACAGGAACATGGATGTCAGTGAAATAGGATAGGAGTAGGATTTAGCTGATGAACAAGCTGGCTGGTAATTGATTACTGAGATAAGCGAAAAACTAAAATGTGTACAGTCGAATAACAATAGATAGAAGCAGCATATTTTTCAAAGTCGTGACAGAAAAAAAAAAAAAAAAAAACTAGAGCAAAAATCTCAGGGGCAAAGTAAAAGAGGAGCAGCTGATTCGACGTCTAACGACATGAATATTCTTTTTTATTGAGAGGCTTGCATGATAAGGATATCAGATGTTGTTACTCTCTTACCGTATCGACGAGGAATTCCATGCATGTAAGTGTTGGAAAATGTGCCCTCATAAGCGAAAATGTAAAAGTAGACACTTGAATTCATCTTTTCGGATTGGTAATTGAGACCTCGATAACTGGACCACATGATCAAACCGTCGCCTGTCATCTGAAATATTTCGCTCATCAAATATAAGCCTCGAGTGACATTTGGCAAAATGATTTCGATGCGAAATCGATAGTGAATCTACAAAGATTCTACTTGATGATTGCGAATGAATTACTTGCTTTAGTCAAATTATCTTTTGCCTGGGTTAATTTACGATTTCGAACGAAAACATTCCGACTATCATCGTCCGATGGAAAATAAAATTCAGTCAGTGCCTCCACGAAGCCCGTTTTGTTAGCGACCATTTCTTCAAACTCGAGGAAGGAGAGAACAAAATCATCGAAGTTTTCATCGAACTCGTCCAAAAGTTGTTGATTTTGCAATAATTCTGGCATTAAAAAAATTCATGTTAAACAAATCTGATGATATCACCATCTTATTGTTTACTGACGCACCTGATGTCTTCAGTAATCCTTCGTCTGCCACTATTCCCGTTATCCAAGGAATGTCACGAAAGTCACCATGCTCTATTAGCCGCAGAGGATGGTTGCTTATTATCGGATCGTTACTGACAAGTTCCACCGTCGGGCCGAAGATGCACGATGGATTGTATCTCCAAACCAGCTTCGAGATAAATTACCAAGAAACTTAAAATTCATATTTGAAACAGCCATACACTCAACCTCTACAATTCTACATACGCTTTTACTCGTAATAAAAAAAAATCACATCAATATCAAATTTAAACTTTAAGGAGTTTCGGTACAAAAGGCAAAATGTTAAGAAATTAATGAAATTTCGTGATAATGTTCTTCAACATCAAGTACGAAAAGACAAATTTTTTCAAAATTTTCTTCCACTTAGTTATCGAGTAATTATGCATTAAAGCAGATTTCTTATGCCCGAAGTGTATACCTATATATATGGAAACGCTATGCTTATACACGTGAACTTTAGTCTTCAATTACTCGATAACTGTGTAGAAGAAAAATCTGAAAAAATTTGTTTCGTCAAATTTTGGCACTAAAGAATATGTTCACCAAATTTTATAAAATTCTTAACTTTTTGAAATTTTTTCTGTTTTTAACATGGTTTAGCATGGCAACATTGTATCGCCTGTACCGAAACTCCTTAACTGGATCAGGCAAATTATATATTTTGTTGCTTCACTCGCAACTTCGACTGAGTCATGGTACAAAAATTATTGAAATAATAAACTTCAGCCAGTATGCTTCTGATTTTTTTGTATCATCTTTAAAATCGCGTATGATTCGTTTTTTTTTTCAATACATTTTTGCATGTATCGAAATGTTTGAAGAACCTAAAATTAATTGTGGACGACAGACTTTCTGTTGGTGGAAGAATCAATAAAATCTGTTCGGTGATTCCATCATCATGCAAATCAATGTTCATTTTCTTATAGATTTCTTATAGATGGATTAAAAAGTGTAATTATCGATTGATTTTGATGATGAGCATCGCAGACTTTTTAAATTTCATTGGTGTCTGGATCAGAAGAATTATTTTTTCTATGAATTCTGATTCATGGAAATGAAATCATTGCGTATGGGGCTTAGAAATTTTTTCTGAAACGATGAAAGAATCATATGAGTAGAGATAACCGAGAGCAATATAATTTTTTATGAGTCTACGTTTACAAAACGTTTTTATCTTTACAATTCAGTGTCTCGTAATAAATTTTTCTTCAATTCAAATGTTTTAATCGTTAAAATACGAAATCAGATGAAGAAAGATGATAACATGCAAACACTTTTAAGAAGCCGTGAGTTGTGAATCATAAATTAATCGCAATTGTAATAAAATTTATTTTCTCATTTAAATTAACAAGAAAAAAACAATGATTCGAAATGTCTTGGGTCATATGAAAAATCTTTACTATAAGAACGTGCAAAAGGTTGAAAAAATTCGATAAAAATTTAAGCGCTTGTGATGGTTCTTTTTGTTGTACTTACAAATTGCAGCATCTCATTGGCAAGCCTCCTAGGGCTCGTCTGTCTGAAGCATCGTATAATTTTTTCGTCTTCTTCAACAGCTGCGTCGTAGCCAGTCATTTCTGTGTCGTTCATGAATAATTCTTCCAAGTCATTAGAAAAATTTGTAACAATAGTTTGAGTCGTACAGCCGAGACTTTTTGCGACCATGAGGTACTTCAGTCTCATGAAGTATGGTGGATGTACAGCCCACTGTGCAAATGCCGAACCACTGTGAGTAATATAATTGTTAAATAAACCTTCGGTAACCGTGGACAAACCAAGAAGATGAACCGCCGCAGCTCCAGCACTTTGACCTGAGAGAGTCACCATACTTGGATCACCACCGAAAGTCTCAATATTTTTCTGAATCCATTTCAAAGCTTCGAGAATGTCTTTCAATCCGGCATTTCCGGGAACGATTTCCGTCGCAGTTGACAAGAATCCTAAAATTCAATCAGGCAAAATATGTTTTCCATGCCCCTATCAATTCTTTTAACTTTAATAAAACTACTGTACGCGCCACTTTTCAATAAATACATTTAATTCGATGGATTAATTGAAGTAAAGCTTTTAATCTTGTATAATTGAATTAGGATATTTCGGAGTTAATAGTTTTCATCACATTCGTTACTGTTACAAAGCACTGTTAAACGTTTATTCACTAAATAGTGTGATCGACTCTCACCAAAAATGCCCAACCGATAATTGACAGTGATCAAAATGATTTCCTGATCCATCAGATAATCCGGTGCGTAATAAGTGCTGTTGTTACTGCCTGCGTTGAAACCACCACCATGAACAAACACGAGAACCGGTAGCTTCGGCTCAACCACAGTCTGTAAAAAATGTTCGATCGATTGTTAGACCCAAAGGAGTAAAATAAATCTTTCAATATTAATTGTTTTTTTTTCGTTCACTCTAGTTTAACTTGTGTTTCAAGAATTGATCGAAACGAATATGTAATTCGGGAGAAATTTTGTTTGCGATGCGAATGGAAAACTGCAGCCTTGACTTCGTTTCGTTTAATTGAATCGCGGCAACGCTTGGCTTTTCGACCTTGTTGCACAATCTAGTTAAATAGACGCTGTATCTAATGAAGGAGCATCGAGTCTATAAATAAATGTTTGCACTAATAATGATGAGTGATATTTTATCATTGCGGAGTGGAATTTACCACGGGAACGAAGATATTCAGATGAAGACAGTCCTCGTTGCCCAAAATATTTTTATCCTTCAATTGAACGCACACTGGTCCATCCTCGGTAGCTTCACGGATGTTTGTCCAATTTTGTGTCCACGGTCGAGGACTCTATCGAATGTTGATCAACAATTTTTGACGTCGATTATTTTTAACATTGAATCAATAAAAATTGAACAAAATTTCACGAATAATAGCAAGCAACGAGTTAGAAGATGAAATTCCGTTAGGGGAGTTAGCAATTTGAAAGAAAACATGAAAGTTCAATCAAGCGGATCAACAAAAAAATCATGAGATACTCTTTGAGTTATAAAAAGACTTTTTCGAGTACAATAAAGCAAAAGGTTATTGTGAAATATGAAAGGACATTTGTACAGCTTTTCATCATTCAAAATCATGAATGTATACCTGAAAACGCAGTTCACCTATGGGTGGTTCTGCATAAGGAACACCGAGGTAGGCAGCAACGCTAACGTTTCTCGCATTCGTCATCCATTTACCACGGATAGTGCCATAATTTGTCGTGATCATTGGTGAATCGCGGGCATCCACGAGCACGAGTAGAACAAGTCCGTACAGGCCGGACCACATGTTGCCCAGCAACGTAGAAAAATGAAGAAGAAACAAAAAAAACGCCAGTGGAACACGGGTTTGAAGAATTTATACTTTTTTAAATCATGAATGAAAATCTTTTCACCGAACCAGCTGAGAAAAACAACAACATCGACTGACTCGTAAACATTGATGGAACTAAGATAAAACTTTATAAATCAAGAGAAATGGAAGAACTAACCGTTTAAGAGACTTCGTGAAATAGACTGGTGCTTTCCAACGATCACCAATTAGCCTATACTTGTTTGTTTTCTCCCTTCCTCCCTCTCCCTCTTCTCTAATGTTCTTTATCTCTTTTTTTGTATCTTGCTCGTTTACTTGGAAGGGGAAATACCAAACGCTTGATGCCATACGCAAATATAGCCAGAAAGGTTTAATTGAACGAGTACGCGTACAAGCTGTAACTGCCAATTGTCGTTGTGATATAACATCAAAATATATGACATATTATGTGGCAATAAACGAACCTCCGAGCTTCTCCCAAATGCACATATTGCGTTCCCGCACATTTTATATTTTTCGTGAGAAATAGTTTAGTTATCATTAATTTGAGTAGAAAATTTTCGAATATAGATACAATTGAGAGTTTCAAACAAAAATAATACACGTGAGATACAAAATTCTGACGACTGATTCCACTAATTTCATATTTATCTTATTCGTTTATTTATTTATCGCAAAAATAAAATGATCGACATCTGCAGGCACATGTTTGGTCAAGAAATTCAATAAATTTCCAATTAATAAGAGCAACACTATGAAAACAATATTTTGCAAGCCCGCAGTTTATTCGAGTTTCAATCTCAATGCATTGAATTTATTTGTCATTTTAATATCAATTTTTTATTTATTCGAAAATACGACGAAAAGCGTTATATAGTTAAGCAACAATCTCCGATCAACAAAAACCCGGAGTTTCTAAATTCTCATTTCCAAGGAAGGCTCATAGAATAGATAAAAATTCAGAAGCTTCGTTTTATCATGTACATTCTCGATGAAAAAAAATTAACATTTGAAAAAAAAAAACACTTTTTTTACGATTTTAAATTTTTGCTTATAAACAAATAGAAATAACTCCTCGAATTATTTCGATGCATGAAATATTCTGTAGATATTGAAAAAAAAGTTGATTGTATATTTTACAAAATCCAAGTAATAATCATTCGTTTTTTGTTTTCTCGCCAGGCTCATACCCATTATCACTGTTGGAGCCTCTGATAACACCAGTACATATTTCAATTGAATGTCGTTAACTCGTCAATTTGCACAAGGCTTAATTATTAATCAGTATATTTTGTGAATTCATTTAAATGAATAATTTTAGTAAAAAATGTATTACCGAATAGCGAGTTGATGGATAATCTCTCCTCCTTACGAAAAAAACTCTCCAAGTTTTTTTTTTTACATTAGAAAAGGAGAGCTTGAGATGTCCATCATCGTTACTCCGGAGCCTTGCTTTATACCGGGTCAAAGATCAATCGGGGATTCAATTACACGGAGGTGACACTGGCCAGAAGATAGGGAGGAGAAACGAGATATACCGATTGAGAGTAGAGTCAGCAGGAAGTTTGTTGACACGCTGAGACATCGAAGATCCTTCTCTATCTTTCAGCCCTCTCTCTCTCTCTCTCTCTCTCTCTCTCTCTCTCTCTCTCTCTCTCTCTCTCTCTCTCTCTCCTTTCTCCCCCGCGTCTCTGCTTCTCCTTAGGGGATTTAATTTACTAGATGTGCTCGACGAGATGATCTCAGTTCCCGATTATGTGAAATCGCATAGAAGATTGCACGACATTCACTGGTCCAAGTTAATTTGATTACTGTAGTGAGGCAGTCATTCAAGCTTCGATATAAAAGTACGAATAAATCTGTCGCAAGGTTATTCGAAAAACATATCAAACTAGATGATAAACTAATGTTTCTTTATCGCGAGTCAAAGTGATCGGTTTGATCATAACATTCGTTACGATCGCGTGATTATACTTGAATGAGAGTTAAAACTAGTCAGTTTCGAGCTAACCAAATTACTGTCCAATAACCAATGAATTTCGATGAAATTCAGTCAAACGTGTGACAAGAGTGCAAAAGAAAAAAATAGATATGGACTGTGAATATAGTTTGAAAAATGTTGAGTCATTTTTTCGTAGAAAATAAGAGATAAAATGTTAAACCATCGGAGCGCGTTCGAGGATCACATAGCGAAGGCGACGATCTGAATAAAACATGAATTCACGAAGAGCAGCGTGAGCGGTATGCATGTGCGCGAAGTATATCACGAGGAAAAATATCGAGAAAGACAGAACTTTGCACTGCCCAGAACGTTGTTGTTTCACCATCCATTATATCGTGTCCCAGCAGTTCGATTACTTTCATCTTTCATCATTTTTTGTGCGCCCCTTCGCACAACGAATTTATTTCATTCGTCAATTTCTCAGCTGCGACGGAGTAAACGCGGGTATATAAAAATATAATTAATAATAAATATAATTAAATAATAAATAAAAAATAATAATAACACAATCAACCAATCAGTCACAGCAACAACCAATCGGTCACAACCAACCGAGTGAAGTATGGCGCACATGTTGCGAGTGAATATAGTTATGGCGGCATCACCTATTGTTGTGTCGATATGGTTGAACGCTGATTTTTTGTTTTTCTAATTATTCTTTAAATATACAAGCAATCGTATCGAATTACGACTCCAAACCACGTCCACCGGTAATAGAACCTGTTTCTCCAATTTGGTCAAGTAATTTTTGGCCGTTTCAACAAACATTCTGCTTAAAAAATTCGTGAAAATCAGCTGATCACGGTCAAACGCATAACTCCCGCGGCTTTTGCCCGAGTGGGCAGTCGGGAGTTAAAAATGACAATGATTGTCGAGTAAATGGTTTTTGAGGTTAATGGCGCGAGTGAAGGTGAAAATAATAAAACATCGAGGCAGATAAAAAAATCTTCTATTTTCGTGTACCATGATTCATTAAATCTTAGTACGAAATTCTTGCACGCTTAACATCAAAGTGAAGGAGCAAATACGCGAAGATATTGTACGCGGTCGAAATCCAAGTAAAATATCCAAAAGTCTGGTTTGCCAAACGCATTGGAAATACAGCACTTTGGAGAAATGTTCGAAAAGCTTTCGAGGTGGCAATGGACGTAAAACGAGAGTGGTAGAGATCCGAAGTGAGCGTGTATTTCTGTGTCCGTTTACCGGTGAGAAAGCGCCAGTGCATATACACAGACGCGACACGGTCAAAACGAGAAAGAGAGAAATCTACTAGACGGCTGTGCCAGTGATGCATCGTCCCGAGAGATTAATGCATTGCCTCCGAGCACTTTGTTAGAATGAATAACGAGCTCACTGCAATAATGATATTCCCGTTAAAATGACCCACCAGTGCTTTATTTCTCTCCTGTTGCTCTCATATTAATGCTCCGCACCACGGTCATCCTTTACGTATTCTATCTTTACGAGATAATCGAAATTACGATCCGTAACGTGTATATAGATTATCAAGTCGTTGAGCCATGCTCACTAAACGTCTGGAACACTGGAATCCACATTAATAAGATCCAACTATTCAATTTATCCCCAGAAATATTATATGACAATTTGCAAGAATAATACATCCCATTTATATTCGACTCTTTATTTATTATGGCTATTCACAACAGAACTGTAGGATTATTGAGTATCCATGAGAGAGAATATACTTCGTTTCTCATTTCCATTCAATATTACCTTTAAGGAGTTTCGGTACAAAAGGTTAAGAAATTAATCACATTTGGTGATAATGTTCTTCAACATCAAGTACGAAAAGACAAATTTTTTCAAAATTTTCTTCTACTTAGTTATCGAGTAATTATGCATTAAAGCAGATTTCTTAGGCCCGAAGTGTATACCTATATATATGGAAAGGCTATGCTTATATACGTGAACTTTAGTCTTCAATTACTCGATAACTGTGTAGAAGAAAAATCTGAAAAAATTTGTATTGTCAAATTTGGCACTAAAGAATATGTTCACCAAATTTTATAAAATTCTTAACTTTTTGACAATTTTTTGTGTTTTTAACATGGTTTAGCATGGCAACATTGTATCGCCTGTACCGAAACTCCTTAACCGTGAGAGTGTCGACTAGAAAATAAGTTTAAAAATCATTCATCGAATTCACACGATATATTCGGTCAGGTTGATGATTGTGAGTTCGATCAGCACGCGATGACAAAGTGTCCATTGATCTTGAGACATCAAATCCTTTCGTGTAATTTTTGAATTAACAAAAACATGCTTCACATTTCCAGTCCAAAAAATTCACTAGATTTTCTCATAAATAGTGCGTTAACACGTATTACGAATAACAGCTTGACACGCTTCTGTATTATTTTAATTAAAAGTAAAAAAAAAAAAAAAAAACAGAGCTCATGCTTAAAGCATGCTAATTTTCCGACCCCTGTGGACGGTGTTGGGTAAAAGATGCAGAGACGATAGGATGAGAGAAAGTACGTTGAGCGTGTCCTCGGGGGAGTAGTAGCCTGGTAACATCCTAATGAAGTATTTACCATTCTATTACAGCTAAAAAAAAAAAGTTCTCCTCGACTGTCGTTCAAAATCCTATTTCGATGAGGCTGTTGTTTTATCCGGATCTATCCCTTAGTTTCTTCTCCCTGTTTCTCAATGTATTCCTCTTCCCATATTACAGCTCAACCGTACCAAATCCCGCCAGATTTGGCGCACGTATAGGGGAAAAAAAAAAACTAAAACAAAAGCAGGTAAATCGTACAATGAGGTCAGTTATAAATATGCCCATGCAGATATACCGTGCTTGTGTCACTGTATGTTACTACGTAGTACACGTGAAATTAGAGTGATTATACCGTTATATCGTACATATGCGAGAGTCGTGTGACACATCTCCCCTGTGGATGAACTGTGTATATACGATGAGAAATGTTCTTCCGTGAGAAAACATGCGTATATATTTTTTGTAATGTAACCTTTGTAACTCAAGAATAATCTGCTCAAGCCATTTAAAACATCAAATGAATTCCTGTTTTTACACCCACCTTTATTTTTTCTCATTCTCTTTCTCTCTTTGTTTCAATTTTGAGGTTAAATAAATTCACTAGGAAGCTCATCTGCCACACACGAATTCACCTGTATGTCTCCAGTTTCTCCGGTTGGTTAGTGTGGATTCAAAGTGTTTACAACATCGGTTCTGTTGGATAGTTTTGTTACAGGAAATCGTTGGTCCTTATCTATAAATCGTATTGAGCTCTCGCTTCCTTGCGGATCATTATACTAATATTTTCGTACCTTTTTTTCTTCATTATTGTTGTTGTTGTTTACTTTGATTGTTTAGGCTTGGCCTGTGGCCTGTCTCACGAATCGTTCTGCATTTTCGTTTCTTATCATATTGTGCTGATGTGGAGACAAATGACTCGTAACTGAGTGACAAATTGGTCGTTTGAAATTCATTTTTCGTTGCTTTTTTCGGTGGATCTAAATTTCACTTTGATATTCAATTGAATTGTGTCTTTTGGGTATTATTCGTAGTAAATTATTTGCCTGTTCTTTCGTTCATTTTTTCAATACTTTTTTTCTTCACCGCGTCTGTCGTATTTGGAAACGAATATCTTTGTATCTCGCTTTTGATGCTCTGTATTTAATTGTGGGTATTTGGGGTTCACTAGAGAGGTCATAATCCGGGAGGGCGAGAGTATTCTCAAATATATTTCAAAATAGAAGGATTACCTGTCCGCAGGTTCGCCTATACGAGTAGGTAGCATTGTAGGAAACAACAGAGGCATTTCTATATTTTCCCATATTTCGAAATCTACGGATCATGATTTATAAATAATGCGATTTTATAAAAAAAAATTTATTATTATTACAGTAGAGCTCCCAACTCAATAATATTTGATAAAATATATATTCGATAATTACGAATAAACATCGAGGCATTAAATAATACGTGGAAAAACGTGATGGTTGTTATCACATTTAAGAGAATTAGTGGCTCGCCCGAGAGCTCGATACAATTTGATGCATTGTGTGCACGGAATAACTCGTTGAATTAACGGATTTATCGATATTTGTAAAACGATTTTAATGTTTTATACAGGTATTTTAAGTTGAATGAAGGCGTGGATTTCGTTTGGAATCATCGGAATATGCGGTATGATTAAAATCTGAAATATGAAATTCACTCGTCGATCATTGTGTACTTCAGTATTGTGGGGGAAAAAATACTCTGCGTCTCTTGATTATGATAATATTTAAGCGGATCGTTCATAGAGACCGGTCATACAATGCCAGCGTCCGTACGCCGATTGACACACATGGCCTGTTGCTCTACAGGATATATCGAGGGAAAAAAAAAACGTTTTCCATAAAATTAACGACTTGGGACTGCGAAATTTGGAAACACAAAATCAATCGAGACGTTTTATCGTTGGATGCTTCCATAATCTGTGTTTGTATGCCCTTTATAGAGTTTCGAGTCGATTTTTTGGAACGATTCTCAAAACATATGTGCGTTGATGGTCTGGTTTTAATGTAGTTTTAACGATCATATATACCATTTTATTCGGTGTCCCATAATAGTTCCCGGCTTCTTATTTCTTCTCTACTTTGATGTCTCTCGCCTCAACGATCTCTTGCTCCATAATACAGTAACTATCAAAATTGACGATTTCCGAGAAATCTTAACCAGTTGAGATCTCGCGTAGCTTATCTGATGCAGAGACATTTACGCGCCATAAAAGTCTTCAGGGCAGAACGGGAGAAGCGTTCTTAAACGTTTTACATCCTTCGAAAATCATATGTGGAAAATTGTCAAAATCAAATGAAATGTATGCCTGACAACCATTATTTCACTTTTATTCGAATACCGTTGTTACGGGGTTGTATGGAATTTGTTCTCGTTTTGACCGTAAATAAAGTTGAAGAATAAACGGTCGATGCTGGTTTCGGTCGTGGAGTAAACTCACGACTTTCGTAAATAAACAAGTGAATAATTAATGAACGATGTAAACGAAATATTCCATTTTTCAACACCAGAATCGCGATAGTGTAAAGTTCAGTAACATTTTTTCATCCCTACTCTATTCGTAAAAATGTCGTTCACCGATCACCGTTGACATTTCGTCATATTGGAAAGTTTTTTTTTTTTTTTTTATAGACTGAAAAGGAAATTTCGTTGGAATATTCAAATATTTTGTTGTAAAAATTAAAAGTAAATGAAACGAAACTTTTGAAGTACGTTACTGCTACCGCGTTTTTCGATTTATTGACAACTTCAATATTCAAAGAAAAAGCGTATGTTTTTCTGTCTCATACTGGCGTTCACTAACTTTCTCTCAGTTTAGATTGATCTTGAATTTTCCTTCGCGATACGCTCAGCAAACAGAACTTCGATTATTTTTCGTAACTCTGATGTAAAAGTTATGAGTTTCACATTGAGATTGCATAAACGTTGAGAAAATAATCCGAGTGTCTTCGCTGCGTTGATATTATTTCATTATCCGATACCTCGAAACCATCATACAACTCTGTTTACAAAATTCAATCAATCAATTCACCAAGTACGAACTCTTTGACGATTGATTTATATTGTATTCATAACTTCATATTGCATTCGAAGTTACGGTAATGGACTCGAAACCATTACTTTCAATCGAACGAACGATTCGAAATAAAATCGTTATTTGAGAATTTTATCAAACTTTATTGATACGAACCGCAGCATTGAAATGTCTTCAATGCAACGCTTTTCATACGTACAGGAAAAGCAGAAACAAACATTATTTCAATAAAATTATGCATAACGAGACGAAAAAATAAGAAATATCTGCTCTCAATAGACTGAAAATAAGAAAATGTCGCGTATCGCAACTTTAATGAAGCTGAATGCGAATATTTTTTTGTTTTTTTTTTTGGTAGAGAATAATTGGGGAGTTATGAAGAACAGGAATCGAATGAATTCCAATCCAAAACATCACCCAGCACCATGACTTAATAACAAGATATTTCATGTCTCAAAGTTGATAAAATAATAATGTGTAAAGGCGACGTGAATATGCGATATGCTCCTGAAATAATGCAATCAGCAATGCAGACGGACATCCCAAAAGCTAACGCAAGGCGCGTGTATGCTTCTCTTGATTACCGGCAGCGGATAAAAAAAAATTCACATGGTACGAGCTCCGGTTAACGCAACAACGTCGGTATTGCGTTGGCGTGAATAATCTTCTCGTTTTGAATCTCTTGTTTTGCGTTTGACAATTATCCTAACGGTATGAAAGGTGTTAAACGTACTGAAAAATCGGATGATTCGGTGAGAGAGTTCTTTGAACGACCACAGGAGAAAGATCTTTGCGTAATTCATGATAAAAGGATTTCATTCGTTTTGGAAGTCATTTTTGAAAAAAGCTTCATTCATTTCGAACGTTTTAGAACATTTTGGAGAGGCTAACGAGACGAAATGTAAAAGCAATGCATAATTTTGAAATTTGATCGTTTCGCAAAGCCAAATTTCGCTTTCTAATTTCGAGGCCTAAGAAGGGAAGAGGAAGTCGTTTTTTGGTTTGCTCCGACGTTCATGAAATTGTGTAAACCCATTAAACGTATCGTTTTCCAGCGATGATTTCTCATAGCAGAGTGGAGAGACTCGACTTCGAAAACAGTATAATCCGGCTGATCGATATGCAGGCGAATTAGATGAGCGTTCGTCCGTAAAGTGTTCAGATTCGAGTGTGTTGACGAAACTTCAAAGCCAACACTGCGGCATACCGCGGTATTTGCGAACGCAACATCATATATGCTCCGGCGATAGCCTGCCAGTCGAATAAATGTATATCGCTAATGATACGTAAATAACGGTCGATACACACGAGGCGCCAAACGTCCGTCGCGTTGACTCATCAACATTATTCCATACTTAAAAAAATTTAGAACTTTTCGATATTAAACATTTCAGAATTTGGTTTTTTTTTTTTCTATCAAGTACAAAGTGGTAGATTTTTTGATTGTCGTTGATCGATCATCCGGATTCCAATTGGAGAGAATAAGTAAAACGTATCAGCGGATGCTTTACGAAATTTGAACAAAATTAAGAAAACCCGAAACTGGAAACGATCTTCGGTCTCCGCTTTGACATTCGGAAAACAAACAATATTTTTTTGCTTTTATCAATATGACACGGACAGTTCACAAAGTATTTGGCTCGAATGAAAGATTCGAGGATGTTATTTCGACGTGTTTCGTCTACCAGCATAATTGCCATGATGAACAAAATCTTGTTTATTGTTTCATTCACCTTTGTGCCAAATAAATGTCATCGCGATGCTAATAAAGCTCAGTTGGAGTAATTTCGAAACAAGAAGTAGGTGCTCGAGAACGAGGCAATACAAACGACACCGAGACAATTGCCCGTTGTGATATTCATCCCCATGCGAAGTACTCGGGATGTTACAAGTCTCGTAATACGCATCTTTACACAATAGATTTTCAAGGATGTGTGAACATGTAGCGCTGACATAATAAGTCATTAAATATTTACACGTGCCATAATTTATACAGCTTTAATATCTCAAAACTGTGTATATTTCACGAAAAATTTAAGTTACGTTGTTACGTAACTGTAATAGCTTTTAATCTCTCTAAACGTATGTTTCATGAAAATTAAAAGTTGCGTAATTACGTACTCATAAGATATTGCCGGTGTGTATTCAGATCCGTTCACTCGTAACATTGGAAAATTTGCGCAAAATTTTCGGAGAATTCTAATCTGGGCATACAAATACGAATAAAAAAAGTTCTTGATGTTCGAAAAGCAAAAAAAAACTTTTTCTTTTCATACGTCAAATAGAATAAATCGAAATAAATAGAAAACTGAAAATAACGAATCTTTTCTCCGTAACAGCATGAATCGAATCGTGCAAAATTGCATTTTGGGCCTGACAAAATATGAAACAAATACAACTTTATGCTCTTTTCTCTCCTAAGTTCAACGACTAGTTTCAAGAAAGATTGTCCAACGAGTTGATTCGATCAGTCTGGAAATGCATTCGTTACGATTTCGTAAATATTTTTCGACGTTCCTCAGTTTTTCTGCTCATTCCTGCTTGCTTTTACGAACCGATCAATGAAAAACGATGTCAAAATGTTTTTGATTTCTTAATGAATGCCAGAAACCTCGTTCCCAATTGTGTACCTCGACCAACGGGATCAAACGTTTCGTAATAAGTGCAGATTTGGACGAGATTATATAGGAAAGATTTTACATGATAATTTTGCTAAGTCGATCCGATAATTTGGGGTAGTGATCGTAAGAGGAGCGTAGAAATACCGACCAAACGACAGGATAACGGGTTAGGATGGCGGACAGGGTTAGCCCGCATGTCAAATGGTGCGTATCACGAGATACAAGCAATTCCCATCAACCAATATTGTCATGTGGGTAATGAACAGACATGCCGATGAATAAACATGCAGCCTATACCAGGACGAATTTTCAGCTCTCTCGAGCTTGACGAAGAGACGTACAGAAGAGACGGCTCAACAACAACAACAACAGCAACGTCCTATTGGTTTTGCTCATGATATGCAGTTTGTGTTCCAAGGCAGAGCAGCCTTGTGCCTTGAATACACGAAACACATCATTAGAAATGGTCAGCCTAGAAACTGTCGCGGTGTTAATACTCGAAGAGATTGAACATTTTTCTTGCATTTCCCAATAGATTTGCGCCTAGCAACGTGCGCGTGAAGGTTGGCAGATCACAATCCCCAAACGGTCTCGCGATAATAAGCAAAGCGAAGCAAAGAAGGCAGGAAAGCTTGAGATAAATACCTGATTCATTGAGCCTCAGACGTCTTCGGGAAATTATGTTTTTACACGAATTTTGACCAATAAATTATGATCGAATATGAAAAGTTTTCGGTGATTTTTTTCTGGAAAATTTCAAGATAGATTTTCGAGAATTTTTTGTTTTGTTACATACAGATTGAGAAAAAAACTGTTCATTGAACTAAATCCATTCTTTTGTTGAATGGCAAATGATTTTATAAATGAGACTGAAATTAGAAAATTTCTTAAAGATGAATCAACCTAATCCTCGAAGCCAAATGATTTTGTTCGGGCAACTACCAATATCAAACTGACTGGACGGTAGTCACTCGGATCAACACATAAATTAGTTCATTTTCAACGATATTTTATTGTCTCAACATGAATTTGTTTAGCCGCACCAAAAAGCTTTGTTGCTGGTTCAACCGAAAATTTGTTCCAGAATTAACGAATTACTTTGTCCCACTTCATAAATTTCATTTTTTTTTTTTTTCAATGTAGCAACAACAGCAGCAGGGACGATTCGAAAAACCCGAATCGTAAAAACCGTTTTCGAGCTAATAATTCAGACCTAAAAAATTCCTTTTCCCGTAGACATTATACGAAAGCTGGAACAATCGTAAAAAATGCGAGCACGCGACTGATCCGAAAGTAATTTTCAAAAACATACAGACGCCCGCATATTCCAAAACTTAGCGGCTAGACAGACGAAAAGTCAAGCCTGAGTAATTATTCGCGAATTTTAAAATAAAAGAAACAGCATTTACAATAGTGCAGCAAGCACAGTGAACAGCGAGTATCCAGTGAAAAAACCTTCTATAAAATAACGAACGTCAAAAAAATGCGTCAAGGCGATCGGAGCAGGCCTAAAAAAGATTTTGATACTCGTTTTTGCTAATATCGTATCGCGATTCAGAAAGCGTAATCTTGAAAAATTGAAACTTCAATTCTAGCGATATTCTTATGAAGAAAATCGCACACATGTGTTACAGTAACAACGTAACAACCAAAGGATATTGCTCCTTTAATAATTGATACACGAAGCCCAGCATGTAATATTATACTACAAATTTACGTATTGAACATTATGCATAGAATATTTCAATTACCGAAGAGCCAAGTGGTTCTGCCGGCTCGAAGCTTTCGATAAAAGCTCTTGCCGCTGGCATTGCGAAAAGCTTTACCTAGGGGGGGGAGGAGGAGGAGGAGGGGGGGGGGGGGTAAACGAGAGAAGTAATTCGCCGGCTATATCTGTGCCACGTCAGCAACTTATATCCTTCTTTTTGCTAGAGATTCATCGGAAATAATAATTACAAGTCGTAAGTTGTAGCTTCGAGAATTATTCAGTCGCTACAGTCTTGTTTAAAAATTAAATTCTATTTACCTTTTTTTTTCTTTCGATATGACGCCGAAAAGTTTCAGCATGAATTTCACACGCATTATTTGCTTCGAAAAAGCCGAACAAAACTTAAAACTCGTTAACGAAAATCCGAACGAGAAAATATTGCGGTAAAAAGAAAAAAAAAAAAAAGAAAAATTTCGGTGTAATAGAAAAGGAAGCAGGAGAGTACAATGAAAAATACGAATGGGGAAGAAAATATTTGCGTAATAATTCTAATACGTTTAATCTTTTCCCTTCGGTATATATATTTCGCGGTTTTTTTTATATATCGTGTATGTAAAACGGCGTAAAAAAAGCAGGATGGAATAACGTATTATTTCTAGAGAGTTGGTACAGCGGGAAGGGGAGTTGTGCGGGAGAAATTCCAGTCGTTTTTGTCGGGGGATGCAACGGGTTCGTTGAAAATTTGTGCAGTAGCAGCCGCAGCTATGCGCTCCGGTACCTGATGTAATTAATTAACTGGTTGAATGAATAATGATAATGCGAGGATAGGATGTTGATGGTGATACAGGCCGCGCCTATGAGGCGCACGCGAATTCAATAGTGACGTGGCGCGTGGAAAAGGGCGGCGCCGAGGGTACTCGTTACGAGGTCAGGGGATGGAAATAGGGGGAAAAAAAATGAAAAAAAATGTCTGGAGTATGACGAATATGATGAAAAAGCTGCTGCTGCTGCTGCTTCCTATGAGCTCGTCTAGAGGAGGCTCAGGATTCATGCTGAAAACGACTCTTTTGGATATAAAAATATTTACTTAATTATGCTTCATTTCCATTCATCTCTTTATTTTTCTCTCTTAATAATCCTTTGTGCTATATTTTTTACAATCTTTTTTTTATCATTCAACGGAAAGATTCAATTTCATAGATCCGGTGCTTCTATGGGAGAGCAGAAAAAGGATTTGCTAATTAATCTCGTATCCTGATTCGCGAAGAAACGATTTGCGTTTGGATCTGAAGATCAAGGAAAGAACTTTTGAAATGTTTTCTTTTATATCGAATTCAAAACCGTATGAGACAAGATGATCAGAAATTTTCAATTGTTCGAACTTTTTGTTGTTGGGGTTGAGGGACCCATGCACGCATGCCTCGGTTATGAGATCCTTATCCGGTAGGAATTTACCTCGTTATGCCCTTATCGAAATAAGATGTGTGGGAGGCTCTTCGAGGAATTTCTCTACATATTAGATTAAACTCACTTTTATTGAGCAGTTAAATTTCTAGAATGAGATCATATTCGCGACATTACATTTCGTCGGATTCTTGCCCGATTCAGAGAATTTTCATTTAATACCATACGATGAGTGTCTTTATTTTTTCCCTTCCTCTGTCTCACTCCTTTTATTAATTTTTATCCTTCTCTTACCAGTTCCGGTGATCGCGTGTCACGAGTCAGTACATCAAAAAAGCGTCTGTCTGCCTCTGATTAATTAAATGAAATGCGTTATGTAAAGGAGCTCTTTTTCGATGCGTAGATTCCACCCGAATTGTTCAGAAGCTCAGAAACCTCACGAATAATCATCGTTCGGATGTATTCTTCGGAGCAATGGCCACGATCAGTCACCAGGATCACGACGGTCAAACAGTTTTTCGAAACAATCATCATCACCGGATATGTACGCGATCTCGCTGCACCGGAAAAAAAAACGAATTTGCTGATTCAACAAAGTTCCTGATGGATCGACGAATCGTGACGAACGAAATGAAATTCAACAAAATCAATTTGTACTTCTCCACGATTGGTTGATCCAACCAAAACTTTTGTGGAGTCAACAAATTTCTTTTGTCGGTCGGTAAAAACTTTGCTGCGAAACTTTCTCCAGCAAAGTTGAAATTTTTTCAAAAATAGAAGCAACACCTTCGTTTTCTTCTTCTTTTTTTCACTCGAGAATAAAGTGTAACTATTCGTTTTCTCAAGACGTCAAGCGTCTTTGAAAAAAACGTGGATCTCCTATCGTTGTCGCGTCCGATCGATAGCTTAACGGTGATCCATCGAACGTTTTCGAAGAGACTTGATATTTGAAGAAAAACAAAAAAAATATCAACGTTCAAGTATGTTCTCTTTTTGTCGAAGAATAAATTGAAACTTTTTTTTTTAACGAAACACGAAGCACATCCAAGCCAAATGGATATCCACTTTTTAACTCTCATTTTCAATCGTTTTTTTTAGAAACGAATGAACGCTTTACTCGATACGTTCGATTTGATACACGACAAAAAATGAGGATTTAAAAAAAGTGTGTACACGCGCCCCTTTGTAAGGAGCTCGAAGCTCTCGCGATCTCGAGTTAAATGGTGAAGGATCACGATCGCGAGAGGTTACTTCAGTTGTACAAAAAAGTTGACATCCTTATAGCAAAATTTGAGTGAAACCGCGCAGTGACTGATGAAATGATGGCTATAGAGAAGGGAAGCCCTAAAATTTGGACTCCCAACCCTTTCTATTTCGCTCTATCGCATTCTCGTACTTCATACACGTGTCAAATTCTCTTTGTCGAGGTTGGGGGGTGGTGAATCCTCCGAAGGTTTCTCTGGAGAAACTCCGACGGAAACGGACTGTCTAACCGGCTGAATTTCGACATCCGGATAACTTCGAAAGCAACTTTCGTACGTACGATTTATACGTGTAGCTGGTGGAGGAGGAACGACGAGGGAGAATGCATAAGCCTTATGCACAGTGGAGAAGCGAACGAGGGAAAGGAGCGTAACTGTCATAATGGAACTCGTAGGGATCTCGAGTTCCAAAGTTCAACAAGGTTACCCTCCAAATGCGTGCACCGCGGTGTTGCGAATGATGGAACGCATTCTGCCAAAAAAGATGAAAATTCCCAAAACGAAAAGGAAGAAAAGAAAAAGGCAAACAAGAAAACCGCGATATCTCATCTAAAATTCAATGTCCAGCTTTTTCTGTTCTTTGTTCTATGGATCATAAAAGGTTTTGCTCGCTCCAGTCTCCAAAATAACGAAAATTCTCTGTATTCGAGTGAAATTGTGTTTCGCTGTTACCAATTTTTAACTTTATGCACGCCCTCATAACCTCCAGCCGGGTTTCACGTTATTAGTATGTATATCGTTCAATTTTAGAGCTTTTCGACTATTTAACATGGCTACAAAGCGTTAAGAACGCATGCCATTTCATCTATTGTTCACGCGTTACAATACCCTTCGCCAGTGGCACGCTATCAATGTTGAATCATAGAGAAAAAAAAAACTGTTTCATTATATCGAGTAATTATTTTTTTTTTTGTTATATTTTTATTGCTCCTGCGTATACCTTTTCGGGGTTTTACGAGCTCAAGCCCATCCCAATACTCCAACTCCACTTTTTCCCCCTACTTCTGAAATGTTTCGACATCTTGATTAATTAGAAAAATCGTATGTAGAATTTCATTTCACATTCATGCAAAATCGAGATTTTGGGCTTCTTTATTTGATACGTTTTTGTACATTTCTGATAGGAATAAGGAGGAGAACGTTTTACGGTTCAAAGTTTCTTTTTTGTTTCATTGGATTTGACAACGTCGATTTTGTTTTACCATTTTACGTTTTGGACTATTCCTGATTTTTATAAAGCTTACTTCTGTATTCCTCACATTTTTTTTCACTTGTTTCTTGTTCTTTTGAGCAAAGAAATTGGAAAAATTTCTTTAGTGCAGAATTGCCAACTTTCCTGCCAAAAAAAGTCGCGAGATAGCAACTCGAAAATCTCTAGAAATCTCCAGATGTACGAAACCTAAATTACAGAAACTGAAGGTTATAACAGTAGAAAAAAAAATATTTACCGATGATTTGAATCAATGGTATAAACATTGAAAACGAATCAACTCCACTAAGATTTTGCGGAGGAGGAGAATGGAAAGGCTGGGAATCTTATAGGCGAACGAGCGGTGCTGCGCTGACGCGAGAGCGCTCCTTGCGTAGCCCTCTGGCGGATTTCTACCACACCAATACAGGCGATTCTATTTATAGTGAGTTTTAGCTCGTTGGGGCCATCAAAAACGCAGAAAAGTGGTCTCTCGCTCTTCGATGCGCGAGTTCGATACATGACTAGGCGGTCACCCATCCGAGTATCGTCCTCGCCGTAGGCTGCTTAAGGAGGTTGGCTACACACAACAATGTTGCCATGTTAAAAGCATAGAAAAATTCTAAATGATTAGAATTTAATGAAATTTGGTGAGCATATTCTTTTGGATTAAATATGAATATAAAAATTTTTTAAGATTTTTCTTCTACATAGTTTTCGAGTAATTAAACACTAGAGTTTACATCCGTAAGCATAGGATTCTCATATATATAGGTATATATTTTGCATATTGTAAACTCCAATTATTCGACAACTATGTAGACGAAAAATTTGAAAAAATTTGTGTCATTGCATTTGATGCTAAAGAGTGTTATCACTAAATTTTATTAAATTCTTATCATATTGTCGTATGTAGCCACCCTCCTTAACAGGGAAGATGGTGGAAGCCACACAGCGACCGCACGCCCCATCGCAATATGTTCTGTTTCATTAAATTTTGCCAAATTGACCGAATGGAACCCAATTTCTTTTCCGTTTTTGCTACTACCTTAAAAAATCCATATTGTTTATAGTATAAACAAGAATATGTTCGAAGCTCTAACGACTATGGTTTATTTTGGTGAGTGAACCACCCAGAATGGCCGAGTGAATGGAGATGTTCGGTCGATAAAACCTTCGAGACCGACGATTCAATACTCGAAGCCAATACATGGTCGACGACGATACGATCCCAAGAAATACGTCACCGCATGTTTTTGAGGTTTTGTGTGTATTCGATTGGAATGTATAACGAACTTTTGAATTTTCGATCGATCATTTACTTCGATGAAAAAAAAACACACACGATCGAGATGTATCTTCGTCCGATAGAATTTCAGATATTTATATCATTTCGTTAAAAAAAAAAAAAACAAAAAACAATGAGAAAAATATTTCGATTCACATCTTTGACCCTCAATTATTCGTTGGACTGGGAAGAAAAAAAAATGGCGTACACATACTCTCTCCCTCGTGTCTATCGCGACGAGAAAAAAAAAAAAACAAAGATAAATTATTTCTTTAATTTATTTAAGCGTGACACGGGATTCGACGGTGAGCTACTGCTTCATTCTACTCCTGATAATGTATAAGTTGTCTCTGGGCAAAGGGCGAGAAAGAAGATACTCCATTTACTGTACATATAAAAATAATAAGGTACGAGAGCAAGAAGAACAGAGAAAGCAGAAGGGTACGAGGAACGAAAAGAGACGCTGGAGGTACACGGTGGTAAAGAAGAAAATAGAAAAAGCGAGTAAGACAGGCAGGTCAATTAATTAACCGAGAGGCAGATGGTCCGTTTGCCCGCAAGGCTCAACTAACGCGACGAGACGCTCAACCAAGAAATGCAGGGCATTATGGTCCGAGAAAAGATATCCTCGAATTTAATACTCCGCTGGAAGCAAACTATTTTTTTTTTCACTCACTCATATCACGGCTGAAGATCCCACGTTCATTAGCCTATTTTTTTCACTAAGAAACAGTCCGAATGCGATGTCTCGATTTGGACAAAAACGTAACTTTCGTACAGAATATTTATTGGTTTCTGGGACACTGCGACGAAACGAGAGAGAAGTTGAGAAAAAGTCTTTTCTTGGTCAAATATTGAAAACCACGAGAGAAAGAGAGAAAGAAATATTTATATAAAAGAAAAAGGAAAAAAAAACGAAGAGTTAACGATTTCAAACGGAATACACTAAAGAAAAGAATAATGAATAATTGAAAGAGCGTATTACGTAATTCGTCAAGAAACTGCGAGACTCAAAGCAGTGCTATTGTCGAAAGTGTCAAAAGCTGTAGCGAACGATTAACTTTTTGTCTTTCGAGATATTTATTATTCGATAATATAATATTTTGTCAAGTCCTTGTACTCGAATATTAAAGCCCGAATGCTCAAACTTTGTTATTACGAGAACGACGAAAAAAAATGCACTTTACATATGTGATTATTTCTGCAGTGAAGAATTTAGGACGAAGAAAATATGGCTAAAAAGATAATGAGACGAAAAAAAAAAAAAAAAAAGTATTAAAAAGTTCGAAATTCGTATGAGAAAAAGCGAGACAGAAAAGCCTTTTTCCTTTTTCTCGAGACACTACTCACGTCCCGGTGAGATTTAGCTTACCTCTTTCATCCTTTCATCGTGATCGCACCACTCGTGCTCTTTCTTCTTTTCGAAGCAACCAACGTCGTTCTCGTCGACCCTACACTTGTTAAAAAAGAAAAAAGAAAAATAAGGTAGCCTCGGGTTCTTCGTTCCGACGTTGGAAAAGGGAGGACTCTGCGTATCAGTGAACCTCTATTTGCCTCTCTTATTATTCCTCTTACCTTTTCTTCCTTCCTTCACTTTTCGTACAACACAAAAGGCTAATGTTTTTTTTTTCTAAACTAATACGATAGATTTTGGAGAAAAATGAAAAAAATTATCGAGGTATGGATGCTCGAAAAAAAATTTCACATCACTTTTTGAGGTTAGGAAATAACGAAACACACTCTTAAATAAAGCTCACTTCATTCCGAATCGAAATGTTATTTTCGTGCATTATCCATTGGAAAATTATGCGGCTATTTCATTTCGACAGGGATTACAGTTGTAATAGGATACGGATATGAATTTTCATTGCACGTTGAAAATGCATATTGGCCACGTAAAGTAAACACTGTGACAATGGGATGCATATAGTGTCGCTGCAATAATTTATGTACGAAGCTATAAAGTACGAAGGTTGCGTCGAGTATAGTTTTCACCTGCCGGCGCCCATGGGCACACAGGCACATAAACATGGCGAGAATAAGGGAGACCGAACAACGAGAGAAAGCTGGAACACAAAGGCATCGTTTTCAACACACTCTGTAGAGCCCAAGCCCGGGTATAACTACAGCTCACATTCGTCGGCTTTACTTTTATTCTTTCTAGTTTTTTCCCCGTTCGTCGCGATACACTGGCCGTTTTTTTAGAAATAATTTTATATAAAAGTTGAAAAACGCGTGAGAAATCGTGAGCAATATTTTGAGGTTAGAAACGTAGGGATTACGAAATTTGAGAATCTTCGATCTCTCTTCTCCTATATCGTGCATTTTGCTGTGCGATAAATTTTCAAACAAAAACGATTCAATACTGTGCCAACGATAGTAGATTAAAATTTGTGTTTAAACTCCGCTGATCTACGCTTTCTATCAATTATATTATTCATACGATTTCCGTTTTCGCTTTCATCGCACTGTAATAATATGAGGACAAATACATGAAAAACTGAAGCATGGGAAACACTTTTTTCGTTCATTTGATGTTACTTTTTCAGTGATTGAATAAATCGAAAATTAGGAAGCGTCGAAATAATTAGTTAGCACCTATATATTTGATGCAGTGGTGTCATCACAATCACAAAAAAAAAACGACTGTGATAGAGGTTAAACAGGGACAAAGAATAAAACGTACACGAATACACATTATAATTCACTTCTTTGACATTTTTCGCATATTTCCATTGTTATTCGTCGCGTTACATTTTCTAGCTTGATATTTATTTTCATTCAAAAGCGTTCGTGTACAAAAATTTTCGAAAAAATTCAGAAAAATGGTGAAATTTATTTTTTTTTGGTTTTGCGCATTGCTACATGTCTGCTGCATGATTCACTAATTAACAGGTAAAACTGTTTCTTTATTTACGTAATTATAAACGGTGTATGTACGTTTGATAAACTGACGCGACGTCCGTTACACTATGAGACGAATGACACAGCTGTTTTTCCTGCCGTAGCGACCGAGCAGGACGTGAGCTCAGTCGGTAAATTTTGGCTCCCTCAACGTTTTTTCGAATGTATATATGTATACATCGAGATATATATATATATACATAATATGAGAATTGGCGCTTTCTTCGGTTCTTCTGTACGACACATCCGTACATTACGATCGAGCTGCGAAACCGTCTTCCCATCCCCCATTCGTGGTCTTCCTCCCTCGACCTTCGCTCGTTCGTTGTTCCCAAGCCACGAGATTCATATACACCAGGCGCAGTCAAACAGTCGACCGCGCCAAGCATTCCCCTCGCTCGGCAATGCCGTCAAGCGATCGGTGAGTGTTCTTCTCCACTTGCCCTCTCGCTTCGCTCTACTCGTACTCAAGTACTCGATCTCTCTTGCTCCTGGCTCTTTTTCCTTGTCTTTCCTGCTCATTCATTTTCTTCAGGCCCTACGGCTCCTTTTCTAGTGGGCTACGACGACCACCTTTTCCCCTCTTTGCAACGAACAAGGGAACGGGCCGGCTTTCTTGCCTCCCTCACTTCTTCTCTTTTTCCCCACCTATTTCTTTCGTTCCTTCTCCTTCTCTCGATCGTTCCCTCTTAGTCACGCTTGCCCTCTCTCTTCACCGGTAGCGGCAACTCGTGGCCAAGTTTCAGCCTCGTATTTTCTAACCCTCTGTAATAATTCGCCTCACATACCACGCATGTATAAAATTTTATGTCGATTCAATATAAATTTATAAAATATTTTCATTTTTCAATTTTCTATCGCCATTTTTATTTTGCGCTCTCTGTTCATAGTCGATGCAAAAATGTAAAAGGTTTTCCTTGTTTGAAGTGGCGCTAGTGTGTCGTCTATATTATTGACACGTGAAACGAATTTTCTTTGTTTAACACATCATTGACCGAGTGAACAGGTGGAAAAAATATATTTTTTTTTCGTCCAATGTAATCTTAAAAAAATCGGACGTGACTATTTATGGTTAACAATCGTCTTTTTGCATTGTTACAATTTAACAACCACAAATCGTGAGCGCAATATTTTTGTAGTTTTCTCCGCCGCGTCATAACCTCGAAATAAATAAAATAAAAGAAATACGAAAATTCGTTGACAGGAGAAATATAATAATAACGCAAAGAGTTTCAGAGTTGCGTATATACATATTTATTTTCTACTGTGTTTCGACTGTATAGGACACGCACACCTATATATATTTATAACTCGTTCGGTCTTTCTCTCGAGCGCTCGAGGTTCGTTCGTGTTTCTCACCGCGGCGTTGAGCAGGAGGGGGGAGCGCGCGACTCTCAGAAAGCACCGGCCCCAGCAGTTCGTCACGAGGTCTAGCGACGCGTCGTACGTATTATAACCGCTCTCAAACGCGTTTTCTGGACATTTTCGTGTGTGATTTTTCTTTAACTCAGCTAATAAATGTTCCAATATTAAATAAATCAATCGAAATATTATTCGTGCAAGGCCAATTTGCCGTATTTTCGATCTTCCAAGCAAGTTGCTTCAACTCGAGTGTGTTTGGAGTAATTTTGCGAGAAAAAAAACGCGCGTTTCTCGGCTTCTCTACGAGTTTCTTTCTTTTTTTTTTTTTTTCGTTTCTTTACTCGCCACGCCGCGGCAGTAGCGTCTGACAGCCGGGAGTGGAAAGTGTTTTTTTTTTCTCGTGTTTTCTTCGTGCGCGTGTTTGATCGTGTCTGTGTCAAAAAAAAAAAAAAATAGTGCGAGCGAAATTTTCTTTTATCAGTTTGTCGGTATTTCGTTGTTTTGTTTTGTTTTTTAATCCGAGTATATAAGTGCAAGGCGTGTGAAACACCCAGTCCTTATCGACTACTAATTTTTCACGGAAGAAAACAACGTGCGTCTCTTCGTTTGTTTGCGAGTGTGTACATGTCTGCTCCCTCCGCTCGTTGACGCCCGATTAACGACGCGCACCTACCGCTATTGGTTCGTTAACTTTTTTTTTCTATTTATTATTTTCAATAATTTCGCTCGTATAAAGCTCTCTCTCGTCGGCTTCCCTGATGCATTATTATTCATTTATTTTATTTTATTTTTTTCTCCCGAGAAAAATTGCGATTCGTTCTACGCTGGCTTTGTTTTTTAACAGTCGTTTGTCGCCCGCGTGGATAGATATATAAAACGGCGGCAACAAGCCGGTTGCCACGAGCGTTCTCAATCGTTACGGCGCATGTTCCGAATTCATCCCGACTATGTAGCATTCCCCGTATTCGTACATAAGGATTACACATACTTGTATATTTTCTTATGTCCATACAACACACACACACACACACACACACACATTTAATATTCTGCGATGCTGCTGCCTGGACGTGGACCCATGTTCGAGTACATGCGCAGCCATATTCGCGTCGAACGTGGCGAATTCCTTGCAACCTGATGCTTCGGCATCACCTCACGGCAGCGTGGCGTCTTCTCTCGTTCCTCCGCAGTTTATATCCTTTCCCCTTCCACATAAATTACGTTTGAAGTTTCTTTGCTTCAAATATTTCCATTTTTTCTTCTCATTCCTCCAGTTTTTCGGTATTTATATAACTTTTGAAAATTCATTTCGCGTCATTATTTTCACGACGTAAAAATACTTACAAAAAAAAATACTTTTTTTTTTTTTTTTTTTTTTTTTTTTTTTTCGAAAAATTTCAGTACGAGAAAGAATTTTTTTCTTTGTTATTCCAACAAATTGAATTTCAATAGCATTTTCAGTCCACAGATTCTCGTATGTATTTGTGCGCACGATATGCATGCAAATATTAATTTACCTTTGCTGCAGGGCATTATCGAATTTTTTTTCATTTATTTTTTATTTAGCCTCAGGATTTGGGAAACGAGAAAAAAAAAAAAAAAATCTGATTGACTCAACACGTTCGACGGTGTTGTGCTTCGATCGATGGTAAATGAAAAATCGTGTTTCGATAAATGCTTCATTCTCACATCGGTTTGACCAATTTTGCATCGTCGTTCGAACCACAATGTGGTTTTTATTGCTAACAATAATATCATCTGCAATAAATTATTCGAGTAGATTGCAAACGAAAAAAAAAACATGCTTTTTCCGGAAACGAAATTATCAATTTTATATGATCCAATAAATTTTCGACAGATTCAAAAGCATTCGTTAATTTTATTTAAGGAAGATCGATCATGAGGTAAAACCCAAAATTATGACCAGAAATTTTTACACGATTTGAATAAACGTTTCACGATGCTATTGTCAAAATTTTGAACAGCTTGTTCATCCAGTTTTGTTTTCAATAAAATTGCAAAGTCAAGAATTTCGAAACACCGAATACAGATCAGTCGTTAAAAGCCTGGATTCTGATAAATTGGACGATATGAATTTGGTAAAAAATATAAAAATCGTACCTGAGCAGGTTTTTAACTCAGTAATATTAGAAAAAAGTTTCAATCACCGGTTGAATATGGTGAGAACGACGAAATAATATTAAAAAACGTGACAACGTCGCGATTAACGGATGATGCCGTTGGCGGCCATAACCTAGCTTTACCTTTGAAATTAATTCGAATATCAGTCGCCTCAAAATGTCAACAAAACTGCAAATATTGAGTAAATGAGGTTATGCGTTGCAATGACTCGATGATACGTACCTGATTGCACAAACGATATTTTTCTTTTTGTTTTTGTTTTCTCTCAAATCAGCCTTTAAACCATGCTCGACTATTATTTTCCGTACTTTTAGCCATGAAGTCGAGAGCACTTTTTGAAGGAGTCAAAAACACCGATATAGGACCTGATAATCGCGACGTTTCTAAATTCGGTTGCTTACAAAATACGAAGAATACTACAGGGTCGTTGACGATTGAATTTTTTTCAGTTTTCTCTAGTTATTGTGCTAGAAAATACTCATTTATCAGTAATTACGTTTATTCAAATCGATAATACGAATATTCGAAATCAGTAAACGTGAATCGTGGTAGTAGTCGATCTTCCTTAAGGAGTTTCGGTACAGGCGATACAATGTTAAAAACACAAAAAATTTCAAAATGTTAAGAATTTTATAAAATTTGGTGAACATATTCTTTAGTGCCAAATTTGAGAATACAAATTTTTTCAGATTTTTCTTCTACACAGTTATCGAGTAATTGAAGCCTAAAGTTCACGTATATAAGCATAGCCTTTCCATATATATAGGTATACACTTCGGGTATAAGAAATCTGCTTTAATGCATAATTACTCGATAACTAGGTAGAAGAAAATTTTGAAAAAATTTGTCTTTTCGTACTTGATGTTGAAGAACATTGTCACCAAATTTCATTAATTTCTTAACATTTTGCCTTTTGTACCGAAACTCCTTAAATGCATTTTATCTTAAAACGAAGACTATGAAAATGAAACGAAAAAAAAAAAAATCAACGTTATCAGTGAAATTGTAAAAAATGGGTACCCGAAGTAGCAACGAAATTGAAATAACAAAAAACTAAAAAAATCTAAGAATAAAACGAACGAGTATTGAAGAAGTTTTTTTGTTTTAATTTGCACAAAATTAAAGTTTGAAATTTCGCATTAAAAGGATAAGAGAAACGGGTGTCATTTGTTGTTGTTGAAAATACGGCACGAATCGCATTATCTTTCAGAGAGATATTTGCAGAAGTAAATGGTTTGTATATTGACTATAAAGTGCAATGGTTATTTTAATGGCTGATGTTTAGTGTCGATCGATGCTGGATAAAAATTGGAACGAACGTTTTTTTTTTTTTTTATTCTTGAATTCGACGATATAACGTGTGCAGCTAAAGTAGCGCTCGAGCTTAAACGCCGTAAAAAAATATCATGAAAATTCTTGACTCTCATCGTAAAGCTAGCATTGGGTGAGACACCCTAAAACGTACCTTTTCTCCGGCTCCCTATTTCCTACACCAACTGTTGAAATAAACTAACTAAAACTCCGGAACAGTAAACGAGGAGGCAAATAAATAGTTGGAAAAAGAGAGTCAAGTTCGGATAAACAGAATAAAAAATTCAGACAACTATTAAAGTTTTATGCTTGTCGAGGGATTTGCCAGTGCAGAAATTATTATCAAGGTCATTTGCTTCCATAAATACACTTTCATTAATATATAATTGTAGTATTTACGGATGTTTATTTTTACTTCAACATTTATCTTTATCCAGACTCTATACATTCAAGTAGATTCTATATTAGTAAACAATATTCTCGCTTTTGAAACTATTGTCGAATAGAAATCATATTCACGTTATGAAAATCGATTTCAAGGATGTTATTTAATTGCATTTAACCAGAGAGATTTCAATAAAATTTAGCCCAAGCAATGGAATATTAGAGAAAAATAAATGCTTACAAAATTTGACGACCTTTGGGTGAACTATTTTAAAAAGCTATTGATTAACCAACATCGTAAAACACACTGAGAAAAATGAATTCGTAAATTCAACAAATTTTTTGTTGGTTCGACAAATTTTCTGTTGGTTCAACAAATTTTTTTGTTGGTTCAACGAATCGTAGCGAACAAAATGAAATTTGTTAACCCAAACGAAATTTGGTTCATTCGAATACTTAATTTTTCACCACGACAAAAATATCGTTGAATCAACAAAAGTTTTGTTGAATCAACAAATTTAATTTGTTCGCCACAATTTCAAATTTTTTTTCTCAGTGCATCATGGCTCCGGTAAATAAATTTTGCATCGAACTAACAGAGACAATCGAACGAAAATTTGATAATTTGCTTCCTGAAGTATTGAGAATTACAGAAAAAAAAAAAATAAAAACGAAAAAATAAGTGTTCATCGTGACGGGTTCCCAGGGTGACATGGGAAAATCCGAATCTTAGTGAAAATCCATGAGATATTTTACAGAAACTAGGTCCAAGTACTTCAAATCCGTAGCGATCCAATGGTCTCAGATAAAAAAGCGTTTATCGATCTAGTTTTTATCGAATATTGAGTTGAAATGGAGCTTTCGGGATCGCACAGTGTTTTGACACATTAGGGACGAAGAGGTTAAACCCGCGAGTATAGTCGCGGTCGAGTACTACGCCGGTCACCGAAATAACTATTATTTTAGTTTTGTAATTACATACAAATTGTCACAATCGATTTTCGATCGGAACAATTTTTCAAAAATTAAAAACTATTGATTTTTCAAGTATCAGAAATTGGCATAAGTATAAGTTTTGAATTTAGTGATTAGTACGACCAGCTAAGACGAAAATTCATCTTATTTTTTGTCTTCTGCTGCGAATGTCTCATTGAAATAATACAAAAACAAAAATAAAAAGGGTTTTTGAGTGTGGTAGATAGAGGATTGGTCGTAGTAAGCGAGAGGTGATTGAACGACAGATAAAGAGGATAAAAATAGACGATGAAGTTGAAAGAGTCCAATTCGACGTGCATTGTCGCTCGATCGAAATGTATCGATCTCTTGTTGTATGTAAACAACGAGATTTAGGAAGGGGATAGGGACGCATAGACGTATGAAAGGTGATTGCAAGAGTCGTTGTTATTCGCGCCTGAGTGAATTGAACTTGACATTCTTCTGCCTCTTTTATCCTCTGTTTCTCGATATTCCATAACCGTTGTTTTTTGCTCTCTCTCTCTCTCTCATATTTTTGTTGTTTCTCGCTCATTGGAGCGTGGGAAACAAATCGCAGCGCGTATCCGTACGAATTTGCTTGAGAATAATTTATATATTTAGCGCTTGATACGCGCAAATTTTTTTTTTTTTTTTCAAGTTTTTATCGCGTCTCGATTCTGCTATGATTTTTGCTAGAGCGTCGAGCGAAAAATCCTCACAACGATTCGAGCGGCGTGGGTGTGTTCATGCGCACAACGTAAATTTACACAGTCGAGTCTAACCGAGCAACCAAGAGAGAGAGAGAGAGAGAGAAAGAGCCGGCAAGAAAGAGAGAGGAACGGGCGTGGAGGGGGGGGAGGCAAGGTAAAGAGGTAGAATGAGAACAAGAGCGGGAGACGCGTTCACGGACACGAGGATTTTTGCGATTGTGTATACGAAAAAAAAAAGAAAAAAACACGAACTTGCACACTAGCGAGCAGGGAAGCCGGCGTCTCGTTCTCCGAAGCATAGCAGCGATCTCGCGTGTGTAAGCCTGCCTTGCCTGCCTCTTTATACTTTTATATACATGTATATAACGCGTCATATAATGTAGACTGTAGACAAAATATAATATACCTCGTGTATATCCGTTCTTTCATGCAAAATCTCAGTTTTGTCATCATCCTCGGTACCCAGACATTTTGTTGTTGTTTTTTTTTTCTTTCTCTTTGTTTCGTTTTTCATGAAAAAGAATTGAATTCTCGAAAATATTGCGAAGATCGGGTTCGCTCGAATGCAAAGAAATGAAACGCTTCTTTTCAGTTTTTTTATTTTTTCATATCATCGACTTTGGAACTGTTGAGTGAAGGCTTTTTTTTTCTCATTTATTAGTTACAAATTTGATCAAGCTGAATCTTGATCACTTACGTTTGAGAAGAAATTATAAAAAAACGTTCTGGAACGTTCTATTGACTTTCGAGCCACGTGCTGCATGTAGCCTGCAGAAATGCAGGCTCTGCCAGTGCTCTACGAACGTCACGACACGCGACAAGTTTTTCAGACTCACTGGCACTACCTTTAGCCCCTCCACTACTCGCTTCTTTCGTAACGACTTTTTGGAAAAATTGATCAATTCCTCTCAACCCAGTTTCAAATCCTTAGAGTATCGCGTTTTGTACGCCGGAGATTCGTAAGCGGATGAGCAGGGAATAAAATAGTTTTGAAACTTTTATACAGGCAACGACTTTTCTCATTTTTGCTTACAACGCACTTGAGTTACTTGTATATTCTTCTTTGGATATATTCATTTTTAGTTCGTTTCAAAATTTTACGTTTACAGCACAAGCACGGTTTTATCGAACATTTTCAATGCACAGATTTCCTCGAAGCTCCTTCTTCTTCGTACACGTTTTTAGCATCAGAAATGATATAAAAATACACGAATAAAAGTGACGAAAATACATCTGATTTTTTTTTTTTTCATAGTTAACGTTAACGATCCTCCAAGTTTGCATCTAATTTCATAATAGTTTCGTTGCATTTCATTAATTTGATTAATTGACCCGATCAGATTATCGCTTTTTTCGTTCCTGAACACCCTTGAATATTTCTATTTTAAGGACACACCATGAAAATTACAAAAAAAATTTTAAGGAAGTTTTGCTCCTACCTTGACAAACGCGCGGAGCGACAAGAGTCCTGATGCTTATACACAGGCTAGACGCAATGCTGCCAACCTGATTTTTTTATCTTCCTCTCTTCTCCTTCTCGTTCTGTCTCACTCTTTTGCTCCGTTCAGTTGCCCGCGCCAAAGGCTCGTGCGGCCATATCCCAAGGAATTCGACGAATTTTCATAAGTTAATTCGTTACATCACGTGCAATACGTGGTACATGAGGTCTGTTTTTTTTTCCATGTCAATGTGACGTAAAGGTCCATACTTGTTTGAATTTGTGTTGAGCCACCACCTTTTTTACTACACGATATTAAATAATTTCTACCGTAAAAACAGTAATAGCCATAAGACTCTGTGCAATTCGAAGGTAACTTTACGATTTTTTATCTCAGAAAGTAGATGGTCAATCTGGTTCAAATTTTGCAGGTACACGCCGAATATGTTCAAGAAGGTGCTATTAAAATTTCAAAGACTTGCTATCGTTTTGAGATTCGAGCAAAAACGTGGACAAATATTTTTTTTTTTTTAACACAGCCACTTATAAGAAATGCATAAAAATGGCCGAGTCTCCGGCGAAGAACGATAATCGAATTGGATAAAATTAATTGCATAATCAAAGATTTCATCGACTTTAACGTCAATGAAATCTTTCAACAGATTTCAAACGTGTATTTAATCGAGTAATTGAATAATTAACAAAAAATGTAATTAAATTTCAACGTTAACGAAATCTTTCGAAAGATTTCAAACTTCTATTTTGCAGCAAAATCATAGTTTTTGTCAATGTCCTTCAATGCACCGATTTTCTTGAAGCTCCTTCTGCTTCAGAGTCGTTTTTAATGTCAGAATTGATATAAAAATGTACGAATAAATAACGAAAATGCTTTCGATTTATTTTCATACTAAACTTTAATGAAACTCAATGTTGTCATTGAATTTCATAATAAATTTATTGCATTTGTTGTCCACATGGTGTGTGTACGTGTGTACGTTTTGTGGGTGGTGTTTCACACGCGTTTCTAATATTAGGCTCCTCGACCCCGTTCCTCGGCGTTACAATGTCTCGTCGCTTTGACGTAAAAAATATCATTTGAACAAAGATGTACGCTGGTGCTGTATAGACCGGCACCGTTCTTATCATCTTCCTGTCGCACGACAATCCCTACTCCTTATCGGCGTGAATCGTGCTTCGTTCACTGTTTACGGGTAACCAAGAACAAAGATCGTAGTGTGTCGGGTTGTCAACGTCGTCGAGCACGGTCCTGGTTACGAAACGCTCAGCGTTGTTGTTATATTCAGAACGAGTGTTTTGAACTTGGAGGGAACAATAAAAACGTGTATTGATCGTTGATATTTAGTTCGGTGGTTTCATGTTACTCGTCGAACTTTCGTGGCTTCAAAAATCTCGAAATACTTCATTGGCCGATAAATCTTTTGGAGAACCGCGGGAAATTGGGGCTCGCGACACCGAGTCCTAATTGCTCTTAACGATTTAACAAATTTACAACTTTTCAAGCAGAGCTTCAAAGGGACCGGTCCGGACCACTCCGGAAGTTGGCGATTCAAAGTTTCGTCGTCGCCTTTATCGAGCTTCCAGATTCTTATCTAATCTGAGATTCGACCTGAAATAACGCGGCGGAGTATCAATAAAAATGAAAAAAAAATTTTAAAAAGTTAGCAAGATGACGTCATCGTTGCCAACATCGATCCCAAAGCTCAGGTCGTTCCTTTTCTTCGAGACGACAAGAGCAGCGGCGTCGTCGCGCACAGTCGTTGCTGCATTGTCGTTTCATTCGTCTCGGCGAAACTAACGAGCCCTTCAATCAGTCAGTACAGCCCTTTGTACAGCCGTAACTTCCATCAAAGCTCACGAAGAGCGAGAGAGAGAGAGAGAGAGAGGGGTCGTTTACCTTGCCCTCGCCCTCCAAGTCCTTTTACGTGTTCTTTGCTCACTTCCATCCCCTACTTTTCAACCCCTCGTTCTATCCTGCCTCCTTCAAATCTCTTTTTCCCCCCTCTGTTCCGATTGGAGGCTTCGTCAAATCGCATTTGGTCCATTGTTTTTAATTATGCGGACGTAACACCTCATCGATTTGTACGAATAAAGTACTCGCAGCTGTCGCCACAGGGGTGAAAATTAATGGGGTGCTTTCAAAATAATTTCAGGTTATTAGCGCTTTTTGTTTTTTTTTTTCCACGGAGATTATTAAGATGTCAAAATTATCGTTAGGGCAATAGAAACCGGGGACAACCTCGAACAGGGTTTGGAATTATTTACGGCGGCAATGTTCATTATCATGAAAATCAAACTAAATTTTCTTGCACGCTCAGAAAAGAGTTGATTCGAACTCACCTAGGCTTAACGTCGAATCCAATATTTTTTTCATTCAAAAAACTATTCAGTTTCATTATTCATTCATTTTATTACGCTGACCAAAGATACGTATCGAGTCGACCAAATAAATGTCTTTTGAATTTGTTGAATCAGCGTATGTTTCATTTAAGGTAATCCTATCGCGGTGCCTAGGTAATAGGATTCGCGTGAAAAAATTCAATGCCCTTCTCAAGGAGTTTCGGTACAGGCGATACAATGTTGCCATGCTAAACCATGTTAAAACACACAAAAAATTTCAAAATGTTAAGAATTTTATAAAATTTGGTGAACATATTCGTTTAGTGCCAAATTTGACAATACAAATTTTTTCAGATTTTTCTTCTGCACAGTTATCGAGTAATTGAAGATCAAAGTTCACGTGTATAAGCATAGAGTTTCCATATATATAGGTATACACTTCGGGCATAAGAAATCTGCTTTAATGGATAATTACTCGATAACTAAGTAGAAGAAAATTTTGAAAAAATTTGTCTTTTCGTACTTGATGTTGAAGAACATTATAACCAAATTTCATTAATTTCTTAATATTTTGCCTTTTGTACCGAAACTCCTTAATAGATCAATTGTTATTCTCAAGAAAATTCAGGGTTGGTTATCGACCTGATAAGAGAGAAAAAAAAAATTATTTAAAGTTTGTATTCACCGTGGTGGATTATCAGGCTGACTAGGAAAATCCGATTTCCGGTTACTAAAAATATGTATATCTTGGTGAAAATGTATTGGATATTTCACAAAAGCTAGATTCAGGTACTTCAAGCTTGTAGCAATGCAATGGTCTCAAAAAAAAAAACACGATTGTCGACCTAATTTTTATGGAATATTGAGTTGAAATGGAGCTTCCGGCATCGTACAGTGTTTTGACACTTTAGAGATGAAGAGATTAAAACCGCCTGTATCAGCATGGTCGAGTACCACGCCAGTCACTGAAATAACTATTATTTCAGTTTTGTAATTATATACAAATCGTTGTAACAGATCTTCGATGGGAACAAATTTTTGTAATAAAAACTATTATTTTTACAAGTATCGGGATAAGCAAAAGTTTTGAATTTAGTGATTAGTATGATCAGCTGAGTCGATAGAATTACCTTAATGAAATAAATATTGAGTGTAACTGAACAAAAACTCTAAAGCATTCAAGGTCGTTCCCTGTTCCCTATTCCCGTAACTATCCTCAACTCCGTCATTGACAATCCCAATGAAACATTTTGTGTCGAGGATATCAATAGTTTTTCTTGATCAAAAGAGTTACGATTGTAAAGAGAGGCTGCTGCGGGTAGTTTCGAACAAAGAAACTGACACATATGTATCGAAGAATTTTTGTCACGGTTCAGTGATGACTTTAATAAGTGCCATTTGTGCGTCAATGGTTGCGCCATCTGTTGGCTCCTGATCGGTTCATGATTGCGAAGGGTGAAGGTAGAAATTTATTTGAAAACGCGAAATGGCTGCTCCCACGAATACAATGGCTGTGGCTCATGATTCCGACGTATCGATATACGCATTGAGAAATAAATATTGAAAAGCGGAATTCGTAATGTCGGTTACATTTCAATGATGCTCTTCATTTTCTCGGTCGAATCTCATATAATGCGCCTACTTCCTGATGGACAGTAAAGTCCGCGATAAAACGCGATCGTGAAATTATTTATTGCGTATTAAATCCGATGAAAGCTGGGCACGATGAAAAATGCGGTGAGTTTTAATTCAACCGTATTTTTTTCAGTGCTGTCTCTTTATATTGATGCATTTATAAGCATCAGTCGAGGAAATAGGAGCTTGAAAAAAAAAAAAAAAAAAAAAAAAAAAAAAAATAATAACGACGCTGGTACATACCACGGGGAGAGATAAAGAACGTTGCGAAAGGGCGAAAAATAATAAGCGGCGAAAAAATTTCAACGAGCGAATATCGACCGTGAGGCCGCCAAGTCTCTTTTCCGCTTTTTTTTTTTTCTTCTTTCTGCCGTCACTGAGAACCTCGACGACGAGACGCCTCCACTCGACATCTCGCCACGCGACTCTTCACCCGACACACGCACACGGAATACCGACTGCATACACGCACAATGATCATCATCGGGTTTCAAACTCACCACCGAAGCCTTTGTAAACTCTGAGCCTATCGCGCCACCCCCCCCCCCCCCCCTTTTTTTTTATTCACTTCTTCGTCGTCGTTCCTTTTTTCCCTCGAGCTCCAGTCGATTGTCCATAACTCCTTTACTACTTTTATTCACGCTTTCAGCACATCACGAGAAGTTTCATATTTTCAGGACAAATATATCCTCGAGAAATACTGCAACGAGCTTTACAAATTAAAAAAAACAAAAAGCAAGGTCAAACGAAACGTTGCTCAGCTCCTAATTACGTTGAGCTCAAACTTTCTTTCATTTTCAAATTTACGATGCGAAAAAAATTGATCGCACAAACTTCCCAATCGTTTTCTTCCACGGAAAGGGTCTTTCTACACTTTTTTTTTTGTCTTAAGGGAGTTCATCTGGTACCGACCAAGTCAAAACCCAAAACTGTCACGACTAGCGTAGTCGACTCGGTATGTTTAGTGTGTTTAACCTCCAAAGTTTAACCTCCTTCTTCGAGACAAATTAATTCATTCCGAACCTCATAAGTATCGAATGGATTTTGTGAAGTGGTAAAAAGATTTTTTAGATATTTTTTAAGCATTTATAAAAGTTTCGTACGAAACTGTTTGTCAATGCTTGCGAATTTCATGTTTACAGACGGGAAAACCACAGAAACGCACAAGGAACCGTGTTAAATTGGAAAATCTGTTTTTATTAATTTCTCTCAAACAAAGTATTCTAAGGACCTGAAATTTTGACAGGTGATCTAGTTGATATTGATAACTGTATTCAAATTTTTTAATCAATATCTGTTTGTTAATTCGATTACCAGATGAACTCCCTTAAACCTGTCGCAGCACTTAGTCAAGAGACAGCTTATTATTTTGAATTCTGTAAATCAGTCATAAATCGTTGATCATTTTAATAGAATTACGAATTTCGATGATTTTTTTCATTGCTATTGATCGATAAACCTCATTTTTTTCGTTCAACAATAATCCTTACAACTTTTTCAACATTTCAGAATTTTTTTTCTCGATAATACATCTAATCGCGACATATCCATGGCTCAAACTTTTGTTGGAGCGAAGTTTTCAAGCGTGGTGAATTAAATTTCTAAATTTTATAAATCATCAATTTTTTTAGTTGGCAACCAGGGCAATCTTGAATCGTCATGAAATATTTTAAAACACGATACAACGATGCGAATAATTTGTCCGATAAGTTGATTATTTATTTGTGTTCCATCGTATGAATGACAGGAAAAAATATATAAAATTTTTTAATATTCGTAGTGAAAAAGGTTCGTGAATAGAATTCGCGTTTTGGTTCTTTGGATACTATAAAATCATACGTCTTCGTGTTCACCTAACTCGTAACGTATTTTTACATCGATTTCTCATGTTTTCTCGTATACTACCCTGCTTCGTAACGTCTACCCGAGTCTCTCGATCGAGAATTATAGTACGCTTATCTCGAGAGAGCTCGAATACTTGCTCTCCCCTCGGTTACGACTCGCTTCTCACCGTCGAGAGGCAACTTTCTGGCATTGGAGGAGAGAAATTTTGAGGGAGTCTGAAAGGGCGAAGGAAGGATATAGAAAGGGAAGAAGAAAAAAAGAAAAAGAAGAAGAAGAATAATAAGAATAAAATAAAGATATGTGAGTGTGTACAGTCGAATATGAGGAACAAGGGAGCGATGAATAAAAGGTTTTTACATTTATCGTGCCTTCTACCACGACGTAGAGGAGCTCTACTGTCGCTTCGAACATTAAACCGGCTACCTGCTTCGTCGGGCCGAACCAGCCGACGTTTAGCACTGTACGGTTCAATAATATTTGGCGAATTCGAGGAAGTTCGATTGAGTGATTGAGAAATTTTATTTTATTCTTCTCATCGATTCTATTTAAATGAATATATTTTTTTTATATCACTCGATGCTGACGAATCTGAGGTTCCTATAATGAGTAAAAAAAAAATTGAATTTTCTCAATTATCTATTTCGTGGGCCTTTCGTTTGAACATGAAACAATAAAAATTCGAATTTTCTTTGTTCGTCGCCTCGAGTTTGTTTCACAAACTTCTTTTATTTCTCTTTGTCTCCCGTTGCCGCTCCATACCAACAGTTTCTCGATTCTTCTCTTTCCCTTCTTTCTTTCTCTTTCTTTCTCAATGCCCCGTCTCTCGCGAGGCAAGAAGAAGAGACCACGTGCTGCTTGGGACTCACTAGTTGCACGATCCCAAGGTTACGTGACCTCGACGCTATTCGCACACGCCGGAATTTTCTCTCTCTTTCTCGCTCTCTCGCTCTCTCTTCTCCCATCCCCCCCCCCTCCTCCTCTCACTCTCTCTTTCGATTCGTATGAGTGCGTAACCGCGTGTATACACGGCTTCGATTCGTACCAGTGTATGCGCGCGTGTGTGTGTGTGTATTCGTGGTGTGTATTCCTTGAACCCGTGGCGCTGTTGGCTCAAGCGGACGAACCAACCTGGCATCCTCGACGTGGGAAGCTTCGGCCTCTCTTTTCTTTCATCCTCGTCTTTATATCAGGCTCGCTCCCTCTTTCTCGTTTCTGCTAAGAAATAAATATTAAAAAAAAAATGCCACCTTTTTTTTTCCAACCAATCCCTGAGAATATTATCGACTTTACGTTATCTCGATCGTGCCTAATCGACTTTTTGTACGATTTTTTATGCTCGTGTACACTGGACATTATACTCAAAGTTTTTTGTACATGTAGATCATTTTCAAATGAACTCTGCATGTGACTATTTTACAGCAATATCGAAAACTGATGAATCGAATTTTGTAAATTTACTCTCATTCGGCGTTGAACCTTTGAAATTCAATATCCGGTATCAGAATCGTAATAACCAGAGTGGACGGTTATTGACGAAAAATCATTTATCAATTTGGCCAATTCTTGAGCGGATTTGATTCACTTGATTGGATATTGAAAAAAATTTTTTTTTTTATTCAATCCATATATACAGGACTCGACGTCGTGGATGTGCAACGAAATTTTATTTTCAAATCGTCCCAATTAGGCCACTCGATTAATTGAAAGTTGATTAATTTAAAAAAATAATAAATTTCGTGAATAAAATTGATTTTTTCTCGTTTCAAGGACGCGCACGCACCATGGAAACGTTCTCGTTTTGCAAAAAAAAAAAAAAGAAAAGAAAAAAACAAAGGAAGTGTTTAATTTTAGGGCTGTTGAATGACAATTATTTCATTGAACAAATGACCGGCCGCAATGTCGTAGGATCTCGTCGGATTTGTCACCGTTTCTCAGTGGTTGTCCTGACAGCATAAACAGAAAAAAAATTTGTCTCAATTTATCGTAACGACGAAGAAACTGTAACATCTTCTTGCACGTGTGTTACAAATATTCTCGGACAATGTATCGTCATGAATTAGATCGCGGTGTAAACGCTGAAACGCCGTCCGCCGAAATACTTTCCTCGTATTCTCTACTCCGTAATCCATTAACTCTCGGGGCAATGCTTCACCATTATTCTTCGTATATTCTTCATTTTCTACGTTTAAATACAGGATCTTTGAGATTTTGCCAAACTCTCTCTCTCTCGAGAGAGAGTCTTTAAGCTCTTTGTCGTTAACATTTGCTAAACTGGATTCTTCGAGCGAAGAATCCCGAAGCTTTGGGATAACCAGACTGTGACTCTTGTCTCAATCATCATTCGAGTGGGACAAAGTCGAAATATTTCGTCGACCATATAGAAAAATCAGATGAAAACCGGTTTTTTTTAAATTTATATTTTTCGAATTTGTGTTTCCCAGTGAAATGTCATTCTTAAGAAACCTCGCATAAATCAACAATAAATCGCATTTTCTGTTTCTGTCGAATTAAAAAAAAAACAAAAAAAAATGATTCCGGAGATTCTTTGCAATTCAAAAAGAAGGTTAACAAAAACTGCCTCAAATTTTGAAGTTAAAAAAAGTTATTCTTTGCAATTCAAAAAAAGGCTCAAGAAGCTGCCGCCCAAAACGAAACTCAACAAGATTCGATTTCCAATCGTGATATATTGGGCGGAGATTTTTTAACGATTGAAGAATATTTCCTCTCACGAAAAGTTTTCAAAATTCGTGAAAATTTCAAAACGATATCGTTGATGAGGTGAAAGTTGAAAAACTTGGTTGATCGTACAATAAAAAGTTGATTTTTTATTCGCTGAACGTTGAATTTTCTGCGTGCACATTTTTATGAGATGAAGAGAAAAAAAAAAAGTAGAAAAAAGAGAGAGGGAGTCGGTAACTAAACTCGATCCCGGAATAAAAACGAGAAGAGCAAATGAGATGGAACTCTGGCGAGTCGTTTAGAGTGTGACGGGATGACGTGAACATGAGACCGAGATGCGTGTGAAGACTTTGACGCCTCTCCACAACTTGGGCGAGGTTCCCTGGATCGTGGCCAATTAATGCGAAACAGCTGGCAATTGTATGTGTGGATGATGAAGGAATCGCGGTGAGAAAATGAAAAAGATTTTCGGACCCTGAGAGTTCACAGGTAGTCCGGAGGAAAACCTTCTTGAGGAAGTTCTCCTCGAATCTCGAAACGATGACAAGTCTTTGAAATTTTAACAGCACCTTCTTGAACAAATTCGGCGTGTACCTGCAAAATTTGAACCAGATTGACCATCTACTTTCTGAGATAAAAAATCGTAAAGTTACCTTCGAATTGCACAGAGTCTTATGGCTATTACTGTTTTTACGATAGAAATTATTTAATATCGTGTAGTAAAAAAGGTGGTGGCTCAACACAAACTCAAACAAGTATTGACCTTTACGTCACATTGACATGGAAAAAAAAACAGACCTCATGTACCACGTATTGCACGAGATGTAACGAATTAACTTATGAAAATTCGTCGAATTCCTTGGGATATGGCCGCACGAGCCTTTGGCGCGGGCAACTGAACGGAGCAAAAGAGTGAGACAGAACGAGAAGGAGAAGAGAGGAAGATGAAAAAATCAGGTTGGCAGCATTGCGTCTAGCCTGTGTATAAGCATCAGAACTCTTGTCGCTCCGCGCGTTTGTCAAAGTAGGAGAAAAACTTCCTTAAGATGAAATTATTCATTATTTTGGGGGCAGTCGATTTTATTGTGATGAGCGAATGATTGGAATCGCTTTCACTGTCGTTCTCGAAGTTGATCATGAGTCAATTGTTGATTGGAGAAGTCTTCGACATTTTTTTTGCCATTTTTTTTGATTTCGTAATGAATAAAAACCTGATATATTATTGGGTAACAAAATTATTGGAGGCTGGTACGTTTGATCAATGAAAACCAGTAAATATTCGGAATTCCAACTCGACGGTAGCTGTAAAGTCGATAAAATGCGTATGCCATGATACTTTGGTAAGCCTCTTGATGTTTATACGACAGTAGCCAACGTCCATTTGCACACTAGCTACGTTCGTATTAGCTGCTCGTCCGTGTATCAGTTTTCATTCAATATTTTCTCCTGAGTTTTATCATAAATTCACGAAATTTAGGCATTCATTCTCTCGTGTTTTCTCTCTCCTCGCTGTCATTCGTGCACGGAGCAGAAATGTGTACCAAAGCGAAAGAAAATAAGCTGCCCAACATGCAACAACATTTTCAGAACTCCTCATGGCTTCAACTCAGTTCAGTACAAACCGACGAACGACTTACAACTGGATCTATACACGTACACGGATATCCCGTAAAATACGTATTTAATGTACTTTTTGCAACGTAAATTTTGCAAGCGTTGAACTTGTGTCGTTCGAAATTATATATTCGAGTAAGATATTCACCGTTAATAATTCCTTCCTGATATTACGTGCTAGTAATGTTTAGTTCCTCGATAAATTTGACGAGGGAATTCCATTTTCAAATATTTTTCGGTATTGTTTATTAGCAGAGAAATAAAAACCCATTAATATCTCATCGTTGGCCACATTGTCACAGTCATTATAAAATTATTTGCTTGTATCCTGTGATATTTAATATCATGCGAAGCTGGTATCTGCTCGTATTGTGTCTTCTCGACTCGTCAACTACATGCGAAGAGAATTTTTAACCAGGAAACGAGCAATTTTGTCGCCCACCATGCCAAGAAATTCTTAATTAAGTCGTAACGCTGTGTACCAAACACTATTACCGTTCTCGTTTCTCGAGCATCTTCCTTCTTATATGCGTGCTGTAAACACACGTGTCTTTGTCGCCAAACTTGCTTCGTAAAACGAAATAGTTGGGTGTAAACCTACCATTTTATTATTTTGACCCAGAAAAAAAGATTTGTTTCAATCTACCAGAATCATTCATTTTATTTTGATAAAGAAAATTTCAATTGATCGAATACATTCCTCAACTAAAAAGCTGTTTTTGAATCGAATCGAATCAACAATGCTATTCGAGTCCCTTCGTTGAAATACCCACGTCGAAGCTTCTCGCTTCGACCGCTGCGTGGCGCAGAGCGTCGAGACGTTTCTTATACACGAACTGCGCTCTGGATGTGCATAAATTGCGGGAGCTCAGGAATGCAGAATGTTCGTTATACGCACTGAATACAAATTATGTTTAAAAACAAACAAACAAACAGCCGTGAATCTTCACGTTCACCCAGAGTTCGCAGATTCATGGAAATATTATTTAGTAATAATAGAATTGAAGATATTTATCCTGATTCAACTAGGTGCTCGTTTAATTTTTTCAAACTTCTAAAAGTTAAAAACAAAAAACGCAAAAAAGGTTTTCGATAGATTAAAAACATGAATATATTCGAATCGAAGAAAATACTTTTTCAGAGTTGAATTTTTTTAGAGTCCAATTAGAGCGTGAGACAAGGAAAAAAAATGTAGATTAGACAATTGGACGTTGTGTTTTCTGGTTTTACAGAATAAAATTCAAATTTATTTCTAATTGATGAGAAACGTTTCGAAATGTAATGGACCATTTTGGTTGCCTGATCGATAACATCGACCATTCATCAGAATTCGTGTTTGAATGAGATTTTCATATAATTTTGTAGAATCCATAATGTGCTTAGTCATCATTCCATTGGTATTCAATTTCATTGATTATCAACATAAACAGAAAAAAATGGTGACAATATAACGATATAAATGATGAGATATTCGACTTTAAGAGCGATGAAACTTGAAAGTTTTTTTTCATGATTTTCTTTGTTAAAAATTTCGCGAGTGTTTTAATTTAATTTGATCCGACGATGCAGAGTAAAATTCATTCGAATATTTGCTTTCTAATTTATCTTCAAATTCGCGACGATATTTCGAGGTTTAATGACCGTGTAACACCACACCGAGGTATTAACACAGTCTCGTATCTGTAAAATCGTCAGTATATAGTACATCAACACTCTCTGACGCAATGAAACCCGCTTTGGGAAAATCATAAAACTGAAAGTTCTCATCCTATTCCCGAGCATCGTTAATGAGTGTTTTCGGGACAGAGATAGAGAGAGAGAGAGAGAGAGAAAGAGAAAGATATTCGAGAGGAAACACATCGTGTGTCTGCTCGACGAAATAAACTCTATTGAATTAATCATGTTTGTTATGTTTATTCTCGTACCACACAGCATATTATTATTCGATGATAAAATATATTACGTGTCTCTACATTATGAAATTGACGGTACTAATGTACCGCAAATCTGATGAGCTTTCAGCTGTATGTTTATAATATATTTTATGTTATATATGTGCTACATTAGCTCAATAAATAATTCGCTCTTGTATTTTGGCCTCTCGAATATACATATATATATACGAATTGATGATGATATTTATACATTCAATTTTTCGTCACTTTTGCTTCATGCTTTTCGATGAATCGAACATTCTTCATAATCGATGTTTTCACTTGGATGTTTTTTTTATTTTTTTTTTTATGTATTTTCAATAACGAGAATCTTCCTCGTGTTCGATTTTCTCTGTTGAAAGTTCATTTGGCCATGACGTTGTTACACGGCGTGGATGAATGACCCTCGCGATCGTAAATGCTGTGACGATATAGGCTCATAAAAAAAACCGTCTTTCATTAGCCTCGTTCAATTGCCGAGGAATAACACGCGTTTTCGATGCACTTTTATGTTTTATTTCGGGCTCCATTTTTTTTCTGTGATTCTACAAAAAAAAAAAAAACATGAAATAAACAAAAAAAGAAATGAAGGCAAAAATTATTCTGCAATGTGATCCCTGAGAGCCGCTGCAGAGATACGAAAAACCGAGTCGGCGGATTGGACGCGAAACTGAAATACTGACGAATCTTTTTACTTCATTTAATTACAGAGTAGGCGCGCGCGCGATACGAGATTTTATTTATATTTCATTTTATTTTGCGTTTTTCTAGTTCTCGCCCTTTTGAAGTCTCCCGTCTTTCTTTTCGTTTTTTTTTTTATTCTTTAAAAAATCTTTTTTTTTTTTCTTTCTTTTTCTCTTTCGAGCCACCCTCGCGTAATTGGCGTCTATGCCTTTTGTACATCAGCTCATTAGTGGCACGTGTTTCACTTCGCAGTCTTCTTTTTATTCCTCTATGTTTCATAGCGTTATTTTTTTACTTTCTGCAGCTAAAAAGAGCATTGAAAATACATATTATTTTTATACAGGCTTTAGCACGCATTTGTTTCGTTTATCGATTCGTACTTTTCTATGACTTTTCATATTTTCTGTGTTTTTTTTTCTTTTTCTTTTTTTTTTCAATTTTCTTTCACTCTTCTCTCTTTTCGTTCACTCCTTTTGGAATAATAATTTTTTTTTGTCTTCTCCGCTTAAACACGCAGTGTCGTACTCTTCGTCAGTCATTTTCAGTTGATTAAATATCTTTTTTTAGCGACATCACTCACTCGCGAATGCGCTGATGGGATTCGATAATAATTCAATTATGACGCAATGGCTGGGTTGGGAAATCGGTGAACGAGTATACGCGTGTAATTTTTCTATATTTTCATATTAACGGGGAAAATGATGATGCGACTCGGAACGTCTCAACGACCTTACGTTTCAAGGTTATAGCGCTTGTTTATTTGTTGATTTTTCTAAATATACTCTCGCCTTGACTCATTAAATCTCTTGGGTGCGTCTTATATTTATTGTCGAAATTTCAATGATTTTTGAATCATTTTGCGAATTCGCGTTGATCCAAGGGGAGGGGCAGCTACGTATTTAAGGAGGGTGGCTACATACGACAATGTGATAAGAATTTAATAAAATTTGGTGATAACATTCTTTAGCATCAAATGCAATGACACAAATTTTTTCAAATTTTTCGTCTACATAGTTGTCGAATAATTGGAGTTTACAATATGCAAAATATATACCTATATATATGAGAATCCTATGCTTACGGATGTAAACTCCAGTGTTAAATTACTCGAAAACTATGTAGAAGAAAAATGTTAAAAATTTTTTTTATATTCATATTTAATCCAAAAGAATATGCTCACCAAATTTCATTAAATTCTAATCATTTCGAATTTTCCTATGCTTTTAACATGTCAACATTGTTGTGTGTAGCCAACCTCCTTAAGAAAATCTTTTCTCGTGAAATTCAATTTGACTGCAATGATGAAACGTGCCTTTGTAACGCTCATGTCCACTGAGAAAAGAGTTTAGTTGAATTAACCAAGGCTTCGTAGAATACGTCGAAAGAAATATTTCGTTCATTAAAAAAATCGTTCAGTTGGACGAATTATTAATTTTATTTCACTAAAAAAAGATACCAATTGAATCAACCAAATGAGATTTATTGTCGTGGATTTTGTTGGATCAACTCAAGATATTTTTCATTTAATGAAACTGATATTTAGTATAACAGAATATTACATTGGACGTATGTCACGAAGCCATTTGGTTGATTCAACAATTCTCTTTTCTCAGTGTCCGATAAAAAGTTGAACGAAACGTTGATTTTTTTTTCTATTCACCGTTGTTCTCTGCTTTCGTAATTCGAAAAATGTTGATGATTCGTTGTTGTAAGGAAGAGCTTTCGTTGAAAAATACTGATCGAATGTGCCAAGAATATTGTAATATCGAGAATGATGAGAGGGAAAGAAAAAAAAAAAAAAAAAACGATAAATAAACTCATAGCTGAGCTCAAACGATCTAAACTTCAATATCATCGTGCGGTTGTAGAGATACATTTCTTCAATACCAATTTCTCCGGGGAACTTGCAGTGCCGATGAGAAACGTAGCAGCCCCTGCTCTCGTTCTATATCGGACTGCGTGGAAGGGTGAATAAGGCGTTTGTAAGTTGGCGGAGCTTGAGATTAATCGAGACTCGGAATCGGCATTGCTAGTTGTATTATTTGCATGGGGCATCTCGTGTCGAATCGATCTTCGTATTTCATTACGATTTTCATACATCTCGGAGCCAATCGATCGATGGGGCGACAAGATGATTGTGCAATTTTCAATATTTGAAGAAAAAAAACTTTTTAAGATTCTCGTGGTTGATGATTTAGGAAATTTTTTTTTCCATCGATATCGCAACGTTTGTTCAGCTGCGGTCGTTTTTTTTTTCGGGTTTTTTCCTCATTTATTCGAGATCCAGATCCTCGAGAATTAAAAAATAAATAAAAATCAATCGCCCTAAACGTGAAGAAAGGAAAAAAAAAATGGTTTCTGTACGGAATGCCTTGTGTATGTGAACACGAAGTAGACGGACGAGCCGCGGGACAGAATTGCACGTCTTGCTGTTTGCAGGCATCGCGGCGCCGTCGACCATTCGGATTAATCCGTGACGTTGAGAACACCTCCACTTCCACCGATCGTACGACCGAGTTTCCCTATCAAGACGGAACAAACTTCCTATCACGATAATATATAACTTACTGCTCAAGCATTCGAAGAAAAATTACAGTTTATTTCGAGAAAATGTATTTTATTTCGATCACCTAATATTCGTACCGAAAGTTTTCGAATCACGTTCGAAGGACCGAATTTTTCAATGTTTTTCTCCATACTTTTCATCACTTTTCGGTCGAATCGAAAATAACGTGGCAATTTTTTTTTCTTCTGTTTTCAGCGTTGTTACGCATCTGAAAAACCTTCCCTGATCCTCTAGAAAAATCGGGGAATTTTGAAAGAAAAAATTTTAGAATTCACTTTTGCAAGAATTACAGAAAAAAGATTTTGAAATAACTTAAAAAAAAAGTATGAAAACGAATATTGTTGAATTTTTCGTAAAAATTTTTCGTACATTTTCTAAAAAAAAATAAAAATACTGAAAAAGTTTTGAGACAGTTTTCACGATTGAAGAAAAAAATTCATGAGTCTCGTGAAAAAAGTTCTTTCGAGAGAATCGAGCGCGAATAAAAAAATGAGAAAGTACAGCGATCGATGCAATAAAATATCTAACGACGAATTATTCTCGTAACGTAACAAAATTTGGCACGATATTGGCCGGGTTATATTAGAAAAAAAAAAAAAAATTAACCAGTATTGGCTCCGAGGAGATTTCATGGAAGGATAGAGCCTCTGCATCGCGAATTTTCGAGATACGCGAGTATTTTTGGAACTGTCTGTCATATAGATATACGAAGAAACGAGAAAGTCTCTACAATCGTAAGGCACGTGAGGAATCAAATTCGCAGAGTTGCGACGACCGGCCGATGAGCGAATATCTCCGCTGTTGATTTCATGGGCTTTATAAAAAAAAATATTAAAAAAAAAAAAAACTCGTTTCTGCACGGTTTAGAAAAATACAAACGAAAATTCGGACGATCGCCAAATCCGGCGAGTTTAACCGCACTTTCCCCTTCTTTTTCTCTCCCCACCTTTTTTTCTACGTACAGTCACGATCAAGAGCTACGAATCGTAAGAAACTTCAAGATATTCCCTGCAAAGAGTTAAGAAAAACAAATTAATTTTTTTGTTTCAAATAAAAAAAAAAAAAAAAAAGAAAATTTTCATTTTTCTTTCGTACTGTTTCTCTCAAATTTCGAAATAATTGTGAAATTACGAGGTGAAATAAAATACGAAAATAATGTTGAAAATCTCGTTGATGAGATTCTCACGCGAAAAAGTTTTGAAGCGAACGCGATTGTGTCGAGGACAAATGGGGCTTTTTCTTTTATTTTTTTGTTTTTTTAGTTTTATGCCAGCTATAGAATAGATCATTTTTTACAATTCTATGGCGAAAAATGTTTAGGGACATTGAGTGTATGCGTTAGGTGGAAACGAAAGTATACTACGAACGTATGAAATTGTATGGCAATCCTCGCAACCGACCCGTTCAACCTCCGAGTAGTGGAAGCAGAAGAACTTTTCAAAGCGATCGAAAATAACTCGTACCCCTGGCCCCCTTCCGCCCCTCCGTCTCTTGGTCCTCTTCGACCAAACGGAGTGTTTTCTCGTTTTTTTTTTTGCGCGAACACTCTGTCCGTGTCTACGTAAATGTGTGAGGATATCGATGTATACGATGACTGACGCAGTTGAGGAGAGATTTTTCTATTTCTTTTACTTCTTTCGCTTGACTTTTATACACTTTTGCTAACACACTCGCACGCACACCGTCTTAAATGAACGTATACGGATTGCTCGAAAAGACTGGTTCTGGTTCATGCAACACTCACGAAACGATCCTCAAGAAAAATGACCTCACGAACCGAGCAGTTTGAACCTCTTCGTAAAATGAAAACTACTTTTTCAATAAAAAAAAATTTCAAAAAGTTTGCAATTCGACAGATATCGGGCGCAATATTTTTGATAGAAAATGCTCGTCGTTGGCTTTTCTCTCGTCGAATCGATCCAGAGAACTTTGCACATTTTTAATAATGAATTTAACGATTCGACGATTCAAACTTAATTTGAAGGATTTATTAAGAAAAATGTATTTTACGATTTGATCATTTTTATTCAGAAAATTTAATTAAACTATTTGATGAATAAATTTCAAAAATGATTTCAAAGATTTGAGGATTTATTTAAAAAAAAAAAATGAATTTAACGATTTGACGATTGATTTTCCGAGATGAATTCAACGAATTGACATTGATGATCTTTGAAAAAAGAGTTCCGGACTTATGTGCGTAGGTATACAGAATGAAACATCGTAAAAGCCAAAACACTCATGAAAGTTTTCAGTATTCCATTCCTGAAAATCGATTGTTACAATCAATGTATAGCGACGATGTGGTAACAGTTTGCAAACGAGGGAGAAATTGCCACGGCCTAACTCGAAAGTGAAAGAAACCTGAAGTTTCGTACAGTCTGAATGAATAAAAAGAAAAAAAAAAAAAAAAAAAAGGAGAGAAAGTGTGTTGGTGGGTCAAGTGCGAGTACGAAGACTTGTTTCATTCGCTCATACGAGCTTGGTAGTTGCGCAATGCCGCCTCGAATACCATTTCATCGGAGTCATTCGTTTCTTTTTTTCACTCCTCAACGATAAAGCGAGGAGAAACAATTTTGTCAAACCTTTTTCACCTAAAAGCACACGAGCTTGTACCTTTCGTTCTAAATTTTTATTTTTGTGACTTGAAGCCTGTCAGAGTTGCAGTCTTCGATCGATGTATTTCTTTTCTTCAATCAAATTACGTATATCAATTTCCTTCATCGTTCAATTATTTTATTTTTTTTTCAATAGATTTAATTGGACAAATGAATGAACGAAAAAAAGAATTATCAGTGAGAGTTGGAAAATCGTTTTGAAGCTCGACAGTACTTGCTGCTTTTTTTTTTTTCCTTTCTCGCGTAATTTGACTCGAGCATTGATATTTGTTCAAATATTTTTCATCAATTCACTTCGAAAAATGAGTTTTTCGACTCGTTTCCTGACTCGTTTTCTGTACAAATATTCCTCACTAATTCACTTCGAAAAATGAGTTTTTCGACTCGTTTCCTGACTCGTTTTCTGTACAAATATTCCTCACTAATTCACTTCGAAAAATGAGTTTTTCGACTCGTTTCCTGACTCGTTTTCTGTACAAATATTCCTCACTAATTCACTTCGAAAAATGAGTTTTTCGACTCGTTTCCTGACTCGTTTTCTGTACGGATGTTTGCTCGAACACCTTTAGTTGTCGTTATCTATGCGAAAAAATAATTGTTCTCATTGCAGTGTTGAAGCGTCAGTGGTTAAGAAATGGGAGATAAAAAAAACTGAAACAGAATGGGAAAACGTTGTAGAGTAATCATAGTTGCATTTCGTTACGTGCTGAACAAAAAAAAAATGAGGAGCGTTGTGCAACTCTTCGTTCCTCTTGGTAACTTTATGTCATATTGTATTCGCAACGGATGGAGAGACCGGTGCTATAGGCGAGCTCGTCGAGTCTCAACAGTCTAGAGATCAGTGTGCGGTGACTTTTCCTTCGAAGCATCGTTCCAAGGCCATAACCGATCGTCGTTGCCGCGGAGAGAGTCTCGCCCCGTGTACGGCTCTGCCACAGAGACCTTGAAATTCCCTCTTCCCTACTCGATCGTTCTCTTCATTCTTTTTTATTTTTTTATTTTTTTTTATTTTTTCTTCTGTATTCTGTCTGTCCGTCTCCTCTGCTTTTCCACCTCTCGCCAAAGTCTCGTATATACGAGGCCTTAAAAGGGGCCAGGATTTCTTATTTATTTTTGACCGAGGAGAAAAGCTGTCTCGAAATTTCAAAATGAGCCCATTCGACGATCGAATTCAAAGTATTTCTTCATCATTTTTCGCTCTCGGTATCTCGAACCACAATTTTCTTTTTTTGCCAACATTCGATGAAAAAAAAAAAACTCGTTTTTATTTTGGCTTGTGCCACAGTCGGAATTTTCAAATTCTCCTCAATTCCGAACGAGAAAGAGTATATATAACTTTTGTCCCAACCGCCAAAACCAGTTCTACCACGTGACATTTTTTTCTCCGCTCTTCGTCCAAGAGGGCAAGGAGAGAAGAGGGGGGGGGGAGACAAACTCTTGCTCGAACACACACGATACTCACCCGCCTTCCTTTCCCAAGAACATCATCGTGGATAATTGAAATTTAGTGACGTTCAATAACGCGCCAACCTTATATTTATCGTTCGTTTTATCTTTGCTCCACTTTTTTTTTTTTTTTTTTGTTGCTCATCCTTCAAGTTCAATCCCCTCCGCATTTGTTTATTTCTCTGTTAGATATTTGTGTGTTGAAAAAAAAAGGTCCATTGATCGACACTGACGTGTAGGATCAACTCGCGATCATGGATGCTGCCTGTGCCTGCGAGTCGTTAAATAAATGACTCCAATTTAATAATAATAATAATAATTAAATAAATTACTCCAAGTGGATAAGCGAACGTCTCATCGTTGTGTGTTTACCTGATTATTGTAATTCTTTACTGAAATACCACGAAATCGATGGATACTGAAAGTTTCTTGTCACTTTTTAACTCCCGACTGCCCACTCGGGCAAAAGCCGGGAGTTATGCGTTTGACCGTGATCAGCTGATTTTCACGAATTTTTTAAGCAGAATGTTTGTTGAAACGGCCAAAAATTACTTGACCAAATTGGAGAAACAGGTTCTATTACCGGTGGACGTGGTTTGGAGTCGTAATTTGATACGATTGCTTGTATATTCAAAGATTAATTAGAAAAACAAAAAATCAGCGTTCAACCATATCGACACAACAATAGGTGATGCCGCCATAACTATATTCACTCGCAACATGTGCGCCATACTTCACTCGGTTGGTTGTGACCGATTGGTTGTTGCTGTGACTGATTGGTTGATTGTGTTATTATTTTTTTTAAATTATTTAATTATATTTATTATAAATTATAATTATAATAATTAATTAAAAAATGATGAACTTTAAAAAGTGTGAAATAAAAAAATGTTTTGAAAACAACATAAAAACTCCCGACTAAAAATAGTAGTAAACTTTAAAAAGTCTGAAATAATAAAAAATAGATGTCGGGATTCTCGTCGGAAGATGCGTCTTTACTTGTTATTCAATGATTCGATTAGAGACATCTCCCGACGAAAATCCCGACATCGATTTTTTTTTATTTCAGACTTTTCAAAGTTTACTAACTATTTTTAGTCGGCAGTTTTTATGTTTTTTCAAAACATATTTTTTTGTGATTGTCCCAAAGTGGTGTTTTACTCATTTGATTATCAAGGTCAACAAACTTGTAGCCTTTTCTCGATACTTTCTTGCCAATAATTTGATCGAACGTGTGTGTATCATTATCGTTTGGTAACTTTGCTAATCGATATTCGATTCGGATAACGATCCTGGAATAAACGTTCCATCCGTTCTGTTAGCGAGGACGAGAATGACGATATCCGTTGAAGCTTTTTTCGGACATGCATCCTCGATGAACCTCGCTACGTCGACGTACCGAATCTATCGCGAAGGATACCGGAGGCACACACGAATCTGGCACTGTTTCTCCTTCCTTGTCTCAAGAAAAAAATCAAGATTTGGGAACCGGAGAGAAAGAGCGAGAGAGGAAAAGTCTGTGACGCGTTGCGCATACGTTATCGCACATCACAAATGGCTCTCAACTCTGTGAAGAATCAACACGCCATCTGTTCAACGCGAGGGTGATCGTTCGCGTGACAAAAATAGAATAATATTCATTTTTTAGTTTCGTTCTACGTGCAACGTTTGGGCTGACACATTCCGATCAGCGTACTTTTTTCTTTTTTTTTCTCCATATTTATGCGTTGTATAAGTTGCTTTGATTAATATATTTTATGACGAAATTTCGAGATGATCTGGAAGTGATTTTGCTGGATTTATGATAAATGTACGGCCGGGTGATCAAACCGATTGATATTGACGCGTGGATCGCCCGTTGACATCAGCAGCACGCTCGTATAATACTATTTTATTTTCCGAGTTAATTACTGATTTCAATTGTTAATATATGGAAATTTTATTTTTAAACATTTTCTTACCGCGATTCGTATCCGAATAAGCGTGTGGATTTGATACCTTGTTAGATGACAGCTTGCCTCGCCCTCTGGAATTTTTCGAATCAATCAAGTTTACACGCGCGCCAAATAAATTTTAATTTTAGAATCAACTTTAGGGTCTCTTGATCCACCGTGCGAGTTCACTGAGGAAAAATTTTCTTTTTTTATTCATTCAACCATCTGCCATTTGGTTGGACTGGAAATTTGGCGGAATCAAATTTTCTCTTGTTGAATGAACCGGATCGTTTGCCATTTCGGAAATAAAAAAAAAACAAAAATTTGGTTGAATCCGCTATATTTTCGTTCAATTAAATGGATTTTGTTATTCGATGAAGAAGAAAAAATTTATTTCTCGGTATGAATCGTGCGGATGCATAGGCTCTGCGAAAAACCATGAAAATTTTCATTGCTAATTCGCGTGAATGTATAATTTATCATTTTTTGATTATTAATAGAAGTACAATGATTCGGGGTACAATGATAGGGTGGTGAAATGACAGTCGAAAATTGAAGGAATTTGAGACTCGTCGTTACTCGACTAAAAGATTGTTAACGTAAAATGATTGCTCGTGTACCGCGCACCGGCAGCAGAGAACGATGACGAGCGTTTTAAAGTTTGCCACATCAGAGGAAACCATAGTATTCACAGTAAAATGAGATCGAGAAGCTAACAGGCTCACGGTAGCTGTCGGATTTCGCATTCCGCCTGAAACGTTTGAAACACACGCATAACTGCGAACACGAGTCCAGTAACGATGTGAAGCCTTCAAGATTTTTCAGAAATCTTTCGTTCGATGATTTTTTTTATTGCAATGAGCAAAATCAATTTGTTGATGTTCAACGAAATTTTTGGTCAATCAACAAATACTGGGAAGTTCAATCAAACACTACTTTATTCCGCTGGCGCAAATAAATGTTTCTCAATCATTGAATCAACGAAATCATTGTTTGTCCAGTTGAAGAATTTTTTTTTCAATGTCCGACTCTCTCTTTCTATCTTTGCAACATCCAATAATCTCACGAACGGGGCAAAATCTTTATTCTCGAAATGACATATGCCGAGGAGAAAGTTTTTGGGCCAAGTATATAATTCGTCAAGGCAGCTGCAACTTTAACGTTATCGAGGAAGAAAAGATGACGTTGTTCGGTGTTTATTTCGCTGCTTAGTAATCCTCTGTTCTGTATAAAATAAGTGGGAGCTTAAGCGTGAAACGGTTTATGTGTCTCGTGTACATGTGCGTACTTAAAGTTTCTTAGCTGCGCGCCAATTTTCCGACTTACAATAAAAAGCCTCAATTCACGAATATGAACCGAGACGATGCTGTCCGTATGACCGATGATATCGCGACGATGGAATTCTTGTTCCCGAAAGTTAATATAGTCAGTCGAAATATGCGGCAACACCCTCTCTCGAGTGGTTGAGGCTTTTCTCGTCTCCTGATAATTAGTGTCCCGTTGCTTAAGATTGTTTTTACTTTCACGTTTCATTGTTTTCATCTCTCCTTTCCACACACCTTGTAGTCTTTCTCTCTTTATCTTTTCGGCTGGCTCCGTCTTTATAATCTTTCTCGTCAGCTTCGTATATATAAATATGCGATTCTCGTTCACTCGTTCACACTCTTCTTTCGCTCGACGTTCTCTTTCCCGATCGGGAGATGATCTCGTTTTTGCTCGCGTCTCAAATTTCTTCTGACAGCAAGACAATAAACTCTCGTTGATGCACTCTGTACTCGGAACGTCGATCATTCGTTTGATGAGAATTTGGCCATTTGCTGGGCAAACATTTCTTTTTTTCGAAAATTCTTTCATTTGTCTAACGATTTTTCTTTTTTTTTTTGCTGTCAACGGTAATCATACGCGTTTCGAATCTCTTGAATGTTTTCAGGCATCATGAAGAGCAAAACGCTTGTAGCAGACCAAATGCTTTGAAAATAAAAAAATCACTGAATCGATTACGATGATTTTTTCCACGAGAATAAAGATCATGATTCAAATTATGTTTGTGGCTTTACGAGTACTCGAACGATATCGATGATCGAAAAAATCGAATTACCAATTTAAAGAATATTCGGGACAGAATAAAACAAGCTGTGTTTGGGGAATCCTTTTTTCGAGTTTTTTTTTTCCTGCCGCTGTTCACAAACCGGGATCCCAGTGTATTTTATTGAGAGTAAATACTGTAAAATAGGGTTTATCATTGAAAAGTGTTTGAGTGAAGCCCGCAGGAACAGCTGGTATGAGATAAATCTCGTAATCAAATGATAGAAAATTACGAGATTCGTGGAGGTTTGCTCCTCTCGCATACGATGCTATTTTTCGTGACAAATAACGGGCGAGATTTACTCTCGCGAAGTGCACGCCAAGTGGCATCGTGTGCGAGAGATTTCGGAAAGTTTTTTTTTATCCTTCTTTTGAGTAGATTGAAGACAAAAATGTTGAGTTTGGAGGCCGTTCGAGTGGATTAGCTGTGAAAAAATGCGAATAATTTTTTAGGTGATGAAACACATCCGAATCACGAATACTAGTATCTCAAGGACGCGTTGAACGATTAGCATTAGAAAATTACTTTGGATATACGCGCTGATCGTGGAATTTTTGAAACCGTCGAATGCGTAGCGACGAACAGGCGATTTCTCTTTTTGCTCAATAATTCAGTTTCAGGAATATTATTCGAACAAAACTTGCGTTATGAAAATAACTTGCAGAGTATTCAGTCGGCTTCATCGCACATAAAAAAATAAAATAAAAAAACAAAAATCGAGTAAATGATTTTCGCAGTCAGCTCAATTTCATCGCACTGAATAATAAATATTTCAAATTAACCGAATGAGTGTTCCGAGAGAGTTTAACGTTTTTCCATTTCTCGTTACTTTACAGCTCTCGATTGTAATTTTTAATATAAATTTTCATTAATATTTCATTTCAGTAAATACGAAATATATTTGAGAGTTTCCCGATGGATCTCGAATGATCGTGTAACCGTTCAAAGTTGAATGATTTATTGAAATTGAAAATGTAATAATGTTACAAAATGGGGAAGACACACTGAGAAAAATGAATTCGTAAATGCAACAAATTTTTTGTCGGTTCGACAAATTTTCTGTTGGTTCAACAAATTTTTTTGTTGGTTCAACGAATCGTAGCGAACAAAATGAAATTTTTTAACCCAAACGAAATTTGGTTCATTCAAATACTTAATTTCTCACCACGACAAAAATGTCGTTGAATCAACAAAAGTTTTGTTGAATCAACAAATTTTATTTGTTCGCCACAATTTCAAATTTTTTTTCTCAGTGCAGAATGATTAATTTCTTTCGCTGGTCCGTTCGTACGAGAACAGAATGAGCGTCTTTGCTCAGATTATCGCACGCGTTGATTCGTCGGTAGAAATGGCGCGACTACTTCCGTTTCTCTTCCAAATGGCTCACGGTCCAAGCTTCGTCGAACGATCGAGACTACAGTGTATACTCTGCTTATAATGGTAACTCGTCGGTCAGTCTGTCCAGTGCTGCTTCTATATACTGCTCTCTCTCTCTCTGGTGGATAGATTATCGGTGGGCACGAAGCGTTTTCGCGCGTCCGGTTACCAAGCGGCCATATCCGGTGTAAATTAATCGGTCTAACTTACCTCGTTGATGAGACAGAGAGCGAGATATTTGCAATAAAATTCATCGCTTTTTTTTATCCGTCAAAGTCCAAAATTTATCGAACGAGAAGTCGCTAATTTTTTTATTTGATTTTCATCGAAAAAGAGAAAAAAAAGGTTGCAGCTAAAGCGCCCTGAAATCGTGCAATTGTCGTGTAATGAACAGGCAGCTGAGATACATGAATTTGACAAATTTCGGAGAGACTTCGATGCTGCGTTTGGAGCTCGCGATAACATCGTAAAACTTTTGCATCAATTTCTTGTTGTCGTGCTATTGAGGATAGGACACCTTGTATATGGCTCTTGTTAATGCGGAGAGTGATGTTAAGGGACGTGTTAAATTTGCTCGAATTTTCCCGCTCCGTTTGGCTCATCGCCAATCGAGTTTGTCTCCTTCATCCAACCTCTCTTTTTTGTTCCTCCTTTTACAAGCAAGACCCACGCGAACGGTGCGAACTCGATTTGCAACAATTTCTTTATCCTCTTTCGTCCAAGCATCCTATACCCGAACTCGTTTCCACTAGTCCCCATTCTAAATCCTTTTTAACCCTCTTTCCTCCCATCGCATACGTCCTTGAAACCACCACCAAGTTCGGCTTGTGCTCATCGTATGCTCAGAATAGTCGCATTTCCTCTCTCTCTCTCTCTCTCTCTCTCTCTCTCTCTCTCAGTTTCTCTTTTCTTTAATACACAAAGTCACTGCATTGAACTCGAGATTTTTCCGGCGTTAATTAGTTTTATTAAATTTATTTTGTATAATGCGTTATTCACTTTTATTATTTTGTTTTATTTGTCACGAATTTTGAGCTGCATTATATTAATTTACTAGGCGATTTAAGTCTGACGTTATTTTTAATTATGAAAAAAATCTCAACATTATTCGAACCGTTAATTGAATTTGAAAAAATAAATTATACACAAAAGATTATTCTTTATCAATTGCTCAAGTTTTAATAAAATTTCTCTTTTGTGAAATATATTGAGAATAATTTTTCTCGTTATCATTAATTCCGTCCGATGCATGACTTGTCAAGAAGGAATCTGAGTTGTCATGAACATTTGAAAAACCAGCTGTCATTGTAACATTTGAGAGCAGTCAGAATAACTTCAGAGTCGTTCTTGGACTACGTGTAATGACACAGCGAACCAATCAGAATCGCGGAAAAGTGATGACAATAAACAGCCAATTCACGCGTCACAACCCTACTTTATAAAAAGGGATTCGTTACTTTGATCTTGTTTTTGTATGATGATTTTTGCTTCGTTACCTAAAAGTGTTGACTATATTCAGAGCGCTCTTCTGTTGAATTTCAAGATTTTTATTTTTCTGTCCCAATGAAATATGGGCAATTCCATTTAAATCTATGGACGTATAATCACACACTATTATTTCATTTTTTCGAACTAAATTATACGCGAGTTTAATTCGCATACTCTGAATAACGCAAAAGTTGTCTTGGACTCGAGCAAATACGGCGTAGAATATATGAGAGATCGAATAGTTTCTTACGTCTAGCCTTGGTAAAGGTTTACGGGATATAGGCGATCTCGGCTGCTCCTTGTGTCCGGGTTGCACCAGTGTATAGATGCATCAGTTTGTAGACGGTGGTTAGGCATCTGAATTATTGAAGCTGAGTCAACACAGCTGTGCTGCGTGACTTGATCCTCTCTCGCTGAAGATCGGCTTCTGCGTCATCCCCGTTTCTCTTTCTCTCTCTCTCTCTCCTCCTGCTCTCATTCTCCCTGGATAGTGGAGGCAGCTCGCACGGAGTTACGTCAGATCCGATAAGCTATCTAAGAAAGAGCAAACAATAATTGTCACATATTTAACGTTTCATTTGATAGGTACGAGGCTTTTTTTTTTGATCCGGTGATTGCGCCTGCTCGCATGCGACGCCTGTGAATAATGAATTTACATGTTGCCATGCCATCCGTCGCTGTACGATGGAGTTGACGCTGCTTTACGACTCGAATTAGTTGTAGGTGGGAGGTATTTTAGGATTATTCTGTTGAAACTTTAGACCGAGGAGTCTCTCTCTCTTCATTTGTCCAAAGGGTAGAGACAGGATGAAACAAAAGGTTTCTGTTTATACACCCACCGACCGAGAGGGATAGATTCGAACGGTTGCCTAAGTAATTGGGTGCGGTGTTACGTCCCTGGTTTCTTTTTTCTCTCCCTTTTCTCCTTCCTTCCCCTCTCTTTCCCTCTACTTTTTTTCTTCCTTTCATTAAAGTCTCCCGTTGAACCTACTCGTCTCTATCCTCCGGCTCTCTTTTCCTTGGTCAATTATACATATGAATTTCTCGTGCACCAAGTACTTTTACCATACAGTTTCCTGTTAGAATTTCATAAAGATATTAACGCGCATGAAGGTACGCCAGGAAATCCTCGAAGGCTCAGCTCCAGGGAGCCTCGAATATTAAACTCCTTTCTGGATTCAACAACCAGCTAAAAATCTTGGGCCATGCGTCGGGAGATTCTTCAGCATTTCCCATAACCGAGTGGACTAAACGCGAACGAGGGATTTCGGTCGACAATCTTTAATATGCTGTTACTACAACGAATTATCGAAAAATTCAAAATCGTTCGAGCTTCGAGAGGACTAACAATCTCTGGTAGTGAGTCACTGAATATTTATCGTTTGGCATCGGTAAATCGTTGGATTTTGTGCGATGGGGAACTGCCAAATGTATATCTTAAAAAATCTTGCTATTTCTTCATCTTGTTTTTTTTTTTACTTAATCTTCAGCTCGATCAAAAATGTCTTTGATCATGTATAATTCAGAAACCCATAATTACAGAGATACTAGCAGCTTAAAAATGATAAATAAATGATTCCACCGATATTCGTGGATTACGATTTCGTGTATCGACTGCTATTCGTATATATCGGATAGTGGTGAATACACGTATAGACGATTCTCGTGGATCGAGACGAGATAGTATATACGCTCGTTACCTCCTCGACGTGGACCATAAGCGCGGCAACGTCGCCCGTCAATTGACAATTAGGTGTCGACCCGCACGGGTCAATTGGACCCACACGCTATCTCACCACGATTTGGAGTCGGCTCACGTTTACCGTGAAATTACTCACGGTATACGCACTGCCAATCCGTGTTCTCCTCACAAAGAGAGTCCTCTCGACGTTCAGCACTCTGAATTCCATCTACATTTACATACATATAAATGTGGGTGTATACATACATTTATATATTCAATTCTTCCTATCTAAATCTAGAAGATTTCGTGGTTGATCGTATTGTTTTGGAATCTCGAATAGATTTCAATACTCCTGCGTCAGCGATACTTTTTCGATAGACGCAAATTCACCGTGCCGAATACTTTCTGTTTTTTCTTCAAGTTCACATTTCTTTTTACATCGCCCTCGTCGAATTGCTCGATACAAGTATCTCCGACGTTGACTCTGCGAAAAGCAATTTTTTTTCTCTACTAAAATCCAGATTATTTCATTCGTTTCGTTCCTAGTGGCGTACAATCATTTTGAAATATTTTGAGATTCAAGAATCGCATCCACGTTGGCAGCAGGCACCAATTTGTTCGATTTGTATTAATATAATTAGGGAAATATGAATTGTCGGTATTTTAGTTTTCAGTTAAATGAAATACATTCGTTTTCCCTTAAAGTATCCCCATGAGATCTATGCTCGCCAAGTTTTCGGCTTGAGCCTGACGCCGTGTATATTGCAAAACCGGTTGGCAACCATCGGGCCCAGTGCCTGTTTTTAATCCTGAGCTATACAACAAACCGACTCTCAAGTTTTTATTCTCTCCTCGCACACCAAGCAGCTTCAAGCCCAGTGTTCCTTTTTGGCTGTCGAAAAACGCAGGCTCGATCGGTCAAGAGGCAAAAATCCTGAAGCACATGGCTTATTTTTAGCAGGTGGCTACGAGGAATCGTTCTGACTACCTGGACGAGTCGTCATTTATATTAGAAAAATAGGCGAAAATTAGTTTGTTGCGATGCATCAGTACCAACCATTTTTATCCTTCCAATCACGTTTTTTCATTGAATTTATACGAATTATCATAACAGTTCGTCGAATTTTATGCTTATTTTGTTTTTCTATAAAAATTTTTGATTTTTTTTTACGTTTCTTTTCTTTCAAAACTACGTTATTGATGTTGCGTTCCGTCAAATAATTATCCAATATTTTGGGAACGAATAACAGATCGTTATTATTTTTCGTTTGTTGAAATATGTTCTTTGTTGCATAAAATCGCGTTGTCGAAGCATAGAGCTTGCTGCGAATATGATTCTTGTGCATCAATGAATTCATTATCAGTAAATGCTATTACCATCGTTATCAATAAATAATTAAGGTCTATAGCTTCGAAATGTATTCTAAAACGGTATGAAATATTTGTTCGCGTTGCATAATTACTTTTGGACGAACAGAGAGGACGGGCCTGATGATTCAATTTTGTAAGAGGATCCTGCGAAAATGAAACAAACAAAATATTACACGTTGTTCAGGCCTATTCCATAAGTTATTTTTTCCTGTTTTTTTTTTCTTTTTCATTATGAAGAAAAAAGTTGTGAAAAAAAGTGTTTCAATCGAACGAACCTTCGTGGTTTATCTATTTTATTTTCGTGGCCTCAAGCTAATGGCTCGCCAGCCTTCGGCAATCCTGAGAACCTGAGAGTATTTAGATTCGTTGAATAAAAAAACATTTTCGTTGCTTTCACCGGATTTAGCATCGGTGATTATTATTTTCCTCTATTCGGAGATACATATCCGCGAGCAGAAATATTCGTAGCGCTTCGTGACGTGTCCCTTGTTCGAACACCGTGAAGCAAAAGCTTTATCTACAGAAACACGAACGGGACGAATGGGTTAACGAGACGCAAACTCACCGGACGCGACGGGATGCGCCGATTGTAATTCAAATCGTGGCTCGGTATGTGGCGACCGTGTGCGGGTGTACAGTCCACTTCAAGAAGCTCAATGTCGAGCCTTTCTCATCGCAGTGATTCTCAAAGCTGGCACACTTTTTTTTTTTCACCATTTTTCTCTCTTCCCAAATCGTCGTCCTGCACAAATCAATTTTTCATTAACGTTTTTTTTCTTCATTTTTCTGAAAATTCTTTCAGACAAAGAACAAGTATTTCTACGATTTTTTTTCTATGAGAATAAAGCGATCATAAACACTCGACAAAACTTGTTGCAGATATTTGTATGAACTGAATCATCGAGAGCCATATTTATTCATGAATAAACATTAAAAGCATGGCACGATCCATTTTTTATGACGCGTTCTCTTAATGCACGTGACCAAAACTTTGATTTTCTTAGGGGCAAGAAATAGAGAGAGAGAGCCATGCTCATTGGTAAGAAAAGTTCTGATCTCAACAGCCAAGAGTCTTACATCATGTGTGAAGTTCTCGTTGAATTCTATCCAAACGAACAAACAATACGTTATTATGAATGAAATATAAATAGATAATAAGATTCATTTTCCAGTAACGAGAATACTCACTTTAAACTAATTTGACAAGAGACACACACGTCACGATGTTGTTAATGTCATTTAAGCAGGGAAATACATATCTGGGAATATAATGTCGTGACGAATTTTAGCAAAGTTCCGAAACTTAATTAATGCTGTCCAAATTAATTCAGCAGTACACATATATATATACACGCTAGCTTAGCTTGTACATAACGTTCGTTTCGCGACTTCGAGCTCATTGTGAGATACGAGTTTATCCATGAAGGATCACGCCGCTCTCTGCCTTACCCGTCAATCTCTCATTTCTCCCTCGCGTCGCTAAGAAAGGTTTCCTATAGTTTTGTTTCTTGGAAAAGAAACGAATGAAAAAAAAAAACAAAAAAAAAAAACTGAAGAAGCAAAAGGAAGGAGAATGGGAAATATTCCATGCGAGAACCATCGCGGTTATCTCGTGTACGATCGTGACATCAGAAAATACACAGATCGATTTTTCGCAAGTATAAAGACACTCGAGTAGCTTCATTCGCTTGAAAAATCGTGCGACTATACGCCCTTTTCTTTGAGCATCCACTAGGTTGAGTATACATACTTTTTTTTTATGGCAGAGAAGAGCCATTTAGATTGTTAGAAATTCTTCGTAGCGTTTGACCCAGCGGAATGAGTCATTTCAGAACAGTGAACTCTTCACACCCTCGTATATTTGCAAATATTGTGTCGCCTGTGTCTCTCGCCTCTTCCAATTTTTCTTCATGCTTCCACTATTCGTTGTTTTCTATCCACACATCTGTTTTGTTTTTTTGTAAATTAAAAATTTTCTTTTTCTGTTCGACTATCCCGTAAAGGAATCGGCGTCTTTTCGTTACCCTATTTTCCGACGCGGATTTCCTGAATTTATATCGCCCCTTTCAGACAGTCTGCTCGCCATCAAGTAACCCGAACGTCGCCGGTCGTATACGAGCTTCACTGCACAGTTTATTAGATTAATTATGTCTGTAGTACTACCGCAGCCACCAGCCTTATCTGCCTTAGCATCTTTAGCACATTCGCTTCTTTCTTCCTTTCGAAACTCCCGGAGGATAATTGTTGCCATAAAAGAAGTATGAAATTATTTGAGCGTTGAAGTAATTGTGGTTAATTACTGGGTAAACATTACGTTGGCGTCGTTAAACCTGGATTCACAATTTAACGAGGATAATACTGATGATTTTTTTGTAACAATGCTACCCTCGAATTGAACCAATATTACCAGCTTTTAATCGCTCGTAGATATTCATAACTACGAAGTGCTTCTATACGAGAATCCATCCGCAGTATATACTGCACTAAATATATTGTGTGCTATTTTTTACGCCCTCGTTTCTTCTCTGGCCCTTCGAGTATCAATGCGATCGTATACGAACGGGACTGTTAACAGTCGGAGGCTACGGGTCGTCACCATCAATACCTTGAGCTCCTCGGTTCCTTTTCTCACGGTGTGATAATAACGGACCGTACAAGGTACAACGATATTAGCCCCCCTTTTTTCACCTCTTCCTCCCTCCTCTTCTTCACCTCTATGTGCTCCGTCGAGCCCTCTCGTAACGCGTGTTACTCTGGAAAAAGCTTTTTTCCAACCCCCATCCGGACCGTCTAGTTAGTTGAGAAATTGCCCTCTCCTTCTACTATTTTTCTCCATCCATTCGTCTCTCTCTCTCTCTCTCTCACTCGTTACTACTACTTCCTCCTCGTTTCCACCTCACCAGAGCCAATAACGAACCTGAATCATTGGCACCCTGTAGTCGAGAAGCCTGGGCATAAAACGCGATCTCTTGCGAATCTGCGGAAAATCCGAGATCTCACAGAAGACTTTTCGGATGCTCCTGAGTATCCGAGCGAACACTAAGATTTTTCAGATTTATCAACCAATCTTGGCGATTTTTTTTTTGCCGATACACTGAAATCCAGATTTTTTTGTGATTTGTCACTTTCGTTGTCGAGAGTGTACGAGCAGACGATTCAACTGCACTTTTGATCAACGTTTTTAAACAACTTATCTCAATACCTGAGCTAATCGCATGAATAACGACGGAAGTCGAATATCTTTTCAAATTAAGGAGGGTGGCTACATACGACAATATGATAAGAATTTAATAAAATTTAGTGATAACATTATTTAGCATCAAATGCAATGACACAAATTTTTTCAAATTTTTCGTCTACATAGTTGTCGAATAATTGGAGTTTACAATATGCAAAAGATATACCTATATATATCAGAATCCTATGCTTACGGATGTAAGCTCTAGTGTTAAATTACTCGAAAACTATGTAGAAGAAAAATCTTAAAAAATTTTTATGTTCATATTTAATCCAAAAGAATATGCTCACCAAATTTCATTAAATTCTAATCATTTCGAATTTTCCTATGCTTTTAACATGGCAACATTGTTGTGTGTAGCCAACCTCCTTAATTTACTTTTGTTTTCAGAAGTATTCACGTGTCAAGATGTAATTTCAGGAGTTATGTTTGTTCAAAGTTGAAGAAATTATTGATGAAAGTGTTTTTGTACACGTTTTATTATAAATTTGAAAGAAAGGAAAAAATTTTCGTCGAGAATATTATGACGAAATAATGCACTCTGACTCGAGTCAATGAACGAAATTTTCAATCTTTTTTTCAGTTCATTCAAGATGATTAGCAATAGCTAAGAATATAATGAAAGAATGATCCTCAGTTCACATCGATAGGTACAATAGCGTTTCGCTATCTTTCCGGCCACACTAGAATATAAAAATAACGAAAATGGTAGTCTCAGAAAAGGTGGTTCAAAGTTATCTAAACTGCTGCGATACTTATCTGTTCTCAACTCCGTATAGCTTCTAAAATATGTTTCAATACTTTCTCAAACTTTGAACACATACTCTTCGACACTTGAACCGTCGATTTGTGCAGAAGGAATAAAACCTAATTTCTTTTTTAACCCTCTAAATTAGAAGATTGCGTTAACCATAAACAATTTGAAAAATTGGCGTTTAAATAATTTTTCACGCTTACGCTTATCTCCTCGAAATTATTCACATTCTCGAGGTCATAGGCTGTGGCACTCTACACAGAAATCAACCCAGCTATGCACTCGAACTCTCGAAAACAAAGTGTTTGCGGACTGCTTTCAAGTGCCTCATTTCTTATATTCATTATGCATTCTCGTCGGTTTTCCTTGAATAAAAAGAAGACGATTGATTAACTGGTTAATCTCAAATTTTCTTGGTCGTTATTTTTTTACACGATACGTTTGCATCGATGATTAATTGCTATCGTTTTTTTATGTTTCAGGTAAGCTTTTTAACTACTACTATCTCTTGGTTTTGTGATCAAGGACTGTCCCGTGATGAGTGTTTTGGTAAGTAATCGAAATTTTAACATGACCGATCGATGCATCATGTGACCTCTCAGAGAAGAGCACAAATATGCTGTAAAAAAAGTTGAGACAAGTACACTTACTCCCCCCTCATTTCGAGCATTTAATGTTGTGGTCATTTAATTGGAAAAATGCACAGTCGAAGATATAGAAAAGAGGGTTGGAGAAAAATTCTGATGCACATCAGAATTTAACGAAGTCGTTAAAGTGATTATTGAGTAAATGAAACCACGAAATTGTTCTTCTCGTTGGATCCAAGTTTCCCAAGTAGAAAAGGTGGACCAAAGCTTGAGAGAAGTAGACGGAGACAAGTGCGAGCTCTAAAGCTTATTCGGAGATGGAGTTTCATCGCTTGACTCGGTCAATTCACGGAAATGAGGGACAAGAGACAAAGAGTCGTGCACGAGTACCACGCTGTTGAGATTCGAGCGCTGGTTTGACTCGAATCCAGGCTGTTTCATGACAAAGTTAACTGACAATCAAATGATATCCATCATTTCCTCTAAAATATCGCTCTACCATCTCTCTTATTGTCCCGTTAAATTTATCAACCTCTTCAACCCTTTGGCCAACTTTTCATTTGATTATCCATACGGGTTGTAGCAAAACTCGCGTTTAGAATATTTCAAAAAATCAATGACAATTAAAAACTTGAGAATATTTTTTAAACTCGAAAAAAGTTTTATTTGTCTTTATTTCTGATAAAATATTGATTAATATTACAGTGAACAGAGAATAGGGTGCGCGTCCTATAATAAGAAAAATGAATGTAGCAAATGTAGAGGGATGTTGGGCGCAAGTTTATCAACCACAGCTGAAACAGCTTTCTCTCCTTTTTCTTCCAACATTTTACTACCGGCAGGCCATATCGGTTGGAGTATATCAGTAATTAATGAAAAATCTGCAGGAAAAAAAAAGCAGCGCAACGTTGGGAAAAAAAAAAAATTGACAATAAATTTTCTTCCCAGAGTCTCATCATCAATCAAGTTTATCAGCGTTGAATGTAGCTTTTTGGACACCCCTTATATAAATATAGTCGTAAATATGTAGATTCTGAGATAAAATTCCGTTTAGTCGATAAGAAAAAATTTTTCGACCTAATTAATGACACTCTTGGAATTGGCTCGTTGTGATTTGTTCAAGAATATTAGATTGGCACTTGAATACGCAGTATTGTAATGCAGTCATCTTCGATTCAGTATTATTTTTTTCCCTACATCTGTAGCTTCTTCTTTTATTTTCGTTTCTTTATTCCCAATTTTTCTTATTTCGGATTTTTACTGTACCGTTATTACGATCGAACTCTGTGATCGGATCAATACCACGTTCTTTTTATAAACCAAGAGATATTTTCTTCGACGAGATAATGAAATTTTCGATAATTAAAAATGAGAGGAATAGAGATGGCAGAAAAGGATGCTCGCTATTATTTTTCATGTATTATGCACTCGATCGATGATTAAAGTTCGAAAGGAATATTTCGCCGAAATGTATAAATCTGTCAAAATCATATCGTGACGATTGGACCATGAATTTTAATTGTCGCTGAATAATTGTATTTTAATTCATGGAAACGATCAGCAGTTTGAATATGAAAATAAGTGTAAATGAAAAGAAGAAGGAAAAAAAAATAATGACAATGAACGTATTGTACGTTGTACGCGATATTGAAATAATGTGAACGACGTTTTCATGTTATACAAGTTGCTGAAAGGTTCATGGCATATAGAGTGAAAATTGAAAAAAAAAAAAAGTACGTGTATGCTCCACGTCTGTGCTCGTATGTCGAGTAAAGTCTTGAATTCCTAAATAACTGATTGTGCCTTAGGGATTTCCATGTAGGCCAGGTCGTGTCCCAGGTTCGCTCTGTCCGACGAGATGGCCAACGTTTTGTAACAACGAAGAACAGCCCTCAAAAAGGCCAAATCCGGGGTAGATAGATGAGAGAGAGAGAGAGAAACCGAGAGAGTGAAGTACGCATGTACAAAATGAAATTGAGTTGTTCAATCTGCCGGCCAAACCTCGCGATGTTTTCTTCATGAGGCACTTTAGGCATGTGCCCGCTTGAGGGCCTCATTCTCTTACCTTTTCTCTGTACAGAGCTACCTAGAGAAAAATAGTATAAATGAAAATAACGAAACGAGAATAACACCAACGATTTTGAACAACGAAAAAAAAATCGGTTTTTTCAATTAAATTTTTTTTTCATGTCCAACCAATTAACGAATCGTTCTCGTTCGTTTGTACGAGCCTCGAATAGAAATTTTTCTGTCCCTTCGTTCAATATTTATACCCAATATTTATGAGGGCGAAGAAATCAATTTTTCAAACGAGACCTCGTACTTTTTTTCCACTGTGATTTTATTAACTCTGAAAAACGGTCCAAATCCTTCTCGTATTCCAGGATTGGACAGTAACTATCTGCCCTCGAAATATTTTCGAATTTATCAGTTTTAAGGAGATATTTTCTGACGTGATTTCCACAATTCGAAAGTGAGGCCAGAACTTTTCTCACATTTTCTATACTGACATGGGGATGCCATGGGTGAAATGAATTTGAATCCAATCAATTGATTTCAAGATTTTTTTATTAATTATTTAAAAATATAACAGATAAAATAAATGATATAACGGTGATTCTCGATAATATACATAAAAGTTGTTTTTTTTTTTCTGTATTCATTGCTGATACAATAGTTGATTCAGGCCTCGATAAATTAATAAGTGTACAAATTACTGTTTCAAATTAAAGTGTGACAGGCTTGTTATGACATGACACATGCATAGACATGGTCTCTGGAAAGTTGAATTAATGAGAAATTCACGTGTTACCGGCTGCTCGTCTCTGACTGCCTACGCTCGCGAATGAGAGAGAAACGAGATGCGAAACAAAATTGTCTCTCGCTTATCGTGTGTACCACGAGCTGGTCTCATTGCCGTCACGATTCCATCTCCTCTCTCTCCCTCTCTCTCTCTCCCTCTCTCTCTCTCTTGCTCTCGTTTTTCACTCTAATTTTTTTCGTACCTCTGTCTATCACTTTCTCTATGCTTCTGTCTCCCTCGAAGTACAGGATGCAGTTAGACAACAACCCTTCGTCGCATTGTCCGCTCGAAATTGTCCCCACCTGTTGCCAAACGATTCCCATGGAAACGGAGTTATGAGTACACGTTGGGCTTCCGTCGGATAAATAACCGGCACGTGGCGTTCCTATGCTCACCACTGTTTATCTCTCTCTCTTGCTCTCTCGTATCCTCAAAATGTACCGAGCACCTTTCATCATAAACAAATTGTACAGTGTTCCAGTTTTGCTTGATTAAACCAAATGCATTCGCAAACTGTATCTCATTGGAGTATAACAATCGAATGAACAACCGTTCATTATTTATTGTTGGCAATAAGTAATCCGTCAAAACATTTGACGTTTGTCAATTATTATGAAGCACGATGTGCGTTGACATCCACTACTTTTTCACATCTATGCGGTGAATGAAATGTGACACATGTTGATACTCTGTTCAATGATTTTATAACACGGACACCTGACGATAAAAGGAATTTCTGTTTTTCATGGGTATTTACTGATACGAAGGATAAAACTTGCAAACGGATATTTCTGGAGCATGAGACGAGAACGTTCCGGCTTAAGTTTCGATTGAACGAATTAATCGTTGATTGTTTTTAATTTCAATGATGCTTCTATTTTTTTGATTAACGAAACAAAGAATTTGACAATTGTTCAAAAAGCTTTCTTCATTCTTGCAACGTCGCTGTGACTTTTATTCCGTTCGTGAATGAAAATGATTTAAAGGAGTCTTCGTTTCGTGGAATTCATTTGATGAGTTTTTACTGGAATTATTGTATGTGAAATGAAAAAAAAAAAACGACACTGTCGCTGAAAAATGGCTGAGGAAATAATAATTTCGTGGCGTGATTAATTGAAGAATTCTCGTAATCTAGGATTGACTTTGTTAAGAATGAAATATATAATGAGCCACATACGCAGATACGTTCTTTTGAAATTTCCATAAGAACAGTAGGGCGAGGATGAACGAAGGGATAAAAGGAAGCAAAAGAGAGGGCGATAGAGTGTGAGAGGGAGTAGGAACCGATGTGACATCGTTGAAATTCAGGATTTTAATTAGAGACGCTCCTTGTTTCATCCTGTTCACTGCTCTGTTCATCATTGCCGGGGTGAAACACGCTTTTCCTTTTATCCTCGCAGTATGACGAAAGGCCGCTGTTCACCCTGGCGACTATGCCCAGCAAGGGGTGCAATATGAGCGCAGCAAGAGCATTCCATTGGACTGTCTCTCTGTACAATGAGCCAAGTATTGCTGAAAAACGAAAGCGTGAAAAATGTTCTGTTTTTTTATTACGTTGGTATCGAGGCGTCTGGAGGCGGCCTCAATTCCAAAATATTTTCTTCCTGGTATTCACATTTTTTTTTTTCCTAAATATACTCGGACACGAATCTTTCTCGGAGTATACGTATTCATCTATTTTTCAAAGCGCTCTATAACAAAGGCCAAGTTTTTTATTTATTTTTTTCTTTCGCTTTTGTACTCGGTGTGTTCAAAAAACGCGAGGGCGAGTACCACCCGCGCAGCTTTGGCCCGGTGACATCCACAGGGGCTTAATAATTTACAACGACAAGATACACGGGGATGTTATTGGTCCATAAAGAAGTCGTCCTAACGCGACTCTGCCCTCTCTGTATACGGAGCGTTTTTCCCCTCCGCTTTTTCGAATCTTTTCGACTCACTCTCTCGTCTATATACGAACGCACTCGATTTCGAAGCTGTTTTTCTTTTTTGTTACATTTATATTTTCTAGAGTTTATTTTTCTGATAAAATCTTCGTTTTTCTTTTGTTCGAAATCATTGCCCAAACCTTCAGATGTTATGTAACTTCGAAGAACTTGGAAGAAAGAATGGGCTATTGATATTTTTTACTCTTTCAAAACTGTGTCGTCGAAATGTCAAAACGCGTATAAAACTTTTGTTTCTTTCTCATTGAACGAGAGCATATCCTACCAATATATTTTCCATGCAATTTATTTTATTCTTCGCACCTACTTTCCAACGTTCTATTGGATCACTTGAATTTTTCTATCAGATCGAACCCCTTTTAATGAGATCGATGCTCAATAATCTGCGTATTTTTAAATCAGACACTTGGCAAGAGGATTGATTTTTGACTTTTTTTTGGATACAGATACGTAGTGAAAACGGATGTTGTCTCTTCACGCCTCTGGGCGCACCAGCCTTTCCCATGTATCTTTGATTATAATTGTTTTCTTTTTTTTTTCTGACTATAGTGACTACTTTGATTTCTAAATTATCTTTGATCATTGCTCTTTTTATTTTTGCCACTTCTTCTCAGCCATTCTGTGCGCATAAACCAAGAGCTTGCTAGCTCGTTAATTCGTTAGCAAATTCTACAACTGAAATGCAATTAATTCATGGAACATCGAATTTAATGCAGCGAGTTATCTTTTTGAAATTTCTGCTATTCGAACCTGCGCTTCGCTGACATTAATAAAAAGTTGAACGAATGGACTGAGAAAATGGTATTCTCTCTCTTTCTGTAAATTTTCTTTCGAAATTATGATCCTTTGTAGAATCATCAGATTCATCTAGTACCCTCGGGGGTTATTCTAAGAAAAGAAGAAGCAACAAAGTCATCGTTTTATTTATTATTTTACAATATTGATAATTGTCTTCTTAGAAGATCTGGGTAAAGGAGAAAAAAAAGAAGTTTGAAGCTTGAAACTCTTCTCTTTCTGCGTGAAGAAGAAAAGGGAGACTTAACCTCAACCGACAAAACCGATAAGCGTGTTATAGGGATTAGTATACGTCGAGAGAGATCTTCCGCGAGGGAGATTTGAAACCGCGCACAGGAAAACTGATGAGAGCAGCCCCCTTTTACAGTAGACGAACGAAGCTAATATATTTCTGAATTATTTCTGTTCCGAGCTTTGCCCGAGAAACGGGTATTGCTCTCTATATAGGAATAAAAACAAGATGAAATAAAGTGAAACTCAGCTACGGTATCATGAGTACTCTATACAAAAAAAAAACTATAGAACGTAAGGTCGTGAGCTTACACTATTTGCTAACTCATAGGGATGAATTTCACGCCTTTTTCTTAGGCAGTAGTCCGATATATCGATATATATATAGATAAGGAGACATGGGCAAAAACAATCAAATATGATCCTCTGACTTTCCACAATAGTTTAGCAGAAAAGAAGAAAAAGAGAGATTTGAAGAATAAGCAATAAAAAAAATAATTGCACATTTTCTTGAGTGCATTTCCATTCGAATTTTCATATTCTATCTTTTTTTCTTTCATTATTATCTCCGTTCGAACACGTTTTTAATGTTATTCTCTGTCTTTATTTTCATTTCTTACGCCATATTGTTTTTTTCCCCACTTTCTTTTACTCATTTATATTAATTATCTTATATTTTATGTAGAAGTTGATTTGCAGCACACTTTCTTGGCTCGTAATCAGTCGTTTCTTCCTGATGAAACTCCTGTCTCTGGTCTCGTTGTATTTTTCATAGCCATTTCGCGATTACTCTTCATTTCTTACTATTTGTCCGATGTTTGCTATTACATTCGTACTTATTTTTTTCTATTGTATATACAAAAAGTGTGCGTCGCCCTAACCATTCAAGGAGTCATCCCGGAGGACATAAAAGAAAAAAAAAACATGGTACACTTTAAATGTTGACTGATTGTAAGAATACAAATGGCTCGTTCTGTATAATGGCTACAATGACCATTTCGATGCTTCGCTCGCACTCGCCCACAGACCTAGTAAGAGCTTTGAAAATCGAATTTTTCATGAACCAGCAATTACTCTTGATTACGCTACCCTTATCCCTCAATGGCAGTGGGCGCGTGGTGATTCCCATGTTGTCCCTTTGTCTACATTTGTTTTAGTGCTCTTGGGTGCGTGTCTATTGTCTGAATACGATGTGGTTTCGTGATTTCTGTAAAAGCTTCGACCGTCTAATGAAGTTGTCCAAGCGTTACCCCGAGGCTCTTGTATTATTTATTTCCTGGCTGCATATTTAATTCGGGAAATAATGGTTTATCTATACGAATATATTACCTCGTAAAAAAATAAGTTCTTTTTTACGATGTCAGACGAAATGTTGCTGAAATATATTGTTGCCGTTTCATTCAATATTTCTGTTTTATTCATCGGTTAAGTTTGACAGTTATTCAATTATAACACTCATCTTTATTCGGATACTCGCGAGGAAGAAAACTAACGGTAGATCTGGAAAAAGATATTCCAAGACAATAATGCTGCCGAGTCCTGGTTTAATGATATCGATATTTATTTACATGGAACGAAGGAAGTTGACTTTTTAATTCAACTTTTTTTTTTGTCTCTTACGAACTCTTTATTGGACATAAATATTGATGCTCGATGTTGATTAAGTGAAAAGTCGATTGACTCAATATCGAAAAAGTCGTCGGTTGAAGATTTCGTCGTTTTATTGATTGACCATTTGATTCCGGCGGATTTTCAAAGCAACGGATATGAAAATTGGAAAATTTCGATGTAAAATTTTTTTGCGGATAATTCAATGTCATCGAGAAATAAAAATGTTTAATTTTTCGATTCAGCTAGTTGATTCATTGGTACACTGAGAAAAGAGTTTAGTTGAATTAACCAAGGCTTCGTAGAATACGTCGAAAGAAATATTTCGTTCATTCAAAAAATCGTTCAGTTGGACGAATTATTAATTTTATTCCACTAAACAAAGATACCAATTGAATCAACCAAATGAGATTTGTTGTCGTGGATTTTGTTGGATCAACGTAAGATATTTTTCATTCAATGAAACTGATATTTAGTATAACAGAATATTACATTGGACGTATTTCACGAAGCCATTTGGTTGATTCAACAATTCTCTTTTCTCAGTGTAGGTCCGAATCGTTCGAAATTCGATCGAATACACCAAAATAATTAATTAAGTCTATCGACAAGCGATTGTAATTCTAAAATGTTCGGTAGCGAGCTGGTAGCTTGTGATCGGAGTCATACGTGTGACGAACACATTCGAATACGTGTCGATATTTCGTATCTCTTTTTTTCGTCTTTTTTTCGTTTGTTTTGTTTAAAATATCTCTTCCGGAATGGCAACGTGTAATAAATCAGATCCGTGTGACCTGATCAACATTCGTCATGCCATGATATCGCCCGGTTCATTCAACTCTTCTTCGTTAAAAGTCACACGAGAGTATCGACGAAAATGAATAACATGAAAAGAGATTTGCAATATTTGTATACAAAATGGTGAACTTCTCGTTGATGCTATTCATCGTACTTTTTTTTTTTCTCAAACATCACACGTGCTCGAAATCATATATAGGTCAAAAGTTTTTTACATTTGATAATAATACAAATTCTGAGAAACCAACGATAAAAATGGTTTTTAAGTTTGTTACATAGAGTGATAAATAATTATCGAAGTTATGCTCATCGATTATATTTTTGTCAACGATTAAATAGGTGCATATAAGAGGAAAAAATAATCATATGCTGTTGGAAGAAGATCAATCACATTAGTCGGATTAGAAGATTGGTGAAATCGAAAAAGCTTTTGGATAGTCGACGAGTTCGGGTTCAAGTTTGAAAGTAATGAAAAAAGCCGAATCTTGAATATAAAGTTGCAGAGCACGTTTTGCCTTTAGACGTTCGCACTTTTCTTTTCAACACTTGGCGTCAAAACGCTGTCGCGTTTCTTCACAGAGATAACTTCGATTATCGGGATGGAAGATGTAACTCGGAAATTTTTTTAAAAAATTGTAAATTGTATGTAGCAACGTGAATGTAAATGTTAATTATTCCAGCAATATTATATGATCTTCGTTTTTAATTAATTTAACTTTTTTCTCTTCCCACTTCGTATCTCCGCCGAGCAAATGAAGCAGCATGACCAAATAAATAAACGGCACGAGTTCGAAAGCGAGAGAGGGAGTTAAAGGATCCCGGTACATCGATTCACCAATTTGTTGTTTTATTATTCGCACAGATAGTCACGTTGTCATTGTTCCGGAATAATTGCACGAAGAGGTGTGGAAAATAAAACCAACGAACGGATACGTGTGCAGAGTGTGTGAGAGCGACGCGTTCCTCGAGTACTAACGTGATGCCCTCTCTCTCTCTCTCCCTCCCCCCCTATTTCTGTTCAACGACAAAATAACATTCGATTGCGAGGTTTCGTCCGTTCATGTTTTTATTTTTTCTTTTCATTTTATTTTTTTAACTCGTCATGCAATTCACCCAACAATGTAATTGATTTGTTATCTATAAAATAAACAGAGTATAAATGTTTTTCCATATACACGTCCATTAAAAAGCGTATTTTGTCTAACGGTTGGTAACACATTCGAGGTCTGACACTTGATTCTCTCCTTTTTTTTTTGTTAACAATGAATTTTACGATAAAAAAAAAAACCGAATCAATTTGTAGGCTTAATGTTATGTACGAAATTCATTCGCTGTTTTGTCCCCCCCCCCCCCCCCCCCCCCCGAAAAACAACACCCTGAATTTTATGTTTACCGTAAATTTTTGTTTCGGTCGAAATGTAGAAAAATAAAACTATTTCGTACACCGAACATTTTTCTAATACTTCGAAACCCGTCAATTTTTTTTACTCCTCGCGTTCTTTTTTTTTTTTTTTTCAATATTCGGCGTCGAGTCACTGTCACGTGCTACTCAAGTATTTATGTCACAGTAGCGTATTTCTTATATTTTTATCGACATCGTCGACACTGTTCAACAGGTTCAAAACGTCGATGCGATTGGTCGTCATGTAATTGAAGATTCGGCTGAATGAGGTTCTTTTCTCCTGGACAAATCATCGGTATGACACAATCTCTTTGTACGATGACTTCACGGTGTCAGAAATAACACATTCGTAAAACTTTTTTTTAAATATGTGTCGTCATAACGAATCATCGTATATTCTTATCCGATGGCTCAACGCTGTGTGTTACTCTTTTCGCCTGACAGCTGAACCATCTCAGCTTCGGTGCAAGGAGTAAGGGAGAGCAATATCTGAGCCTGGTACTCTTCAAAGTTATTATTAATTTGTTATTAATACGAATGTGTTGATTATCAATGAACATGCATCGTTGAAAGTCTTTGAAAAGAAAATGTAATAATTTTAATGAGGTATTTCGAACAGTTCTTCTTTCATCTCGATTGTTGTGACAATCATAAACTCGTTGATATCGAAGATGGCGTTGATAGAAAAAAGTTGTGTCGACCGTTAACAGTCTTTAAAAATGTTCTTTTTTCTGAACTGCTCCATCGTAATAACGACCGAAGCCAATGACCATCGAAGATGCTTTTTCGTCTGAACAAATTTGGATGAAAATTGCAATAAGTTTGTTTTTAGTTTCGTTATATACAAGTATACGGTTGAGTCCGTTCGGTTTGCAATTTAAGCCCTTCGATTTAAGTTCCCGCGGGTATCGGGGGTGATAGATTGCCTGTTCGAACCGCTGGCAGTCTGGAAAAGAATGGCCAATTCACTAGCCAAGAATCTCACTTGGTGGTGCACTAAGGTTAGTGCAATTTCGCCATTCCCACTTTTTCGTACCTCTTTCTTCGTCGACTTATCCTGCATAAGGCATGAGAACGTGAATAATGGCCACTTTAAAGTAGCCTCTTTCATGTTTTCCACCCGATAGATTCTCTTTGTAACGCGAACGAATCGTGTATATGGATTTCCAGATTTATTTAACGGAATTTGAAACCAATTAACACGCGTGCTGGATGTTTACACGCTTATATTACACACAACGCGTAAGCACGCATCACAGAAATTATGAATAATCACTTTGAAAAAAAAAACGTGGCTTGGTCTTTTTAAATGTTTATTTTCATGAGAACTGTTTGCTCTTTTTTCTCTCTCAATAATCCTATAAATCAAGTTTACCAGAATGGCAAGGTCTCATGAGTTCGCGGCTCCATACGAACATAGAATTTTACTCCATGTTTCGTGAAGCATAAACACTTGTTTATTGATTCGCGTATTGGTTCGCTTTTAACTTTTTCATTCTTTCAATTCGCCAAATTCAAGATTTGCTACAAGATCTTTCACATGTCGGACTCGATCTCGTCTTTTTCGTTATTTTACCGAAGCACTTACCGTTAGTCTTGGTCCGTTGAAAGCTCTGATTGCTTCAACGTAGCTCTCGAATTCGTAACCATTATTGTTCAGTCTTGATGTCGACTTGTACGTCTTTTCGTCCCGTTTTTTCTTTCCCTTGATTTTCTCTGTCTCAACGTCCATTTTCAACAGCTCTTCGTAGCACACAACGAAAGTAATCGCTATTTTTTTTTTTTCACTACTTTATCCTCGTCAATGCTAGTTAGCCTTCAACACCTTATACAACTCCTAACGTATACTCTTCACACGTGGCTTCTTCTCTCTTTTCTTACTTGCTCGTTTTCATTCTACCACCTTTTTTACAGACTTTTTTTCCTTTTGGTTCCAAGCTTTTTATAATCTTCTCGTCCAAATTTCTTTTTCCAAGACATCGTACTGTCGACGGATAAAATCATCCTGAGGTACAATTATCTGACATATTTATTAGAGGAATTTGAGTTTCTTGATAAAAACATGTTTATTATAAAATATGAAATTAATCACAGACTTTGTAACTCTTCGAGTCGAAGATCTTTGAAGCTTTCATCTCAAAGATATTTTTTTTTTTTTCATTTTAAACGGATTTAGTCAAAGGCTCAATGTATCACGATCATTTAATAATCTTTAGAAAAAAACTATTAAATATCTCATAACCATCAAAGAGTTTTTTTTCGTGAACAATGCTTTCTGTATTTATGAAGAAGCAACGATTGTGTAGTTATAGATGATGATGCGACTGGTTTATGGATCGAGACACATGGTTGGATTTTTTTGTTGCACTTTATAGCAGCTACACTTGACAGTTCTTAATTTTGGAAAAAAAATTGTATACTATTAAACTTGAAATTGATCATATTTCCTGAGTGCAGAAACGCTGATATTTTGAATCCTGTCATACCTACTGTGCATCAAGCATGCATCTATTAATGATGATTTTATGCTATTCAACAGCTTCTCCTATTTTTCCGACTATGTGGCTGTGTTCGCTGGCAAACAGGCACACATTGTTAGTGCGAAGATCTCGCTGTGGTTTGACATGATTGAGCTATAATCGAAACAAATGTGTTTCGACAAGATTGGAGCCGTCTTATTTCTATTTTATCGTGCAGAAAAGCCAACCTGACTCGTATCTTTTTAGTGTCGTTCGAGCGAGAAGTAAATCAGCTTCGCGTAACTCACGGCTTACAACATCAGGCAATGATTGAAGCGTCGTTAAATTCGATTCTGATGTGCATCTCGATCAACTCGTTGCTTTTCATGTCGAAGTTCGCGTCATTCAAGCCTTAGAAAAGGTTTAATTTTTATATTTCTATGGGTCGGCGAATTCTTTCATGCGTCATAAAAAAAAAGACGATGAAATTTTTTTTTTAATTTCCTGAAAGCCTGTCGGGCACGCCCTGATACCATTCGCTGAAAGCGTAACAACAGTCTTCGGTCGTTTTTCCGATTATGCTCTCGTTAATGTGTACGTCTCAGCACGACGTGATCGGCCTGCGTCATTTTTATTCTCAAACTTATTTCTATTCTCTTGACGCAATAGAAATATCATTCGTCTCTTTTCCTACTCCGCCCTCTATCTTTTGCTTGGCTGAAAAAAATACTGTAGACACCTTCGTCTCAACGGTCTCCAATGGCTTTTTCAGCCTTGAAATATTTTTTTACGACCATTTCATCGCGTTTTTTTTTTACTTCTTACCAATTTTACGTGGGTATCGTCACTCTGCGTAAAGTCTCGTGATTCAGGCAATAATAATTTGAATACAAATGTCCTTAATCTGTTGAGATTTGAGATTTGAAATCAACGAAACTGTTATTTCAAAAATTTGCCTATATACGAAAAAATCTCACCGATTTTTTATATATTCCCGATCCATCCTCTGAAAATATTTCCTAGTATTCACAATATTGAATTTCATTGTACACGTTTTAACTGTGTTCATCAATTATACGCTTCGTTCTATATCCCAATCTATGAATCAACATTTCAATCGTTTCAAAATACATTTAGTATCCTATATATTCTTCGTAATCGAAGTGGAAAAATTGTATTTGTATCATTGGATTTATGTAACGTCGATCGTTGTATAGGGTCATGTATATCAACCCATTCATATGACCATCAACGAAATTGTTGAAGTTCAATTGAGAGGATCAGTGTATAAATGATCGAATTACAGTTTATATTTCGATTGAGATGCATGAAATTTTGATACCCACAATATTCCATGTGTTTCATTTTTTTTTGTGCAAAGGTTTCAGTAGTTTGTTATTCATTATTTTATCATGTGACATTTGCAAGCTGCCCGTTTCAAAGTTGATTCGTTATCCACCTAGTTATATATATATATCATTATTAGAATAAATTGAAAAAAAAATAAAAAATCTCATTTTTGCAGGGTTTGAGAGATATAAACCACTATTTTTGCTCCGTTGAAAATCAATAATGTTATTCGCGCGTGTATGCAACGGTCTCTCAGGCCTTGTTATCAACGTGAGCCGATGACATTTTGACCCTTCGGTCTTTCGTCTTGCTTTAACGTTGCCTCGTAGAACCCTTGTACGAGTGAACCGTGAACAAGCTTTTGGTTCTGCTAATTCGAGGCCAGACTTAACGCACGTAGACCGATTACTCCCCCGATAATGCACCCTCTGGGCCAACCTTTCTTCCGATTTTTCAAAGCATCACGGATGCTCACGCGCACCGATTGAGAAAGTGATTGCGTGTTACGCGCTGTACATTGTTATTCCATTTGAACAAAAATACATGCCATTCATGATAAAAATGTCATGTATCTATTGATTCGGGTCATATCGATTCTGATTGCGAACGATACGGTCGAATTATTATCGAGATGTTCTTTGTTGAATTTGAACTTCATTTCAATAGTATTCATTCGTTTCAAGGAACTGCCACAATTCGATAGTTTTTTTTATTGAAAAAGTTATGCAGGTTTCTTTCATCATTTGTGCTATTCGATATCTGATGAATTTTTCTTGTTCGCCCTCATAAAAAATGTTTATCGAATAGAACGACTATTAGATTGTAAAAGAAAATTCTAGCAACCGTCAAATTCAGTCTTTTTTCTTACCGAGTTTAAGTAATCGAATCAGTCGGCAAAATTTTCCACGGATTAATTAAAAGCCCACTTGCATACATACACACGTACGAAAGTCATATGAAATAAGTCAAAAAGATAGAAATCTTCAAATTTTTTTTGTACCCGACTCTTCATTTTCTAATTGGATAATAAAATTGAGATATTAGGATACGTAAATGTGATCTTGAGGTGTGCATATGAGTGAATAAAAATTCGAGCATACGCGAGGTGCTGAAGAGTTTCATCTTCTCTAATAGTCACGATTTTTTCACACCTTCAAATCACGAATTTATGATAAGTAATTCAATCCCATTAAAACCGACCGTCGTGTCAGAGAAATTGAGAAAAATTCCTAAAATGAAAATATGTGTCTATTTCATACAAACGAGACAAATTTAGATAACTATCAATCGTATGTACTGCAGTAGAAAAAAATGGATATGCAACTCTTCTAAACATCAAATTCTAGGTAAATTTTGAGGAATTGCTCGATTTCCATTAGCTCGTTGAGGTTTGTTTCGAGCATAAAAACGTTCACAAGGAGGAGTTTATGCAATCGTGCAGAAACCATTGAATTATGATGACTTAGTTGTTCCGATTCGATGAAACTCGTTCCTTTGTAATGATATAACAGTTGGTGATATCTATGATAGGAGAAAAGAGACGATGGACGACATGTTCCGACGATCTGAAAAGATTTTGCAAAGATAACGAGGACGCCCGAGAGAGGAAGCCCCAACAACTAACCGGGAGGTAAAGCTTTCGTTATTGTTATGATTATCATCATTAGAGTATTCTTATTCTCAACCTAGCAATCGAGCTATCCCACCCTCGCTATGTACTTCAACGTTGTTGCCATCGTCGTTCCTGTCGACATCGTCGTCTTCGCTGATGCATCCTTCTTCTTTCCGTATAAATAAAATAATCGTCCGCAATCCCTTTTGTTCGTATACAGAATGAACGGCGCTTCTCTTGGACGTTTACAGCATAGCTTGATAGTGTCATTTACAAGAGTGGGCTAGACACAATGATAATCAGACCAATATCTTCGTCTCGTTGCGGCTCGAATTATTCTTCGGGAATTCTTTAACCCGTCGAGATTGACAATGCTCATAGTGACGCGGTTCACAAATAAAAACCTTTTTTTTTATTCATGTCAAATTCAAATAAAAAAGATGAAAACAGGCATTGTATTCAGAAAATCATATTCTTGAGGCTCAGTTTTCCACGAAATTTCAAACAAAATCATCATTTTGTTTCGGAATACAAAATTCTACATATTGTTTCAGATGCATCTCATCGAGAAGATGAACAAAAATGATTTTCATATTTAGTTTGTTTTGACCAATAAAATTGGAGAAATTGATCTCTTATGCTTACGAGTTGACATTTAGGTAAGAACATCGTCATTGTTATTTTTTTCCGGTACCATATAGGATTGTACACGTTGTTCGGACAGTTGATCAACGAAATGTTCGGGGAACCATTCTTTCAAAGGATTTTCCAATTGTTCCAGATCACGACGACCATTTTTAGTTATAACTTTTCCGTCTTTGCTGAGAACTATCAAGTTTGGAATTGATACAATGTGATATTTCTTTCTCATCGCTTTAGCCAAAGAACGAACCGGTACAGCGTACCTGATTGGTACAAATTTTATGGTAAATAATTATACACTCGAATATCCATTTGTACTTAGATTCTATTTTATTTATTGTATTTAACGTAGAATGAACTCGTTTACCATGAATCGTGATGAACGGAAAAATATCTGGACATCTCCTCGTCGTCGTGATCCGATGGCACAAAAATTACTTCGAGACGGATGTCGTGTATTTTCGCTTTCTTGTATATTTCCTTCAGTTTTGGTAAAAATGTTTGACAAGGCGGACTCCATGAAGCAGAATAGTACAGAATAACATATTGAACGTCGCGAAGCACTTCAGCCGTTATGATTGCTTCTTCTTTCTGATTGATTAGGTACTTACCGATGAGTAAATCCATAATATTTCTCTGTAATTCCAACATTCAGAAATTTAAATATTATCATAAGACCCAATCGCCCTCAAATTAATCCAATTCGTCCAGATCAAAAAGCAAATACAAGGCTATTTCTTTATTCTCGGATTGTGGAACATTCGTCATGAAACAATAGGAAGTTGTTGTTCAATCGTATATGTATAGTGATTGCATCCGAACGAATTCACTGTTAAAACGTAACAATGCGTCGAAAGCTTGCCGTGTAGGTGCCATTTATTACGTATGCAATGATTAAGCTGGAAAATCCGCATCAAATTTGCCAGGAATTTTCAAATTAACGCTCTAAAGGAGGGAAAAAAGTGCGTTGGCATCCTTGCTACGTAGCATATACCACACGGTAGGATTTTCCGCTAGGTGTAAATTAAGGACATTACTACGGAGTGCATGCAATTTTTGCGGGAAGAAAAGAATTCGGTAATTACATCGAGTGTTTTTTTTTTTTTTTTTCAATCGGATTTCTAAATCGTTTCCTCCATATTGTCGTCCTACTAATTATTTTTCATCGCTCGTGTTATTCGACACTAATCAATAAACGCGTAGATGAGTGTTGAAAATATTCGAGCTCCCGTAGTGAGAGCGAATCAATTGTTCTACAGAAATTCTCTTTGTGCCACTCGCGTAAAAATTTGAATGTTTCCTAAATATAGAATGATTAACGATTGTCGATCTCAGTAAAATAGTGATTTTGAAGATGTTTCTATGATGTTGATCTCTCAAAATGAACTTATAACAAGAAGATACACGCGTGAAATAAGGTTCGACAGGTTAGATCTTTCGTTCAGATGGAGATTCGCTTTCGTAGATAGAACCGTGCAAATCCTTAATTCGGTAAACACCAGCAAGATTGGTATATCAGCAAACTCGGGTATATTCTCACTTCTCCGTCTCTATCCTTCGCAAAACGCCTCCCCAACGGGTTCAGCTTCCTTTTATACGTTTATAGGAAACTCGAAAGTTCCCTTTACCCTTGATGATAGAGAGGCTAGGCGCAGCGGTGCCCGCTTCGTGTCTGCTTTCCCTTATCGAAATTCTTAATTAGAAAATTTTAATTATGTTTTGAGCCTGTAGAGAAATAACAGGATGGTGGGAGTTTGGAGGGTGGAGGGTAACTTCATGGAGTATGAGAGGGTGAATGAGGGCTGGAAAGTAAGAAGATGCATCAGATCGAGGTGCGGCCATAAAGAGACCGGGGAACGGAGAGAGAGAGAATGAGTAAGATATTCAAACAGAGAGAGAGAGAGAGAGAGAGAGAAAGAGCGGCAAGATCTGGAGCCCGGGCAATGAGGCTCCACTCAACCTCTTTTCCCATCTTCTTCCTCGATACATCCAGCATCCATAGAGGCGCAACCGTTCTGATGATGCTGCTTCTAGAAGATAGTGTAGATTTCTGTGCAAAATTATATACGACCCGAGCGTCCACGCTGGCAATTGAGAGCCTCGTATATATACACACATTTTGCTCACTTGAAGCGTGTGCTCGTATTGGCGAACGTCCGACTGAGATAAAGAAAAAAAGTTGGCACTCGGAAAGAGGCCGAGATGAGAGCTTTGAAGGCAATTAAGCTCGCATCGCGTGGGCGATGCCTCATAAAGATTCTTCAACGTCATTGTTTTGACGTCTTACGCGGTATCGTTTTGCAATTTCAAACTTTTCAGCTTTGTCTCCTGCTATTCGTGTACAGAAAAGATGCCACAAGCAGGATTTGAGACATTTCACTGTGACCTCACTGCACTATGAATCTTCGATCAATTAGCAATATCGATGCCTATGTGCATTGCAACGCGGTTTTGTCTTTGGGTTGGTAGATATATCTATTGATTACCGATGAAGTTCTCTTTCAAAAACAATTCTTATCGCGATGACCCGAGAACTTCACAACTTGGGCTTCATAACCAGCTGTATTTTTAAACATATCTTTCCCGGTTCTTTATAAAATCATCATTTTAATCGAAACTAACTTGAAGATAGTTCTTGCGTGGCAAACCAGCAGCCGTGCAAGAGGCAGGACTTACGAGGCCTCGGTCCATAAATATGAACTAACCTGGTAAGTGCCATCGTGCCACAGTTGCCTCCAAGGGTCTGCCGTGGTGCCGTACCACTTCGTAGCAGTTCGTAGGATTCTAGTTTTGCCGGAGATTTTCAAAGCATCAGTTGGTTTGGGGCTTCCACTTAGGCTCACCCTTGTGAAAACTCCGTGTAGACCCAACGAATTATTTTCGTATGGGTTCTTCCTTCTTGGGCTGGGCTAGAGCGCGTTAGAGTTCTTGTACCGAAAGGGTTACCTTCTCTCAGAGGAATGAAGCAGAACGAGCGGAGTAGCAGGGTCCATAGAGACTAGAAGCCTCTGCTGATGGTGTGAGCCGCATGGATCGTTAATCCCAGTATGAATATGCTATCCTGACGACATTGTTGTAAATCTTACCTCCCGACTCTACCATCTTGCTCAACGTTTCTTCTTGCCTCAGTTTCCCCTTCGCGTATTTGTTAAACTTTTAACATGCGAGAGACTTTCCGTCTCATTTACATACGAAACAAGTTATAGTGACTCTGCATCATGCTGATAGCAATTTATATTGGAAAAATCTTTGAAACAAATCGATGGATAAAGGCCTCGTTCCCTTTAAGGGGCTCGCAATCTAAAATCTGTAAACTTATTGCACGGTAATGAATGTACTGAGAACCAGCATTTACTTCGTAGCGTGTTATCCTTTGAGATAATTCCGTATTGGTTGATCGGCACTGATGCCCAATAAGTTAAAAATATTAGAAAAATTTAATTATAATTCAATCTTATGAAATTTTTTCACACAATTTTGATATTTGCCGATTTCTATGGAAAACGAAGAAGTTCGATGACCCGAATCATCCGCTCGAAGATTCGTCTTCTATGCGGAACCGGTAGGCAACAGGTTTCCGCAGTCGAACGATGAAACATCAGCGATGCGATGCGAATCGAATCCTCCACGCGCCGTCGAAGCTCAGCGATGCTGAGTGAGACGCGCGAAGGTTATATCGTGGAAAACGCGCGCGCTTCCTAAACTCGGATAACATTCGAGGCACGCGCGCGATTACCTCGGGGAGAACTCGTCGTGCGTGACGAATCTCCGCCACCGCTCGCGGTGATGGCAATGGGTTCTGGTGAGCAACTCTGACTCTTCATCGTAAAATGGCTATGAAGCGCACGAGCAGTCCCCGATTAGGTTAAATTTCCTTCTATCCTTCTACCAACTGCTTCGTTGTTCTCCTTGCGCTGCCTAAAATTAGAGGATACTTTGAACTATTATATCTTTTCAACTGATGAAAGCCATCGTCGACGTTGTATAATTTTGACGTTATTTAGGATCCATTTTATGTGGGTGAAACCGAAAATTTTCACTCTCGAATATGTTTTCTTTGCGAAACGAATTCTATCGCTACTTGCTAATGGATTTTAATGTTCAGTCAGGTTTGCATACTAATGCCGTATTAAGGCTGCAGAATGCCAGCTTCCGTCACCTCAAACTGCGTTAAAGTAAGTTCACACAAGTTTTTCTGATCAGCTATATCAAATCTATGGAAGAATATTATTGATAACTTGAGAAAAGTTTTGAGAATCTACGTACGGGATATTCCGGATTATTTAGCAAGATTTTTAGAAGAAAAGATTTCTTATTCATATTTCATTTTATTGTGCCTAATTTTTTTTGCGGTTTTGTCATAGTTCCTCGATTTGCAACGATCAATATATTATTTTTGATTACTCAGTTTTGAGACATGGAAACGTCAACTGGGTGGATGAGAGCTTCGTGTTGCACGAGCTAGACGAATGCAGTCGGTAAAGCTTATCAAACGTTTAGTATCAAGCTTGCTCGCTGCTGTTCAAACAGCCAAAGTCAACAGATTTATTTTAGAACGCTTAACGATTAAATTTGAGTCTGACCCGAGAGGAGAAATATTTCTAGCTCATCCGTAGTTCATATAGGTAGCTCATCCAACGAAGTGCATTGGCTACTGAACTGTCCTGACCCATGCAGGCACCCGATTCTTCCGCTTGAGCAACTAGACCCATCATGAACGTGACTGCTGAATATTGATTGGAATTATTTCATCCGTTTTTTTTTTTCACACTGTAATTCCTGGCTTTGCTCATCCTTCCACCTTCCAATATTTTCGAATTGCATTCAATCACGGTCAAACCAATGATCTTTCGTGGTATTCATAGACGATTTAATAAAGAGGAAATGGAAAACATGAATTTTTCTGCCAAATCTTTTGAACACTTTTTTACCTGTCTCTACCGAAAGAAAAAAGAAGAGATGTATGATTTTTTTGAGTCTCTATATTTGTAAGAAAGTTTGGCCTAATTTCTCAACTGTTAAGTGTTCAGATAAGAGGCAAATTCAGTTATAGTAGGATTGGGAAATGTTTTACCTCTAACGTTTCCCATCTTCAGAATTAAACGTGGATATAAATCAATTGGTTTTACAGTATGAATCAATTGGTGGTTCAAAGCAATTCGAATTTGTCATAGTCCAGGGGTAAACGTGCGCCAATCGGAAGTTAACTGTTGGCGCGTGACAGGAGAATTGTCAGACGTGTCACTAGAGCATTGACGTGAGCAATGCAATGTTCGTCAATCCCCTTCACGTTTCTGGGATGCCTAATAGTCACTGATCCCATCGAAAAGCTTTTCCAGTCGCTCTTACATTCGATTCCGCTAGCCACAGGGATCACACTTGTATTTGGTCAATTGAATTTAGTCATTGTCTTCAAGAGAAAGAACCGAGAATCGGTATAAATGGAACGTACATCCTGGACATATCCACGTATTCGTTCACGCATTTATTTCTCAGTTTTTAGTTTCGGTGACAGAATTAGTAAAAAGTGACATGACACGGATAAAATGGTATCAAATTTCTGAATAAACGACACATTTTTGGCGTGACATCGATATGGCGTTTAAAAATATTCGAAGAGAGCCCATTTTGCTGTATATACGCAGCTTGAGTCTTGACTTTTTAATTCAACACTTGGCGACGACACTCTACTTCGTTTCTAGCTACTTTTGAGTGAATTGATATTGAGGACTCGTCGACAAAGTTCTGGACAGCATGTCGATCAAAAACGCATTGCTCAGGACTGATTTTTCTTGTTTTTTTTTTCTCGTTCGAACGATAGTTCAGACGAAAAAAAAGTGTTGTAGCGAGCTGGTAAAAAGCTCGAGAGATCGAAAAGAGAACTCCGGAAACTAGGGGCCAGATTGAGCTGCGAGCGCCCAGCACAATACAAAATTCATGAGGCTATGTTATCAAATGGAACGGCCGGAAACTGCCAAGAGACTAGGAAGAAAGGGGATATAAGAGGAAGTGTGAGAGTGAGGACCATTGAATAATATATCCACTTGACGAACGAAGATGAAACGAACGATACAAGAACCTGAGAGAAAGAAAGAACGAGAACAAGGATATTATAGCGTGAAAGAAATATAAAAACAGTCTCACTTGAAAACCCAAAATTGTGTGAATAATTTTGACGCTGTGCGAGCCATAAAAAGTGCAAATTTAACGATGTAGTGGAGATCCTAAAATAGATATCTTTGTTGATAACTTGATTCTCGGCAGGAATCTACCATGTTCTATGTGCTGCAGCGGATGACTGCGCTAACTTAATGATCCTGTCAATCGGGACTGCACTTTTGTTCGTTACCGCAAGATCTTGCTCATGTTACATCAAGTAAATGAACAAATGCCTACACACTATTGACTCAAAGATTTCCGCATGCCTCATGCTTACTGCCACTGCGATAGGCTTTCATATCAGTATCCAGTTAAGGACGCCGTTGGTAGGAAAAGAGAGCACAGGGAGGAAGAGACAGAAAGGGAGTGTTGGAAAGCGTAGGCACGAAACTTTCTATTGCGAAAGCAAACCATCGCTTAATCGTGTGCCATACCAGATTAAGTTCATGTCGCAGGGTGTAACGACTTGAGGTGTTGGGTATGCTGTAGGCCCTGAGAGAAGCCTGCTGTTGCGTACGATCGCCGAGAGTTGGAAACTTAGATTGGCGTCACGTATGCCCTCCTGCCAATCGACAGGGAGAGAGAGGGGCCGCGCGTGTTTACGGTGGTACGCAGAACCAACGCCAAAGGAGGAGGACTGTGAAGAGGGGGGGTATAAAAGGTAGAAGGTGGTTAAACAGAGGTTAGAGAAACCGCGAGTGTGAGGGGTTGAAAACTCGTGACGGAAAGCTCGGTCGGTAGAGCGATAGGAGGGTCGGTAAGAGCGTGCGCAAGCAACGCGAATCGTATAGTACGAGCTAATGATGGAACGAGAGAAGGGTGTGATGTATTTCGACGCTCAGAAACTGGGATGAGGGAATTAAGAGCTAGAAGGGAATATAACGCAGAAGGTTTTGTATATCTGTGTAGATAAGTAAATGTAGGGTTTACATATAGCTACGTGTATGTACCGAGAGAAGAAGGTTTACCTCGTAGCTCGAGGCAGCTTAACAGGCAAATCCGGAGTAAGACTTACGCCGAATCTCTATTTCCAGCTCTCTCTCTCTCTCTCTCTCTCTCTCTCTCTCTCTCTCTTTCTAGCTGTATTCTTACTCCTACTCCCATCTATCTATCGAGCTCTTTCTCTATTTCTGTAACTATCTCGCACCCTGCTCGGTTGATCCTGCGTTCTGTTCTTACGTAGTAACTTTGCTTCTGGTTTCTGCGTTTTTAGTTTCCAGAACATGCAACCACCGCAACGGTGAAACCTTCGGTTACCGAATCTCAGTTCCTTCCCGATTCTAAGCCCTCTCCTCATGTAGCTTTCACCGCTCCCAACGCTTTACGCTTTCACCAAGGGTGAATCACAATGGATTAATTTTATAATTGGCTGGCGTACGTAATTAAACGTTTACTTGACAGAAAAAGTTCCCCCACGTCTGCGTTTGTGTTTGTGTACTTCAAACTCATACGCTTGAAGATTCTTACGTGACTCGCGATCACAATTTGAAAGAATTAGCAACTTTTTTATCGTAGTCTCTCTAAAAGAATTGTTCTTTCGTGATACTTTTTTTGGAACCCGAAGACCTGATGCTTCAGAGGAAGTCAAGGCCAAGACTAGAAGTCTAAGTTTATTTACTGCTGTACATGTTTTACATGTACATCGTTCTTCGTAGTATCGCTTGAGCCATTTACTGTAAGTACGCTATATTAACAGCGGTACCTTAATTACGAAACTGCATTCAACGAGTACGTCGAGAATCCGTTTGTCTTGGTGTTGCTAATTTCTGCAGTATTCGCAGTGGTTAACTATTTATAATCATCTACCACATAGCTATATATAAAACACCGATATCGGATTTTTCGTAGACCGATTTATTTACTTTTGAATTCCAGTTGCTCAAATTGATGTTCATCTTTTTTTGTCTATTTTTTTCCCCCCCAAATTATCATGCGCCCCGTTGAGTATGGCGAACAAACTTCCGGACACTCGGATGGCAGTTCTTGCTTTGGAAGCACGCGCTAAAGAATTAGTATTACCGATATGACGATAACGTTTGACATACTCGAGCAAATCATTATATTTTTGATTATTTTATGTTGCAGGTAGGTTCGTTAAAACGTATTGTCGTTTAGTTTTGTGTGTGTGAGATAAATCGAAGGAAACCGCGTGACTAGGCAGAATGATGATGGCCAATCTACCCCCCGTTATGCTTTCTACTCTTCACGACTACGGGATGCTGACTCCCACTCTTGGAATTAAGGTAAGTCTCCAAGCAACCCCGTAGATAATTCTCTCCAAACATTTTTACAAACCGATTTATTTTTACCATTTTTTTTGGGACCAACCATCATGATTTCCGTATGGAAAATTTTCATACGGAAGCACATTACACGGTACGTTTACTCCGAGAAATTGCATTCATTTTACAGAGCTTTGTTCTGGTTCGTTCGTCAATTACCTCTAGTTGAGGTTGTCAATTACGTCCAGTGACAATTTGAATTCCGTTTCATCTCTCAGCTGTCAATGTCAAGAACTTCAACATGCGAGCTCTTTACTTATTCAAAATCTTTTCTCTCTTCGAATGTGTTGATTTGAAAAAAATGTTTCACAATAAGTACACTTATTTTGTTTGTTTGTAGTATACTCAAAGCATTTTTCATCAGCTCAGTTTATCAGAAAAAAAAAAAAAAACTAGGAAACAAACAAAAAAAAGCCGAATAGCGTAATTGACACGAACATAGGCACAGTAACATAGGTGTCGCATGCTGCTGGTAAAAAAAAAGATTATGTTACGTACATACAGCTGGAAATTTATATGGTTTTGACATCAGAGAGATTTTGGTCTTGTTGCTGACGTCGATGCATGGGGAATATATCGTGCTCTGCCCGTGGACACACACGGACAATCGATAATTCTCGTATGGCGAAAGAGAGAGGGAGAGTGAGAGAGGAAGTGAGTGAGACTGTGTGCCACTTTACGTCACGAGTAACGAAGTAAATTATTATGTTATCGATCCAGAGTATATAAATAGTAAATATTTGCGATGTTCTATGATGCTCTCGTGTCTCTGTGTGCACACCCGTGTTTTTGTATATGTATTAGAAAAAGCTCGACAGCTACAAGTTTGTTTTGTGTACAAAAAAAAGCAATTCGTTTTATCATTACTTCACGCATATCCGAGGCTATTTATATTTTTATATTTTCAAGTCTCAGTCACGTTTCAAAATCGCTTCAAATTCCTGTTTCGATACGAAGTACAATCATGAAACTACGTTCGGGAAACTTCATTGTAAAAATTTTGTGAAAAACTGATCGTCGCACATCGGAAGATTTGCTGCGTTGGGTATAAACGGTAAAGTCTTCCAAATGACTGAGTGGAAGCACGAAATACTACACGGAAATACCATTCCCGTCACAGGAAAAATCACATTTTCCATTGCGTACATAGGAAAACGAACGGACACGTCGAGTTAGGTCTTTCAAACTGATGCGAATTGGGCGAGATGAGGTGAAGGCTGTTGCGTTCCCAGTGCATCGATCTTCCGTAAAACCACGAAAATTTTGTTGTATCTTTGTGAGTGGCCTCGAGCATGGTAGAATAGTGGAATATACGGAATTTGGCGGAATGCCAATGGACAGCTCCGTGAAACGCGATTAAACGAGCGTGGTAGTTCGCTGCTAGAGAGAAGGCCTTGGTTATACCCGCGAGCTTTTCCCATTCCCATCCGGTTACCGGAACCCTTTCTTTCTCTCCTGTTTCGCTGATAAAAATACCGCGGTACGTAATATCTCCGGACCATCCTTTCCCTCTATCTCTCCGCTTCCTCCTCGTGCTTCCCATTTCCATGAACTCGATGATGATTGTCGGGGTATCGCTTTTCAAACCGTAACCCCTGTACCGCCTGGAATTTGTGAAGCCGAATTCGCCCAGGCGAGTGCAGTGTACAACGGACGGCAACAGCGAGCAGAGGACAAATATCTCCGAATCCGTAAAGATCGTACTTATTTGCAATATCTCAAAGGTAGTCACTTCTTAATTAAATATGTTTGTAATCATCTTCATTTCATGTCAAATTTCAAATGACTCGTCGACTAGGCCAAAGGTTAGCGTTGTCAAAGTGGACCAGTTGAATGGCCTACTTTCGTGATCCAATCGCATTGTCAAATTTTCCCCAATAGAGTAGCACTTTTCGTTCATTTTCTTCCACATTCAGGATCTTATATCGTTGGGCGACTATGAACAACGTTGAAAAATTTTTCTATCCAGCTCCCTCTTTTTCTCGCTGTATCTTCTCATCACCCTCTTTCTCGCCCGCTTTTTCTTCGGGAATAAAGCTTCCGAGAAGTGGGAGATAGGGAAATGGACGACTCGGTTGGAAAACGTCAGCCGGCAAACAGGAAGACGCGTTTTGCTCTGCAATGAAATAGAGAGGAAACAATTTTATTTGGAAGAGAGGGAGTGAGAGAGAAGAAAAACCCGACTGAAGAAAAGTTTAAATGAGATAATAACAAAGTGAAAGTTGGAAGGCCTACGGGTATTGAAACAAAAGCCGAAAAGCATTGTGTAAAGAGTTTATTCATACATGTGTGTTTCTATATACATATCCTACCATTACTTAATGTGTTGCCTTAAATTTAATGCACAATGGAGGCTTTTATTCTATCTACTGAACCATACACTTTTCCTTCGTCGGCTGAAAGCTCCTGTGGCCGTTTGTGAATAATGTAGGCCCGGCCAATATCATCCCCATCTCTGACACCCGCCTCTAGTTTTTTCCCCGGTCAAACTCACCCTGACCCAGCCATGCTCTTCCTCTAGCCACCTCTTCCAACCATCGAATTCATTTTCTTCACCAATTCGCTCGTTGTTATATAGCCCTAAATCGGAAATCTAACGTTTCATCTCTGGCACTATGTTCTAACAGTTATGTATTGCTTATGCGAATAACTTGGTCAGTGCAAACTTGGACCAACTGAAAAGTTTCAAGTTACCAATGCATCACAAACACAATCGCCGCAGCTATTATGTTGCTAGAAACAGTAAGTACTGGGATAACTATTACTGAAAAGCTATGATGAAGCACAGTCATTCAAATGGGTCGGATCTGGTTCATATTTACACCAGTTCGTACTATATTACACGGGTATACGTGCGTGAGTGCAAGCGTGCTGGGTATCTGTGTAGGTATTTATTTTACCAGGCCAGCCCTATCAAAAACATCATCTCGGTTCTCTGATCCATGTGCGCCTCCGATCCGGCTTCTGTTTCTGCACAACCATTACCATCTTTTCGCCATGTTCATACGCCCATTATTGGAATAAAACATTGCAGCCCTTTGAGCCTCGGCTGACATAACAACCTCAATGCTCCGCCAACATGAGGTGCTCCAGGGCTTCTCATATTCTACGCATTTCGTTTTATGATTTTTCGTGTCGTAATCCTCCTTGTGCCAGGTATTATAACGTTATTTTGGCAAAATTGCCGAATCAGGGCTTTTTTATTTTTACCCTTTTATTTATCTAATTTAAATCAACAAAACATTTGTTTTAAACAATTTGATATTCAATTTTTTTGGCTCATACCTGAGTATTACATATTATGCCTTTTACAATTAAAAAATGTGTATTCTACTGGTTTCTCATCAGTCATCATGAGAAAGGAGTTATACACGTTCGCTATCTTAGTATATGCATCAGAATAGGCTAGAGCTTGTAAGTTGGAACGCTATCGACGATACACCGTGATAGACAATTGATGTAGTCGCGATTATGCTAGATGTTTTTTTGTCCCGAAATGATAACATTAGCTGGCTCGGAACAACTACCTGAGAAACGCTTAGACTGCAAACGATCCAATTCCAATTATTTTTTCATTAGCGTGTGAAATTTATATTTCATTATTGTTATTATTGTTATTACGGAGGTTAAAGGTTTTCTTTCACTCAGGCATTTGAGGTGACCGTTATCACCAACAGTTCCAACTGGTGCTTCGTTGAACGAGCAGAATATATATGTGCCAGGTAAAAGTGATGGTCGCGATTTCTTTGAAAATACAGTTTATCTTGGGGCTCTTTCCAATGGTATTTTGTTCTATGGTGAGAAAGAGCCCTCTGGTCAGTTGCGATGATGTCGCCCGGGCTTGCAAACGTTCGAATATTTTCTTTGCATTAATGGATCCTCCATGTAGTGTCGAACCTATTGCTATACTGCCGCAAACGCTACTGAATGGATAAGCGAACGCGCATGCTTTAGGCGAAGTAGTGCGTTAGAGCTAACTGTTAAATTTTCCAGATGTCCGAGTTTCGCTCCTCGGTCTAAATACGGCATATACACTGGGCCAATATCATGTTTATAATATCAGTAAATCGATGAAATAGGGCGAAAGAGTACCAGTAACATAGAAGTTGACGCATTACCCGCAACGGCTGAACTACCATGAAGAAAGTTTTGGCAATTTTTCGAGTCGCTAACTTTCCTCCGATCCAAAATTAAGTTCTCACTCTGGTAAAAAAAAAAAAGAGGGAAGGTTACCAGGAAAGAAAGAAGAAGGGTGAAAAATATGATGGCATCTAACAATTGCAATTTTTTATTCATGATACAATCGTGAAAATCGAATAACAATTTCGTTTCAAAATAATAATAATAATAACGACGTATCTTGAGATACGGCTCGGATATGATGCGAGATGGTGAATAATTTTCATGACTTTTTTTTTTTTTTCCCAACAAAGGCCAGTTCTGGAGTTTATAGGTTGGAGGTTATGTTTGATAGATGTTTGAAAATTTAATACCGGATTGAGAGCATCCTCGATCGTTTGGATATCCTCGAACGAGGAAGGAATCCTCCTTGAGAGCAACGAATATCCGTATGAAAGAGCGAGGTATACGTAGATTGATGTATGGAGAATTTATGTGAACGCCATTTGGTCCTGAATACAATATTTTGTACTATGCAGTACGTTATACCTGGAATCTCAGGTCACTCGCGTACACATAAGTTGAATACCCAGGGATGACTACGTAGAGATATATGTACTGATAGTGAAGCAAATACTGGAGTTCCGTTGAAAGCTCTTATCCCCATGGATTGAAGCGTCTAGCCCGTGTATTCCGGCGAGAAACGGTGGCATGAACCCGAACGAGCGCTCCTCTGTGCTTCACCCCATTTAACTATCTATACTCTCTTCTGTCTCTCTCCCTCTCTCTTTCTCCTTCGCGTTGTAGTTCCTCGGACCCTCGTTTGCATACGCAAACAGAGGAATTAGGACCGGACACGTCGTCGAAACAACCGTTTGCCAGCTAAAACCATCCTCACGAGCATCAACCTACAGTGGCGGTTAGTCCTCCTTTCCCTCATTCTACGTATTTGTATATCCTGTTATCTAAACAAAAACATAACCATCGTAAACTCTTTTTATTCAATTTTACTTGACAGAGAATCTTGTTAACACTCGCAAAACTTTTCTTCAATAATATGGACGGACGTATCGAACAGCCTCGATCGTTGGCTTTGAGGAATTATTTCTGTCGGAAATCTATTCTGCGATTGGAAGGATCCACGATCTTAAATAGTGCGAAAAGCTCGATTTATGGCTTCATCAATTGATCTTCAAAATGAAGAACTGATCGATCGCTTCATACGATTTTCAAGAGATTTATTGTTGCTTAATGTACTGTCAGGGGCGGTTTAATCTGCGAGTAATAAAAGAACTGTACTGGACTAGAAGAATCCTTGCAGAAGGTAACATGTAGAAAAGTGTGCGCATTGAGGCAGTGGAACTGATGGATTTGGGAGGGCCGGAAGAATTGTTCACCGTTTTATTATTTCATCGTTGGTGCGAGAGAATTGGCTTTTCAGTAACGCAAATTCTCCAAAGTATATTCAACCCAAAAAGCCTGAGGCGTCGATCGAGTGCGAGGGAAAGAGTGAAACGGGATTTCGATGTCTCGCTCTCTTGGTCGATGAAGCAACCATGTTCATTTGAATTTTTTTCTCGCTACTCGGCATCTCTCGAGAACTTCTCTCGTCGACCCTCTAGTATACCATCGTGTTCTCTGTTACCTTTTTCCTCCCTCTTGTTACTGCTTTGGAGACGAAGTGGCGTTGAATATTCCATAAATAAATTGGCGTTTAATAGAAAATCGGCTCTTCTGTTCACTTCGACGCATCCCTCAACACACAACCACTATCGGTATCGGGTCTCTTTTCTTCTCAACTCATCGCTCACTGTCGCTGCGTGGTATCTCCCCTTAACAATATCACCGTAGCTCAATGATGTTCAGTTAATCAAATTTGAGTAGTTTACTCATTTCAATTGGTAAGCGAACCGATTTCAGTCTTGACTGCATTGCTTTCTGGAACTTACGATGGTCACTGTTGGGAACTGATGCATTAACAATTTTTTTAACAAAAAAATGTTCATTCGAGGGCTTCAAAGTGAATTATGACTATACGGACTGATTCTGCAAGTACACGAAACACATTTGCTTCGCAAAAAACTTCCACTGGCTCTGTATAAAGTTGAATGCATGCATTTACCCCTGTTTTTTTTTGGCAATCAGGGGCAACCCATTGATTTCATTTGTACACATATAGCTACTATGAAACTTTTGTCTGAATGATCGTGCAACTTTTCTTAATAGTACATGCCTAGTATACATTCTATACATTAGCGGAGCCTGAATCTCTTTCTGAAACATCGCAATTGCATATTCCAAATAGGTAAACTGCACATGAAAGAAAATCAGAGTCGATTTCGTAGTTTTCACTCTCCAACAGGATCGCTTGAAATTTAATTTCTCAGGGGGGAAATGGGGTAAAGTAGGCGTACAGAAAATGGCCCACGCTCGCTTAAGTACGAAGGCGAATGTAGTTTTGGTGATAAAAGTAACCTCTATCACCCGACATCACCATTATCATCGCTCGCTCATTACATACAACAGTTTTTCCGCCATGAAGAGACGAGTACGATCGCTATAGGGTTATTTTATTGAGGCAGTTACGATGCAAGCTTCTCAATATGGAAGAATATGAAGAGATGGCGAGGGTTTTGTAGTGGTAAGGAGTGAAGAGTATAGGGAATTGGTGTAGTTCTGGTCCAGGCGCTTTCGTGGCCTAAAACAATAACCATTGTTAGAGTTTCACAGTACTTTGGGCACGCCGGGTTTGTACATACGTGGGTGCTTTTTTCTTTGTTTGCACGGCTGGTGTGTGCGCTCCCTTTCTCTTTCTCTGGTCTGTTGCTCTCTCTTTCTCCTTTCTTTAACCTCATGACCATGCTCGCAACAGTTCGAGTCCGTTTTGTGAAGCAACGAGGGTAGCCCGAATCAAACGCTCATGCAGTCGCAGACGAAAAACACAGTGGTTTTGTTTCACAGTTTTCTGTTCTCCGAGATCCCCCGGACTCGCGTTGCTCAGTTCCGAGTGACTGTTGTGGGCGGTTGATTCGTCGACCTGCACTACTGTATTATATTGATCCTCGACAATCGATGCTGTTTTTTTTTCTCCTCTTCGTATCGATGTGATTTTTGTTCCTTGCTCTTAGCTTTTGCTGCGCATTCGTTCACTCTCTCGATATTGACTCATAATTGGCCGATTTCGACAGAGATCAACAGTTTCTCAAGAAGATGGTTTGAATACCCATTTTTTTTCTGTTGGGATGGGAAAGATGATAGATTTCGAGTTCGATTTTTCATTCTCTCATGCACTTTCGAAAAAAGGTTTATTTACATAAATTTAATTCGGAATAACTGAACTAATTGAAACCGGATGATTTTCACTGTGCATTTGCTGGCGTGTGACACTCACGAGATTATCTGAAGGTTGTCCTGAAAGGTCCCGAGGGATGTTGAATCTATCTCCGTGCGCTGAGTCCAGGCACTCGAGAACGACACCTGCTCAGGCCTTTATTTCACTGACATTTCGCTGTTTGCCTGCTGAAGATACTGCTATTCATGTAAACGTTAATTCCAAGCACGAATGGCAGTGTGTAACATAGTTGAAACTGGATCTTTTGATATAAATCGCCATATTCTAGTTTCGAATCCTATTGGGATGCTTTCGAAGAATTATATAATGAGACAACAGACCTATAAGATTTTTGACTTGCAGAATAAATCACATTTAACCCTTTGATAATCCGATAGGACGTACTTCTTTTGAAGTATACCGTACGACAATCTTTTACTTCGTCAGGGCGACCTTACCACCCCATTAGAGTAAGCTCACGAAGCAAAATATTGACGTTGATAAATTGTCAATGAATAGTCCAAAACTGTTCTTCTTCTCTTCATCGAATGAAAAAGAAAACAAAAATTATTTGCATACTCGATTGGCCCCGATGATACCACGTACCTTTTGTGTGAGAAAGTCACTGCTGTTGAATGACAAAACAACGTTGCGTGTGGACATCCGCGTGTGTCTCGATTATTTCATATTTATAACTTAGTTTCCGATCGATGGTATTTTATGCCAAGGAGAATATAGTGAGTGAAAAAAGCATATCCGTATACTATTACGCTTTCTGTCATCGACCCTACAATCGTCTTCGCACTTACACGTTCCATTGTGCTCCCATTCTTATTCCAAATGAAATGATGTTTTCTAATCGGGTCCAACCGTCCTCTCGTTCATCTCGGTATATATAAATCTATTGGCTAAAAGAAGCTCGACTGCTTTTCAATCAAAAACTGTTCGACCGATTACGATGATTCTTTCAAAAGATCAAAGATCATGATTCAAACTATGTCTGTGGCTTTATAAAATGTCGATATTTTGTTCTTTTTACAGAAATGTAAAAGAAAGTTTCATTACCATTTGAGCAATATCGATGAACGAAAAAATTTAATTACCAATGTAAGCGTTTGTAAAGTGCATGTAAATATAATAATTTATCTCACGAACGTCCAAACGTCTTGTGAGAAGGAACAAGTATGACAATGATGACAAAGAGAGTGAAAGTATACACGACGAAAGTAAATTTGCCTCAACAAAATGTAGCGTCAGTAATTTCTTACGTGACATATCGAGCGTTACACCGCAAACACACCTCAACGAAATTCTAAAACTGTTCTATCGGTACACTCGGTGTGTCATCTTTTCTCTATCTGTCTTGTTCTCCCTCCCCTCTTTTCTCTCTCTCTCTCTCTCTCTCGTTCATTCTTTCTGCCTTGATCACGTATTCCAAAGCTCTGAAGTTTGTATCGGGGGAGCTGAAACTCCAACCGAGATCTTTCGCATAACACGATGGAAGACAAGTACGAAAACTACTATAGAATAAGGCTGTATAATGCACCAGCTATGCAAAGGGGATATACGATGAGGAGTTTTACGCCCTGAACGACGTTCATTCGCTATCTCCGTGATGCAAGAAGCTCCCTTCAATCTATCTTCTTCTCTCTCTCTCTCTTTTCTCTCTTCCGCTTGATAGACACTAAAGTAACAAAATTGTCACTTGTCCTCGTGAGCTCATGTTTCGTGAAAAGTGCTTGTTTCGATATAACGAGATCCGCCATTCTCCCAAAACCCCTGGCTGCTTGACTTCAGCCAAAAATGTGAGAACCTCGAGAGTGGTTGCTCCATTGTTATGTCAGTGACACCAATCAGACCTGAGAGATTCATCGCACTTTCTAACAATAGGTTTGTGATACTTGATCGTTCTGGAGCCGGAAGAACTTATCATAAATTGTGGCATTGAAAGTTGCATCGTTGGATCGTAAAAAAAAATATTTCGTTTCATTATTATTTTTGAAGTTTCAAATTTATCCTAATTTTTCTCGCAGATACAAATTTAACTGTCTTGAAAAAGGATTATCCAGTACCGTTGACACACAAAATCTCAATTTCGAGACCTTCTAAGTGGAGAAAAATAAATTCGTGCAGTAATAATATAAACTTCAACATCATGTCGAATAAAATCGTTCATCAAGTTACGCACCGATGACGAATCTTGTGCGCATCTAGAAGTCAAGTAATTAGTCTAAAATCGTATAATTATGTCGCTAATTGAACGAATCAAGAGGCCGGCGTCTCGAATTTTCCGCTTATTCCCAAGAAATCAAAAATGAATTTCACATTTGCTGCGAGCATGATCGTCTAACGTTATAAGGATTCTCCTCTCGGTTGAACATTGTGGAAGCCTTGCGCATACGTGACCCCACATAGGCACGAGTGGCTGCTAACGGGCCTGGTACATATAATACGAACTTGGAGCTTTGAGTCCAAGTCTCGTTTCTTAATATCTCTGGAGCTATCACGGTTCAGCCCCGAGCAGTCCCTTTCTCTCTCTCTTTCTCTCTCTCTCTCCCTCCCTCTCTTTTTCTCTGGTTCTGACTCTTTCATCCGCTACCATCTCATCGCTGTGGATATTGTACGCGGTGCGTTTCGACCTCAGGCGATTCAATCGGCAGTTAAGCCATCGTTGGACATGTGTACGTGTGTGAGTGAGTATTCGTGTGTGGGTTACGCTGTGTGCTCGAACTAGTGGCAAAAGGATTTGGCGGAGCTTGGCCCTGAGGAGAAAGGAGCCCCTGTAGGCAGCAGTGGAAGCTGTAGGGAAACGGTTCGAGAGAGTTCGCCGAGTCATATCCCATATTGCGAAGAACCTGGCACGAAGGCTTTAGGCAAATGGAAAATTGAGTCCTCGTATCATTTTAGTGTAGCACGTGCCACCACCAGCACGAACGAGCCCCAAATCCGCTCCGACGTTTCTCAACACACATTTGAACGCCACGAATATTGCTTGTCTTGGTGGTTGAGAGAACATGAAGCTGTTGGCCCAGACAAGCCAACATCACACCCATGTACGCCAGCGTTCTTTTTTTTTCCATCATGATACGTGGCCAAACCACCATGTCCACACGTAATGCTCTAATGCGCTTCGGATTCGCATTACCGGAAATGGAAAAGTTTTAATACGCCCATCGCGTGACCCATTCTCATATACACAAGAAAATCATGAGGATTTAGACAATCCCCGCCATGCCGCAAGTTCACACCGCCATGTGAAAAAGTCAAACACGTAACACTTTATCAGTTCCCTTACACAAATCGAACTGTCATACGGGACTCACCAAATCACGTATTATTTACTTTTGTTTCTGGTTCTTGTGTCACATTCCTATTGGCTTTCTTTTTTTCCTGATCACGCGATTTCCTATGATTCTGTTCACAAGACTTTGTTGATCCATGTAGAGCGTTCCGGGTTAGAGTTGTCGTTTTAAAAATGTTAATGCGCTGCTATTAATTAGGGGGAGGGGGTCCGAAACACCTACGTTAGATGTCATGTAATGTTCAATTCCACGTTTCACAAACTTTCCTCGTACGTACACCTACAACTTTACCGGAGTAGCACGAGTGCGATTTTCTTCCAAGCGGGTAATTACTCACAATTTGATAACCTAATGAAGTTGAAAACAAAAACTAGCAACGCGTGATCTTCACGCAACGTCGCGCCTTCCTTTTGCCCGGTCGCATCTGTACTCTACGATATATGGTCGTTTCATCTTGTTGTCCTTCGTGCCCCCACCCGTTTACACAATTGTATACACGCTCATTTAGGATGGGATTGAATCGTCCGGGGAAAACGTGATTGATGCATGTGCACTTTTCATACCCGTGACTCTTCTAGTCTCTGCGCAAGGTTGCTTCCGTAGCAATTACACTGTTTGTTTGTTTCTTTTATTTTTCGCTAATAATCTTTCTTCTATTTTATGCTCTGGGGAAACAATTTCAGTGTACCTGTCCATTTCATTGGAGGCCTCCCATATGCAACGATACCTTCATGCATTCTTGACTCCTTCCCATTCTAAGGCGAAGAGGGTTCAATGCTTTCTCTTCTAACCAAAGCAGCTCATCTTTTTCGAGCTGCTAAGTTTCGGCTAGTACGGCCCTGTCCTAGTGTTTCATACGTACGGTGATCCATTATTCCCGGTTCTTTTTTGGACTTATTGGACCGGTCTCCCTTTCAGAACTCCATAGTCTGCTGGCTATTAGGTCAAGAATTTTTATGGACTTGTAATAAAAATATCTTTCTTCAGGGAGAGTACGTTCGTTGGTTGGGGTACATCGTTCTCGCCGTAAGGTGTATATCAATCCCGCATAGTCGTTTCGTTTCACCCACGCCGTTTTTTCCCTTCAGCATCTTTCTTCCCCTTGGTGCGGCTCACAATTCCAACCTTCCACCCGTTTTCCGCTCTTCACAGTCTCTTCGTCTCTTCGCTTCTTGTAATATGTATTTTTTTTTTGCGTTTTCCACAGAGCTTTTCTTTTTCCCTCGGGTGTATAAGAAATTCCGTGGATTCGCAGACCGATACGCCCACGTTCACCGGGAATTGACGAAAGATTTTCGAGACAAACCTGTCAGAGATATTTTTTCTTCAGGTTTTTTCACTCACTCGGAACGAAACTATTCTTCCATGAACCCTAAAGTGTTACCGTAGTAGTAAAAAGAAGAAGAAAAACGTAGTTTAGGAAAGGAAAGATGATTCTTGTATAAGCCATCATTCTAATTCGATTATCCGACGTTGAAAAAGTGTATTCACAGGAATTTCAGAGGGGGGCGGGGAGAGGAAGGCGAATAATAGTTTGGCACTTGCCTGTTATGTGAACACGGTTTATGATTTGTTTACTGTTGAACGGAATAATGGATGATTCGATCCTGCGTTTTCGTGGTGGATCGTTTTAATCAGTTTTCTTTGTCGTGGATTTTTCGTTTCAACCAGTGTGCCGAGTTGACGATATTTATACAGCGCACAACTCCGAAACTCATTTGCATGTAGTAAACGATACTCTCTCCTTCTCCCCTGATCTCTGGATTCAAGGTAAATTGAATTTTTAATTCGTTAACGCCTGTTTAGTAGAACGAGAAACGAAATGTCTGGGTAAATTAAGAAAATGTCGAGAGAGATCCGCGACAGTCAGTTAATGCGGAAAGTCTTTTCCCCGAGATTTCGGTGGGAAATTTCTCTCTCGCTCTCTTGATAAATCTTAGTTTATCTTCAACCTCTTCTTTCTATACTAAAATCCCGAGTACTCGAAACAGCTATCTAGAAAAAGACAACTTCGAGTGTGTTTTATGCTTTTTAGTTTTTTTATGCTTCTCTTCGTCTTCGAAAATTGGAACGTGAAGAATAGCATGCAGTGCACATTTATGGGAAGCCTCAATCCCACGCTCAGAAGTATTTGCTCAAACAGCCCAGTGGTCAAGATTTATTTACGAGAACATCGACAAATCAGCATTCCCAACGAAATGTCAGATACGCCAAGAAAGATGGTACGAAATGTTGACCCGCTGATCCTTTCATCCGCATCACCAACGCTGCTGACCAGAATATCTCCATTGTCGGGGGCAACCTTACGTTTCAAGTTTTAATTCTTTCGTTCCATATTGAACCTTCATCTCGACTGTTTGATCATTCAATTATTCACATTTTTTGAAGCGAAATGATTGTTTTTTTTAATACATTTCTGTTTTCGTCTCAATTTTACTCGGCTGAATAAAAAGGTGGTGAGATGATGGATACGTCCAATAGACAATATTTTCCACCATCCTAATCCTTCCGGTCGCATGGATTCTTTGAACGGATTTTATGCTCCCGGTATTCGAATTTTTGTTTTCAACAGTATTCTCGAGGTATTCGGTATTTCTTCCGAGATAGGAATGGGAAAACCCATCCCTTTGAGATATTCGAGAACTCATGGCTGCTGGAGATCTAGCAAGATATTGACAATGAATGAATACGATTTTTACAAATGCATGCATCGACGAATAGAAATATCTCGAAGTTTACTGTGCACCGTACCGCTAATTACAGGTACCGGTGAAGAGTCAAAGGTGGAGATGAGAAATAGAACAAAGGTGTAGCAAACAGTACCGATGTACAACTGATTTTTCTCCATTCTTGAGCAATGCAGTCATGAATCTTTATTGCATGATGAAAGATCCACTTATGTGAATAGTTGTTCTGGAAACAGTGCATTACAGAAAGACTTCTGAATAGAAAATTCAGGGTGAAGATGTAAAGTTGATAGTAATAAAGGCCCACCGCTATACACTCGTTTCTCAGTAACTTTTGCATTGTGGTCCATTGAGAGCGTCTGCCTAATTTAATTTTAAAAAAAGTGAAAATATCCATGGGAGAGCGATTGATCTAGTGGATGAGGGCTAGGGCTCCTTCACCGTGGGTCCTGGGTTCGAATCGCGAAAAAAAAAAATCTATAAAAGTGTAAAAATCCAAAAGTATTTTACAACTGATCGAAAATCCGCTATCAATAACAATTGATCGTTAAGCTTATCGACACAGTTGGATCGGTGATTGAAGACTCGATGATATATAATAAAGTATACATGAAGTCGGATCGTGGTGGTCGAGTCACGTGTTGGTTGTTACACCCTCTTGATCTCTTCGTGCGATGTCACGCAAACGAAACCACAAACGTGTATTCAACGATGACTTGAGCATAAGGGACTCTCGAAACTGCCCCTCTTCGGTTATACGACACCTTTGGAAAGTACGTGAGGTGAACTTTCTACGTGCGACACAATTTTCAATGAGTTGCGAGTAGATCGCTGCTGCTCTCCGTCGATCTTGACGGTTTTTCATAGTGGCATATTTATATCAGGTCATATGGGCAATACGATGATGATTCCAGAATGACGCGTGGGTGTGTGTGTGTCGTGGTGTGTGACTTGCGTGCTAGTTCCTTTTTACGTGAGAGCATGAACATGTACGATAATAGGTGAATCAGTATAGTTTGATGCGTAAAGACGAGAGCCAACCGACTTGATGTACGGAGAGACACGGATGGGTACGAGGGGTGCACGATCAACGGAAACTTCTCATGAATAGTTTGTGATACATCATCCATACTTTTTTCATCCTTATTTCCAAGCATCCAGTCTTGTTACGTTGGTGAATACGGAGATCGGTGGTAGGGGGAAACAAGCCAGGTTCCCTCTTAAAAGCTTCTTCTTTTCATCAGACACAAAGCAAGATATCGAAGTTTCGCACATTGAATATACATTCGAGGAATAGGAATGAAAAATGGATTTTCAGGCTGTCGCATTATTTTTGATGATGCTTCCGAAGACAAAAAAGCATTTTTTTTTGCTTTCACTGTTTTTTTTTTCTTCAACATTCTCATACTTGGTCTAATCGTATCCGTATGACCCATCGCATAACGGGTGAACAAACATTCTACTATTTGTTCTGGTGGTTTGCGCAATAGATTACTCGCTCTAGGTGAGATAACGCACTGGATTCTCGTCTATTCTCTAGCATCATTCCCGGCTATTCCTGAAACACCCGTTACCCGTCTATCAATCCTGTCAGTCCGTCTCTGTTTAGCCGCGTGCTCCTCTCCCTTCCTTTATTCGGTCGTCCGAATAGAACGGGCATTTGAATTCAGTGACCATTGCCGAGCTCTTCTACGAGATAGCGTTGAAGAGAGACGTAGAGTTGGCCAAAGGCACGTGTCCTGACGAGAGGAGTGCACAAGGGAATCGTGCGTGCATAATTTTGTTTGAACGAATCATTATTGCGGTCATCCGTTTATACTGCGGTGAGCAAATCGGTTTACTCTTGCTACTCTGCCACGCATTCATTCTCTCTCTCTCTCTCTCTCCTACCCATCCACCCTCCCTCTCTCTCTCTCTCTCTCGCTCTCCATCCCTCATTCTCTTTCGCGCTACGTCTCCATTATATATCAGCTACTGCCTTATGTAGACAAGTATTATGTGTACATAGTATTTGGTATACATGGCCTGCAGCAAGAGACTAAATGCAGATGTTCAGCTAGCCACAATTATACGATAGCCACAGGCTAGTTCTTGAATTCTGTACAACTGCAATATTCCTGACCATGCATTTTTCATTTCTTTACTCGTTTACCCATTTTTCTTATCACACTACATCCCCATCGTCCATGCCCGTCATAGTGATGAAATATCAGAGATAGTAAATTCAGTATTTTTATTATTGATGTCGATGGCTGTTTTTTAAAAATATATTTTATATTTATCCATTGAAAATTGTCGATGTATAACTTCAGTAGAATTCACCTCGGTAACGTACCGAGTAGAAAATTTGTTTGTGTATATTAAGGGTGGTCTTTGTGCTCCGAACATCATCAATGCAAAACGAAAGTTATTGTTAGCGCTAAGGAGAACATTGTATTCTCGAATGCCGTTGTGGTCGTTGTTCATCCTCGAGGATGCACTCCGTTGGGCTTGATGTCCTGGCTGGGTTAACGCTATCTTATCGTAAAGATGCGTTTCTCGTGCACGAAATATGGTTTCTGCAGGGTGATTAAAGGCCTAATGGCTACCAATTCAACGAGATCCGGGTTACGCATAAAGTCTTTATATATACGATGATCCTCGCAATGTGTACACACCATATTCGTACAACGTTGATGGCTAACAACTGCCCCGTGTTATCACGGGGCTTCGCACAATCGGGTTGATGGTCATTCGTTCAATGTCTCTTAAACGAAGCAGCGTTAATAAAGCTTTCTGTTATGTCGTATATAGCACATGTGATCTCTCTATTTTGTTACATTACTGCATACCAATTTCATAATATTTATACGATTTTATGATTTAAATTGATTAACTGGATCAGATCGATCTGCGACTTAGTCTCCAAAAAATCGACTCCGGACTCAATAGATCTAGGAAAAAAAATACTGAAACAAATATAGTGGAAACTGATTGATCACAAACGAAAGTGCAGTGGTGATGAAAATAAAATTCGTTAAATCGACAAAAATTTAGTTTATTCTATCGCTCAATTTACTAGCTCAAATAAATATTGCTTCCTCTGAGAAAATTTCTCAGCATAGAGCTTTTAAAATTTTATTAACGATTATGTAAATTATAAAGATTAGTAACGTGATTTGTATTCGAGTAATTCTGCACATAACCAACACAAACAAATGAGGAAAATTGAATGATTTTTATCTTCGGTTCTCAAATATCCTGTTTCCACCCTTTCTCTGACTTATATATAACGATGAAAGGATTACCGATTTTGCGGGCCATTTTCCAAGAAGGAAACGTTCCGATCGAATTGGAGTGTGGGCTAAGTTGCTTCTTAGGAAACCCCATGGAGCGTAATCCCTCGCGTGCGTAGCAATTCGCGCAATCTGCATACTGCTTACCGCCGGGAGGGAGGTGAGAGATTAAATTCCTAAGAATCGAGGGTTTTGCGAAGGCCGCAGGTTCATAAGCTGGTATAAAATGGTTTGCCCAGTGTATTAGCAGTTTGGCGCCACGTGCAAATTAACGACCTCCTGTAACGCTCGCCACGATTTGGTTCGCATCGTACAATTCATTTGCACGAGCCTGGAGACCTCTGGCTCGTGTCATGAACGCTCTTACCCATGTGGATATTAGCACATTATTAAGTCTATATTAGCGAGTCTCGGTTTACTTCTATCTGCCGTCTTATCTCTCTCTCTCTCTCTTTCCCTTCCCCTTTTTTCAATTATTTTTCTGCAGTAACACCAACTGGAGAAACCACTTCCAGCAAACCATTGAAAAACTATATTAATCCGATTTTTCTATCATTTAAATCGATTTTCTAGAATTAAACGGATTTTCCGCATTCCATATTCCATCTTCTCTTGATTAATAATTATTTAATCATTTTCTGTTACAGGTAAGCTGATAATCCGAGAAATCTTCTTTCTTTCCTATCGATTCTGATCGATTATCGAAATACTACAATCGATGCGACCGTATTGCATCGTTCTGTACTGACTTATACATCCCAATCAAGTATATCTAATGGTAAGTCTTCATTATAAATGACTCTGTAATGCTCTTTGTTCGTGGACCATTCTCAGCCAATAAATTGCTTAAGAACAGTAAGCTGCTTTCCAGAAGTGAACTTTCAGCCACAATTTTCCTCCGTTTTCTCATTCCTTAAACTCAATTTCTTGCCTAATTGATATTGTCAAACTTTTTTACACCAACCTTCACCATACCAAATTTGCTCATTTTCACCAGCAAGTGCTCGGGGGAAAAAAAAATATTTTTAACCCGTCGGTCGATCAACTTGACCTTGCTTAGTTCTCGTACCCCAACATGACGAAGTTTTATTCTCAACTTATATTTTCTCAAAATTATCATTTGAATAATTTCGAGCGTTTACAATCGGTGGATGAAATAGCATGAAAAAAAATGGCAGTAACAGTAACGCGTACAATGACAATGGTTTCGTTATTCATAGTTTTTCTAACCGAAAATCGAGTCGCACATCATATTCATTTTTATTCATGGTTCTTTCATGTTATTTGCGCGCGCATGATATCGATCGATGAAAAATTTAGTTTCTATCGTCGCTGCTAACCCCCGAATCCCTGTGCAAGTAAATTTAGTCGCTTTCACAGGTGCTCCAGACGTTCGTCTAGGGAGTCACCAGGAAAAATGAGATTTCGTATATAAGCAACGAAAAAAAAAGCAGCGACCAACGCAGGGACACGTGGCTCGCAGAAAATTTACTTACTCGTGTACACATGTACATGTATGTTTAATACAGCACAAGAAGATTGGCTTGGGTGTGTATAAAGAGCGTGCGGCATTTCACCGGTGTACTGTAGACGTATGGAAACACGTTATCATTGATTGTATCGCGTTTCATTCCGGTGTCGAGGGAAAAATTTGCTCCGCAGCACCAAAATTACCCTCGTCCAACTATTTTCTGATACTTGGAATTATTTTTGTATTATTCATTTGCAGTATATGATTAATAGCAACGGGGAATTGTAAGTTCTCTTTCGTGACCATCTACAACCAAGCAATCTTTACCCTCAAACTCATTACCCATTCCGTACATGCGGTGTATATCATTGGAATACGAAAATAAAAAGAAATATATATGAGACATTTTCGAAATTGCTCTCAATTGAAAACGTTCCATCGCCATCAATTTCACATCGATTTTGCGGAACAAAAGGTTGTACAAATCTCTGCTGAGTTTCAAACGAACATCATCATAAACAAAACAGAAAACAGATTGAAGAAAATTTGTTAGGTTATCGCAAAAATATTCTCAATCTATGTAGATTCGAACGAGATATGGCACACATAAAATTTAAGAAATGATTAGGAGTTAAAAATATCACATAACAAATAACTAGAGACATTTTCATTTGAATCAGCAGTTCCTAATTTCTGATCCTTGTTCTGAGATTTTGCAGATAGCAAATATCAGATCAGAGAACACCTTAAACACATTTAAACATTCTAGGCACTTGGCAAAAATGGCAGTAACACTTGAGCTATTGGAAGTTGAAACTCAAAGGCGTACTCGTTCGATTTTTTTATCGAATTCCATTCTGCATAGGGCTTAGTTTATTGATTGGTTTTGATCCTTAAATTTCAAGTAATTACTTGAGATTAATACCCAAGATTAATTAATTAATTTTTCATGGTATTCGATGTATTCATTGCTGCTATATAATGAACCGATGCTACAGCAGTTTATAAGCTCTATATTGAAAAGATTGATCAGAACACACTCGGTGGTGCTTCGAGATTAGTAGTTCCCGAGTAGTCGAATGTATGTACAATCAGACAAATAGAACGTCAAACTTTTATTTTCCTCTCACAGATTCAAACACGTAGAAGGACTAGGAAGAATATAGGGAAGAGAGTAATGCGTGATTGAGAGTCGAAGATAGTGAGGGCGGAAAGTCAGGCCATCCGTCTGTTTCCGGTCAGGCGTCAAGAATGAGGTGATTACGCTGGTGCCTGTCCCTTTTTCTCTTTTTATTTTATTTTTTCTTTGCTTATACCTTCCGTTTTTTTTTTTTTTTTTTTTTATCGTCTCTTCATTCACTCTTGCCTCTTTCTCGTGTCCGATGATGGGAGCAATCTCCGTTTCGAACAAACACTCGGAACTCCTTTCTCAAGAGTACTCGAGTTGAGGGAAAAGGTGAATCGAAAAGAGCGTGATCTCGCTCCTGTTTCCTTTGCACTGGTTCGCCACTCAACCAGTGGCGCAAAAAAAAAGTTGAAAGTATTCTCTTTTTCTAGCTTCGTAGTGCGATGCTCCTCCTGAAATATATACAAATACAGCCTGAGCCAGGTGAGCAACTCCAAATTGCAAATCCAGATTGAACATTCTTGTTCAACGCTTTCGATGTTTTATCTCACACTGATTTTCCGGAGAAATGATAACATTTGAAAATTATACGATGCATCTTTGAATGGTTACAACTTGAAGAAACTTCTGAAATAATTCTTCGATTCGGAAACAGAATTTTCTTCATCTACCCAATTAAATATATAAAAGTAGAAAAAAATATGAGATAATCCTGATCGTGAGATCTTATAAATAAAGTAAATGTGTTGATAAAGGTGATAAGAAACCGAAGAATAGGGCCGTTTTCATTACACGAATTCGAGTCATACTTTTGACAATTCCATTGATCAGTTCTTCGATGGCATCCAGTTGAGACGTTAAATAACAATATAATAATTGTTCTGCTAGAACTGTGTCTGTGACTTTATTTCGCAACCTGCTTCGAGCAGTATTTTATCCAAGATTCAAGCAATTCCAAGTCCACGTGCTCTTAACCATGCAATATTTTACGTTATAATCCATAATTCTGTATTCACCGCTGAATTCAGTAACGTTATATATGTGATTTAAAATGTTTGACAATGAACATCGTACACTAATAGTAAACATAAATGCATGCGTATTACAGATATATTATTGACACGGGTACATATGAGCGGCATATACGCTACAGGAAATCATAAGTTCGTTGTAGTACAGACAGAGGCGATGCGCTTTCGAAGAGTGGGATGTTTCGTTGGTGGTGGTGATGGTGGTGGTGGTGGTGGTAAAATCACGCGAGGGGTGAGTTGAGTACAGTTGGCGTTGGTCTATAGGTGCAACGAACAAAACCGATATACGCAGGGGGAGCGAGTGAAAACAGCCACGTTCGGCATTCACTTCGATCGAGAAGGAGGGAGCTGAAACGTGCAGGGATGTACAGTTATAGAGATGCGAGTAGAAGAGAGTTACAAGTATATAGGGGAGAACAATAAGGATAGCAAATAGTATATGAACGAAAGAGAAACAGGAAGCGTGTTGAAGAGAGGGAGGAAGAATCCAAGAGATAGAAGGAGAGAGAAGCCGGATTGGCCATGATTGGTCGAAGCTTTACATAGGTGGGGGGTTAGTAGGTTTGAAACTGGCGTACTGTGGCCTCCTAGCGGCGTCGCCGTCGTCGTCTTCATCGTTGGTGGTGGCGGCAGCGGCAACGGCGGCGGCGGCGACGGCGGCAACGGCAACGGCAACGGCAACGGTAGCGACTCACTGCCCCACAGCTTCGTTGGTACAACGCCAGTTGTGTCAAGCTAAGCGATCGAGTAGGACGCTCTTTAATCGTTCTACCTTTAAATCTCTCTCCCAAACCGTCCGCCTGTTCGCTACCAAAGCTACCACGCGCACATCACAACCGCTAACACCTCCACCACCATCATCACTACCTTCAAAAAACAATAACAACAATCCTAACAACAAAAATAATAAAAATAACAATCAATTGTCGTCAGAACCGAATAAAACAACTGCTACAAGGACCGATAAGAGTTATCGCTGACGGAAAGAAAAGCCCGGAAAATAGGATGAACAAGAGATTTGAATCGTCACGAGACATTCTTTAATAACGCCCTCATTGTCGCTATCGCCGTTACTTTCGTGCAACACAAAAACCAGTATTACCAGTAGACTCATTGTTGCCGTATTGCATCATGAGAATAAAGTAAAATAAATATTAAACGAGAGAGAGAAAAAAAAACAACAACAACAACAACAACAAAAAGAAACAAAAACAACTCGATCCTACTCGTCACGTGAAGCGAGATAACAATCCTCTGATCCTTCCCCGTGTGTGTGTGTATGGATGTGCGTGTGTATGTGTGCGTTAAATAAACGGAAAGAGAATAAGAGAGATACATCGAGAGAGAAATAAACAGAGAGAGAGAGAGAGAGAAAGAGTGAGTGAAATAAATAGAGGGTGAAACGTTTCGTACATACAGCTAAAGATCGAAGGGGGAGAAAACAGGTGGTGGAGTTCTGCGTCCTCGCTTACTAATCACGCGACGTCGTGTTACGCCATCTCGCAAGTGGACGACCAACAAACGAGAAGCTTCCAAGGAGAGACGATCAACTACTCGTTGAAGGGAGAAAAAAATAGGTCTACAAATCCCACACACACTCACACTCACGCAGTCTCTCTCTGTCTCTCTCTCTCTCTCTCTCAGGCTTATCGATTACACGCGCACAGTTCTCTCGCAGCAAGGAATGGCTAGTGAGAAATTCTTCGGAGTTTAAGGGTGACTCGGAGAGTGTATATTTCATTCGTAACCGGAAACACGCGTTCGTACTGATTTTTCTTCTTCTTTCCACTTATAAACACGCTTTCCTCATAGTGTAATAATGCGCGAATGTTGAAATAAAAAGAAGACAACAAGGCTTACGAATTGAGGATTTTTATCGGAAGAACTGATTGAACTGATTATAAGGGTGAAACGGAGTTTTTTTTTTATTTCGCGAGTTATTTCTGACAATTCCTGCATCGTCGTCGATCCTTGAAACAAACAAAAAAACATCCTTCGAACCTGAATCAGACATTGTTGGACAAGCGCATCCTTCGTTCTCAATTTTCAACGTATTCAAAAATTTCTCCGTACATACACCATCGTGTACACCGATATCCACTCACACGTTGACGTGTCTCGACGTTGATATTCACACGCAAAAATTATCCCGTATACCATTAAAGTATTAGTAAAGTAAGTAATAATATAAATGTACCTCAGAAAGCCCTATGTGACACAGCATGAATGAGCAAATCATATGAAACAGAAAAAAAAAAACTAGATTAAGATTTTGTTAGGAAATAAAGAGTCATTTTTATTCTTGAAAAGAGAGAGAATCGCGTGAAGACAATCAATTCATATTTATCGAACTTTAATTGCGTGCGGATACGTGCAATAAATGATGAAAGATCGTACCCAAATTGCGACTTACAATCGACTTTGAAAAAAAGTATTATATTTTAATTTATATACACCCGCGCGCTACGGAGACTCGGAATTCTCGAGTACTTGTATGTGATTTCCTCAAAGCCCCTGTACAGTGCCGCTAAGAACTATCTCGAGAAGCGCTTTCTACTTACATATACACGTATACATATATACAATAATAAATATATATAACACACATATATAGTATATGTGTATGTATATATGTATGAATTTTTATGTATATTTATACATCTATAAAAAAAAAGTACCTTCACATATCGGGATGTATCATGATTCTCTCAACGATTAATTTCAATAATTCAGCGTGGAACTGAATTTGGGGATCAGAGGAAAGAGTGCGAGAATTCACGAGCTTTCCGTTTCGTCAATGTTTCAATTCTTTTTCTTTCTCTCACCTTTGTAGTGTCTTGATTCGTTCCTCTATCTCTGGGGCTTCATCGAGACGCGATCGCGTTTGTTCCACCTTTACTTTCTTGCATTTACTTCACATTCTCGTTTGCGTCTGTGCTTCCTGACGAAAAATAGAAAAAACTTGGAAAGAGACAGACCGAGAGAAAGGGAAAGAAAGGTACCGGAGTTTCAAAAGATCTCCTGACAATCATTTTGAAATAATAATCTTGAGTAAACAACTCAAACGCACGAGCGCCCTTTGACAACTATATTGACAATCCTGCTCAATTGCACGTACAAAAATTATATCATCTCGTAATCCCTTAGTTTTACTCGGGAGCGTATAAATATACACATATGTACATGTCTACAGGAACGTAAACATATATATAAATATATACAAATACACAATAAAAAAGAAAAATTCTTATCGTTGTATCTCACTTATACCTACATCGTTTCAATTACAATCTATAACTCAAATACATAGTTGTATTCATCGTGTCTTTAATAGTTTCTCAAACAGATATAAAGATATCCTGAAAGCTCACTTTGCACCGGACAATCATTCCGTAACTCGCAGCTAATCTGTTGCAGCCGCGTGGTCATACAATTAAGGGAAATACATTTTTTTTCCCCGTTTCTAAACTCTTCCCTACTGGTAGCTAACTGATAATTTTGATGAATTAGTCTTAAATGTCTAGTCGTTCGTCGTATATATAAGTAATCGTATCAAGGGGCTGATTGTAACGAGAAAAACAAAGTAACCATTGAAAGAGAACCGAAGGACGTTGCATACATATCGTATAAAACCAAAGAAAAAACCAATTTTCCCAAGTTTCCTAGCCTGACAAATAGCCTCTAAATAATTCGACTTTTCAACTGATCAAAGCGGAATAGAAGTTGGAACCGAATAAAATAAAGGTTAACAAATGACGTGGCACTCGTTGACTGACAAAAAAAGCGAAGAAAACAAGTAAAAGAGGAGAAGAAGATATCCGGAAAACATTGCAACGACTACTGCGCTAGAGGAAAGAAGAGGCCAGTGACGAGGCCCTCGAATCGAGTGGTTATAGCCTGGAGAAGGCAAAAATCTTGAAGAATCAACAGGCCGAACGAGCCGAACCGTGCCACGCTGTGCCACGGTTCTCTGGAATAAAAAAAAAAAGAGGGACGAGTGAGAGTCTGTGTTGGAAGTAGAAAAACGGCGACGGAAGAAGAGAAAAAAGTCCGGAAGAGATAAGAAGAGTTCGGAAGGAAGGAAGGAAGGTGTCAGAGCTGCTCCCTGTAAAGGAAGCAACGAGAACCGACACGCCGGCCTCAGTAGATAAATACAGTGGTGCTGCGGAGGAAGAATCTCTAAGAGTCAAACTGTGGTGGTTGACGAGAGGTTTGCCTCGTGATTCGGGTGAAACTAGTCATTTTCGTACTAATTTAGGCCCATTGAGATTTAGTGCGGTACAACGGTTTGATTGTGAAGTTACCGAACTAAATTGTCAATTGAAAGAACGCGTAGCTGTCGTAGCTACAACAATCTCCCCGGTTAATCGACGGATCGGTAATAATTGCAATATCGTTGAGACTAACAAGTTCGATATTCGGTACGGCGGCGGACACACCGATACTACATCAATAAAGTTGACGTACGGGATAAAAACCGCCGAGGAAAGTCGCACCACCGCCATCACCACGTATTTTCATTCGTATTCGTTCGTGCCGGGAGGTGCGGTACCCCTGCACCCGCCATTACACACGGCCGGACCGGGGGTCTCGAGTCACCTACTCGGCCACCAAAGCTGCAACTTTGCGTGCACGTGCACCTGTACTTGTACAGCAAGCATTGTAACCGCCGCTGCAGCTGCAGCTGCAAACGCAAACGCTGTAGCAGTTTCGGCGCCTCAGCATCCGCCTCCCTTACATCAACATCATCGGGCGCTTGGTACCGCCACCGCTACCGTTCTACTTCAACCGGTTGATCACATCAAGGACGCCATGGTGAGAGCCTTATTCTTATATCTTGATGAAACATTGCACAAATTTCATTTTCAAATCAACATCAAGAAATGATCTTGATACAGAAACTATCAAGCAAAGTCGATTATCAAAATATCTGGATGCCATGATTCCAATTGTTCCATTTGAAATGGTTTTAAAAATCGTTCAACCGTTAAACTACGTCAGAAGTGAGTGAAAAAGACGTTCACTTTTCACTAGTTTAAACCTAAATCTTAACTCTACACGATCTTTACAAAAGTAAGAGAAAGTTTGACAAAACTACAAATAGGGATTCCCACAGTCGCTTCTTCACATTTAGTGCCTGTTTTATAGTTCGATTTTAGCGGGTGTTGCACGACAGGAAGACATTGCTGAGTTCAAGAACTCTGCCATGAAAGTGCGTCGTTCCATTTTTCAGCATATGGATTCCTGCTTCAGTCGTTAACTTCAACTCCGTTGTTCCATTCATTCAAACATTCGCTGTGTACACAAACACGTTACCTTACTATCGAAGATGAAGAGATTCTCTGCCCCATTAAGTCTCAGTCGCTAATAGAAGATTTCATGCGAGATCAAAGAATTTGAATATTTTTTTTTGTCAACAGACATTACATATTAATTTTGTTAAAACTCAGTTCATTTTTCTCACTTTAACGGTAAAGGTTTTGAGTATAGAAGTAGAATGATAGAAATGAGAGTAGAGATTTCGTAAAACAAAAATGATTGACAAAATACTTGATTAGGATGAGAAAAACGACGCTTCCTTTCGAGAAACTTCAACGAGTAACTCGAGTAACTTTCGAAGATTTTCTTTCTGTTCTATAGTTTTAGACCAGCCTTGACCCTCCGCAAGTTTGAACGCCTAAGCTCACCATAAGGTAACATCGCTCTTTAATCTTCTAATCGACAGGTGTCGAAAGTCGCTTCTATCCCATTAACACGTCAAACCAAAACACGCTCCAGTTCGTCGGACTGAAACAAACCCTTTCCTTTGTTTCCGTTTACCACTTTATCGCCGATTACTTCCTTGTTTGTACTCTCTTGATGATCCGTGGATAACCTCGTTGCGTTAATCTCCCTTCGTCAAATATTGCGAATTGAGAGAAGAAGTTTTCTCAATCGAACTCTTTCGTACGGCTGAACGATTGGAAGCGACATTATTAATCGTTTCTTCAGTTCGTAATTAATTGGGTGTACGCGTAAACAGAGTTTCTCAAACGAATGAGTCACTGTTCTTTTAATTAATTTCGGAATTCGTTTTCAAAGCAATTAATGATGTAAGAAATTGTATAAAATACTTGATTGAAAAGCCGGAAAATATAAATTATCAATCTCTTTGTATGTCTCTAATTAAAAATAGCTAGTCAATACCTTCAGGAGCTTTCGGGGTCTCCGGTGGAAATGATTGAGTATCTCGGTTCGTCTGATGTTCCAGTCACAGTGTTTCCCACATAACAGTACTCATCGCATACGAATGCCAACGCTATTAGCCACAAACTTTGGTTCTTCGTTCGTTATTACCGATCATCGTTTAATGTCGTAATCGCGAATAATTGCATATAAAGTTGTCAGCTAAGAATATGTTCAGACACGCTAGATTGTCAAGTTTGATATCATTAATTAAGAATCTGTGATGATTGAAGTTTGAAGGTACCCCGGACAGAGTCCGTTCTCCTGCACACACACAGATACGATAAATCTTGACTCGTAACTTAACTTCTTCTTCTGATAACTGGAACCAGGACTGAGTCACCTTTCTTGATTTTTAAAGAAATATTAATCTCAATGATCTTCGCTATGTAACCTCCAACAGGGTAAATAATCAGCGACATAATCATTCGCTAAAAGAATTAATCAAACTAGAAGTAATGTGTATTTTCTGGAAAGGACTTCTTAGTCGGCTTGGTGAGTTTGGGAGTAAAAACGACCCTTCTGGGTCTTCCAATAAAAGGGAATGAAACGCAAAGGTTTCCTTATTTACACACTCTACAATAGAGGTCATTGACGGGTAGCTCCAAGTCACACTCGCCGTTTCGTAGATATATTTTTGTAGGTTTTAGATTTTCGTACACTCTTAACGACAAACTTTAGTCCACTGGTATCGATACTGTGTACGAAAGACAATAGTTTTCGATGCTTGAACGAAAGTACGTAGATTTACATATTAACAAATGTTTGTTGAGATAAATACTGGCAAAAATAGAAAAATACTAGTAAAAATGGAAACATAATAACAAAACAAAAAATCTATGGCCGAAAGGAAACATGTAAATTCTCATAACTAGTGTAAGTAACCAGCAGTGTTTCGCATCGCGTCTCGCTCCGAACTTTCTCCGAAGTGTAAAAAAAAAAGTAATAACCATTTCGCGTGAGCTCAGATATTTAAGATATGAATCTGCCAAAAGTTACACTTTCCTGTTCCATTGTTACGCTGGTCCTCGGCAAAATGATTGTATCGGACTGTGTCTCACTGAAAAAATAGGGTTGGTTTGTCGAAGTTTCCTGGAGGAGAGGCTCCTTAAGTTATTCTGTATTTAATTATTCCTTGATTTTCCTTTTGACTTTAATTATTTCAGATTTCTTATGATTCTTTGTCGGTAAGATCCGACCTGACACAGGTTCAGCTGTATTATGGGTTCATTATTCATAATTTTCGTTTTTAATGTAAAATAAAAATAAAAATTCTTTCACTCGTCAGTTTGATACTTTACGAAATAATGCTTTTTTGATTGACACGTTTGATTGACAAATTTGAAAGATATTTTATAAATTAAATGAAACTATATGTTTCTCTTATTCCCGAGAATGAACCATTACCGATCACAAGTTTCGAAGTGGTTTCTGTTGTCGAGAAAAATCAATGTTCCTGTTAATTTGTATAAGTAAAATTCAGTCATAAAGATATTTTCCGACTGAGCAGAGGATATTCGACCAATTTGCATCGATGTAAGCATTCGAAGCAAAATGTTTCGTCAGTTCTAACGTTTACTCGACCATCGCAGTGGTATGTAGCCCTGCTTGCGGTTTCAGTTGTAATGTGATGGCGAGAATAGACGTGGTATTCAGCAAATCATCTGACAAGCAAACGGTTAAAGTCTGACAGGCGTAGCGAATGTACGACGGAAGTTGTAGACAACGTGGATTGCATCACCACCGCCTCAAGCGTCTGTGCCCTGACACTGCTTGTTGGACGATGCTCTCCCGGAGTGTACAACAAGCATGCCTTTATATTTCACACACTCACACAGTAATACACAACACAAAGATAGGGTCAGAACTTGGCAATGAGTTACATCGGGGCTGGAGAGTTTATGAACGAGCGAGCGAGCGTGTTTTGCGGTATGTTAAATTAGGCCGAAGCGCCCTCTCTTCGTACGTTTGTACTCGGATCAATCCACTACGTGGCTAAATCACAAACCATGCTTACCACTTCTTAGTGTTTCGGAACGCTTGCGGCTGTACGCCCTGGCTAAGCCGCACTACTTCAAAACCCCCGACCCATCCTGTCTCTCTCTCTCTCTCTCTCTTTCTCTGAATTTCTAAGCTGGCAATCGCACATTCTCAAAGTATACGACCTAGATTTTGCAAGCCTTTGACCGGTCATTCGGGAAATACCATTTTCGTCAATGTTTTCATCCCCCAAAATTTGACAAGCTTCAACAATTTTCGTTCAATTATTGAATGAAAAGAAAAAACTGGAAACACCTAATGTGTTAAATTTTTGTTAACAATATTTTTATAGCAAAATCTTTACGGTGTCAAGTATATAAGAAGATATTCGGAAGGATAAGGGATACATTAGTAGTTCGCCCGCGGAGCTTTGTCTGACAAAATGGATCGATCTTTCCGGAAGTTGGTCGTTTTAAAACTCTTTTTCTCTTTCATCGCGTCTGTCGTTGCACACTCGCGTGTACATGTGGCCGCGCGCTAAGAGTGATCCTCGAGTAAAAAAGAGGGTTCGCTGAAAATAGAGCGCGAGAGGGAGGCTACGGTTTTCAGGTTGTTCGAGGTGCTAGAGGCAGCTTGTAAGAAAAAAAGAATGAAAGGAAGTAAAGAAAGAAGGAAACATAGAAGAAGTGGGACTGAAAAAAAAAGGGTTAGTATCATAATACAGTATTGTGGAGAAAAGCGTCGTGTGCCTCGAGGCCTCGAGTAGTACTGAGAAATGTGGCCGTCCTGCAGTTATGTACCCGAGAAAATGCATAGAGGCACGCTCACTTGTTTTAGTATATGTTCGTACATGTATGAAAATTATTTCAATGAATGAATCTCTTTAAATTTTGATCGAAATATCATTCTGCACATATGCAATTTATCAAGTTCGAAATAAATAAGAATTACAAGACATCTGAGAGTGTCTAAAGTAGAGATATATTTTCATGAAAACTTTATTTCTTATTTTCCATCACCCTCTTTTGGCTCTTGAAGAGTTTAGTGATGGGATGAATGTATAGAGAGACCAGAGATGGAGATAGAGAGAGAGAGGTATCTCGTCGTTCACGTGTGGCCATGTGAGCGACTGTGTCTGTGTGTTTTAGTAGCCTTATACGTACTTTGGACGTGAGAAAGGGTACGAAATTGCCTCGTATGACTTGGACGAGAGTCTGCATGGTTTTATGCTTCCTGCCCACCCTCTTCCACTCTCGAAGGTACTCTAACTATACTCTTATGGAGTCCAACGATAGAGGCAAAGTACCTTTTGCTGCTAGGGGAATGAGACCATAGTGGAGACGAGGAAGGGAAGAAAGGAAATGAAGGTGAACGATAGAGGAATATACATATACGTATATCCCTACGTGGGAGGAGAAAAAGAGCGTACTTTGCAAGGAACCACGCGATGCTCTGCCAGGCTTAAAATTCCTATGTACTAGCAGTGTGACGTAAGCTATTTCTGTGAGCGTACAGAAATGCATCCTGAGTCAAGAAGCGAGGAAATGACGATGTTTCTTGAGATTATGTTTAACCTTCTCCCGCCCGTGTCTCGCCTCTCTCTCGTACAAGAAAACTATCCAATGACACGATATTGTTTATGCGTTTTGTTTGTACTCGTGTGAAACGATCTTCCTTGTTATTCTCGTTTTATCCAATTTCTTCCTGCCCGACATTGCCACTGTTCATACATTTTATTCTCAAAATCCAGAACGTATACAACGATATCCGTGTCCAACGTTTTGTCAGCAAGTATTTTGTAACAGATTTTTTTGTCCGTCTTTTCGGTCGTTTACCCGAAATTTCGAAATTCGTGTTGAGTACGTTTTATCCATTTTTATGCAAGCACGTGCAGTCTCTACCGTAAACCTTCGAATCGCCATTGGCTCGACTTATCGAAAGAAATGAAATTTATATTTGAATATCCCTGGAGTCGGAAATTTGTATCGATAACATCTTTTTAGATCCTTATCTAATCCTGATTTTTTTTGAAAAAGGAAAACCTTCATTGAGACGCGCGGAGAAGAGCTCTTCCGAAGTCTGATTTTAAGAACGGGCAACGATTTTCCATCGTTTGTTCAAAGTAGTGATTCGTCTTTATTTTTCCGAGTCATAAACCGAGCGAACAGTAACAGCCCAGCGTTTATCCGATGAGAGTGATGAAGGTAGTTAATTAAATGGAAATTCAACTTCTTATGGAAGAGAATAGGTAAATTGCTCTGTTGATCGGTAATTGATATTGGATAGTAGGGTAAGCGAGTGGCTAATCGGAAGTTTTGTTTTAGAAGTGAGCGTTTTTGCTACGCGAGAATAAATCCATGGAGTAGAATGGAATGAAGAAAATATAGGTAGAAACAAAGAAGCTCAATGAGATGAAAAAGAGAAAAAGGAAGATTGGTCGATATCTGCGGACCACGTGCCCGTCGTATTAGGTAATTGTGTGGGCGACTTAGGTTACCAGGTGATTTATATGGCTGGTACGTGATGCCAGAGAGAAATTATCGTTAAATTAGCTGGATATAGGTATTCTTCCAGTCTCTACTCCGTGAAAACAAATAGCCTCGTCGGAATGCGCTACGAATAATCTTCTTCGATCTTCTTGTCTGCGTATCCTCCTTAAGCTCTCCTCCCTCTTTTTTTTTTCTCTTGAATCCCATAACTCGACTATACTCGGCGATTCAAGTTTCTCGCACTTTTCTTTGCGTCCTGGTACCCTCGCGATTGCCCGTTCGCGTCATCGGTCAACTACTAAATGCTGGTGGTAACAACCTTTCAAAATTTCTGTTATTCGATACGATTCATTTTGTCACTCAAAGCGTACTCATATCTACGAGGAATCGACAGAGTTTTGGCATATTTCGATCCGAGTTGAACGAAATTTTTTATTCTCATCTGGATCAATTGAAAAACGGTGCCCCACCGATACAATAATGAATTAACGAATACGGAGGCTTCAGAACGAACGGGTTAATCAGGGATTCATCAACGCTACTGACTGGTCGATTTGACTTTGATGACACGGGGGTGTCATCAATAGGAAGGAAAGAAAAGTAAAAATAATTTTAAAGGCGAAGGCCGCAATTCCTGCGCCCTTGGGAATGTAAAGGGTACTTTCCCATCGTATATTGGTTAGGGTAACGCGACCATTTTCGGAGAATAAGCTTATGGATTTCTGTGTCGTAGTGAGGCTTTAGGACGGCAGGGAGAGAGGCCGCTGGGAGAAAGGCTCGGGTAACTGTGAAGTCAAAAGATGGTAAGACGAAGATGGCGAGGAGGACAGAATTCAGGAAACGTGGTAGTACGAGAGATCTGAACGATTCCTTCTGGTTGGATTGAAGCATCCAGTCGATATCCTCGACAGCTTCTCGCGGTGACGAGGCATTCACATTTTCGGAAATAAGATCTCCACCCATGAAGATTTTTTCTCTTCTGTAACAAAAATTCTCATCGTATTTCCCAAGCTTTCTTGGCTCTTGACAAGGACAATGTGATTCTCGGTTCTCCTTTACCCCCTGAAGAAATGCTTCTCTCTCTCTCTCTCATTCTTCCTATCTCTTTGTTTTGCTATCTCGCTCTCTCGCACAGTCTTTCTCTTCTACATGTATATTTTGACAACATCGCGTGTTCTCCTTTCCCGATGACTACCAACCAAACACATTTTTTTTTTCTACGATATCAGAGCGTTTCAGGCGTCTCCGGAAGTTTCTTCTTTCCTCGGGACAATTAATAAATTAATAAGCTCTCAGGGCTCAATTTTCGGCACTGGTGGTCTAGAACTAATTCCGAGAACCCGAAGGAAAGAAGAAAAAAAACATGAATTTCGTCCTGAGAGACCAATTTCACAGTAAAATCTCATGTATATTATAACACGCTCGTACGAATATCCGACCCCTTGACCAAAAAAATCAGACACGAGCACATAACTGTCGACATCCCTTACTTAATCTGAAAATCTACGAAAACCGTTAGAGCAGGGGACCTTTTTTAATGATTGACAAAGCCGAATAGACTCGATCACCCCGCGCGTTCTCAATTCCATCCTCGAACAGTTTTCAAAACTGGTTTGAAAGAGGAAATTTGCAGTAGTGAAAACCAGGACAGGATATGTGCGCAGCTGAGCCTTTTACGGAATCCGGTTAGTCCGAACAGCTTACGGAGAGCAGTTCCAGGAAGAAAGAAAATGTTCGGAATCACAACACGATTGATTAATTCGTGCTACCCTCATGAGATGGCTTTATCTGATAATGACAATGGTTAGGGATATACGAATATAGGTCGAGGTCGAGCGGATAACGTAGAGCTTTATGCCGGGATGAATTATGAACGTCAACTAGAATGTATTTAGCAACCAAGTACAGACCGATGTTCCGGACGGTTGTTTCAACTGATAACGCGATTTCACTCTACTTTTTGGGAATCAGCCGCGGTTATTGGTATGCGTGAACAAATAAAATGTTTTGATACAGCATCACTCAATTTATATTGCAAACAAACTATTTATAATAAATAACAATTAGATAAAAACCGTTATTTCAGAACTAGAGTATGAAACAACCAAAAGTTTCGAAATAAAATGTAAAAACGTTGACGCGCGCACGCGCAAAATATCGCCGTATGGTAAGGAGCTAGTATAGCGCACAATCAAAAAAAGAAGAGTCCGATTCGCTTTTACCTTCAACGTTTTATCAACGAGATTGATTCACCTCCGGGAAATCTCATTGGTGTACCCCTTCATTTCTACCACAACTCGGTAATCTGTCTTCGAGTTACTTCTCATCGGTCCTTCAGGGATTGATTTATATACCTAGTGTACGGGGATGAATGCTAGAAGGTTGGTTCTTCCACGTAGGATTCAGGGTTGCTTCGCCTCCATAAAAGAAAGCTGGTTCAATCACATTATAAAAAAAAAAAAAAAAGCAACAATTCAAGCAAAGTACACTCGATGCTACTGTTTCGGTTTTTATCGCTAAGAAATGCATTTCATTTCTCTTCTTTTCTACTCAAGTTTTGAAATAGCTCATTCTCGTATACATTTTTTTTCCCCTAAATTCAGATTTGTCACAAATTTATATTCAACGAAACAATAAATGGCTTCTCCTCTCGCTTGATCCACCGAATTTCGGTAATGTTACGTTACGATGAAGTGTGCAAAGGCATCGCACGCGCACGCCTTGCTATGGATATACTCTGACGTCGTTGCATCCGTCCGCCTCCCATCGTTGTTGGGCCTTGTGGTCGATATAGATGCATCGATACTACTGCTGCCGTACGAGAATACTCACGCAGTGTGGTACCGACCCGTCAAGTTCATATTACTGGTTTCCTGTCATTAACGTGTCGCGCAGTGAGCTTACTGGCTGTACTCACACCGACATACGAACATGTTTGTAAATACATATATATATATATATATATATATATATATATATATATATATATATATATATTAGATATATGAGATATTTCATGTTGAAGTTTCATCCTCAAACCCTATTATTTTTAATTGGTACGAATGTTTAACAAGATTTTATATGGGGAATAATCATCAGCATCTGTATTTTCTTCGATTCGATCATTTTTACGATACTTCAAGCCGATCAATATCTCTCTGTGAGATTAAAAGCTATGAGCGTCGGAATAACATTTTAATCCAATTATTGACGTACTTTTAAACATTAAAAACTGTGAGCCTGTCCAAACACTCGGATTTCTCTTGTTATTGATGTGTTTTTTCCCAAGAAAATTAAGTTCTTGCAAACAAAAGCCATTTGAATTTTCGATCTTCTTTTTTTTTTCAACGATCAACGCTGCTATAAGATCGAGCATGCAAACACGAAAATGGTTCAATATTTTAATTTATTTCTCGATTTAAAAATAACTATGATTCGAAAAAATGGAATTTTATTTGACTTTTCGAACTGAAAGTAAACTATGAAAACGACAGCTCACTCAAACACATAACAGAAAAGGGGATTATGAAACAATGCGATCATTCAAAGACATTAAAATTTATCTTGGCGCATTGGTACGTCATGAAAACTTATACTTTCTGCTCTACCCTTTTTCACGAGAAAATTATTTATCACGGAAGCTTTCAGGCGAAGAATTCACCTCTTAATGTCGTAATACAACGCGTGAAACGAATGAGAGGATTTATCCCGTAACGTTAGATGGTCGTACGAATTCACGCTCAACGCGAAATTCTTGCTTTCATTTTATCAGGGCTGTTGAAAATAGTTGTATGAGGAAGGAGATAGAGAATGAGGGAGGAGAGTAAGCTCTCTGAGAAGTCGGAAAAGTCGTCGGGTCCGTGAACAGAAAAGCACAAGCGAGGGAGAGCTACGTAGAGTGTAAAGAAGAGGGAAAAAAAAATAAAAATGGATGCTGGAAAAAACGAGAGAAGTCGTCCTGAAAGGGCGACGGTGTGAGTTCCGAGGAGGACACCCTGCCGTAGTAAAGAAAACGTAACCGTACCTGTCGGGGTAATGTGACAGCCGAGAAACGATCGCGGAAAAGAGAAAAGCCCAGCAGTTCACTTGGCTTTTCCGCATATAGCCTGTACTTTGCGAGCTTTTCGTTTTTTGTTTTATGTTGTTTTTTTTTTTTCAATTTTTTTTTATTTTTTTATTTTTTTTCTACTTACTTTTTTCTTCTCCAAGGTGTCTTCATAATTCTACTCGCGAGGTCCAGCTCGGGACGAACAAGCAACGTTTCACTTTATTCGAATGAACAACTCCGGTCGTTTTCGAATCGCCAAGAACTCGAGAAGAAAATAATATAAAGTGCGATGAAGGAGAAATGGTAGAAAAAAAAAAAGAGAAAAGAAAATACGACGGTATAACGTGAAATTTTTCCTTTCGCATGAATTTTTAGCATCGCTACGATTTTCTGAAATGGCAAAAATATTCTTCGGAATATCCGGATCTGGGGGAGATTCAAATTCATGCGGATAGTCATTCTCATGAGAATATCTTTTGCAATTGCGTCTCACTGGTTATCTACAAAATATATGCAGTTATAATCCCCTCGATCAAACTACCGATCGCGACGACATAAACGTATTTATCTCCGGTGTGGTCCAGCCAGGTAAATCTTAAACCCTCTTTTGACCCATTCCATTCTGATGCAGAGCACAACTTTCATGGATAAAATATATATGCAGAGCTCTGTTAATATATTCGGAATACTAAATATTTTCCCACCGGTTATCAATCCAGTGCCATCCTTCAAAGACATCTTACAATATTTTCTCGAATAAACTGATTATTATCGAATAAATTGATTATTATACACTCGACAATATTTATATCATTCTTAACTCCATGATTTCAATTGATTTTTCGAATATTCCTCTGCTCATTGTGTACAATCTTTAATCAGAATTAGTATTTCCCAATATTTTTTAAGATAGCTGTAGAGTAGTACTCGCCTCTAGTGAATTGAGGCGAGTAAAAGCTTCCAAAAACGATAATAATACATTTATCATGCTGTAAGTAATTCACGTTTATCGACTGTCGTAATATATTTCTCACCTAAATTCACTCGGATTTCGTCGTTCACCTAGATTTCTCATAATGGTAGTTATTGGAAATCTTATTTTTACCTTTAACAGAAGCGTTCTGCGTCACTATTTAACGCGAGCTTACATTTTCTACTTGACACAGAAAAAAATGCAATTAAATATTCTTTATAATAAGTTATGAGTCCTAATTATAAAGATCCATTGAAATACCAGAAACAAGTAATTTTCCATAATTTTTCGAATATCTTATCTTTTTTTCGAGTTAGGAACAGTTTTTTTTGTTGGTGTAAGAGAAGAGTATTGTTGTTCCCAACAGACAAGAACTTCGCTAAACGAAATGAACGAGTCGTCGATAGTTTTCTCAAAATCCTGATGACTGTAGGCTTCATCTGAAAAATTCGACACTTTTACCTGGTTCGAGTTGATAGGAACACTAGTCTTTGTCATGACCGATTTCGGAAGGCATTTTCCCAAAATAACGAATGCTCGAATCGAAAAGTCAAGATTCCTTTGAAATTATACTTTCTTTTCATTTTTCATTCGCCTCAGAACTTTTTTTGAAGGATCAAAGGCAACCTTATCGAATGGAATTGTCTCTGAAGAATCGATTCATTGATTGCTGTAGGTGTAGGTGAGTCTCCAATCAAATGAATGCTTATCAATCGGAGGGAGGAAAATGTAAAATTCGTTGATTTTTTAAATCGTTTTACTTTTTCAAACTTATCAATTGTGATTATAATAACAATTCAGCGAGGTATCGCAAGATGGACTGCACAGTATGTGCCAACGAGCAGAAATAATATTGTTTGGTTAGGGAGTTTGTTGGACAATTACAGAGGAGAGTAGAAGAGAGGCCGACGACAGAAACAGGATAAAGAGAGGTACGCAATATTGAATAGATAGATACAGATAGGGAGAGAGAGAGAGAGAGAGAAAGGGAAAGAACGGGTGATGGCCCCAATGTGGCGAGCCGCCATTGTCCACCTACAGCGGCATCCCGCTTGCGGTCACCATCACCGCACCAATACAAAGCTGTCTGCACCGATACATTGCGAGACTTTGAGTACAACATTTGTACGCCACGTGCAATCGTATCTAATCATGTCTTGCCAAGTTATACAGAATTTCACAACACCCGATAATTGTCCTGACCGACATAATTATTGTTGCTACTGCTCGTATTTCTGGTATACCAGAAATTTTGATTTTCATAGTTAACACCTTTAACCTGATTTACAAAGAAAAAAATTACATCATTCGCAGATACCTCCGCCTGTGTATAGCCATACAAAAAGTTCACCTTCTTACAGTGATGATAAAAGAATGAGCTTGAATTGAAAACACTCTCAACTATTCTGACACAGTTCCTTTATCTCCAGTATTTATTTCCACAAATACAAGTTTTTCAAAAATTTGCTCGCTGAACTTCTGGTTAACAGTCTCCAAAATTCGACGACGTGTGCTCTATCAATTAGAAACTTCCTTCGATCGCTGGCAATACTTGCATAAAAGTTCGTCCACGAAACATGGAAATGTCAAGTAAATAATTTTGATTATCGCTTATGATTGAATCTATGCTATTTTCATTAAGTTTTATTATTCTTCTCGAATTTCGTCTAGAAATAAAGTTGTTCGAAATCCGATTCGATCATTAGTTTCCATCCAATGCGATGAACCCGATAAGAATGATGAATAAATGTAAGTTCGGAGCTATGACCGTGGCTGAACTTATCTCGAAACTTTCGTACTCAACCTTCCCTTTACTGGGTTCATTTCGCAGTCGTACATGTATCCGTTGAAGGCTTGGGTCACGAGGACTCTAGAATTCAACAGGTTGTAATGGCTGGTACACTGGGATAGGATAGCTATTAGTAACAGAAACGAAGAGACGTTGGAGGTATCGCTTCTCGTCTCCTCCTTATCTGTACACCGTTCAACCCGAGTTTATCCGTTGCTAGGTGTATCCTCTTCGATTCCTCAAGTCTAATAATCTTTTTTCGTTTCCACACTCTCTGCCGTTTTCCTAAATTTTCTTTCTCTTTCTTTTATCTTTTACCGAATCGCTATTCGATTAACGGTCGTGAGCAAAAGTTCTTGATTTTAGCAGCACGCTAAAGTCCATTGCCAAAGTTTTTTTGTTTTCGTTTTTCTCTCTCGTCTTTTTCATTATTCGAGACACGCTTCGATCGCTTCACGCACTCAATATTCTTCAGGTTATAATTATCGCCGACGCGTATAGATGGAAAATGACGTATCAGCCATCTACGAGGAAAAAAAAAGAAGTGCGTGCTCGACTCCACCCAACACTGATACACTTGGCTAAAGCAAGTTTTGATGGAATGCATACAGGCATTCTTGGTAATAGAGATAAAGTGGTGGTGCGATAGTGAACAGGAGGATGTACACGCGTATGAGTATTTCCGGCAGAAACTTGGCGAAGCGTGATACTCGAGACGTCTGAGGAACTTCGGTCGTTCTTCAGCATGCTGCTGGTGGCTTCAGGCGCAACATATTTTTCTTTATTCCATTTCATATTTGATAATTGAGAAATTACTAATAAGGTATTTAAAAAAAAATGGAATTCACAGAATTTGACGAAATCGTAATTCGTAGCTCGATTTTTTTTCCCACAGAGTCAAGTTAATTTCACGAGAAAGCAACCAATTTTGTTGCAAGTATAACTCGTTAATTTTACATTCGAATGGTGATGATAAATCCTGAGTACTTTTGCCCGGGTAATACAAACATTGGTTGCAGATGTGAGGGTACGTATGATACCTTCTCACACACACACACACACACAGACACACGAGTGCTCATTTCCACTGGACGAGAATTCCGAATGTCCCAATAGCATAATTCGGTTGTAACGTTGGTTCCGAAAGGAAAAAGGTTAATTTACGGTGTTCACAGTTACGCGAGGACAATAAAGTTGTACGAATCGATGCTTAAATTGGATGAACCATTTCGTTCGGCCATTTCGTTTTTTTTTTCTTTTTTTTTTCTCGTAATTATACATCGTCCATTCTCACTTTCTCATTTGTGGCTGAACTGACGTACAGTGTGCAGTTAACAAACCAGAAAAGAGAGAAAAAGAATGAAGAGTGAAATATTGACGTTGAGGTGCATGTGACATTGACGATGCACTCACTGTTGCATCGTAACTGCAGGTCCCTTCCAACGTCGCATATATACCCTCAAAGTTGTGCGCATTTGCGTGTGTGTCTGTATACATCGTATATCAACACTTTGTCGTCCGTTCCCACGTCACACGGATTTTAACCTATGCCTATCGATGCACTATTGTCCCTCGCTCGCTTTCGATTACTCGAACGAAAACGAGTTTACAGGCAAATGCTTCTGCAATGAAAGTTTTTATACCCTTTCGAAGTTAACGCGTTAACAGCTGTGAAAATTTTTCGGACTCGAAATGATTAAAAGCTAAAAAGTATTCCATACGATTTTTTCCAATTTCAATGTATTTCTATATTCGATGGTTTAAGCGACTCGATGTCTTTCAAAATAAGTTTTTTTTTGAGTTTATTAATTAATATGTTCTCGCAAGAACTTTTGTAAAAAAAAAAATTGGTGTCTTCCGGCTTTCTTGCAACCTCCAAATTTTCGAGACACTCAACCACTCGTGAAGAGATTGACTCGAAAAAGGATTTTCAAGGGTACTCGTGGACCAACACCATCGTCATAAAAGTATCATGATTCGGGAGGAAAACGACGCGAAGTTTGTTAAAAGTGCTTTGATAATCTTTGGTGAAGTAAGGGAGAGCGATATGAAAAGGTAGTTTTCTCGATTTCGATCCCGCACCTTTCATAGACTGGAACTTTCATACTCCGAAAGTAGTAGGACCATGAGCAACGCTTTTTTTTTTGGCAAACTAAAGTTACAATGGTCCAAAGTACACACGAAAGTAGAAACTGAGAACGATTCTGTGTGTACTTTTCGTCTTATACTTTGGAGTTTTTCGTACTCGAGTTTTTCTTCGCACCGAGCTTTCCACTTTCTGTGCCCGACTATATTTGTTATCCTCTACAGATATGTGTATATTTATCTTAGTACACCTCAAGTGAAAACCTCCAACGTTAACGATTTTTTTCCCTTTTTTTTCTGTTTCAGGTGAGCTTTCTTTAACCGCTTTAATATTACCAGAGAGCACGTGCCCAGAAAATGATTCGTATGTATTTAGACGTAAGAATAATGCTTCGCAAAAAAAAAACCACCTGAAAGACTGATTTTCGTCTCGTTGACTCGATCAACCCCAATTTTTTTTACTTTTTTCTTGTTCAATAACTGTTTGTGAAATTTAAATTCATTAAAAACAGATAAAAAAATCGTCAATATTTCAAAAAATGTATATCTCACAAACTACTTGCCGAAAAAAATCGAAAAAAAATCATAGAATTGTCTTTGAATAAGTATTAAAATAAAGCATATTCTCATAGTAGCGAAATCGCAGATCCAAACTCGTTGAAAAAGTGAATTTGATACGGAATGCTCCATAGGTGTTGTCAGTGCCACATTCACGCCGGATGATCTCAAAGGTTACCAAACTCTATACCAGTGTTACTAGCGTCACTAGATATACCGATTGCGAGAAAAAAAAAAACAAACAGAGAAGTGTGGGCGAAAAAATGCGCAATTTTTCGATGCAACGAAAAAATAAAATATCAATATCTGCAATAACGCGTTAAGCTACAGAATTCCAAACGGTCACGATCGGAAGGAGAGAAACAAAAAAAAATATGTGAACCCGCAACAACCACCAGAATGTTGCAATTAATTGAATATCACGAAAACAAATTTTGAAGAGATTTTTGAAAAACAGTTGGAGTCGCTACTTCAAATAAATCTGGAAGTTTATCGTTCTTTGAATTACAGCTCATAAAAAAATTGCAGAGGGACAAAAGTAGCATAAAAAATATTTGCGATATTTTTCAAAAGCCTGCACGCATATCAAGAAAAATATTTTCATCTCTTGACGTTTGCGAACTCGATTTTTCAAATAAATTATTCAAACAATGTCGTTGTTAAGTTTTCAATATTTGAACTCGATGTATTTTGATGGCACTTGACACATTTTGAGACGTGTGACCATTTCGCGCTTCTTCTTTTCTTCGCCTCCACGAAAGTCACATTATCATGAGCAAATTTGACTTACGTATAGAAAGCATCGTTGCTGTTGCTTTTCCGATTTCAAACCAGGCTGCGAGATTCCTCAACGGAGCTAAACACTGTTGCACCCCTATTTCATTCCTTCTTTTCTCCTGCTTTTCCAACGCTTTCTGTATTCATACATTCGGGCGCGAGGAGGGTCTTTGGAACCGGTTTGAGAATTCCTCCGTACTCTTGGTAGCAACGACTTTAAAATCGACTATGCATCAGTGCACGAATTGCGTGAACGGAGATGATGACATTTTGCCTTGTGCACACGCTTCTGAATAGCAAAGTAGACGAACGGAGCAACCGTGCACTCATCTCCTTTTATATACGTAATCGGTAGGTTTGACTGTATTTCTTCAAAATTTTTCAGAAAATACGCATTACAGCGAAAGTTTTATTATTTTTTTTTTATTTGCATCTATAATATTCTATTAAGCATGACGATGGCTTTGAATAGATTCAGAAATGAGATTTTCTTCAGGAATATTTACCACCGATGTTATTTTTCTCGATTAACATTGAGGCGAATAGATGGAATATATATCCAGTTCGGGTTAAGTCGGTTGAGAAGACGACGAACTTGTTTTTTACGTTTGCATGCACCAAACAAGCATGCGCTCGATAATATTCAGTTTCAAGTGATTCCAGTAATCCACAATGATTTTTCATAACCTCCGGGTAAAACTATTCGCACGCCTCCGTATACTTTAATGGCAATGAAATTAAGTTTCGGAAGCAGAAGCTTCCGGCACGGAGTCTACCGCTGTGACTCCTTTAATATTGCCTCTGACTATTTTGATGTCATCTCATTCATATAATTCCAGTGCATCAATGAAAAACTCACCCATTACGGTTCTTAAGTTCACATTGTCACTGCACCACATCTCTTCCGCGAGTCTCTCAACGTATATCATTCGAAAATCTTGTACAACCGAGTACGTTCCGAGTTGTTGAACGACAATGTTGTTTTCTGCGTAATTTTTTTTCATTCCTTCTCCCTAAATTGGTTTGCCAATCCAGTTTTCTTTCAGAAATTTGAATTTCCCTTTATTTCAGTCTCGTGTGTAGTGTTAATCTTACGACGAATCGTATTATCAATTTAAGTGAGAAACTTATTTGAGATTACGGTAACTTCTAATCTCAGCTGTCATTTAATTGAGCGTGATGCTGTCAAACGTAAACTTTTCGCAATGTACTACCAAGTCATACGAATAACTTGAAATTGAATCCTTCCCACGATGTAATATTATTTAATATTTCTTAATAATGTTGTCCAACTATGATTGCTCGTGGTAGTTTCTTCATGAAAATATGATCAAAGACTGTTCATTGTCTACGACCCGCTTTCACATCTCGTGTACCGAGTTGTTTTTCGTCTCTTTCTTCTGATTTCGTACAACAACCTTCTCTGCCTAGTCCAACAGGGTCGCAGCGCTTGGATCTTTCGCTCAATGCACTTTTGGAAAATTAGTTACTGCATTTATGGAGTACCTGGAGCACGCGATTAATTACCAACTCCCTTATTCTTGCACGTTTATTTCAACTATTCCCCGCTACTTACCTGTCCACGTAAAATATTCTCGTGACCATTAATGGAAATGAAGGATGATCCCTGTTTACGTTGGAAACAATCTCACGAATTACACAATTTTTTCATGAAAGTAACAGCATCGATACAGCGTTAGTTTTTATTTTTTCGTTTCATTGTTTCCAAAGTTTGTTCATTGCAAAGTGCAAAGTACGATGGTCATTTAACATTTTTATTCGGCGAATTTTTTCTATTCCGCTCTCCAAGCATCGGACTCCTCTTGGAGGTCCAAAACTTTAGTTTTGTGCACTTTGTGTCAGACTTCTTCATCCGTAAGACGATGTTCACATCGAGTTGACCTGGTAACTGTGAAGGGATATTTTATTCACCATTTGCATGAACAATGCTTTCGTGATATAATGAAGATGAGGATGTGAGCTTTTTTATGTTCGATTTTTATACCGAAAAATTTCGAGGGAAAGAGATAAGTGTACATGAAGGGTCGTTATGATGGAATGTGGAAGCCCGATACATGCAGCATCCGCGCGTAAGAGGAGTGGGAAGGGGGTTTGGTTTTAATTAGAGCCTCTATAGCACCGGATCCATAGAGAGCACTGCTCCGGTATCACCCACCACTACTATCCGCTCCTGATTGTGGTGGTGGCTGCTGCTGTTGCTCCGCAAAGGTCCGGAACAGGCTCTTCGATTAAATTATTAATTAACGCTCATCTGGAAAATACCACATCGTACACAACCCTCCAGAAAGAGGAAGGGTAGGGGGTGGACATGAACTCACTCTCTCTCTTTCTCATTGCTTTTTTTCATCCCACTCATAGTCCTCCCATTCACTTTCATTGCTGATTCTGTCACAGTAGACTCGTGAATTTCTCACCCAAAGTTTAAAGAGACTTTATTAGAGAAGAGGTTCAGCGATTTGATCGCGATTTATGGACATCCGATAATACACAAGCGTGGTAAAGGGTCGTGACTTCATATGCAGTTCTGTACTCCCTCCTCTTCCCCCCCCCCTCCGAAAAGGTTGAAACCTCCGAATATAATGCTTCTCCAACGTGCACCCGAATGGCCAGCCTTCATGTCCGCGGGTTGTATGCCAAAATCCCCTGAATGGAGTTTACATAATTATACTTAAAACTTGGGGTTTGCTTCGATCCGCTTTCAACAACATTTATAATATCGTGTAACATAATACACGTGGAACGAAATATCCAATAATCCTTTGTGAAATACCGAATGCATTGATTTTGTTTTAAAAGCATGGAATATGAAAAAAAAAATATATATTTCATGCAAAATCAAACCTCGTATGCGGTCGGTGCGTGTCGATTTCTTTCCATTGTTCGCAGCATGAATTTAAAAAAAATTTTTTTTCCATAGTTCTCATTATTTGCTCGATTTTATTAATCCTCAAAAGTTTTTTTCACGTTCCAAAATCGTTAGGGATGTACATTTTTGTATCTCAAATTCTTCTAGCCCTTTGTTCGTGGTTTTTTTTTTCCCCCCAATTCTTTTTAGTATAGATTTTTCTTCCATCTGCTGGTGAAATCTCATGTTACAGTCGGCTTCTACATTCTCGACATCGCAGCGGCACGTGTATTTGGTGAATAAACGACGTAAAAAAGTTTTCAAATAGCACGCGAATAAAATGGGACATCGAAAGAAAGAGAGGCGCTTGGTTGAACATTCGAATCGGGTGGACTGTAGCGTTCGGTCAAATATCAAATGGCTCGTTGTTCGTTTTTCTTTATCTGCATATAGTGGGGACAGGTATACGCATCGCGAAATAGGCCGCAGTCTCTAATGCTGAAATGCACCTATTTCACTATAGATTCGGTCGTTTCTGTACGCGCTTATACATCGTTCAACCGCGGATATAGTAGCTTAAATCTACAGATTTTTAGTTTAGTCCCTTTTGCAAATAATGACAATGAACTCGACGAAATTTTCAGAATAAAAATCATTCTACGTCGCATTCGTTTGATTATAATTGTTTTAATCTTGCTAATAGTATACATTATTCGTTTTTACGTATTCGTGCTACACTGAACACGAACGTCACGTTTTTATACTTGACTAATTTCATTTGTACACAGAAAAAATGTTCGCTCTCACGACACGCGTTCCATTTTCCTGTCGTTAATGTCATTTTTTTTAGGGGGGGGGGGGGGCTCCAATGGATTGCTTGCCGCTAATCTAGATAAAGTATCAATATATAATTTATTTGGATTTATCCAGTAAAAATTTTTATTTACCAATTGTTAGGAGATGTCTCGTGAGTGGTATCTCGTTTTCAATGTTATTTAAAATTCGGTCGGAAGCTTTTCACGTGTCCCTACGTTGGGCAAATATTTCCTCTTCTATATGTATCCGTCATAACGTAAATTCATAGGGAGAGAGCACCGAGGCAACCATCCTGCCGCAAAATCTCTTGTGGCAACATTGCACAAGAGAGCAACTACATATACTAACCGTTCTCCCAAACACCGCAATCCTGGACCATTACCAGGATAGTTTGTAGATACCCGACACTCGTGACGCCATTTGACAAGGGTCTCTCATGCGCGTATTGTCCCGGATAAGAGGATACAGGGAATTTCGCGGCTGAGCTGCTTTTTCCTCTTATTAACGTCTTTTAATGACCACATGATGTTTCTCTTCGTATATACCGTTATTTTTTTTCTTTGTTTCATGTCTCTACGTCGATTTCTTTTAAAACGATGATAGCGTATGGGCAGTGATTTCGCGCGTGTATAATCATTTCCTCTGTATTTATACAAGTTTTTTTTTTTAATCTTCGCCGTTTGGACTGGGTATGGCATGCTCGAATCAAATCAGATATATTTTTTCAGTGAATCTTCTATGAATATGTTGAAGCAATTCTCATCGTGTCTGTAAACGCACACGTGCAAATATGTATTTTACAATTATGTTAATTCCTTTGATCTGGAAATAACATCAATGTTGTAGCGAACAATAATTTTAGTTCCTAGTCATTCCGCAGATCAATTTAATTTGTAACTATCGGTGATAGAATTGCATTGCGCAAATTTCATGACGATTTGTCACGGTTGTTCTCGTTAATTGTTTAAAGTTACATTCTCTAACCCTTTTCGTCAACGTTGAATATTGCATCAATTGGCTAATCGGAATTGTGACGTTGGGGGTAAACGTAAGTTAGACCGGTGTTATGAGAGAAACCTTCGGGAATAGAAAGAGACGAGGGCAAATTCCAAGTATCCCAAAAGTTTACGCTCGAAGAGCGAGCGAGGGAGAGGGAATAAGAGAGAAAGCAAGCGAGAACTCTGTTGGTACATATATATACGACATACCCGCAGGGTCGTCAAAAGCATCCCTCAGTTACAGTATATCCTGTCGGAAAACTTTTACGTCCTGACTCACTATAGCGATTAGACATTTATAGCTTCGAAAGTGCCAAATGCCCGGCCCGTTCAAGTCATTAATTAGCTTACATCAGAAATACCTCGTAAGTAAGAGATAACGAGACGTGTTTTTCGTGAAATATCACCGATGCATGTGTCATGAACATACAAGCGCCATGATGATACATCACGTACGTTTCTCCTTCTGTTTCTCGAAATTCATCCTACACTCGTCGCATAGACCGTTAACGCACGTCCATCACGAACTTGAGACCCTGGGACTCTGTGCGGGGAAAAACGTGCTTACGATTTTAGACAATCGTACACACGGAGACAGGACATGCAGCTTGAAAATAAAACCACGTCATACGTTTATTGCTTTTCCAATGAAAGTATTCTTTGGATGAAGCAATTAACGGCATCATTCTGAAATTTCCTTAGATGGCACCATCCTTTTTCTTACTCTTTTTGTGTCGCTAGACTGCGACTAATGCAAACCAGTTGAAAAACTACTTTACTATACCAAATCGAGCTTTTTTCTATCTGCCCTTCCCTTCAATCTCTCCGCGGCGTCTTTTTTCACTGTCTCGCTTCACCTTCTTCCAGAACTGTTTGTCACCACCAGACAATTTGCTCGAAAACTTGCACCCGATTCTCCCTGTGAAGGATTGAAAGCACAGTACGCGTTACTCGTAAATCCAGAAGGTGATATCCACGTGGATGCTCTCGTTCGATTTTATATACACGTGTATAACCATGGATTCCTTTCGTATGCTCTCCTCTGCCGTCGCGCACGAATCTCGACTGTTTGTTTTTGATTACCGGTTGATACGACCGCATGGTACACGTTACCTGAGTGTGTTATCGTGGACTGTTGCTCCGATGGACACCGATGGATCGTTTCAAAAGTAGATTCTGATCAGCGAACCGAAAAAATTTGTGATTTTGAAATGAATTCTTGGATCCTGATGATCCACGGTCGATTTTCAATACGGTAGACACAAAAAAAAAACAAATCGTAAAAAAATTAGTCAATTATCGATACAATTATGATGATATAATTCGATAAAGTTGTTCGCGTCTTCTTATCATACTTGCTCCAGAACCAGAAAAGAAAATTTAATAATTCGAACTATTTTCCATCGAAATATTTGAAAACGTGGAGGAATATCGTTTTTTTTTTTCGTTTTTCATTCTCGTTTTATACATCGTACTTATTTCAGTCGAATTCGAAATTGCAAAATTCCATGTTTCTCCGGAGTGTGCTGCCTTTGTTTCTTCCATACACATGCCTTATCTTTCACAAAATGGTGTGTCCGTGCGTGTGTGTATACTTACGTTACGTTGGTACGTTGTTATCATTTATGTTTTTATTCTTCCGATATCGTGTCGGCGAGTCCGCCGACGTAAAGGAACAGTGAACATGACCGAAGCGAATACATAGGGGACGATTTTTTTGTTTTTTTTTTTTTTTGTTTCATGGTGTATATTCCCGCGGGGAATCCGCAGGGGAACGATCGATGTGAAACAAGCGTAGTATGGGTTTCTATTATTTTTCAATTGGGCAGCCGAGCGTACGGAGAGGGATTTTCGTATCCCAGATGTAATTGGACGTGGCTTTGGCCATTCGCTCACGCCGCCACAGATGAAATACAACCAGAAAAAAAAGCGTGTAAATAAATATCTATATATTTATATATCTATAAATAGATAGGATGTCTTCAAGACTTACGTGCTATGAGGACAGCTCGTGCGGTATTGTTGCGCAGTATATAGTCGGATAACCCGGAACAGTTGAAACAAGAAATGAGAAAAAAGACTGAGGATGGAAAGAAGTGAAAAAAATCTATCCTCAACAAAGCTATTTGTAAAATGATATGACGAATCGAAATTAAAAATTGACACCGGAAGTTTTGATTTTTTCTCAGCAAAATAAAATTCCATAAACAATCTTGTACAGTTGGTTGTTAAATTCTAGGAATGCTACCTGCTTGTTCTGCTGCGCAATCATATTATGTTGGTCTACTTATTAGATAGTCATCCTCAATACAACAAATACGGCGTTTGTATCCATATCATACTGACCAATTTCTTATCAGTCTGGTGATAGTGCACGTAAGCAGGAACCAATGTATAACAAAATTTGAACAATCCAAAATCCTTGAATCATTTGATCACTTTCTGTGAGAGTTTTCGAAACTTTGTCAAGTTGGTCACAGTGATGGATACATTGTATACGTAATAGAATCACGTAATTGTATGATTATCGATGAACCATCGCAATATCGACGCGGTATGTACAGGGTGGATGCATTCGAAGGTATACGTGAAACTCATTCCACGACTATCCGATAAGGCTGGTACTGAACGAAAGCTTGAGCAAGTTTAATTAAACTTGTATGCGTTTCCATTGAACAGAAAGATGGAGTAAGGGATTGAGGGGGAGGGGCGAGTAGCGAGAAGGTAGAAGTGTATTCGCTTTGGGCTCTCCAGTTTCACCAAGATATATCAACGATATCCAACCCACTTTGGTATAGCGGCGTCGTTGCCAACGGGTAACAGAACGCGCATCCTCGTTGTTCGAAACTCTCTGAAGAGCGCCAAGTCCGTAGGTTCCACGATCGCATCTCGCCTATCCCGTGTATAACAAATTCGATTTCCTCGTGAAACCAGACCAGGGCCCACTCTGAATCCTCGGGACCAACAATTTCGGACTTCCTTGTTGGCAACCCCTCGTCGATCGCCACCGCGGTGTATCTTGTTAATTTTTTTTGCTCGCAGGCTCGGAATTCTCTAGGTGTTCATTGTAACGATTTGATCATTCGAAATATTTATTGTTGCTTGAAAATCCTATTATCCCATATTGAAAGAATGAAAAATTTTGGACTAGTCGTGGCCAATTTATAAAAGTTAAAAGCTCATTCAAACGAGCATTAAGTTGTAGGTAATACGAGTAATGAAACGTCACATCATCTTCAGAATGCTCTTCAACTCTCACTTCGAAACTACTATAAGGAATCGATTGCAGTTGGTCCACGGTTTGGAGACATCTTTTGTCTACATCTGGGAAGATATCTCATCTCAACGATTGTCCCTCCTATCTACTTCCAGTAATTATAATTAGTTAATAGCAGCATTTAGAGTTTCCGTATGTGTGTAAAGCCGGGTGAATGAAGATGGGGTCTTTAGTGCGAGTCTATCCAAGCTCAGTTGAAATCTCTTGGTACTCCGTCATCCAAACTGTACTGCGTGAAATTTCAGTATGAGCTACGAATTTGGACTGTCGTCACTCCCAAGTTCCATCCTCTGGGATTTTACTGCATCGATTCTTCTATTCATACATTGAAATGCAAGGAATCCCTTTACGCTGGAGAGTTTCTCTTATCCTTACAAAGATAAGTGTACATTTAATCAGAATCGTGAGGACTCGTAGCTTTTTTTTATAATACCAGTTTAGTTAAGATTCATGAAATCGTTTTTTTTTTCTGCTGCCACTAAATGGGCTCGATTTGAAAACATTTTTTACGTCGTACCAATGAAACGTAAATTGAATCTGACATTTTTGATAATGCTCAGATGTTCATGTGGGTTTCAGCAAATAATATCGTTTCTCTGCAAATATCGTTTGATGGTTTTATTTCTAATTTTTTTCTTTACGTTTTTTTTTTCCAAACAAATTTTACCTATCGTCTTGCAGTTTTCAGCTTTTTCACACTTCTTTGTTTCAAGGATTTTTATTCATTCGTCAATATTTGTGCAATACTCATGAGCACACATATTTTGAAAGACCATAAATCAGATACGTACAGAACGAAAACGTATTAACGTTGAAAAACCACAGAGCAACCGCGATGATCAGGAGTAACGAAAGTTCAAGATTTCTTTTTTGTCCAAAAGGTTTCTTGGTACAAGTTCGATAAGCAATTATTGTACAAGATCTGAGAAGTTGAAGATAAAAAGTAAAATCTGAAAAGAGTGACTGAGAGGTGTGTGTCTATAGCTGAGTCTGTAAGTTCACCACGCTCGGCTGACCATAACCGACTCACTTCCCTTTACCCGGGAGTGGATAAAGCCAACCCTCGCTCCGTCTAACGTACGGATTTTCTACTTCCACTCGGCTAAAGACGAGAATGCGTTTGGCTTCTCTCGTTGCCGCAATCCAAATACGTCTTCATGTTCGCTGCTTCGCTATAGCTGTTCTCGCCACGTTCAAATTTCTCACTAGCACCGACGGTTCTTTTTCTCACACGCTAATACACACACACACACATACACCTACACTCAAATTCTTGTTCTCGGTTTCTTTCAAACCGCAATTTCATTTGACGTTGAAGAAATAGAAGTACGTAGAATATCGCGTTTTCTGGCATCTGTTGGGCTCTTTCCCATCTCAAACCACATGGGAAAACGGCATCTTTCAAACTACGATGAAGGTTATCCTTTTATTACATTTTTTTAATTATATAATATGAAATTGATATCCGAGTGAAGACTGAAAAAAAGAAAAAGAAAAATGATATTCGCTGGATCAGGAATTAACCTCTGCTAACACCATGAAAAAAAGAGGTCGGTGAAAATGTGATTCGCTTTACATGCTCTGGATATTCGTTCAAGAAATAAAAAGTCACAATCATTTCTGTACAACAATAAAATCGTTTTTTATTGAATAATAATATTTCTGGTAATCTCGTCAATCGATCGATAACTCTTATAATTTCTCATTCGATCGTTATCTATGTGGTTTCTAGAAAATTACCGAATAGTCGAGAGGAACAAAAGAGAATCTTGATGGGTCAGTACTCAAAGTAGTGAAAGTTTTACCGTGCGATTCAGGAATTTGTACCGTCCAAGCCTAGCGATATATAAACTAGATGAACGCCGAAATAACGACCATGTCAGTTTATGACGTATCGTTAGCAAAATACGAGAGTGCGGATGAATGAGGGAGGAGGCACGGGTGTATATATGGCAAGGCGATTTAGCTGGAATGAACGTGAATATCGCAAATCGTAAGTGCTTTCCGTTTCCAGTTACCGGAATGCAGCGGTACAGCGTCCGAATCCCCACAAGTTCTTCCTTTATGAGGCTCCAGAGTTCAACGGGATTTTCATGTTTACCGAACTTTCTGCATGCTCATAGCCCGTCCAACCCGTTCCTCTTCTCAGTCTTTCGATATTAAAGGTCTAAGTGACAAGGCGTTTAGTGACAACTTACGAATTCCTAATCGAACGATCATAATAATATTTAGACATGTACATCAAGCGAGTTTTGATTATATTTTAATACTTCAATGCATAAGATTGTCATAAAAGATTGGGATAAGCATAAATTACAAAAATTCTTAATGAATTTTTTCCTTTCATTCAGATTAGTGTATTTGTTCTATCATTTTTTTAAATACGTTTTCTTATCATTACGACTCATTGATTGAGTGTTAATTGTAGATTAATTATCGTAGATCATGGATTAATTATTCAATTTCAAATATCTTAATTATAATCTAAATCTTGGTTTGTATTTGAGGTTTGCTCGTCTCTTGATTTTCACTCTCTCTCTCTCCCTCTCTTTGATGCTTAGTTACTGAAGGAGTTAATTAAGTATCAGAGGTTTCCGGAGCATCTTGCTTGTACTTGACATTGTCTCTTTCCTTCGTCTCAACTATCTATAGTCTCTCTCCCTCTCTGTTTGCTTTTCTTTCGTTTTATGATCCCCCTGAATGCTTCAGAGGTGTTGAAACCCTTTTACCGGAGCTTTGGGGTTGTGCGTTCGGCTCTCTGTAGGAAAAGTATTTTGGTAAAAATTTTCTCTACCTTTCTGCCTATCTTCTTCGTATGTTCTTGACTCTTCCACACGTTCACGATCGCATGATCGTGCTCTCAGTTTTTCTTACAGCCTTTTCATCAACTTAACGGATTATACCAGCTGGTTGGTCTTCAATTCGTCGCTATGTAATTTTCCAACATATTCATCTAATTATTTCTATGTTCAGTTTTATCGTGTCCCATAAATGGTATACTTTTCTTCTCTAACCATAGTTTTTTGTATGCTGAACATTTTTTTAATTTCAAAATCAATAATTTTCTTGTTTTCAATTTAAAAAAAAAAAAAAAAAAAAAAAAAAAATTGTTTCCATAGAAATTGGCTAACTTTTGTGAGGAGTGTGTTATCGGTAATTCCAATAACGTTTTTACGATGTTCAGTATTAACTCAAGTAACGTATTTATTCGCAAATTGTTAAAAAGGTGTATTTTTAAGTACCGAAAGAGTTCCGGAAAAGTTGTGCATCGAGGAGGGGCAAAGCTCTCGTTGCAAATTTACGGATGAAACACGGGAGAAAAGGCAAACGAAATTTTTTTTTTTTTTTTTTCTCTTTTCTGTGTCTCTTCCTTCTTTCCATCGTACTTTTAACGTTCACCAGTACGTGTGGCAAATACGTAGGGGTGTACCAGTGTCCGGGTCACGTTCGAATCGCTTCACGTACAATGGTGAGACCCTTCTCTTGCCGGTTATCCTCCTGTTGGCTTCTCGAAAAGACTAACACGTATGTTCTGCGTACCTCGCTCAAAAGCATGCTTGTAATCGTGAGTGCAAAACGTTTCAGTCGTGTCCAGGACGTCCCACAGGACCGCATATTATTTTTATTCGCTTGAAACGTTGGACATCCCTTTCTCTCTCTCGCTTTCTTTCCATTTCGCTTTATTGTTCTTTCTCTCGTGAGTTTCGTCATGTGTCTGTACCCATCATACACGTTTTCATCTGTATATTTATCCTAGTCCCATCTTTGAAGCCTTCTGCATTATAATTTTTTCCAAACCATCACTTTATAATTTCATGTTGAACCACAACTAGAAATAAACTCTGTTTTAACATTTTTTTTTTTCGTTCTTTCCACGAGAAATTTATCGAGCTTCGAAGCTATCATTAATAAATTTCTAATTTTCTTGATTTTTATAATTTTTCTTGTTCTTCTTGTAAGGCCAGTGGTGGCTAAGGGAGTTTGATCGAAAGTATACAAGAAAAAAAAGCGATAGACCACGTGTACACGTGCTGCTAAACGACCAGTAGGAGAAGAGCCGTTGAAATAAGAAGTTTAAAAAAAAAAGGCACCCGGTGTAGCTGACCAAAATGTGAAGATGAAGAACTGTCAGGAAAAACAAAAGATGTACAACGTTCCTTTCTATACGAGCAAAGCTGTGCAAACGATACGCTTTGCACGAGAGGGCAAAGAAGAATCGGGAAGAAAAATCTACGAATGGTCACGTTTTTGGCTTTCTCTCTTTCAGACCTCATTAAATCCCGTAATGACGCTGAGAAAAAAAGAGACAGCTTTTGCGTTAGCTCTCGAAGGCTTTTTCCAGACAAACGGAAATAGTCGACAACTTTTAGTTTTAATACAAGAGATAACGTAGATTATTGTGCTTTGAAAAATGAAAGAAAAAATAAATCATTAACATGCGAGTGAAATATTTGAAGTGTACGTTTTATTAGAATCAGCCTCGAGACACTGCAAAGTCTCTACGTTCAGTTCAAAGGATCATTTGAAGAAGAAAATCGCACTATTGTAATAACGTTACCTTCATTCATCCACTGGAAAAAATTAAGTTTTTTACGGCTCCACTAAATTTCAAATGCTTATCAAGAAATAGTTGCATTGAAGAGTGCAAACGAGTCAAATATATTAAGCCAAGAATATAGCGAGCTTACTCGCCTCCTCGATCTAATAACTGTGGTAGCTGCTTTCTCCTCCTCCTCTCCCTCTTTCTCTCTGTTTCTACAATATTCCGGACGTACACCCCACCGGCTGGAACATGCCAACTCAGCCCTGGCTTAAATTCTCGAGCATATCTTGCTTTGCAATCGGTCGAGCCCATCTTGCTTAATAGTCGCTACGTGTTCTTGAATATATCGGCAATGATAGCGACCCCCTGTTGGTTCTTCTGGTTGCTGATGCTTTTTATAAGCTCCCTGTCGACGATGATATTTTCTCCAATTCTTCCCCTACACCGAACCTTTTAAAAATGAAAACGCGCTGAAATTCTTCACTCGTATATATTCTTACCGACGTATTTTCTCCGAGTCAGTTGCGATTTAGAGAGTCACTGATTCACTGCGCTCAAATTGTTTCAAATATGTTTATCCAAATCAATTTTCATCGTCATTTACAATTTTCTTAAGCTTTCGGCACGATAGAATATACGCGCGAGTGTTGCGCAAGGTTCCAATTTTTTTTTAGGCTCATCTTACAATCTTCCTTGTCGCTTTTCGCCATGTTGAATGGCAAAAAAAGCTTAAGGAGCAACGTACAGACTATTTCGAGGAATTCATCTTTCATACAGCTTTTTTCCAATTCAAGTAAACGGCGCACGAACTATACGAGATCTGTGAAGAAAGTATGTCGCATAAGATTGCCTCTCGGATTCAATCAACTAGGATTTTAGCAGGAAAAAAAGCTTATCGCGAATATTTGCTAAATAAAAGGCCCTCCAGAGACATAAGCCATTGTCATAGGTATTCTTGTTACACAAATAGGAAGAACGTTAAGCCATATGAATTATGAGGATTCTTTCAACTCACTTTTCAATCTCGTCTTTTTCGCGTTTCATAATGAAAAAAAAAAATAAATAAAAAATCCTTTCTTATCAGAGGCTACGAAAGATTCTCTCATCTCGTTCTATAGAACATCTTTTGAAGTGTAGACTTTTTCTTCTTTTCACCGCGAAATCTAAAACGTACGGTGAACCTTGTTACATATAATAGCTTGCCTGGTAAAACCTCGTCGTTCACTCGTACGACACCACCGCCACATGTGATTGACTATACACGTACGTATAGAATACTTTTTCATCATATTACCCCGACGCTCGCTGTGCTATCACATTCAAACGTTCCCTGATACTCTTGCTCACGCGAATCAGGTTACCCCTGTGCCAGCGGACTCCTGATTCCTTCCTCCGCGGAAAATAACTCCTTTCACATGAGCCTCGAAATTTCTTTCCGATAATTCACCCGATCAAAAAACGCCCTCTACTCTCAACGGTAGTTGTAGGAAATACATCAGCGGCATCAGCAAAATTTTATACTCTTCGCGACCTATCGATCGCATCCGTACCATTTCTGCTTTGAAAAAGAATTGAAAAAAAAAAAGGAACACTGATGTACATTAAATAACTAAAATCTTCAGCATCCTCACAATTATTTCACGAATTTATTCATCGCCACATATTTCCTGATTGGATTAAAGAAAAAAATAGTCTTTCACCGAGCAATTGCGTATTCAGAGCAATCGTGGTCTGAGATACAACGATAAACAATCGGTTTATGTAGTCACCACCGGTTCAACGAGTGAATGTCAATTTGTCGAGTTTTTATGGGACAAACAAAGTGGCGAAGGGTGACCGTAAATCTAGTGTTGATATCTCACTTATATTCCTTTGCATTAGTTGTAATATGTTGATAGTAGACCAGTATCATGAAGTTTGAGAGACATTGAGTACCGACATCATTTACCAGGATGCTTGATGCCGTTATCGAATAAACGATAGTAGGATAATCAAAAGATGATCGCAATTTAATGGTTGAAAAAAAAAAAAATGGTTATCTCGTTTCCGATTATACTGTGCGAGTGCTTCTTAAACGAGTAAAACGTATAAAGCTCTCGTCTAAAAATGCACAAGAGGAAGTGTCTCTTCTACTCCTCGAGGTTATAAAATGGTGTCATTATATCCCTTGAAAATGGATATACTACAGCTTCAAGTGCTCTCTTCGCTACTGGCTACACGTAATAATACACACTATAGAAGAGTAAAAAAGAAAGAGTGAGAGAGAGGGGGGGGAAGGGGTAGCAAGAGGCGGGAGGCTAAAGGGAGGGCAAGTAGCGTCATCTCTACATGAGTCGCTTAGGTCGGGTAGCCAGGTCGCTAATTAATGCTTCACAATGCGCTTTATGTATATGCTGACATATAAGAGGGTTGAGACATCCAAAGTGTAAGCGTCGCGAGCCTTTGTGGCAACGATGGCAGTAGCCTCAACAGTAAACCAGCCATGGATGCCGGCGTTGTTAAAGCTAGTTGCCGGCCACGGAACGTAAAAAGTATGAGAGGAAGAGAGAGGCAGGGAGGGAGAGAGGGACGTACGTTAAACTGGTTTAAAGAGAAAAAATGTATAATCAAAATTACTAAAAATGATTTTACACAAACAATTGACACTTGAAAAATCACGTGCGATATTGATTCATCTATAAATATCAATAGTTCGTCAGAGGAGCACTATTCTAGAAAAAATAAGATATCCGGCTGCAATTCGGTTTTGCATTCAAGTTTCCATTGTCATGTATTTAACTCGAGGCATACATATCCGTACTGGTGCATCAAGCGTTCCATCAAAGGGAATAAAAAAACTTTGGAAAAATGTTGGGAGAACAATCAGGAAAAGACGGCGCTTCTGGAGAAGAGAGGGAGAGAGAGAGAGAGAAGCGATAAAAGGAGCGGAGTGGACCGCTGTAAATGGAAATGCTAGCGACAAACGTGAGAGAAAGAGAGCGAGAGTAACGAGAGTGAGGAAAAAGTACACGTCGTCGACAGGACCGGGAGAAGCGAACAATGGCGTGTAACGAGTACACGTTCGTCGTTTCGGTAGACGCAAATTGGTCTAGATACAAGGGCGAAATCAAGAGAGAGAGAGAGCGAAAGAGAGAGAAGGATGCAGAAAGATAGAGAGTGTGAAAAGCGAGATAGTAAAAGAGAGTGAAGGGATCAGCAACAGCGAGAGATTCTCAGTTCACTGAAAGTTTCGTGTATCCCCGTTCAGTCTTACTAGACGCCCCGCGAGGAACAATAGCTACAGACTATCCCAGAAACTTCGCGGCTCGTTCAAAAGATCTACAAAGATATCGTGTAAAGGCGCAGAACCAATGAAATTCTATCAGAAGTTTGGCAAAAGAAAAACTTATTCATCCAAACACTTTATGGCGTAAAAGTTAGCTAGACAAGACAACAATGGGAGCCCCGAGATTCATTTTTTTTTTCATATCTTTCAGTACTCATTGGACAAAGTAATTATAGGAGGGCAAAATTCAGGTCATTAAGGCGAGATAATGCTGATGGAAAAACAAAATGCCATTCAAAATTATTTAACTAAAGATTTTCACGAGTGAAGTATAATCGGGGAAAAAAAAAAGTATAATACCGAAAAATAATCAAAAGTCTCGGCAGTTGTTTGTATTTATTCATATAGAAGAGGTCACAGACTCAATTTTTATAGGGTTCGGATGAAAAAAAAAAAAAACTGGTTCCTACTATTTCATTTTCCATTTTTCTTTTCATTTCCACGTTGTTTCTCCTCCGATAAAAACGAGTAGTTCAATTCTCATTAGATAGCCATTTATTTTGTTTTGACCTGATCGAAGCGAGAAGAAATTGAATAAAATAGGAATTTTCGGGAAAATCAGTTTAGCCTCGAAAATGCTATCGACTTATTACGGTTATAGGTAACAAATTGGTCACATGGGTTGTAACAAATTAAATAAGTTTTTTCCAAATGTTCTGATCACTCATGAGAATCATTAGATTGTTTTACTTTGTACTACAGTGTCACCAAGTTCAGTAAAAATGAGGCTGTCGATATATTTTTTTACATTTATGGTAGGATATTTCGCAAAGGATTTCAAAACATTGGACACGGATATGAAACATTCATCGGGCGACTTTAGAATCGTATAAACGAAATATATACGAATATAAATTTGTTACGCACGAATTTATTCGAGCGAGTAAGTGCGGAAAGGTATAGGGCTGTTCGATACAATTTGTTGATTTACGAGGACACGATAACTTCTACTCCAGGTAAAGCCTGTTTTGCGTAAAATCGAACTTGGCTCGGTTGGCTCGTCACGTTTGCTATATCCTTGCGTTCGTACCACGCGATTCTCGACTGCCACGATTTTATGTCACCCCTTAGATATTCCGTACAATCATGACAGGTCTCGCGAGTGTATCCGGTTTGAGCTGTAGATTTTATCAATTTTTGTCTGTCCTCGTCTATGAATCGTGTTCACGACGATAACACTGTTTGTTCCGGTATTTTCGTAAGAGTTTTAACAAAAGATTTTATTTCAGTATATTTTGCAGAAAAAAAAGCACGCAATTTTCAATTATCTAACGAAGGAATAATTCTTGTTTGTAAAATTTCATTCGAATGTGATCATTGTTATCGGACGAAGGCAGATGTCTGGAAAAAATATCTACCCATTTTCCTTCAAACTTCTACCACCGTAAATGGCAAACTATCGAGTAATCCGACAGTCCTTTCGATTTGGAATATTCATGCAAAAATTATCCATTCAATTCGAGACACGGCGAATTTGAAGGGTGATAAGTTGGAAGAAACGTCGTTCGATAACCTCTGTCACGTGTGTGATCACTGTTTTATGCATTAGCGAATAAGATCATGATATTCACAATGAAACAAAAGTAACGGTGAATCGGTTATATTCTGCTGCCTATTTTTACTCTTCTCAGACATTCATTCCAATGGATATAATATCAGGTACTTATTATTTGAGGTATTTTAAACGAACGTCGTGTCTACGTAAAAAATTGACTGATTGATCTGCTCTCATTTGAGACAGATCGAGTTATAATTTCTGAGCTCGTTTCTTATATGATATTTTCTTCGTCAATTCGTGTACCATATTTATAATGATTATTGATTGCTACATCGTTCGCTCATATCATGTATTCATTGCAGAAGGTTCAAATTGTCTGCGAACAAAGGATGTTTCGGGTTCAATCTTTTAAATGGAGTTCACTGTTCTCTTAAGATTGATAATAATCGGGGAACAATTATGCGTTCATGAAAATTTAAGCGAGTGCTGAAACAGTTTTCCGAAGTTGCTGTTTCGTTAAAATAATTGATTTTATTAAAGAAGAGTTGTTTATCGAAAATTTTGATTTTTGTTACAGGTGAGTGTTCCTATGGGTGAATTTCTGCAACCAGCTCTGCCGACGAGCACATTTCTACCTCGGGTAAGCCGAATCATTTAAATAGATGCGTGAAAGCATATAAAGCAGCCTTGACCAATTAGTTGGTTGAAGCTCACGCTAATATTAAAAGACACGTGTATTCGAATGGAAATACTGGGAAATAATGAAGTTCATAATTATTATTAACACGTCGATTGCTCTAAAGGCACGGGGGAGTATATATAAAGCGCGTACCTGAATGATAAATTCTTGGTAAAGATATTGTTCCGATGAAGACGTATCCGCTACAACAAACACGATATGCAATTGTCGGATACACGAGATCTTGAAGGGTAGCTATATCTGTCTCTCACCTACCTCCCTCCCGACGTCCTTGTATTTCCATATCTGCGACTAGTTTATCGCATCGCCTCAAGATATTTCTGCGTGCGTGATTCCCTTGAAAGTTTTCAGTTTGCTAGATTACCAGCGATATACCTCCGGTTGATGACTAATCCAACCGATAGTTGAAATAATTCTGTCGCACATGCGACACCACACGATTCGCCGCCGCGATATATTTTCGGTGTGCGTTCTATATTGTTGCCTCGCGGGCAAACTCCAGCAAATCTCACGAGCACGTAAAGGTCCTTTGAAATATTCGTTGCAGGCTTATTAGGCTGTGGCATCTCTAGCCGATGTTCTCGTGCATCCCGAATGCCTTCTAGTCCCTTCACATACCCTGGAACGATGTGGAGTATCCTTGCTGCACGAAAGCACCCTCAGGACTCGTACGCCTTCGTGGTTCCCATGAATTTCAAACTAATCGAATGAATTTCCTCTCTCCTCTTCTCCTCCTTCCTCCTCCCCCCCCCCCCTCTCTCTCTCGTTCCCTCTTTCTCTATTTGTCGCTATCGGGCTAACTCGTAAACTCCAATGGATTTTGCTTCCCTCTGTTGTACATACCGAACGAACGAGATAAACAGAGAAGGGACCGAGAAAGGTAACCGAACTTACTATACGGAACCAAGGCGGCTCCCAATCGCTCATTGAGAATTAACAACACGTTTATTATTATAGGTCGGTGTCTTCGGGCATGTTATATTCAGGGGCTCCGGATAGGTGTTCCGTATATACCTCTGATCATTAAAATTATAATATCGAACAAGACTCGCAATGTTATTTAAGTCGGGATGAAATTTAATTTCTCATCATTTTACATCGAAGTTTAGCTCAAAATAAGAACCTTAAATGTTGGAGAAGAAAGGATCAAAGTTAGTTTTCATTGTTGCAAATTAGTTAGACGAAAACTAAGGTTCTCCAAGTGCATCGAAATTGTGCTGGCTTGATATATCTCTACGAAGCTTTTCAACAGCCCTGGCTCTTCCAAAAAGAATTTGGGTGTACGCACATTCGCTCTTTTTTCGACCATTACGCTCTGTAATACGCGTTGACATCACTCATTCTCTCTTGCTTTTGCATCGCTATCGCTACCACATGCCATTCTTTTTCTCTCCGTAAGTACCTCTCACTACGAGTTCATCTCGTCGGAGTTGAAAATTCCCTTGACTGTGTACTCTTCATCTTTCCCTTTCGCTCTATATTCCATGTCAATGTAGTTTATCATGCTTGAAGCCTCGCGTACATGCATGTGTGTTTGCGGACAAGCCTAAATCGAGAGAACGAAACGAGCCGGTCGAGCTGTGTTGCAAGAATATATGCGGATACTACGATGCACAGATGAGGAAAAGAGAAAAAGAAAGAGAAGAGAATGAAAGAGATGAATTTTTACCCTGGAGCGCTCGCAGCACTTCTCGACGTCTGCTGTACACAGTATATCGACGTAAAATTCTTATGCTGGCAGACACTATAGCGGATAGACAATGCGAGGGGGATGAAGACTATGAATCGTGTGCAGCATCAACCGATGTCAGAATAGGAGATGCAAGAGAGAATATATAGGGATGCGAGAAAAGGAATGACGAGAGCCTCAGTTCCGGAAATTGTGGCGGGAACGGTGTTCCGTTCCCGTGAAACAACGTTAAGGCCTCATCGCTCTCTCTCTCTCTCTCTCCTTTCCTCTTGCTCTTTATCTTTCTTCTCTCTCTCGCTTCTATGCCCACCACCCCAGTTCTACCTTTCTCTCTTCACATCAAACACCCCACGACAAAACCTCTGCACATACACGCTTTGCTTTAGTATATTCGCTATTCATAACTCGTGTTCGTGTCGTGCATTCGAGTCAACGCCTCTGCCGATGTAACACACATTGCTTTCAAGTGTTTTATGCAAAAATGCGATGCTGCACCTGAAAAAAGTTCATTTGACTTTTTTTTACGGGATTTCTTTCTGTAACAATAAGAACGTATCGAAGGTGATATATCAGCTCCTCGTTCATAAACTATTCAATTCTCCTGCATTTCTAGACGCTTTTTCTTTGATCTATACTTTCTTAATCAACAACTGAAAATTGATTAAACTAATATGCTCTGAATAATGTTCGGAAACATATTGACTCTTCACTACTTCGCGCATTCCATTTAAATCAAACTCACGGAGTTTCACTGTAACGAATTTGCCTCTCGTGTACTCGACGTATACGATTTTTTGTAAATTTTACATCAAGTACACGACACTTTTTAAATGAGCTGGAATTTTCTCATAAAAGCTTCGTAGAACTGGAGACGGGAAAAGCGATTTTAAGATCATCGGTAAATGCGAAATTCGATTTGATTAACCCGGTTAAATTCATTTTTTGATCTTCTCATGTGCATGCAAAGTCCATTGAATTAAGTTGTCCGAGAAACGTTGCTGAATAATGATTTTTCGAAAGTTTCTTTCTATCCCTCATCGCAGTCCTTAGGTAGATTCGCTCAATAAGCTCGAGACTGAAGCTTTGTCTTTACATGCGAGTTCATGACAGATTGTAGGATCACTGCTTGCGTGTGCCCAGGATTATTCCGGTTGAGCGGAGATTTCGCAGAATTTATCGTAAATTCTTCTACACTTTAGATCAAGAGGATTCGTATAAAAAGGGCCGGGATAAGAGGGTCGACGATCTTCTCACAAGATCGATTAACTTATTCGGCCGGTTGAGTCTTCTCTCTGTGAAATACCGTGGAGTCTATCGGCAAAACCGAGTTAGGATCCGTCAGTAGCGTAACAGATTTTCTCGATTTGTAACGGAAATTCCATTGGCTCCTTGGGGACAGACGGAAAAGCAGAAGGGTAAAGAAGAGAAAAAAGAGAAGTAGGAGAAGAAGAGAGAGAGAGAGAGAGAGATTCAGTAAATGCGAAAAAGAGGGGAAGCTAACATACAGGGAGAAGAGCCACGAGAGACGATGGAAAAAAGGTTAAGGTGGATGAAACGAGAAAAGAATTCCATCTTTTTCTATCATTGAATGTAGTCAGCAAAGAGCGAACGAGAGAGAAGCCAAAACGATCCTTTTCGTCGAAGGAAAACCTCGAAAACCCGCAAATGAGAAAGAGAGGAAGAGAGAGAGAGAGAGAGAGAGAAATCCCAAACACGCTCTTTCTATATGGGATCTGAGTCGATTTCGTATGTTCGCGCCCAATTCGATTACTCGACTCTTCGTGATGTATTTCTGAGGTGAATGGCAAAGTCCTTTTCCTCTTCACTTGCTTACATATATATGCACCTATTTAGCTTATTTTCGTACGATTGAACATCTAGAATTCATGGTAATCGATTTTGGCAAATTTTCATCGAATATAGTTTTATGTACGACTCCTAACACGAAAAAAAAAATTATAAATGCATTTTTCATTAATAATTGACAACGCTTCCGGAACTATGAGTTACTTGCAATCACGAATAATATAATCATCGAAAAATGATGAATTTGCGGAGTTCTGAATCGTCCGAAACACATTGTTTTTTTAGTGAATCACTGCTCAAACGATTATCGAAATTCGCGCCACGCGATACAGTAGCAAAGTGAACTGTTTGCAAGTCGATCGGGATAGTGTGATAGCCTATCCTTTGGAAACCCGTTGCTAAATTTACGCCGAATATATGTAAGTCGTGTGTTATCTATTAGCGCCAGAACGTGATAAACGATTTGAGCTTCCTGCTTGCTCGCGAGAACTTTGCCGAGTAAATCGCCCCAGGAAAAGGATAAGCCCTTATCCCTTCCCTCTCTGCCTCACACGCTTCGTCTTTTTCTACTCCTGGCAACGTTCATCGCTCCTTGATCTCCGATATATCTATGGCTTAAAACGGGTACGCCGATTCATCTTTCTACCCTACTCACTATGAAAATTATCGATGAAAAGACGCGTCCAGATTAATAATAAAAAAAAATGGCAAAAAAAAAAAACAACGTGTTCAACGATCATTTGTGCGAGTGTAATGTAAATTTTTATTAATATCATTCGCAAGAGTTCAAATACGCACATTATTTATGCGTCTATTATTTAAGACGGCAGCGTCTTGACGCCAGGTATTAAAAAGAACATTTTGGACCAGTTGAATCCATTAACGACAAAACAACTGATTAATCGTTATATGATTTTCTTAAATTGTTTCTTTTTTCATTTCATTTATTCTATTTTAGACAGTTACGAGATTGGAAAATCCCAGTGACTCGGCATTACACCGCATTTTGTTTGTACATTGGCCTCCATTGAAGAAAGATCCCGGTAAACACACTCGGATTATTTTCGTAATTTTTATGTGAACTTCGAACTCGTAGCTTTTACATCCAAGCTACGAGAATCATCCGAGTTGTGTTTGCTGGTATTTATCAGTGTTACCGTTACGTAAAATAAAAATCTCGCTAGATGTACACGAGTCATTTGTATGTACGACCATATTTTGTCCAAATATGATGAGCTAACTCAGTAACGATCATAGAAGATGACCAATCTCACTTTTCAACTCCTCACTGGGATCAAAAAGCATAAAAAACAATTGCATAATTGTAAAAAACTATCCACATGTCTGAGTTATGTTTGAATCACACATAACCTACCTGAGCATGGACCATTAATCGGAATATCTGCAAACATTCATGTAACCAATTTAACATATTTACTACGTCTTCGTATCCTACTCGATAGTGAATTAATGACTGCTACTCTGTATCAATATCTTGAACCATTCATAGATAACGAAGCTACGTATTTGTTACGTTTTCTATCACACTGATTGGTAGATGTTCTGAAATAGTTACCTCACCGATTCGTCACAATTTTATGTCCTCTATTGTATGTAAATATTTTTTATACCTGTTATGAAATTGCTACGTATCAATGTTACATATTCGTGACGTCGATAGATTTCCGTACTACATCTTCATCATCTTGGTGAAGGTAGCACAGAGGGCTGCTTGACTACACGATGCTAACATTCTTCAGTGATTTAATTAACACGTATAGGGCGTATGAACTCCAGCTCAGTTGTGATTATAAGGGAAAAGTTACAGAATTGTTATGACACTTAAATGACATATTTGTTACATTTTTGGTTACGAAAAGTTATCGAAAATGATCACAACTTTGTGTTGCTGGGAAAAGTAAGCTCAAAATAAGTAAACCAATCATATTCACTTCACCCTCCGATTGTTTAAGTCTCCAGGCTATAATTATTCGAGAGAATACAGCGTTGTAGAATTTCTGCATAAAATACATTGGTATTCGCTGATACGTCGATAGAACGATTTGCGCGGTACAATCGTATTTTGCTATTTTACTTGTTACCGTTACACTCCTATAAGGCTTATATATATAATGTCTACAACGCTGTAGCAGTGTAAACTCGAGGGAATATATTTCCGTAGCACATCTGAGTTTCTATTCCCCTTTCCCTTTTTCACGATCCTCTTTCTCTCTTAGAGCTTGCCACATTTTCACTATAGCTGCCCCAAAAAGATAACCGCACAATGACTCTAGCCTGCTGGCGGACACTTTGTATCCGGCAAGCTCTAACAACATAGCACACAAGTGCTTTTCTCGTATGTGTATGGATACATGTAAGGGCTCGTGTATAATTGTGAGCCTTGCATTATATGGGCAAAGTCGGGAATGAGGCCATCGTACTATTTTCATATGTGCTTCTGCGCTTTTCAAAGTTCTCCTCTATACCATTTTCTCTTGTGCTTTGCTCACATTGTTTCTCCACTTTTCGCCGAGAGTGTTGCACCGCTATACTAACTCCAACAATATACAATAAAATATTAAATCTTCAGTTTTAAAGAAAAAGATAAAAAAAATACCACTAATAATGAAATTCTGTTTTTCATGGCATCGCAATAGTTAACGATTGTGACACTTTCGCTTACGTCAGATTCTTAAACTTATGGGAATGTATACCGAACATCTGGTCCTATGAATTTAATTTTTCGAAGATTCTTTCCAAACATATATAATCGATTTAACGTTTTCAGAAGTTGCCGAAATAATTTTCCCAGTATCAGCAACGTTGATACACTTTTCCTGAACGATATTGATGATGGAACTCGGAGACTAAAATAGGCATATTGTAATTGAAAATTAATGTTACTCAAACCCAGATATTTCGACGAAAATGGCGATGTTACTATTGATCGAGAGATAATCAAGCACGCGGAATCCAACAGAGTTAGATATCGTTCGAAATTTTAAGGTTTCGAGGTATATCGAATGTGTACGAGGACGCGGTGTATTCATGCATCGGTGGCTCTCTGTGCGAGCGAAACCTGATTTCATACTGAGAGAAATAGTCTGTGTATGCGTAATCACCAGGTCACGCGCGTGCAAAATATATGCAAAGGGATTTATGCGGTTTGTCGGGCTTCGTCGATTCATCGATTCTCATCTTTCGTTCGTTCCCGCGTCCGCGTGGGAAATCGAGCACGTAGGACTCTCGTGCTCTCAACGTTATTTCTTCCTTCAGTTATCCCCTTTTACATCGATCGCGCTCTTTTTTCCCTCAATAATACACGGACAGACATAAATGCTATGAACACTTGATAAGCTATAAAATTCATAAACTTGACACTGTCTCATTTAGAAATTTCGTTTTAGAAAATCTTCTCGGAAAGTCTCGGCTTCACTAATTTTCATAATTAATGCTTAAAATATTTTGCACTTGCATAAAGTACTTGGATTATTAGAGCTGATGCACTTGACCAATAAACGCAAGCGCGTGCAAGAGAGATATAGCAAGCAACTTCTCGGATTACCAAACACCTTGAAGGCCCAGACATGCACTGTGCGCATTACAGATTGGAGCGCGAGAAGATGAGGCGGGGCAGCGGAGGAGGGAAAGGAGAAAGACAGAACGAGAGTGAAAATGGAAAAAAGAGAGAGTAAGAGAGGGTGGGTAAGGAAGGAAGGGATTTGATCCTGTACTCATCCAACCCGTTGAGGCGTACTTCGATGCGGTGCGTATTCAGCTGGTAGAGCATCGAAATATCCTAATCCGCCCTGCTGCACAATCTGTTATTCACCCTCCGGCAAAATTCTCGTAACGCGATATTCCACGATAGTTTTCATACATAAACTCGACTCTGTAATAAACCGACATGGAGCCCGCTCGCACGTCTAATTTTCCTGGGAATAATACTGCATGAACTTTGCTTCCGCAGAAACGAACCTTTTCCTTCTCTTGGAGGCTGAAAAAAAAAAAGTAATTTTTTTTTTTTTCGTTTTTCACATACTCCCATGCCGTGGGAGTATTCATCATTTTCTGTGATAAACATGAAACGCCATAGACTTGTAATTGAAACAGGCTTCTTAGCGTCGAAATGAAACTTTGTATGGACGTCAACGTCGCGAGTGATTCTCACAAAAATTATATTTGTCAACATTTTTTGTTTGACTTCTCACAATGAAGTGGTAGAAGGAAATTATAATTAATATAATAAATAAATGAATAATCGGAAACGTGCCTGTGGCTGTACCAATCCTTTTGGCTCATCTTTCGTACAGAAATAATTATATGGGCCATATCTCATCACCTACGGATTTTTATACTTTTTAATTCATTTCTCCAATGTTCGCTCAAACAACCTTCCCACTTTTAATACCGGCATTCTTTCATTGTTACGAAACTCTACTAAACCTCCGGTTTATGGAGCTCACCCACCCACGAGTATTACCCACAGCTATTTTTAATATACCGGTGTATTTCCGTTGCAGTAGAAAATAAGAAAAAGAGTACAGAAAACCTGTGACTATGTTTTAATGAGTTTTCAGTTTGGTTTATATCATAAATAAGTCAGAAAAACTTGGAGCGATTATTGCGCGTACGAACGTGTGAGGGCTAAGCGGTCATTCTTCCGAGTATTGTTTCACGGCACATATATACCTTTTCATTGAAATCAGAATCTGCAATATTTTAAAAATTATATGTCACAAGAATAATCTGTAAAACAATGGTAAAAAAAAAAGAAACGAGGCTGTAAGTCTATGCGACGACAGGAAAACCGGAATCGGTGTGATGCACAGAAGATAGACGAAAGAGGGGGCGGGTGGTGGGGAGATTGGTAAGCGTGTGTCCTCCGGTTTTTCGTTTTATATTTTTTCAAGCCCCCGGCCATTTTTCCGCTTATTCTCGGGGCCTGTAGCGTGCAAACGTTTCTCGTTGTACAACAGCAAAGCACGAGGGCATAGTATATATATGTTAGCGACGCAGGTGTGAAAGGAAACTCGTGAAATAAATCTCGTCTCTTCCCTTGGCGAGAAAGAATGCCGAAAAAACATATACAGCCAGGAAAGACGGGAAGAAACGGGCGCCCGCGCGAGGATTATTACCGCTTTTTTCACCTTCCACTTTTTATTCTGCCTCTATCCCCCCACCCCCCCCCCCCTCCTCCAACAACCACCCTCCGATCCCATCGCACATATGTACGAAACGGACACATGAGATTCCCGCTTCACACCCATCGCCTCCCACTCTTTTTTATCTACCTCTTCTCACCAACCTCCAACCACTCTGGTGGCCACACTACCTACGACTAACGGACTTTTTTATACTTGTACTTTTGTCTCAAATCTCCGACCAACTAATGGTGAAATCGCAGCGGTTAATTGTGAGCCACCGGCTGTTGTAACTGAGGGAGAAGGGAGCTTGAGGACGTAAAAAGAGGAAAAAAAAATAACGAGTAAACGATAAACCTGCTACGAAGAGGAAAATGATTCCCGAAGATATTGAACGAGGGAACGATCTGTCTTCGGACACATAAACGGTGGAAGATGAAAAATGAAAATGATTTTCCACATCACTAGAAGTCTTGTCGTTCGAGCAGGCATCGTTGTCACTCGTGTCGTTAGACTTAACTCGATTATTCGAAATTTACTTAATTCACCTATCCATCGATAATAATTGAGGTTGAATAATTCAAGTCGACCGAGTTCTGTCTCCTATATCAGTGCTCGTGTTAGGTAATAATTCAAAACAATAATCACTCACCTTTCGATTTGTCCCATCAACAATTCAAAGGGTGACTATCATTTTGTCGTGTCTAATTTTACTTCTCTCGAAAATCGATCACGCAAGCAGAATAGCGGCCAGCTAACATATTTGCGTACATATCTGAACCAGTATTGACACTCGTATATTCCGGGTGTATTTAAATTCCAGGGGTTCAGAGCCAACCAAATTTTTTTGCGAAATTAATTCATAGATTTTAGTTAAAACGATAAAAACAAAAGGCAGAAATTAGCGATAGACATAGCACATATGCTTCAACGATGCAAACTTCATTACCGTACATGCAAGGAATCAACTTATCGACTTGCTATAGCTACATCCAGTATCGGCAGATTGGAACTTTTTTCCTCGCCGCCGAGAGTTCGTTGGCGTATTTTTTTTTTTTTTTAGGAACACCCCTCGTATTATGGATCCATATATCCGGGGGGAGCTCTTCCATTCTCAAGCCTTAGCAGCCTGAACTTATAGCCTCTAACACCAGGTGGCGATGAAATGATTTTCTTAATTCTTTGAATGAAAAAAAAAAGAGCTGCATGGCACATTTATAAATGTTCTCAAACGTTCGTGAGCCAGTTGATCTTCCAAGTTATTCATATAAACGTTTTTCCATCCGCAGGATATTGAAAAAAACAAAAATTTTTTAACAAAAGTGCAAACAGGCCGAAACTAAGATGATTGGGTTGACGGTCCAATGCATTGTCATATATTCAACATTTTTTTCTGCGTAAATGTACGCGAGCAAACGTTTTGCCGGTTTTTTCGCTTCCTTGAGATTATTGCAAGTTTTTAACCATTTCAAAAGTCCATAAGAGAGACACGAGCTGCATCTTAACTTTCGTGCATATCTTCCCAAGCAGTTAAGTACGATACGAATATTCGAGGGTGTACTTACTATCCTCAAGATTCTCTTAGATCTGCAAAGTGACGAAAGAGAGCAAGAGAGAGATTGAGGTAGGGGGAGGGGCAGAAGAACCCGCGGAATTGCAAACGACGTCTCTCAAGGTAATAAAGCTGCGAACGACGAAGGGTACGTATACATACTTGCCCTTTCAGGATTAAATTCAGGATCTTACGACGCGCGTGTTCTTGATGAGGTACCATTAGATTGCCCTTGAGACCAGCACAGTCAAGAAACAGGGGAGTCCGGAGAACGGGGGCAGGTCGTATCACACACTTGAAAACATTAATCAAGATCGCAAAATTTGCACCTTCTCTTTCTTATTAATTCTCTGATTAATCGTCCAAAACTCACACACGTAGTGTAAAAAAAAAAAAAAAAATGAAAAATGAAACGAAAAAGGCAACCAACAGCACAGTATATTTTGAAAATTCTTAATATTTTCTATAGCTCCTTAGAAAATATGTTACATGATATCTTTGGTCTATACCCGTACAGTTTTGTTCGTACAGAATTTTATCGAATTTCCTCTAATTCAGTTTATATCCTTTTGACGCTACTATATATATCCACTTGCAAATGTATAAATCATATCGGGATCAATATGATGCGACATATATTTATTAGAATAAATTTTTGCGGCAAATCTTTCCACGAAATTCTATATCGATAGGACGCATTCATTTTCTCTTTTCTCTCATTTCTCCCTTCATATCTCTTCCTTTCTCTCTCTCATTTCCATTGCTTCCTCTTTTTCTATAATATACCTTTTCTTTCGTTCTCCTTCTTGCTGACTTTAACACACTACGGTGCTTTTAGTGACAACGTGAGAGTCGCTCTCGGCTAGCTTTTATATCTTCGATCGACTTTCGGAAAACTCCTTTCGCACCGATGTTCATCGTGTGCTTTTCCGAACGTTATCTGCATATAGCATGTTATCACACACGTGTATGTGTCTGTACATATATCAAATATATTGATATGTGTGTATAATGTATAATGTATACATACACATATAATCCATGATGATAGGGCACCTGGTCTAAGCTTATATCTATACAAATTGGGTATCGGAAAAAGGCTCGAAACTCGCTCCTCCTCGTGGCGGATATTCGTGATCTCGAACACTCGAGTAGGACGACGCGAAGAGCTTCGTGCTGAGTAAAATATTAATACCGTTGCGCCCTCGAACGGAGGTGAAAATACGATACCGCATTCTCTCGTCTTCTATGCTCTGCACCGTTATACTATACAAATATGGACGTCGAGACACCAGAGGGCGCAGACCCAAGTCAGCTCCAAATCATAAATGCATACACCGGAGGAGCTATGCGATCTAACATCATTGCTCGGTCGATTTCATCTTCCTTGTCTATCAACATATGTATAAATTCATCTCTGCTGTCCCGTGTACCCGCGTTACACATTTCCGATCGTTCTTCGTTTCCTTCCATTTTCAAATCTTCGTTTAAATTTTTTCTTACAGGTCCGAAGTACTCGTTGATCCGGCGTGTGCACGTGCATCTTTTTATTCTTCGCCGTCATTCAGAACCAAGTGACCCGGACAAGCATCTTCTAGTTTTTTCTTCATTTAAGCCCACGCGTTATCGTCAGCGTTGCTCACTCTCCTACAATTGTGAGATGTACCGATGTACTTGGAATATAAATCGCGACAACTAGGAATACCAAATCGATCAAGCGTGTCAATATTGAATGAACGTTCTCTGACGACTCTTAAACGAAACATCGAGAACACGATGAACATATCGAACGACCATTGCGACTCGGTCGCCCCCTTGCTCGCCCTATATATGTCATAAATTTTCTGACTATCGTCGAACCGTAACACCTCCTCGGTGAAACAACAACACGACATATACCGACCAATAACTTTTCACTAGTTATTATTATATACACGAATATGTTCGTATTCAGGAACCATTCACAGCCACACGCTCGGTGAGCTTCGAATTTAATACGCTGCGCTGAGGATATGGCCGCTGTGCATATAGCAACACGTGCTACGAGTTCCCTTAAATACGAATAACCCAATTTTCGTTGTCTGACTCTCGTTCTGTCACTCTTCATCGATGATTGTGTCGTACAACCGCCGAATGTTTGATTCTCTTCTTCGTTCATTCGTTTCATATAGGTATACAATTGTTTGTACCCAATGAGAGTACTGAATTTGTTTGGCTTTAATAATTTTTTGATGGATAACCAAAATCGATAATGCCAAAGTTCATATTCACCCTTTTTCATACACTAACCAGTAAAAATGTTTTACCAAGCAAAAACGGTTTGTATTGTCGTAAAAAAAACTTGTCAAAAAGACAGGACATTAAAGGTCTCTTACGTAAATACATAGACATTGAGGTGTACGTGTACGTTGACACACGATATTACTTCCGCTGGAATTTCCGTGCTTTTAAAACGTCCAACAAACTTACGAGCCTTCTTCGCCGCTTTCGGAATCCACCGTGTTTCAGGCTATTAAGAGAATGCCGTCCGATGCGTTACTCCACGCTTTAGCATTATTCGTTGCCATTTGAAGGTCTTGGACGTTCACTGATTTCCTTGCCGTAAGAATGTATGGATTTTCTGAATTTAGTGCTAATTTTTTTGGTACGTTAGAAGAATTTTGATCAGCAAGTTTAATTACTGAATTATCTCGAGAACAAATTCTACTTTAGCGGAAAAAAAAATACAGTCGGTTGATTACTGTTGAATGGTCGAAGTTCGAGGTAAGCCGGTGGTGAAGTTTGTAACTACATTACTCGAGCTCTTCATAGGCGTGAAATATTCGAACTTGAAACGAAATGATAATTTTGGAGGCGGTAGCGCGAAAGGGATAACGAATGAATAAATCATCTTTGATGGATTAGGGCTCACCGTATAAATAAATACTGGGCATTATCGGGCTGGCGAGAGCGAGCATCGGAGAGGCTGGCTGGGAAAACTTTTGAAATTTAGCTTTCACGCCGAGAGTTTTGGCACACTTGATCCACTGAGAGAGGGAGCTGCGATGGTAGATGTTCATACGAAATCAGGAGTTGAAAGCTCTCCAGCAAATCTCTCTCTCTAAAATAAAGATTTTGACCTGAATAGGGATTAAGTAATGAAGGTTGAGAGCATAAGAATAATAAAACACAAAAAAAGGCGGAAAGAAAATGGAAAAGAGATTATCATTTCTCGTGAAGCCTCTGAATTTTATTTAACGTTCTAATTTTTATAATTATTCTGCGCATAATTCGTCAAATAAAGTGAACAAGAATTGAATCATGATAGAAACTGCGCAAAGCATATTATGATGAGAATTCATTTGTTCGGTAACGAAATCACGTTACCGGTTACTGGGTGCTTGTCATCGTCACGAGATCAACCACCGCAGCTGGGCTGATCAACATTTCCCAACACTGATTTCAGCTCACTCAAGAAGTTAGTTGAGTTCTGCATTGCAATGAAATAATTTTTTTCCACGTTTATATATTCAAACGACTAAGAATATTTATTAGACGAAAAACCACAATTGAACGTATTGGATAAAAAAAAAAGATCAAGAAACGTGCGGTAGCGGCTCGACAATAATGATTGAAAGAAAAAGCAAGTCCGAAACTAGCCACACTCTTCGAGCTTTTCTTTTCAAAACGGACCGGTTGAGCAAAAAATCTGAATATGAAGGATCATTTTTTTCGATTTTTCTCTTTCGATCTCGTCTATATCAAGAAACTGAGAATATGATAATGCTGTATAAATAATAATAACGAAAAATCGAAAATGGTAAGATTAAGGGATGCTAAATCGAAGTTACGTTAAAACGAAGAACTTCATATGAACTATTTTTGAAAATAAAAAGCGAAGTGAAGAAACATCGGTGGCAAGAAAGGCTGGCTGCTCTTTTTCCATTTTTTTTTTTTTTTCAAGTCTAGCAGACTGCACGATTCGTTATAACCAAGAGCATCCCGTGTATAGTTTATGTAAATAGGCGAGTAAAAACAATACGAGTTTTGGTCGAAGGGGAGGGTAGATTGCTCAGCTTCTTGCTGCACTCCATAGAAACCAGAAGATCTGCAAAAGTGTTGGGTTATGAAGGGTAGGCCGGCTGGACAGACGGATGGATGGATGGATGGATGGACCGAAGGATGGATGTGGGGAAACGACTGCATAAATATGGAAATTTTGTAAATCAAGTTAGTTTGCAAAGTGCCAGAGAGTTTCTCGTATGCTTTACTCCCGCGTGCTGCATTTTCGCCGCTTCCTCTCTCCCTCTCTCTCTCTCCCTCCCTCCCTTTTTCCACCTAACATTTTTTCCTTCCTGCTTCGTGAAAAATCCACATTCTCCATCCGCTCCTACGTATTCACTGTTTTCTTCATACCTCTGCAACCCTCGTTCTTTTCTCTTACCCCTTAGACGGTCTATATTTTTGCGTTCTTTTTGCTTAAGATAACGCTCTGGATAACCATAGGAAAATTCCAAACGCAAAACACAATATAATCATTCGCGTAGCGCCCAATAGAGCATTCCGATATTCGAATACCTCTTTGTATTGAATGAAATTTTAAGGGGATTAAAAGCAAATTCAACAGCAGCACAAACATTCGAAATGAATGTGAAACGAAACGAGAAAATGTTGAATTGAATCTACTTGTATCGAATCACATACAGCCATGGAAATCGTTACGTGCCATAAGTTAAAGAACAAAATTATTCAATGCATGTACGAAAAGTAAAACGAAAAACGAGAAAAAAAAAATTGTACGATTACAAAATCCGTACAGAAGATACTTAGAAGTTGAACCAATGTATTCTTGTTCTCGTCGGGGATTTTTGAAGTATAGCAGTGCACTGTTAGTTGTCGGTCGACTGGTACGCTCTGGAAAGCTCCGGGAAGTTCGAACTATCCGGGTAACATACTTTGCCTCCTTCCGTTGATTCGATTTACGAGAGACGGGTGGATCATTCGGTTCGCGAAACTTGCGGGCTGGGGATCTCCCAGTTGGTGTGTTCGCTGGGCGATGCTCTCGCGGACGCGGCAGAGGGTGACAGTGGCGCGCCGTTAGTAACGACACTCGAGGGAACAGAGAAGCGCGCGAGCCTCTTGTGCACCTTCACAGTCCCGTTCTTCGAGCCATATTTCATCCCCCTTTTCGTTCTATCCCTCTACCCATTTTCTCCCCTCTGCCGACTGTTCGTATTTATAGGAATTGGAAAGTTGGAAGAGGGAGTTGCTGGATGCAGATCCTTTACAATCCCTTCTTTTTCATCATTCCCTTCCATCTTCCTCATAACGCATTGAAATATATATTCTCTATTTTCTTCTTTTATCTTTCGTGAAACGTCGCAACCCACTTCTGGGTGCTGTGGGATTCTAAAAAAAAACATTTTTGATTTACTCCTCTCGTGACACTCACGGCCTTTCTACACCCCCGTGTGTTTCTGTGTCCAAACAAACTGGTATAACCAGGCATTGAAGACTACTATACGTTTTCGTTTCGAGCGAAAAAAAATGTCAAACCAAATAAGTAAATCACGAGGTTAGAGCTGAGACATCGAACTCAAAATTGTTTTCACCCTCCATTTTTTTTTACTTGAAGCAATTTTTCAACTTATTCCAAGCTTTCATCGATATAATTTCTCGATTTCGTATGTTGTTTGGCGTATAAAGTACGAATGTTGACTCTTTTCATACGAGATCACACGCTAAATGTAGATTCACGTTACGGTCATAAAAAAGCATTCAATTCTCTCGGATATTTTAATGCTTGTTTTATTCGCTTTTATATGTATACTCAGTGCGTTTATTCTAATTACTTTAACGTTCGGTGTTTGTTTCATAAATACGAAAACTGCTCCTAGTTACTGTATAAATTCTCCATCGCTTAACATTTTTTTTTAACGAGTTACCTGCATGGATGGTTGCATGCACACGGGCATAGATTTTAAGCACGAAGTCATAACCGCGAAATGATAAAAGCAAATGTTTACGATTTATTCGATAAACCACTCCTTTTTCTCGTTATTTGATTATCCCCGATATTCCAAATATTTTATGCCTCTATATTTAGGCTATAAAACAATTTGTGGTAAAGCAAACTGAAAAATGAGATCAACGGTTGCTGAATTTATTCAAAGATTCGATGCGTGCGGTGAATGAGCCTCGTAAGTTGAGTGAAACAGAGCGATATTTTCCAGTTCCCACAACTGCATATCACATATCTATAAACTGGTGAACTTCAGAAGAAAAAATTATTGTCGCTTCGAACGCTGAGAATCAAAAGATTCTTTGACTGTGTATGCGCGCCAAGACAAAAGAAAAAGAAGGATAAAGCACGCTCGTGTGGACAAATTCCCTGCTTTCGTGTCAGGCTTACATCGAGCTGACTCCTGAACGAAACTCTTTCGATTCATTGTGTCTATATCCTCGCATACACATACAGAGGAAGCTCTACCGATTTAACTTCAACTATCCGCTCCGTATGCTCGCGTGTAAATAGCGAGCAATAACCCCATATCTGCTCAATGTATTATAAAAGATTGTTTTTAATTACTGAACAATTTTCGTCGAGCCAAGAGATGACCGGGAATGTGGTTGTGCTTGTGGAAAGCTGTACAGCGAAACTTGGGACCGAGGATCCCTCTCTCCAATATCCACCAACGTTTTCACATTTATGTATATATATGTATGTATGAAAGCACATGCACACACGTGAGCATATGTGCATTAGCGTCGACATTGTGAAAAGTTGGGGCTCTTCCCAGTGACCGCGCGATGTTGGTGTCGTGTACACGCACACTTATATTTCTACACAGATGGACGCCACGGAATATTGGTTATCCAGCACGTTTCATCCCCATGGAATCGCCGATAAAACCATTATCGTTCCACGTCGTATTTCAGCCATTTATTCACACGACACGCGATCCTTCGCGCCACCTACGTATATACATAGACAAACGCGCAAACACAAACCTTCGCTTATGCTCTTCGTCTCTTTCTCTCCTATCTGTCTCTACATACATCCTCTTGTGTACAATATATTTTTCTTCTTCTCTTATTCCCCTGCTCGGTTTTCTTCGATCTTTTTTTTCGTCAACTATATCCTTGCGTCCCATAGTTCTTGCGTTCCTCGCTACAGCTCGCTCGTCTAACGAACGCTTTTTCCCACTTTCGCGTGAATTTTTTTTATTTTTTTACTTTTGCCATGTGGATCTTCTGCTTTCGTCCAACCGTAGTTCGGTGGACCGTAGCTTCACACGTTGACCGGCATTACAAACAGCCGTCCAACCATCTACCACAATTTCTGTATTTACGTCACGATTCCAGCTAGATCTTTTCCATTAGATAGGATTCTAGCTAACGGTTTTTTTTTTTTAATCCAATGCTCTTTTTTCCAGCCGTAGATGAAGCGGGAAAAACATTATTTCTTCTTCGGTTACAGAGTTTGCGATTAATCGCGCATTTTAAGTACCTCCAATACTGAAGAATCGGTTTGAGATTTCGATTAAACGGACCCGATTGGAGTAGGCTGGAAGTTTACCGGTTTTTTTTAGTGTTATTTTAAGTTTCAGTGCGAATCGAAATGGTTAGGATCCCAAAAGAATTGAGCTGATTGATGATTTAATGGTCATGTATAAGTGTCCGTTTGCTGATGATAATCTGCATCCTGATTGGTGAATCTAACGATCAAAAAGTCACGCGTTAACGTTAGGAAACTTATACAAGGTCCATACGCCAAAATCTCTATCTGCTGATTTCTTTTTTACTGTCGTTTTGGTCAGGAATGGTTAAACACTTTTGGATCATGCGAGAACAAAGCGACGGAATGCTTATAGACAGTTTTGTGTCTGCATTTTTGTGGACATTGATTCAAATGAAAACCGGAACGTCTGTTGTTTGAGATCGTCTGAAACAATGACGAAAAAAGTTTTCAGTGGGATTTTGATGAGCGGATGAGCGTAACGAAATGCGAACAAACACACGGAGTCGCATACTTGATTTATCGAATAACGCACGCAGAGTTCATTTATAAGCGACCTTTTACCTACTCGCGTATACTCACTATTGTATATATAGGCTTGCTCTCTCTCTCTCTCTCTTTCTCGCGTGTCGGCTTTCGACATCAGAGATGCACGTTCGTTTTACGCCGAGTCGTGGAAACAAGAGTGCAGGCGTACCCGAAAACTTTTGATAACACTTGCAAATTGCTTCCGAAAATAGAATAACAATTCAATTTGGGCCTGGGAACGCTCGAACCTCAACGCTGACGTGTCGGCTGTGAGCTCTCTCTCTCTCTCTCCCTCTCTTCCTTCCTTCCTTCCTTCCTCCCTTCGTTTTTCCTTCTTTCGCTCTGCTTGCAAAGCTGATACATCCACACAGACACAAATATAAACGTGATTGTCATGGTCGACCAAAGCTTCTAGTCGTTGAGGCGGCGGCAGCGCGCGCGCGCGACCGCAACAAACAGAGGGTGAGGCGTGAAGGAGCCTGAGAAAGGCGCGGAAAGGATGCTTTGTATAGGACCATGATGCAAAGCCCGGAAGCAAGCGCTTCCCTTAGATATGAATACATAGGCGGTTGCTGTCGGTTGAAAAGTGGCAGGAGAAGAGATTATTCAATGTTGGACTCGAAGAGGACGACGGGATAATGGCCAGAAATGAATATAGCTTCGACAATCTCGATCGATGACCGGTTATCGGAAAAAAACCTCATCTCCAGAAAAACACCGTTTATTCCCTGTCTGTCTATATATGTATATACCCTGGGAGCAGCATTTTATCCCCTTTTGTTGGGGTCGGAAATTTCAAATACTCTCGTTTCGTTCGCATTGACCATTCTGATAGTTCCTAAAATCCAAAGCTGTCTACAGAACAAATGTTGGCCCAAAATTCCCAATTCTAAAGAGTCCATGAATTACTGTCTCAAAATTTTAAATAGGAAGTCTTTTAATCAAGAAACTCTTGATTGATCGAAGAATCCGATGCTTCGATGAAAAGTATGTCGAAAGAAAAAAAGAAAGTATGAATTATTCAACGCGTAGAAAGCCTTTTCTAAACTCGTCAATATCTTTACAATTCCTGAAGGTGTTATTCTTCGCAAATGTTGACGTGATTGAAAATAACATTGATCCATGCGATTTCTTAGAGCACACCTCGTTGGAGATCAGCGAAGAGAGAAGAGAGGGCGTCTGAACGGAGAGATGCTCCATGTCGACCCGCTTATTCTGCGTTTATGTATGGGTGTATATACAACAATATAAACCTGTATACACCGACATGTATGCATACATATATTGATATACGTATATACATTCGCTTGTGTAGCTCTCCTCGCAACGGCAAGTGAAGCACTCTCAACTACGACGAATAGTAGGGATAAGCCGTCTCTTATACGGCAACAAGGGTCGCGGTGAAGACATTGTTTTTACTGCATTTATGTACTGTTTGTTTTATAACACGCTCCGACCGATAACGCCGCACCCTCACTTCTATATCGTTATCGTCATATCCCTTCCTTTCAGTACTAGCTCTATAACCAATTTTCCATAAATTGTATACAAATACAGTAGGTTGATGTTGAAAGATTATTGTCGATTCATGTGCAGCAATCCTTCATCATTCAAAATATTGATAAAACGAAGATGTTGAAATTAGAAGTGCGAGTATAGAATTTTCAAAAACGGTTCAATCGTGCTTTTCCACAATTCGCTTGGATCACATGCAGTGAAATAATCAAGTGCCAATTGAAATCAAATCACTTTATGTAACACTCAAACTTTTGCTTTTGATAGTTGGGTACTAGCCAGTACAAATATCAGTATAAGAAGAAAAATTCTATCTAGGTGACAGTGCCAAATATATATAAATAAATAAAAGTGATAAATACGGTTTCACAAGGATTGAGAAGAGCAAAATTCATTTTATACAGCGATTTGCCATTGACGCATAGGGAGAAAATCTTCTGTGTCCTATTCATGCAGCTTCTTTTCGAAATCTACCTTCACGTCGAGTCTCATTATAAAGCAATACAAAATCATTGCAGAAACTTTACTAAATGTTTAGCCATAGTATATACGACAGAAGTGGAAAGGGACTAGACATTCATATTTTTGAAGGCTAGATAGAGAAATTCTTCACAAGGATCACGAGTTCAGATGTTACTTAATCCATCATTCCGAAATTGGCTGAAAATGGGCTCTTTTGTGGATTACATCCGGAGATTTTTAGCGGACAACTCCAAAGCTGTTACTCAATTTATTTTTTTATTTATTTTTTTCATTTTATCTGATCGCCGCAGTTTTTCAGGGCTTTTGGGATGCGGGGTCGATAGTATAATAGGGGTCTTATCGCTCAAATACAATTCCACGAGCTTCATAGCTATATCAAGAGAAAGCGGAGCAGGTCAAGCGTTAAATTGTATCGCTTCATAACGCATAATAAAACGATAAAGCGGAAACGGTCATCAGGCAAGAACCGTTCAACAGCCACTGGCTCCAGTGGATATGGGCACAGACAAAGTGTTCCCAGAGGATTTTCCGTAAGGCAAAAATTCCGAACGGCGTCGCGCGTCTTCGCTCGCTTAACTCGAAGACATTTATATTCACGCACTTGATACATGAAATATAAATAGTATAAAGTGCACGCGGCATTCCATATAATATGAATAACGAGTTCGCTACTCGTCACATTGATCTAGAAGATGAAGCTGTCATCAGAATATTCGATTTTCAAAGTCGTTCACGTAATCTATGGGTACTGGATTAATCACAAAAACTTGAAAAAAAAAAAGAAAAAAAAACGTGTCGCAAATATAAGGTTGGTAGAAAAGGGGACGACGAAAAACAAATTTTTGTTGCGAATCTCTCCATCGTGTGTGTTATTCTTTTTATTTATTTTTTTTTTACTGGGTTGACGATTTTCTTATTGATTTTTTATTTTCACATTCACATTTATTCGATTCGTTACTTTTCATGCGAATTTATGATCCCTTGAACAAGCCGATCATGAAATAGACGAGACGATTACTCTGACACGAAAATCATAGTTTTTTGTGTTTATGTTCGACCGATGGAATTCGAATCCCAAGTGCCGCGAGCTACGTCAAACCATTAGGGTCGTGTTGTATATTGAGGAGAAAAAAAAAATTGAAATTCACTAAGCCGAATGGTGTTGACTCACTGGGGAAAGCGAAATTGCGCGAGGGTGGGTGATACAGATCATCCTTGCCCGCGCTCAGAATAAAGGGAGCGAGCGATTGAGGGCAGATGTTATGGGGTGCGAAGAAACGCGAGAGGATGAGGCGCAAAGAGGATCTTCTCGTGTCTGAAAATCTCCGCCGATGCCGGAGATGAGTACGACCTTTATAATCATGAAAAAAACGTTACGAATATATGAAAATTCTCCCTGACGTTTTGAACAATATACGACATGTGTGTGACATGAAAATAGAATCAATATTTCATGAACGCGAATTTACTGGTAAGCGAAGATCAATTTAATACTAAGTTGAAAAAGGGGACTACACCGCATTAAATAGCGATTATAAAAATAAAGGAATAACGGTGTAGTCGATCGAATTATACCGAGGCAAACGTTTTGCTCGGTGGTGGCATCCAAATTGATTAAATTCATAACTAAATCAAACAGTTTAATATCACTTTTAACAAGACTCCCCTGCTGACAAGTGAATTACAATTGACTCCTCGTTCGATAAAACGAGTACAATTTTTTTTCGTATGATTCTGCCTTTTTATTATCAGTAGCGACGCTTATAGATAAGCGTACGTCAGAAACTCCTACTCGTGACTTGTTCCCGAAACAATTATTTTTAAAACGCAGTTAGATATTTGCCGAGTTATCCGAAATACTTGAAACTTTTTCACCAAGTAAGTGTACGTGACTGCTGAAATAGTTGAGAGCAGTACGACGAAAAAAAAAAACAGAAATTTATTCGATAATGGTTTTTATAAAATATTGAAAATGCATGCAAGAAAATTTCGACGTACTCAGACAGAAAGATTGAGTAGCTAAGACGCGATAAAAATAATGATCCCGTGTTTAAAATGTTGCAAAGTTACGTTCACTGGCTTGACAACTGATGGCAAAGAAGCACTCATTTCATGGCAGTGTTAAGCAATAAGATTATGTATTCATTCACTTATACATACACGAATACACCGATTCAAATCTAAAAATTCTACCGCACCAATTATACTGCTTGTATATACATACATATGTCTGTGTGTATGAGCTAGTTCTGCAGTAAGAGAATATACAAGATGTATGTATCTTATATATACTCGTTTGAAACTTTGGGTCGTCGTCGGAATCGTCATACTTGAAGCGGAAACGAAAGACCGTTGAACAGTTGCCGTCATCGCTAACGACGTTCGCGTTGTTAACGATGTAAATGTTTCTCCGGAGGTGTTCGAGCGCAGCAATATAACTTTTCGTCGCATCGACGAGCAGTCGCAGGTGTGAGCACGAGAAACGTAGTGCAACACGAATAAGATAATGAAGGAGAAAAAGTAGAATAAACGAGAAGTAAAACTGTTGAAGTAAAGTCGTAGATTCGTGAACGAAAGAGGGAGGGCGAGTATTACCGGTAGAGAGATACAAAAAGTGCAGGCTTATAGAACGTCAGTGATATTTCAACGGACCGAAAAGTTGGCGAAAAACGCTGCATACCCAATAAACATAGACCGAAACCATGCATGAATGATGAAACGAATACCGAAAAAATACTATTCGCTGAAGTTCACAAAGCTTCAAATAATTTCAAAATTTTCTTCAATCCTCATAAAAATTACATTGTTACCTTTAGCCCTATCATTTTTGTGTCAAATACTTCAACAATTTCGCTCCAGCAGTTTTACGATTCTCGCTATCGTGTAAAAAGTCTCTTATGCATTGGAATGTGTAAAATAAGGGCGAAAGTATCCTTTGAAAACGAGTACATGATAATATAGTGCAAGCACTATTTGACAATGACACGTATGCGAGAATTCTGCCTGTGCGTGTGCTCACAGATGCACTCCTTTGCACAGATACACACGCGTGCGCATCCACACTCGTATAAAAATGGCTGGATGTATGTAAAGAGGTTCAGAAAAAGTACTCTTTACCATTTCACGATCTCGATGAACCTGCGCGCGGTGTCGCTTTAAGTTTCATTGAAAGAGCCAGCTCGACACCGACAATGCCGAAAGCGTATGGACTTTTGCGGTGTTGTGGCATAAACCATTGCAAGAGGAGCGCAAAAAACGTCACGGAGAGAGAAAAGACACACACATACACAGAGAGAAATATCAGTATGTGGAAAGCCCTACGTACGTATCATCAAAGAGATGGAAGGGTGACTTGCTTTTAAGCTTTAAGCTTAGGAGCTTTTACGACTCAATACTTTGTCTCGCACGGCAGAGCTTTCACGATGCAGCTGTCGTGTCGTTGGGAGTGCAGTAAAGTCCGATGTTTATATTAGTCTCTGCAAGTCGTGTATTTTTTTTTTTTTCGATCCTGTTCCTCTAAATAAATTATTGTTTTTCTCTTTTTAAACTCAAGGGCTCATTGCCCAGTGTAACAGAATTCGTTCTACACCGGTAGATATCGATGTATTGATCGATAACTAGCTAATGAACAGATAATGACAGCGAAAAAAAAATGCAGCAAGTCGACAAACCGACAAAAGCACCACGAGAGCTAACAATTGTACACTCTAAGGAATCATTGTGACATGATATTATCAAATAAATCTTTTCATCTACCAGTAGTCCTCTTCGCACTTTTTGCATCAGTAATTTCAGCAGCTGTTACTCACTCAGCTGCGAGTATCTATACGTTAATATGGTCGCTCGGTTCACGATGTTCCATCTCCACTTCTCCAACAACTTGGTTGCTGCAGTGATTCCCGCAAGATTAGACTCCACCCCATAATTCTGTCTCTACCTTATACACGTGTGCATCAAGTACATCAATAGTTGTATCAAGTACGCTTGTACCGTGGAAATTTGTCGAGAAGGTAACTCGAGAGATCGAGGACTACAAGAACTTACGAATTGAAACTCAATAATGGATACCGCAGTCACGCACTTTGGAGTAAACTCATTACTCAAACGTGTTTCTAACGGAGTGTGCGCATACGGAATAACTTGATGTATGATTCTGGATTGGAATCCTCGTTAATGTTGATGATACAGATTCATTGAATCTCAAATTTGTTGAAAATGAGTAGAATCGTATATTACTAATTAATTTTAGAAAGAATTATATGTATATGTGGAAGTTATAAATGATGGTTTTGCATTTGATACTAAGTGATAAATCGTTAAGAACACAAGCTCGTAGTGGCTGTGTTCTGCGTAATCCTGACCGTAAAACATGCAGGACCCTCAGACAATAGCAAAAGCTGTGAAACTCGTATCGGCTCTCTCTCTCATTCGCTCACTTCTGTCGCTCCTCCCCAATTTATCGGACATCACATTTTCCATCTACTGGAAAGTCTACCACCCTCCAGTGGCAGGCTTTTGGCCTCACATTTCGTATAGAGCCGGGTACGACAAAGGTCTGGGCAGGTCGATGGGTCACGTCTCGTCCCGCATCGCATCTTAACACCAAGTCCTTCCAACGTTACAGAATCTCCCCCCCATACTCGACACCTGGACCCTATTCCTAGTGTATTTCCGTCTGACGATTTTCTCCAGAGCACCGACCTGGTTCATCCATCTCCGGAAGCAATAACCTCGTCTTATACGGTCCCATCACGAAGCCCATCTCGAGCTAATATTATTTTAGCGAAGATCCTTCAGTCCTATATGTGTATCACTTGGTCATATCACCATTAAATCGATTCACTTGAAACACAAATATGTTTCTTACGGATCAATGATGATGCCGAGATTATGGGTATACATAGAAAAATATGTTACTGAAAATACGTTGGGCATATGCACAATGATAATCTGATTAATAATCTGACACCATCTCAAGGAATCGGTTACGCAGCTTAAGAAATTCATTGAATTTGATTGACAATCAATTTATCAATACCTCCCCCTCCCTCTCTGACGATCTGAACGTATAAATTATATGTATGCACACATATCTATATATGTGCGTGGGACGTGGGTGTCTATAGACGTTTTTTTGTCACTTGGGATCTCCGACGTGAGTAGGGCAGCTAAGTAGTAAGTTTCGCTTCATTCATGAAATTCTCATTTCGCAACTTCGTTCGATATCCACAGCGATACTAAGTTTCATTGTGACGAAAGATGGTATTTGACCAGTAAAACGATGGATTGTATTCTGCGACGACGAGCCTCAATATATTTTTTCAGTCACCTTTTCGACGTCTGTTTCAATATCGATGAGCTCAGCAGAAGGTTTCTTTTTAATTCGGTAGTAAGAAACCTCACCGCGTGGGACCGCAACTACTTCATCTACTGCCATTCTTGTGCGTATGATGAAGCGTGCCATGAACTTGAAGAATTAAAGGAATACAGATTCAAAGTTAGTTACACAAACGTCCTCAACTGACTCAATGCTGACATCGACCTTTGTCCACTCGCTTTTGTTTTTGCCCTCACCGTTGTTTTTTTTTTTTTTTTTTTTTTTTCCGTTAGTCGTTGAACGGCGGTTCCAACCATCATATCCTGAGTCTTCATTGTGCGATCAAGTGTGCCAAAGCTCCAGACTGTTCAAAAACACCCACCGACTCGTGTATTATTTATTTCTTGCAGACGTATGGATTATGGAGTCTTTCCTCACCTTCCACTCTCTTGGTCGTTCTTCTGATCTCTAGTCCCATCATATATACTTCCTCTTTTCAACCTTATACAACGTTGGAAATCGACAAAACCACCCTTTTTTTTCATTGTCTTCTGCTTCAGTCACCTTCCGTCGTCTGCCTCTAGAGCTCTGAGCTCTCGGATTGTACACTGCCCGACGTAGATCCGGGGATAACATTTTCCGGACTTCAATACAGTCGCGTCTTGTAGACGTTTGTCCGCATTCTCATCGAAAAACCGTGTTTACCGTGTAAATTTGAAAGCGTATGAACGCGACACGAATATGCATAATCACATTGAATTCCGAATGGAACTTCTTCCGAATTTATTTTTCAATAAAATTACAACGCGTTTTTTAGATAACTCTGTTTACTTCATTCGATAAGCAAACCAGAAGAAACAAAATTCAAGGATTGATGTCCTGGGTTAGCGACGTCTCAGAATCTTGAGAAGCAAACGTGTTTGCAGTTACTTGTTGGAAAAATGATCTGTTTCAAGTATGTTATACATAGACCCCAACTGGTTTTCATGTTGAAGAGATGATAAAGACAACAGCACGACGTGAGCGCTCTGTTGTTTCGAAGCTTTCATCACAACAGGATAAACATCGAATGGAATCCTGAGGCTTGTGGGTACGCTTTTCCTGACGGTGCACACGACTCCTAACATAGAGACAATTTTTTCTTCAGTTTGACGTTTATCCTGCTATCTTGAAATATCGTTATGGCGAAGAAAATCTTACCAGATGTTTGCTATGTTCTGTTTCCAAGCTTAGACATCGGACGAGGAAAACAACATAATTTTTCTGAGACTATGTCATTTATTGCGTCACGGCTAGAGAAAGATCTGGATTACTTTCTCAATCACGCGAAGAAAACTGTTCCGTACTTCATAGCGCTAAGAGTTACGGGTAAACCTTGAGTCTTAACGTTTTTATCTCTTGGCCGGATTATGCACTCTCGTCTTTTAATGCAAGGGCAGCTCTATCAAAGCTCGTTACCGAAGGAACTCTAGGGTAAAGAGAGAAAAAGTAGGAGAGGGAAGGCAATCGCTGCAGATCCCGCATCCTCATTCACACACGCACACACCACCACTACCCATCACTATCACCACCATCGCCACTTGTCAGACCTACCCGAGGTGTATTCGTGTAACTACCGCTTGCTCTAGCCAAGCGTCCGTGGTGGCCTGATACCTTTACCGTCGATGCTTCCTGAATTACTCCGCTTATGTTCTGCTTTGAAAACTTTTTTAGTGTTGGCTTTTAGTTTTTTCTCGTTTCTGTGTTTTTTTTTCTTCTTCGGACGCAGTTTCTTTTTCTCAAATCAAAAGATTCAGTATACTCTCGATATCTTTCAAAGTTGGAAGTGCCTTCTTCTTTTTTTTTTTGGCTGCTCGTTTCTTAGATGTTCCGCAACGCCTGTGATCCACTTTGCCATATTTTTATTTTATTTTATTTTTTCCATATTGCTGCTCATACTCTTGGGTACTCTGTCATAACGTCTATGGGCGGGAGTGAGCTTCGGATTTTATTCGGCCTTTGATCTGCAATTCTCTCTCTGCTTCTGGTCGCAGGTCTCTAACGCAGGCTGTCTAAAGGATAGTGAAGAGTATGGAAGCTCTAGCTATGACGTGTTTCAGCGAACGGATAGTAGCAAGGGAAAGCTTGCTTCCGCCCGCTATCCGACCTTACTCCACTACGCTCATGTACATAAACCAGATTACATTATGCCATATATTACATATCTCGTGCGGTACACTGATCCTCTGGATTATGAATTCGCTCATTATTACGGCAATACCACTCGGACGGAACTCAATTTAAACGAATTAATGTGTACGAAGCTTTGACGGTGATTATATAGAGCAAAAGAGCGAAACGTCGATTCGGCACGGTCTGTTTTTTTTTTTTATTCCTTTATTAACGTTTCGCTCAGACGAAATGTTTGTTGAATATTTCTTCGAAATGAAATATATTCGAGTTGCAGCAAATAGAATTTCTCCAGGATATCGCTCGGTCTCATAAATGGAAATCTTATTTTTATTTATTCACGATATCTAGAAACTTAGAGATAAGGTCTACCATTCGATCAGTCTTTTCTTAAGTTATCGAGCCGACAAAATCTAAAGTCGTATCGTTTATGCCTTATGTTACAGAGGGGAAGTGACGAACTTCTATCCCAGAGTGGTGCTGTTAACAATGGTGCATCAATGAGTCCCCAACCACATCACGCAGCGGACAACAACAATGACGCGAAAAAGGTGAGTTACAAACATCGTACAAGGATTTATATTTTAGGATATGTTTAGCACAGGGTGTTTGAGCCTGGACCTTGATGGTCCGTAGGTAATCATCGAGACAATGGAAACAACAATTCGAACGATGAGTTTGAAACCGTATCCAGGTTGTACTTATTTCTTCGCCGATCGCTCTCAACTTTTTTTCATTTTCAGAGCAATCGCAATGGCTGCGTATTCATAGCCCAGCGAAGGTAATTTAGTAAAAGGCTTCTTCTCTTTGTGTACCAAACCATGTTCGCGAGACGTGAGAAAGAAAGAGAATGTGTGAACGCGACCTGAATGTCAGAGTTTGATCGATTTGTTTGGAATGCGTAGCAGAAAACCTCTCGTCCGGATGCACATTCGTTTCAAAGTAGTAACATTGGCTTCAATTCAAATCAGTAACAATATTGACAATACTATAACCGAAAAATGCACGAATTTATAAGCTCAAATGACTTATAAAGACCGAGTATGTGCAAATACATGATTTTTTAAATAATCATTTCAATAAATTCGCGGTTCATTCGTTGTATGATTCGAAACTCTGCTATGCCAAATTTTGTCATAAATGCCAGAAGCTCTTGTGCATTAATGCTAATAGAAATCGTCAGGCAGCTTTACCTTAGGCGGTTGTTTACTCTTTCAACAGAAAAAATTTTTTTATTTCATATACATATTTACCGTGTAGGTCTCGTATACTTCGCTTCTATAGTCTCAGTAAAATGTCGTTACAACTTTCATTTCCCTGCCTCTTCAACGCGTGGTAGCGGATTAGTGTACCAACGCACTAAGCTTCCGCACAAGCTAGTCTAATTTTGTGCGCTGTACGATATATCACAAAGGTTTATCCGTATACAAGATCACTCCGTTGAATGCACATGAATTGCATATGGTAGTAAAACAACCGCTTACAATTTTGGATCCTGCACCATGGTAATAAAGCTCGATCGATTTTGAATGCCCAGACCCTGCCAATCCAGTTGAACTCGGTATCTTCATGTGCCCAGTGATCTCTTTTCCGCTGTCCTTTTCTCCCTATCGTCGTGAAATCTTTATTCCTTTGACAATTTTTCTTTGGGAATCCCGATGAATATCTATAGTCGCGATTGTTCGATCGCCTGAATATGAATTTCTATTAACTGTTTGAAAAACAATGCACAAAGGATGTATTGAGATTCATCAGAGTAGTGGTCGCCGCTTGTTAAATTGATTTACGGATTTCTTTCAATTTTGCTTCAGTGAAAATTGCATGCATGTTCGGATCTATGGATTATCATTTTCCTTCTTATTTATACTATCCATTTTCATGTGCATCGAAAATGTATCAGTTCTAATGAACAGAGTAAATCACGGTGGACCATCAGGAGGAGAATACTCTTTTGTTACGGTATTTGTGAATCTTGATATTTTTATCATCAGTAATTACTACGAGTAAGAGGCATTGCCATGCTCCGTTGATCGCATTTTCGATGAACGGATGAGAATTGAATAGGCTTTATCAAGCTTTTAATTTGATGAGTTAGGTCGCTGTGCCCTATCAATGAGAAATCGAGTACGCGCTGGTTTTGCGAATCGAAATGAAATTCGAATCCATGGCCGTATTCAGCGGAAAGGATTTTCCTTCCAAATTCATATTTCAATTTTGATTTTCACATGTACGATATATAAAACGCCTCGTGAAATCGATTTAGTAAGCTTCTTCGATCTTCTTTTTCAATATTCATCGTATATCTCCAGAGAAAAATGACTGAATTATGTAAACCGAGTACAAAGCTTTTTAATCAATAAATGCACGATAATCAAACATCCCTACAAAGAAATGAAACCTCAAATCCGGATAATCGTGAGCTTGTGCTCGACTATTGAAATCCTTATTCCCGCATGCTATTTCAAAACGACCGAAACCCTTTCAACTGATAATTCTGCAAAATTAATCTGAAATTCGTTCCACCGTACCAAAGCTCGGATTGTTATAAAAATATGTGGTGTACGTGCATCTCGACTCGCCTGCCCCTATTCCCTTTGCGTTCTCGAAAAGCTGCCATCGGAAGTTCCAGAAAAAGGCGGAATCTTCTTGAGATTTTCTATCCTGCTTTTCGTTGGAGATACTTCACGGTCGTAGTCCGCGCATGGTGTATAAAATCCGTTGAATTCTCGAAGGTCTTCGGCGAAGGATATCGGTAAAAATCCGGTCTAAAAGTTGACGTCGAATCTCTTTACATAGACACATATACATTATGACTACACATTCCCTCATGTTTTACCGACTCACCGCTTTTGGATCTATTCCTTTGCGACGCTATCTCATGTCCAGGCTGCTTGATCCTCCACGCATTTTCTGCTCCAGTCTTTGAATTACTATATATCTTATAAGTACATAGGAACCGCGAATTTTTCTTATCGTCTGACATTTTTTCGCATTTCCTTTTCACTCTATGACCGTAACCTCAACCTGGCGTTTACACAATATTCTCTGCAAGTGAATCACAAAACTGTGTACGAACGTTGGGACAGCTTTTACGTTGCTATAGCTCTAGAAGTTTCGTTTTTTTTTTCTTTTTTTTATTTTTATTTATACGCCGTTGCCGGTCAACTCACATCACAGAATATGGTACGAAGGGACTGAAGCCAGTGCCCTATTACTTCACAAAAGAATCAAAGTCCAACGAACGTAATGGCACACCCCCAAACGCACGGTAATATTCTGAATGGTCTCGATCTCTATAATCTGTTGGATGGCTTTTGCTATATGTGTACTCTTGCGAAACTACCGTTTAGATAAATTGCTTTTGCTTCGATGTCGGTCTTTCCGGCTTCATCCTATCGATACATAACATGTTAACATATATGTATCCGAATTCCGTATATCTGTATTCGTATGTACGTCTGTCTCTATACTGTCGAGAGGAATCCTGTCATAGGATACACTCTTCATCTCGCAGAGAGCTCTGCTCCCCCCCCCTCCCCTCCCGAGTACACTTGTATTAATTGGTAAACTATTTTTACACATAAAAATGTACTTTTTTGTTCGTCTATCCAGACGTGAATAAGCAAAACGAGCGCTGATTAGAACATTTGAACCTTAAGAATCAAGAGTCCACCTGTATGATCCATGAACTGACAATGCAATTAAGCTACGTCATTATTCAATGTTACTTCAGCCAATATTTGTTCGCTTAATTTCTATGGTTTTTATCAAATAAATTCAACCTGAGTGAGATCAGTTCAATTTATCGAACAGATTTACGTAAAGTACATTTCGTTAACGCATTTACGATTGATCATTGCATTCGAAGTGTCTCGAATTTGTTGTGAGGGCGAGAAAAAAATAAATAAACCTCGAATTAATTATTTGCTGTAATTAAAGTAGTTTAAAATTATACTTTCATCATTGCAATGTGAATAATTAGATGTTGTCGATCAAATTTTCTCACTACGAGAGAGAGAGACTAATGGAATACACATCCTCTTAATAGTCGTCGATTAGCAGGCCAAAAGATGGTGGGATAATATGAAGCCGAGCGTGTTTTCAGCGGACAGCCGTAGTAATCAATCCGTTGACGACAAACTACCTCCATCGTCAACACGGAGAGAGAGAAAGCTTTTAAGATTTGTATGCCCTAAGAAAGAGAAGCTAAACAACATAATCACATTCGGATACGGCTTATTCACTCTAGTACTGGGCTCGTTGCCAGCTACGAGCTCTACCTCGACAAATTCGCCTTGGAACAGGCAATGAAATCAGGCTTCCTAAGTACAACATCAGCACAACCGTTATAGCGATCGTTTTTTGATTCTTCAGAACCACAGCATCATGCGGGGAAAATAAGGAGAGCAAAAGCTGTGAAATGCAATTATAATCATCTACAGATTATACCAATTAGTCAAACTGATTATTTAGTTATTTTCAGGAAAAGGAAAAAAAATTGATCACTCAATGCATAGGCGAATATAATCTTTTCGAAAATCTCTGTTTTACCAAAAGCACTCTCACTCTCTCCCTCCCGGCATTTATATTAATCTCAAATTTTCCAATGCCCCGCTTCATTGTTTTCATTTTCTCGAGTAAATCGTTTCCGTTCCATTAATTTCTACTCCCAAATAGCGCTCATAGATTTAATCCAGAAGATTGCACAAAGCCGTTGAATATCCTCCGTTGCGACAGATGAATTATATTTTTCGTCCGTTCATGTGATCATCCGCGTTACCTTCAAGCTATTTTCACTCATATCGCGCTCCGTACTTTTTCCTCTTTTCATTCATTTCATGGCTCAACTTGTACGCTGAATAAAAGCACAAAACTCGTGTAATGACGTTATCCACAAAGAAATAAAATTAAGGCAAAACTCTGCTAGGGAGATGGCAAAGATTCTTTGAGTCTGGCGAAAGAGGTGCCAGTGTGGCTACCACACTCGGGATTCAAACTTCACCAAGAGCTCGTCGTTCGGACGACCCTATCTAAAAAAGATTTCAATTCGGGCACGGACCAGAGTCGACTGACTCTTTGCTATAAAATACGCTTTTTCAGTCAAGGATTTGCATACATGACCAAAAAGCTGTATTTAAATGTATGGGAAATTCTGTACGAATTCGTCCAACGAATTTCAGTTTTTTAATCACAGATATCTATGCGTTCGTACTTTTTTTTGTTCCATTTCCTTACAAAAGTGTGAGCTTCCTTTCTGTGCTTTGTACATGAAGCTTATTACTGTAATCGTGATAAATAACAACAATTGTAGTGCAAGCGAAATTTAATGAACAATAATTTCGGTTTTTAATACCGAAATATTTTTGAAATATCACCTGAAAGATCTCGTTGATCATAAAAATGCAGATAACAAGTTAATGAGTAATTTGGTAAATAACGAGCTCATTCATCATAGAATATCCCATATATTTATTCCCAGTTACATGCATACATGCTCAACGACGTTTCGGCAATATTAGCTTCCCTCCGGGTAATTTTGCGGTCCCATAAAGAGCGTCGAGTCACCCTTGCCCGAAGCGTAGTTGCCCTAGCAACAAGGACTTTTTCAATGAATGCGCATATTACTGAAAAACTATTGCTGTTTAAAAAAACTGGTAAATAAAAAAGCTAGGACGATCTACGAGGTATACTGGGTTGTTTGAATTTACATCCATTACACGGAGTAAAAAAGGTCGCTATGACCGCGCGTTTGACATCCGACTCAACGCTGATGAGATTTCAACTGCACGAATTAGAAATGAACGCTATTGCTGGACGTGCGCCATTCACGTTTATCAACTTTTTTTTACTGCGCTGAATTAGTGGTCTGCAACCAATTGATAATACGTCAAAAGTGCATGAAAAGGGAATGCGAAGGGAAATGGGAACGAGGATTTTTCCTTTCCAGCATTCCTGTAATCCTTAGCTATGCTGCTGCTAATTTTGATTAAACGCTTTAAGATGGTTCGTTCGAATAAAATGTTTCGTTGGTAACCCATACAAATTTATCTGTGTCTATCCTCATCATGCTAGAACACTGTAATAGCTCTAATCGTTGAAATGACACCGACCTATTTTATCGCTATATCAGGCAATATATCTCAGTTGTAGATTCATGTATTCAGAAAAATGTACATGTGCGATTTGTATATCGAATCTACAAAGCAGCACGACCCCCTGGTTCATGCTGTGCAACATGCGTGTTACGAACCCGAGAGCCGCAGTAAGAAAACGTGAGCTACATTTGAGATCCAAGCTCATTTGATTAATTGCACTTTCTCTCTCCCTTCTCTTATCTTTATACCTCGACAATACTGCTTCGTAATTTCTGGAATGGCATTCAAGCCTCGACGTGGACGATCAGCGATCGCCATTGTTGTAATATTCATATTCTCACGAGCAGATTATCTACAATTTATTCATTTTATTGCCCATCAAGCCGCTACTCAACGTTACACACTGATTATTGGATTGTAAAAGGAAATATAAAGAAAAAAAAAAGCAGAACGATGCAGGTATACCGGAAAGTGGTGTATTATCTTTTCCCTGTCTTTTTTTTTTATCAATCTGGACATTGAAAGATTGCTTCGCCTTTGAAAGTGGACAAGAACGTTTCGTCTCGTTGTGTCATGTCATCCTTTCGCCGTATCCCCCCGCATCTATGGGACAATTGCCGGTATTCCTAGGTATTATATTGTTCGTAGAGAAAACGCTTAAAACGACGGTTCAGTCGTAAAAAGCGTAGAAAAATTTATCGGTAAAGATGGTGATCTTTATTTCGAAATTTTTTCTTATTTTGAAAGCGCTTGCTCCTCAATTTGATCCCCTTTCATTCTTCCAATCGCCATTTCGCATCAATTCTTTTTTTTCCAATTATAATAATCATGCTGTTTGAAATGTATTCTATGCAATATTAATTGGACGTTTGTCGATAATTAGCCGACGACAGTCGAATGCACAAGCAGATAGCTTTATTGTGTCTTGTTTTATATCTGGCTTAAAGGAACCGTGACAGTAGGAATTCACTCAAATGCATCGTCCATTTCGGAAAAAAAAAAAATCAATGCTCGTTCCTTTGGTGCACGACAGGAGGAGAGGGACATGTGGTTCGGTTTCATGTCACGCCACCCGTACAGACTCAAACGTTTCACTGGTTGTTAACTTTGCGTGTGTTCGTTCCTACGTTATTTTTTTTTTTCCATTTTTTGTATTTTTTCATTTTTTTATTTTGCCACCGTGATAACTACCCTTAGCTTCATTGTATCGATCGTCAGCCTGGCAACAATTACTGTGACGGATGACAAGGAAAAATGATATCTGAACGATATACGTAACGCATTAAATATTTTTTTTTGGAAAAATGTTTATCATAAAAGTGGTTGAAAATGATGTCGGTCATCCATGTGCAACGGGCAGACAGAAAAACCTGCTTTTCCGTCACTTATAGGACGGATTGACAACTAATTACGATGGTCTCTTGCCGTTGAGTACGATAATAGCTTGTTTAGTATATGAAAAAAAAGTACTGCAGTACACTGAAAATAAAGAATAAAAATCGCAACCGAGAGTGTGAGTGGAGCTGTATGGAACTGGATTTAGACAATTATTAGGGGCAGAACTCGAATACAAAATATTATAGTTCAGTTGTATGTATAAAATTCGTGTGCACATATGTATCTGTAGACACATGTATATCGCGGTTATATGAATTTTTATTGAATGAAGGATCGAGGCATGTAAGACGCAATATTCAATGAAAAAAAAAATGAAAAAAGAATAAACAGTCTTTAGGGGAGTCAACATTTCGCCAGTTATTCTTACGATGCATCTTATATGCTCTCACACAAAGCTATGTATAGACCATGTATTACTGCCGAGCTGAAGCAATCTTGTATTGTACAGAAGCCAGCAAAATGTAGAATCACATGAAAATAGTTTTGTTTACGTTGTAGAACTTGAGCGGACAGCAATGAAATCTAATAAGAATTGACGAGAGAAGCTATATAGAAAAGACAAATGAACGGCCAATTTTATTATCCGTTTTGTTTTTTCTTCTGACCTACATATACGCTTATTCATGATACACGTCACGAGGCGATAGGTATTTCGTAGACTCATAAACGAGAACCGCAGAGGTTTACCATGACGAGATACACACAGTGTGTGTGTGTGTGGTACAAGAGGAGGAGAGCGATTGATCGTCAACTACCGGTGAGCGCCCGGCACGAACGACTGAATTAATTAACGAAATGCTCGCGAGGGAATATAATTGATTGCACCGGTGCATCGACGGCTCGATGGTTCCGATATTTATGAGCTTTCAGGTTCGTTTTTTGTTTGTTTTTTTTTTCCGAACTCCCATTTCTTCTATCGTTTCGTTATTTTTTTGTTTATCCAGGTTTCATTGCTTTTCCGTCAAAATCTATTCTCCATGCGCTCCATATTGTTACAAAGGCATAAATTTAATTGATGGAAAACTGAATTGAGGGAAAAATAAACAAAGAGAAGCAGAGTTCGAGGTATCGACATTAATACATGCATAATTTTGCTGCGATATTAATTATATAGATCTTGAAAGGTGCTGCGACACACGAATACAAATGACCAGACTCTGAACGTGTTGGTGTATATACGTGTTAAAACGTTTTTGTACATGCGTCGGATGCAACTAGCCAACCTATATAGCGAATAACTCATTATTCTTGTTTAATTAATATCGAAACCGCATTTGAACCCGACCACCCCGTCTCCATTCACGCATTTATAACTGTTTCATAGCGCTATTTTACCGGTGAACAGGCTACCGAGCCTGTATCATAGCAAACTTCGTCGCTGCGGGGCAACCATGAACCCCATCTACATGTTTTTATATTCTTTTGCCCTCTTCATTCTTGTAGTACCCCCTGGAGATACAATTATCGATGGAAGTGCAATTGTTTTCCATCGTGATCACGGGAGAGTCGAGCTTTTTGCGTTACCGCGTACAATTTGTGTTCCCCTTTGTTATCATTATTATCGTTATTATGATTGTTGTTGTTGTTGCTACTGCCTACTCTTGTCAGGATTTTTTAGCAGATGGTTTCATTTTATATATTATTATCATCGTTATTATATACAACGGCTACACACGATTCAACTCATTTCCAATTTCTCTCCTACGCTATCTCTCGTTTGCCATTGTCTCTATACACGTCACACCAAAACCACCACAATATTCCCGAGGGGCATATCAGCGACCAATTAAACAGCAGGTTTCTTCTTTTATTGCCCGCACCTTGAATTTTCTGCGTCTCATATGCTATTGCGAACACATTCCTTTCATTGTTTATATCGGTCAAAACGGGAAAGCGCTATTTTTATATCATTTTTTTTTCTTGTTCTCTCAAAGTTGCGTGTTTGATATGACGAGAAAAAAAAATCAACGCTCGTTTCTACCGTAAATACGTCACTGGCCATTTGAAATGAGAGCGCAAGTTCACGGTATCCTTTGAATACGTTCTGAGCTATGCCTCTATTAAGTTTCTTATAATCCTCGAAATGGATAATTAATTTTTTGAGAGAAAACCGTAGTTGATGAACACGAACAACGTTCGTGAAACGAAAAGAAACTCAAATTTCGAGATAAATTTAAATGATCAACGTGCAAAAATAATTTGACGCGTTGCTTGGACCTGGAGCAAACGGTCACAATAAGAAAATGAAAAGTAATAGTCAGTAAAATAGAATAAAGTTAAATTTTGTTAAAAGTAAAGAAACTAAAAAAAAAGACGGAATAAGACGGAAAGGGATTTGTGAAAATAACAAATTTTTGTAATGGATATGTCAGAAACCGGCTGCTTCCGCAACATGCAAAGCTCTCTCGCCTACCCTATTTGTTTATCTCTCCCATTTTGACGTTTTCTGTTACAATTCAATTTCATCGGATTCCTCGTATTTTACCTTCTGATCTGGTTTTTCTTCAACGATAGCTTTATCATCTGGTTGTCTATTCTTCTAGGGAGTTGTCGTATAAGAATGATGGAGAATGGTGAATGATAAAGAATAGTGAGATCGTGAAGGAGACCGAAATTTCCATTGCACCAGTGACACCTATCCAATCCATCATTTTGCTGTAAACAATTTTTAGCAAGAATTATACTTATACGAGGAAGTTATGCGAGGCAAAAATATTTTGATGACGTCAGAAATACGTTTTGCTATATTTCCGTATGCACATTGACAGGTCGATGATGAAGCTAGAAGTGTGCTCTCTTTCCGCAAGTAACTCAATCGAAAAGTAAAGTTCTATAGTGGAATTTTTTCACACAACAAAAGTTTCATGCTGCTTATACGATTATTGTCAGCTATTCCAGAAAGCATCTGTCTCTGTGGCTGGAATGAAAATCCCATCTCTTTGCTTCACTCCCCTAACTACTCCGCGTGCTGCCCACAGTCGCCCTTTCCTAATGCACTAATGTATATCGCATTTGCACGCGAGCCCAAGGAACCGTGAAAATCTAACTTATATACAAGCGAGTCCCACTGACATCTAGATAAAGAGAAAGACAGAAATTCAAAAAGACTACCTCCCGCTGAGCCATCTGTGCGCGAGCGGCTACACGACTAAGAAGCTGTTCATGCTCAACCGGGAAGATGACTACAGCTACACACCAACGGCATATCCTTCGATGTCGATTTACCAAAAGTACTTCAATTTTTTGACGTAACGTTAATAGAGGAGGGGTGAAACGTTTGCGGGAATGATGACGACTTTGTCGTACCTTTCGTTACTGTGACATCGATGGAAAAGCAGCCGAGTGGAGAAGCACGAACTCGCCGTACACGGCCATTTCCTGTAATCGATTTTCCACGAATTACCTTCATTATGACCAATTATCGGCGGGGATGAAGAGGGTTTGTGCTGAGAGTCGTATGGGGTGGGTGGCTGAACGACAGTTCGATCAGTCGACGTCCGTTCGCGACCCCACTCTGCGGGATAAAGAGGATGAATAGAACGCGAAAGCAAGAGACAGGGAGGAAGAGAAAAGAGAGAGAGTGAGAGTGAGACGAAGGCGGACGGATAGATAAATCGAAAAGCCGAGCAATAGATAGGCAGAACGAACTCGGCGCTGATTGCCAGGCATGTAACGGCGCGAAAGGGGTTCGAACGGTATTGAATACGAAGTACCAGAGAGTTGGTGGTACGCAGCGAGCCGTAGATTCGTCCAAGTATATCGCTCAAGTTATTCCAGGCGTTCCCGAACGACTAGTTTCGCCACCACTATTACTACGGGGGTTGACCTATTGCCATTACATCTTCCTCCATTCTCATACAAAGTAGATCCAAGTGACTCCGTTGTTTGCAAATCACCTCCATAGCACAGGTTCTACTTACTCCATAGTGTCCAACTTCCTATTACATGCAGTCTTGCAGTCATCGTACTTCTACCCCTATGCAGGGTTCAACAATGGACGTCCTCGGTGATCGTATCCTGGGTGCTGTCCATGAAACCAGGCCTCAGACATATATTCTTGCTCGATGCGTACATGAATCACTGGATTTGACGACTATCGATGCGTCTAGTACCATTGTATATCCATTGCCTTTCTAATACCTGTACACTATCCACTATCCTCTGTGTTTCTCTGTAGCATCAGCTAGATTTCAGAGAAGGGTGTGCTTCGAAGCATTTTATTACGAGTAATCAGTTTCTTCTCTTGTTTTCGATTGCTCCTCTCGTGGCACAGCGATTCTTTTCTACCGGGGGTTAAATTAAGTTATTTGAAATGTTTTTTTCTTTTCTTTTTTGTGTGTTTGAGATCACCTGGATTTTTATACAACTCCGGTAGTTTAAATGATCAAAAAGAGTCGTACATGTACGGGAAGCATATGACTTCAAAGATTGACAGCGACGTTGCTCGGTCTAGACATGAATCATGGATACGAACGCATAAAAAATGATATGTTGGCTTTTTACAAGACGAAGACTTGAGGCGGAGATGTGAAGATAAGGAAAAGGGAGAAAAGGGAGTTGACTGTAAGCCGAGTCGTGGCTAGATTGAGCTGTGATTGAAAACTTCGCCCCGAGCAACACAAGGCTTTCGATTTAAATATACTCGAAACAGGAACTTCTTTCCAGCCACATCATGAACCGTGTATAGCTTTTTCTTTTTATACTCTCTCCTCCATCGCGTCTTTCCCCAGTCAAACATCCCCTGGTTCGAGGCTTGTCTATACCCACGCACGAGACGATTCCGGCATCCATGACAGGAACGCTATGAGCTCCGTAAAGGAATTACGAATTACCTGTTCCGAAAATATCCGGATTGGCTTTCTCCTCGTTCTTATTTTTGAATCCTGTGCCAATAAAAATCTCGCCGAAGTGAAATTTTGAACGTTTGAATATTAATATAATTTTAAAAAAAGTTAAGAAACATAACTGATCTACATTGTCATATTGTTTTTGTTTGGTTACAGGCTAAATTGGACAAAAGTCACAATGGCAAGCCTTCGCGGGTCATTCACATCAGAAATATACCGAGCGATGTTTCGGAGGGTGAAATAATTCATCTGGGACTGCCGTTCGGACGGGTCACCAACGTTCTCGTACTGAAGGGCAAAAATCAGGTAAGATTTTCTATCATCAAATAATATTAATTCTGAATCGTTTTGCTGGTTCTAAGATGGTGTTTATACACAGCCAGAATTGAAATAAAAAGTACTTTTCGAAAAAATACTTGATAAAAACATATTGCCTGAAGTACTCGGCGAGTTTGTGCCCAAAAGTCATAAATACATTATGTAAATGGAGAAAAAAAAACTGCCAATCTAATTTTTTTCGAAACGTACACTGGAAAAAAAAAAGTTACAGGCATAGGTTTTTAATTTATTGGGAAAAAAAAATTGTGGGGTCTTGTTATAATTATTGGAAAAATTAAAGTACTGGTTTTCTTAGAAGTTTACTATTTTGGGGAAGTAAATGTACTTGTCTCAATATTTTTTACAGCGTTCATGTTGGTTCTCTGCGTTTATAGTATTATTTAAAAAAAGATCGAAATTCCCTGTAATCACAGAACTAGCGATGCGTTCGAATTGTTAGGAGCTACGCATATATAAAAATGATTTGTTCGAAAAATAGAGTCGCTACTCTGACTATTATCATGTTCGATTAAGTTAGCTCATCTTCTCTTATCATCCGTGATAAACCCATAATTCAATTGATGCCCCGAGGGTATGATACATACGCGACCTCGAATACAATGAAAATTCTGGGAGGTTGGCTTCGCTAATGATCTGTATTTGCCGCACGAACGAATCTTGTGGTTCACACACCACGATCAATCCTGGCTCATCTTCCTTTCAGTCTGTCGATGGATACTCACCCAAACAGCCGTTTAATACCTGAAACAATTGAGTCATTCAACCGTTGAAATCGAATTGACGTTCCATTTTTATCTATTGTCCTATCATTATCGTGTTCCCTCTGCGCTGCACAAACGTTGTTTTCCCACACAATAATATTTAGCGATGCGATTCAATATGATGCTCATTCTCGGCATTAATTGTTTGCAGTCATGCAACTGTGAATTGAAAAATCATATATTTCGAGTTTTATTCACTGTAAATCCAATTAAGCCTTATCGGTCTTGAATTTTCAATCGTTTCTTTAATTCGCCGGGAGATTCTCGAACCTCCCAGCGAGTCAAAGATATTCAACATTTTAATAGTTAATGCTTCAACCTGCGTGAATTTTTAGTGGAACAATAAACGCGGCGTTGTTGAATAAAGAAAGAAAATCAAGGCTTTTCAGGATCGGATAAAGCGCTGATCGTCGGTAGCGGTGGCCAGAGCCTAAAGAGGATTACGTTCGAATTTCAAGTATTCGACATACTATACCGAGCACGGAATATTCGAATAACTTTTAAATCCTTTATCGAAACGTATTTGATGACGCTCCCGGTTTGTGTTCGTTGCTCAGTGCCATTTAAATTCCTCGTATTTATTGTACTTCACTCGATTTGTCATATCGATCTTCGCGTTGAAATCTTCTATTAGAAAATGCGTTGAAGCTTCGATTGAAATGAAATGTGAGCTTTTCCTCAGTGTTATTCGACCCGCGAACTTCGTTTTCCATCGAATGTTAATTAATCTATTGTAATTTCTATTTCCCTACTACAATACTCATGCTCATCAAACTCGTTGAATATCTGTACTGTTTCTAATAATTGGTTGCAAGATATTCAAAATTGAAATCGTTTACGTTACCAAACATTTATCACAATTATGAATACACGACGAGCAAGAGAAAGAGCAACAAAAAAGCAGAGGGAGAGAGAGAGATTGAAAATTAATTTGGCACTCGTAATCATACGACCTCACCGTTAATATTTGCTGTGTATCTCTCCCTTCCGTTATAATATCTCGATGTAATTGCACGTTAATTAGTTATTATTCCCAACGGCATCACGTACTGCGCTCTCTATATCGCTCCCATAGGAAGGGCTGGTGAAAATGAAAAGAATAACGAACAGTTTGCTGTGCTTTTTTTTTTCTACTAAATACAATGAATTAGTTTGCCCTGTGTTTCATAACTAACATTCAGAATTTTATTTCTACCTTACAGGTCTGTACAAATTTGATTGTTCTTTAGTTTCAATTTGTTTCAACTTTTATTAAAACATGGTTTTCATCGCTTTTATATTATCACGAACTATTCAAAAATATATTTTCTGATTCTCGAATGTGAAAGATGATTTTCCGCTCGTAGAAATACGATGGCAATAATCGAATTCAGTTCAGATTTCATTGAATGGAAAAAAAAAAAAAAAAAAATGAGAAATCATATTGTTTTTCGAGAGTGAACTGTGAATCGAATCTGCAAAATCTCCATCAATGAATAATAAAATAGAGAGAACTTTGAATCGCTTCGCATATGCTGTAAAATCGTTTTGTTTCAATGAGTGCAACGAATAATTTTTATTGCTGTCGAATAATCTCTGCAAACATTCGATTGGCATTGTTGCGAAAAATAACACTGGATTTAACAATAAAATATATAAAAGGTAAATAGAAAAAGGGAATGCAGAGACTGAGGCAGCGAGAGAATGTTTGGTTTCGAACTGTAGATCAAATGGATGAAGTCGGTCGTACAAAATTAGCGCGTTTATCCGGGAGTCAGAAACGAAATTATGCGAGAGCCTTCGTGGTTGCCTACTGTAGCCCACAGTCCGGCAAATTTCAGCCCTCGGTATATATAAACGTTTTGGGGCATATTCCCTTCCGTTTATTCCAACTTCCGGCCCTTTCATGAGCCAACGATGCGCTGGGATTGCGTTCGACAAATCCACCCACCATCAGGGTGAACAGGTAATACGAGCTTGCCGTGTGATTTCGGATGTATATGTTTATGACCCCGAGTACGAGCATTGACCAAGCTTTCCCCCGCGTATGGTGGATTAAAATAATGCATCTATACACCCGAACACTGCTCTCCCCGTGGTACACGATTTACCCTCATTCGACGAGATGAAGCTACTCCCAAATTACACACGCATTTTCCTCGTTGGCAGCCTCCTCTCTCAACCCCTCACGCATATGCGCGTGCTCCTCTCATAGATCGTCCGAAAATATTAACCGTGTATAGAGCCATTCGGGCATGGAGAATCTTCGCTGCAGCGCAAATCGGCTGATAATACGCACCCAAACGTTGACTAGTAGGAGAGACGGATGCATTGTAATAATCCGGCTGTTGGTCAAACATTACGTCTGCAAAAGTTTCTTCAAAGCTTTACAAGTTTAATTTTTCATTATTCTTAACGATTCTCTTCAACAGCATAGAGAAATGAGGGAAAACAGGCAATTTACCAGGATTCATAAGATTTGTGAAAGCTTGAACTTCTGTGATCGTATGAAGATTTAATTCCTGTCTCAATAAAAGTGTTTCATTCCTTATTTTTTCATTGCGAGTTTTTAATTGTCGATTGTCAGAATGGGCATCCTGCTACGAGTGTCACTTGTAAACGCATCATATGTTTGGGCGATGAACTCGAAATATTCAATGGCTTGATGACAATTTACTTAAACCACTAAACTCGTTCGAAGACACGTTTTAACAAAATCTGAAGACAGCGGATGCAGCGTTGATGCTTTAGAATTTTCTAAGGTTAAGAGATATCTGATTAAATCTGTAGAATCTTCAGATACAAGGTAATGAAATAATAGTAATCGTTTGGTCGCATACGTTAAACTCACTTTATAACCCAATCATCCAATACATAATTCGAAGCTAAATTGGTGTATTTTGTTTGGTTAATTTCGCTCAGTTGTATGCAAACAGAGTCGGTAAACTACTCAACCCCGCGGCAAGTTTGGTGGTGGTGGTGGTGGTGGGAGAAGAACGGCCTTGCGCACCAAACGAAAGCAGACAGAGTCAACGAGAAGGGTTAGCTCCGGGGGTTAAAGGTGGTTGAACGCCACAAGCCTTATCCTTCTTGCTTTATATATCTCGGTGGCCCCCCGCGAGCGCTTTACGTTTATTTGCTTTGATTTGCCAAGTTTCCGTTAAGTTAATACTCAGGTTCTTTGTACTGCAGCATCTCATATTCGTCCTCGCTCTTCCTTTCTCTTCATGCTCCTTAGTTGTGCTCTCTTGCCTTTCATTTAATTCTACTCGCTTTGTTACGATCTGTATAAAAACTACGGACACTTATGCAACATAAACGAAAACCCTAATTGTAAGAATCGAATATCGCAAGGGTGAGCTAAAATTATGTAACGTAACATGAGCTAAAGTTATCTTGTTTATCAGAGACTCGGACAGCCAAGTTGATAAACAGGTAAGAACCTTAACCAAGTAACAAGAGTTTAATACCTTAAGGATATTTTCCGTTCAACATTCTCTGTACAAGTTCTGCACTATGAAACTCAGCTCGTGTAATTATTGTAATAAGATGAAAATTATTCGACAAATATTCTGAATAGAAAACCAATGTTTTAGTCCGAACAACAACAGAACATCCAGAGTACTTGGAATAGAGTGGTGAAAATTTTTTAATGGGATGAGCGCCTTCTTGTGAACCTGATTAACCAAGAAATTGGGTCAAAAATATTTCTACCGTTTCTTCATGAAATTTCAAAAGCTCGAATATTCCAATCGACGTTTCATATGATCGTATTGTTCTGCACAAAAAGATTCGTAATATTCTCAATAGTGAATCTCCATGTTCGAAGTATCCATGGCACATTCTAATAGCAGCAGGTGTGTTGTCGAATATTTATTAATTAGTTCAGTAATTGAGGGTGCTTTTTCGAAAATAAGGGTTGGAGTACAGATCATCATAATTGTATTGAGCGGTATACTTTTCATATCTTTATCGAGGCTCAGCACAGAGAGCACAAATCAGAAAGTTTGTAACTAGATATTTGTATAAAGCGCAGTCATTACGTCATAATACAATATCCGGTACAAAAGATAGGCTGAATAACGTGTACCAACAAACCGGAGTATTAGTTCTCATAGCCCATACACGGGATACTGAGATATCCTCGAAAAAAAGGAAGAAATAAAATAACCTCCCAATGTTATACTACACTCGGCCCACTCTACGACTGCACTCTGGAAAATATTAATATTTTAAATTCAATTTAAATTCAATTAAAGTTAGAGTCTCGAGTTTCGCGATTTCAAGGGAAATAACGGGGCAAGGTGGGCTCTTGGAGAGAAAGGCAACAGCACGACTCCATGTAACCCCGACAGAAAGGGAATATGGTCTTCTCATGTCAGTGTATGTGTATTTATGTAAGTATAGCTGCATAAACGAGAAAGAGTAAGGAACGTAGGAGAAAGACTCGAGATGAAGGGATGAAAAATGAAAAGGCAGCGAAGTAACGAAAAAAAAAAAGTAAGTTAAGATTTCTCTTTACAAAACGACAATAAATGCCTCTAATGGAATAAAGCACGAGTTTATATTTTCTCATCACCTGCTTCTGGGGATAATTCAATATGCCGTATTGCAAAACGGTATACTAACCATTTGAACTATTGATTGCTCAACGTCTTATGCCATTGCTGAAAGTATTAAGAAAATTCACAAGTTTTTAACAACAACTGAATACATAGGTTGACACGAAGATATTTTATTTTCATTCGTATAATATCGTTTATTTGGATTCTCTATACGAAATTACCAGACACGATCAAAGATTTAATGTGCACTTGTAATGAAAAACGATTGAGATCCTGGCGTTAAGGTTTTTGGGACTAAGGATTTTACTCTTCAGGCACCCATTGGCACGTGTGATGACTGTTGTACAGATCTCCGAGGCCGACTTATCGATCCCTCTTATTCTACTTTACGAACGCATACACGTGTGCGTGTAAAGTTTGTAGATATTGGCGTATTGGATATCGCATGCAAGGAGCTCGTTTGACTTTGCGTTTGCACGCGTTTCCGGGCTCGCAAGAATTCTCAACCATCTGCGTTGAGCCAGAAACTGAGCAAACCCCTATTTCGAGCTATTGTTGTGTTGTCTAAATATGTATATATACATAGTTGCTCATGTGGATAAACTTCGATTCTGGCTTTCCGTAAACGAGTCTCTTTTCCAGCGTGCCAATTATTCCTTTCGAAAATTATACCCGCACGCAATCCCCATTTTCGCTGCCGTAGGTATGTGGATAAGCATTCGGTAATGGTGGCTTCTCTCGTTCAGGCGGTATTGCTTCTGCACGTTAATCCGATTAGTTAGTAGATTACATTAATGCTTTAGTCATATATCTATCTCGACCTATTGTGTTCGCACTTCAGGTCCACGCTCTCAAGAATACGAGAAAAAAAAAATATTTTAAAACCCTGAAAGCGTAAACTTTTCAGTTGTTTTTTTTTTCAATGTTAGAAAACAATATCTAATGTTCCAATCCTAATTCACTCAAGAATCATTTTGATGTACGAATCTATGATAATCCTTAAAGCCGAAAATGCCTTGATTTATTTAGTAAAGCATGTTGAAATTAACTGAATAAAGGGAACGAATTTTATTGCGTTTCTTGAAAGTAATTTAGTACGGGTGATCTAATTTGTTATCATGTCCTGGATATTTCGATGCATAATTGAACGCAGATAATTGAAGGCTATCGGAGGGTGTATTATATTCTGTAATTCCTTTCGTAGTAAATTTATTGGTTCGATATTATGAGCCATGTTAGTTGTATATTCTGGGAGATAATTGGAAATTCGTAATTAAAGTTTGTTCGCGTGCTTGAATCTTGTTTCACGATTGATATCGTTAGAACTACCGTCGACAATTTTTTTAAATCTTTTTATTCGCGATCATTACAGTTTTTTGAGCTACACGAGTGTTGACAGATCTTGAAATATTATTGTTATGCATATAAAAAATCTAATGTTACGGTTAGAGGTAAATGAACGTGGAAAGTGTACTCCTGTAAGAACCATTGCTGTACGCAGCTCCGCAGTGGTTTCATTATAAATAGAATTTAAAAAGTACCAAGATGACCTGTAATTATAGTAAAATTCAGACAATCTTATTTCGAAAATAAATGAAATCAGCTCTTTTCCATAAATCTACTAAAATTCTATTCGGTAAAGCACCAATATTAAAGTAGACGTTTCTATTCAGATGGGACTTTTTACTTGAAGCTAATGCAAGTTAGAAAAATTCAAATTAACGAAATCAGGCTCAATTAGATATTTGTCTCGTCTCGTATATCCAAAAATAAGATTATCACGGAAGTATTGAATATTATATTATCAGTTAACTCGTATATTCAAACGTGAAAGCTCCAGTATCGCTATAAAAAAGTTTCACTTATATTTGTGATAAATATAGAGGCAGACAAAAACCAAATTTTCGACTACCTCTTAAGATTTATTTATTTCTTTCTTAGTATATACTTAGTCCGCTCAACCGTGAGCTGCTGTTTCTCAAAGGGCTCAGTAAAGAACTTGTATTGCATCGACGAGCTCGGTAAAGCTCAAAAACCCTTCATCATTAACGGAGACCTTTCGAACCACCGAGAATATTACAGACCTATGAAGGGTTTATTTATATAATATAAATAAGAGAAAGCACACAAGAGCACGGTCAAAGAAATTGTTACTTTTCGTCGGCGATGTATTGGTGCCAATAGCTATGAAAACAAAAATGCACGAATATGTGTATCAAAGCAAAATGCAATACCAAAGCCTGTCTCCTCCCTTTATTTTGACTCTCTTCATGCGTGGGGATGAAATGAAAAACACTCAAGAAGCCGCTCAACTACGCGGTTATAAATTTAATACCATCTTCCTCTCGTTTCGTTCCTCGGGTACTGCAACATCCAGAGCATCGATACACATTGCTTCTCCAGGCTCTATTTGCCTTCCCGGATACTATTATTTTTCTTTTCCACTGCGATGTACTTCAACATAGCTGTTTCAAGTTAGCAGAACCTCAACGATCCATAAGATCTTGAAAAAATCTAACTATCCTTGAAAATACAATTCTCACGTTTCACGATATAGTACAGTAATTTCCGAAGATTCGCAACGAGTACAAGATCAGTCGACTGACTGAACAATTTTCTCTTTCTGAATTTATAAATTTTCCCAAATACATAATCGAACTCTCTGTCCATTGTCAAGTATGAAAGCGAGCGAACGATGATAGATAAACAACGTCAGTGAATCGCTGTTCTCTTAATCGAATCACATTCCTTCTGTACTGTACAGTCTCTCGAGGCCCCTTCATTTTTCATTAGACTGAAAAGATGAAAAATAAAATCAATATTATATACATCTGTATATTTTTTCAACCGTACCACCCTGATCGCTCTATTTTTCTTTCTTTCACTCCACTCTCCCTCGACAATAATTGGAGGCTCAAAGGTTCAGATCCCTTATTTCATCCAGTCAAGCTTTCGGATCGTATGTATGAAAGAAATCAAAAAACGTCGAAATCGAACGCCAACCACGTTTGCTCTGTATCAAAACACATATATTTATAGAAAAATAAATATTTAAACGCGTGCGCTACCGTGAGGAAATCAGTGACGTTGAATAAAACTTGCAAAAAAAAAAATTAATATTCATTCGTGTTTGTAGTATGTCCTCAAGCATGAACTGCTCAAATAGTGAAGCCTGCAATCCTTCTTCCTTGCAATCTTTTATGCACATTCTGTCGAAGCATCGCTACTGATATTAAAATAATAATAATTATTATTATTATTATTATAAATCCAACCTCGCGGTCACGCTCGGTCAATAAACATTTCAAATTTCATCATATGTATAGCCCCACTCCGAAAGGCCAAAGCCAATGAAAACCATATGGAACGAGAGCTCTGAAAACGTCTTTCAGTTGGATTCAATCTAGCTCAAGGGGATGGTCTAGTATATCGATGAAACGAGGAATCTTTTCACACGGTCATTGAATAAACTTTGTGCGACCCCAAAAAGCCCATTACGCTTATGCATTCATCAAATGTAGTGTACACTAGATCCGGGAAACGGAGTATGTCGCATTAAAGAGACAAAGTTAAGGAGCTTTGAACTTTGTGCGGACACATTACGGATTTTGCACTCTATAAACGTGGAGAACTGTGCATATGTCTATAAAAAGAAGGACGATGTTGTATAATACTGAGTATAAACCAAAATAACTTTTACGGAACTGAAAACCATCTTGTTTATTAAAACACTGTGGAGCGGTGACCACTCTCACAGATAGTTTCTATCTACACAAATACAGAATTGTTTATTAACAAGTTTTGTTCAACTTACCGAACAGTACGTGACCCTCTAACTTTTCAATCTTGTGCCTTAACTCGCTCAGCGTAAATTTTCGTTTTCGGTTATAGAGTGTGCGAGAGAATAGCAAGGTAAACTTTACGTATCCTGTAAGAAAACTAAAAACTTTACAAATTTTATATCGTGTTTAAAATTGCACCGTAAACCATCAGGTTCAGCAGAACGATGAAAAATAATTCTTTTTTTAAATCTAAAAAGAAGACCCTGCGTCTGTTGCCTGACTCTCCAACTTGTTAGTAGACGTCTCGAATCCATTTACGGAACGGTATACTTTTATGAATACTGATCAGTGACGTCCAATAAATTGGTGGCAAAGATCGGGTTGTATGAGCACGGTAAAGTTCCAACGAAAATTTACCTGTAAGAATAAGCAGATTTGCTCTGTTTCTGAAAAATCTATATTCGTTGTATTTTTGAAGGATTTCTGTTACTATGCTGTACATCTCTTGCATCCAAAAATGAAATTCGAAGCACGTATTTGAACTTTCTTTGGGATTGTTTATAAATATTCAGAGGAACAATGTCATTCCTCCAAACACATGAAACGGTTGAAAATTTGAAAACCGAATGCATTTTTTTTTTTTCACACTGCAGTCACATCAATCGTTGGTCCACGACCTTCGAATCTGCATTCAATGAGGGAGTTATAATGCATTGCGATGTCGTTGCACCAAATGAAAGAAGTCTTTGGTTTGCAACTCACTCGGTTTCACTTTTCATCATTCGAAACTCCGCTCGTATATAGACGCATACGTTTTGTATCGTATATATACAGATACACGTAATATGTATATGCACAAAATATACATACACCGTCCGCTGGGGTCTCTTGAAACGAGCGAGTTTATAAAAAAAGGAAAGAAACAAAAAAGCAAGTAGAAATAAAAAACCGAATATGCGATTCAGACTGAGACTGTGTTGCAGTCATAGTCACTTTCTCTCTCTCTCTCTCTCTCTCTCTCTCTCTTTAGGCAACAGCCGAAAAGTAATGATTTCAGTCTCGCCAAGAGGAAAACTCACGTTGAAATCTACCACACAGCCGGGTACACTCATTCTCCAGCCAACCCCTTCCTTCGACCGAGTCTCGAGTACTGTGAGAGGATTCAAAGCGCGGCAACCTTGCCGCGAGTTATAACGCCCTTCATGTGCCAAGCTATATCCACAAAATACGGAACAACATTATAATCTTTACCACACAAATATTTGAACTAAAACGAAATTGTAGCCATTTCGTGAGAATAAAATTATATGTAATTTTTTTTTTTTCCATTCTTTTTAAAATACCAAATTTACAAGAATTTTTTTTTCTATATTTCATGATTTTCTCAATAATCATTGGTATAGTTAAAAATAGAAAAACGTATAATATTTGGTTTTAATTGAATTTAAGCATTTGATTAATTGTAAGTAATCATTCTATGTTCACTTTAACGTAGAACCAAAAATCTGCTGCTAATTACCAAGTAATTTTATAATAAAACAATCATTGAGTTCAGCTAGTGAATATAGCTTTAAGGTAGAGCTTATAAAATGAAGATTTCTTCTTCTTTATGCGTTGAAAAATGACAATAAATTATTTTGACATGATTCATTATCGATAATTTTACGAAACAACAAGTATTTTTTTAGCTATCGAATTTTATTGCTCGCAAGAAGGTTAAGGATCTTTTAGGGTATGTGAAGAGGCTCGAGGTTTTGTTTCCTAGTCCATGCGACACTCGAATGCCCGAATAGACGTTGTTGCCACAGCATTTGTACGAAACGAGGGCCGCGGCGCTACGTAAATTTTTGACCAAGTGACCTGAAGTTGTTTACTTAACGAGAGCCGAGAGACGAACATGACTTGGAATAAAACGAAAAAAGTAGGCCGCCTGTTTTCGAGCTTGCAAAACGTTAATATTTAACACGCGATTATAAACGTATATCGCTGTGACATTGTTGTCCAACGTTTTATTTCTGTAATATTTACTGGAATATATAGCAGCCCCTAAGGGTCTGTACCGATTTGACCAACCTCTTTCACTAGTTAACTTACATCGAGTGGTGTTCAACGTAATATTACTATATCGATCAATTTATTTTCGAGCAACTTGACGATGTATTCGTCCGAATAAATGAGCGTTCTTCAGTCTCTTCAATTTATTTGTCGAATGTGCTCATCGCGTTGAATGAATCTGTCAAATGAACGAAATTTTTTCTTCGACAATAAATTTTTTCTTATATTTAAAACAAAAAAGCGCAGCATTTTCGTTGATGGAAGATACTCGTCGGATTCTTTTCATAAACACACACCCGCGCTTCATTCGAGAACAAACGAAGCAATGATTACTTCGACATATCTCCGTCGATTACAAAATTCGATTTTATCGACCAAGGGGAAAATTTGCTGTACCAGTTTCTATGTGTACGACGCACTATTTCACGGTATACAGAGATATCGAGGCTCAAAAATGGAATCGAATTTTGTGCTCGACTAGGACTCCCAAGCCTCCCCGATTTGGTTTATCAATTTTCCGAACGGTCCAACCCCGATCCATCCCCTCAAAACCATACCCCACCTGCCTGGTTTTTTTTTTTTCTCCATCTCACTTTAGTTTGACCTGTCCACTCTATATACGGGTGCACAGTTTCGAAGGCAACGGTTCACGGAAAACAACGTCCGTTCTCTATCGTACTTTGCCCCCCTTTCCCAACAGCTCACCCCAAAACTACCCTTCGGGACAAATCTCCCGTGCTCAACTCCGGGATATGCAATTTTGCACGTGTGTGTTCATACGTGTACATGTGTATTTCGCGAAACGAACCGATTCAAACTCGTGCTGTTAATCCGCTTTTCCTCGGCGCCGTATTAATTTGCGAACAAAGCGTGAGGATCCAAACGTTCTCTCTACCCAATATCCGACTCGAGATACGAAACATTTTACACGTGTATATTCCCCTCTGCTTTTACTTTTTTTTCTCTATATCCACGCATGTACACAATAATAAAACTCTATACCGAGTTACCTATTTCTCCGAGTTTATTACACCGAAAGGTTTGATAACTCGAAAATTATGCAAGCACCAACAAATTCAACGTACCCACCTTGGTTCAATCGTCAAGGTATATTATACGTCCCATACAGCAACCTGATTTTCATTCTGCCCCTATGAATCTATCGTCAGAACCAGCATCGATGTACACTAAAAACATTTGTTCTGTTATCAATTTTGATATTTCGATGTAGCAATAAACTGTCACTTCGATGGCGACTACAATTTTCCGCATTGAAAACATCGCTATTCGATGAATTCATCAACTTATATAAACCCTCGCTAGATAAAACTAACGGAAAGTATATATATATATTAGCAAAAAGGAAAAAATTAATTAGAATCATATTTTACATGTAAATAATATGAGAGTTGAAATCATTGACATTGGTGAGTGAATTAAATTTTATGGCTCCATCAAGTGTATGCTTACGAGCCTGCAATTATGTAGAATATATTAGAAAAACATTTTTCTTCAAGGAACCCCGGAATATAACGACCGATATATAAAATTCTACAAATTTCCGGTATAATATTGTCGTCGTATTCAGTATCGATCGATGTCTATACACCGGTATTGATGTTTTTTTCAACAAGGCTCTTATAGCGAGGAAATCGTCTTCCTTCTGGTGAATTCTCGTACTAACGTACTTTTATTTTATTCTCGTAAACGTATTTCCGATATTTCGACCCTCGTATTATGTTCCCATGTGCGTCGATCCAACGACTACATGTGTGAGCACGTAGAAATAGCTCGTGTGAAGTTGTGTGTTTTCCCGTTGGTGGCGATACAGAAGCGGCAGGTTGGGCTGGACACATGATGTAAAGGGGTTGAAAGAAGACTCCAGTAGCTCGCAAAAATGTATGTTAGGCTATACCTTGACGACAAAGCTTCTTTTTTTCCACGCCCACCGGCACGCCCCGGAGATCTTCATATTGTCATGATTACGTTGAGCATTTCGGAGCCTTTCTGCGTCATACACCCACGTGGAATGGTCAGAAGAGTTTCGAGAAAAACCAACAAGGTTTTGGGAACGCGCGTCACTCGAAAATCTATTCCTTTTATTATTTTTCTCGGTAACCGAATGGAAATTTGTTAAAAATAATTTCAAATTTATCATTCGAACAGAGTGATAAAAATTTCATGATCACCAAAATGATTTTCAAAAGTTTCTTCGACCAGAGATACACTTGGAGTCTCTCACCAATAGAGAAAAGAGGGAAAATAGTTTTCTCCAGACTCGAGGCACGAGTAACGAGAGTGCATCGACGTAAAGCGATCGTAAAGGACCGTAAACATTGATTACAGCCATTTTCCTCATACGTATGATATAAAGCATGAAATTATAGCGATAAATATATGTTTGGTTCGAGAGTGGAAGAGGGGATTGGTAGCCGGCGGGACTACGTAAGCTATGGAAGAAAATTTGAGATATGGACATTTAGGACGGTCTCGAGACGTGGGGCCATCAAGGCTCGAGTCGTTCAGAATTTGTTCTCGTCCTGGATACATATATGTTTATCACTATATACATAAAATTAACCGCGTTTTGGGGTCCAACACTCATCCTCTTCGAAAGATGTACAGCGTGTGCGACGTGGCACCATGGATCCGAAAATCCACGAATTCAATGCCATTTAACCACGCGGTGTAATGATCCAAAAGTTTCTTGGATTCGTTCTGTTTCTCTGTATTCCATCGCGTCTTTCAGTCTTTTCAATGCTTCACTTTCTCTTCCTTTTCCTGACTTTTTGCATTTGCTGCCTTAACACCGCATGTTCAGGTAGTTAACTACTTCAACACGCTGAGCTTGAACTGATTCGAACTTCGAATGTATATTCTTGCCAGGAGTCTCATTCTTTTTGAGTACGTATATATATATATATATAGGAGGACAAGGAATAAGCAATCCGTTGAATGAGACGAGTCCTTAAAGCACGCGAAACGAGGTAGGAAAAGGAATTCAAACGGAGTTCCAGAGACCGGTATATGGATGTTTTTATACCAGCTTCGCCATCTCTTATAGCCGGGATAAATTACATTCATATTCCACCCTTTCTACGTGTACAGCAGTGATGAGAGAGCTGTAAAACGAGAGGGGGAAGTTTTAAGAGTTATTCTGTGTTCTTCCGCTGGATCCCCCCCCCCCCTCACCTTCCCCTCCTTCTCTCCCGCCGCACTTTCTTCTCTCTTCTCCTCTTTCGCCACACCAGCCAACTGAATCCACCAGGTTGCTCAGGAACAGTTTCAGCCTGAGGCTGCCGCTCGCTTATTTAAATCAGAAAATAACTCTTGGTTGACTCTCTCCATAGCACCCGGTCTCTACCCCAGTGACGAGACTAAACGTATAAGGATCTATCATGCTGGCAACACTGGGAAAAAAAAAAGCAACGACAACCGGAGACCGAAGAGTCAGAAACCAAAAGAAATAATGTTAACTGGGAACCTTTGATAGTTGCGATGCGCTATAAGCATGTTAAAGCTATGAAGAATTTTTTTTTTTTGTAAAACATTTGACGTAAAAATTATTTATTTTAACGTAGATCGAGTGTTCGGAGATAAAATAACATCTGAAAGGCTTCATCTGCTCGACGAAAAGTTAGATGCTGTGAATTTTTTTTTTATCTCGCTCGGCCCAATTCTCTCCGGCGTTTCTCTAACGAAGGAAAACTTTTTTTTAAACATTTTTCTTCTTTCCACTAGTGGGGAAAAACCGCTTTCAAAAGCTTCTTCTCGCCAGGTAACTTTCACAAAATATGTATACATATATAATCACGCACATAAAGAGAGAGAGAGGGATAGAGAATTGAAAGGAAGAAGAGAAGCGCACGTCGGTGAACGACTGAAGAGGCTCCAGTGTGGTCCAGCGAAAACCTCACAGAAGACTAGAGAAGGCTCTGGGAATAAAACTCGTTGTTCCCAATTTTGTAATTATAATACTCTCTTTTTTTTTTCTCCATCATATTCCTTCTCACGGACTCCTTTATCTTCATTCGGCGATACGAGGGCTTTTCAGCTCAGTGAATGAGAAAGGCACTTGTATTCATTGTTGCAACAATTACGACTTTTTTTTAGATGCCATTGTACAATGGTGCCTTTTTTGTCTTTGTTGACTGTACGATACGAGATATAGCTGTGACGGATCTTAAGCTAAAGTCCATCACGATTTATTAATAATTACAATAAATATGAAAAATATAAGTTTCCATCGACTATCGATAACGATTTCATTTTATACTTTTCTCTGACTCTTCAATGTAACTAAATGATAAATAGACAATCACTCACTGAAGTTTCGCAATATTGAAGACGCAGGTTCGATATCATAACGAGTTTATCGTAGTTTCTTACATAGATATAGGAGCAACGATAAAGAAGGTCGGGAATGGTGTGCGAGCCTCTCAGAGAACCCCCCAATCTCCACTCGAATTCAATGTTGTCTATACACATACACTTATAAACACATGGATATGTGTTATATCCTATATCCAATATATAATATATAGTGTATGGGATATATTATATACCAGAGCGTACTATGACAGCCGTACACGTAATCCCCGGGATCGGGATTTCGAGGGATGCCCCGGACCTTTGGCGAGAGGTTTGGGTTTAAGGGGGATGGTTAGCAGCGTCGTTTCATCGGAGAAGTTGCACGCGACCGGTGTAGCCACGAGCCAGACTCACACCATCCACAACTCTCAACTGAACGGCATATACGTATCTGTATGTCTAAAATAATAATCATCCCTTGGGCACCCGAAGATATACGATCCCATAAACATACCTTGTGCGCTATCCTTGTAATGGGGTTGTACCTTCGTAGTGCGGCTAGACGATATAGGGAGACTTGGAACGAGCGAGGAAGAGAGAGAAAAATTCTCTCCATCTCTATCAAAGCGAAAAGTACCAGGATGTGCAAAAACATGCACTACATCGAAGCACACGAAATTTCAATTAACTCATCTGTTGCTCGTGAAAATTGAACGTTGATTTGCTCTCCAGAGGCGTGTTCTATAAAAATTTTCATCGTATCTTCCCTCATCGTATTTATCTTCCATCCGTTCAAAGATGGATACAGGTTAATTGAGAAGACGAATAAGGTTATCAAATAATATTGTTCCAAATGACCCCAAGAAAGAGGTCATAGAAAAACTGCAATTTTTTCAAAAATTTCAGAGTACAAAATCGTACGATATTTTTATACACGTTTTTTGAAGAGAGAGAAAGTATAAATTTCCTAAAAATTAGAGGGAAAGACCTCTGGTATCGCGGAGTAATCATTAGCTGCAATAATTCCTGATAATGTGTATTGGATATAGCGCTTCATTGGTTAAGCAACCATTAATATTTTGGACGGCGAGCATATTCCACAGTACCCTGAATAATGTCTTCAAACCCCCTGCCCCCCCTTTCTCTCGCTCTTTCCAACGCTCGCTATCAGCGTTCCTTCCTTCTTGTACACCCGAACGGATCTTGCATAAGATCGGAATCCACGCATCGCCAAGAATTTGGTCAAGGTTTCTATAGACGTTCCGTTTCCTCCTATAGCCATGAGGTACAGTCACACATGCCAAGTACTCATTTATCCGTTTATCCCATATCTCGTCGTCCTCTCCCGAAAACTCCCCTGTTCCATCATACCACGCGCGCTCCATGCTCTATGAAGCACTATTTCCGTAGAATCCTGACCTGAATTGACGATCGTCGAGTCTGAATATCAAAACGTAAGTGGAATATATATAGGTCCGAGCAGACACAGCCAAGAATTGTGGGACTGGTACTGAAATTCCGGAGTCAGGGACAAATCGTCATTTATTTTTTTTGCTCCGATACACATCGTTGATGAATGTGTTCATCTATCCATGATCTCATATATGTGCATTCTAATAGTCACAGCATTAATACAAAACGTGAACATCCGAGCTCGTCGACTGCGGTAAGCTTCTTCCTATGCTCAATTTATATCCGTATTCAAGCAGTTTCACGTTATTCGAAAATGAACCTGCGTGGCTGATTTAGTATAACTCACTGTGAGCAGCGAATGGAAGACTATAGATCGACCACGAGATTATTCGGTTTTAGCGTAACTCGATTTTCTAAAACACGTCCGGAGCGGAAGCTCTCGTTATCGTCGTCATTGGAAGATTATTAGACAATCGAAATTTGGAATTCGAAAAATAAGCGATTTTTCCAATTCCAAAATTCATAAAATCAATTTGAGGTTAAAATTAATCAAAAGTATTCCATTCAACGATCAAAATTATAACAATCATTTCTTCAAAGTGCCTAAATAAATTTTATTTCCACGAAGACAAGTACAAAGATGAAACTGATCTCGAAACTCACATAATATAAAACGAAGAAACTTGTTTTTTTTTCACGATTAAAAACGTAATATACGGATGAATACGTATTGAATGTCGTTGTACTTTTTTTTTTACAATTTATATTCTTCTATCGCTGCTGCTGAGGATCGGAAGATGATAAACGCTTAACCCCTGTGTACACTTGTACCATAAGAATATAAGATAGGTCCCGCTCTTTCCGTCGAGTCTCATATTCCATTTTCAATCGATTCCCCCGATGCGCCACTCTTCTCCTCAGCTGTACTTTAGCTTCCTCCACAATGAGCGTTTCTCGCGTTCTACTTCACGACGAAAACCGCCTGATACGAGATTGCGGCCAGGGAGGAAAGGTGGCAAGAGTAAAAAGACCGCTAACCGATATCGATTCGAACATAGCAGAAAAGAAAGAAAATCGAGAAGATAAAAAGAAGAAAAAAAATCGCACGTTAGGCGAATACCAGGCGTTTTCTCGCGCTCCGGCGAAGCTATTCGCAGCAATTGAAATGGATGAGGCTATGGATAGGGAGCAATATGATGGGGGTGTTGCAGAGAGAGAGAGAGAGAGAGGCAAGATGGAGGAAGGCTCGTGATAGTGGAATAGCGATGTTTTCCTGAGTATAGTACGTTGTACATAAACTTTCATATACCTCCAGTCGCAACAACCCCTTCTTGTCGCGTAAAACACGCCTGTACGCTATAGCTGGACGCCACAGATTATAGGCGAGACTACTTCAGAAATTATTGAATGCATTTGGTTAAACTGCAATCATTTGCATTTGAATTCTCCGAGCTGTAAATTACCTCAAAGTTCCTTCTATTCTTCTGTTTCAATGTTTCCAACATTGATTCCGCATGACCACATGGAAAAGAATATAAAAATGTGAATGAAAGGCACGCGGGGAATATTTAAATAATGAAAGATCCGGGATAAAAGAAAGTAATATCGTGGCGAAAGTAATTCCAGACGAATAAAAACTTTTACTATTATTAATATTAGAACTGCGAAGAACCATAATCGTTCTCACGTACTAACTCCGGCCACGTACCGTAGCAGTTTAATCCTCATTTTTACAGCGAGTTATTTTTTTGAAAATTATCTTTTCTGATTTTCCAAACGATGCAACGTTTTTCTCTTAACACCGTTATATTCACGGAATCCCAAAATGCTACGTAGACGCAACTGACGAAAATGATCCTGGATCATTTGTTCGGTAAGTTACTCGTCGCTTTTAAATCTGCGTCTTGTGTGATACACAGTGTTCACAAGAGTGTGCATATCCAGGCTGAAATTGCTTGCAAGAAACGACGAAATGAAACGACTGTTGCTCTCCCCGACCTCAACGTCCTCCAAAACGTTATATCAACTCCAACTTACACCTTATATTCATCAGCTTGCACTTGTCGTGCCCTTTTCGTATCTCTCATCATCGCTTACTCTCCTTCTTCCATCCGTCCGTGAAACGACGCCGTGTAATTAAAATGAAATTCTCGAATGCATAAGTTTGCTGAGAGGACGACGACATATCCACCTCAGTACAGAATCAACCTTTTCTCCATGATGTCTGTCCTCTTTCCCTTCCAAATCCTCTTGTTTCTTTTTTTCTAGCTTTCCCCTCTTTATGTAACCGACTCTCTTTGCCTCTTACCCTCTGCCACTTTTTTTTTTCACTCCACTCTCGCCAGGCCCCCATGTTTACTCAGGACCAACTTTCCAGATATTCCATTACGAATTTTGCCCACAAATTTGCCTGCTGGAGACTCAGAACGACAGAAAAACATTGACAAAAAATGCTTTCCAGTTAGCCTTATACCCATCTTTCTTCGCTTTATTTTTTATTCATTAACCAACTCTTTTAGAGTGCTGAAAATAGTACACCTTCCTTGCCTCCCATACATTTAAAGCCTCGCTGCTCCTATAGCCTTATAAAAACGACATGCGCATCGGATTAATTCTCCCGTCACGTATCACTCCGCCGGTGCTGCCAATAACTATAGAACTTCTTCTAATCCTCGTACGTTTGCAATCATAATTGTATTACGCGCCTCTTCCTCGAGATCAAACATGTAGTACGCCTAAGGTGTACCGATGTCACCACATATTTAAAGTCTATATAAACTTTTTCACACTGTTTGGTTCCCTTGACAACCCGTTCCTCACGTCATTCTTCTTCGTTGTGCCGATCAAGCCACAAACGAATAAGTAGAAATCCGTAAAAATGGGAAAAAGGAAACATTCTGAAGAGTCAGAAGATTCATCAAAGGAAGCAGAAGAATTAAGGACGTTAATGAAACGATTGAATAAAAAATTACGAGGGAAAAATAGACACAAACACTCGAAAAATCGCAGTAAGTCTAACTCTTGTAATAAAAGGTTATCGAGCATGGAAATTGGTTTTTTTTCATATATACAACTGGAGACGTAATAAGCGACACAACCTCTCGGGTCGGTCCAACCGGCGGAGAGAGTTAAAGAGTGATCGTGAGAAAAAAGTGCATAAGAGATTGCAAGTGCTAATCTCTCCTGTCGGTCCAACCGGCGGAGAGAAGTCACGTATCATGGAAAACATAATGATGATATGCTGCAAGCACTCTTAAAACAAGGAAAAGTATCACCTCTCGTGTCGGTCCAACCGGCGGAGAGTGAAAAGATTGATACGAAAGTATTGACAAAAATTATCATAGAGCGATATAAATGGGCACTTGTATATATATATATTAACCTCTCCTGTCGGTACAACCGGCGGAGAATATGGACAAATGAATACAAGTATTTTGTAGAATGTGACAAACGTCATATAACGAAAATTGTTTTTTTTTTTTTGGTTATTTGTTACATAGGATCAAAGCGACGTCATTCGAGAGATTATGACAGCGTCAGCGACGAAAAAATCGTTGCAGGCGAGCGTTCATCGAGGTCATCGGACCGAGGTGATACACCGGAGAAAAACTCCATTACATCCGAAGATAACGCAAAAGGAACATCAGAGAATGTCGTGATAACGAATTCAAAAGAAAAGAAAAACGAATTGACAAATGCAGAGGAAGATAAAGAGTTACAAGTCGAGGACATCGTATTAGAACCAGAAGTGCTTGGGCTCATTGGGAAACGGCTTATTCAAGAGAGGATATTGGCGCCACCAATTCATCATAATTTGGCCAGTAGATGGGAAGATGTAATTAAAAAAGGACTCCCAACTGAAGAAATGACGGAGATTTTGAAGAAATACCCTCCTCCAAAGAATTGCGTGGCGATTGATCCTCCTAAATTAAATCTGGAGGTTAAAGCATCGGTAGAAGTGAATATTATAAAAAGAGACGAACGAATTATGGAAACGCAGACAAAAATTGGCGCGGGACTGGCCGCGTTAGGAAGAGCTTTAGATCTGGTGATTAAGGGGGAGAGTCCAGAAAAATTGATACTTCTCGAGTGTCTGACTAGCACGGGCAATCTTCTTGCAGATCTCCAGCACGATGAAACGGTGATTCGAAAAAGTTTAATTTTGAAGAACATAACTCCATCAATTCGGGAGACTTTGAAGGACATAGTAACCAATGAGTGGTTATTCGGCGGAGATCTCGAAGAGAAAGTAAAAGCATCAAAGGCTCTCCAAAGAACTGCACAAGATTTTAAACCGATGGCAAAAATTCCAAAAAATAATCAAGTAAACAAAAATTCAAAAAACTTCAGGAGCCCGGCTCGCAATTATCGGTACAAGATAACCTCGAATCAGAGAGCGAGCGGGCAAAAATCAATGAGCAAAACATCGGAAAGTCGATCATATCGGAACCGCAACTTGTCGAAACAGAACCAAATGGATCGACAAAAACGTCGATAAATGTGAGTATTCGAGCCGGTAGACTTAGAGCGTTTAAGAAGCAATGGGAAAAATTCACGTCTGATGCAACAATTTTGGGATGGATTAAAGGTTACAAGATTCCATTTGCAGAAGTAGTAATACAACCAGTACCACCGAACGAATCTCAATGGTCTGACAGAGAAAGATCATTGATACAAAAACAAATTGATGAACTCATAAAGAAACAAGCTATTCAAAAATGTGAACCAGTGGAAGGTCAATTTTTATCGAACATATTTTTAGTACCAAAGACAGATGGTTCGTATCGGCTCATTCTCAATCTGAAACATCTCAACGCATTTGTGAAAACCGATCATTTTAAGTTAGAAGACTGGAAAACGGTTAAAAGAATGTTGAAAAAAGATTGTTTCTTAGCAACGATCGATTTAAAAGACGCATATTATTTAATCGAAATTGCAAAAGTACATAGGAAATATTTGAGATTTTCTTTTGAGGGTGTTCTTTACGAGTTCCGGTGTTTACCTTTTGGTCTCAGTTCAGCTCCATATACTTTTACAAAAATTATGAAACCAATAATGAGTTACCTTAGAGAACAAGGATATTTTTCGGTAATATACTTGGACGACATTCTTTTGATTGGAGATACTCAGGACGATTGTTTGAAAAATATTGTCGAGACACGATCTTGTCTAGAACATCTAGGTCTGGTAATTAATGAACAGAAAAGCAAAATGAGTCCATCAAAGAAACAGAGATTCTTGGGTTTAAACTATGATTCAAAATATATGCACATAGAACTACCGGAGGAAAAAAGAGACAGTGTTTTCGAACTAATTAATAAATTCAGAAAGTTAAAAGAATGCTCCATCAGAGATTTTTCGGCATTCATAGGGAGGTTAGGATGGTGTTGCAGAACCTTACAATACGGTTGGGTCCATATGAAAGATTTCGAAAGAGAAAAGTTTCTAGCTCTCAAGAAAACGTCCGGAAATTTCAACGGAAAAATGGTACTTTCCGATGGTTTGAAGAGCGATTTATTGTGGTGGAAAAATAATATAATGTCCGCAAGGGTTTCCATCAAGGAGTTCAATCCTGTCGTGGAGATTTTTTCAGATGCTTCAAACACAGGTTGGGGTGTGTATTGCAAAGGCAGGCGAGCTAACGGACATTGGGATGAACAGGAAAAAAGATCTCACATAAACTATTTGGAATTATTAGCTGTATTCTTTGGTCTCAAATGTTTTGCCTCAGATTTAACGGATTGCGATGTATTGTTGCGAGTGGATAACACTACTGCGATCGCTTACGTGAATAAAATGGGAGGAATTCAAATTCGAGCCTTGAGCAAATTAGCCAAAGAAATTTGGGAATGGTGTGAAGAGAGACATATTTGGATCTTTGCATCATATATTAAATCTCAAGAGAACATAGAAGCCGATTTCGAATCAAGACGTTTAGAACCTGAGACCGAATATGCATTATCACGAGAAAATTTCGAAGAAATTGTAGTTAGATTTGGACAACCGGATATCGATTTGTTTGCCACAAGGTCTAACGCGAAATGCGACACATATGTTTCTTGGTTCAGAGATCCCGAATCTGTTGCTATTGACGCGTTCACAATTCAATGGAAAAAGTATTTTTTTTATGCTTTTCCACCATTTTCAATTATTTTACGAGTTTTAGAAAAAATTAAATTTGAAAAATGTCGGGGAATCGTCGTGGTGCCATATTGGATAGCGCAAGCTTGGTTTCCACTGTATATGGCAATGTTAGATAGTGAACCATACTATATCAAGCCGAGTGTTAATCTATTACGATCTTTGAATAGACAAACTCATCCGTTGTGGGAGAAGATTACCCTGGTTGTCGGGACGCTATCAGGGAGGCTTTCAAAAGAAAAGAAGTACCTCAGGACGTGATGGCACTTATGTTGTCATCCCTTTCGAATTCCACGATTAAACAATACAACAGCGGTATGAAGAAATGGTGGAGTTTTTGCCAAAAAATAAGAATTAATCCATATGAAAACAATGTACCAAAGGTACTTAGTTTTCTCGGCGAAGAATATCAGGATAATGCATCTCTAGGATCATTGAATTCATATCGCTCAGCAATTGCAATTCTTCATGGTCCTGAATTGGGAGAAGATTTTCGGGTTAGAAGATTTTTCAGAGCCATTTCAAAAATTCGTCCGGCTAAACCGAAATATGATTCGACATGGGATCCACAGATTGTTTTGGATCATTTAAGTCAAGGAGGAAAGAATGAGGACATTCCTTTGGAAAAATTAGCATCTAAACTTGTTACACTTCTGGCGTTGATCACGGGTCAACGTATGCAAACGTTATCTTATATTGATATAAGAAATATTCAACGGAGTGAGGATAGAATAGAGATAAAGATTCCAGACGCAATTAAGACGTCAGGAAAGAATAGAATACAACCAACGTTAGTTGTTCCGGTTTTTTCTGAAAATAACAATATATGTGCGGTTTCAGCACTTGAGACATATATTAAAAGGACGAAAGATTGTCGTGGAAAGCAGACAAGAATATTTATATCTGCAAAGAAGCCATTTAAGGCAGTGTCGAGCCAAACTTTGAGCCGATGGATAAAGAGTACAATCGGCGAAAGTGGAGTAGACCTTGAGATTTTTGACGCTTATAGCACACGACACGCATCGACATCTGCTGCAAAAAGAAAAGGTGTGAACATCGATGCTATTAAGAAGGCGGCAGGTTGGACCACTAAATCCAGTACTTTTGCAAAATTTTACGATCGTAATGTTGAAATTAAGAATGATGTGTTTGCAAAAGCCATTCTCGACTCAAGAAAATAAACGATTCTTGTTATTTTGAGATTAATTATGTAACTAATCAATAATCAGTTATAATAAACAATTGATTATTACGGATTATCTACTGCACTGTATAGTTGTCATAACGGACTTTAAACATCTACATGTTTGATCTCGAGGAAGAGGCGCGTAATACAATTAAACGATTAAACGAACTTACCTGTAAGTGAAGTTCTATCGTAATTGTATGAAGCGCCTCTTCCGAAGAGATCACTCCCACCCAATAACTACCCGTATTCAGGATTATGAAATAATAACTGAAATTCCCAATGGTTACGACAACACTTTGAAAAATGACGTGAGGAACGGGTTGTCAAGGGAACCAAACAGTGTGAAAAAGTTTATATAGACTTTAAATATGTGGTGACATCGGTACACCTTAGGCGTACTACATGTTTGATCTCTTCGGAAGAGGCGCTTCATACAATTACGATAGAACTTCACTTACAGGTAAGTTCGTTTAATCGTTTAATTCTATTGTTAAATTCGTAAAGCCGCCTTTACTTTGTTTATTTTTTTTTTTTTTTTTTACTTTATTTCTGCATCGTTTGTCCCTTTATACAAGGATAAACGATATTTTTTTTTCTTTTTTATTTTCATTTCCTTGCAAAACATATTTCAAAGACGCGTCTGTCCTATACGACGCAAGTCAGGGTGAAGACTGCGAAAACTTGGCGACGAATTCAACGGATTTTTCATGGCTCTCCGAAATATTCGTCGAAGCGAGGAGTAATGCGCCTCGAAGCGAATGTATTTTTCACTCGTGTGTACCGTGAAAGTGAGTCGAAAAAAGTTCGACGAGCCGGAAGTAAGAATTCTATATATAAACTTACATAGAAATATATATATATATTGCTCGGGGAAAATAGCGAGGAAGAAAAGGGCGTAAGCCACAGGAGAGCTAACGCGTCGAGTTGACGACCTTGCAGCCCTTTTCTCAATAGAAGAGACAATACGCTATATCTGAAGTGAGAAATACATAGAGGCGCGAGTAGTGTGCTAAAGTACATACTGCCGTTGCGTTATACTTTCTTAGATTTTTGGAAAGAGCGTCGGTAAACTGACGCGTTTCGCCCTATTTCTTCTCTTCCTGTAGCATCCTTTTTTTTCGCTTTCTATACGATTGAATAACTTTTGTAAACTTTTCTTTTTACTCAAGCGTTTGACTGAATTTCACGATCTCCGATTGTCCTCTATCTCGGTATAAAGATTGACGATGTACTATTGAAAAAAAAAAAAAATGGGGTGCTCGTGAACATTCATCTCGTTCGTATATAGGATTCTCGTCTGCTTGAAAGTCTCACTTCACTTGGACGCGTTTTGTTCAAACACCGTTTATAAAGCTCTCGATACCCTAAATTCCCTTCGTCTTCATTCTTTTGTCGTAATCTTTTTTTTTTTCTACGACATAGCGTATGGTATGGTGGAAAAAAAAATCGAATTTCAGCGTAGGGGAGGAACCGGGAGAACGCGAGGAAATTGATGTGTTTGGTTTGAGATTCCAAGAACAAACGATAAAACTTTTTTTTTTGTATATTTCTTGACTCACACGCATTGATGACTAGCCATCAATCCAGAGAAAATATGTTGATTTCACTATGATTATTTATGTAAATAATAAAATAAACGAAAACAAAGGTGATTTGTAAAAGTTATTTAATCGTTCTATATTCCCTCAATCGCTTCCGGCTTGCCAACGTTTCGCTCAAATTTATTGGATAAAATAATGTCTCCGTATCGATCAAAAGTCTACAAAGGTACACGAACACACTTTTGAAGTTGAGTTATCAAAATATATGGTTACGAACGGTGTCAAATAAATAATGCAGTCGCGTTAACCAATGGGATAAATAAGTAACGAGTGTCATTACGAAGGGACCGAGGGTTGCCGATACTTATTGTTCTCATATCTCTTGAGAGGGAGGAAGGTTCTTGAATTCTGTCGCTATCAAGAGGGTCGAGCAGGACGGAGGGTGACTCGAAACCACAGGTTCAGGCTGTTTGTTATTTATTGGTCGCTGGAAAAGCCCTTCGAAACTAAGATTAGCCACCCTTGTTACCGCAATGAGAAAGAAAGACAGAGAGCACGAGAAGGAGAGAAAGAACGAAGGAGAAGAGAAATCGGCAAGTGAGTCGGTTGCAACTTGCTCTCAAAACTCTCTGGTCCTTCAGCCCTTCCATTTTCTCGGGCATTTCTAACATGTGGGCTTTTCCAAAACGACGATAATTTTGAGTTTTGCCCTATCAACCTAATCGCGAATCACTTTTCGTTTCACCCTCGATCTTGTGATCGCACCAAGCACAGCTGCAGCGTCGTTTCGATCCAGCTGTGTGCCCTTCAAACGTCACAGAAATCCTTGTATTACTTATCATGGAAATTCGACTCCATATAAGTGCTTGATTCATGAAAAAAATGTGAAAAGAATTATGGTTAAAAAAAAAAAAGATTCTTCGTGAGCTATTCATTTTCGACTATTGACTAAAAGAAACGTAAAACTATGAATACATTATTGTCCACAATTAGACATGTCTGTGAAGTTAGCATGTCAATTGTTAGCATCTCACAATTAAACTTCGAATAAAGTGGCATCCCACATAGTTACACAGTTCTGCATGAGTATTATCAATAGTTCCGTCGAATTAACCATTGATATCGCATTTTGAAAAAATGAGATGGTAACTTCGCAAAAATTATTTCAGCATCTCACCGAATTTTGAAATATTGATCATAAAAGAGTTGCTATACCTTGAGTTCTACCTCCTGCATTAGTTTAAACAATAGTTCTGTGCATAAAACAAAAAAAAACCTAATTTTGAACATAAAAAAATGCTAATTTCTCAAAAATTACGCTAATCTTCAGCCAGAATCATTGATACGACTGTAACTCGCTACAAAATGATAGCATTCCATTATTGCAAAATAATTTCACCGATTATAAATATTTACAAAGAATTTCGAGAATGCTGGAGATTAGGAATCATCAGGAATCCAATCGTGCGAGCTTAAGTTAGAATTCAAACTGTTGAACAAACTGAAATTCATCACAAAACAGCAGCATATTCTAGTAATATTGCATTGCTATCAACAATTGAAAACCACAAGGAAACTGCGAGAAGCTGAAACGTTTTGAGAACACGTACAAAAAAAGTCTAGTCATCATTGGAAAGCATTGATCAAACAGGAGGACGTCATGGTATGATGGCAACCAATCAGAGCAGATGCTTTGCCTCACAAGTGTTTAATTGTTACATTCTAGAAGTCAAAGATTGTCAAAGGAGCTAAAACGATCATGTGAACTGGAACTCGTCGTAACAAGACAACAACCAATAGAAATAATTTAAGAAACGCAGCATACTGCGACTCATCAGAAGTACGTAAATGAGGATTAAAGTAATGGACTGGAAACATTACGGAAGCAAGACACGCTGTAGCGAGACAGCATATTATCACGGTATACCTTTTCGGGAGAGCCATAACGGAAGCAAGGACTCGGTATACTACGACAGCATCTAACCATGAATAATTTTTTCCTCAATAATAATCATTTGGAATATTTTGGAAAGTAGTAAGGGCTAGAACTCGTTCCGAATACATAAAGTGGATATCTACCTACCATTTTAGAACACTCTTGAAGCATAGAACTCATCAGATACGACAGCATCTCATTATCGAAATAATTTTTCGCCCATGAAAATCATAAGAAATGAGCTAGGAAGTGCCGTAGACTGGAACTTTTCAGGAACACGTACTGAGGGCCACTGGTCATCCAGCAGAACCATTAGGGAAACCAGAAATCGCTGCAGTATCACAGCATCTCACCATAATGCATTATTTTTGTGGATAATTATTATTTTGAACACTTTAGAAAGTGGTTGTGGCTAGAACTCTTTCCAAATTCATGGAGTGGATCTCTACTTATCATTTTAGAACACTCTTGTAGCATAGAACTCATCAGATACGACAGCATCTCACTATCGAAATAATTTTTGGTCCATGAAAATTATAAGAAATGAGCTAGGAAGTGCCTTAGACTAGAACTTTCCAGGAACACGTACCGAGGACCTCTAGTCATCCAGCAGAACCATTAGGGAAGCCAGAACTCATTGCAGAATCACAGCATCTCACCATAATGCATCTTTTTTGTGGATAATTATTATTTTGAACACTTTAGAAGATGGTTGTGGCTAGAACTCTTTCCAAATTCATAGAGTGGATCTCTACCTACCATTTTAGAACACTCTTGTAGCATAGAACTTATCAGATACGACAGCATCTCATAATCGAAATAATTTCTCGCCCATGAAAATCATAAGAAATGAGCTGGAAAGTGTCGTAGACTGGAACTTTCCAGCAACACGTACTGAGGGCCACTGCTCATCCAGCAGAACCATTAGGGAAGCCAGAACTCACTGCAGAATCGCAGCATCTCACCATAATGCATCTTTTTTGTCGATAATCATTATTTCTAACACTATAGAAAGTGATTGGGGCTAGAACTTTTTCCGAATTCATAGAGTGGATCTCTACTTATCATATTAGAACACTCTTGTAGCATAGAACTCATCAGATACGACAGCATCTCATTACCGAAATAATTTCTCGCCCATGAAAATCATAAGGAATGAGCTGGAAAATGCCGTAGACTGGAACTTTCCAGGAACACGTACTGAGGGCCACTGGTCATCCAGCAGAACCATTGGGGAAACCAGAACTCGCTGCAGTATCACAGCAGCTCACCATAATGCATTATTTTTGTGGATAATTATTGTTTTGAACACTTTAGAAAGTGGTTGTGGCTAGAACTCTTTCCAAATTCATAGAGTGGATCTCTACTTATCATTTTAGAACACTCTTGTAGCATAGAACTCATCAGATACGACAGCATCGCACTATCGAAATAATATTTGGTCCATGAAAATCATAAGAAATGAGCTAGGAATTGCCTTAGACTAGAACTTTCCAGGAACACGTACCGAGGGCCTCTAGTCATCCAGCAGAACCATTAGGGAAGCCAGAACTCATTGCAGAGTCACAGCATCTCACCATAATGCATCTTTTTTGTGGATAATTATTATTTTGAACACTTTAGAAGATGGTTGTAGCCAGAACTCTTTCCAAATTCATAAAGTGGATCGCTACTTATCATTTTAGAACACTCTTGTAGCATAGAACTCATCAGATACGACAACATCTCACTATCGAAATAATTTTTTGTCCATGAAAATCATAAGAAATGAGTTAGGAAGTGCCTTAGACTAGAACTTTCCAGGAACACGTACCGAGGGCCTCTAGTCATCCAGCAGAGCCATGAGGGAAGCCAGAACTCACTGCAGTATGATAGCATCTCACCATAATGCATCTTATTTGTGGATAATTTCTATTTTTAACACTTTAGAAAGTGGTTGTGGCCAGAACTCTTTCCAAATTCATAAAGTGGATCGCTACTTATCATTTTAGAACACTCTTGTAGCATAGAACTCATCAGATACGACAACATCTCACTATCGAAATAATTTTTTGTCCATGAAAATCATAAGAAATGAGTTAGGAAGTGCCTTAGACTAGAACTTTCCAGGAACACGTACCGAGGGCCTCTAGTCATCCAGCAGAGCCATGAGGGAAGCCAGAACTCACTGCAGTATGATAGCATCTCACCATAATGCATCTTATTTGTGGATAATTTCTATTTTTAACACTTTAGAAAGTGGTTGTGGCTAGAACTCTTTCCAAATTCATGGAGTGGATCTCTATTTATCATTTTAGAACATTCTTGTTGCATAGAACTCATCAGATACGACAACATCTCACTATCGAAATAATTTTTTGTCCATGAAAATCATAAGAAATGAGCTAGGAAGTGCCTTAGGCTAGAACTTTCCAGGAACACATACCGAGGGCCTCTAGTCATCCAGCAGAACCATTAGGAAAGCCAGAACTCATTGCAGAGTCACAGCATCTCACCATAATGCATCTTTTTTGTGGATAATTATTATTTTGAACACTTTAGAAGATGGTTGTAGCCAGAACTCTTTCCAAATTCATAAAGTGGATCGCTACTTATCATTTTAGAACACTCTTGTAGCATAGAACTCATCAGATACGACAACATCTCACTATCGAAATAATTTTTTGTCCATGAAAATCATAAGAAATGAGTTAGGAAGTGCCTTAGACTAGAACTTTCCAGGAACACGTACCGAGGGCCTCTAGTCATCCAGCAGAGCCATTAGGGAAGCCAGAACTCACTGCAGTATGATAGCATCTCACCATAATGCATCTTATTTGTGGATAATTTCTATTTTTAACACTTTAGAAAGTGGTTGTGGCTAGAACTCTTTCCAAATTCATGGAGTGGATCTCTATTTATCATTTTAGAACATTCTTGTTGCATAGAACTCATCAGATACGACAACATCTCACTATCGAAATAATTTTTTGTCCATGAAAATCATAAGAAATGAGCTAGGAAGTGCCTTGGACTAGAACTTTCCAGGAACACGTACTGAGGGCCGCTAGTCATTCAGCAGAAACATTAGGGAAGCCAGAACTCGCTGCAGTATCACAGCATCTCGCCATAATGCATCTTTTTTGTCGATAATCATTATTTTTAACACTCTGGAAAGTGGTTGGGGCTAGGACTCTTTCCAAATTCATAGAGTGGATCTGTACTTATCATTTTAGAACACTCTTGTAGCATAGAACTCATCAGATACGACAGCATCGCACTATCGAAATAATGTTTGGTCCATGAAAATCATAAGAAATGAGCTAGGAAGTGCCTTAGACTGGAACTTTCCAGAAACACGTACTGAGGACCGCTAGTCATCCAGCAGAACCGTTAGGGAAGTCAGAACTTACTGCAGTATGGCAGCATTTCACCATAATGCATCTTTTTTGTAGATAATTATTATTTTGAACACTTTAGAAAGTGGTTGTGGCTAGAACTCTTTCCAAATTCATAAAGTGGATCGCTATTTATCATTTTAGAACACTCTTGTAGCGTAGAACTTATCAGATACGACAGCATCTCACCATTGAGATAATTTTCGTTTATGAAAATCATAGGGAATGGGTTAGGAAGCGGCTTGGACTAGAACTTTCCAGGAACACGTACTGAGGGCCACTGCTCATCCAGCAGAACCATTAGGGAAGCCAGAACTCACTGCAGAATCACAGCATCTCACCATAATGCATCTTTTTTGTCGATAATCATTATTTCTAATACTATAGAAAGAGGTTGGGGCTAGAACTTTTTCCGAATTCATAGAGTGGATCTCTACTTATCATTTTAGAACACTCTTGTAGCATAGAACTCATCAGATACGACAGCATCGCACTATCGAAATAATTTTTGGTCCATGAAAATCATAAGAAATGAGCTAGGAAGTGCCTTAGACTAGAACTTTCCAGGAACACGTACCGAGGGCCTCTAGTCATCCAGCAGAACCATTAGGGAAGCCAGAACTCATTGCAGAATCACAGCATCTCACCATAATGCATCTTTTTTGTGGATAATTATTATTTTGAACACTTTAGAAGATGGTTGTGGCTAGAACTCTTTCCAAATTCATAGAGTGGATCTCTACCTACCATTTTAGAACACTCTTGTAGCATAGAACTTATCAGATACGACAGCATCTTACCATTGAGATAATTTTCGTTTATGAAAATCATAGGGAATGGGTTAGGAAGCGGCTTGGACTAGAACTTTCCAGGAACACGTACTGAGGGCCACTGCTCATCCAGCAGAACCATTAGGGAAGCCAGAACTCTCTGCAGAATCACAGCATCTCACCATAATGCATCTTTTTTGTCGATAATCATTATTTCTAATACTATAGAAAGAGGTTGGGGCTAGAACTTTTTCCGAATTCATAGAGTGGATCTCTACTTATCATTTTAGAACACTCTTGTAGCATAGAACTCATCAGATACGACAGCATCGCACTATCGAAATAATTTTTGGTCCATGAAAATCATAAGAAATGAGCTAGGAAGTGCCTTAGGCTAGAACTTTCCAGGAACACGTACCGAAGGCCTCTAGTCATCCAGCAGAACCATTAGGGAAGCCAGAACTCATTGCAGAGTCACAGCATCTCACCATAATGCATCTTTTTTGTGGATAGTTATTATTTTGAACACTTTAGAAGATGGTTGTAGCTAGAACTCTTTCCAAATTCATAGAGTGGATCTCTACCTACCATTTTAGAACACTCTTGTAGCATAGAACTTATCAGATACGACAGCATCTCATAATCGAAATAATTTCTCGCCCATGAAAATCATAAGAAATAAGCTGGAAAGTGCCGTAGACTGAAACTTTCCAGGAACACGTACTGAGGGCCACTGCTCATCCAGCAGAACCATTAGGGAAGCCAGAACTCACTGCAGAATCACAGCATCTCACCATAATGCATCTTTTTTGTCGATAATCATTATTTCTAATACTATAGAAAGAGGTTGGGGCTAGAACTTTTTCCGAATTCATAGAGTGGATCGCTACTTATCATTTTAGAACACTCTTGTAGCGTAGAACTCATCAGATACGACAGCATCTCACCATTGAGATAATTTTCGTTTATGAAAATCATAGGGAATGGGTTAGGAAGCGGCTTGGACTAGAACTTTCCAGGAACACGTACTTAGCCAGTAGGCAGCCAGTCATCTGGTAGAACCACTATGGCAGCCAGAACTCGCTGCAGTATGACAGCATCTCACCATAGGGCATCTTTTTTGTGGATAATTATTATTTTGAACACTTCAGAAAGTAGTTGGGGCTAGAACTCTTTCTGAATTTATAGAGTGCATCTCTACTCAACCCTTTGAACCCTCATGTAGCATCGAACTCATCAGATACGACGGCATCTCACAGTCGAAATAATGTTTTGTTCATATAAATCACTAAAAATAATTTAGAAAAATCGTTACAAACTAGAAATTTCGAGGTGCTTGCACAATGGGCCTCTAGTCACCAGGCAGAACCAGTACGAATACTTGAACTTGCTATAGTACGACAGCATCTCTTAATTGTACTTTTTTCGTCAACCGTAATCACTGAAAACTTTCCCAAAAGTTGTCGAGGTCTAAAATGTATTTGGAATTTGTAAAGAGAAATCTCGTATGACTATTTGGAAACCCTAGGTTTAAGCTAGAACTCATTCAACTAAAATTACAACAGCATCTTACTATCGTAATAATCTTTCCTTCATAATAGTATGAGAATCATTCAGAAAGTAATGCAGCATATAATTTTCCAGGCATGCGAACCTAAGAACGCTAATCTACTTTTGTAAAAATTAGTATCGAAACGAATTTATTATGACTTTTCTTTAGTTAAGGAGTTTCGGTTCAGAAGTCAAAATGTTAAGAAATTGATGAAATTTGGTGATAATTTTCATCAACATCAAGTACGAAAACACAAATTTTTGCAAAATTTTTTTCTACTCAGTTATCGAGTAATTACGCATTAAAGCAGATTTCTTATGCCCGGAATGTATACCTAAATATATGGAAACGCTACGCTTATTCACGTGAACATTAGTGTTCAATTACTCGATAACTGTGTAGACAAAAAATCTGAAAAAATGTATATCGTCAAATTTGGCACTAAAGAATATCTCCACCAAATTTTATAAAATTCTGAACTTTTTGAATTTTTTTATGGTTTCAACATGGTTCAGCATGGCAACATTGTATCGCCTGTACCGAAACTCCTTAAGGGAAGTTGAATTCTATTTCGATAGCTGATAGTTATTTACAAAATACGTAAACGGAAGTGAGACGTTGTGGAATCATTGGAAATTTCGAGTCACATAGCTTTTCAAGTGACTGCTGGAAGTTTTTCGTACGAGCTTTAAAATAATCATGGTTTTTCGAACATTTCCTTCAGTAATGGCTAATCTTTAAAAATTTTAAATAACGACAAAAGTGATGTCCTATGGTATTGTTGCGAGTTTCACGTTGTGTGAATCCCAGATATGAATCAGAGTCTTTCACACAAATCACAACTGAGTTCTGGCCATTCAAGTATATAATAATTGGAGAATCATTGTCATGAACGAATTACTTCCAAGGAGGTGGAATGTGTATTATTGCCACGATTTCTGAGCCGTATCAGGTTTTCCATTTGGAATTGGAGCCAATTTATTTCAAGTCTGTCATATTGGATTCTTCATCTGGAATTTTTCACATTTGAGTACAGATTAGTGATCTGCGACCTCGAAAACCTCCGAGAACCAACTTTCGATTACATCGAACGTTATTCTAGGACTTTAGGTCCACCATATTGGATTCGCCATCTCGAATTTTCAATTTTTGAGTTCCATGTTCGTTATCGGCTACTTGAAAACCCCCGAGTATCAACTTTCGATAACATTAAACGTTTTTAAGGATTTTGGGTCTATCGTATTGAATCCACCATTTTGAATATTTGAATTATGCGTTCATATTCGTTATCAACGACTTCAAAAACACCCGTATAATAACTTTTGATTTACGTCGAACGTTTTTGAAGATTTTGGCTCCACCATATTTGATTCGCCATCTTGAATTTTCAACCTTCAAGTTCATGTTCGTTATCAGCGACCTTCGAAACCCCTGAGTTTCAACTTCCGTTTTACATCAAATGTTTTTAAAGAGTTTGGGTCCGCCATTTTAGATCTGCCATCTCAAATTTTTCAATTTGAATTTTATAGTCGTTATCAGCAACCTTGAAAACCTTCGAGTACGACCTTCAATTACATTTAACCTTTTTTCAGGATTTTAGTCCCACCATATTGGATCCGCCATACTGAATTACTAAATTTCGAGTTCGTGTTCTTTATCAGCGACTTGAATACCCACGAATATAAAATTTCAACTCGATTGTGAGTAAAGAAAAATGTGTGCTATCGAGGGTTGAGGCGTAACTTTTTAACAACGATTTTCGTATTCGATCCAAAACACGCCAAGTATCTTAGAAGAACTTTTACGTAAATTCGAAGCTGTAGCACAACATTTTACGGCTGGAACATTGTTTGTTCTAGTTCAAGTGTTCACGACGTTGGTTACAAAATCTTTACTTCAGAGTTTCAGTTATTATGAATGTGTAATATCTATTGAAGCTGCCCATTTTACGAACTGAAGCACAAGTGAAGTTCAATCTGTTAAGCTGCCGAGAAGGGAAGTGATAGATAGAACTGTGGAAGAGTGAGGTCGAGACTCTCAGGCATGCGTGGTCCCTCGCCATGATCGTTGGAGTGGGGATAAGCTTGGTTAAAAAAGTAGAGTGGTTGCGCCGTGAAAGGGTTAGCGTTACAACTTCCACGCATGTGCGATGCGTAACAATCTTTCTAACAAAGCGCTGATTCGACCGCTACAACTTTGAGTATATCGGCAATACAACCCACTCAATCTACACTGATTCTCTCTATTTTCCGATGTTTTCAAGGTTAAATTCTTTCTATTGACTAGACACAAGTTCTATGCTTCTTTCGTGGAAATAGATATCGATTATTTTTTTTTTTCATGCTTCTTAATTAGTATTACCTCGTTCTCTTTGAATTTTCCTTCTTAATAGGCGTCGATGTTTTTTCTTATAATGTAATTACACTTCAAATTGTAATTATCATAGCTAGTGAGCTTGCCAGGTTTTTTTGATAATTTATATATTCCAAATACACTTTTTTTTCCATAAGATTGTTACACAGAGTTAAAAATGTAAATTCAGCAGAGCAAGTTCGGAAAGTCTTGATCTATTTCGTTTTTTAGAACGAGTTAAAAATGGTGTATGACAAAAGTATTCTGCAGGAAATTTTGCAGCAGGAAGACTGCAAAATTTTAGATGCGGATGGTAAAATTCTTCCTCCAAAAAATGCAGTATACATACTTGTTGCTAATCGTATGGCGCTACGTGGTTCGTTAATTCAGCCACGCCATGTTTACACTATTATCAATGAGGATCGTAATGGATTCAAAACAATGATTACTATGGCACACAAAGTAGAACCGAGAGACATAAATAATCTAGATATTAGTGCTATAAGCACAGACTCCCAAAACAATTCAAATGCGGCTTTATCCGAGAGTGTTTACTCAAGAGAATTTAAATTGGTTTTGTCTGCCCAAAATTGGTTAGAAATAATCCCAAAAAAAAAAATTTATAACGGACGACAATACTGGAAACTGCAAGAAGGGTGGACTGACATGATTGCAGAACGAATATGTCAGCAGCATAAATCAATCGAGTGTGTCTTTTCATTCGAAGATAATCGTACAAGTCGATCTGCTACTGCGGCAACCCACGTGATATTCTTCGCTCACTGCGTCGAGTGCCTAGCAAAGTTGACCGGTCGATTGCATAAAGCGCCATCAAAGGATGTTGACGTGATATTTTTGTGTCACCTCGAAAAGATTCGTCCCGCATCTCACGAAGGGCAGAAAAAAAGACAACTGAGAGGCAAACGCCGCGAAAAAGTGGCCACTCAATTAATAAATGAAGGGAAAAGCGCAGTAGCTTTTCAGCGTGAAGAGGCGAAACGCATGAAAAAGTTTGGAGGAAAAAATCTTGCCATCGTGCCAAATGCTCCTACGCTACGAAAAGCGAAGGAACAGCAATTATTAAAGCTGCTCGGGTTGGAGTCTGCTAATCCACCACTCAACCTGTTAAATGAATCGAAAAATGGAAAATATGCTGGTTCTATCCACAGTATTAGCTTACTGAATTTCCATTGCATGTATTGGTTGCCGGAACAGCAGCAGATCTACACTGCCCGGTGCCGAGGAAATCCGGATTGCATTCTAACAATTGACGCATCTGGAGGTATAGCGAAACGGATGAATAATCACGATCCACACGTGTTTCTATACCAGTGCATGGTGGTAACCAAAGAAGGTAGTGTACCAGTATTTCAGATGGTATCCGCTGATCAAAGATCGTTTATCATCGGGCATTTTTTGAAATCCATTCTGACTACGGGTGCACCTCGACCGCCTACTGTCGTGTGTGATTTTGGCCGAGCCTTGGTTAATGCCATCGCTCAAGAATTCGGCAAATGCAATAATTTAGAAGAATATTTGCAAAAATGTTACGATTGTGTTGTGCGAGGTCTATCAGCAATCCCAGCATCATATGCGAGGCTCGATGTGAACCATTTTGTTAAAATGGTGTCTCGATGGCCATGTCTCAATGTGACGGTGGTTGCAGCACGCAGATTCTACATCCGCTGCATTTGTCAAGCTTACCAAATGGACGATTTTGAAAAGCTCGCCGATTTCATCGAATCACTGCTTGCTGTAGCTTTGAGTGAATCGATTGGCTTCACGACCGACGGAGAAGCGGTACCCGCTGAAATACGAATGCAAACCCTTACCAATGCGATCAAAGGAGTTTCTTTCGAGGAAATTGAAAATGATGCCGAAAAAGCTGATGATCTTGACGCAAAAGAGGATAGCGATGCGGAAAGTGACACGACCGATACAGACTGGCACATGTGGGCGGATTCAAGATATTCCGTGGCAGAAAACATTGCAAAAAAATCAAAAGAAGGCAGTATAATCAATGCGTGTTTTAATCTTGACTTTGCTCAACGCATGAAAAAACAGTTGCTTCCGGTATTACCGCTCTGGACCAACATCATGAGTCGTCATTTCGGGCGAGGTGAAAAAATTGCTACGTCTTCGTCGGTTGAATCTGAGTTTGCTGACTTGAAACGTCGTGCATTTAGTGGTAAATTGCCAATGCGTATCGATAAATTCGTACTCCAGCATTTGGACTATCTCGATGGCAAAGTTAAATTAGCTTCCAACGAACAAGATCTGCCGTCAATCGCGAAAAAAGGCCGAAAAAAAGGTAAGAGCATTCACGAGAATACAGTTGGACAAAGTTTCCAGATTGCTCAAGAATCCGACTTCGCTCATGTTACCAGCGAACTTGAAACGTCTAATATCGAGAAACAGTCGGAGACAATCGAAAAAAGTGGACACGACATGCCGGACGTTATCAGCGATATTGAAGACAACTTGTTCAACAATGACGCACAAAGTATTGAAAGTGATCTTCCAAATATATCGGCTAATGATTGCGATACATTCAATAACGAGGAACAGCCAGATGCAATCAAACAATGTAGACAAGACAAGTCGAACGCTATCTGTGATTTTGAGGACAGCCTATTCGAACATGGCTCACAAAATAATGATAATGAGTGTAAAGTTTGGAACTCTAGTGAAAATTGGCGTGGGAAAGCCAAGAAAATATCAAAATCAGATGCTGAATCTAAAGATTCTCCAACCAAAAAAAGAAGGAAACCTTCGTACTTGGATCCATGCCCGGAATGGGATTATGTAAAAAATGCAAAAGTTTCGAAACTCTCTTCACTGAAAAACGGTTCGTTTTGTCAACCTGTGAGCATGACAAATTTTCGGCTGAATTTAAAACGAACTTGTGCATTTGACACGCTGTTCCAGCTGGTCATGAGCGCAATGGCATCGAACCAAGTATATACGAAAGCACTAGAGCAGTTTACGAACCCTACTATCGAATTGGCTCGAAAAATATTGATGAAAAAACAGAAAATCTCAGCGTCCGACTACCGAGAAAGAGCAGATATACTATCAAAAACAGGACTGTTCCAAGTAGAATCCTTCACTAGAAAGATAAAACAGATGGACACCGAGTGTAATGTAGCTCATTTGTCTCAATATATTTTCAGCGATATACCAAGCTACTCAACAAAGGTTTTCTGCCCATGTGGTTATAGCTTGGAAAACACACACATCATTCTCAGCATTAATATCGACGTAATATTGTGCCAAGGTTTTGGAGCCATACAGCAAGCGATCAACGATGGACACCAAACACAGCGTATGTGCCGAAACTGCAAACAGCTTATCAAAGACGACAACCAATATGGACCGCATTTAATAATCGACTCAAGTGTGATAACTGACGATCGTTACACAAACAGAAACGACCATCTCCACCACACACTGGGATCAATAGCGAATGCAGTTAAATTACACGATAAAACGTATTGTCTTGCAGGTGTCGCGAATTGGTCAGCGGGACATTACACCGGATTCGCCAAATCTGGAATGTTCTGGCATGAGTACAACGATATAGGTCCAACTCGTAACAGTGTCAATCCCAAAAAGAAAGTGCAACCCCATCTCGTTCTTTACACTTTGATAGATGAAAAAAATTAAAACAAAGAAGTATGAGACAAAGGAATCGAGATTCTCATTGCTCCTTTCCAGATAATTCCCAGTTAAATACACTTCAAACCATTTTTTTTCTCAATTTTTTTTCAGGGGCCTTTAAACATTCCACTACTTTTCGCAGGAATAACGTCGTAATTTTTCTCGAAAATAAACATAAGAGAAATTAATTTTAAGAAGTGAAGCGATCCAGCACTCTCATTTCGTACGAGTTCTTTGTTGAACATTATAATGAAAGGGGAGAGTCTGATAATAAAAACGACGCCTCACGTAAACCCTTTTTCACGTTTATATTTTTTAATTATTCATAACCGATGACTTTATTCCAGGATTTAATTAGTGAAGATACTCCGATACATTTTACTTTCAGTCATTCGGTATTAATCCAATGTTTTTTGCAAAAAAAAAAATGTGTTGGAATACTTTCAACACAAAATAGGTTAAGTTCACTACATTCGAAAAACTATATATTTGAACGATATTTTTGAAAAACAGAAATTCAAAAATCGAAAATACGAACAACATAAGACGTATAAGAACAAAAAAGTTTTTGTATGCTCTTTTCACACCTCACTTGAGAAACAAAAAATAAAAACAAAAAAAAACAAAAAATAAAAACAAAAAAAAATTACAAAACAAAAAAAAAACAAAAAAAAATGAAAAACAAAAAAAACAAAAAAAAATGAAAAAAAAAATGGAGCCAGGTCTTACCACGTCCCCGTCGTTGGTTCCGGGTAATGCTAAGAGTAAGGAATATGTTGAATAATTGTGTGTTAAATAATTCACGCTATAGTGCAGGAGCGTGGAAAACTAAGTACCATAAAACAGATTTCAAGACATTTACAAACCGGTGAAAGCATGAGGATACGAGCGAATGACTCGAAAACTGGTAGCATTTTATTGCTGACATTTTGTTCACGTATGTCTTTGGGAGCTTCTAAGAGAATCGATATTTTTTTTTCGGATGAAGAAGGATGTCAATATATACAAAAAAAAGCTCACTACTGCAGTGAGTTCTGAATTCCCTAACGGTTCTGCTGGATGACTAGCGGCCCTCAGTACGTGTTCCTGGAAATTTCCAGTCTAAGGCATTTCCTAGCTAATTTCTTATGATTTCCATGGACGAAAAAATATTTCGATAATGCGATGCTGTCGTATCTGATGAGTTCTATGCTACAAGAGTGTTCTAAAATAATAATCAGAGATCCACTCCATGAATTTAGAAAGAGTTCTAGCCACAACCACTTTCTAAAGTGTTAAAAATAGAAATTATCCACAAATAAGATGCATTATGGTGAGATGCTATCATACTGCAGTGAGTTCTGGCTTCCCTAATGGCTCTGCTGGATGACTAGAGGCCCTCGGTACGTGTTCCTGGAAAGTTCTAGTCTAAGGCACTTCCTAACTCATTTCTTATGATTTTCATGGACAAAAAATTATTTCGATAGTGAGATGTTGTCGTATCTGATGAGTTCTATGCTACAAGAGTGTTCTAAAATGATAAGTAGCGATCCACTTTATGAATTTGGAAAGAGTTCTGGCTACAACCATCTTCTAAAGTGTTCAAAATAATAATTATCCACAAAAAAGATGCATTATGGTGAGATGCTGTGACTCTGCAATGAGTTCTGGCTTTCCTAATGGTTCTGCTGGATGACTAGAGGCCCTCGGTATGTGTTCCTGGAAAGTTCTAGTCTAAGGCAATTCCTAGCTCATTTCTTATGATTTTCATGGACCAAATATTATTTCGATAGTGCGATGCTGTCGTATCTGATGAGTTCTATGCTACAAGAGTGTTCTAAAATGATAAGTAGAGATCCACTCTATGAATTTGGAAAGAGTTCTAGCCACAACCACTTTCTAAAGTGTTCAAAACAATAATTATCCACAAAAATAATGCATTATGGTGAGCTGCTGTGATACTGCAGCGAGTTCTGGTTTCCCCAATGGTTCTGCTGGATGACCAGTGGCCCTCAGTACGTGTTCCTGGAAAGTTCCAGTCTACGGCATTTTCCAGCTCATTCCTTATGATTTTCATGGGCGAGAAATTATTTCGGTAATGAGATGCTGTCGTATCTGATGAGTTCTATGCTACAAGAGTGTTCTAATATGATAAGTAGAGATCCACTCTATGAATTCGGAAAAAGTTCTAGCCCCAATCACTTTCTATAGTGTTAGAAATAATGATTATCGACAAAAAAGATGCATTATGGTGAGATGCTGCGATTCTGCAGTGAGTTCTGGCTTCCCTAATGGTTCTGCTGGATGAGCAGTGGCCCTCAGTACGTGTTGCTGGAAAGTTCCAGTCTACGACACTTTCCAGCTCATTTCTTATGATTTTCATGGGCGAGAAATTATTTCGATTATGAGATGCTGTCGTATCTGATAAGTTCTATGCTACAAGAGTGTTCTAAAATGGTAGGTAGAGATCCACTCTATGAATTTGGAAAGAGTTCTAGCCACAACCATCTTCTAAAGTGTTCAAAATAATAATTATCCACAAAAAAGATGCATTATGGTGAGATGCTGTGATTCTGCAATGAGTTCTGGCTTCCCTAATGGTTCTGCTGGATGACTAGAGGTCCTCGGTACGTGTTCCTGGAAAGTTCTAGTCTAAGGCACTTCCTAGCTCATTTCTTATAATTTTCATGGACCAAAAATTATTTCGATAGTGCGATGCTGTCGTATCTGATGAGTTCTATGCTACAAGAGTGTTCTAAAATGATAAGTAGAGATCCACTCTATGAATTTGGAAAAAGTTCTAGCCCCAACCACTTTCTAAAGTGTTTAAAATAATAATTATCCACAAAAAAGATGCATTATGGTGAGATTCTGTCATACTGCAGTGAGTTCTGGCTTCACTAATGGTTCTGCTGGATGACTAGCGGCCCTCAGTAGGTGCTCCTGGAAAGTTCTAGTCTAAGGCACTTCCTAGCTCATTTCTTATGATTTTCATGGACCAAAAATTATTTCGATAGTGAGATGCTGTCGTATCTGATGAGTTCTATGCTACAAGAGTGTTCTAAAATGATAAGTAGAGATCCACTCCATGAATTTGGAAAGAGTTCTAGCCACAACCACTTTCTAAAGTGTTCAAAATAATAATTATCCACAAAAATAATGCATTATGGTGAGATGCTGTGATACTGCAGCGAGTTCTGGTTTCCCTAATGGTTCTGCTGGATGACCAGTGGCCCTCAGTACGTGTTCCTGAAAAGTTCCAGTCTACGGCACTTCCTAGCTCATTTCTTATGATTTTCATGGGCGAAAAATTATTTCGATAATGAGATGCTGTCGTATCTGATGAGTTCTATGCTTCAAGAGTGTTCTAAAATGGTAGGTAGATATCCACTTTATGTATTCGGAACGAGTTCTAGCCCTTACTACTTTCCAAAATATTCCAAATGATTATTATTGAGGAAAAAATTATTCATGGTTAGATGCTGTCGTAGTATACCGAGTCCTTGCTTCCGTTATGGCTCTCCCGAAAAGGTATACCGTGATAATATGCTGTCTCGCTACAGCGTGTCTTGCTTCCGTAATGTTTCCAGTCCATTACTTTAATCCTCATTTACGTACTTCTGATGAGTCGCAGTATGCTGCGTTTCTTAAATTATTTCTATTGGTTGTTGTCTTGTTACGACGAGTTCCAGTTCACATGATCGTTTTAGCTCCTTTGACAATCTTTGACTTCTAGAATGTAACAATTAAACACTTGTGAGGCAAAGCATCTGCTCTGATTGGTTGCCATCATACCATGACGTCCTCCTGTTTGATCAATGCTTTCCAATGATGACTAGACTTTTTTTGTACGTGTTCTCAAAACGTTTCAGCTTCTCGCAGTTTCCTTGTGGTTTTCAATTGTTGATAGCAATGCAATATTACTAGAATATGCTGCTGTTTTGTGATGAATTTCAGTTTGTTCAACAGTTTGAATTCTAACTTAAGCTCGCACGATTGGATTCCTGATGATTCCTAATCTCCAGCATTCTCGAAATTCTTTGTAAATATTTATAATCGGTGAAATTATTTTGCAATAATGGAATGCTATCATTTTGTAGCGAGTTACAGTCGTATCAATGATTCTGGCTGAAGATTAGCGTAATTTTTGAGAAATTAGCATTTTTTTATGTTCAAAATTAGGTTTTTTTTTGTTTTATGCACAGAACTATTGTTTAAACTAATGCAGGAGGTAGAACTCAAGGTATAGCAACTCTTTTATGATCAATATTTCAAAATTCGGTGAGATGCTGAAATAATTTTTGCGAAGTTACCATCTCATTTTTTCAAAATGCGATATCAATGGTTAATTCGACGGAACTATTGATAATACTCATGCAGAACTGTGTAACTATGTGGGATGCCACTTTATTCGAAGTTTAATTGTGAGATGCTAACAATTGACATGCTAACTTCACAGACATCAATTAGACCGGTCGGTAAGTTTCTCAGTGTTTTTCCGCACAATAACAATCGCTATGGTCATTTGCAATGAGGCCAGAAAAACTTACCAACAAATTTCGAAAGCCACCTAACCAATTTCGTTCTCTCGGAACTACCGCTTTTTTCGTTTCTCTCTTTTGGCTTTTCTCTCTGTCTCTTTGCTGACGGAATTCTATGAATCTGAGCAGTACCACTGGAAGAACTGCGACGATGTCGGAGAACGAAGGAAATTTAATCTCGGCCGGTGTAACGCTGAGTGTCTTTGGAAAGGGAGAGAACGGAGCAAGAGAGTAACGGCGGCCCTAGGAGAGTGGGGAATTGGGAAATTATGTAGATTAATTAAGGAATTGCGTAGCCCCTTCAGAATCCCTCTTACTTTTTCACGTTTTCTTCTCATTCCCGTCCACGAAATACGACGAAATCTGTGAAAGAAATTTCATGAAAAACGTACTGTTAGTGGGCAATTTAACTTCGCTGAAAATCACCCCAAATATGGACTATTTATCACATATTGTGCAAACACTTGAACTAAATATGTCACTGGTGAATCTCAAGCTTATGCGTTGTCTTTAAAAATCCATAAGAGTTTTTACAAGATAAAAAAATTTCATCCTATTTGTAATAACAGATTCTCTCTACTACTGAAAGTCGATTCTGAATCGACTGCCTGGTGATTCGAGAATCTCAACCATAAATTTCTTTAGTCACACTACGAAGGAAAATGCTAACAAAACTGTTATTTTTTTTTCTTATTTCAGGCTTTCCTAGAAATGGCCGATGAGGGAGCAGCCTCGACGATGGTGACATATTACTCCTCGTCAGGTGCGCAGTTGAGGAACCGTGCGGTCTACGTACAGTTCAGCAACCATCGTGAATTAAAGACCGATCAGACCCACAGCAACGCGGTCAGTAGTCCCACAAACATCAACGCCAACTCGACGAACGTCAGTATCATTGTTCTTTTTTATTTTTCGTTTTTGATTTTTTTTTTTAATCCCTTTTCCAGATATAAAGATATAAGTCTTCAGATTACACGAAATAATGATTAGGCAATCAAAAAAAAACATTTGTTTCTGTAAACGTATTCCGCGCTTTCCGTAGTTTATTTTTTGCAATTGTTTTATATACCGGAAACTCAATCTGAAAATGATCAATTCTATCGCATTTCTATCGGTTTTTCTTTTTTTATTTCTGAAGAACGACACAGATTTCGAGTGATTAAAGCAAATGTTGAGCAAATCGTACAAACGTTCTGTAGGAGAGTAAAGTATTTCAGGTAAACATCATAAATCACAGGATTGAAAAAAAGAAAGTTCTCTTTTAACGGATCACATGTTACACGAATGTATTTTATACAGTTTTATGATTGATTAGGTTTTTATAAAGTTCGCTGTCCCCAGGGCGTGGCCCATGGCATTTCTGTCGTCTGAATGAGAAAAAAAAGTGCCATGGACCGATGTATAAAGTACACAAAAAAAAAGATTGTATTTCAATGCTTATTTTCCGTCACTCACTGCGTAAACAAGTCTGAATGAATGACTTCCTTCGCAGTAGGTAAAGTTTACTTTGGAGAGATGGCCAAACTCGGGTTCGCAGTGGCACATCAACGAAAATTTAAATGCATATTGGGTATACAATTTTACGATACAGTTGTTGCTATTTCGAACTATCCACTTGAAGCAGAGTATGCATCAACGAGCTTTAACTTGCCATCTTTACTTTGTAACATCTCTGATAAAAGTTTAGCAATATTTATTTCAATTGGGGAACGATCAATAGCGCAATACACCTCAATAATTCAACGAGTTTTCGAACGAATTAAAATTATTTGAGAGTAAACTAGGCTCGTCGGTGATGCGATTCTTCATAAATATTTCTATCACCGAGTTGAAAATATTCGAAAGCAGGAAATTAATTAAAGCAAACAGGTCTACAGTTACAAGAATAGTTTAAACATGAAAAATTGTAAAAAAAAAAAACATTTCAAAGTTTGTTGAAGTTCTTCGTACTCTTTCCAGTCAGCTGAAAACGACTCGGAATGTCCCTCCGAATGATTCCTCGATGGTGTTGCGACTGACGAACAGCAGCAACGTCGAGGAAGCAATCGCCGTGAAAGCTTTGAAAATACACCTTCTTCAAAGGTCCGTCCCTATCTCGATACAAGAAGCTTTCTACAACACAGCCCTTCTTCCAGTTTTTCGTATGAAAGCTCCAAACGAAATGAGGGACTTGTTTCTCGAATGAAATTTTGAGCTAGACGACGTTTCTTGCATTACATTTTCCGAATGGTAGAAAAGCGCGTTTATTCATCCCATCAGAACTTCTCTTCACCTTTCCCTTCAACCAGTTCGCCATCATGCTTCTCCATTTTTTTACTTTTCTGGCTGCCATCCAAAATCATAGAGTGGCTTCTCATACAATTAAGAAACTTACAGAAGTTCTGTGGTACTAAATGAGGTCTTACATCATTTTCATAAAATCTTTTGTCATTTCGTGTAATAAGTGCTTTCACGATATGAATTTTTCTAAAAATTTCACACGTTTAAAATTAGTGTTATATTACAAGACACATAAAACGTCTACCTCCCAACGACAGTATACAAAAGCTCTAAGACGCGTCAGAAATTGTTCCACCTGATTAATATCGACGAATTAATATCGCTTCGAAAGTTCTTCGCCTCAAAAGCTTCCAAATTGAAAATGTAAGAGGATTTACATTTTCGTTGAAAACGTATTACAAAATAAAGACTCATTTCATCCGGAAATAGTGAATCGTGCGTTAAGATTTACGGTAATCCCCTCATGCTAGTGGACAACTCGCATGTCCTGCGGTGTTATAACCGCTACTGAATGGAAAATCTTTCTGAAAACGGTGTCTAGTAGGAAGCCGAGATACATGGAAGCTAAACGTCTGTATAGAATCTGGAGCTTACAGAAATATGGCAAGCATTTTTAGCTAGTCAACCTTATTTGATCGTCCATCAAACTCCAAATCGTGGTTTTTCATACTTTTCATATCCTGGTACTCTAGAATTACAGAAGATTTCTACTCACATGAAAAGCTACACTTTCAAAAAAAATCACCCGTGATTTCGTGCTCATCGTGGTCTTGTGGCTTTTTCAATGAAACCGAAGATATTTCGTAAATTTATATGAAAGATAATCGTTCATGCTTGTCAGGGCCGTACTGTTACTGTGACCGGTATAGTTCCTGGCTACCAGTAACCAGTGTGCTAACTGTAACTGTAAAAAATGACCCTTCCAGCTAAAAAATGGAAGTGGCAATATGTAACGTTGATAGTTACTGTCGCACTGTACTGCAGTGAGCTTTACTCACTGGAAATCATATTAAAATTGCGTTAGTCCGATCACACGATGAAAATGTTCTACGATTTACCATGTTTCAATGACAACTTGTTTACGGTTTTGCACATACCCAGTAAAACATAATTCTGTCAATTTTCATAACTTTGATGCAAAAGTTACGAGTTTATGTAAAGTTTTCATAAAAATGTGTTTGCTGGCCACCATATTTCGAATTGTTGAGCTTCTTACCACTGACAATTGTATTTTTTATCTGATGCATTGTTATATACGCGATTCAGATCATATTATATTCAAATGAAAATTTCAACTACAGTTGAGATAATTATAATATGATATTCCTGTTGATACATCATAGTTAATTTTACTATGAGACAGTTGACTATGTAAATTTGTGAGAAAATATCATGGCCTTTACGCTCCGGGCGGGTATCTTCATAGTGAAAATGTATAAAGCAGTCGAGACAAGAAGAAATTTCAATTCCATTCTCATAATTCGATCGTTAGATTTCCAAACATTGAATCAAAAGTTTTCGTATGAAAAATAAAAAAAATAGCCACCACTATAGTTGCTGTTTTTAGAATAAATTTTGTACACTCAATGCTGAAGCCGTATTGTCACTGGAAGAACGGAGCGTCTTAATAGTTTAGAACAATGATAGCTCGGTTGAATGCAGTAAAAGGTGCTTTGAATCGCCATTTCCAAACACGTTTCTTGTCATTTAATTTGATTACCAACGAAATGCTATCAATGAGATTGAAACATCCGATGTAATGTAATGAAATGATTTTGAATCCTGAAAGCAAACGCAATATCAACAGCCTAGAAAAAAAAAGACCGCAATCTCGCACGCGAAATAGCTTTACGTGTTAGTTCTCTTCCGGCTAAAAGACCAGAAATCTCCCGGCAAAAACAAAAACGTTAAAAATTACGTGTACTTCGCCCGCGGAAGGGGTTAATACGTCGTTTCTTGCTCACTATTTGCTTTCGTAGGTACTGGAGCAATACGTCGCTAAGTAAAAGGCGAGTTCAGACTCTCGTTTAATAAAGACGCTCGGACGTAACACTTAAACCATCCCCTCGCATACGATCCTTTCCCTCTCTCTCTCTCTTCTCTTCTTCCTCCTCCCATAGAACTTGCTTGCTTGCTTCTTTAACCAGACTCCACCGGGTTTAACTCCGCGAAGCCGCAAATTAGACCTGTTTTCTTTCGGTCTATTCACTCCTTTCTCTATTGCTCTCGCTCGCGCTCTTTATCCCTCTATTTTTCTATTCAGCTTCTTTTATCCGAAACCAGTGGGGCTAACCTGCTTCGGCCCTGGTAGCTGAGACATTGTTCAGTAATTAATTTAGTGCCAGAGTGTCTACACACTTCGAGCTTTTTTTTCCGCCCTACACGCTTCCACTATACAGAAAGCCAGATATACAAACATACCTAATGGAGTATATGGCGTAGTTGCAGCAAAAAGTATCATCTACAACTGAGAAAATTGCAGAAACTCCTTTAATTACGAGATCACGACGGCTCACTATTGTCACAATTAAACTAGACTTCAATGAAACCGCAACGTTTCTGTCTTCTTATTCTTCCAAACTAATAAGACACCGGAATTGCATGATACGTGTCATCAAAAGTGATCATGCTTACATCTGTACAGCTCGTCGAATCGTGAGATTAAAAATTGTAACGAATTATAGAATTTTCTTTCCTATCGTTACTTTTACTCGTTTGATTTTCTCAATTGGGAGTGTGACATTTTTCGTTCATGAAAATGTTTACGATTTTTTTAATATTATACAGTAAATGGACCGAAAGGCTTAGCCACCGGATGAACGGCGATAAACAGTTTATATACAGTCGGCGTTGAAAATTTAGCTTATTACCGAGGTCCCCCTTCGTCCTTAGTACAAAGTCACTTTTCATCTTCGCATTTTCGTCACTATTTCGTTTCTCTCTTTCGGCACCTTCCCTCCTGCCTGCACTTTTGAACTCGCACATGTAGCTTTTCTCCGACTTTTATTCGCGTCATCGTCGCTGTACACGGCTACAATTCTCCAACCATGGGATACCTCTTCTCGTTATCCTCGCGCGCGCTTTCTCTCTCATTCCCAAGACTCGTAAAACTCAGGCCGTAATTTTGTAACTGGTGCAAATCCCAAATGAGTGTATGTGAGGTTCTTTCTGTGTACGGGTCCGCTCGTTCGAGTATGTGTCCCTTTTCGCTACCACCAATGGGACTTGGAAAATTTTTAACGAGCCACGGGACAACGAACAGAGGACAATTTTTCACGCGCTCGTTTCTTCCCTTTCCACTCGAATTTTTTTTTTTTTTTTTTCTTTCCCTCCAGCACCCTTCTCTCTATACCGGTTATGGGAAGCGTTGTACCGACGATTTCTCACACACACACTTGTCCTACTTTTTCGACACTATAGTTTTGCAATACTTCGTCATCGTCTATCCCTCTTGGGGATTTGTTTTCATGTTTTTTCTCTCGATCCTGTCGCTGTTATCGACGTGTTGCATTATACATTTACCATTTGTTTTGCTTTTTATTTTTTTTCATCCCACATTCGTGATGCCCGCAATAGATTCAAATCGTTTTTTTTTTTTCTAGTTTTTTTTTTTCCCTATTTTTCTTTGTCTCATGAAATCGCACCCCAACGTAAAATGCAATAAAAGATACATCGAAGTAATTTCGTTCTGAGACCATGCAGCCATTATCGCCGGAACAAATTTTCGTTTGGTCGGAAAAGTCTTTCGTTACCACCATAAAAAAATAGTCTAGATGCTCCAATGACAATTCCAACTGCACATTAAGAACCATCAAACCGATAATTCAAATTTAATGGAATGACGAGTTAAAGAATTGAGAAAATCGAAATGCGTATGTTAACAAAGTATAAAAGACCACACGAAGTGCATCGTACAAAGTAGATACTCAACGGCTCACCCCTTCTTTGCCACTCAGTCCTATAACGCGGTCGGTGTTTGTTTAGCCATAAACGGATGTTTTACACTTAACCTGCAGTAAATAGCGAATTCAGCGAGGAGTAAAGAGAGGAAACTGCACCGAGGCGTACTACAGACTCTTCTGAAACGCCCACCTTTTTTTTTTTAATGCCCACAACAGTGGTATAAAATGATTGCTAATGTCGTTTATATGATTTATTTTATTATCGCTATATTTTTCGAATATTACACCGAAATCGCAAAAGCTTGAACATTAAATGATTTCTACGAGTAGCGCCGTACACAACGGAAAAGTAATGGTTAAACCAACGCCGAAGGTTTCATCCTCTTTTATGATATAATGTGGCCATGTACCGGACCCGCGGATGGACGCTCAGAGGTCATAAAAAAAAAGAAATGCCTATCCTCGTATATCTCATAACGAGATCACGACATAAAAACCCTGAGTTCATACTATCTGATGGCACCCAGTGCATCAATCTGCACCAAGGCAAAATGTGCCTTTTTCGTTCGCTTCCATTCGCTGCCCTCTCTAAGCAATATGTCTACCAACGTGTGTTCACCCATCCATGCTGCTCAACGAAACGACATCGCTGATAAATAAATTGAAAACTATTTCCGTTGGACATGGATCAAAAAATTTATGAGCTTGGAATAGAACATCGTTCAAAATTTTACAGTTGATTGAAGGATACAAAAAAAAAAACGCAAGTCTTACTGACCCAAAGAAAACAGCTTGAATCTTTTCAAGGAAAGAGAATAAAACAATTGTGGTTAATATCGCGATCGCTCACAAATCCATGGTATCCATGGATAACAATAGAAGAACTCATGATTTGCTCGGATCTTGGTGATCTGTAGAAAAGCTCCTTGTACGAATGTTTCCCGATGAGAGAGACGAAACCCCTCGCTCCTTCTACGTTTGAGGTTTCTGAGGATGCTGTTGCGGCCTCCGTCATTCCTTCTCCGGGGTCTTAACTGCTTGAATATTTCATAGCCTGATGTTGCGGGTGTGCAGGCAACAATGGCACATTGTTATTCGGTCGGTTCGTTGAAGGAAGTGTGGTGGGAGCTTTTGCTTTCGCGCGGTGGCTGCTGGGTGTTGGACGGTGATGGAATGAGACCGAGAACCGTTGAATGCTGAAGAGAAGACATTGGTGTGGTGAGGGAAAGGAGAAAGAAGAACAGGCAGCAGGGGGTGGGAAGGTCGTTGCTGGCCACGGAAGCGATGCTCGTCGGCAAGACTCCTGCCGACAAGTGAATAAGAAACACGAAATAAAGCGCGAGAGATACAGAGAAGAACGAAGGAAAGCATGGAAAACTCTCGGATCCAAAGAAGAGGGGGGGGGGGGGGGGAGGGGGTGGTATCACGTGAAAGTGTGATGGAAAAGCATGAACCAAGGTATAGTCCACGTTACGCGGCCAAGATGGCGTAATATTTTTAATGGAGGGTGTCCTGGGTGATCTACGACGCCGCATTGTTTCTCCGAGACGCCTCATACATTATTTTCTCACCCTTCGGCTCTTCCTTTCGGTGAGAGTCCGTACACCTTTACAGTTCTCTCGCGGAAAGGTTGGGCACAGCTTTTCCTACCTCGATCTCTCTTTGTCTTCATGTCACCTCGTCCAGCTCTCTCTCATTCTACTTTTTACTCTTCGACTCTTTATTCCGCTCAACAGACATTTCACTTAGAAGCTTAGTTTCATACTTTTGTCTACCTCGTGATTAGTGATCACTGATTTAACCAGTTGCTCGATTACACAACCTTCTGATTTCTGTACCGAATAATACGAGTCCATTCTTCTTGAGCGCATGAATATGAAATCGATGTACACTTTGCTCATTTTCTTGTAGTTATCAATCATCCTTTTCTCTGTTATCGATTCTCACCCAAATATTTTTTCATGAAATGAAATCAAGTGTCAGGTGGATCCATAGGTTTTGTTCAATAAAACAGTTTCAAATTGTTGTTTAAAGGGACGTTTTGAAAAAGTATAGTTGTTAAAGTTTTATCCATACCACATGGAGATGATTTTTCATTTGAGAAAGTGTCAGTACGCGAATAGCGATATCATTCATTCGTGTTATCGTTTCTGTGGTTCATACATGAAACGTAGATCGTTTGCAGTGTTTCCCTCGCTTCACGTGAATGACAAGCATTTATCATTTGTGAATAGTTTCCCTTTTTTTTTCAATTATATACGCATACAGCGTATCTTCCAAAAGATGTTTCTATGTATTTTGTGTGTATAAATAATAAGGTAGTGGATTTTTTAAAGCCATGGATATAACAAAAACAAATGGAAAAACGCCAAGATGGAAAAGACTGATCATTTCTACTACATCGCACACCGTATAAGCGGAGACTCTCTTCAATGTCCCATTCGTAGTTCGTTTTACGTTCGTTTTCCGAGAGACGTTTCATCATTCTGACGGACGTAGGAATCCCGTTAGTGATATTACCTATTGGAACCGAGAGAAAGAGACGGAGTGTGTTGGTGTTTTTTTACCTCTCGCTATCATTGCTCAGCTCTTGAATTAAAATCGACGTGGATGCACCACCGTTCAACCCAAAAACATCAAAATCATATCGAAATGAAAAAAAAAAAAAAAAAAAAAAATACAAAAATGGCCGAATAAATACAACGAGAAACATGTATATAGTTGACGAATGTTTTTTCTACACATATTCAATGTTAAACGTAACAATAATTTTACTTTTATTACCAGACCATCAAAACAACGTTTATAAAGCAATCAAATGCCTTGAAGAACGTGTTCAGTTCGTTTCGTTATCGTCCAAATTACTACTAAGCGCTAGATCGTTTGAATAAGTTAGGATTTTCAAGATCTCATGCTAAAGGAGCATAAAACGTGCAGTTACGAGCGATTTCTACACCCTCTAACATTGAGCAATGTAATCCAATTATCAGATGTATTAACCATGGCTATTTTCCGAAAGAAAACCAAACTGAAATACCATCGGAGCGAAAGAAAAAGCGAATGAAACTATGAGAGTTATATCGCACGTTCTTTTTCAAATTATTTCATATATTTCTCAAACTCCCTGCTCCACCATCTCATGCCTGGTTCGTCTCTTCCTGTGCTACTTTCTCCTCTCTCAACCCTCGTTTTCAACGGGAAACGAGAGATAGCGATTCGAAAAGCTCATCAGAAAGGCCCTTCCGCTATTTTCTCAAACTCTCGATTCACGAATACGCCCCCTTTCTCTTTCATTTCGTACCATTCAAAATCATAAGTTTTCGTAGAGGGAAGAAAGGTTTGTAAAACGATTACGAGAACTTGGTTTCAACACCAATATCAAATGTTATCGAACGAAATATATTTTTTTACAATTTTTTTTATCCTGACTGAAATATCTCTATATTTGCTGAATCGAAAAATCATTTCGAATCGCACTGCCTCGTAGAATGCTTAATACAAATTGTTTTTAATCTCCACCAGAGTCTATTCCGATCAACGCAAGATCTCTTGCACTTGTTTTCATTTATTTTCGTGAAAATTCCATTAAATCACATCATTCTACAGTGATCTTACGAAAAGTCATTCGTCATAATGAAAACAAATGAAGAAAAATGGTTTTTTTTACCTAACTAATTTTGATTAAGAGATAGAAAAAAAAAAATTGTTCCCAATCGTGATCCCAACCATACGTTGTTTTGGTTGACGTGAACAAGATGAAAGACCCACGTGCATACACCGAACGTCGAGATACGCTGGAAGATTATCAGATATTGACAGGAAACAAAGGCATAACGAAAAAGGGAATATTCATGCTGCGATTCGTAGCTCCGGTTACACTCTTCTCCCTCGATTTCTCATACTGTACAAACGTCATATCACCGCGATGCTGTAATGGAAATCACAGATGGAAAACTAAAGCCGTGTGAAAAACTTCGACGAGAAAGCAAGCGAAAGAGTAGCACGGGAAAGCTGAAGAGAAAGAGTCACAGCGTTGTGTCAACTGACGAACACACTCGTTAGTGAAATTTATGCGATACCTGAATAAGCAAAAAAATTCAGTAGGAGATAGAAAGACTAAATAAAATATACATACGTCGGGATAGATTTACACATTTCTCACGAACAGAAACGGTACGAGATCAATATGGTTCATCCTCCTTAAAGAGCATTAAGAAGCTTGTGAACACATCGCTTTATCGCTTGAAGCATATGCCAACGCAGTGTCCGGATCTAGAATAAATGAGCAGCACATACAAAACTTTAACGCTTTTTCTAAATCTTTTTTTTTTTCGACACACTCTCTGTCTTTTACATTATTACAGAGTTGCTCTCATTCGTTCAGACAACGTGTGTTCGTAATCCAGAGGCGGGTCAGGATGCCTTTTGGTGATGCATAAATTACAGGCTTCTGCCTGGTTCAGCAATTTTTTGTGTGTTTCATGATTACATTTTCTTTATTCTTTGAGATCGTTTGATCTCGGTAGCGTGTTACGAATGAAGAAAAAGAGTTCGTGCTGCCGATAGCTTTCTCAATGTTTTTCCTCCCGAAATGTATTTTTCTTTTTTGGCACCCTTCTTTCGGAATTTAGAATTATCGAACCGTATACTCGAAAGATACCAATCTCAGCCATTTTTTCTTCTCTTGTTCATTCTTGACTCCCACTTTCTCTCTTTCTCTCTCGTTCTTTCTTCCTATCGGACTGCTAAACCCCCTTGAATGAACTCTGCGAGCCCCTCCCCTCGCGTCATCTACTTTCATTCCCTCTATCAATTCACCCCCAATTGTTCAACGGATCTCTCACGCTTGAATAATACATCCACTTAACTTCTCCTCCCCTTTCTCATCGTTATCTCCCACGAAATTATTCGGCGCATTCGAGGACCGAGTTAAAATATTAGCTTTTCACTGATCTAACGCCCACTTCGCGGATATCCATATATTCATCTTTTTTTTTTTTTTATTTCACTCCTCCGTTATATTGAATCTCTCGTGTCCCGAAAACTCGAGAAAAGTTTGTTTTTTCTTCTAACCCCACGACGTACAATTCCCCACGATAAACTAACCATTTCGGGGAATCCAATTTTTTGTATACGCCGTTTTATATCACTGACAAATTTATCTCCGATCAAGGAAGCACGCATGTTGATCCCTATTCTATGTCCACAATAAGGGAACACGCGTATACGTGGAACATGATTCATCTGATATTAAAAACAGTCATTGAGTCAAATACGTGAGATCGAAGATAAGATTCCATCATAGCTTTTAAATACTTTGTTTGAACCGATCAACAGTTTTGAATGATGCGCATCATGTTCCGAGAAATAAATGACAGGCACGTTGCGACTAATTACAAATGAAGATACATCGCGACTCTCTTAATCTTTGACATCTCAACTAATTAGCACGATTATGATGGCTGGAAAAATTATTTTCAATTAATATTATTCAGCCTCTCGCGTGAATTTTTGCACAATTTTTATGAAACAATTGTCGCATGACTTTAGCGAATTTTTCACCGTATTTTTGTCTCGTCCAGCTTCATCACATACGCCTTCGGTCGTTTAAAGCAGTTAGAGCTTAGTACTTCCACCAGTGGCATAGATGATGTGCCATGCCTCTTTATTACATCTCAACATAGAGAGAGGAATATGGGTTTGGTGATACTCGCCTTTCTAGCTCGACTATAGCTCACCTTCAGCTTCATGAGGGGCCGTATCTCGTCCCACGAATTAATGGCAGGTGTCGGAGTACCAAGGCATTACCATAACATACCATTTACTCTCGATGACTACCTCGGTCACTCCGCCTGTCTGTCCCTCTCTCTCTCTCTCTGTCTCTCTCTTGACTCATCCCAACGACTATCACTGACGTCGCGAGCACCCCGACATTTACCCTCTCTGTCAAGCCCCTTCACTGCTTCCTCCGTCCGAGGCAAACCTCGATGACCTGCCACCTCCACTTTTGCATGCATACGAAGTAGAACGAATGAAGATATAGATATGACTCTATGGAATTGCCGTTAGCAATGCAATACGTTGCACTTATGGACCTTCGCGATGAACCTCATTGCCTTACGGATATTACCAACGAGGACTAATGTCCCGGTCATTTTACAACTCGATTTATCGATCGGATCGTAAAAAATTCGTTTAAGGAAACGTGTCAGGAGTTCCTTCTTATATGATACCATCCGTGATAACCTGAGCTTCAAGCTTTTGCAAAAACTAGGTTCGAAGTCACAAGATCCCACTGTGCCCATTCATAATCGAGGAAAAACAGCTTCGTAAATTTCATGACGTTAAAAACAAAGAAGAAACAATTACAAATTTATAATTACACAGACATGCAAGTCAGTATGATCATACAAATCAAGCTTCATTATTCGAAGTGTTTATCGACACAGAAATATACCAAGAATTACCTTTTTACCCATGGCCCGAACTCTGCATGCATGAAAACCTATTACCACTGACAGTTTCAGAGATGAGAATGAATTTATAGATGAAAAACGTCGATTATTAGGTTCGAACTTTTTCTCGTATGATAGTTACGTAAAACGCGATAACTCAATACAGGACAGGGGCTGTAAGACCTCACCGTAGTTAGCGATGGCTCGCAGCGAATTGTGAAATTGGACGTTAGAGAAAAAACTACGTTGAATTTAGTCAGCTTCGTCACGAGAAACCGTTCTCCTGTATGTATACGTTTTATTGAATTATTATGATTCTTTTTATGAAAATTAAGAACTTTCAAATTCGTGTTTAACCATAGTTATTTTCTCAATTTTTTTTTTTCTGTTTTTTTTTTTTAATGAAACCAACGCGGATACGTTAACTCCAGAGTCCCTACGATGAGGTCGTTAATACTGGGTTCTTGAATATGCAAGAAGCGAATTTAAACACTTGGCATCAATGTATTTAACAACGCGATGTCGCAAATCGTATTGACTCACGCCCATTCGTTTGCTTAAATTCGGAGCTTAGCTATATTCAAATGAAAATTGGACAAAAGAAGCAACTAAATTCGCATTTGATTGACGCTCCTTTCTAAATAATCGTTGCCCATTGCTTGGACAGTTTAACGAGCCTGTATTTTGGACGATTGAGATTCTTACCTTACGTAAGGCTGGCATAAAATGTTTTGGATATAAACGTATATATACATATATTTAATACATAAAGTATCTCTCCAACGCGTCTGAGTCGTTTCTCGTTCCAGTATATTCGTAAGGAGACGAGTTTCTTCTTGAGTTGTATCGCAATAGTTTTTGTTCCAGTTGTCGTCGTTCTAAAGAACTCCGAAGACGTAGTTCGGAGAAAGGCTTTTCGTGTGCGACACTGGCTTGGATAATAGATAGAAGTAAAGAGAAAGAACGAGAAAGGAGTAGAATGGAAGGATGAGTCGTCAAGACTTTAATTGAGCCACGCTGGAAACGACGCGCAGCTGGCGACTTTATCGACCTTATCATTAAACCACCTTCGTCTCCCACCTCCCCATTATTCCCGCTGCCATTCTTATTGTAATCTTCCGCACTGGAAAATGAAAGTTACAACAACTCTTTGCCAGTATTATCGTAAACTTTGTATTTCGCGGATGAAAAAAATAACAAAAAAATAAAAGAGTCCGCAAGTCCCAAGGTTTTGCTGTGTGCTTTTGTGTTTAGAGAAGTTTCAACATTTTCAAATATTTTTACGAAAAGTTTTCAATTCTTCTGGAACTTTTGTAGAGCTTATCGATCAAACTTCATAATTTATAGCTCCCGAATAGCCGTGTGAAAATAGGTTATTCCGTTCAGTGCTCCAAGAGGTCCAACATTTTCGAATAATTTTACGAAAAGTTTTATATTCTCAGGTCGTTTTTCGTGTAGGCCCTATCAAATGACCTCGATAATTTATAGCTCTCTAATTGCCAAGTGGGAATAGCTTTCGTTCGAAGAATCATGGCGTAAGGCTCGCAGGAAAACTGTGGAAGACAAGCGAAATTTGACTGGAATAAATCTAATGGTAGAGGGAGAAGTGTTTATACGGTGCGTAAAGACACGTGCTAAAAACAAGCTTCTCGGGTTTACGAGACGTCTTTACAGTAGAGATGGAAAGGAATTTCTTTAGTCTCTGATGAAAAGGGATAAAGAGAGAATGTATATAGCGAGTAATCGACGTGTTATAAAGGAGGAGGAGGAGGAGGAGAGAGAGAGAGCAGGCACCCGTAGTTAGAAGAAACCTGCTTCGGCGTCTCGTTTATCAGACTAATTAATTAGCAAGTCTCAAACTTTGAGTCAACGACGCTGTTCAAGTCGATTCTTTTCGAGAAAAAGCTTGCAAAATATATAGTTAAAGACAAGATGAGAATAATCTGAGACAACTCGTATGTTTTTTTTCTTCTTCTGTTTCGTTAAATAAAAGCAGGGATAACGACGACATCTGAGATCACAATTAATCCGATGCCTGACGTTAAGTCAACTTCGTCTCGTTGTTTCATCTTGTTTTCGACAACTTATTTGCTGAAATCTTCAAATTTTCTTGAAACTGTCGTACAATTAGAAAAACAAAGTTTTAATTCCTCCATACCTTTTGTATTTGCGGTTTTAAGATCAATGATGAAAACTGGATTTGAGTCAAGCAAGATAAATTCTTTTGTCGACATTTCTCGATGCACGTTCCATCCCAGCGGATAATAAAATCTCATTGCGTTTCATTTAATTATTGGTTACAGCAATAGTTATGAATTATTATTTTAACTTTTTATCGATTTCATTTTATTTCGCAGCTCTTGAAATATTCAAGTTGCAAACACCTTGTTAAGCTTCATCCTTGCAAATATTTCGTAATACAAAGGGCCAAGAAACACCATTGTTCGAAATTCATTCTTTAAATAGATCCGATCGACACTTTGGCTCAAGTAAATGGACGAACATGTGGAATAAGTACAACGGTAAACTTGTTAATCGACTGACTCGAAGAACTTTGAAATAGTTTTGATGGTTCGCAGTACAGCTCGTCGTAAAGCTCAAGTTGATAATGGAACATTTTAAGTTTCCCATAAGCATACGATTACACTAACGAGGAAAAAAAATAAGAAACCATCGAAAAGTCTTTCATTCAGATTCGATAGACATTGAGAAAATGATGCAATTTTTTTAAATTTTTTTAAAAATAGAAACAATACAATATTTGAACAAGCTAGAAAATCAATATCGAACTGTCAGATTGAAGGGGATAAAAAGACTAAAATTTTCGAAATGTTTTAAAACCATATTGCTTTTCACTTTTACACTTGGAAACCCATTGCTATGCTTGTCGATTGGAAAATATTTCGCTTGTTCACTCGATTGAATTTTTTGATACACGTTTTTTCGAGAGGTTGAAAAAAAAAATGCCATGGCCCTCAAAACCGTTTGAATGTTTTACCATTCGATTTAACATATGAAATCATCCACGCTTATCTTTTTTTACGCAAATATTATACAATCGTCGATGATATTCGTAGTCACAAAAAAAAAAGAAACATTCACAATTTCACTAAAAGACAAAAATATTCATCCGGTACGTATACATATGTATATCAATCAAACTCTGATAACAGCGCATTCAAATCCCATATTTTTCATATTTTGAAGAGATTTTTGCTTTCTCTTTTAACCTTCAGAGGATCAGAGCTCAAAGTGTCAGAACTCCCTATAGAATTTTTCTCAAGAGCTTGGACATCAAGAGACTCGGTAGCTGCTTGACAACAAGTTTAAAAAAATGAAAGCTTGCGTGAGCCAGCCGCACTTTTATGTACGCGAATATTACGGTTTGCAGGCTTTTCATGTCTATATAATCAAAATTTCATCATTCGTCGATCTCCCAAGCTAAGCAGCCTCGGACGAGGCCGATACTTGGATTGGTGACTGCTTGGCCACGCACCAGTTGTCGCATCAATCACTGAGCAGAAGGCAATTTTTCTGAGTTTCTGATGGGCCCCAACGAGCTGGAACTCATTAAAAATATAGTCGCCTGTATCGATGCACAGTTTCTCTCGGTCCTCGTTCAAATGCTGTAGTGCATTAGGGAAGAGTGTCTGCAGGCAACACTCTGGGAAGGTCTCGATAAAACCCGTAAGAGTATACCCAGGAAAAGTTGAAAAAAGAATTCTGTTTTCATGCCTATGATACATGAATTAATCCAGGATTATCAGCATTGCAATCCTTTACACGATGTTCGTTGATGTTACTATTACCTCGGATATACGCTATTCCAAAATCTGGAATATCTGAACTAATACTTGAATTTAAATAAATGTATTATACTCACACTTTTCGTACTTCACTTACACGTTTTGAAATCTCAAATGTATACCAATAACTTCCAAAACCCCCTGTTTTCTTTGTTCCCAAACGTACAACGTTGTTCGCACGAATATTCCATGAATTCGCGATTGTCAAAATATTATTCATAGCAGCATGGTGGATTTCATCGGAGTTCGAAGCAATGTATATACGGATATATTTATACACATATATGTACTCGCATACTGTACACTTTCATATACATTATACGATGAGGTTTATGGTCGATCCCGGGATTTGGTTGATCGAACTTCATAGCAGAGTTAGCAACAGTGCGGAAAAGATCGAGAGAGTTATTGTGGACGAGTGAGAGAAACACTAAACTGGGGAGCCAAGCAAGGTTTAGCGAAAACCTTCTCTCTTTCTCTATCTCTCCTCTTTGTCTCTCCCTCTATCTCTATCTCTCTCTCTCTCTCTCTCTCTCTCTCTCTTTCTCTCTTCCGTTAATTGAATTACAATATTAATTGAGGCAAAACGTTCTACGGCCCGCAGCGATGTTTCCCGCATCGTCGGATTAATAATTCACGAACTCAGAATTGATCTGTGCCTGGTGTACGCCAGTTATTATATACATACGTTTCCCATAACACACAGTGTTACGGGAAGAGAAAGACATAGGGAGCAGGGGGAAAGAGAAAGAGATAGAAAGGGTTGATGAAAGAGGAAAAGCGTGGCTGACGTGCACGTGGCATTGGTATCCTTTTCCCATATTCACCACATCGAGCTCTTTAAGCTCTTTACGGTGAAACAACAATGAGAGAGAGAGAGAGAGCATCTGTATGTTTCAAAATAGTAGCCGCTTTATCATGAAATCCTTCTCGTTTCATTCTTTTATCTATTTACTTTACAAACAACAACAGTTACGAAAATTTCTCAATTTATTCTTTAATCTCTTTCCTCTTTCATGTATCCGCCGAACGAACGAATGCGTACCGCTATTTTCAATTCCCATGAAATACATTATCTACCCATATTTTGCGAGCGTGCTACCCCTTTTCTCTCTTTTCTCGCTATTGACCGCTCTCTATATATCCTGCAGCTATAGTCCTGGCGCGAATATCGGTAATTTAGTTTAAAATCACCATTGCCGTTTGCATAAACGGAAGCCTGTATACTAGGTCGAATCGTTGGTGTGTACGATGTTTTTTTTTTTTTGTTGTTGTATTTTTTTTTTTTACCCCTTGTGCAGACCATCCCTTTGGACCATCCCATGCTCCCATTTTACTCATTGCGAGCCGAGGGCATAGCATTGTTTCCGAGAGCTTTTGTCGGTAAACCCTTTGACTGCTGGTTTAACGGGACTCGAGAGCAGTCGAATACCGCCTGTTTAACTCTTCGTTCTTCAACGTGTACGCGTATCAATGCTCTAACTTCATCAGGGCCTAAAGTTCATGTACGAATGCACGCGAGTTACGCCGTTTCCTCATTTTCAGCCGTCGAAATCTATCGAAATGATTTCCTCCTCCTCCTCCTCCCCCCCCTCCCTCTTCCTTTTTCGTACACTTTTTGTACAATACTCCAACTTTCCAATCTTTTATCAATCGTTTGTCAACGAGCGACATTGCCAATTGTTTGTCTCAAATTTGTATGAATACTTTTCTCTCTTTCCCTCTTCGGTCAATCTGTTTTGTTCACAGTTCTACCAGTCCCCTTTGTTCACCGGTAACGACTGCTCCACTCATTGTTAACGTTTCATTTTGTTTTTTTTTTTTTTTTTTTTTGCCAAGTAGTCCCGTGTTGATTAACCTACTACTGCTAACGTTTTTCGTTTTCTCTTCAACGTTACGTTCTTCTGTTCCAAACCGACAGTTTTCTCCGGTATAAATACAAGTGTTGATTGATTCATTTCGAAAGGTTAATAATTGAGAGAATTTCGATAACATAGCTAGAATATAAACTGTGCTGTTACTGGAAAAATCAAAGATCATACATTTTTTTAATAAGATTTGAAACAATTGTGAAGATCAATTCGATGCTTGAAACAAATTGAATTTTGGTTTCATAAAAAATGTGGTAACAATGAAAAAAATACTGCACCTTTTTTTAAATTGGCAATTTTTTAAGTGGTAAAATTTTGGGCTGCGTTCTGCTGCATGATTCGCTGAAGTTACGTCGTCGATGAAACGGTAAAAATATATATTCAGTTCAACCATGGGTGCGTGAAAAATTTAGCGAATAAAATGTCGTAAAAATGCGGCGAAATCCAGAATTCGCTCGTTTCACTCCTGGTCTTTATTTCTTTCTGGTCCCGCGAGAAGAGTCGGCAAATTTTTATATGTTTTGTTCCTTTCCTCGTTCCCTTTCTCTCAAGTTTCCACGCTCGCGGATATTCTCTTATTCCAACTTCGTTCCTGTTTTATTTCAAAGCCGGTAGAGCGCGCGGACCAGGGCGACGAGTGATGCCAGAGATTGAAAAGGGGATATTTCATTCATGTTTTCTCTTCCGTTCTCTCTCTCTCTCTCTCTCTCTCTCTCTTTTCTACATATATATCTCCATCCATCTTTCTTCCGTTCTCATTCTCTGTCGCCGTCTTTCTCTCCGGTTTTCATAGCACTTGGAGGCACGACTAGACGGAGACTGACATTGTGAGTATGAGTTTCTTCATCCGCGAGACAATCTCGGGGTTTTCCGTTTCTCTTATGTTTTATTACATAAGACTCGTTTCACACAAAGATTCCAGATTCTTTTTTACTTCCGCTCTTTCATTGCTCTCTTGAGAAAGCCGTTCATTTTTTTTTTCTACCCGCCAATGCAAACTGAACTGTAATTGCCGATGAAAGAACTTTCTGTCAGCGAGAATTCTACTCATTTACTTATTGGCCAAAAAGTTTAGTATTTACTTAGAAAAAAAATGTTGATAATTGACAACTCAACCACTATCGTCCATAGAATCGTGCACCAAAGAACAAATATCGAAAATCAACCACGAAGAAATTGAGATTTCACTTTTTCTTTCTCTCTCACTCTCTCTCTCTCTCTCTCTCTGTCGATTTTCTGATTGTATGTTTTCGTTATTATTATCTTTTTTCACGTTTGTGTTTACCTATGTAAATTCGCCCTCAAGCTATGCTGAAGCTGGGTCATACTCACGGTATATACTTTAATCTCTTTCTCTCTCTCTCTCTCTCTCCTTCTCGTTCGTGACGCAAAAAAACGCAAGAAAAAAGAGATAACTAGATAAAGGAGATCGTAGCCTGCGGGCTGCTCCTTACCTTTAGCCACCCTCGCATCCCTTTCTCTTGCAGGACCGTAATCCGCCTCGTGGCACGTAAAAGACAGGCCGCGGTTTATTTTAATAACCCGGATGGCATCCTTCGTTACTCTTAGTTATAAAGTATAATGGAAAGAGCGAGAGACATAAAGAGAGAAAGAGAAAGAAAGGAGAGTCTGGCAAAGGGCGAGAGAGGGAATGAAAAAGAAAATACATGAAGGAAGCCGAAGGAAAAGGCCGACAGTCGGCTGTTATTCTTTCGACGTTTTTACCCTCAATATGCGACTAATTTGAATACTCACCGTCGTGTCATATTATCTTGCGTGTGGGAGCAATAGCTTTATTCATTTTTTTTTCTTCCTCTTCCCTCGCAATGAAAGGAAGATAACGCTTTTCGAAACTTGTCCCGTCTTATCCGATATATATATATATGTATATAGGGGTCGTGACATCTGTTACACGAAAGAAGGAAGAAAATATGAGAAAAATAGAAGAACCGAATGAAATATGTACATTTTTACTCTAAATTCGTCACGGTATATTATCTGACTAAACGGCTAAGATTATATGAATAAATACGTATATTGCGACCTACACATTATACGACAATGATTAAGATCAGCGAAATTAAATAAAAACGCCACGAGTGATATTTTTGCCAAGTGCTCTCACAATATTGTCAGAGTATACTATTTTATCTAACATCATTTTTCATATTTTATTTGTCACAGAACACGAATGCTCAGACTGCGCTGCAGGCTGCACAGGGTCAAGGAGTTCAGTCGCAGGGAGGAGATACCCAGGGAGGACCGAATACAGTTCTCAGAGTCATTGTCGAGCACATGATGTATGCGATTTCGCTAGACACCCTCTATCAGGTAAGAAAATGTTGATGTATTCAAATGAATATGAGTTCGCAAAGTATGCTATGATCGAGCCTCTTCTTTATGACAGCGTACTTTGTGTGAGTTTCTCAGAAAGGCCAGGAATTCGGTCAAAAAATTGATGATGTTGCTTCATCTGATTCATTTTTTACTTTACCCAACAGCGTGAATAAAGTAATTTATCAATTGCATTATACCATCCGTTAAAATGATATTCGTTGAGATAATGGAAGACAGAAAAATAGAGAAGAAAGAATGAGCGAGGGAATGCGTGAATGTAAGAACTTTGTTGCTTCTCGGTTGAATGACGAAGAGACTACTCGACGAGCGCGGATGGTTTACACAATTTGTAGAGTAAATGGTGGTAGTTAGTTGACCGTGGAGGTTCCATCACGGTTGGATATATCGCATGGTCGTCATTAGGGATGTGCTGGTCGGAGCAGCACTTTCTCTCTCGGTTTTTCAACCACGAAAAATATACCATTCTCCATGGACACACGTATAGAAAGCCAGTAAGTATAGGTTGAGCTCTCTTTCCCCTTTGCTTTTTTTTTCTCACTCCTCTCTCCAGCTCTCTTTTTCTTCTTGGTTCCTATCTTCATCCTTTTGAATGGAGAAACACCTCGGATAACGGGAAGTGCTTCCGGTTCGAGTTGAGTGGTCCATGCATTTTTAAATGAACGACTCGACTGCTTTCCTTTACTTCATTTCACTGTATATACGATATGCAAACATATATATACTGGCCAAAAACATGGAAAACACTCACACAGTCGCGTTCGCGAGATCCTCAGTGTCATATTATCGTTTATAGTGTTTATACCGGCGTCACACGAATGTTCTACTTGCTCTTTTTGTGAATGGGAGAAACCGAAAGAGAGAGAGAGAAGAGAGAGCGCAGGGACCATGCCGGAAACTAACTTCCACCGTACGACATGTAAACCTAACTTAATCCTACCATACCAAGACCATAAACCGTGTGCCCTACTCGCTATAATCATTCTCTACATTTACGGTTTATATGCATGAATATCTTCGTGTATACGTACTACATAGATAAATATACAGGAAGGGAAGGGGTAGACACGCGTAAGCAAGCGGTAAATGCAAGCCGGAAATGATATTAGTTCCGAGTACGGATACCGCGAAACCCCCCGCACTATGGTACTAACTATGCTGCTACAGCTTTTGCACCTAAAATCTCATCCTGAGGACCAAAACATAATACTCCGAATCCACAGATCCGCTCGCATCATGAGCATTATTTTCATCAACGGTGAACAATTTATTTTCATTTATTTCTTTATCTCTCCTGTGTCTATGCATTTTTCAAAAATTCTTCATCCAGTCTGATCTACAATGAGCTATCTCGTCACGAGCTTGATTGAAATTACAAAGAAAACATTCAACTTTGATGGAGTAGAAGTTTTTTTTTCTATCGATTTCAATTCAATTATACAATTATTAAACGTTTCCGAGACAATTTTAATAAATGATGCGAGTAAAAGCAAAGCTGCAATTGAATGGTAATTGATTGATTCGAAGGGAATATTTGAATAAAAACTTTTCATAGGAAAGAGTTACAGGGATTTTATCAGATCGATAATGTTTTATTTTTATGTCATTGTCTTCCATGATGGTTTCTTTTTACCAACGGTATTCAAACGTCTGCATTATCTCTTTGTCAGTCTGATCATTCTCTCCAATAGTCACTATCGCATACAATCGTAGTTTCGAATCACTTGTACTCGGAAGATTCAGATGTTAACATTGACGGAGTAGTTGCCTCTTGGTCCAAACAATAGTCGAGTCTAACAAAGTACCCCTTTATCCATTGTCCGAGGATAGAGTAACTATCCCTACTTACCATGGCATTGACTAGTACTATGCGATTAATTGTTAGCACTACTTGCCGCTGGAAACCCTATCAATGCGTTCCACATCATCTTCAATGCAGGGATACTCGTTTCTTCTATAATATCGAGCGAAAATTCTAATCCCACTAAAACTTTGTATGTCGCATCTCTGTTCGGCCCCACATCCCGAAACCCGCAGGGTTTCTCTATCTCTCTCTCTCTCTCTCTTTTCCTCTCGCTTCCTCGCTCTTGTACTCCATGCAGTCTCTTGTCAGGCTCTCTATTCTCTCAAATACTCTGGTCCCGGATGACAAGATACTACATAGAGAAGCATTAGGAGCTTTATCACTGGGCAAACCGGCAAACTTTCGTTGCTCGGCCTTGTGTATGCCACATTGGCTCATGCGAAGAACCCATCGATCAATCAATAACAACTTTGGTTCATAAGCTATCCCAAATCTTCAAGGGTCAGACGAACATAAAGAAAGTGTTATCTCTACTTTTCCAGGAATACCTACGTCGTCCGGACTAACTCGTATCGATAGAAACTTATAAAACATCAAAATCGTTCGAAAGTTTGCCACAAAGGCTTTCTATTTCTTTCATTTTTTTTTTGTTATCCTCTTTGCCAACGATTCGATACAGACTTTTCATTCTCTTTCTCTCTTTCACTTACGCCCTTTCCTGATGCTTTTCACAGACCTGTACGCGATCCCTACTTTTCCCTTCTTTTGTGAAAAATAATAATAATTTTTTTATTGCCTTATTATTATGATTCATTTTTTCCCCTCGAGAGTGCCTCTCTCGGACTCGGCAGCTGTGGCTTTTCCCACTATGCACACCGAGAGCACAGAACCCTTATTCCGCTCCTCTGTATTCTGCCTTCGCGCCTCTGTCCGGGCTTAATTTATATTGACGTCTTTTATTTGTTACTTAAAATCCTCTCACTCTCCTCCTTCGATATCCAGCTTTACGATCGGCTACCTCGATCCTCCAGCACTGTGGAAACCCCCGATCCCGAGACTTTCATGGGCTAAATGGTCCGTTGGCTATATTCTCCAGTAATGGAAAGGGCCGAGAAGGTTTCAAGCTTTTTTTTTCTTTTTTTGCTTCCTTCTCTTGATCGAATGAAAAAACGAGCAGTAGAGCGTAAACTACTATCGAAGTAAATACATATTCGAACTGAACTTCGGAGCATCCTAAATTTTTAACGAATTTCCATTTTTTTTTTTTTTTTTTTCTTTCCCAGAAATAAAGATACCTCCGAAGCAATTTCGCATCTATCATTGAATTCGTAACGAAGACAAATTTATCTTCTACTTTGAAAAAATGTTTTGTTTCCTTTTTCTTGCACTTGTAAATATTGTGTCTCTCGAACAAATTCTCATACATTCACCTTCCTTATTTATTATACCAATAACGTAAATGAAACTTTTTCTATATCGGTTGTATGACCACGTGGCAGTGGTTCCTCGTAAAATGAGTCAGCCAAAAGTCGTCGCGTCTAGACTAGAACCAATTTTCATAAAATATTTCACATACAAAAACGCAAACTCGACGAATCACCTTGAATATTTAAACGATACTTCATTCATTGAGCCCCAATAATTTGTATACGCGTGCAACTTTCGTCAACTCTAGGCTGAGCTATAATTCATGAATACCGAAGGGATATTCCTGTACGGAAAAACCGTCCAAAATGTGACGTAATCTTTCTTATAACTCATTTTTAACCCTTTCTTATCTCCTCATAAAATCGTCGACGAAAATTTCAATACAACGTGAAATCGCATGGAAATAAACGAGAAAATCAATTCTACAAAAATAAAAGTGAGAATTCGATAGACTGCCTTAGAACTGTAAGAAAATTGAAAAAGTGGATCATGATAAATCATTCAAAAACTTCATTTTGTAATGGTATTTGTCTTCCCTTCGAGAATGATCGTTGTTTCCTGAACAAATGTCAAAGTAACTGCAAATATTGAAGAATAAAAATCACAAAACTCTGACATTATTTCGCATATTAACAAATTGAAAAATATAACATGAAAAACAAACACAATTATGGTAAAAGGAAAGTCCAGCCCATTCGGAAAGCTTCTGGTCTGAGCGATGAGAAGAAATATTTGCTCTCGGCGCGTTCTCCCTTTTTACAGCTCACATACCTTTTCATTTTCTTTTCTTCGTAACAAAAACACACACGAGTGACGAACGAGACAGGCGTAAATACGCGAGTGCGATAACTGTGGAGGGCCTGGACGAGAAACAGAATCGAGAAAGGGAAGGAAAAGCTTGAGGAAGGAGAGAGAGAGAGAGAGAGAGAGAGAGAGAGAGAGAGAGAGAGAGAGAGAGAGAAAGATCATGGTGTGGCAAAGGAAAAGGCGTGTGAATGAAAGTCTCCCGTCGTAAAGAGAAAAAAGAAAACAAAATCGATATTAATCGTCGCGGAGTTCGGATGAATGGAAACGAAAAGCGTTGGGAGAGCAAGCAGGTCTTCACTCGCAAAGTTGTTTCCTTCTTCGTTATTCTTGTTTTTCTTCTTTGCCTGGCATAAACTTTTTTTTTCTCTCCCGATTCTGGTACAGTAGTGCGTTTTGTAACAGGAGCGTGGGTGACCAAGAACGAGACGAGAAAAACTTGGGAGCTCGTCCAGGGGAGCGGTTTAACGAGTGCTAAAGCTCAAGCTGTACAGTTGAATGCTATAGGATATGCGGTATTTCCAGCATTATGGGTGAGACGGATAAGGGGAAAGTGGTAAAAGGAGATGGAGGAACGCGGTGAATGGTATGTGAAGCATTAATCACAGGCTCCTCGTGGCCCATGATTAATGGATCGCCTCGCCTTCTACACCTTCTCACTCCACCTCCATATCAATGTTGCATCGTGTGCGCGATCATTCGCTCTGATCGTTTCAGTTGCAATCGGTTTTACTCTCTCCTTTTTCATATCACATCCTCTCCTTTCAATCCTTCCCTCCTCCCTATTTTTATCTTCTTTTCTCTCCTTCTTCACTCCCCTTTTGCATCGTGACTATGCGTTTTTTTTACGTAACTGCGTGTTCATAGTCCTAAACGAAAGCTCGCCAATTGTTGTGCACACGGCACAAGGCTCCTTTTTCGCGCTCCAACACACACACTCATTTACCGATCGAAATGCACCGACCGACGATTTATCCTAGGCACACACGTACCCCTACGTACATACCTATTTGATTTTCCTGCCAGAAATAGGCTTTGTTTCAGCATATCAAACTCTAATACAAATGTAAATTTACTCTGACAGAATCCCGTGAATACCGGCGATTAAGGAGCTATTTGAAAATGTTGAAAAATAATTATATTTCATGCGGTTTCATCCAGTGGTCGCATCCCTGATGTGGAAGTCGAACACGACAAAGCTTCCAATAGAGATATCAATGGTCCTCCCGTCATTCACAGAACCATCAGAATCGACTCACTGTCCAAAATGTGAAACACCCACACACACATAAACGTTACGCGTACCCACTTACAGGCGTCTCTGTATCCCAAAGCTCACTAAACTATGTGCAACTGAGTGTATGACTGTATAGCCTTACTTCGATATCGTACGATGCCGCAACGCCGAAATTGAATTACTATTATTGCAGGTTATTGCATTGGCCATAGATTGAGCGCGGCAAAGGCCCCACCGTCGCACTCCAGCTCACCTACCCCCCCTTATAGCTCTCTCACTCTCTGACGTTTCCCCTCTCATTGCTCGGTACATTGCTCCCTAGCCCGGGAGATTCGCCCACCCGATAATTGAACCCTACGAATTAATAACTCCAACACGCCAATCAATAACGACGTTTGGCCTCGACGTCATTGTCGTTATTCCACATGATACATATGCATACACGTAAAACGTATATATGCTTACACTTCAACATCCTCAAGGCATATTATACGCAAACATTTCTCTGTGTACTATGCTTATATTTAACAGTCTCTGTATGTACGGTTTACGCGAACACGCCGAGCCTACCGTCGTTACAAGTTCAAACCTCTCTCTCTCTCTCTCTCTCTCTCTCTCTCTCTCGACGTCTAATCTTAAACCGCGTTATCAAATTTCCTCAGCGATTGACTCTCGAAACTCCCTATATTCACAGCAAACCGTGTAAATTCACTCACGCTCTTCCTTTGACCATCTCGATCATTGTATACTGAGAAAAAAAAATTTTCTCCATCCAACAAAATTCCATTTTTAATTGGCCACGAATATGGAGATGAGTTCGTCTGATTTTTTGTTCAATGAACCAAATCATTTGCCATTTCAAACAAAACAAACAAAGTATCGTTGAATCCTCTACAGCTTTGACCAACTAAATGGGATTCTTTTCGATGAACAAAGTTTTTTTTTCGATTGGAATAAAATCACACATTATTAGGTAGAATTTCGTTTTGATGCCGTTTGTTAAAAACGTAATTGTTTTCCGAGTTCAGACGATAAACAGCGAGCTCCGACCAAGAGCTATATCTACATAATTTCTTCATTGACACTTTTTATCTATGTGACACTAAAATTTTGATATTGAGCATTTTTTTTATGAGACCTGAGGTCACAATTTAATTTTTATTTGGTAGATAACATTCGAATGAAAAATGAAAATCAATAAACATACCGGTTGAAACGAGAATGAATTCTTATGGTTTGAAAATTGGTTTTAAACGAAATTGAAAATTTTCATTGTGCATAAGAGTGGAGAATAGACGTTAGTCGAGTAGTTACAGAATGCCTGATATATATCTGTGTATGTGAGCCGTTCGAACGAAGAGAATATCGTTCGTGTTCAATGGCTCGTGGCCAATAAGCCCCTCGATTTAACGGTTATTTTACTTCTTTACTTTTTTCTCTTGTTCTTTTTCTCCTTTTCTCGCTCGCTCTCTTTCTCTCTCGTTTATTTGACATTTTAGAAAAGCTCGGATTAATTTTTTTTCGTCGTTTTTTATCACCTCTCTACATTTCACTTTCATTCTTCATCAATTGAACTCTGTAACGTTGCGTGTCGTGCACCGAGCATAACACGTGTATTAATAAGCTGTCTTTTCGCGATGACATCGATAATGATAGTTCTTTTCTTATGGCTTGAGAGAGAGAGATGGAATTCTGTCCAACCCATGATTGTGTGGTTTCTAGACTCGATCGCGAAAGCTCAGGGCGCTCTTTTTCTCCCTCTCTGATCCTCAATGTTCTCATATAATCCAACAGGCAGTGAAATTCCCATTCCAACTTCTGGAGACATCTCAGTCCGGGTAGTTGAGGATATAGAAAACGAACGGTTTTTCCTTTCCGTCTCTTCTGTTTCGCGTTCAACGATAAGCGGTTGGATTTAATGGTCACTCGTATCATTTTGTTTTTTTTTTTTTTTCTCTTCCTCATCCGATCACATTTATTTTTTATCGAGCACTCCGGAGAGTCTCGTGGGATCAATTTCGATCGGTATGTGTGCTCGGGCTCGTTCCTAGTCTTTTTTCTCCATCTTCTTCTCCCATGATTATGTCCTTCTTCGTGTTTAGCAATTTCTATCTTTTCGTAAACTTTTACCCGGAAATAATTGCTTTTCGTGTGCATTAACAACGTTTTGTTTTTTTTTTTTTACTTTCTTCTCAACAAATTCTACATGAAAACGGAGTCGAGAATTGACTAGTCGAATCAAAATAAGCTGCTCGGGTTATCGAATGTTCTCCAAAATTCATGAAAATCGATCGAATGATATTCAGGTGTTCCATGTGCTATTGAAGAATTTTTCTGATACGATTCCACGCGGTTCATATCTTCCCATTTGGAACCCGGTGTACTCGCGAACCAAGATATACGGAATGCCTTAATTGATGGATTAACAAACTGGAAGCGTCGATCGATTTTAGTATTTGCCCAGCACGAAGGGTACAAAGTGTACTTAATATACTGATGTTTCCATCGGTGTAACTATTGATAACATATCGAATATATGTATATCTATTTGTGCAGAGATAAATCCATCCGTCTATAGGCAATCCGTAGCCCGTGCGTAGTGATACTGCAGAAGCTTCCCATGAGTGCAATGGTCGTCCCGATAGAGCTTCGCGCAGCCAATAAGCTATTGGATTTAACGAGTATTTCTAATGCTACTTATTCTATAGTTGTCTTTTTTATTTTTCCTTCATTTAATCACACTATTCAGATAAAAGTGTGGCTTCTACTAAAATTTTATCACGTCCATCCTGTGAATATTTTTCAATATTTTTCAATATGCAATTTCGTAATTTCCATTGAATGATATTAAACAATAATATTTTATATATAATTCACTTTTGTATGATTGAATTTTCATCATAAATACATTTTATTACATATTTATTTGATGAATGAAAAATGAATATGTACATTTTGTGCGACGAGCGTATATAGCAAGAATAATGTTTTATTCATGGACAAACGATAATACCGATATTGAAATTGAACCAAAAGTGTCGTTCGAAATTCTTTTTGCATGGTCAAAGTAAAGTAGGCTTTGTTAAAAATCAAAGAATCCTATCCTCGAATGTTAACGATCGAAACAACAAAAAGTCGACTACGCAAACGAAACAGAAGGAACAATTCGATTGCAAATATATTTTCGGTTATACCGAATCGAGAGAATTTTCATTTTGCTCGTTCGGTTTATCGTTCGGGAAAATTGGGCATTGAGGCAACGGTTCGCTTGCGATCGAATGACCAAGAGCACCATATCGTTCGAGCGAGGCCGTGAAAATTTGAATACTCCGAAGGGGGCTCCGTGCTCAATTAAGTTAATAGCCATAGAGATCAATGCTTTTTCACGCATCGGGTGAAGCCAAACAACTCAACACAGCTCTCGCTACAAGCCTATTCGCATTTAACTTTACACATCTTCATCCCATCTAATATATTATATTCACGAACCTTTATTTGCTAGGAAACTCAATTTCAGATCGTTTTATGCTTCCGGGCGTAGAATTAACTGAATTTCTTTCACATTTTTCATCCATTTTTCATTTTATTCATTTCATCGATTTTTTTATTATCAATTTTACAAATGAAATTGATTAAACAAGCTTTTTTTCAACGCTTTTCATCTTCAACGAATTACAAAATGTAGGCCTTAGACTCTGTTGTCCCATGCATCGCTTAGTACGACCTCCGATCGAGGTTCCGTATGTGTCCAACAGCTCAGCCAGTTGCTTGATAATTACGCAGATAATTAAATACAACGAGACTGTAGATATGTTCCTGACCGTAACGATTGCCAGTTTCCACAATGGCTCGAGCAGGGCGGCGAGGCTTTACGAATCCCTAAATGCAAAACAATTACAATTCGACTGTGGAGACCTTCTGTTCCACGATAGCACATGCACAAAATTCGCATATTCTTGAATATTACAGATAGCGTTAAAACATTTCAAGGAAATGTGTCTAGCTTTTCTTAGTTGAAACAGTAGGGAAGATTTAGAGCACTCGATACAAATCAAATTCGCCCAAATTTCCTTTTCTTTATTTTTTATTTATTATGCTCCACATCAGTCCTGAGTTTCGTATGAAAATTCAGAAAGATTGTAAACATTGATATTCCATTTTCAAAGTTTCTTACCAAGCTCCGCTTATTACATTCATCTTTTGGATATAAAAATCAGTCGAAAAGGTGCTCGAAAGATAGTGCTTTAAGGAGGTTAGCTACACACAACAATGTTGCCATGTTAAAAGCATAGGAAAATTCGAAATGATTAGAATTTAATGAAATTTGGTGAGCATATTCTTTTGGATTAAATATGAATATAAAAATTTTTTAAAATTGTTCTTCTACATAGATTTCGAGGAATTTAACACTAGAGTTTACATCCGTAAGCATAGGATTCTGATATATATAGGTATATCTTTTGCATATTGTAAACTTCAATTATTCGACAATTATGTAGACGAAAAATTTGAAAAAATTTGTGTCATTGCATTTGATGCTAAAGAATGTTATCACTAAATTTTATTAAATTCTTATCATATTGTCGTATGTAGCCACCCTCCTTGATGTCAATTTACAATTCCATATTCTCTATTTATATTCTGTGGGAATATATCAAGAAATATATTGTCATCGTATAACTTAAGCATTTTGAAATGTAATAAACGATGATAAATGAGCCAATATTGAATGCAAAATATTGACAGATAGCATATCTTTCCGTCAAACTGATAATACTGATTAATTCGAATTGTCGACGCGTCCGGGCTACCCTCGAGGGACCTCGATATGTGGTCTCGAATTGACTGTGAAATAACGTTCGTTCGTATATGAGTTATGGTAAATGCATCGTGCACAGGAGGGAAAGACGCAGAGAGAAGGAGAGAGAGAGAGAGGCAAAGAGAGAATCGATATCAATGAATGAGATCGGAGCAAAAGTCTATTGCCGTTCTGCTTCAGCTAAAGTCTTCCTAACGATTTGTCAATCCCAACGCATCAAAAGCTTTTTATAGCCTCACTCATTATTCCAGTCTGTTCACACCTGCCTTAACACCCAGCTCCTCATTCTGTGCATGGATCCCCTACTCCGAGTCCCTTCTTATCGAATTTACGAGCGCAACGTTCTGCTTGATGCACCGAACGAACTTAACGCTCAACTACTAAAACAACGTATTATCGCGTGTGCCATCACAAGCTCGTTTAACATGAAAGAATCCATTCTAAGTAGAAACGTCAACGTCTGATCAGGCGGTTAGGATCAATGATGTCAAGGTAGTAGTTGAATCATCGGAAAATAAAAACTACGAAAATTCTTCCAAAAAAAAACGAATTACTGCAATTTATACAAAAATAAAACTGCAATATTTTATTAATAAGACGAACAGTTGTAAGCAGAAATATAAATATACAGTCAGACCAGCAGAATTGATGAACAAAAATACGTTTCATCAATATAATTTCTCATCGGATATTTGCGCATTTGTGTAATGAATGGTCAGCACATATAATAACGAGACGGCATGGAAGCAATCACTAAATTCGAAAGCATTTCAACGTCTTTAAAACTTGAAAAAAGAATTTTCTTTGTTTTTTTGTTTTTTGTTTTTTTTTCCCCTCGAGTCTAGCGAAGAAAAGTTATGTCCTCTTTTCTTCGGCTCTCCAGGGAGGGACTCCATTTCTGTTACGAGAAAAATCAAAACACGCTATCCGTAAAAGATGAGTGTCCGAGAGAAATGAAAGTGATTGGAGCGTCGACAGAATGAAAAAGCAACGACACAATAAACCTCGAACAAACAAAATATTAGTAATGACTCTATATTTATGTATATATGGATTTGATCTACAGATATAGGCGTCCACATGGTTATATAAAGTACATAATACTTTATATATAGTTATATAAAGTGAATAATACATACGTGCGCATAAATGGGCTGGAGAATCCCTGCCCCCTTTTCTCCAAATCCAACATACACGATGCTATATATAAACATCTCTTTCTATCAGCGCCGTCTATCACTATAATGCGAGCCAGTATGTATTCGTGTATACATGTAACTCTACGTGTGCACGTGTGCGCACTCGCTCGCCGTACCAACCTGATTTCCCGTGGGATTTCTTGCCTGGAATACATACCGCGAGTGCGGAGAGTACGTCTTTCTCCTACACTCTCTTTCTATCTCGTTTTCTCTCTTTCTCTCTCTCTCTCTCTCTCTCTCTCTCTCTCTCTCTCTCTCTCTCTCTCTCTCTCTCTCTCTCTCTTTGGCAAAGGGTTGTCCAACCGCTGGAGTGCAGAAACGTCGAAGCTAAATCCCCGTGCTCATCCCTTCAAGCTTTTCCCTTTACCAGAGAATATTTCGAACTGTACGATAAAGCTACAAGAAACTCGTGCAAATTTAAAGAACAGAAGCATACATCCGATCGCGAGCTAAGACTAACAGAAATATTTTGTCTGCTTGCAGAAATAATGTGAATGTAGTTCGGACTCCGATATCCACGTGTATGCGTTCATTTAAAAAAAAAAAAAAACGTGTCCGATGAATGAGCGATGTAGTCGCTCAGTTATCACCAACCGCTGCATTATTAGCCACTGAAAAAAAAATTTGGACAGGAATTCTGTGATACAGTAAATGAAAGACGTGTGAAGCTATTCGCTTTATCAAAATGTAAAAATTTTACAAATATTTTTTTAAAATGAAACATGCATAGTAACTCGAATTCAGCTCCCCTCAATTTCGCTGAAATTTTTTGGAACACTTGATTAAAGTCCGTTCGGAGATTCTGCATTCCGGTAATTTCGAGAGAAAACTAAATCAATTTTAACCGAATACGAATACCCGTTAAAAATTAAAGAGATACAAAAAAAATAATTTTTTTTCAACAATTTTTCATACATTCAATGGCTGGAAAAATCATTCTCGCAAATGTCTAATCCTCATTAAGATGTTTAGCTTTGTCGCAGTTGAACGGAGGATTATTGTTTATTTTTGTTTTTAGCGAGAAAAAATAAAAGTGCGAAGTCATGTCAGAGACCAGAATATATGTGAGCTTCGAACAGTTCGAACAATTTAGTTGATTGATCGCGTGGCATTCTTAAGAGAATATGTACAGGTTCAGCATTCTCGAATTCATAAATATATAACTACGAAGAAGGGAACTAGAGTAACAGCGTTGAGTCGACAGGGCAAACGTTTGATCATATTTGGATGTACTCTTCATCGAAATTACGATCGAGAACAAATATTTGGATTTCCGGGGAATATAACGCGATCATCAAATACGAGCATATCAGCTTCGAACATTGGCTATACCGTCGATCACTCGAAGTGCGTTTTCCAGAGCTCAAAACACCCCAGTATGTTCGGGGCTTCAATTATCTACGATCACCGAGATACCCGATACGTTTGTTAATTTTCTATGTGCAAAAGCAACCCCTTTCCTCCTCACTTCCAACTGCTGTTGTCTATCGCGATTAAAACATTGAATCCTACAGCACGTCATCCATAGATTGACACCTGCATAGAAAAGCGCGTATATCTATTTATATTTATCAAAAGATCAATATCATTTTTTCTACACCAAAAAGCGATGTGGTGATTACGTGATATCGAAAATATTTACCGATGTTTGACTGGTCTATCGATAATACAGCAGTGAACGTGCTCCAAAAAATCTTCATTCTTCTCATTGACATTTCTCCATCAGAAATGTATTATAAACGAAAAAATCATCGAGAACATCAGCAGAGCAGACACTGAATTAAATTTTTAGATAATAAATCGAAAAATATCTTTAACCGAGTTTCATTGTCTTCTGTTTCAGATATTCACAAGATACGGAAAGGTCCTGAAAATCGTTACATTCACAAAAAACAGTAAGTAGTTCAAAACCTAATAATTCTGCACCTCAATTTTGAGGACTGTAATTGACTAATTTTTTTGTTATCAATTTTTTCTGATGAAAATGACATTGTGACCGTAGAATACGAACAGTTTTTCCTTTAACCGCTTATAGACCGATAATGCGGATTAAGAATGAAAAAGGAGTTTGAGTCTCCACGGTCTTTTTACTCCTTCTTGTACTGTCTGTCGAGTTACGCCGTCGGTATACTTTCGATGTTACTTCGTTGATCCCCCTAAGGGCCGTTCCGGATATATATGCCCAGGATCTTGCTAGTATTATTTTCTTCATACTCGATACACGCTTGAGTATTCCATTCTTTGTACTTATGTACCTATATTTATAGAGAAATACACTCATGAATAGCTATCTATAGAAACTACGCAGCTTCACTCGTACCAACCCATTTTATATCTTCTTTTCTCGACCTTCCATGCAAATGCAGTTTCCATCCGACAATGTCATCCGTGCAAACGACGTTTCACTCCGCAGACATTGATCACACAAATAATTCTAACAATGGCAAACGCGTTAGAAAAATTGCAAATGCGTTAGACAAATTTGGTTACTCTTCATTGAAATATCTGGATCAATAATGCCATTTTCGAAACGTGACAAAATCCTGTTAGACGAAAGATTTTTTTTTTTTCCACTCTTAGTCTTCTACTGTTTTGCCAAATTTCAAGATACGAGAATCTCAAAACTGTTCGCATCGTTTTTCGTCGACTTATGAGAGATCGAAACTTTTGAATAAATCATTTATTTTCAATTCTCCAATTGACCATTGGCACGAAGTCACAGTAACAACTTTCTGCTTGGGGATCTCAAGCTCAGCGTAGTATTTGAGAACTGAATAATTCAAGTAATTCAATAATTCAATCAATTGGTAGTCATAGGCGGAGACAGTAATCGGATGACGATAACTCGTTGTTAACCATGCACAAACTAACATCTCGATATCCAAGCCGCCGGAGTTTTCACAATTTCATTTAGAACTCTTCGAAATGCGATACATTTGTCCACTAATAGAAAGTCGGTATCAGCAACCCTCTATAACGGAGGGTTTCGCAGAAACGTAGAAGTTATTGAAGTGAAGAAAAGTAGGGTTCGAGAGATGGAATGGGCTCGTAAAGCCGCAATAGGATGTACGCAGGAAGATGAAGAAAAACTAGGGTCTTCATGAGAAAATGAAAAGAATAAATAAAATCATCTCATTTCAATCTATTTTATGAGTCCAGAAAATAAATGTATATCATGCGAGCTGCCATTAAAACCTCCTTGTTTTCGCGCGTCCACTTTATTTTAACTATTCGAGCGTTACGAGAAAGTTCACGGGGCTGCAGGTGACCAAACACAAGCTGCTGGACAGGTTGAAGTTTATGGCGATGCGTAAACGAAACGCAGGACAGGAAGTGCCCTGTGGACCCTCGAGGAAAACTAACGGGCAGGCTTCCCGTTACGAATTTAAGCTTGCATAGGGTAGACGAGCTGTTACAAATTTACGCCTTGTATAGGGTGAACGAGCACTAGCTATAGGAACACAAGGGGTTCGCAGGAAACGCTTCGAGCTGGAAATCTCGTGGATTGCTACCGGCAAATCTCTACAACAACGTGTTCTCGATATGTGCGGTCTCTGTTTCCCTCCTATAGCCAATTTGTTTTACCATTCGGCAGTGTATAGGCATAGGTAGAGCGAATGCTCTACCGATATTATATTAAACATGCACATTCTCGAGACTCAAAATCAAATGGACGCCTAAAGGACGATCCTTGAAACGATAAGAGACTTTTGACTCCTATCAACTCTAGCAATAAGTGCGATGAATTTTTCGCCGATGTACACTGACTAAATGAATTCGCTGATTCAACAAAATTTTTTATTGGACCAGCATATCGTGACGAACAAACTAAATTTGTTGATTCAACAAAACTTTGATTGATTCAACGATATTCTTGTCGTAGTTAAAAAAAAGTAGGTGTTTGGGTCAACGGGATTCATTTTGCTTGCCACGATTTGTTGATCCGAGGACAATTTTGTTGAAACAGCAAATTTATTTTCTCAGTGTACTGCCCAGCTCTTAGGCCTTCGTTGGACCGTGCTTCGTCGTCTCGATCTCTAATTTGAATGCTGCTCCCTCGAATACGCAGAGTGTCTTCACTTTTAGATCATTCATTTGTAGAAATTGACGAATGTCATTAGAAAAATGGATGATCAATGAGGCATCAAAATTTTCGGTTTTACAACTATTTGAATTTTGACAACGTCACCGATTCTTCGGAAACAGCCCAAGCTCTAGGTCGATCGAGGCTCAAAGAGCTCAACTCATTTGCGTAGAAATTTTGATACAAAATTTGAAGAATTTTCGTTTTAAAAGTGTATAAAAATTGTTCTAATTGAAGAAAACGCGTTTGATATTTCAACTTCATAAACATTTCCTCTAAATTATGCTGCCAATGACCACTCCCGAAACATCTTATATACGAGAAATTTTGATTTAGAAAACTGCAAGCGATGATATTGATGGACAACGCCATGATTTTTTATTTTAATAGAGATTTTCTGTTAGAACAATTACTAAAAAATCTACGAAGTACGTTTAGTTGAAAAAAAAATTTTCCAGTTCACAACTAGAAAAAAATATGTACATTCATACAGTTTTATACAAATAATATGGGTTAAAAGAAATGTTCTTTGTCTTTCAGACTCGTTCCAGGCGCTCATACAATACCCTGACATGCTGTCGGCGCAGACCGCTAAATTCGTAAGTATTCCCATGGTATTATGTACATAATATAGCCATGCGCTAGCATCAACATATACGTACGTCTATGTGTATTTCTTCAGTGATATCCCCATGTTCTTGTTCGCGTAACCCCTTAAATTTTCCGCTTTTCGGGCCTGGACCGAGAGGAGTTCCCCAGGGCTTTCCGGCTCACGTGAAAACACGTTGGTGAGAGAGTAACCCTGCTGGAAATTTTCTTCTGGCATGCTTCTTCTCTTCTATATCTCACTCACGACTGGCTCCGGGCTGAATTATATTCTCTGCATTTTCGTGAAAATTTACAAGAATACAATGACCTCGCGATGCGGTCAATAGACAAACACTTTTCGAGATCGTCGAACAAAAAAAACGTCATAAAAGTATCCAATTGAGAATACTTTCACGTATGATCTTCTAGGCATTATTTTCTGTGATTTTTTTTCACTTAACAGAAAGAAAAACACAGAAACTAGGAGCTCGCTACTCGCTTTCGATACTTGGACAATTTTTATTCTGTAATCTAAGCTCTTTCATTTCGGTCGATTTCGTCTCAATCGCTAAGTGCCCGAATTAACGGAAAATCTGAAATTACAGAGATCAGTGATGTTCCATCGAATGAAATTATGTGCTTTCCAGCCGGAACGATAAAAATGATGGATTGTAAAAAATCAAATATCCATTTACCTCGATTTATCCATTCAGAAAAATGACATTCAGCCTCAGTCGTGAAACCACCACGAAAAGGATCTCTCGGTAAAAAAAAAAGCTTAATTTTGTTCAAAGTTCCCGCGCTTTCTGAACTAATAGTATCAGCCCGATTTATAGCGTATTTCGAAAGAATAATTTGATTTTTTATGCAAGTAAAATGGATGTACAGGAATACAGAGAGTAGCGAGCAACTTCAACAACGGGACAGACTGAAACGTCCTTTGTGCGAGGACGTTGTGTGTTCGTTGGTTGAAAACTTTACTGCGAATGGCCATGGGGCAAAATTCGTATATATATGTATGTATAGACGTTATCTGGATAGAGCAAGTTGATGGAGGTATCAGGAACGACAACTACAGTCCTCAGGCTTTTCGTTTGTACTCGTCGTAACAAGTAATAATAGAACGATGCACAACCAATGAACTGTAATGGGGTCGCTTTTTTCTTTTCCCGTATTCATCTCTTTCTCTTTCTGTAGACACATTTTGTTTTTCAATATTTTAATACTAACGCGAATGACATAAATGAAACGGAACAGAAACGATGTGACTTTGGATTCGTGCTTTTTTTTTATTTAATAGCATAAATCGAAGAGCGACGGAAGAACGCGGCTTCCCATGTCGCACGCTCAATAAAATATACTCAACTTATCCATTGACCGCTATGAAACAACCTCAAAGGGCCTCTCCTCAACCCGTTATCCGTTACAACGGGCAAACCAACGTGAATCCTTCCCAGTTTCGCTAACGAAGTTTCAAACAAACGGGCATTGCCGAAGGGCTGAGTTTTCTGCTAGTTTCTCTTCCTCTCCCCCCCCCCCCCTTTCTTCCGCAGTTTGTCTCTCATTCTAGCTCACGTATTCAACTCACACATAAATTACGCAAACTTCCTGTTTGTCTTCGTTGTGGCTCTTCGGTCTCAATGAAGTGCAAAATAAATACTTACTGTGATTAACATGTGCTAAATGTACTCGAAAAATAAATATTTCTGGGGCACTCTTACTTAGGTTGCAATTTTTTTTTTTTTTTTTTACATTTTCATCATTTTATTCAACCAACCGCCAGTTTTATGGAAATCTCAAAATTATGTAAAAAAATTTATCTCAATGCTCGATTAAATTATACTTTTTATCACTCGATGAAAAAAGTGGAAACTTCCAAATGACCTAGTTTTGTTCCAATCAACAATGTTTGTTTCAATATTATCATGATTTTTAATTAGTGTCCCTTTATATGATACCAAGAGTGTTAATATTCCATTACTTTTTGAAAGTCAGTTTTCGACTGTTTGTCTATCATACATACAAACGTAATCCACAATTACCATTTTTTTGGGTATTTCAATACTTTTATTTTGCTGATTAGTTTAATTTTGTCAGTTATTACTATTGTTATTCTTTGTCACAATCCAATAACAATTATTTGCCATTTTCATTGCTGCATAGGCATCAATGAGCTTTCAAACAATCTCTCTCACTCACTTGAGACTCAGTGCGTCTCAAACCCCGATGGAAATTGAGTAACCGCGACTGCGTAACCGCGGTTATTTCCTACATGTTCCCAACGCCGACCAAAAGAGCCACCTCTCGAATCACTTGAGAGAACAAACGGTGTGTGTTATGCCCTCTCGTACTTGAACGTTGAACGTATTGTCAAAGCCCGTATAACTTACTACCCCTATTACTCGCACCCCATTCAAGTTAATCGACGACTAATAGACTCATTACATTCCGAGATGCGAAATCGTTAAGAGCTAAAGCGTTCGTGTCGATCCTCAAGTATACGATCGTTATCAAAGAATATTGAGCAATTTCAAAAAATCTTTGTATTCTTTACTAAATTCTTTCATATTCTGTTCACACCGATATTCAATCGTCATTCAACAGCCATATACGCGATGTTATGGGTTATTCAACATCTGCAAGTTCATTAAGACATGCAACTATTGCCGGCAAAAGTCTTGAGAAAATTATAATCTTAACTGAATCCGGTTTTCAGCAGCGTCCATCAAACAAATGTAATAATCTCAAGTTGACCAAGTACTTTTTTTTCAACGTGAAAGATCGACTTCTCAGTTGCACTCCGTTTTTTTTTTTTCAACTTCTTTAATATTCAACCGGCGGCCTCGTACGTTTAAATATACCTACATGAATCAACGAACCAAAGCGTTCTCTCGTTCAACAGTGAAAACATACAGATGCAAGTCAAACAAACGTTTGGAACGCGGAAATCTGACTCTCGTAAAGTCTGCTAGCAGGGTCTTCTTGGTCCCTCGGTAACTTTACGGTTTTGGCCATTGTATGTACGATAAATATGAGGACTAACAGTTCACAATTCCTCGAGGCATCTCTACCTTCATTCCTCTCTCGATCTTTAGATTATTAATGAAAATGAACCGGTATTGCAATGTGATATACACGCGCGCGGTAAATGTAGGCATATCCAACAGTGCGAACCAGAGGAAAACTCCAGCAGCAATGTCATCGACTCGTGTTGAGCTTTAGCCAGTGTTGTGTTTTCGCTCGAGTGAGATCGTAAAATCCTTGGAGCATAAGGCACATATGACGATACATGACCGACGTGTATGCTCAACAATTTTGCCCCTTTGGCTACATTTTATACCCATCAGCGGGCTGGTTTATGCTACCCTGGTGATACTCCTCTCGAGGTCTTCTTCCATTCAAATATTTCGTTTTCAGCCTTATTTTTTCTTGCATCAACCATTTTTTTTTTCCATATATTCAAATAATTTTTCTCGTATATTCATTTACGAGAAATAATTTATTATTTCTTTTTTATGCTGCACATGATTTTTTATATCGATTTTCAAAATGGTTCATTAATCGGAACAACGAACGCGAGCGTCACGATAAAGCACGACTTGTAGCCACCGTAAATGTTTTGAGTACAAAAAAAATGGTTTTTTTTTCGTAATTTATTAATTTATCACTTTTCGTTGAATTTTTATATTTTTCACTTCAAGTTCACTGTATTTTTTTTTTCTATACTTTTCAGACGTTGATACTTCACTCCGGATGAAGCTTATCTAATGTTGCTATTTTTAATTTTACAGTCTTTGGACGGCCAAAATATCTACAATTCGTGTTGCACACTTCGCATCGATTACAGCAAAATGCAAAGTCTCAACGTTAAATACAACAATGACAAATCGAGAGATTACACAAATCCAACGCTACCGACAGGCGACGCGAGCCTCGATGCTGCATCCCTTGCTCTTGGTGGTGAATTGCTACCTCAGCTTTTACTCGGAGCTACTGGCTCACAGCCACGTGCTCGATTGCCCGGTGAGTTACAATTATTCTTCATTTTTGAAAATTCAGCTCAAAAACAAACTCTCAAAAACTCTACGATGTTATCACGAACGGGAGAAACAGGAAAAAGAACAAAAAAAAACACTTTTATTTGATGGAATTTTCGTCACGGTTCGTAGCATTAAAAGAAAAAAATTTTTCCTTGTTTTTCAAACTGTGATAACGTTTTGAAATTTCTTTCAAGCCCGATTTATACGAGCTGGAGAATAAAATTGTGAAGAACAATCAGATCTGAATAGGAAGAAATATTTCGTTAAATTGATGCATTTTGTTCGTATTGCAAAAATAAAATCTGAACCAAATTCATTAATGAAAATCGATGAATTTCCTGAAATAGAATCAATTACAGGGGCGCCAGGCGTCCTAGCTTCACCGTTCGCTGCAATGCACGGTCTTCCATCCCCCCTCGCTGCTCCTTACAACGGTGTTGCACCGGGTGGCGGTATCGCTGGTCTCGGCGGTTTCAGCCTTGGTGCTGGAGCTCTGGGTGTACGGGTACCGGGGAGTCCACAAATCTCGTCGGTTCTTCTCGTCACCAATCTTAACGAAGAGGTGAGTATTCTTCGATCATCGTGTTTGCGATTGCTGCGATAAATAAATAAACGAATCCAATTCTCGAATGGTGACAATAGAAATTATCAAAGCACAGAGTTTGCGAAAATAATTAACAAAAAATGAAAAATAATGAAAAACCATGTCATCATTTTGAAAAAAATTGATGACGATCGATGGATTCGACTTTTTTCAATTATTATTCAGACATTTGAAACCATTTGCTGTCAATCGATGTCCGAATCATCGAATGGTCATTAAGTTATAACAAAAAATTTTGCTTCTGTCTCTTTCTAATTCGGTTGGTCGATTAACCGTGAAACTAATTCTTTAAATTCATTCGATTCATTTTGAAAAAATTGTGTCAGCTCTCTTCGAGCATGCGACTGATCGATCTTTAATTATGCTCCATAAAAATTGATTTGTTCGGTTCTATTTTTTTCCGATAGCGTACAAAAATAAAAGTTCAATGTTTTCAAGGAACAATTCTATCTGCGTAATTGAAGAAATAGTTCGTTTTATACTTATCGGAACCGATAGAAGCTTTCACATTTTCCTATAAATTGATTTTCTTTTTCCGATACGTGCAAATGAAGTACCAGAAAATGACGTATTAACGTCGTACATATATGAAGTAAAGCCTGCTTATGGAAAAAGTAGAGCTCAGTAAGCAAACCCCAAAGCTTTCGATTCAGAGACGAATTTCCTCGTCAGAAATGAAGTTCTGAATAGATTTATCATGAATTATATGAATATCCATAAGCGCAATAAAAGAATACATTATATGGAAAAAATGTATGACAAAAATCATGAGGAACCAAAATATCATTTATTTATTCAGCAGATATTTTTAAATAAATATATATATCCCCTAAAAATTGTTGTTGCGCGAACAAATGTAGTGTTCACACGTTGAGTATCATAGAAATATTCCAAACTAATATTTCGTTTAAAATTATATCCAACTCCGACACGAACCTTCTGATTTTTCATTCAATTCGCTTGAATCGCGTGAAAACTTGAAATTTTCATTTTTTTTTTTCTGCTTCCAAACTCTTTCTCGACTCAACGAAAAAGTACTCGTTTGCTCGATTTGCCTCTGTGCTATCTCATGTTGTGTTGAATCTCCTGTCACAAAAAACTCTTCCTTTTCCTCATATACTTCCTAAAGTTGAATATTTAATTTAATTTTTTTTTTTTTTAATATACTCATTTCGAAACACACATTATACGAATCACTTCGCCCTCGATACGATTGTGTAACGTCTTTAAGTTGCGACTCAAAGCTTCCAGGCAGTTCAATTAAGAAAATGAATTTTATCGTTTTCTTATTTCCTTTCAATTCGATCAATTCGAACAAGATCAAATGATGAAAAAGTTTTTTATTGTTTCTTTTTTTTTTTTTTTTTCAATAAATTTATCAGCCAATATGCCTCGATGCTCAGCTTAACGACGATACATACCTCGCAGCTACAACTTGTCACTACTGTACTATAACTGTGTGTTACTTACTATCGTTGAGCCGCTCTCAAGTTTGACGTTCTCGACCTCTCTATCTCTCTCTATATCTGTCTATGTTTCATTTTATTTTTAATTTATATTATTGGTCCTCGAATAACCGTAAAAAAAAAATGAATCTTTAAACACCCGGTGATATTGACAATTCAATTCAAGAAGGGAACCGACGTTTCCGGTAAATGTATATTCGAAAAATCAGCTTTCGGTACTTTTCAATGATTTTTTCTTGGCTAATTTCGTTGTTTTTTGACACGAGAGGTCGACGCACGCGAGACTCGAGACGCGTACGTACTTTTACATCGAATCCTATTATACTCGCTGACTACTGACTGAACTCTGTCTGTTCTCTGTGTAGATGGTCACGCCTGACGCTCTCTTTACCCTGTTTGGTACGTCTCCACATTTATATTATTAATTATATTACATTATTAATTATTATATTTAAAAAAAAAGAAGCAAGAATCCCTGCCCCATTTTCGTCACAGCTCTATTGTCGATATCGCGAGAGAACCGATTTTTTTCATCTTTTTCTAACTAGCAATGGCAAAGTGCAAAAAAAAAAAACAAAAGTAATCTCAAAAAATCCACTATTTTCCCAGTCTTTCGAACGAACGGTAAAGTGCAAGACTCTCTAATATTCAAAGCCACCGGAGGAAAAACAAAGAGTTCGAGTTACGTTGTATCGATCGCCTGACAAGTCGAAAAAATGACTTTTTTGGTATCAATTTAATATTCTTCACGCTATTGATCGTTGACCCAGAAAAAAAAAAAGAATAACAAAAAATAAAAGCATTGATTGTATTGTTGATAAATGCAAGAGGCACAAATAATCACAATTCATCATTCGTTTACGTTATAAATATATCGTATCCAACCAGAGGTATATAAATATCTTCACCGCCTATTGTTCTCTTGTTTTTATTTTTTCCAATCTCTCGTTTTTTTTATTTATTATAACTATTGATTTTATTTCATTCTATATTTCATTTTTATTTTGCTTTTTTAATATTATTTACTTGCAATCGTCTTCGTCATGTTCGATTATTTCGTTCGTTTCAATCTTTATTTCATTTTGTTCAATTTCCAAAACTATTTTTCTGCCGTCATTAATCATCATGGCCATCATACACCTTCACGTTCACTCTTTATACCTCCAAGCATCTTCTCCGATATTTATTTCATATTACAAATAATTAATTTCCTTTTTAATGCATATATATATATGTATGTATACATATATTACGTGTTATTTCATAAATTACATTCATATATATACATAGATTTATAAACCTTCAATAGAATAACCTTCGATCGTTTATGGCTTCTTATTTTGTATTATGATATAATAATATCTGCGTAATTCCATAGAAACTCCATCGCAGTGTTCGGCTTGCGACACTATTGAAAAAAAAAAACATTTGTACATATTTCACAGTGAAAAATGTATATAATACATTCGTCTCGTAATACGCATTTTTCGTTTATCGTTTTTGGTTCGCTTGAAAAAATTTTCTTACAGAATTCACATTGAATATATACATATATATAGATATATATATGCATATGAAAATGTAGCCAAAAGCTCCTCTGCATGACCTACATTATCTCAATCGGATCGTCTTTTCCGTTTTCGTTCTCGTAAAAAAAAAATATATATATATATATATATATACCCCTCTCGCCAATTTGTACAACATAAAAATATATATCTACATAAAACAACAAATATATAGATATATGAATATTACCCCCATGAAAAATCATTTCATTATTATTGATCATAAACGTGAATGAAAGGATTATTTAGAGACTGATTGTTTTTTCTTTGTGCGTATGCTTGTGTTGGGCCATGTAGGCGTTTATGGGGATGTACAGCGCGTGAAGATTCTCTACAACAAAAAGGACTCCGCCCTCATCCAAATGGCTGAACCTCATCAAGGTCACTTGGGTAATTGTCCCTCATTTTTTTCACTCTTTCTATCAAAACCTTTTATTTCTTATTATTTATAATTATTAATTATTATTAATCATTTTCGTTATTTCTTCTCAAATCCACAGCTATGACTCATATGGACAAACTCAGGGTCTTCGGTAAACAGATAAGAGTCATGACTAGCAAACATCAGACAGTTCAATTGCCCAAGGAAGGCCAGCCGGACGCAGGTCTCACCAAGGATTACACCAACAGCACTCTTCATCGATTCAAAAAACCCGGCTCAAAAAATTATCAAAACATTTATCCGCCTAGCGCCACTCTGCACTTATCCAACATTCCGTGAGTCACCATTAAATTCCTTCGATATTCTATACCTGCACACTATTATTGGATTCCAATGACGCTGAAATTTATTTTATAAAAAAAAAAACATGTTTTATATTTTACTGATAAATGTTATAGAGCGACTGTAACTGAAGAAAAAATCCAGGAAGCTTTCGAAACAAATGGCTTCACGGTAAAGGCGTTCAAGTTTTTCCCGAAGGATAGAAAAATGGCACTAATTCAAATGCCCAGCATGGACGAGGCTGTTGCGGCTTTGATCGTTAGTAGACACCCTTCAATCATTATTCGTACGAATATTATTTCGTAGCTTAAACATAATAAAACTGATTGACTGATTACAGAAAATGCACAATTTCCAACTGAGCGATTCCAATCATCTGAGGGTGTCTTTCTCGAAGAGCAACATCTAACAAGAGAGGCCATCCAGCGAGACGCCGTGGTTTATTCAGCCCTACCCCCGTGTCCAATACTGGTATCCAGCGATGTTTTACGACTCCATTCTACTGCCGACCGAATCGTTTCGTCCCAAGCGACGTTTTCGCATTTGTTGACGCTGAACAATTGAGAATAACGAAAAAAATATGAAACAGCAGCAACGACGACGACAACAACAACAGCAACAACAACAACTTGAAACCAACATCCAGGATATAAAATAAAAGCATACTTAAGATTAAAAAAAAAACGTTTCCGCGGCGGGTCGTGCAACGCGTCAAAAAAATTCACACTGCTTTCGCGTCGACATATTTTCGATCGAGACGGCAATCGCGTTTCGATTGACGATACAATTTTATTCCCGAAAAGAAACGGAGAAGAGATGAGACAAAAAAAAAGCGTTACCGTTTACACGGTCGTGAAACATTTTTTTTTTTTTTTTTTAGCTTTAGGACAACTAATAAAAGAAATCCGTGATAAGAACGTTGAAAAGTTGCAAAACGAGGCGACGGTGCTGGCTGTCGGTGCTGGACCAAACGATAGTTTCATCAAATCGGCCTTTTATTCGTTTTTTTTTTCTCGATTTTTCGGGGCATATTAATCGCAAAAAAGAAAAAAAAAAGATGGAAAAATAAAAATCAATCAAATTGTTCATTAATTCGGACTCGAAAGAATTATTTTCGAAAGTCAGTATCGTCTCGTCGTTGTTTTTTCAACGAAACTAAAAATATACAGCAAGAATAATTAAGCAGAGAAAACAAATGCAAGGATAAGAGAAACCCCGGTAGCTCTGTGTGGTTACGCAATTGAAAAAAATGAAAAGAAAAAAAAATTAACTGGATATACACCGAAATCAAGATAAAAGAGAAGAAACTGATTTAAGAGGGCGTACATGTGCTGATAGCCCCGAGAATTCTCTTGTACAGACTTAAGGTTTAAAGTTTTACGATTTAAGATGTTAAGGATTTTTAGAATTAAGCGAAGAGAAGAAAGGAAAAACAAAAAGTGAAAAATCAGACAATTTTAAACCGATAGTTCGGAGAGAGGAATTGTAAAGAGCAGAAAGAGACATACCTCTGCTTGATTGGTTCTGATTAATGTCAAAAACAGAGTTAAGTGCTCTCACGTGTATCTGTCCGCATATGCATATATATATTTATGTATATATGCGTGTGCGCGTGTGTGTATGTTTGTGTATGTGTGAGTGTGTAACGAGAATGAGAATTTGAGCCGCAATGTTTCCATCAATTGCCATTTTCCAGAAGAGAGAATATACATAAATGTATGTATTAATTCGCAGCTTACGGTGAGGTGCTATTAAGTTTTCCTCAAACGAGTTGATCAAGATTCATATCGATTCTTGATCGAGAACGAACGAGTCAAATTGAAAAAAGAAATTCAATGGAAAAAAAAAAAACTCGTGTTTGTTTTTTAAGAAATTTCGAGTGAATCTCAGATCATATAGAGCTTCACTCGGATACAGTGATCGATTTCTTTTTTCTTCTTTGCAGTCTATTATCGCCCATGAATTTTTGCATGGATCGACAATTTGGTTGCAGGTTTTAACGAAAAGGGATAAAAACACAAAGAACCGTTAAGTAAAATTCATATCGTCGATCAGCTTATATTTTGTCAGGTGATAACTGAGCCAGCCCGACATATCTCGCCCACGACCACAATGGTCAAGCGACTCAAAAAGGTGTTATTATAATTATTATTATTACTATCATTATTATTAATTTTTCATACATTTAGTCTTAAAATTTCGTTCATGACGATTTCATAGTATTATTAAGACACCCGCATGTTTGCACAATACAACATACACACGATAGGAGCGTACACTCGAGAATACAAATTGGAACAGACACTCGCAGGAGCGGTTTCAATGCATTTTTAATTTCCATCTCTTCTCTTTTTTCTTTCTCTTCTAGTTTTTTTTTCTTCCATTCGTTCCTTTCTTAAACGGGCTTTCTTACGTATACATGAGTTCGCGAAATAACGTGAACTTGTTGTTACGTTTATATATAAAATGGAGGGGGAGAAAATCAAATGAATGTTGAACACATATCGCTGTTTCGATTTTCTTACAGGAGAAACTTATTCCGATTGCTTTCCAATTACTATCATTTCAGTTCTTTTTATTTCTTCTAAAAACATTCCCTCGTGACGGCAACCGTGTGAATTATGTTCAACAATTAACCTTCGCGATTTTCCACATTCAGTCTTCCATCGGTTAAACAATTAGAGCTGCCGAATTTGGGCAAGCGACTTTCCGCGAGAGATCGATCGTCTTACACAATCGTGTACCACCGCACTGATTCGCCGTTCTGTCGTCACGCGGAAATCTGAAATAAATATTTATTCGGACGAAGTTATATTTGAGTAGTCGAAAAAAAAAAATAAAACAAAACAAAACATTACAGAAAGCCACACATCGTTTTCCATGTTAAAACAGAACCACAGAACGTACCAATCGGACTAACTCTGATCGAATAACATGAGAAACAAAAAAATAGGCAGAATCTATAGGAAAGAATGTTTTTTTTTTTTTTTTTTTTTTTTTCTTTCCAACGACCGGGGCCCACAAGAGAAATATTGACATTCGATATATTATTAGATAGATCGATAAAAACTTTATTCACCAATAATGGATTGCGAATAGTGCGGTAGACGCGGGGGAGAAAAAAATGAAGAAAAATAGATGAGGGGATAGAACTAAAAACCGAAGAACGATACGAAACACGCTCTCGTGTCAAGCTTCCCTTATAATCACACGACGAAGCGAAAGCTCTATTCGCAATCACGTATATTATACACATAAATAATACATGAAAGATTTATCGAAACAGAAAACCAAATCGAATTTATTGTCGAACAAGAAGAAAAAGGACACGGATGAATATCGTGAAATATTAGAAAGTTATACATAAATAAGAGTCAAAAGGTCCACCTACGTATAACACCCGATATTACAGAAGGGAGAACAAAAAAAAAAAAATAGAATGAAAGAGAGAAAGAGAGAAAGCGAACAACGGGGTTAAGCAACCGTTTGAACGAGCCAATTCGAGTTCTGTGTAAAATATAAAAACAGAAGAAAAAGTTGCGTACGTTCGGTCGAGCCGACACGGCGTTCTGTTGGAGTCAATTAAAATTTAATGGTATTTTAATTAGATGACGTTTCGAATGGAGCGTAGCATGAACGCGTGTGAGAAAGTTTGATGATTAACATGTTCTATGTAAAGTGTTGCAAGTTTTGGCATTCAACAAAAAGGGCAAAAATATGAAAAAGAAAAAGATGAAAGAAAAAAAAAACAATACGATAAGATTATTTTGCGTTATTGAAGCAAAAACGATATTGAAAACGAGGCAAGAAACAAAAGAAAAAGAAAAAAAAACATTAAAATATAAGCGAGTGCCGGCCCGAACAGTGTTGGTTGTGCCAAAGTAGGCTAAACTTTTGATTCTAGGAACCGAGATTTCCGCGATTTAGCCGAGAACAAGGAGGAAATGAAATAAAAAAAAAAAAAAAAAACATTTTTTTGCGGGCGCGAACATGGCATGAAATGGGAGAAAATAAATGTTTATTTTCTCGTCGCGAAGGAGCAAAAAACAGCGAGTTGCCGGCATGAGCGCGAAGGGGCCAGTCTTTGCATCTATGATCTGTCTTTCGAATCTCTATGATAAATAACAATACTGCACACGCATCTAAATACTACCAATTTACAACTACGATTACTAAACCATAATAGAATAGCGAAGAGAGAGAGAAAGAGAGAGAGAGCGAGTTTGGGAAGAAAGAGAAAAGGAGAAGGAGAGCCGAGCCACACGCTGAACATCGTCACCGGGTTTTCGTTCGATAGCAAAAGAAAAACGAAAAACAGTGAAACGCCAACAAAAACCATGAAACGTTTCTTTTTCTTTTTTCTTCTTTTTTTAAGCCAGGGACTATTTAGAATCTACGAAATAATAGAAGAAAAACGAAACGAACCATGTGAACTCGATCGATCGAGCACTTTGAAATTGAAAAAGCACAGACAGCACGAAAACGTGTACACGGAGCAAAGCATTCTAGTATTAATACACCTGCGTTAAGTATTTCTTTTAATAAGTTTATTTTTTTTTTTTTTATTCCACGAAAGCTTTTTTTTTAATCGCTTGTCTAATTTACCGCTAGTATAAGCGTCAAAGCTTTTTCATTGCATCTCGTTTTTTTAACGTGTCATGAATGTTTTTTTTTAATATACATTTTTTTTTTCTTTTTCATTGCTCGAATATGATTTTCTCTTCTCATACCCTTAAACTTGGTCAATTTCGCATCACTACTCTTGCCACCTGAAACACACACAGACACACACACACACAGTTTAATTTTTGAACGCTCATTCTCTTCTTTTATTCGACCGTACTCTAAAAAGTTTGTAGAAAAACCCAACAGAAAAAGATACACACACGTTTAGTAGAAAATAAAATTAAAAAAAAAAAAATATTAACTAGCTGGATTGAGGGGGGCCGAGGTAAATGAGTGTTGGACTAGCCAACGTATACGCTACGAGGATGTTGAGATTGCTTACATTCCGAAATTTTGAATCGTCTTGAACTGAGAAAAATGAAAAATACGTTGCGCTTTTATTATCGTGCGAATATAAATATGATTTATTTGTGTGTTTATAAGGACGAGATGAAATTTCGGATTGCAAGGATCGCTAAATTTTGACGGTGTATGAACTACGTGCGGACAAACGTAGTCGATGTCAGACGTTGTTTTATTATTTTTCTCATATCTCTACGCCTCTGCGTTCGCGCCAGACCACATGGTTTTGGAGATTCGAAACAAAAAAAAATCATAAATTACGTTGAAAGAATAGCGAAACGAATTGCGTACACCGACAAATAGGTATTATCCTATATATTTGATAAACAAAAGCATTGTAGCGTAAATAGGGGATCGACGGAGGGGGAGGGGGAGAGGGTAATGTATTCAGAGTACGCGACGGCTCCATTTCAATATATAAATATAAATATACACATATAACTATATTTTATTAATATCTAATAAGATCTAGATTTACGGGTGAATTATTAAATTTAATAATGATACTTGAAAAAGAGGCAAAACAAATAGTCTTCAATTACTGGGATTGTGCGTGAGCATCGCACACATTGACTTGTTTATCGATTCGCGTCATTGTTCGTTAACTCGTGGGATTAATTATCTCCCCCCTGTCACCACCCCCCCCCCCCCCCTCTCTCTCTTCTCCGAAAAAGCATTCGGCAATGCGTGATTGAACCAAAATTTTGAGTAACGATTAGTCCGACTAAATTCGGCGACCGTCTATATAATCAATTCATTTGAGAATTAAATAGTAAGGTAATGAGGATCGGAGATTTTTTTCTTTACGAACGTTCCAAAATTTTATGATATTTCGGCGAAATAAAAGGCAACCGGCATGTTTGCGATCGCTGAATAAACGCGAATGAAATTGAATATCGATGACGGAATAAATTATTCGATAAAGTGATCGAAAGATTTGTGACGAATTCTACAACCGTTTGTGATCAGTGTGGAATAAGTGACGAAGAGGCGAGGAAATTCGAATGAGTTATGGCAAAGAGAAAAACAAAAGAGCTACGAATATAATGAAGAGAACGATTTTGATGATCGAACGAGCAAATTTTTCAAGAGCTCGAATATTATTCGCATGCGAGCAGCGAAGAAAAGCATGGATCGAAACCAACGGTGAACGATCCATCGTGACGATCCGTTGTTTTTATTTATTCCATGTCTTCTTCTTCTTTTCACTCAAATTCCACGATGACGACACCTCGGAAACCTCGAATCTCTAAGAGTAGCGTGAGATAGCGAGGGAGCGTGAAGGGTGCGATTTAAAAAAAAAACTACGTTTCGAGATAGCGATGACTACCGATGAAAATATAAAACAAAACGTCTTTATGTCCGAGTATATCTGAGTGTGTGTATGCACGATTGTGGAAAAGAAATTTAGATAATAAGGGATTATAAACGCTGTTAGAGTCGACATTTATCGTAGACTTCTATCTAAACTCCGAATAACGTATATAGTTAATGACAATCACTCTCTATCAGCCAATTTCAAGAGAAAACCATCTTTTTCTCGCCCCTCCCTCGAGCTGCTGCAACATCCCATGCAAAATTATTCCAAAATCAAAAGGTTTTATCAAATCTTCATTTTATCTTTAGCAGAAATAGATTTTTTTACACACTCAATTTTTCGTATGGAATATTCCATTTTTTATGTACGTTTATCTCTTTTTTTTTTTTTTTTTTTTTCAAAAGTATCGAAATTTTAATTGCATGGAAAATGAATTTGTAAACATTATGAAACGTAATCTTCTCGTTTAGGCCAATTATTTTCTACTCTTCCTGTCGCCCACTATTCTGGGTACGTTTCAGAGCATCGAATATACAGGAACAACCCGAAATAATCAAACGTTACTTTCGGAATGTTATTTTTTCTCGTTTTTCCTGTCTATTCACCGTCAATTTCGAAACGTACTCCCTACCAAGTATTCCAATGGTACGACATGGCTCGCGACACCAAGCTGACCTCAAACATTCTATCAACTTCGTGCCAATTTGACAAATTTTTTGCATCGTATAATCACTCAAGAAAAACCAAAGTAACCAGCCTTTCGATGAAAAAAAAAAAAAAAAAATGAATTATCGAAAAATACGAGTCTTAAATCTTCAATGATAGCCACTCATTTTCGAGCTCGCTTTCCAGTGTAAATATTTCCGATAAATCATCTCCGTAAACAGAAAAATATCAGCGTTGCGTTGCGAGTCATGACACTATCGGTATATCGCCCATTGGAAGTTGAAAAAAAAAAAAATAATGAGAAAAAAGAGATCTTGAAGAAAAAATTGAAAAAAAAATAAAATAAAGAAAAACAAAAATATACCAAGTAAACCAGTATTGGGCCAGGAATTGCGTTGCAAATCACAATCAGCTCAGCTCCGGCAAGACAAATCATTTTTTAAAAGGAGAACAATTGTCAGAGCGGGCGTATTACGGTTAAGCTCTTAGTAAGTTGATTAGGGATTTAGTGGACACACAGAGAGAAAAAGAAAGAAGGAGAGAGAAACATTTTCAATCGAAGCGTGCACGCATTGGATTTGCGAGAAAAGACGAAAAGCGAGAAAAAAAAAAAACCCCGAAAACAAGAAAAAAAAATTTTTAATAAAAAGGAGTAAAAGTCGAAGAAAGGGAACGAAAGGAGAGAGACCGAGCGCGCGCTCTCTCACCACTCCGGGTGATTATACGATTGAAACTGTACGTCGTTCGTTGGACATGTAGAATTAGAGACGAGACAACGTTCGCGAAGACCAAAACGGGCTTTGTTCGGGGGGACCATAGAATCGACAAAAAAAAAAAAAAAAAGAAGAAATCACAGAAAAAAAGTATTTGCGAAATTCCGTAAAAGCTTCCGCTCATCCCGTTCGTTCGATCTGAAATTTTTGCAAGAGAATAGTCTCGTACGATTCTCGGCGGGGCTTAAGTGAAAATCGCGATAAAGTAACAAGTTTTTCGATATAAAAGTTAGAAAGCACCGAGATAGATTTTAAGATTACGTATAGTTTTATGTCGAGTGAGAAAATTGCGCATTACTTTACGACCTAAGATTAACGAACGACATTAGAAAAAAGAAAAGGAAAAAAAAAAAAAAATGTTTAAGATAAACGAACGAATCGTAACAGAAAAATGCACTCCGAAAAATTATATTCACGAAGGAAAAAAAGAAGATATTACACGAGCAACTCCACCGTGAAAAACTCAGTCACAACATAATTACTTTTTTACCTCTCACATACACACCGACACACGCGCGCCCTCGCCCACACACACCGACACAATAACAAAAATCTCTTCTCGACATTCTGTCTTGCAGGACATACTTCCCCCACCATCGGATCAATCGAAAACAAATAAAAAAAATTCAAGTCATTCAGTTTTACTTCTCAAAAGTCGCATATTTTTATAAGCACAGTATGAAATAGTAAAAAAAAAAAAAAATTCATGAAGAACGTAAAATAAGATGTGAGAAAACGAAGAGAGCGAAAAAGGGAGAGATGTCTTCATGTGCTTAGTCGACTCTAGGATCGTATTAAACGTACCATTTTTACATATCCGTTTTATTTACATTTTTATGTCACGCGCCAATTTTTTTCATACCGAAAAACGTCTGAACTGAGTGAAAAAAGGGCTGTCGACGAGAAGAAAAAAAAACGCAAAAAATGATAAAATCGAATAAAAGCTGCCACTCGAACATTCAAAATTATACATAGCGATACGAAGATTTCGGACAGTCCATACGATTGGGTTGGACCGCAGCATTATTTTGTTTGTTCCTAACTCTTCGAGATTCGTTTTATTTTTGTTTTTTTGTGTTCGTTTTTAAATCCAGATCTGTCGCTAGCGTAAACTTTTGTTTCTTACGCCGTGCGTAACTAGTATTTCAAGCATTACTATTGTCTACCGCTATCACTATCACTATTTACTACTATTACTACTACTATCTATTACTATTTACTACTACTGTTACTACTACCACTACTACTATTACTATCGCTGTACTCTACCAGCATTATTATGATTTTATTTCAATTATTATTTGTACTATTAATAGCATAACTCTATTCGAACACTTTATCACTAGTTTTTACGATTATTATTCAATTCTACGTCTCTTTAGTTAACATCATTGCGCGTGTATGTGTGCGTGTGCGTGTGTTGTTTATACTTGAAACTATGAAGAGGCCACAAAAAAAAAATGCACACATACACGAAAAATGTCTCGCTGAAACTTCGAGCCCGTATTTCTCCGCTGATCTTACCCCAATTTAGTTATGAGGATACCGATACTTTTGCATTACTAAGTATAGAAAACGATCCATCTTCTTTATACTGTATGAATATATATTTTCCTTCTTTTTTTTTTTTTTTTCTTTCTTTCTCTTCATTTCAGTTTGTTCTCGATGATAAACATTCGCGAGTTTAACGTCGCTACTACTGTACTATTTACTATCGTCGTTATTAGAAACTCTTATACTATTTAGTGTACTCTTACTCTACTCTTACTATTACTTACTACTTCTACAATGAATTATCTCTTCAATGCTCTACATCTATTGTCACCAACCTATGTATGTCTTATCTTATATAATCTATACTCTCACTACTTGTATCAACTATAACTCTGTTTCACTGTCTATCTCTTCTGTCACTTGACCTCTTTGATCCTTGCTATGACAACCCTGTGACTGTGAAGCCCTAAGAAAAACGAGGCTTTTCTATCAAGCCGATATTTGCTCTGGTGACTGCTTTTGATGCTGCGAGGGGAAACAAACAACATTCGCTAGTCGGCTCGATCTACCTACACAGTCAAAGGGTTGAATCTCCCCTCTGTACCAACTTGTCGCTTCGTTTCTTCTTATTCTTCTTCAATTATCTGCGCTTCATTATTCTTTTTTGTTTGTCCGTTTTTTCCCCCTTTTAATTATTATAATTATCATTATTATTATTATTACTATTATTATTACTATTATTACTATTATTATTATTATTTTGTACGCATATGAAATGTTCTTCGTTAATATGCAACGGTTTTCATCTCCCAGCATCGTAAATTCATAGTCATCTCCGCATCTCTTCAGCGTTTCTAAGTTTCTCTGATCCTTATTATTTGAACCTCTTCACTGTCTCTTGTCGATTGAGAAAAAAAAAACAAAAGAATGAAAAAGAAAAACGATACAAAGCGGATGGAGAAAGAAATTGAAAATAATATGCAAGCAAGAAAAGAAAAAAAAAAGAAAAATATATCCATTGTGTGAAACCTGCTTATTTTACGTTGTGTTTTTTCTCCTAACTTCCAACCTTTTTTTATTTCTTACCCCGACAACCTTCTATCCTCGTAATCATCATTTACCCCGTATTTCATAGTGTCTTCTTCATTTTTGTTACTTCTTGTTTTTTTTTATTTTTTATGATTTTACTTCTTCTCTAGCGGATCAATAGAGCGTACGTAGCCGAAAAAATCTCAGGTCGATAATTCAATACGAGCAAACTGTTGTTCTCGTCAAATTCGAAAGAAAATGAATGTTTCCGGTACTGAAATCGGAACCAACGTGGCGAGGGGAAACGAAAAATAAAAAAGAAAAGCGGGAAACTTGAAAAAAAAAAGGAACCGAAAATTCGAAGGTGCGGAAAGTCCACAAAACTTTTACTTGAAATTCACAAATATCATTATTTTTTTATTTATTTTTATCAATTATCTTGTCGCGAATATAAAAATATATTTTTATCATCGAAGAACTATGAATCGAGGGAATATTATAATATTTCGTGAAGAAACTATATTGCTAAACGAGGATAAATAAGAATTTTTCCGATTCGCTAGGGATATACGTGCGACCGAATTTCGTTTTACTTTTTCGTATTTGGCCAAGTGCTCATTCGAACGAAGCCGATATTATTTTTATTAACAATATTGTAACGTCAGTGAGTACGAGGAAAATCAATACGATTTCCGGCGAAAGTCGCAACTCGGATGATTGACAAACAAAAACTTACAAACAACGCACACACATATACTCACGCAAAACACTTGTACACGAAAAGGTTCGGCGTGTATTGCATCTATCGCATTCTCGCACACGTGCTTGATCGTTCGTCCTTCGCGCCTGTGTATCTCTGTCTATCTATCTATTCTCTAACCATCTTTCGAACGACTTAACGCGAATACGCACAAGAAATTTCTAACACAATTTTTAACGAAAAAAAAAGCGAAAAAAAAGCAAAAAGATATATCATCAAAAGGTTTTTTTTTCGCGTGACGTTTCACGCCTCTCGTGCTCTCAGAATATTAGTCGAAATTCGCACAATCAATGTGTTACTCAATTAAAATTAATTTAATCTCAATCCATCGACGTTTTTTCGCTAATAGCGAACACTTTGGTTGCCTCTGTTTGCGTCTCCGCATGAGATTCTCAATGATCCCGAGAATTTGTGATTTCCAAATACATTTCTCACTGTTAATAATCACAAAGTAAAATGTTTGAATTTTTTATTCATATTTTTTTGCGAGATTAAACAAACAAAATCTCGGCTCTTATCAGCTGATGTTCGGACGTTTTACTCCCGAGATAGTGCGACAAAATGAGTGTCGAAATACCGGAGACAAGGATATCTCAACACGGGATAAGAAGTACGAGCAGGAGAGTTGAGGCAATAAAAAGGGAATAAATGATGATTCTCGCGTGAAAAAAAAAAAAAAAAAAAGCGGAAAGCTCACTCGAAAGGTTTCTTGCGCACAATGTCGCCCAATACAATCATTAGGAATTGTGCCTAGATGTTTAAACAAGTATTTTATGGGATCAACGTCGCGTTTACCTTTTAACGAAAAGAAGAAGAAAAAAATAATAATAAATTGCAATTAGAGGGGAAAAAGAATGCAAAGGAATAGCACGAAAAAAGAGAATAAAATGAAAGCTACCGAGAGTGAAGATAAGGAGAAAAAGATTAATATAGAGCGATCGTGATATCGATCCAGCTATAGTTATATTGTATGATAAACGAAAGAATTTAAAGAAACATTGAAGTAACGAGTTTTTTCGAGTGGTAATATAATAGAACGTGAACGTATATATACATATTAATGAGAGATAAAGAAGTAAGGTAAAACGAATGAGAAGAAAAAAAAATCATTGTCCATCTTCACGCATAGCATACAGTTGTATCACGAATTCGGGCGCGAACGATGATTTTTATTCTTAATGTAACAACACAGCATCACAAATAATGCTAATCTCGAGGCTAACGTCGTCAAAAAAATTTTATTCATCGTCCAATTTTCGTATGAAAAAAATACTCTTAAGAGTAAAATGAAAAAAGGACAGAATAACTTTTTATCGCAATGTTTGACGGCCTCAATCGTTCGGTATAGGCAATTGTTCGAAAGATCTATCAACGCGATAAGAATTAAATGAATTTTTTTCTCTCGTCGTGACATCGTAGAAAAATCTATTACAATTTGTCTCTCTCATGATCGAACGCTACCGATAGAGAAACGGACTCGAGATTGAAAAAAAAAAAAAGAAAACAAATGCATCATTCCGTTGCTTCATCCACGCAGGAAGAAAAAAACTCTCGTAATTTTTCATTTCGTATCACCAATCGTATCTATATAAATCTTTGAACTATTCACACTCGTTAATTTCTTATCTGTATACACGCGTAAAATGAGTGCGCAGAAAAATTTCGAAATTTAAAATAAAACTCGAATTGGTATTCCAAGTGATCTGCGCTTACTCTAACATCTAGATGTACTTGTATACCTTAATAGTGATACGTGTACCTTCGTAGCTTCATATCTGTCTGTAATATACATAGCAGGTGTGCATAAAATCATACATAAACTATATGTATGTATATATAACTACTATACATAGAAACGTGTGCACATAGAGTTGCATTAATGCACGCCTGAATTCTAACGAATGTCTACATATACTATATATCTTCCAATTCTTTGCTACTATTAATGAATTTTTTCCACGTGTGGAGACTGAGAAATCTCTATTTTTCTACATTCCTCTGATTCTCCGATGGGCGAGACCATTCATTTCATATTACTTTCTTCGTATTACAATTGCGCGTTGAAACAATCGAGAATTTAAAAAAAAATTTAAAAAAATAATAATAACAATCATTAGTTGATAATAAATATAAAGTAAATAATAAAAATTAACTAAGGACGTTACGTGAAATGAAACTTCCTGCTCATCGGACCAAATTGCATCCTCGATAGATAAACATTCGATCTCGAGATATACTTTAAACGAATATTATATATTTTTCATCTCTATCGTTATATCTTTAAGTGTGTGTATTTTTTATTTTCTTTCGTTCTTTCGTTTCGAACTTTCTCGCTGTTATTTTAAGCACAATATCTCTCATCGCGAGTGTCATGTGATGTCTCTTTTTATCTATCATATTCTTCCAAATGTTCGAGCTATATTCTCACTACCGACGTTTCTTTCAAAAAAAAAAAAAAAAAAAACGAAAAAAAACGAAAAAAAACGCACTGGACGACTGCCAAATGCGCTGATAAACGACAACCTCGTCCTTTCTATACTTTCTCTCTAAACACGTATATATATATTTATAAACGAATCTTCCTCTTCTTCTTCTTCACTATTTACGAATAAAACGGCCTAATATGTCGTCATACTTGTCTCCTAGCTCTATACATCTTTCTGTACTTGTAATATAGTCTACATTATATAAACTATTCTTCGCTTTTCAATATATCTGTCATTAATTGTTAACGAAAGCACGGAGAATACGAAGAAAAAAAAAAAAAAAGAAAAATAAATAAACATCAAATAACACACACAAACACGTTGGTGGACACGAGCACGGGCACGCGTGCTTATTTTAACTTTACTATAATATTAAAAAAAAAAAAATGATTTAAAAAAAAAATGATTTAAAAAAAAAAAAAGAAAAACTCGAAAATTCATTCGACTGTTAGAAAGACAGGTTTAAATGGAATAAAAAAAAAAGATGAACATTCCTTTCTAGACGATCACCTCAATATATATTTGATGGAATGTAATTTTTCCATGAGTTGAGTAACTAAATTATCATTCCACTTGATTCGTTACGGGAGATAAAAAAATGAAATATATATCGTATATGCATATATTTAGAAATATATTGAGCGTAAACAATCGATATGAAGTACGTTTGAAAATTTCGTGCAAATCTTTTGAGGTTTTATTGCTGCGAGCGTCAGGGTGGGTTAAAAATATCTATGCCCGATCGTACAATCGTATAAATAAGGTTACATTGATAAGAATTAAAGTGATGGAGAAAAAAAAACCAAATCGTTGATTGCGCATTTCGCACAAGTGTCTAAGGGTCGAGACTCAATCTCTCGAGCTAATGATGAACACTTTTTTTTCTTCTATATGAATACGAGTAGGCATGAATAATTAGAAAGGCGCGATAAATCAATTACGACATAATTAAACTACAAATTTATAAAAAAAAAAAAAATATATATATATATATATACATATATATATATTCGTGATAGAATGAATGTTTTTCGAATAACACAGTATCAACAATATTAATATTATTAAGTGATGTGAGATTAAGTGTGAATTTTAGAAAGATGCGAAACAAAATTGAATGTTAGATAATGAAAATCATCGCTACTTATTAACGCTTTTCATCAAATCTTACGGGAATTAATATCTTTTGAAAATAATTCTTCCATTATAAGTATCAGAATGTAATTGAGTATGAAGGGTCGGAGGGGTCGTCATTATGTTGAAACTGCTAATCCCGCGATTATCACGATTAAAACGATGATATTGGTCAACGGCGACGAGTCAAGTGACCTCTGATTAAGGACTTTAAGGCCTAAAGCCGATTCCGCAAGGTACAGAGGAATTGAGAAACAAAGGAATGTGAGAGAAACCAAAGATATAATTGAAATTCTCGCGATCTCAGGTTCAATCCCAGAATTGAAAAGTACACCGACTCGTAGATGCTGGGTTCCTGCTTGCTTTTATTCATTGAATTATTGGCCCCATCAAATCGCTCATACTTTCATGCGCGAACATCGCGAATATAAGGAAGGACCATGCATTCGTTTCTCTTGATCGAATCGTCGACTAGACGGGGGAGAAGCGTGTCCAAATAAAATTCTCATTGGCGTATTTTGGAACGTCCTATTGTATTCATTCCACGAGTGAACGAATGTGTTCATGAGTGTGGCTGTGTTTTGACTGGAAAGATATGACCCGAGTAGCAGCAAACGCAAAAATAAAATAAGGTCCTAAAAGTATCCCAATGTAATTTGAGCCAAATTTCATTTGCATTGTAAGAAAGAAAAAAAAAAAAAAAAAAGAAGAAAAAAAACGAAAAGAGCGTATTGTCTTTTAAATCAGTTTAATCCGATCGGACCAATTTCGTTTATATCAAACAGTGTAGAATTAGTCGAAAGAATTATGTGTATTATAGACTAATGAAATCCCCCGATCCAACACTTCCTCTTGCGACAGGTCAAAGTTAGTTTGGTGCATTCGAAAAGACAAAATAGACTAAACGTTTTCTTTTTTGTTTCCAAAGCTTTTCACGAGATTCGCCACCTCTCCCAAATTGTTCTGAGTCTCAGAAAATTCCTTTTTTTTTTTTTTTTATCGGAGCGGTTGGAAGAGGGGGGTGAGTGGCGAGTCAATTAAATAAAAACTACTTTGCGTGTACCATAAACGCGAGTGTTTAAGAACACGCGAAAAACAGAAGAAAAAAAAATAAAGAAGAAAAAAAAACATTATCTTTTACATATCCAGCGTGGGTAGAGACGAAAAACGAGAGAAACAGGTGAAAAAGATTGGTTCGACGATGATCATTGAGATTAAGTAAATTATAGGTTAATCAAGGTCGAACGTTGAGAAAGAATAATGAAGAGGAGTTAAGTTTGCGGAAATATTAGAGCTTTCAGCAGCCCGAAGAAGCCACTTCAACGGGAAAGAGGAAACTCAAAGTGAGTTTCTTCTTTCTATACATATATATATATATATATGAATATATATTAATGAGAAAAAAATTAAGTTAGGGACATATTGTCAATTGAGAATCAATATTACAGTGCTAATGTGAAAAAAAAAAAAAGTTATATAAATTATTGATAAATAAAAATCTATAAGATTACCGAGGGATGTGGCAGCTAGTACATATACATCTATATATTTATTTATTCATGTATATATATACGTATATACATATACATACTCATCGTGGATTAAAATGAAAACTGAAAAAAGGGTTGGCACGGTGGCATTAAATATCTAGATATGTATATAAATATATATATACATAAGTCATGCGAATTACATAAAAGACCTGAAGGGTTGTTTATTCTTTGATGGTCCGCAAAACACGATGATCAATGGTCCTGGGTGTGTATACAAGACTTCTCGAAACGAGCGAGTGACTATTTTGACTATAACGTCATGACACACGTTGTCGCGTCACACTTGTGAAAAGACAAAGGTTATGTGAAGTAGGAAAAAAAAATATATTTAAAGAGCAGTAGCGGAGCAAATTGGACAAATGTTTTATATATGATAGAGCCACGCTGCGAGAACCTCAAGTATATAAATAACGATAAATTATATATTCAAGAATTTTTCTTGCAAACTCATGGCGCCTCATGATCAAAATTGGCAAGTTTAAAAAAAAAAAATGAATATAATAATAAACTTCTTAACATTTCTGTTGTGCATAAATCACGCAACGTGGCATCGTTTTGTTTACATTTACGAATTTGAATATATACCGCCCAAGTAAACAAAAAAAAAACAAAAAGTAAAGAAAATCAATAAATATATACAGCGTATTCAGCTTTGAGGGGAATTTCATGTTTTTGAGAAATATTCATGCCTCTAATTAATATCAACGTACACGATATACACTCGCAAATGTAAAACATACAGGAATATTACGAATTACTTGAAGAAAAAAAAAAAAAATACAAACAAAACTCGAAGCATCGAGAATCGTTCGAAGCTCATTAGCGAACGGAGATGCTCACCGAATATCATTGATTATCACAATCGATGAATATGTATGATTTTCGTTTCACGATTATTCGCAATTCGTCGGTACGATTCATGATTCGCAAAAGGAAAAAAAAATAAATAAACAAAGCATTAATTCTTATAGTTCGATCCAAAAAAAGTCTTCGAGGCAAAAGAGCCAGGACATGTGGGAAAAAAGTAGTTGGAAGAGGAAACTGATAGACGGAGAAAAGCAATCCCATCCCCGGGAAGATTAACTGCGATGTTAAGATTACGTTGAAAGGAATACATTATTTATAAATATCTATAAATATGGACAGTATAAATACATATTATATTTAGATTTATATATATAAATATATATATATATAATATAATATGAATACGAGAGAGTTATGTATAGCTGGGATACAAGAAGAAGAAGGAGAGGAAGGTATGATATAATAAGACGACAAAAAATTGATGATAAATATGAAAAAAAAAAAAAAAAAATTAATAACAATTATATTAGCTAACGTGACCGTTAAGTAATTAATATTGGTTATTAAATATAAATTCCTATTGTTAGCACAATCGTCACGATTCAATGTGTAGGAGTTAATGAGTTTAGCCTATGAAGAATCGTGATTTTATTCAGTATTATTACGAATATTAACAGTCATATAACGAGGAGTAAAACGATCAGTTTTCATTAAACCTCGATCAATGATCAGTTACTAATGGCATTTCAACGCAAAAAATAAAAACACTCGTCAACACTGAAATGAAAAGTAAACGCAAAAAATGCAAATCAGCATCGACTTGACTCGATGCAAACAACAGAGACTGCAAAGGGCTAAGCCACCATGATTCGTCCATTTTGAAACATTTTTTATGTGATTTTACTTCTTGCCCTTCTCCGGAAGCTAATTTACGAACCACGAAATTACTTTCAACAATTTTTTTTTTCCTTAATCCATTCAGTCTGCGTAAATAAACAAAATTCTATTTCAACGGCTAAAGAAATGATAGAATTTTGCAATTTGTGAGTTTTTTTTTTTCTAAAATTCAATTCCAATTGAATTGATAAAATGCAACATTGAATCAAATACTCATTACCAGTATATTAGACACTTTCGATAAAGAGAACTTCGAGAAAATACGAATTTTCTTTCTCTTTCTTATTATCATTGAAACGATCATTCAAATGTTTGGAATAATTTTTCTACAGAGATCCCTTCCGGTTTCATTTACTCAAAAGCGTGGCATTACCAACGCGATCTTTCCGGCGATCAGATAACTAAGGATTGGAAAACTTGGATTTATATCGCTGAAAATTTCAGTATTCCTGAAAACAAAAATGCAACAAGATAACTCGATCTCCTACTGAATAATAAGACATGGACACAAAATATATCTCATGTATGAAAATATCTAGTTAAATGGATCATCTGATATATACGTTTCTGTATATATCTGGAGACAGCTTATATTATAAAAATACTATTATAATCTTATTATTACGATTCATGCATAAAACTTCAGTTCCATTGTTCACCGGATTCACATTGTTTTTCAAATAAGAATAAAATGATAAACTCATGATTATAATACTTATCGTCAGCGAATGGAATTAATCGACCGCAAGGATTTTGGAACATGATTGTCTGTTGCGTCGTTTTTTTAATAACAAACTCGCGAGCGGTTTCCGATATTCGATTTATTACTTCCAGTACAATGAATCATTACGTCGACGACTAATGGATATACAATTTGAAGTACGAATGAAGCAACTTTCGTAAAAAAAAATACAACTATTCAGCGCTTCAGAGGATAGCGTAAGGAATATAGTGATAAGGAGTGTATTGGCGATAAATTGGATTGATACCGATCCCGTACACAAAACCATAACCATTCGGGGCCGCTATCGCACCGGGTGTTAGTACTTGTGAGAGTTCTTGCGGCTGATCGATGTTCTCCGTTGATTTTGTCGATGCAAAGGACAAAGATGGCATTCCACCGAATATTTCAGACGAGCCACTACTGGCTATTGTCATCATCCTCGTGCCCGCTGGTGTCGAACCAAAAGAATCCAAATTTGCATCTGATAAACGAAATAAAATCATGATTTTTTATCAAATCCAGTTACATAGTTTCGAAATAATCAAGGTAAGTGGTGCGGGATAGCTGAGAATTAGAAGCTCTTGAGACCCAGACTATCGGTATAGATTTAACTTTTTGAGATCGTTTCTATTTAATCGACGATAATTTTGTCCCATGCTTTTCCTCCAAAATTATTTTATTTTCAATACTCGGCATCAAGCTGCTATCGCCTTCCTCGATATATTCATTATATCGATATAATAATGAAGTTTTCATTCTCAGGCTGAGAAAAAAAAATTTGTTCATGGAACAAAATCCCATTTAGTTGGACAAAAATATAATGGATTCAACGATATTTTCTTCGAAACAGCAAATGATTTAGTTGATCCAACAAAAAACCAGTTGAATGCGCCATATTTTCGTCCAACTAAATGGGGTATTGTTCGAAGAACAAATTTCTTTTTTCAATCCATGGATAGATTCGTGGTGAGTCTTGATTTCGTATCCTTTAATTTTATCCTTCAATACTTGGCATCGCGAATGGCAGGTTCCTAGAAATAAGAGTAAATTCTAACGGAAGAAGGGGAGAGAGTTGGAAAGATGTTACATTTTTCCAACGTAGTGTTTTTGTAAATGAGAAAGGTTGGAATTCCCGCTTCAGGTTCCTTAAATGAATCCGATCTTATAGAAGGTCATCATCCAGTCGGCCTTTGGATACCGTCGTAAATACGAGACGCACGGCACTCTGATCTGGATCGATATAATGCTGGTACGTTTCGCTCTTAATTTCACTTGAGTATATATAAGGTCGTTCGTCGAGAATCGTGGCCTTGAAATGTGGCGTTGACCGCGGAAGCGAGGACGCCGACAGACTCGCGAGCAAGGGTATAGAACAGCCCCAGAGGCGATAAGTCCGCGCCATTGTACAGGTGTGTGCTCGTATATCGATCTCGCGTGAAAGTTATATCGTATCGGTTAGCAGGGAAGAAGTACAAAAATATTTTTCCGAGGATTTTTTTGCCATTGAGTTTTTGCTGTGGTCGCTGCAAGAAATCGATCTCCATCGGACTCGAGATGGAAGGAACAGCGCAGACAAGCAATAAATTGTGACATAGCAATTCGATGGCGAAATATTTACAGCCAATTTTCAAGCGCGAAGTACCTGAATAAGAAACGAAGAGCGAGAGGCGATTTTGTGCGCGCGTAGATTTTATGGCCCATTCCATCCTCAAAGCAATTCATTTCGACCCAGTATAGTCGTTGGCATGAAATTTAATGATAGTGAAAATTCTGACAACCCTTACCTTGAGATTGCGACGGCTCAACGGCGCTGGACGATGAAGATTGAGGGCCGATTCGTCCGGTGGCTGCTCCACTAGATTGATCCAGCTGTATTCTCGTATGAAGGTTCAGGCTACCTGGTATCACAAAGGATGTCGTCACTACTGGAACTTCTGAGTGACTCGAAACCTCTGCTGACTTTTCCTGAAGTTGATTCGTCTGCAAAGGGATGAACGATAGCACGGAAAACCAGAAAACATTAAAATTAATTTTCGTTCATTTGCCACCGTTTATGATATTCTTCCAAATTATCTGACTACGAAGAGGCAACGTGAGATTTTGAAACGCTTGAGGATTTTGTGTCTCAAATGTACGACAAAAAATTGATGGTATCGATCTCTTACCGCACTCGATCCATCGGAATTGGCTTGTTCCAGGGCTTTCCCTGCCTCAGCTTGGTTTTCTGCCAAGGAATTTTTAATCGAACCTTCATTCAAGCCACTCGCCTTGGTATCCTGCGGTTCTTCTGAACTGCTCTTTACCGCTTCGAAACTCATTGCACTGTTCGCCTGTGCTTGAATAGCCGATTTTCCCTCATTTTCTCCAGCTTTATTGATGTCATCGGAATGAGAAGATCTGGCAATATCAGCAGCTGACTTCTGTTCGTTCTGTTCGAGATTTTCACCAGCTAATTTGGAGGCGGCTTCGAGAGCCTTGAAATGATCAATCCTTGCCGCTGCTACTTCAGGCGTATCTTCGACGGGCCTTGGTGCCTGAGGCAAATTTGTCGCAGTGATTTGAAATCCATTCTGCCCATCTGCAGTGTACTGGGCACTTTGAATATTTCCGAATACGTCAACGTAGCTGTAAGACCCGCGGGTCGATCCATCGATCGATCTGACCTCCGATCTTGCTGATCCCGGCGCACTGTAGCCGAAGCTGTATTGACCCAAGCTGTCCTTGTACTCGAGAAACGTTGGCGGTGGCTTGGCCAGGCTTCCAACGATCACGCAAAACACCACGAGGATACTCTGAAGCAATTGAATATACGCATTTGTGGAACTAACTGTAAGGCCAATGAATCGTTTAACATTGTGAAATATCTTAATCGTCTTACGGATTGTCCAATCATGATCGAGCTTGTCTTGCTTGTCATCGAACTAACTGGCTCGGAAGCTTCAACTCGAATATCCTGGAGGAAAAACTACTCACAGTTTATATAGCTGTGCCGACGATGCGCAGGTGGCGAAATTGTTGCTTCGTTGAGAAGACCATTGTGTAGGTGCATATACGAGCAAAAGATGCATCGAGACACTCAATACTTACTCCTCTTCTGCACCCGGTTTAGTTAGCTTCTTCATCCGAGAAACCACCGAGACCATTGACCCAGGATACGCAAAGGGATAAAGCAAACGGATACCATGAACACAGTTGTCCTTCGACGTTGAGAACAGGTTGTCTTCAAGGACGTCGCAGGAGTCTGCGTGATTACAAACCGGACTACTCGTTCGATACACCCCTTCGTTCGCCTCTTCTCACCATCATTGTTTTATTTTCTCAGTACCAGTAAAACACAAAACTGCGTGGTTAATAAGCGATCACGATACCAGTACAGCCGCGATTCGCCAAAGCGACCTTACATTGTGGCGAGACAAGGTTCCGAGTGGATGAATTTTATGGCTCCACTTTGCGTTGGAATAAAATTTAGCTCTTTTGTAGAACTAAATATTAATGGTTCAGGAATGTTGATCATTTCGCCTATGATAAATTTATAAGCCTATCCATGTACGTCTATGTTATAAGAGGATAAAATGAACGTTGCATTAATCACATCAATTATTTTTTTTTGTATTATCTGGAAGATAAAAGCAGCGAAAAACGATTCTGGAATGAACTCAATGTGGAATGATGCAGAGTCAATAAATAAAAAGAATATCATGGCAAAGGTCATTAATATATATTCCCTGTCGATAAAACAGATACATCAGAAACAATCGTCAAAATAGATCAGTCAGCGTAGGGTGCGAAAGATATTTAGTAGTGATAAGCGTAAGATTTGCTTGGGTAAGCAGCGACGAGTTGTACATGGGGCACTTCGTAGTGCGAATAGTGGGCTTCCTCGTGGGAGTGACTGAGTTTCTCGTGGGCGTGAGCCGCGACGTGTGCGGCTTTGGCATGAGCGACTTCAGGAGTGTCGACGACGCGTCCGTCAGCACCGAGGGGTGCAGCAGGTACGACCTTGACGTAAGCAGCGGGTGCAGCAACGTGGTGAACGGGAAGAGCTGAGTGATAAGAAGCTTCGCTAGAGACGTGACTGGTGGCAACTGGCACACTAGCGTAAACGTTGGAATGGTACGAGGCGACTACGGCGGGGGCGGCATGGACGACATGGCCGTAATGATGGTAATCATGGTCTGCAGATTTGGCAGCTTCGTGGGCAAGGGCCAGTTTCTCGTTGGCATGTGCAGCTTGATGTTCAGCTTTGGCATGAGCTACTTCCGGAGTATCAACGACACGTCCGTCGTAACCGAGGGGTGCACCAGGTACGAGTTTTACGTGAACGCTTGGGGCCGCGTAGACCAATGGGGCAGCGACATGGGCTACTTCGTGCACAGGCTCCAACAGAACATGAGGCTTGGCGAGTGCCACCGCTGCTACTGCAGATAAAACAATCTGCCAAGAAAAATGGAACAAATTGAAACTCGTTAACAATCATTTTTAATGTTATACTGTATCAAGTGACTCAAATGAACTTACGAAGAATTTCATGGTGATTATTGGTCCTCTTAGCGCTGCTGAACTGAACAGTACTCGCTACGACTGGCGATTGTATGTCTAACCAATTTAATTTCGGCTATATATACCCAAAATGTAGTAGGCAAAGCTATACTGATCCCCAAAATCTAAGGTCTTGGAGTCCTCGCTTGTGCAGTGTTGGAACGTGGGGAGAAATTTGTTACTCCCAAATAGTGTCATGTTAACAAGATAGAAAGAGAGAGAGAGAGAGAGTGATGGAGGGGAGGAGCAGTCAGCGAAACGGTGTAGAAAGCATTTGTCGTTGATACATTAAACGTATCACTCTTGTCCTTGTCATAAGGAATGTCTGGCTTCCATTAACATGTGTGCCCCATGAGAAAACCTTAGCTGGACTTCAAGATTATCGAATGCGTACCATGACCACCTTCGATTCGTGAGTTTGACAGGTACTCTCTGATCTCGTTTCACCGAATTTCGTAATCTCGTGAATAACTGGGGCCAGTCAATCGTCGAATTCACCAAAACTTCGATTCCCCAAGTTCCACAACGCGTTGAAAATTGAATATTTATTCTTAACTAATACCTAGTTAGCAGCAGCACACCCAACATGATCATTCCGTGATGTAATACATCACTATTGCGTGATCCAATATATTATGTATTACAATCCATCTACTACTTTTTACATTTTTCTGAGATGACAGGAGCTGAGGGCCCGTACGAATCCGCATAAATCGATGGAATCCTCAAATTGTATTTCAGGTCCATAAACAAAGCTACAAGCAAAGCGATTTCAGTTATCATTCATTTATTGGTTCAACGCTTTTATTTTTCATAAAATAATGCGAGATTACAGAAACAGATAAAGAACAGGAGGGAGACGAAGACAGTAGCATATAACACGATGCGTTAACATAGCTAAATCTTTTTCATGGATGGAATCATCAATCGTAACCAAATAGAGAACTCGAAGGAATAAAAGTAAGGAATGTTTACAAACGCAAGCCGAGTGCGGATGGAGCGGAGAACGTCAGTCCAGAATTTCTGGCAGCCTCGTTAGAAAGGTTCAACTTTTCGTTAAGGTGGGCAACAGCGTGCTGAGCCTTGGCATGAGCGACAGCAGGAGTATCGACGACGCGTCCATCGGATCCCACAGGCGCTCCTTCGGGGGTGTCAGAAGCAAGAGAAGCGAGGGCCAGACTAGCTCCTCCGAGATCAGACGATGCCAGGGCTCTGAGAAGACCAGGTTGTGAGACCAACAGGCCAGCTAAGTCACCGGATCTTGTAGCCGCGTTGGCAAGGTGCGCGCGTTCGTTGAGATGAGCTGCGGCATGCTGGATTTTAGCAATTGTGACCTCCGGCGTGTCTACTACTCTTCCATCAGGACCAACGGGGGCTCCTCCGGATGATAAACTTGTGTAAGCCAGTGATGGAAGACCAAGAAGGGATGGTTTTGCCAACGTTAACCCGATCGATGCAAAAAGTAGCAAAATAATGGATCCCATTATATCGTGTAGCTAGTCTTCTTTTTGTATATTTATATCCGGCTTCAAAATTCAGTCGATAGTCCAAATTCCACTCGGACTTTTTCGACGTACCGACTCTCACAATCGATCTGTGCTAAAGGAAGCCCTTTACGAAGCTTTTATAGCGATTCGTTTCTACAATCTATAGAGCACCGATTATATTTTTTGTACACACACAATCGCCACGATATCCTACATAACGAATCCGCTCAAGACTCGGATGTATACATACACGTCGACAGAGTCATCTAAGAAGAAAAATAGATCCTGTATCAATTCGCAAATCGTTTGCGTCTACGGTTTCCTCACGAGACTCGTGGTTGCAGCTTCTAGATCCTAACATTGGCTGAGCTTTTTTCGTTGGCTTTCCGTGACAAGGCAAGCATGTTGTAAAATGACCGCGTCTCCCCGGTTCACGTGAAACACGATATATTTCTCATCGGGAGTTTCAAATCATTTGCAAAAATAAGGGACTGACATTCTCCCTTCCTCTTTTCTTCTCATATCCCATGATACGATACCAATGTTTCCAACGTTTTATTGAGGGTCCAACTTAGCTCATTTAAAATAATCTATACTGAACAATATTCATTTTTATTTAAGTTGCGACAATTTTATCGTGCGCGATACTCGATCCCTCGATTCCATTTAAGATGCTGGTTTGTTCACGTGCCATACAGCCCTGCTTGATCGAGACCTTGGGACGTCCAGGGTCAACAAGACCAGAGCACAAGCGGGCTCTTTGTGGGTGGTCCGGTTTTATCGGGATACTTCGATTTACGAGAACTCATAATACGCTCCGATTTCAATCATTCTATAGAATGTGCCTCGATGAACCTGATGACGATAGTGAAATTCGTACTGCTTCCCGAAACCTTGAATAACAGTTTGAATTAATAGCCCCGGATATATGTTTTTAAAGCAATCTTTTTCAAGTATATTTCTACCTATCAGTTTTCCTACATCTATTTCGATACGATCGTTGCGATATTGAAACTTTTCATCATTTGCATACTCGCAGTCTTAAATTGAGCTCGTAAATGAAACTATAGAATTCTTCTCGCTGAATTGTTCTCTAGTTTTTGTTTTTGGATATTCACGAGACAGTTTTCTTATTTGGAAAATATTGTGTATATAGAAATTGTTTTAATCCGACAGAAGTAGTAATCGTGAAAAAAATATTTAAAGTAAATTTAATAAATATAATGAAATGTCAAATAACATCGAATTTAAATAATAGATCATGTGATTTACCAGCATTTTTTATCTCCAATTGTAATTAATATCGAAATTAGATTTCAATAGACAAAGTTCAATAACAATGATTATGATATGATTAATGAGTATTTTTTTCAATATAATAAGAAGTTTTATCATTTGGTAATCATTTGATGTGGCAAATAGTGTCACCGTAATGATATCCAGAGACTCTACCGTCAATATAGGCTCGAAAATTTTATATTCACTTCCCTTAAGAAAAGAAAAAAGTTGATCATGACCAAACTGGGTAGGAAATTGCCGGAGGCAAGGGAATGGTCAATGTCGAGTTGGTACCGGGTTTATTGGGCTGGGCGTGGTTCAGTCCTCATGCACGTATACATCCCTGGTGTATATAAAACGTATATACGTATTTCGCGAATCGTTTGCGTTCCGATGCAGACAAATGCTTGTCGAAGACAAACGAAACAAAAAAAAAACGCTTCTTCCAAGTTTGCGAGTCTCGAAGAGGATATATAAAGGCAGGGTAATAGGTTTCGACAACACGCAATCTCAACTCAACAGTTGTCCTGGCGAGTACTGTTCTTCATCAACAGCAGCGCTTAACGATAGCTAGAGTTATCAATCTCATCATCATGAAAATCTTCGTAAGTAAATCCATGTTTTATTTCAATTAAAAAATGAGATTATTCGCTGTATAATATATGTATATATTGTTTCGTTGACTGATTCGCGTCTAAGAAAATCTGCAAACCAATGTATTTTGTCTACATCGCTATCGAGGATAAAGTCTAATTATTTGAATCCATTCATACATCGAAAAACGATGTGAAATAACAACCTAGTAAAAGTGTATGAAATATTAGCCACGTCAGATCGATTCATAAAATAATTTAAGCGTCATCGAAGTCATTGAAGTACACAGTGAAAGAGGTCGATGAAAAAACGACTATTGTAAAAGAATATAGAAAAATATCTGACTTTTGTTGGACTCATTGATATTCGAACTCTTATTCTCTAAGCTACAATAATCAGTCATCGATAGATCGAAACTCTTATTCTTTTCTAGAGTCGTTCCTAGAATATCCCAAGTCATTACTTGGCGTAATATCAAAATAAAAATAATTAAACAATAATAATATTGCTGTAAAAGTTTCGTAGCATCATAAGGATTTTCTGAGGTGACAATTCGTGTAGCAAAGGTTCCCATAATGACAATCAATGAACTCATTTATAGCTATGACTAATGCTGACATCGATTCTCTTGATCAATTCAACTTTATTGTTTTTCCATAGATTGTTCTGTCAGCCCTCGTAGCAGTAGGCCTCGCCAAGCCATCTGCTCCATTCGCTTACACGGTTCCACTCGCATACGCGAAGCTTTTGCCAGGAGCACCAATTGGTCTTGATGGTCGAGTCGTCGATACACCGGAAGTGAGTTATGCTAAAGCTGAGCATGCCGCAGCTCATCTCAATGAGAAGCTCAACTTGGCTAATGAGGCTGTGAAATCGGCGGACTACGTAGCTTATGCCGCGTCACCGGTGATCGCCCCAGCTCCTCTGGTAGCAACGACATACACCGCCCCACTAGCAGCACAACTTACGAAATACACAGCTGGTGGTGCTCCCATTGGTCTCGATGGACGCGTCGTCGATACCCCCGAAGTCGCTTACGCCAAAGCTGAACATGCTGCCGCTCATATCAATCACAATCTCGAACACAATTATGAATTCTTAAGAAATTCATTGCAAAACTCCCCGCTCCTCGTCTCGACCTACTCATCCCCGATTTACGCCAATGGATATATTCAACATTACTTGTAAATCGGATCACACCGCACGACCTTCAATCCTCGCAAAAAAATACCTTAAATACAAACGTCTGTAAATGGAACTCAAAAATCGCTGGTCAGTACCCCTTATCGCCATCAAAGGGAAAATAATAAAAAACGATTTTTTTCATACATCTTAAAAAATGTAAAATTCTTTCATTATTGTACGATCCATTACCTCATAGACTTAAATCGAGAAAAGAAATTTGTTGATTCAACAAAATTTCTTGTTGAATCAAAAAATCCTGGCGAACAAATCAAATTTCTTGATTCCCCAAAACTGTTATCGTTTCAACGATTTTTTTTTTGTCGCAGTGAAAGTGTTTGAATCAACAACATTTTCGTTCAAGTCAATGATTTTCATCATGTTCGGCACAATTTCCTGAATTAATAATAATTGTGTTGAATCAACAAATTTATTTTCTCAGTGTCCATTAGTCAGACTTTGTAAGACATTTATCAATGTCCTAGCGCTCATGGACCTTACCCACGATGCTTGTAAGCTGCACCGAAATGTTTTTATTTCTCGCTTGAATTAGCTTGACACAAACGACAATGTTGACTGTACGCTGCACCAATAGTGTTCGGCGTATTGGTATTATGGGATATAAGTAGGTGTCACTTCGACACTCACTTTGCAGTCAGCTCGATTCCTGTCGCCACCCAAGACCCCGGAGGTGCCTGTTGAGCCAAGGCTAAAGCGTAATCTCAACAATTGACGCCAACGCACAATCGCTCAGACACTGCCATAAAACAATTGAACATTGATAACGTCTTGTGCTCCAGACTAAACGAAACATTCGTGCCCTTATAACACCACCAATGATACGCAAGAAAATCTCATTCGAGCCTCGATCTTTAATGGAGTCTATCGAGTTTAGATGGAATATTGAAAAGGTCGGGATTTTAACGTGACGCTAATTTATTCGGTGAACCAATTTCCACATAAACATTTTCAACGAAATTTCATTCTGCTCGATGCTGAAAAGAGTAGGAACATGAGTCGTTGATTTTACGAGCTGAAAGTTCATTTAGAAGTAAATATTCATGCTCTTTTTTCTCTTTCTTCCTGTATCGAACGATGACCGTTGTCAACGGATTATACGATTTCTGTCGGTAATGCGATCTCATAAGAACCGCTCGGCCCGACCTCGTCGACAGGAAAGGAGTCACGGACAGTGAGGAACGACCCACGGTTGGTAATAATTTGACGAACCAGACAAGCTTTCGAGTTAAGAATTCATTGCCTCGTTTCTCAGGGACGCTCTTCGGGTTCACTCCACTCAATCCAATCTTCAATTGATCACCGCATTGCTTTCGTTTCCAGTCGAGTGAAATTGTCGTGGATTATCCGGTGACTTGAACCCTTTTAACTCCAAATCAGTCATCGTTATCAGGCATTTTGTGCAGAAATGAATCAAACACTTTTTAAGTAAAAATTAATTACACAGAGAAATTAATAAAAACGTTTAAATATTTCAATTCCAAATGATTCGAATGTATTTTTCATCGTGATAAAGATTTCATAACCCAACGAAACTGTGATACCGAAAAAAACGAATGATTCAATACATTTTTTTCATCGATACATCGCGGTGAGAGTAATTAATCGAATTAAAGGGTTCACTTTCTCGGTGCTAGAAAACGTGCCCGTGTTACATATACCTCCATCATAGGATAACGATACTCAATTATTATTTCTCACCGCCAGTCCAGCGTTTCTGATCTATCGATCTTTTCACCGGCCCGATACCGTGAAAATTCATATTAAGGTTCAACTACGTTTTTTATCGAGACCTGGACGGTCCCGACCTGAAAAAAAAATTGATCTTGTTTCGAATGAGATTCCCCACACCGACTCGGAGCCTGTGACTTGTTACGAAAAAGAGAGTTTACTGTGTTCGTATGTTTTCATGTACACGCACGTACGCTCACATGCCCCCTCCATAATACCGTTTCATCGATACGTCTGAGTACATTCGACCATGACTACTGAACGGAATCCACCGCGACTTCAATCAGCTAAATACAATCCAATTTAACGGAGCAATTCGGTCGAAAATCTGCAGATCTGGTCGAATGTAGTGGCGATTTTTTCGAATGGCGTATTGAAAAAAAAAAAAAAAAAAAAAACGTTTTTATGAATAATAAATCAAATGTATATTTGTCGTTATCCAACAATAGTAGTACAACGAAGGTATAAATGTTATGCGATTGACGAAACTATGTAGTATACGGACGATTTTTTATAACTACATGACTCTGCAAAAACTATTCTCATACCCGATCAAAAAACAACAAATCAATTGACTCACGATTTTTTTTTCTTTTTGTTTTTTTATTTTATGTGCCGTTTCATTGATTTTTATAACGGGAGTGGAACAAAGTTTTTTATATTGTCGTATCAATCACAACAACAATAAATCACGAATGACTAAAATTGTCAAGGCCTTTCATTGCCAAATAACATTCGTGCCTGTCATTCGATCTAATTATTAATCTTTTTATTTTTCCTGTTTTACAGTTGTGAAACAGGAAATCTACAATTTTAAAACATATTTTATAAATAGGTATTTCTACATTAGTAAAATAATTCTGAAATACTTATACGAGTGCGTTTTTTTTCCTTCGTTTGTATTTATTTTATTGCCTCACAAAAATGTGTTCGAAGGGTTTCCTCAGAGCTGGTCAGTGTGGCACATGCCTAAGCCAACATCGAAAGCCCCGAATATGTAACACGAGAGAGAGAGAGAGAGAGAGAGAAAAAGGTTGTCAAGAGACTTTCTAACATTGCCACTACTGACATCGTACACAAAACGATCGAATCGCCAGGAAGTTTGTTGCAAAATTTCACTTGTTTTTTATCCTACACTTTTTATTCTAGACTTTTGTTTGAATTCGCACGAGTTTGTGGGCACGAGAACGGTATTTAGCAACAGTATACGAATTCCGTGATGCCACGATCGAGAAACTCGAAGGACGATATCTCCAACAAGTTTTCGTGGCTTTTGATTGCGAATTTTACGCTTCGATGTGTATTTCAGACTCTCGTTCATTGTATGCAAAATAAACATTAACGCATGCACAACCAATTACGCGTCAATTACCGGATCCCAACCCTGTCGGTAAATTATTTAAATAATGAAAGATCTTGAAGAATTTTGCCATCAGTTTTCAACCGAGTTGAAAGGACAATAAATATTCATCGAGAGCTAAGAATCGTGACCTCATTATGAGGTCACACAACGATCACAAATTTTACGGTAGCCAAGCTCCAGCCGCAGCTGACTTTCACAGTGTCAGAATCCATTTGTCGATCTAAGTATTAATATAATTAGTAGGTCACGTCTGTGCACCGTCCAACGGTACGTTGACATTTATTGTATGAAATTTGTATTGTTATTATGAAAGTTACGTATACCGATCAATCAGCAGCACGATGCACCATGTAACACGTGTTCCAATTAATCAGCCGTAAGTAAATCCCTTAACTGGCTTAATCCCACTTCAATATATTACTTTTTAATTTCTCGTGATCATGACGAGTCTACAAATACGAAAATGAGATAAATGATGATTCGTATTTTATTAGAAAATGAATCAACGAATTTTATCGATCAAACATTCGTTTTAGCTGACTGCTTTGAAATTCCGATGAACAATTACGATTAACCCTGGAACTGATTACCGGGGTTGATTTCAACCTCAGATGAATGTCGAAAGAATGAGGTTTTTGTTGATTTTCTGAATTCTTCTGCCTTCAATGCGTTTTTCGTTAACTCATTTTGCATGAAATTCAATTTATCGTAGATCATTCTATTCGTTATTGAAAAACGCAGAGATTTATGGGGTGACAAGTCCGTTTATCACTGTTAAACTAATTTTATGGCTAAAAATATTATGAGGTTGAAAAAAACCCAGTTATTCGTTGGAAGATAAAACAATTTTTTAGTTTAAAAATAATAAACCATTTTTTTTGCGTCAATTTGATGAAAAGTGTACAAATAATACGAGGAACTAAAGAAATTCTGTAGTCTTATCCAGATTCTTCTATTAATATCTACTCTACCAGTAATGCCTGCATGACACTGAGTCCTTGCACTTTCCGCGGCGCATATACGTAGCCACAATCCAATAATGCATTATTGCGAGTCACACATAAACAGTGTGGGAATGTACGTAAACCGTTGCCATCGAAGTTTGCTGTCCTTCGGTGCTCGGACGAGTCCTTCGACGGTTCACGGCTGGTTTAAAGCTCCACGTATGTTAAGATTTCTTTGAGAAGGCGGTAGATAGTGGGTCCGTTAACAGTTTGAATCGCCAGTGCGTATTTTCACTGAGAATTCTAAATTTAGGATTTATCGAAACTAAAAATCGCAGAGATATGAAAATGGAATATTATTTACGTATAAATTGCTATGAATATATTCACTTCACGTGAGCATATTCCGATGTCTATGGTAATCTTATTCAAAGAACTTTGAATACTGAGTAATTTGCATAAAAGTGGTATTCGAACTCAAAGCTTGGGAATGAAATCAATCGGAATCTCAAAGTGGTTGAAACGCATAACGACCCTTACAGTGGAAACATGCAATTCAGATGAAGCTCACTGGATCTACGATATGAATTATTTAGAGAAATTAAACAAGTGAGATCAAGCAGCTACTCAATTAGATTATTTTGTTCAGTCGAGCACGAAAAGTTTTTGATTGATGATTTAAAAATTCATGGGATTCCATAATTGATCCTTTAAAACTTTTGCTAATTTGTTGAAAAGCTTTAGAAAGTTTGGTGACATAAAATCTGACTAATGCAAACCATATACGGAATGCTGATTCCCATCGAAATACATGGAGGCTAGCTATAACTATATTATTTTATTCAATAAATTCTTTTCAGTTTCGTAAGATCAAAGAGCACGCCCATGTTTCGATTATCTTTGCGCCATTGTCGTTTATTATTGTTCAAATTTTCCAGTCGCAGTAGTCATCGTATACGATGGCGTATAAAAGCAAAAATCATAAATAGGAATGTCTTCGGAGTACTACGCGCCAATAGAATCCACAATATTTTAACGATAAATTAACTAAACAAGCGAGTACATGACAGACGGTTTACCCTTGAATGAGATAAACTTTGAAAAATCAAATCCTTCATATTTGCCACCTTGAGTGTCTGTAATTGATAAAATCATTTCTTCTTACACCATATGCGATACGATCACGGATATAATCTCACCGGGTGACTGTATGCGTGCATAATCATTCGGCAATATTGTATTTTCTTCCATGACCACACGTGACGACGGCGTGTAATAAAGAAATGAATAAATTCCTTGCTTTTGATTATTTACTCTGCAACAATTGATTCGAGCTCCGATCAAATTAAATGTTGGCCATTCAAACTGAAGGACTTCATCGATGACAGATTCGAGCTTTGAAATAATTTATACATTCGGAAAGTTGGAAAATTTCATTCATAGAAGTATGAGAATTCCATTGCGTTTTGTTGATTCAATAAAAAAATTTGTTGGTCCAACAAAACGTGGGAAAAAAAATTGATTTGTTGGTTCAACAAAACTTTGGTTGATTCAGCGATGTTTTCAAAATAGCGAGAAGTTCAATTTTTTTTTCCACGATTCGTCGAGTCAACGAATTTCTTTTCTCCGATGCAGAGTAATCCGAAAAGAGCTGATACAGAAGAATAGAATGGATTTTCAAATATGCATTGCTCGAATAAGAGACAAAGCCGTGAATCTGTGAATGCGCACGGTTGACGCGCATTGGCCCGTGCGTGCAGGTCCTTCGATAAAATGTCAAGGTCAAACGGGGCCAACATGACTCTGGAGCGATAGGAAGAAAGCGTGGGGTGTGGTACCAGCGCAGACGATTGGCTCGGCGTATGTTGCGCTCTCTAAAGTAAACTCTTTTCATATACGCTATAACCGATAGGCTGTTACGAACTCGCGGGAGTTTACCGATCTCCGGCCTCTGTTGTAGCTCCCTCCATGAAGCAAACGCTTGCAGGATTGTGTGCTGCCTTATACGTGTGTCTTACGGCGTGTACGGAGTAAGTTAAGGAGTGTGGGCAAGGGACGTCCGGGGAATCGTGGGTATACTCGCTATATAAAACGCTCGTACCACCTTCACCAGGAACACAAACGGAACCGAGCGTCCCTCGTGAATACCGAAACGAGGAGTCCTAGAGCCCACCCAAATAGGAAGTTACTAGGCGAGTACTGGTCTCCAGCAGCGCTATAACTGCACTTGAACGACGCAGGACTCACGAGGGACAAATATCGACGATCATTATCGAAGAAACTAAATTATCAACATGAATTGCCTGGTGAGTGATTTTTTTTAAACGAAGACACAAGTAGAACAGTAATTAGGGCTTTTTGAATAGTTGGATGAAGAAACGTAGAGCTGAAAGTATGAACCGTGCGATGAGAAACCAAAGAGATCACTTGGAGTGATCATCAAGATGCATAATAAATGCACGAATTCCTGGGTTCCGACCCCTGCAATGTCTCAGCCCCATAATTGTCACAAACCACTGTGCACTCTTGCAATTGTTCATCCAATCTCATTTGGTCACACCAATGTGTAACGTTAACAATTCAAATGTTGCGCAATCTATTTAGCCATTATGTTTTGTAGAGTCTGCCCTAACTGTATGATTAGAGACACCCATGAGGGTGATTGTGCAATGTGGCCCCGCGCGACCTTTGTCGAATCCCCTCTTGCTCCTCCTGCTGTAAGATTCTCTCGCTCTTGTACTCTCATTCCTCGTGTGCTCGGTGATCTCTCGTCGTGAGAAGATTAGCCGAAGAGAAAGGTATATGACGAAGCACAGTGGTACTTGGGCGTTGAAACTAGAAACAGCGAGTCTCCTTTTTGACCCAACGATTCCCAGGATCGAGCTGGTATTGTTGAATATGTAACAACGTACCAATTGAATTCACCATTGAAAATGTAAGTCTCGATGGAATAACACAAGACTGAATAAGTCAAACTGCGTAAATTTCAAGCGGACCTTTCATCGGATCCATTCAACCAAAAGCGTGATCAAGGCCACTATTCAGGGTGGAGACATTTGTTTTGTCATCACCTAAATGAATAGATGAGATATCAATTGTTCTGTAATGCCAAAAGTGTTCAATAAAAACTCAGGCATCAGATTAATCCGTCGACATAACTTCGCAAGTCAAAATAATCATACGTTTATTTTTCTTCTTCCTAGATCGTTGTGTTCGCTTTCATAGCAGTAGCTAACGCCGGATACCTCGGTTCCCCGGATTACGCTGACGGTGCTGGCGCCGCTTACCATCAACCGGCGTATCAGCAGCCCCAGAAATTCGCGGCACCCGCGCCGGTTGGACACGATGGCAACGTGATCGATACCCCGGAAGTAGCGCAAGCGAAGGCAGCTCACTTTGCTGAATTTGCGCGTGCAGCAGCCCGAGCTGCGGAAGAAAAAGCCCAAGGAGCTCCCAGCTACGAAGGTCATCACGCGGCCTACGCTTATCGTCCACAAGCTCAACCCACACCAGCCGCGTATCCGGTTCATCAGGCTTATGCCTCGCCCGCTCCAGTTTACGCGAGTGCTGGTCCCGTTGGACCTTCCGCACCGGCGCACTATCAACCGGCCTATCAAGCTCCCAAACACTACGAACAACCAAGACCCGCCAGTTACCCCAACAAAGTACCCTTCCAACCAGCCCCTCTCGCCGAAGATGGAACTGTCGTTGACACACCGGAAGTAGCCGCGCTTAAGGCCGCTCGTCTTGCTGAACTCGCTGACGCCGAGGCCAGGGCTTACAAATCCGGTCCCGAGGAATACGAGGGTCAAGGTCAGTATTCAATCAGACGTAATAGTCTCTCAAAATCAATTTCCTTTTCGAAAGTACCGGTGGCCTTCGAGTCACGAACAGTTGGGCGTGGTACCTGTTGGCCCTGAAGAGGAAATATTTTCATGACAATTATTCCGATCGATCATTCCATCCGTGGTAATCTTTCGTGTCGTTTATCTGGGATCAGAGCACACTAAACGAAATTCTTTTCATCAACAAAAATCAATGACCTCGAAGCTTCAATGAGATGTTATAATATGACGTGTCTGTCAGCCTGAATAATTAAATTATCATAAACATAGGCTTGTACCGGGAAAAAAAAAATAACACAAGCTGGAATGTTAGTTTTGTAAATCGATTGAACCGTCAACTAGGTTCAGATCCTAGATCGACTGGAGCTGTAACCCAGGTCGCGTATATGGAAATTGCGTTGGTGTTTCTTTGGTCTACAATACCCACTGTTATTAATCCTATGTGGACAGAATCTCGATGATCTGTGGCTTGTGATGTAGCTATATACAGATACGTATATATATTTACGTACACGGGAGCATTTAGAAGCGTCTGCGATCGTTAGACCGGTAGTAAAGCGAGGGCACGCGAGAAAAACCGGTTTCTTTGCAGTACTCACACGAAATAGCAATCGTGCATTTGTTCGATCGTGTTCCCGGTATCATTGTTATTAATCGATCCTTCTTACTCCACCACGTGCTGGTCACTTATACATAAACAGTATTTACTTCGTTCGGAATGAGGAAAATAATTCTATGATTTCCGCTCAATTGCCTTTTTTCGTAGGATTTATCAATATTTTCTTCTGTTTTTTGTTATTCAGCTTATGCAGGTCACCAGGCTGGTCCAGCCAGCGGTCACTACGGTGCATCGCGCAGCTTCGCACCTCAACAGCACTCAGGACTTTCGGCTTATGCGTCGTCCCACCAAGCTTACCCGGGTCAAGGTTCACCATACGGAAAAGCTTACCAACCAGCGCCTCAGGCTTATCAGCCACATGGTTATCAATCTTACTAAATTCGTAGCGATTGTTCCGAATATCACCGCATGTTTTAAAAATCATCACACGAAACGAGCACACGACCACCGAAATCCTGTAAATAATTTAGGCAAATAAATTTTTTCTACGATATCCATAAGTCCGATTTGCTTTGAATTTATTTTCATGAAAAAATGCATTGAAAAATGATCCTAAAGAAAGATTCAATCAATCACATCATAGCTCAGCTTCGTATGTACGCAGCCCTCGAAAAAGAAATCGTTTTTTTTTTGTAGAGCCTTCACTAAATTTTTTATCTCATCGATGACCGCAGCTCAGTTTCTCTCGATCACCGATCGATTACGAAATGATATTAGATCGTAACAGGAGATTAAAGACGAGGTGCATCGCGATCATTAATTCTTATGTGTGAATAAGCGATCACAAGGTTAACGAAACCACAAAAAGCTTCACATCCTCATAATAGCGTGATGAAAAACTCAAGTTAATAATGCATCGTCAGGGACACCTCTTTGGTATCTATATAATTGTGACGATAAACGAAATCGATCGTTTATCGTTAAAAACATTCCTCGATGACGCAAACGCACGATCGCCTCGATTATTGCGTTGATATAAAATTTCCCCTTCCCCAAAGGAAAGTAAACCGTTCTCCCTGCGGTTTGTCTCTTCTACCCACGTAAAAACGCTTCGTCGATCATATCGTACAAAATTTCATTGAAACCGCAACGATCATTATCGCGCAACTTTTCGAGCGCCGCATTCACCGTGAATTCTTCTTGTAAATTATCGACAATGCTTTGTCGATGTTTTCACCTTTTCATATTGTTGTCTAGCATATTCACGGAACAACATTACACATTTCTTTTTTATAGCCTACATACGATCATATTGCTTCGTTAAACTTTAACCATCGTTCGAGTTATACACATCTTTTTTCTACTGTTCCGAAGACAAATAATCGATTCTGAATGTCAAATATAAATTAATCATAAATTCGAAAAATAACGATTTGCTAAATGTTACCATAGTAATATTTAGAAATAGCAAATGCCTACTTAATGCTCATGATTATAATCTTTTTCCTTGGAGAATCCACAGTATAAAAAATGATAAAATCACGATTTTCATACCCTGAAATATTTTATTTTGTTAACTGAATAAAAAGTATGTAATCCACCAAAATCATTTATCGATCTCCCTTTATTTGTTCCGACGAGACATGTGCGTGCGAACAAAGTAGTTGCTACACGCGAAACTTTCTCCAAAACGGGCAATTTATAAATACAAAAAATAAACAAAGCAAACCGGAAGCCTGTTGTTACCACGAGAGTCATTTCGATCGCTCGGTTTTGACCGAATTTTTATTTTTATTCATAAAAATATTGCTTTTCGTAGTCTGAAAATCCGTGTTGAATTGCTCAGATTTTTTATGCGTACAGTAAGTTCAGCTATTTCGTGAAGGCTCGTTTCAAAGACGAGACCAAAAGCAGACCAATTACAGCAGGCTTTAGTTTACGATTAATTTTTCCTCATAGCTCTGCGTACGAACTATTTGGATCACGAAATATGTTGAACTTCAAACCGGATTGTCAATTTGTCCTACGAGTTCTGCAGCAGATTCGTTCAGCGTTTCGTTCGCTTGTGAAACGATGCCGAGGGAAATCGAGTATTAATAAGATAAAATATGAAAATGGGTGAGTCGGATAAGGGCTGAAAGGATGAAACTTGGAATCCCACGTACTACACATAGGTATAGAAAGAGGGTAAAATTCGATTGCGGCATAGGTCATTCGTGACCACGTGAGAAGCGAAGAACCGCGTCTATAGATGCGGAGAGCGGAAAAGAATATAATAAACTCGAGCAGGCATCATAATGTTTCTTGTTGGTAGAGAAAGAGAGAGAGAGAGAGAGAGAGCAAGAAAGATGGAGAATTTGAGGTACGGAGAGCGCACTTAAAAATGGAATGAAAGGTCAGGAATCGTTCCAGAGACCCCGTGCTCTCGATCTACCGTCTTTTTCGCACTTTCCACATTCATCACTATATTCATATAAGTGTTATAACACGTTCAGTATACATACACACGTATCTTCAACTCTTCTCGTTATGCTCGGTATAATCGCTGCGATCGAGGATACAGTTTATGGTAGCGTCTCGTCGTACGTATGCTCCAAACTGTATATTAGACGGGCTGTAAATTTTCTGCTCGATTTTCAGACTATAAAGAAGTGAACAATCCATTTTTTTTTTTCCAGAACCTTTATTATCTCTCGAAGCATTACTGTATGCTTGTATACAGTTTACTCAAGCGCAGTCACGCAGAAATCAGGAAGAAAGAATTTGTTTGCCTTTCTGCCCTGTAACGAGTATAATTTCGTTTAATATCACGAATTTTGTGATACACTCTTCGTAAGAATATTCGGTGTACACAACCATTCGTTTCGAACTATGTAATCCCAACTCCGGTGCACATGGAGACTGGATCGTGAGGCCGAAAGTTATCGAATGTGGCTTTGGTGCGGGAAGAAATCTCTGGAGACTCTTCGTTGTTATGGATTTTCAGCAGTCCATCTATAAAGCGTTATTTTTATTTATAGTGTCGGCATAAATATCCAGTGTCGTGAAACTGATTTTCGATTAGTGCCAACGCGATAAGAGCCTCCAGCGACAATTGTTTTAAATTAATAGCCGGACACAAAGTTTATTATTTAATGATTTTATGTTTATGACCATACCTAAGGGTCGTAAATAGTAAATTATTGATTTTAACGTTCGTGTAATAAGCCGCAAATGCAAATCATTTCACAATAATAACTGTCGCATAAATTTTATTACACGAACGGCGAGACTCGACTCGTGATAATTTTCATATCGTCGGATAAATGTTAATACGTAGTTCAAACTGTCAAAGTTCCGGTCGTATTCCAAAATGGTATAATCGAAAGAAAAAAACAATTCGAGCAAAATACTAATTTGGAGCTTCAGAAATCGAGGTTGGAACACCGTCTTTGCGGCGTGTATATGCGTCTTCATTTTTTTTTGATTGTGGAAAAGTACTCGTCTCAATCTTTGAACATAGTCGCGATACTAATTGGTTTCAGAGTTGCTGCATGATGGAATTCTTCAAAGTAGTAATGTCTTCAAACAAAAATTATTCAAAATTCGTGCATGAAATACAGAGAAAACTACGCGAACAGCCGAAATTTGAGAAATTCTTTTTATTTCGTCACTGTCACTCGACCTGTAGATTAATAAACGTTGATAAATCTCGCTGAAAATAGTTTGACATTGATTTCGAATTCAATTTCAATCCAACAACCCGATCTGGATCCAAATTTTTTATTGCCTCTCAAGGATCGTTGAAAAAAAAAAAAATCTATCATTTAATAGAACGAGGGGAGATCTATTTTCACGATCGATTTGTAATTCGATGCACGCATTTGATAGTCACGTAGGAACTCAACTCGAGATACCTGATCGAAAAAGACGATTATTTTCGCTTTTGTTTGCTTCTTATTTTTGACACGTTTACTTTCTTTCGTATATTTCGGTCTAAACCGATGTTATTATTTATTTTTATTTTTTTTACTTGTTATTTCAACGATCGATCCATATCGCGCTCGCTAAGGGGAAAAAATCGGTATAGACTCTCGTGGTCTTGCTCGTTACGTGGCTCTGCTTACCCGGTGAATTATAAACGCGTTACGCGATCACCACAATACTCCGGGCCTGCTTGGGTTGCGTGGACATACACCAAAGAGTATAGATATGCCAAACGACCCTTGCGCTCTCTGTTAAAACTCTTTTTCTTTACGTGTGCGTTTAGGTCCTCGACTATGAATCCACATGTACGATATTCACATCCGCTTTTGCTACATGGCTTGTCTCAAAGGCAAGTAGCCCCAAATTTCGAATAGTTTAGACTAAAAAGTAGTGTAATAGGGTTTTTAATAACCGATGAAACGTGCAGTCCGAAGGCGAAATTCATTCATCGTTTATCTGTGATTCGTCTTCCAATAAAATTCTCATTATTTTTATATCTCTCGAAACAAATATCGATTATTTTTTTATGAAAACGAAATTTTGTGGAAAATATTCAAATATTTTGTTGCACGTGTTCGCCAAAAAAGCTTCTTTCTACTGAAACAAAATTTTGTTGAAACATTTTGTTGTTTTGGGTGGACAAAATATTTTTGTTGAACATATTCGAAAAAAAATAGTTGAAAAATCCAACAAAACTTGATGTTTAATGATTGAAAACTTGAGCGATTTGTTATTATCGCTCAATCGATAAAACAAAACGAAAAAGTCGGTGCCAATCAGATATGAGAAGGACATTCCGATCGAAAGTCACGGAAATGAAAATACAGAAGAAAATTTTCTTGTCCCAGTAAGATTTATAGTTGATTATCGATCCAGATGATCGAGTACGTGCCACCGTGACGCAAGCCACGGAATGTCTGGTTGCACTAAGTTTCAAGCTATTATTCGATACAACCGTTGAAAAAATACCGTAAAAGCCCTTAGATTTTCCAGAGCTCATCAAGATGCTTGACCATCGATGGCCGCAAGTTTCGATAGTTGCACAAACTCTCTAAATACTTTTATTTGTTTCGCTATTTCGCTACGGTCATCACGAAAGCGTGATTATGATCTGGAATAAAAAGGCAATATTCGGATTCCGTAATGTTTCGAGGAAAACATGGAAAGATAGAGTTATTACCGTGTTTTCCTTTTTTTTTTTACATTGCACTCACGCACGTAACGAAGAGACCCGATAATGAAGTCTGTCGCAAACAATTAAGAAGCGTCGAGGAACAATAAATTTGAAAAAGTCTTTGGAAATACTCGATTTTTCTTGTTTACAAATGAAATCTTCATTATATAAGAATCGTGTTTGTATTGAATGTGAAATAAAATATTCAGTAAAGCAATAGAATCATCACGCATTGGAATAGAGCGAGGAAAATTACGGACGAAAAATGAAATCGACTTTTTGCGATTCACCCCTCAAACGAAAGGATCGATTGATCGGGTCCAGACTCATCGATTTTCCTTCGCTTCGCTCAAACACGCACTACGACAAGATAACCTTCACGAAACCGCTGAACCAAGAGAGCATCCTTCTCATCTCGTTGTCCGTGAATCTGTACGAAACCGCAATAAATAAATGAATACTCAAGACAACGATACGTTGAACGTTGATAACGGTGCCTGGTGTGAACCGCTGGATAAGTTTGCGGCATAGATATTAAAATAAGAAACCAAGGGATCGATGTTTCTCGAAGCCCTTGTAGTTCTTTGCGGCCAGCGAATCAACTCCTTGATAGGCTGCTCGATCATCTAAAATCTTCAGCATTGATATTAATCGTTAAACATCGTTAAACGCAAAGCAAGCATGAACACACATAATCTTACGCATACACTGAGAAAAGACACTTGTAAATTCAATCAAATTTTTTGTCGGATCAACAAATCATTGCAAACAAAATGATTTTTTTTATTCAAAAGAACTTTCGATGATCCAACGACGTGTTCGTGGTAACGAAAAATATTTATTTGAGCCAGCGAATAAAGTGTTCGAATTAACCGAATTTCCGTTCAGCTAACGGATTTTAGTTTGTTCGCCACGATTTGTTGATCCAACAAAAATTTAGCTGAATCGACAAATTTATTTTCTCAGTGTATGAAAAAAAAAAAATCGTGTGATTGTAACTCCTCTACAAAATCAGATTAGTATACTAAGGGAGTGTAAAAAATTTTTACAAATTTGTATCACGCTTCACCCCAGCTGAAATGTTATCAGGGTTGATAATAAGGACGAGGGCTATCCAACAAGTGTTTATCTGTTGATAAAAAGCGTTCAAAAAGGTTTGAAAAGGAAAAAAACTTGATACAATTTGAATAATTCGTAAGTCGCGGGTACATGTCGAGAAAAAATGTTGAACAAAAATTAGGTCGAACGGCAACACACGTGAACGCACCTCTCGAAGCAATTCTAAGGTCGTGGCGCGATGTTCAGAACCCCGTGAAAGGGGTAATGAGAGAAGAGACAACGAAGCCTACGAGCAACATTAGCAAAGGGGGTAATTAGAGTATATTCTTTTACTGTACTGGGTGTGGCGGCGTGAACCGCACACGAGCACACATACAGACACATACAAAAGAAGAGATGGAAGCAGACAAGCACGGATGGACGTTGAGAGTCTTGACGTTGGACAAGACGCGACTGCTATAAAAGCCATTCTCGCCATCACCCGCGGCGCACTTACAGCCAGAAAGAGGCATTTTAAACATCCCTATAGTCGGTAACGAATACCCTTGTTTGCGAGTAATCCCTAAAATATAAACGAAAAAAGTCAAGTTCCAAAAGCCACGTAACGACGATGCAACTTTTTGTAAGTGTCGATTCACTAATATATGAGAGTCAAGTAACAGAGCTACTAAATACGATCTAAGAAGAAATAAAATTACAACGGTGAATGACAAGTGTCTCTGAATACCCAAAGGAACAATGAAACGCGAACTATTCTCTGTGAAACGCACCAGACTCGAGAGTGCTCTCTCCATTTCTTCATTTCATGCTATTTCAACTCGCGACTTACTGTTGATGCAGTGAAAAAAAAAAAAAACGTTGAAATTCGCAATATTTTTATCTGTGAAAATCTTTTTTTTGTGTTTGCTCTCAATTTTATAACTTTCCGAAAGCGCAGAAGTTGTACGTTCACATTAATGATCATTTTTCGTAAATACTTGACTGTTCGAGTTTGCTGTTCATTCTCTATCATTCCGGATCACTTTTCGTTGGAACAAATGAGACTTCTCACACGAGTAAACGGTACAAAATCTGTTATAAAATTATCATTTATCCAGCTGATCATCCCAATCTTACTCGCCACCGGCGCAGTGGCCGAACACTATTGGCCAGGAAGTAGCGAGCTTTTCGGTTATCAAGGACCTCCCGCACCTTTGAGCAACGATGGCAGGGTTGTGGATACCCCGGAAGTAGCCCATGCCAAAGCCGCTCATCTCGCAACTCACGCGGAGCTAATCGCAAGCATGGAACACGATGCTCGTAACGAAGTTTGGGAAGAACCCGATCATAATAAATACGAAGGACATCCGCACGAGATTCCGCAGCCTTATCACGGACCACTCGCACCTCTTGGACACGATGGACGTGTCATCGACACTGCCGAGGTACATCGAATTGTTTATTATGAAAGATCATTTGAAAAAAGAACTTAAGATGGTTGATGCAGACAAAGAAATCACTGTTTGTCATGAATTAGTCATTAGACACTTGTTCAATTAAGATGGGTAATTTCGTAATTGACTGATGGCCCCTGCCAACCCCTGCATTGATTCTTTACTGGAAAATGATTTTTCTTCAAGCTTCTAACAGTGTCAACTCAATTGGAAACTGATTGAATGTAACTTCATCGGTGCTGATCACCTACGTTTGTGTTACCTTTGTGAAAACGTAATTACGAATATAAAAAAAAAAGTAAAAGCCGAAAAAACTATGCAGAGAAATCCTAAAACACCATGATCTGATTATGAATCAATCAACGATACTAATCATGTAAGAAACATGAAAATTATCGTTTCCGAATAGAAAAGCCTTTGCAAAAAATCTGTATATAATAGAAAAACGAATGAAAAGAAAATTCTTATTGTCTCAACATGATTCGCAAATTTTTTAACTACCACACTATTTGAACAATGAAGCTATTTATGAAATTGCAATATGATGTTTCGTTGATGAAAAAAATAAAAATTTGCAGGTAGCTCAAGCAAAAGCTGCCCACTTAGCAGCCCACGCACAAGCTGCAGCAAAAGCAACCGCCGAGTACGATTACCATGGTTTGAACAACGAGATTTGGGACGATCGAGGTAATCAACATCCTCACGTGAATAATCACTATCCTGGACGAGTAGCTTACGTCCATCATCACTCGCCAGCGGTATACAAAGGTCCACCAGCTCCCCTTGCACCGGATGGTCGAGTTCTGGATACACCGGAAGTGGCCAAAGCGAAAGAGGCGCATCTTCGAGCTCACGCGTACGCAGCAGCTCTCAATGCCCATCGAGATTCTCAGCTTTACTATCATTGACGAAATAAATCATTTTACGAAACAGCGCACTCGAATTAACCTCTGAAAACGTATCTCCAGTCATACAAACTTTCATTGAAAAAAAAAAAAAAAAAAAAAAACTAACGAACAATGTAAATGGGAATCAACGTAAAAGTGATTCGTGATACGTCTAGATTTTTATTGTGATAACGAAAACAACGGACCAACTGGAATGTGCGAAGGTCTGAAAAAAAAAAAAAAGAATTTTATACAGTTGATGTAGTCTAACGAAATTCGTTAATGAAATAATGGCGAATTCGTGTTGATATTTTGATGAAAATACATTGACATACAAAGCCGAAACAACGCGGGTGCATTAATGGCTAAGATTAGTCTTACGAGTTGTTGGTGGGTCGCCCGCCCGACTACGTGAACCCATTCTGTCGTCCTACACCGGGCTTAGCTAGCAACAAGACCTCATTCAGCTTAGTCATTGTTAAACACAGAAAGAGATGTGGATCTAATGGAAGTCTTGGAAGTAGGTGAGGAGGTGGGCGGGTCGGCTAATATGAGAAATGGAAAGGAAGAGCACTCCCATGGCCTGACGCGGGTCGATGCGATATCGCACCTGGGGTACTCGCATTTGCAGCCAAATACTTTCGCAATAACATTCGGTCTCTGCGAGCAATAAATGTTCGTTTCGTTCATCGATCTTATCTTTTGGGAACAAAGATTTTCGCTCCTCCCTGATCATCTTCGAACGTCATGAAAAGTTTTATTAGCCATTTTATCGCGTCTTTCTTCGTGTAAGGAAGAATTTCTGGTTGCGAAATACTGAGAATAATGAACGCGTAACAACGGAGGCTAAATTGAATTTTGAACTGTTCCGTTATCTCATTTTTTTTCCTCACACTCCATAGCTCATGCACCCGAGAAGTGAAATGACTCTCAAGATTATTTACATTCGCGGTCCACTAAGGTGGACCGCAATAAGCTTGTAAATCCCTCATTCAGGCTGCTGCCAGCACCTGAACCCGCACATACGCCGTAGATCATTTTAGCAGACCTACTTGCGCCGTAGATCAGTGTGACGCACAAGCGTACTCGGCTACGTACCAACACTTTCGAAAGCGACCCCACGTACGATAATCGTTGATCACTGTGACAAGACAGAAAGTTTTCCATAATATATATTTACAACGCTGAGGTCGTGATATAATGTTGATAAAGGATCGATCCACCCTTGCAATAACGCTAATGCCCCGTCATTGTCGCATTCCTCGTCAAGCTTGAACAATCGCGTCCTTGCACAAGTTGCGGAACACACATACTACCGTCCGCCGCTTGTTTGTAAGATTAGAGAACCGGTTTCCACGCTCGATCTTTCTCGTCTGATGACCGTCTCGATCTTACAGAGATCGAGGAAATAAATAAATTTACTTGATGAAAAAGAAAACAAAAACGCTTCACTTGTATCAATCCTAACGGCTAATTAACTTCACTGGTTCGCTCTACATATTTATATACGAATAAATCTCACCTGCATTGCGAAACAGGGACCTTTAGTTGCTTAACTCTGAATTATAGTGGGAAGTGCAAGAAATCATAATGAAATTCATGTCGCGACTTCCTGAAGAACCTTCCTGAACTTTCGAGATATTTTTTTCAAATTCACGAGAATTTTTTGAAAATATTTAACACCCTGAGATATCTCGATGACAGTTATGCTTAAAAAAACGAAAAATGAAATGTACCTTGTTTCAGAATACATTGTCGAATTATCAGAAACTTCTACCGCTCAATATAGAGAATGAGATTGAAGGCGAAAACATTTATTTCATAATTGAGCAATTTTTATTCTTAGATCAATCACAATCGCATATCAAATAAGGTACAAAAAAAATGCTTATCTTATAACAGCAAAGTTCGCTCGTTATCATTCGAGCAATTTAAACAGCAAATATATTGCAGCTATCTAGAATAGTGCTTTATTATGGAGTGGCAGTGTGCAAAGGTAGCAAAAGGGCTATGAGGTGTCTACGGTTAATCGTTTTTTTTTTCTCGAGGTTCTACGACTACGTTTACGTCGCAATCGTTTGACGATTGCTGAATTCGGATGAGGTAGATTTTCATGCGTCTTAAAAGTACGCTAAAATACAAAAAAAAAAACAATGTTGATGAGCCTTCGAGAAGATGGAATTTTTTTTTCCTACCTCTGGACAGAGGTGGATCAAAATATGTTAAGACTCCAGAGCACCGGGTTTTCTTTGCCCTATTAAAATTCCGTAACTCCTTGCGAAGTCATGATCAGTCTGAATTTCGGGATTATTTTTCTCAATCCCAATTCAAAATTATTAACATAAAATGGTCGTTTTCCTTTCTTTCGTGCGTTTATATGTATATCCGTTTGAACCGTTTTCGTGGAATTGCGCAACTCGTTTAGTACTGATTGTTCCAAGCACCGTTCCAGCCACCGTTCCACGCTGGATTCCATGCTCCCGAATCAGCTTCGGCTGGGCCGGCAGGTGCTCGCTGTGCTTCAGCATTGTACAAAGAAAAATGGACGGCTTTGGCTTGCTGCACTTCCGGCGTGTCAACAACGCGACCGTCAGATCCCAATGGTGCTGGTGGTCCACTGAAGTTATTTTTATTTTTTTCATTATTCGAACAATCGATTCAACGTTTGGAAGTTCATATCTCATTGATGTTCTTCGACTAGTTAACTTTCATGTAGAAATAATATTACAATCCATTCCAACAATTACCAAAGAGAATTAATCGTTACAAAAGAGTGCAGAAAATATCTTACGACAGATAAGTTTACTTTGCAGCTATTTATGCTTGTGGAGAAATGATCGTCGAGAATATGACGAATAGGAGTAATCAATGAGCTCAAAACAATTGATTGGACGAATGAGATTATAATTGAGCAGCTGAAAAAATAGTGATTCAGACGATTGACTTATACCTGTAATGGGAGCCGTAGCTGCTGGGTGCGGCATAATTGGCTGGACCAACGGCCGGGTTCCAACCACCATCAGCACCAGGTCCTTTCGGTGCACGTGCGTTGGCATCAGCGAGAGCAGCGAGATGAGCAGACTTGAGCTGAGCTACTTCCGGTGTGTCGACCACTCGACCATCCGGTCCAAGTGGCGCAGCACCACCATAACCAGCCGGTGCACCGTAACTCGGTCCACCGTACCATTGCGGCTCGGCGAAAGCCATGGCGATTATGGCCGATAAGAAAATCTAAAATAAACACCCGAATGAATGAACTTGAGAAAGATCAATTTTAACATCGTGTGCGCCGTAATCTACGTCGATATGGGAATCATCAATCAAATGGGTGGACAATACTTGAAGCGAAATCTATTAAAGCAGACTTTTATTCTACTCGAAATGTTGGTCTCCAGACTCCCAACAAAGTTACTATTCCCAAGTCCAATTTTTGACACAGTAATGATGCAAACTACAAATTAACAGACGTTACAGCAATGCTTCAGATATTTTCTCGTTCTGCACGAAATAATCCGATCGAGAAATAATAGCAATGAAAACCAACAAAACCGAATTTACTCGAATTCAAATTTACTAAAAAATCTTCTATCCATTCGATTTCTTATTAGATGTGATAATCTTTTCATAGAATGTATGATTCAAGAACAAGCATCTCTGAATATCGGTTAGGTAACCCACGTATTAGGACAAAAATAAAATTTTATTCGATCCACTCTGAGACTAAATTGTATCTAAGAAAAATGTATCATTATGACCCAAAAATTCGAGAAGTCATCGTTAGTTGCCCGGATAACTCTTGTACCATCCCGAACGAAGCGAATAAGTTCGTGATGCTGTGCTCAATAAAAAGTGAAAAAAATCAGAAAAAAAATCGAATAATTTTCAATGAGAATAATAACTCACGGTTCGTATCATGTTGGTAACGAATAAATGTTGGATTATCCTTAACGATTTGTTGGATCGGCTACTGATAGATGCTGATGTTCCGGTGCAACGAGTCTACATGACTTGTGTTTGAGAGATACTTCCAATTTATAGAGATTCGCTACTCAATCGAGAAGGAGAGTCTCGAGATCCCCACCCTTTCTGAATGAAACTGAGCAGCAAGGAGCAAAACAGCGTGACACACCCAAGAAAATGCTCTTTTTTTCCTATGCCTATATGAACTCGTCGTGTATAACTTGGTTGAAAGCCCTACCCCGTAACATTTAACGCGCCTTAACTACCCGCACACTTGGTACACACATTGTCCACCTCGTTTTACGATCTCTATAGTACGGAACTTGGCATTGCATGCGTGCGTGTGGATAACGTTGCACTTCGATCCCTGGGCGCGTGCCTGCATCGCTCCCAGATGTAATCGTAACGTGTGCACCACGACGTCAACCACGGGGATTATCTATCCGTCACGTGTTCAATAAACGCCCGGAGCCTTGATTAGCATTGACATTTCGACGAGAAATGCCAGTTATAATCTGGTCAATTTGAGCCATTAAATCGTTTATCCGAGTTTCATTCATCAACGATTAATGTAATTGGATAATTGAAGAAAATTTATTCTAAAATTCGTTCTTTATTGGACTTTTTTTTAGACTAGCGAATCCATTTTACTTTTCAATGAATTTTTAAATATTCCAGAACTTCATGACGTTATTTTGAAGTTATGGGACGGTACGATTTCATCAACCATCATTCTTGGAGAATCTCTTCGACGTGGGGGCACTTGAAATTATTTGGTTACCGTATTTCGTCGGTCTTCAAAGATCTTACGAAATTCTCTGTGCCCAATTTTTCTCCGAAGATAATCCATCGTTCGAAGACTCTTTGAGTGCATTCATGTGGTTGATGCTGGTATTGGGTTTGGATTTTTTAATGAAAATGATTTGCATATCATTAGCATTGCGTTATATTCAAACAACTGCTACATTTCGATAATACGTCGATACCAAGATACTCGAAAATTTCTACTTTCATTCGTACTTTCTCCTTCCATGATACTCGTAATTACATAATGAAAAAAGTTTTCTTAAGTAATTTCTAAAGTATAACGAGTTAAATAATTATTTGTGCGGTGGGCTATCGAAACGGTTATGATTTTTTCGTTTTAATATTCTTCTCGGTATCAAAATGATGTAGTTTCGATGTGAATTCATTAGTAAATCAAAAACTCAGTTTTAAGCCGATCACTCGATATCGAGCATCCACTTTTTCATGACCTTCTCCGTCGCTGCAATTCAAATCAAATTTACCGAGATATAACGAGCGTGACCGGAACCGTTAGACGAGCTTGAAATAATAGCGCTCGGTCGTCCATGTATCAAAAGCCGTTAGACCACTTCCCACGTTCACGGATAATCGACCTTGAAAGCTACAGGAGAAAAACCGGAGTAAGGATTGAAGCACTCGGCGAAAAAAAGTCACGCAAGATCATGATCCGCGACGCGGAGACGAAATGCATTCACAAACGCATTCTAGAACACAAACTCTCGATCTCGTTGCATGCCAAACATGACATTCCCGAACGTAAAGCGAAAATAAGACAAATAAGACTCGAGACTCTGCAATCCGTTTAGCTCCTTCGAAAAATACAACTTCGTTCAACTGCTTGGTCAGAACGAGTTTCAAATATTTCAACGACTATTTAATGAGTTATTAACACAAAAATCTTGAGAATTAATCGACGAATAAGATCTTAAGGTTGTCAAAGGAGGAAAAAATTCACCTGTTACACAGAACGTTGAGCTCCATTTATTTATGTTATTAGCGTTCGCTTTCGATTGCTCTCTCTCTCGAAATTCCCTTCGTTCTTGATCTCCCCCTGATCGATCAGTGATAAAAAATGATTTAGAAAAATACCGTTGACAGATCCGCGAGAGTAACGAGCGAGACATTTTTTTCTTTTTGTTTCTTTTTTTTTTTTTTTACACTCTACAGCCAATACGTGTTCCCGATTTCACAACAATTTAATATACATTACTCTCTCGTTTATGTTGTGTTAGTGAAATACCCTGTAACCTGCGTCCTGGTTCGCCGATCAGGTCGTACGTTGCACTCTGCTCTTGCATCGTATACATGAACGTTATGCACATTTTCTGCGTTACAGTAGTAAACCTCGTCATCCGCGTTGTCCTCGCATTATCCACCATTCTTCAAACCTTATATTCAGATTCATTTTAGTATTCGTGTCACTTCGTTTCTCAGGTTTTCGAATGATTTTCAAAAACAGCACAAAATCTGATGTTAATTCAATTTTTCAGAATAACTTCATAGAATACTTTTTAGAATAACGATTCTCTTAATTAACGAGAACGTTCGAGCAATCAACGACACACTTGATCGAATGTAGTCAGATGATTGAACGTAAAACGTCTCATTACGGTTACTGAAATGATTATCGTACGAGAAATTGCCACAGAATCGATCACAATTACAGAATGAAACACAAATTTATTACTTTTATCATCCATTGAGTTATCATCGATCTGTACAATTCGGTGCATGCATATTCCGCCTGCAGTTGCGCTTCTGACACTTTAATCATTGATCTCGCTATGCGAGAGATTGTTTTACATTTGTATGCTTCCGAGCGCACAATTCAATGAATAAGAACTTGGAAATAATTCTGTCGCGTCGATCGTGGGTTTCAAACATCCATTATTTTTGAAACCGCATTAATCCGACGACGATTGACATCCTGCAAAAACATATATAAAAAATTGAAAAATAATAATCTAAACTCGTTTTATCTTCCTTTTGAAAAAGATTCTTTCACTCTTCTATCGCAATAAAAATTGAAAATTGAAAAAAAAATAAATGAAAATAGAAAAAGTTTTGATTGCTCGTACGATTTGAATTTTTTGAGCAACAGTCGTTTCAATGGGAGTGCGAGAAGAAATAGCGCGATCGCTGCCGGGATATATAACAGGTTGACACGACGCACGTAATATCTTTTCATCAGACAAAACGTCAGAGCCACGATAAACCAAAATGTTTCTTGAGACGTCAACAACCGTGACGTTACATAGGATGCGATCAAACTAGCATATTATGAGCGCCTCGTACCAAAAGTGATCTCCGATTTCTTTCAACGAAGTTATTGAATTTATAACTTGAAAAAAAAAAAAAATCGTATTTGGTCGACTGAATCCTCGATGATTGAGCTTTGCGTGCCAGAATTAGATTCAACGGAGAGAATTCAACGTTGTTTGTCACTTAATTTTCTACGAGCTTTTTACCGAGTTCAACGAAATACGCGAGATTATCCAACGAATCTGGTCAAATTTTCACTGCATTGGTAAAACTAATGTCGCAACCGAAACGAGATTACGTTTAGTGGGATACACCGCGCGTGATATAAATTTACAGAAAAATGTAGAGCAACAGAATTCCAGTGGAATTCAGATTAATTGCGAAATAAAATTACTGCGCGTGAGAATAGCGTGAAGTTATACAATTTCTTGTCTCTGTGTAGGCTCGTATAACTGTCAAAGAGAGTACGCCCTCGAGAGTAACAAAAGGGGATACCGATCTTGCGGGCACTCTTTGGAACGAGCCCGTAAAGTTCGATCGCTGCTCCTCCGTCGTTACAAACCGATCGATCACTTTCCAGCCTTCGAGGCATTTCGAAACTCAAGGTCATTTCAAAGATAGAGATTCGTTTTCAATTTGAATTTACTGATTTAATTTAGATCTGGAGTAAAAATATCTTCGAAAAAAAAAGCAATTGATCGCGTTTCCAATGTTTTTCCCAAAGTTTTCTTCAGGCCGAGTTCGATGCAACTCTGAAAATCAAGAATTTTTCGACTCTCTGAAGAGATAAACGAGGCACAAGTAAAACATGAAATTTTGCTACAACTTTGATTTCTTCAATACGCAATTATAACCGAAATACCCAAACCGCAATCTCCCAATTTCAGTGATTTCGTACATCGCAACTAGCTTAAAGATGAAAAGAGAGAAATTGACCACCAACAGAGGTGCTGGCCGACAGTCACGCCTATGATTTCACGGATGTGGCAAGAAAAAGTAAATCTCCGGAGTATGATACACCGATTCGACCGCATGGGAGGGTTTGCACCAATTTTCTAAGATTTCGATATCCATAACGATCGCTGGAGAGTGCAACACGAAATCACATTTTGACTATATGTTCAGAGAAGCACGATCTCTTTATTTTGAAAGCAATGAGAGACCGCGAGTAGACACGTGCTGCTGTATTATGCTTTCTTGAATAGCTTCACGTACACACGTGCACTATACCATGATGAAAAGAGATGAAAAGTATGAAAAGATATGGCGTGCCTTGATGAAAAAACTCTGAGGTTTTTGTGCGCGTATACCTGTGAGAGTTGAAGAATTCGATATAAATTTCTGACACGAGTATCAATTGAAAAACGAGACTATCATTGAACGCTGCTTCGTTGACGAAAATGCAATTGATGACTGCTCGAAACATTCAAAAGACCAATGATTAATGAGACTTTTGAGGGTTCGAGCATAGTTCAGATATGATCAAAATTTACCGAAGTAATTACTCGATAACGCTGAATCATTCAGAGCAATGTATGTCCAGTCTCATTTACAGGAATAATTAATAGAAAATCTTGCTAATCTTAATAAAGGAAAGAAAGGTATCGCGGCGGGTGTCGCGTGGGTCGATAAAAAAAAGTGATTGCTGCTGCGCCGAGCGTGCATTGAATAGGTTCAAATGGGGAGGTTACGGTGTCGACAGGCTAGAGGGCGCCATCGACTTCGACAATAAAAAGAATTTATCATTCACCATATCGAATGTCTCGTCGACCGAGCTCAATAATACATTACGACGCTATAAAACTATATAATGTGGAGTGTTATTACATGCATGTATAACAGATACTCGTAAGAGACTCGATCCAAGTTTTACAATAGGCATTCTTGAGATATATCCGCCTCTGTCTTCGCACAGGACAAATATCGGGGACACACCTTCCTCGTCGCTCGTATATGCATAAAATTGCAACTAATCTATATCATGTGCGTATAATTTCGTATATGTACGCTCGCTTTCCGGAATTAACCTGAAACGCCTCTAGTCTTGGCTCCACATTAGATTAACATTGTCGTCAATTCTATCGGCATTGCTATTATATTTTTCAATTACGTACACTGAGAAAAAAATGTTATTGGAACAAAAAAATCTCTCATTACGGAGTGCCAATAAAATATATGATCATCATAATGTCATAAATCATTTAACGAACACATACATTTTTTATCAGACTGCACGTTCATTCTGCCAAAAAAATGTGCATTTCAATTGACAAAACTCTTCCAATAACATCAATTTTTATTGAATCAACCACTTTTTTTTCTCTGTGTAGTCGCACGTATATTCGAACGCGAATTCGCGAGGATCGGGTAATTATTTTGTATTGGAGATTTAAAAAAAAAAAAAAAGAAATTTTCGATGAACGATTAGCCGGTTCGAGTTATTCTTTTTCAAATTATATTTCGTTGTCCCTAGAATGGAAAATTGAGATCGAAATTTTCGAAAATGTCGAAAGAGTTCGAAAATGAATAATGAAATTTGCTAATTCAACAAAATTCTTGTTGGATCAACGATAAATCGTGGCGAACAAAATGAATTTCGTTAATTCAAACGAAAATTTAGTTGATTCAAACACTTGATTCGTTGACTCAAACAAATATTAATCACTGCGACGAAAACGTCGTTGAGTCAACAAAAGTTTTGTCGAATCAACAAGGTTTATTTTTACTCTACGATTTCTTGATGCAACAAAAAAGTTTGATTGAATAAACAAACTTATTTTCTCAGTCGGCACAGAAATATAATTCTTGAAAATATTTGATTATCTTGTCACGGTGCTCGATTACTCCAAATTTTTCGAATCCCCCCAATTTTTATAAAAAACGATGGTTTGGTCTTGCTCAAAAAACAATTTGCATTGAACATTATGAGATTGGCGATCTCAAAATGATTGAAGACTGATTCCAAGGACTCTTTAACTCGCGCACAATTAGTTTTCATTTGTTTTATAATCAATAAAATTCAATAATAAGAATTCCGAATATATCGAAGTAATTTATAATTAGAATTGCGTTATAACGATAAATAAATCAATTTTCATAATGTTATTTATTCAAGTTTCAGCCTCTGCGAGTCTAAGACTAATATCATCGAATAATGATCGTTGTATATATCGGATGATGGTTAGTGCCGAGAGCAAAGGGGTCGTCCCGACTTGAACAATGAAACGTTAGACCAGTGAATCGGGCGTGCCGGAATATAGTTTGAAATTCCAGAGATACTGGGCTTTGTTTCGTCATGATATCGTAATACGTGATACGTACAAAGCCAAGTGTAGTAATAGCCGGACCCAGAGGCCCTCATTACCGGCGAGCAATGCATTTTATCGTAAGATCTATCATTAAAACACCTACCCGTGTATCGCGAAAACTCCTAATCATATACACAGCCTATACAATACCAGTGTAACCAGTGGGATTTCTTTTGTGAGCATCAAATTCTCTTTCGTGCTCATCAAAATTACTCTTCAAGAATTCTCGTTTCGAAAATTTCAACAGATACTGTTACAAGCGCTATCGGAATACGGATCTTGAACCAATCACAATTTTAACATTTCTTCTTGCGCTAAATATTCAAAATAAATTGAAAATATTTGAGCTACAAAATCCGTTGAATTTCATTTATATAATAATGAACAAATTGTTTCAATTCGATATTAGGATAGTTCCTTCGATCGTAGGAAACTCAAATTCGAATGTCGAACATGCATCACGATTATATGCACCAAAATTTTCAGCCCAAAGTTAAAGGCTCGGCGGGAAAAATTTATTTCTTTTCGATATCATTTTTTTAGTGTCTAAAAAATGGACAAATCGTCGAACAACTATGAACGATGATAATTAAGAAAATTGAAGTCCCACTTCACTCGAGTATCAGGCGAAGAAATTATGGCAAGAAATACATTCGTCATGGTTGGCCAATCAACACCGAGAAAATAAAACAGTCGATTGACCAAAATGTTTTATTGGATCGACGCAAATCGTGATAAACAAAACGAAATTAGTTGATTCGTCAAAACTAATGTTTATTCGTGCCAGCGAATCAAGTGCGTTCGAATCCCCGATATTTTTGTCAAGTTACCGATTATCATTTAGTTCTCCACGATTCGTTGATCCAACAAAAATTTAGTCGAATCGCCAAATGTCCTTTATCGGTGCACTCAACGAACAATCGTCTGTGATTGATAAAATGATGTACGTTTGTACATCAAACAGTAACTCAAAATCATTCGATTGATCTCTGCATACAAAAAGAGTATAATTAAAATGAAGAAAAAAGAGATCAAAACGGTTCTGTGAGTGCGCATTCCATAACACTTTTCACACATGTTCCATAATCGATCGGAGACTTTTGATTGTATCAGGAGGTGTTTGAAAATAAAAATAAAAAGATTCTCTTGTCGCCTCGCATGTAGAACAACCTGTGTAACGCTAGAGGTCGCGTTACTTAACGCAGAATGAAATGTATTGCAGCTTGTAGAATGAAAGAAGTATTGAAATAGAAAGAAAGAAAGAAAGAAAAAAAAGATCGGAGGCTCAACAGAAACGTACAGTTGGTGAGTAGCAGAGTATTATAACACCCACCAGGCTCGCCCGCAGTGGTAAATCGACCACGCAATCCCTCTGCTGTTGCATCATAAGCACACACCTTTTCAATTGCTGAATATCGCGCATATCAACCTTATTATAAAGAAGAGAAGAGTGGAAGGAAATCGAAATAATGAAGACCAATTCATGATTAAGGAAGAGACGAAAGAATGGAAAAACGGCAGGACGATATAAAAGTGTGAAAACATCAGAAACGATGTATATATACGTAGGTACGAGAGAGTAAAACGTGCTTCGAATCATGCGTGCGTAACAATCTCGTGGGCTACCGGATCTTTCGATAACACACGCATGTCTGTCCAACCACCGAGGAATACTCGACTATTCAAATCTTTATGTTTCTTTTTTTTTTTTCTTCATCAACGTCACAAAGAATTTTACATTCGTATCTGTGACTATCGTACTTGGCGCTATGCATCCCACGTTCGGTTGGATCTTCCTCGGATATGCGAACGTTCGTCTTTGATCCCAATATCTCAACTTGAGATCGATAACTGTTTAAATTTTATTGGTTCCATGAACGAATCTGGGCTAAACTAAAAGAAAAAATTCGAGAAGGGAATATAATAAAAATATTTTCATCGATTACTTTCGTTTCGAAGATTTATTCGAATCATAAAACTTTGAGCACCATTTTTTAATGTGAAAATCGATGCTTCTCTTTTCTCTAACTTTCCATAAAACAATGGATCGATATTTAGCGCAGCGACTGTTTTCAAGAATTTAGTAACAATGAATATTTTAATTTTCCTGCTCCGTGAAAAGCGCGATACTTTCGAATGATTTTCATTTTTACGCTTGTTACATCCCGAACCAGCTATTATCGAGTACTTTTAATCAGCAATGTTTTTACTCGTGTTTTCGACACTGCATAATGCAAGGATAACTCACACCCGCGCCATTATCATCGATCTTTGATAAACCCTTAGACACTTATTTTGATCCGAAGTCATTTTTAATAAATAAGGAATTATGCAGCTTGAGTACGAGATGTTTTCGCTTGTTGAATCCTGGAAAGAATCGTGGAAAATCGAATTCAGCCATTTTGGACAATTTTCGTTCATAAAAACAAAAGCGAATTATGAAAAAAAAAGCATTTTTATGAAAAGTACTGAAACTGCATAATTACCATAAATAATGCTCTTTTGAAATCATGATACTTTTTTCAGAAAATGTGATTCTCAGACAAGAATCTTGAAAATTCTCTTGCCCCAGTTCGTTGCACAGAACTTGAAGTTTTTTTTTTCACGACGATAAGCCTTGAATCTCGACGATTTACCTTGAATCTCGTTTGATAATTTTCGTTTGATATTCGATTCTGTTTAAAAAGAGATAATTTTTGTCTCGTCATATTCGAAAAAAAATGGGGATATTACGAGATTTTTTCTTCATTTGTAACTTTTCACAATAATCCCACTTTTTCTGATAAAAATTACAATTTTTTTCGATTTTTTTTTTCCCCCAAACCAAACAATAAAGTTCGTCGTAATTCAAATTACAATGACAATTGTACTGAGAAATTCATGAAGGAAGTATCAGAAGGTAACAAATTATATTTTCTTTATTTCCGGATTCTCTTTCTATTCGTCAAAGGAAAGAAGCACGAATGTAAAAGGAACGATTGAGCAGGTGCGCGTGATGTTTCAGCGAAGGGTAAATCGAGATTAATGGCACAACTTAAACGCAAGAGTGAAGCACGCAACAGATTTTTTTACTCGTGTTCTTCTTGCCTGCAATTGCCTTTCCGGGGGAGGGAGGAACTCGCACCGGATTATATTGGTGCTTTTTCTTCTGTCGTTATTCTTTACATTAATCATACAAAGATGTCTGCACTCGTTATTACTCATTAGAATATGAATGATTTTCATGATTATGTGCAAATGTATCAGGAATCTGGAGCAATTCCAATGAACCATGTTATAAATGAATGTTTCAATGAAAAACAATTCATTGCTTCAAATCTTTTGATCCAAATTTAGGTGCAATTGATATTTAACGAACGAAATTTCGTGATTTTATCAAATGTTTTCAACAAATATTGATCGCGAAATGATAATTGATTCCAATTGTTTTTATTTTTAGTAATTAATCGATCGTAATATTTCTTTGAAAAGAATTCGAAGGACCCCAATTGAATTATTTGTGTTTCGAAAGAATTAATAATTATGCACATTTTAAGTCTGCGCACGATGAGATGAGAGAGACTGTAAGAGATTTGAATGGAAAAAAGTATTTAAATTTGGCTGTTTGACGGCGTTTCTTGCGATCTCTCGTTTTTGCTGCAATCCAGAGAGCTCCTGTTCATAATCCAGATTCGATTCGTCCGCGCAGTACTCATTTGTGGAAAAATTGGTCTGGAGTTTCGAGGACGAGAGTTTTTATTGCTGTCTACCGCTCGCGTTCACGACCTTGCTTCACCTGCACGACCTGTCGCTCATTTACCTTTTGCACGATACGTTTACCTTAATTGCGCGTTAAACATTTTTCCCTCATTTCTTATTTTATTTTTTCTTTCTTTCTCTCTTTTTTTTCCTCCCTCTTTCTCTCTGATCTTCGGTTGCATCGGACGAGTCGTATTCGTCGTAAGTACGCGTTAGCTCTTCACTATTTCTTTCGCAATTTTCTCAATAGATATACGACCATCGTAGCAACTTTTATTGCCACCAATATCGAGACGAATAAAGTAAATTTCTTGGATTTTTCATACAACGATATCGCTCATGATAAATTGAATAAAAACTCAGTAAATATGGCCAAAAATCGAAGTTAATTTTTGCCCATTTCATTGATTCGAAGGACGAAAATTTATCGGATTATTCATCAAACACGTGACATTGCTGCCTTGCAACGTCTCCTATTACAATACCCAGAGAACACCTGATCCATGAGAAATTGAAATCGATTTGTATAGTATCAACGAGTTGAGCAATATCCAAATTCGTTAACCTTGAAATGGAGAATGCGTTCGTTTCCCCACACAATTTAATTTTGCCTCGTACGAATAGCGTGTATCAATCAGCGTTCATTGTAACTCACATTCACAGTCAAAATCCAATGCAAATGAGATCCATTTCAAAATTCATTTTCTTCTTTACACATGAATGCATAACGATTGAATTATTGTTACGTTATTCATTGGAATGTCGTACAAAATAACCAGTCAGTGGTGACACAGTTCTTTTGAGCCTGCATCGCAGCATTTGAGAAAAAAGTTTTATTTTTTTTTTTTTATAAATTCGTAAAAAGTCGTCTGGACATCAAATCTCCAGCCCGGAAGAACGCGTTCAACAATTTCGTTACGATTTTTCCCAACGAGAATGAGAGATTCGGTCAAAAAAGTGAAAAACCGAGGCTCTGGTCCGTCCCAAATTAATTTTATGCCAATGGACCACGAGTCCAGGAACGTCTTCGGCGTTAAACCGAAAAATTCGAGAGCAGAATAGTAAAATTCGATAGAATTGTGGTACCAGCGTCGCTGGACCAGGTTCAAAGGGTCGTATCCGTTCGGACAGAGAGTGGGGGATGTTTTTTGTTCGTGGAAGTTGATGCGGCCTCGTTGCTGAGGAAAAGTCGACGAATGAAAAAGTGAGATGAGGAGCATGTACTTGGACGAATGGGGAAGTGGTCAGCGATCGAAGAAGCATGGGGGAAGCAAAGACGGACAAATGTAGGGAAGGAAAAAAAAAGTATTTCGAATCCGATGTTAATACATATTGGAGTGAGAAGGCAGAGCCCTTCGCTCGGTGAGTGTCATTGATACACGTTTACTTATTGTAAAGTGGGCAGCCGAAACGTAAGCGTAGTAGTAATGTCAATGTCACTGGTCTCTGGTACTTTGGCATATTTTTTATTTTTTTGTTTTCTCTCCTTTATGAATAGTATTATAGTTTGCTTCAGGGCGTATGTATCCCCACTCAATAACGAAATACGACGACTCCCTACTCGATTTCTCATGTATAAAAGGTGTACGGTCAACTTGGTACAGCATAAACAGTTCAAGTCTGTCAGCGAGTACTGGAATTCCAGCAGCGCTTATAAACTCACTCACCAAAATCATGCAGACCTTCGTGAGTATTGAAAATCGTTAAATACTCGATAAATATTTAAATAACAAAATCATTCGATGATTTCGATGAATTTTTCGTTTGTACGAACGAACATCGCGTTCGAAATTAGTTATCGGAGCTCGAGAATCCAAAAGAATTTATTGAAGGCTCGAAATTTTGACTCAAGCTTATGCACAAAATTTTTTTTTCAGTTTGCATGTGTCCTGATTTATCGAAGAAACTCTGTACAATTTCAATTTTTTTTATTTTTTCAAATAACGAGTAAAAACGCAAATTTCGGGGGAGAAGATCAAAGATGGGTAAAAAATGATATTTTATATCGAATATTAGAGTCGTTTTAATTTTCTGAAAACTGAAAAATCTCATTTAAATTGGGGCAACACGATAGAATAACATCGAAGATTCGTTACGATCGTTATTTTGACCGATTTAATTCATAGATATTATAACAACGCTAGTTACAATCGTAACGGGTTGAAAAATGAAAAAAAAAAACTTCTTTCTTGCACCCTCGTGAATTTCATCGTGAAATTAGCGATTGTTAGAAACACGCAAATCAAACTGTGCTACCGCGTAAGAATTATGATGAGTTTATCCAACTGAATTTTCGCAGGAGCGTTTGAAAAAAATAAAGCAATATCAAAAAAATAAAACAACATCAAGATAACCCAATAAATGATTTCATAAAGGAATCAATTTCACATTTTTAAAAATTCAAAAAAGTATGATTTTTTTTTTTATGTATTTTTTTCTATTCGATTCATATTCATGATTGAAAATGAGACAAAGATTTGAGTATCTTTACGTCGATAAAAAAAAAAAAATAAAAAAAAATAGATTTGCTAGCCAAAATGATGTTGAATTTATTTTCAATTACCGCGATAATTAATAATGCACACGCACATAATAACGCGATGTTTGTTACTCGTACGTTTAAATTGAAACGATACGCATCGATGATCACGCATTTGCCACTAAAAGTGCAATTGTTTCATCGGCATAGACTAACGAAGAAATGAAGAAAGAGAAAGAAACATGCAAACAATCATAAACAACGAAAGTGAAATGCATCACGGTAATGCAAGTTCTTACGCGATTATTTTTCATTGCGTAGTAAATAGCAGAGAAATTATTCGAGTCACGCACCGTAAGCTTTGTTGTGGCGTGACTATCTGCCTACACTGCATCATCCCAACGTTTCTATATCGCTTATGCGTAGATGTCGGAACCAACAACTTAATTCATATTCAAGATCCTGACCTACACAAATCTTCAACACTTTTTTTTTTTTTTGACAAAAAAAGGTTTTAAAACCGCTTGATAGATACACTGAGGAAAGAATGGAACCAAAAAAATTAGAGACTCCAAGACGCCATTTTCAACCGGGAATTGAAACTTTTTTTGTAATATTACTGTGTTAACAACCTGATGAGGAATGATTTTTCTAATTTTACCAAATTCTTCTTGTCCAATTAATCAGAATTCAGGTTTTTTAACGACTAATCTTGGATTTTGGCAGAGAAAAACTGCCATCACGGCACTTCCGGTCGATTTTTTCCGCGTAAAATATTCATCTACATCAAATAAAAATGTCAGGTCAGAATCTTGGATTTGACCTGATGATCGATCATCCTTAACAAATGTCTTTTCTCAGTCTAATGAACTTGAAAATAAAAAAAACTCATTAGAAAAGAAAAGTGTTTGTGCAAAGTCGATGAATCAATACCGTAATTGAGAACTTTTCGGATTAATATTTTTGTGCATAATTTGGGAAGATGAAAAATCTTAAATATTTTCGAGAAAAACTATCCGGAAATAATAAATTGAATTCACGATTTTCCAGAAGAATTTGCACTCTTTCGACGAGTAATAAAAATATTTATGTAATTTCGTTCCAAAGGAACTTCTTCACCGAAATCCTCATCTGATTCATAGATTCGTTTTATGGATTATTCATATGTTATTTTTTTTTTTTTTTTAGATTGTTCTCTCTGCCCTCGTGGCTGTAGCTGTCGCAGCCCCGGGATACCTCGCCCCGGTATACTCCCATTACGCCTATCAGGCTGGAGCGCCGCTCGGCCACGATGGTCGAGTAGTCAATACACCGGAAGTCGAACACGCCAAGCAAGCTCACTTGGCTGCTCACGCCAGCGAAGCAGCAAGAAACTCATACGGTTATGCTTATGCCCCAGCACTCGCATACGAAGCATCCCCCTACGTCAGCTACCCCGCTCACCATGCATACGTCCAGCCTGCTCCTCTCGCCGCTGATGGACGCGTCGTAGATACTCCCGAGGTTGCTCATGCCAAAGCCGCTCATCTCGCTGCTCACGCTCAGGTTGGTCGACAGTTTTTTTCTTTTATACGCTCCGATTGAAAACGTCGCGAAAATCTTCTCTCGATCTCAATTCTTCCTGCAAAAAAATAATGGACATTTTAGCTCACTTATGAACGTTTAATTCGATTTCGTGAATTCATATTTTCTGATATTTATGAGTTTTTAGTCTGTTGTAAAAAATGCTTTACAATGAATGGAAAAAAATAGAAGATTGATTCAAATAGTTGGAGCCTGTGAGAATCTGTTGTAAAAAGCTGCGATAGCCTGAACAAACATAATAGTTGAAAAAGAAAAGACCAAAATATATTTATTTTGAATCATTTTCATTGAAAATTGGCCTTTAAGGGATTATTTCCTTTTTACATTCGTCGAATTCTGGAAAAATGTATCTTAATTATAATTTCGGTCCGAACTTCGAATTCTATAATGACGAAGAAAATGAATTCGTTATTAATAAGAGTTTTGGTTGTTTCCGTTTCGATTCAGGAGGCTGCCAAGACTGCCGGACACGGCTATGGAGCTCTCGCTTACTCGTACTCACCGGTGTACGCTTACGGATACGCATCTGCTGCGCCTTTGGGTCACGATGGTCGTGTGGTCGATACACCGGAAGTCGCTCACGCCAAAGCCGCTCACCTCGCCGCACACGCCGCCGCCAGTCATTAAAAAAAAATAAAAAAAATTTTGTTTTCTCTCCGTAATACGAAGAAAATTGTTACGCCCTCGGTTCTGTTGAAATCATAATAACCGATGAGAAGAGAGCAATGGAGATTTTAATAATGTCCACTTTGGCTTTTTTTTCATAGCGATATTGTGAGTGTCTGAATTTTTCACTCTCGCGGATGTAATAAATATATTCGTGTGGAAACAACAATAGTGACTCGATTGATTCTTTCATTTTAAATCCTTATTTCATTTTCTTCAGAATACTTAATTAATGACAGATTCATCAGAACTCAATCATCTCATTCAACAGAATTGTCTTTTCATAAACAGAATCGAGTATCAAAAAATTGACTACGCATCGAATGGACGAAAAAATTAACGATTTCATTCACGATTTATTTGATAGCACGTTGAAAATGTTCCAAAACAGATCATGCTCCGACTAACCGTTCATCTCTACTTCATTTTTTTAAATATCATAATTCTAGAGCAATTTAATCATGCTTATCATTATTCTGCATAGCTGATTCTTGACCGACGAGATTGGTATCCAATTTTTTCTTAATTCGCTTGTTTCTTTTTATTGAAAATATTTCTATCGCTGAAAAAAAACTTTTCATTCAAATGAAAATTCGATGAATAAGTTTACACAAAAGTTACATGAAAGCCTGCAAGTTTATCAAAATAAGAATTTTCAAATACACAAACAGTTTTAGACGTTTTCTTAATTGTTAAGGAAAGAGCTTTCAACGTCACGCGCTTTCTGGCCTCCGACTGAACATGAACCAATAACTGATTTGAATTGAAATACGTTGGATCCGACGCCCATCATTACGTTCATTTATTTGCTAATCTTCCGATTTCAAGAGCTTTCCGAGCCATGGCGAGTGCACCCTCTCGCGTTTTGTTTCCTCCGATAAAACGAACCGTGTGGCAAAATACACAGCCTTCGATACCAGCAACGCGGGACAAGTCCTCGTCCCTCAAACCGGCCCAATCTTCTGGCAGGAACATCCTTAAAAAAAATATCGTATTAACTGATGGAAACTCCGTAATTTCGATGAAATCGTCGAAAAAAATTATTTTTTACCTGCACACAAAACTTCCTGCTGCAACCGGTACACACTGAACTCTGTAGTTATTGTCCTCGAAAATAACGTACTTAATAGGAGGCTCGATCGGACTCTCACTCTCTAATTCGAACAAGGCATCTTTCCAGGGCAAAGCTTTAACTAGCTCGATTATTTCACCGCTAGGATCGACCTTGAAGTGAGAAAAAAGTCATTTTTTTCTTTTCCTTTCAACAAACATTCATTTCAGGATTGCAGCCTCGATGTTGTTTCATTCTAGCTTCAGAATGGAGCAAAATAATATCGCAAACTGATAAAAATAAAATGACGTACGATGTAAAGAAATAATAACATCGATTTCGATGAGAAACACATTTTCATTGATTTATTAATCTGTAACTTACGTCAAATCTTTTCGAAACCGCTTCCTTGACGATTGCTCTTACCGGCAACCAAGTACTTGCTGAACTATTGACAAAATGTTTAAGCTCCTCGCCGCAGAGATCCATAGCTTTCAAAAAGAGTGCATCGCTATCGAGACCTTCACTGTTCCAGTCAGGATTCAACCTCGCCACACGTGCACTCAAATTGGTTACGATACGATAACTAGAAAAATTTTGTTCTCTTTGATTGAATATCGAAAAACTATGGACCAACTTCGATTTCAGAACTCGTTTTCATTTTTGGAAATGAGATCACGCATTTGAAAAATAAATTGATACTTTTGTCTGTTAAAGCAACTGTTGGAGTATTTTGTACTAACAGAGAAAAAAAATGTTATATGATCTAATCCCAATACAGAGTCTCTCCAGAATTTTAGTCTGAGCTCGGAATTATAATAGTTCAAGTTAACTGTAGTGAAGGCCGACTAAAATCATTGCAATGTTAAAACAAGAGAATATTAATCCGTTTTGGGAGGAAATTCTGGAAACTTTTCAAGGTGTAGGAGCTTTTTCTTAATATAGTAATATTTATGCCAAAAAATATGAATATAAAACACAATTTTGTTTGCTCAATCCACTAATTTATTTTTTTTATAGACGTGTGCAAAAATTTGTGCTTTGGAAAATATTACTGTAGTTAATGAAAGCTATTTTGAAAGACATGGTCAGAATTTCATAGAGGTTCCAACAAAAAATGTTTGATGAGCAATGAAACTGGTTATTTTCATTCTGTGCATATTTTTTTTTCCATTTTCTAATATTATGAGAAAAGACATTAAAATATAGAATACTTACACAGGCTCACCGTCAAACATTGGTACTCCGTTGTCAATCGCATCAACTTCTGTGATCAATGATTCATAAACCCTTTTGAAAATTCGATCGATATCTGCATCGTCCATAACTTCAGGTACCAGTTGCCTTATGACTCTGTGTCCATAATGGCAATAAATCAGACCAGCGCTACTCAATTTAATATTCCAATCGAGGCTTTCTTTCTTCATAACAGTTTTTCCAGTTTCCTTGAATTCTCTAGACAAATAAAATGAGTTATTATAATTTTTGCAAAATAAATTGACGTTCCAAGAGACGTCTGCATGCTCGAGAGATTGAGCAAGATTGAATCAAATTTTTCGATAGTTAAACCAAGACTTCAAAAAGATCAATAACGAGGGCTCTCTCCATATGAAAAACGATAGTATTATAAATGTGAAAAAAATATGAAAGTTTTTCCTCAAAAAAGCAGTCAACTGCATTATAGAGCTTACAGAATGAAAATAAGAATTGTTAGAAATCTATAAAATAATTTCTCCCAAACCGCTTACCGCATATGATGATCATAGCGTCGTTTATCATGATCGTAAACACCACCCACATCCACGACAATATCGCAGGAGTCCAATACTTTTTGATCTCGTGATCTTCGTCAAGAGCAACCAGAAAAAAATCCAATAATACGTGAAACGCGAACAAATTTTTGAAATTCAAGAAGAAAAACAGTGTTCATTCAATGTTTACCTGACGATACAGGCATTTTTGTATTCCGGCAATTGTTTCAGCATGAAACAAGCCAGTGCCTCATCACAATGGAAACAACCATTGTGGGTACCAATTGTCACGTTTGACGGTGCCATCGAAGTATGTTGTTTTCGTACAGAGCTGTGTGATACCAATCGACCGGATAACCTGACAAAACACGTGCTCAACTTAACCGATGTTGTCAACAAACTTAGAAAAATGGTCATTATCGTTAAAATCTGTCCTAATAATGTCGCGTATTAGACATCATCGCTTTGTAACATTAAATCGATTTTTAGCTTTTATTATCTCACCGAATTTACACGAATTGCACAGTTCGAACGTCAGGGAACGAAGAATTCAGGAATTTTGAGGTTATCTAAACAAGAAACCTGTTGAAAATCAAGAGCAGACCTCGAGCGCCAAACTTTAAATTGTCGGTGACGTGAAAAATGTGAACTTGGTTGTAAAACTTAAAAATTACTTTTTCGAAATAAAGCATTCTTTCGGTGAACATTAAATTGTAATCTTTATTTAACAAATGACTTAGCGATATGCAAAAGTTATCACAGAGTTACATTTTTTATATTTAACCTAACTTTGTGAATCCTGACGAGTCTACAGGTCTTCGGAACTTTGTAATTTTTCGTATTTCGGTAGTTTCTCTTCATTCAATGATTCTTTAGGCAACTGACTATTCATGTACTCGTTGTATGCTAAAATTGCAACGTTTCTTCCTCCTATCGCGCTCATTTCCATGGCACTTGCAGCCCATTCAATCGCGTTCACGTGATACAGCGATTCGTATAATTTGAAATCCAGTCGAGGATTAGTTCTTTCGTATTTTGGATATGCCTTCCAGTCTATGATTTTTATGTTCTCGATCTGCCAACCATCAAAATAACGTTTTGAAACATTAATATTTAGACGGTAAATTAAGCATTATTATTGACAATTCAAGCAGCTTCTCAAATATCATATCCACGAAAAGTAAAAGAGAATTAATACAATAAGAAATGAAGAAACTGTTACAGAAGCTCGACACTTACATTTGTGAACATTTCATCGATAAAACTCTGTTCCAGAGGTTCTCTCGAGAATATTTTCCACACCCTAGAACATTTCCCATCGACCGATATAAGATTTCCCACAGAGCTGATGATCGTTTTATTCGGATTGCAACTCAGTATAGCATCGATCGAATCATCCAAATTGAAATATTTTCGTTGTAAATCACCCTGCACGAACGTCGCAATGGTAGTCTGATAAGAGCCCGGAAATTCGAGGTTCACGTTTTTCGGAAAATCTTCAAATTTTATCGACATTTCGTGATCTGCCGTTAAAGGAACCGCTACAATCACTATGTCGTAAATACTTTTTATGGCATCGGAGCTCCCTGGAAACAGACGTGCATTTTAAATTCGATTTTTTTGCACTGCGGTGAAAACCAAAGTAGTGAAAGATCATTGGATCGAAGAGAATTTTTACATATAAAAGAAAGACTGTGATCTATTTTAGTCTCATGTTAAAATCAAATCTCTTCGTTGTCAGTTTCCTGAAGATTTTTGTATCGATCAAAGTTATTATCGTAATGTTGATTGAAACAAAATAAAGAGATACAATGCACCATTGAATAATTGAAAAACTCACCGTTGTTGATGTAATGGACCTCGTAAATCGGGCTATTGTTTTTTCTAGGTATGTGGACTATCTTTTTGACGATTGAAGGCACCACGTTTACTTTTCCATTCCTATATATTAAGTGTTTCGGTACCTGTAAGCAAATCGTTTTTATAAATTATGTTCAAAAAATTGTGAACTCATGAACGATTCTAAATTTTAAATATCAATAGGAAAATGGAGACGATTATTACATCCTTATTTCCACCTTTGACAGACCACAAATTCGCTCCGGCTCCTGCGACAGAAACACAGCCGACAAAACTCTGAACATTGGTATTTTGACCATAATTTACGACAAGAGTAGCCTCGACCAATTCATTGATTAAACGCGAAGAAAATCCCATTTTGGTCAGGTGTTCCTCCATGGATATGTGCAACATTTTTGGTAATTCAACGCTTAACGCTGAAAGCAAAGCAGTCACGTTTGTAAATGCTATACCCTGATCATGGAGCTGATAAATCTTGCCAAAGTCCTCGAGCACCGAGTTCACATGACTGGAAGAAAATAAAAGTTCGTTGACTCAACAACATCTGACATTTCGTGACTTCTCATTGAACTCAGATTGCTTGAAAAATGAATTACCTATGAAGTCTGAATGGTTGCAGACTGTATCGATAGATCAATTTTCCCAAAGTCATAGCCGTCCAGGAACTTTCTTCAAAAACAAATTCGTCTTTGTTCCAAATAGCAAATTTTTGATCCCCGCATGACGGTCTTTCTTCCATACCTTGTAAATTTTCAAGCATTTAAACTCATCCCACTATTTTCGGAAGCAATGATAATGTGATTGAATTTTCTGGGTCAATAGTTTACCGAGTAATTTCACGAACTGTTTCATCAACAAATTCTTATCATGAATTATAGATCCACCGGATTCATACTCTGTTCCGGCTACTTCTACTGTAGCCAAACGTCCACCTAGCTCTTTGCCTTCGAAGAGATCGATATTCAATTTACCATTGAACAATTCGTTCAAATAGTGAGACGCCGAGGCTCCACCAATCCCACCACCAATGAGAGCTATTCAAACATCAAAATTTCAAAGAATCAAATTCCTGGACTGTAGAATTTATAGCATCGATACATATTGGAAATTTGGAAATATAAAATTAGGTTTTGATTCGTTTCCAAATTCAAATAAAATTTTCTATTAATAATAGGAAAATTTTTAATAACTTGGAGTACGATAGGAAATTTTTTTTTTTTCAGTTTCATTAATAAATACATTATTTTTCTCTCATATCATAATTTCAAGTATTTACCTATTTTTGGTTCGGCTGACAATGAACAAATAGAACTTTGGAATATTAGAATTACTGAGACGATCACCGAGTCAGCAAATCTCCGCATTTTGACGGATAATTAATAGAAATAACTATTTATTATAAACGGAATCTTTAATATTAATTCGCTATGTGCACACCCACACACTCTCACCAGAGTGAGAATGTGTAGTCGTGACAGTCGTGTACATACATACGTTTTAAAGTGTAGTTAATGCCTTTCCGCACGGTCGTACATACAGGTCTGAAAACGACGGTGGTGGGGGATGGGTCGCTTAACGTCCAGTGTTTGTAGCTTCCATGTTTGGCCGCATGGTGCGCATTGGAAAAGGGGTGTTGTGTGCGAAAGAGACAGCCATATGTCTCTTGGGCACAGTACATGCACTCTCCATTATAATTTTTTCGTATGAAAATCATTATTGTTTTTCGTTGAAATCGTTAATTCAGGGAAATAAAAATAAAAAAGCACAAGTGGAGTTTTATGATAGACATAGGACCGGGATCAAGCAGGAGAACGTGTTCGGGAAAAACCAAAAACAAACTCTTGTAGATGTTTTGAAACTACTTTTAATTTTTAGCCAGTCGCTTGACAGTTTTTTTTTTTGCCTGCCACTTTTTAAAACGTTCTGGGTTTTTTGGCACTTAAAAAACAGAGCTCTTTTCTTGATTCGATTTATACCCTGTTTTGTAGTGAGGTACCGCACAGGATTTCGTTATTTTAATGCAATCAATTTATTAAAGATTTTTAAATTGTTACACGAATAATTTTTAGAGGTGTAAATTTGGCTCCCCGCCATGAATTTTTCGAAAGGTTTCTGATTTCAATGGTTTGTGTGTCGTCTGTAGAGTATTGTGAGAACAAAATAAACGTTTGTGAAATGAGTTTGTCACGAAAAAATAAAAAATAAAAGTTTCGGTGCGGACTTTTCTGGGAACGAATCTTCCTAGATTCAAAAAAACCGACGAAATTCGATTGACGGTCTTTTTTTTTGTTACCGGCATTTTTATGCGTTGGGAAAACGAGAGAATAAAACGTTGTTGAATTGTTATAAAATATTACTGAACGAATATTCATACGGTGCACAAAAATGTGATCGCTAAATATTGGCGAATGAATGTCCCTAGCTTGTTATTTGGTTTGTTTATATTCGTGGAGCCTCGACTCTGTGTTTACGTTTACGCGCTCTCGCGCTTGGCCTGCTAAGCCGTTCCGTAGCGGGGATGGTGGGGAGAGCTCACGCCGGTGCGACTAGAAGGGGCGACTGGAAGGGGCAGGCGCGAGAACTGGATCATGCGCGGGGCAACGAGGGAGCGAGCGAGGGACTCGCGTCTCGCGTTCATTCAGTCGCCCGCGGGACGCGGGGCGGGGCGGCAAGTAGCGTGCGCGGAGAGAGTTGCATTAGCATCGGTCGGCTAGTGCAATACCGCGCATTATCGTTCGTTGATTGCAACGAAATTGATAAAACAGAGTGCGGAATATGAGTCGGTTAATGAAGAAAATCTTTATATAAAATACTTTAAACGGTCTGAATTGTCGTTAAACCAAATAAAAATACAACGATGGATAATAAAAAAACGGAAAATCGTGATAAAATTTTTTATTATTAAAACTATCCAAATCTATAATTTTTACATAATTTTTTATCGCAATTTCCGTTAATTAGAGCTTGAAAATGTGCGCGATTTTTGAAAATAAAAAATGCACGAAAATAAGAGCTTAAAAATATGCGCGATTTCTCGAAAACGAACCATGCACGAAAACGCTATGAAAAGAATATTAGGGTCGTTAAACACAATTCGCTCGTTTGTCAATCGTAACGAATTTTCAATTTTTTTTTTCTTTTGTCAATGAGTTTTCTTCTCGCAAGCGATATTCGACAAGTCGATAGGAAAGCCTCTTGCCCACGATATTATTTTTCGTGCTAAATTATAGGATGAATTATTTTGAATATTTGAGCGAATCACTATTAATGCGAGATCGTGAGTAAGGGCTTTGAGTGACAGACAGTCTAGTGACGGCTGTGTTACAGTTTCGGAAATCGTGTGTATGCTCGCACGCACGCGTGTTCGCAAGCGGAGCTAAGATGCAACCATACATGCGAGTCGCGCAACGCAACGCAAAGCACCAAACGCACGCAAGCCGTAAAGCCATGGGATTGTCGGCAAGAATGACGGAACGAAAGCTATAAATCTACTCTGTAGTTTGCTGTTTCCGAACGCGATACAGTTTCTGTATCGCATATCGAAGTCGCGCAGGCAAGGTCCATGCATATAACCCGGATGCTGCAAACGGTGCAACGCAACGCAATGCACGCAAGGCTTGTATAACCGCAGCTATTGTACAGCATTGCGAATAGTTTTTACTATCGCAATTGCTATAGTACAATAGAACGCAAGCGCCCGTGCACGCGTGCACCCACGTGAGCACGCACGATTTTCCACGAAACTATGGCACAAGTTGCCATTACACTTTCTATCACTCGTCGTCAACCTTATTCTGTTGCTAAAAGACAATTTATTGACCCAAGAGAAAAACATTTTTTGAGTTAGCGGGACAAAGAAACATTGAATGAATATTTTTATTTCGTGCATGAGTTTGTTGACGTGGAAATTAAAAAAAATTTTGACGTCTTAATCACGCGTTTACTATCTCGGAAGTGTAAAAAGTTAATATTGGTGTTGTGTGAATTAGTGCATTTGAATTTTGAACTATGATGAACTATCGTTTTCAACGTTGGAAAAACGACGCTGCTGCTGCTCGTCTGAATTCAGAATCATGCAGGATTTGGGAAAAATCGAGTGAAAATTAATCAACTGCAATGAGTGTCCTGCAACGGAAGTGGATATTAACTGTGCGGACTATTTCGGAATTGCGGACTTTTCGGTTTTGCCAAAGGTAGGTTCGTTATTGAGGAGGGGAACAAGACATCGACGAGTGAGTACATAATTCCATCATTTTTATTGGTTTCATTTCTGTGCATAGCAATTTTCAGTATCAAACTGTTGGGCTTTCTTTGATTTTAACTATTATTTTTGAAAGAATTCGATTTCCATTTCAATATCGTTAATCTTTAAAGGATAAAATGTTTTTTCTCTTACTGACCGTGGATTGATTGATGAAATGAGGAATGAATACTGTATTTTTTTTGGTCTGTAGAATTTTTCCATTTTAACATTCCAAAATATTCTTATATAATCCCTCATAAAATTAAATTTAGGAATAGACCAGCAGGGGTAACATCTGAATCAGTTCAACAGACCATCCATATACTTTTGCATTTATGAATCAGTTTTATCGTTTTTAGCATTTCAAAAATCAGTTGCGACCCGTATGGTACACACCGGTTTCCTTGACTGGTTCGGAAAAACATGTGCAAATTTTGTTTTTTCTTTTTCATAAAAATATGCGTCTTACAAACATTTTTATTGTAATATTCATATTCTACAAACGATTTCGCATTGATTTACGTACAATTAGACTCATTTGGTTTAAAAAAGTAGAATGGGCGGGCTAACTTCACGCTACTTTTTATTTTTGATTTTTTCGCGATAAACTCATTTCACAAGCGTTTATTTTGTTCTCACAATACTCTACAAACGATTGAAATCAGAAAACTTTTGAAAAGTTCATGTCGGACGGCCAAGTTCACGTCCATATAATTTTTGACGAAATAAATATCGAGAACACGTGAAGAGAGAACATATTACGGTTAAATTAGGCCTGTATATAGCTTGTAACATCCCCCTATCACAGCGCCATGCCGTGGCAGCGGTGAGAAAAAAAAGCTTGGACATTAAGAGGCCCACATGCTGCCTTTGCAATGCTACTGTCGTTTCCATTTCCAGACCTGTATGTACGACCGTGGTGTGCACATAGCGAATAATCACAGCTTTCTCAATCCCGTCACTACGCGGCCATCATCAAATACCTTTTTTGTCGGCGGATGGTTAGATATGCATTTCTTTAGTTCAGTGGTATATATATATATAACCAGAGAACACAGATATATTATACAATTGCAACGCGCATAGGTTTTCCAACCTCAATGCGCGATTTGTACCTGGCAAACATATTCAGTGGACAGTGAACGTAGTGACTGCGAATACTTTTGTTTAGTGTGGTTTTAGTCGGGATTAGTGCGTACAAATAAACATGGCGGATCCGTTGTCTCTTCTTCGGCAGTATAATGTCAACAAGAAAGAAATAATCGAGCGTGAAAATGAGATAATATTTGGTGAATTTTCCTGGCCGAAAAACGTCAAAACTAACTATCTGACTTACGGGTAAGTTTTCTCGAAATCGCCGTTACTCTCGCTGCACTTTCGCTCCGAATCTGTCAGGGTTATGCTCTAATTTGGACACTTGTTTCGTTTTTTACTTTCAAAGAATTTTTTTTATTTACGCTATAGTTTTTCGTTCCATATGAAAATTTCATCTCCTGCAATCTTGCACTTCACTCCACAGTTGTTTAGAGTAACTTTTTTCCAATTGGAGTCAAATAAAAATAATTCAATATTCAATTCAAATTGTCACCGAAGGTTCTTGAGTCTAATCTCCATTCCTATTCTTATTTCAATTTCTGATAATGAAAATGCCAAAATATTTCATACAGCAAAATAATCAAGTAGAGATAATACTTCTGTCCAGATGGCTCGTTACATTTGTAATTTGTCCCTCAAGCTTAAATTTGTTACCTTCCTCGACTAGGCATGGAGCTGGTTTTTAATGTCAAACTTTATTAGGATTGCCTAACCGTGATAAAGCTGAAACAATTTGCAAGACTATGGAAACACTGAAATAAAATAATCATAAAAACTATTCGACACATAAAACTTAAAAAGTTCTACAGATATCATTTGTAGACAGTTATCAAGTATAAATTACTATTTCTGACGTTCAATATTACATTTTATGGATTTGTCACAATTCTTACTCTTTATCAATAAGTATAAGGCATTTAGAACTTTGAGAATCGCTACAAATTCATCAGAGTAGTTTTTTACGCCAAACACTGGCTCAAAACACATTATTTTTAACAATTTACAAAACCTGCTTCGGATAAGCAGTACTCACTTTCTGTCCTCCAATCCACGATTGTAGAATTGACAAAATTTATAATTACAGCTCAGGAAAAGAAGGCAACGCCAAGGAATACTACACGCTCGAGTGTTTATTATTTCTCTTGAAACATGTACAACTCACTCATCCAGTTTACGTGCGTCAAGCAGCAGCGGAGAATATTCCGGTGGTGCGGCGTCCAGACAGAAAAGATTTACTGGCATATCTCAATGGTGAAACGGCCAACTCAGCCGCCATAGATAAATCAGCGCCGATAGGTTTGTCGACGCAAGTTAAGCGCACGGCTGAGGATGGTACGGAGAGTGGTTCCTCGAAGAAGCCGCGTTTCGAAGAGACCCATGTACAAAAAGTGAAGGAACAATTGGCTGCGAGGCTGGACGCGCCGAAGGAGGCTTCGGTGACGGTGGACAATATTAAATCATTGTCAGAAGCGATGTCGGTAGAAAAAATAGCAGCGATAAAAGCCAAGCGTTTGGCTAAAAAGCGAACAACCATTAAAGAAAATGATGACATAGGAATGGGCTCAGACCTGCGAGTAATACTCGATCTTGACGTGGACGACACAAAGGACATTGTTTCGAGGGAAAGGCAGTGGCGAACGAGAGCAACGATATTGCAAAGTAGCGGTAAAGTATTTGCCAAAAATATATTCGCCATATTGCAGAGTATCAAAGCAAGGGAGGAAGGTAGGCAAAAAGGACCATCGGCGCCGACTCCCATGGTCACACCACGGTCTACTCCGATGCGACCTCTGCCACAACCAGCAGTTTACAATCGTTACGATCAGGAAAGATTTATAAGACAAAAAGAAGAAACGGAAGGTTTTAAAATCGATACTATGGGAACGTACCACGGTATGACACTGAAATCCGTGACGGAAGGCACAAATCCGGCTGTGAGAAAACCACCCGTCGCCAATCCATCGACGACACCGACTTCTGGCTTATTACCAACTTCCGCTGCTAAATTAACTCCTCAACAAGCAGCACAGAACAAACGACCAAGCAGAACACCCATCATCATTATACCCAACGCCAATACGTCCCTCATCACGATGTACAACGCAAAGGATATACTTCAAGAATTAAAATACGTTTCCAACGAGGAAAAACGGGCCTCGGGTTGCAAAAGGGAAAACGAAATTTTACTCCAACGGAGAAAAGATGGTGGTCTTACTGTGCCATATCGCGTTGTCGATACACCCGCGAAACTCACCAACGCCGATTGGGAAAGAGTCGTTGCCGTTTTTGTTATGGGACCCGCGTGGCAATTCAAGGGATGGCCTTTCGACGGGAATCCTGTAGAGATTTTCTCCAAAGGTACTCCATTTCTTGAGAAATTAAGCATTTTCTTATTTTTCCGAGCAAACCGTCACAACGAAATTATTGAGAGCACAAATGTTCAAATATCAAAGCGTCGAAACTCCTCAATCAAATTCTCTGATCAGCAACAAGAAATAAAATCGTTAATGTTTCTGAATTCAAGATTTTTCATGAACATTATTTTCAATACTTCGAAATATCTTTCAATAAAATTTTATATTAAATCGTGAAGTGCTTAGAATCCCAAAAAGTGCTACTTAAATATCCACTTAATGTCATTGCATAATCATAATTGTCTTTATTTATTTGGTCTACAGTCTGTGGATTTCACTTGAAGTACGACGAAATGAAGCTCGACGCGAACGTTGCTCGTTGGGCAGTTTCGGTAATCGAATTAAGCAGGGAAAAGCGGCATTTGGACAGAGCGGCTCTTATGATGTTCTGGGAACATCTTGACAAGTGAGTAGTCTCTTTCGCTTTGATCATTCACGACAAAAATATTATTTGATTTATCTACACGAACAATCCAATAATTTGATTCAAATATTCTCTTGTTTCAGACACATGATCAAGAACAAACCGCACTTGCGTTTTTAAACAAAGAAAAATCATCATCGTACACCATTCATCATCTCTCGTAGACACCCCCATTCGGTATTTTTCACGAATTTAAAATAAATAAAGATGTATAATGTAAATAGTTGGAAGGATAAGAGAGAGAGAGAGAGAGAAAGGGAGGGAAAGGAAAAAAGGATTAAATATCACTGCGAAAGTGTGTATACATATATACAAATATATGAAATATTATCACTCCGATTTTACATTTTCACGATTGGTTTTTCGACTTCGTTGTTGACTCTTTTAGTATCTCCAAAAAGTTCAATACATAAAGAACTCTTTAAAATATTATTTTGCTCTAAAAATTTGGTTTTTACATCTGAAAATTCATCTTTTCTAAAAACTTCGAGACAAAATCCACGTCGTATTATTCGCTAATTCCATTTTCACTACTGACGCCAATTTTTCGCAGGCTCAACTTAAATGGAGATTTTTTTTTTTCATTCCAGAGAATTATGAGTAGACGGAAAAAAGCTAGTGATTTTTTTGTTTCACAAGTCATCATGAAATCGAACGAACCAAAGGATGAAATGAAAGAAATTTGTTTTATAACGTGGTATTAATTATATCTTAATTACGTTTACCACACCTGTAGAAAACAATAATGAATGAAAACTGCGATACGATCGAAACAAAAATTTGTCAGACGCTGAAGAAAGCTCTGTTGATTCGATCTGTGTCGTTTATCCGATAATGATAATAATAATGATGATCATAAGTGTCGCAGTTACGATCCGTTTTCTTACCGAAATTCCAAACGATCGTTTTACTACCAGTCCAATTGAAGAACCAAATCGTAACTGATTCCATTAAAAAAAGAGCTAAAAAATGAGCCCATTCCTTCACCGTTTTTTACCCCGTTCACTGGTAAATTTCAAGCATCTCTTAAACGATTCACTTCACGAACGCCGTACGTGCCATGCTCCCAAAGGAATCTCTTCAGAAATTCTATTTTTTTTTTTTTTTCTTTTATCCAAGCAAAAAAATCAAAGTTGGACGACCAATGAAAACAAACCCCTTCGGGTAGAGATTCTTCTCTTAAATTCAGGCATGTACACCACCAGGATAACAATCCTGTTTACACAACCTTTCGATAATCTTACTAATTCGATTTGTCACGCCCTATCACTTCGACTCGATACCCTCAGGCGATAAGAGCCAAAAGAATACGAGAAAACGACAATAGGTAGAAAACGTTAAAGTTAACTTTATACATAGAAGCATTTTATTATTATTATTATTATTATCATTATTAATATTATTAATCGAAGAAGCTGTACAATTTTGTTGTTGTTCATATGCGGTCGCTCTAATAAGTTAATGACATTTATGGAAAAAAAAAAAACGTACCAACAAAAATGCAGATGATGATAGAATGAAAATTGACTTTACACTTATATAAATATTACGTTTTTATGCGTATATCACAAAGGTAGCAATAAATATAAATCTTTGTCAAAAATGTGCCTAATAAAATTCCGAAAGATTGGCGAAATGGAAGAAAAAAGAAAGAAATGAGTATTATGGTTTTTTGAAAACTAGAACCTTTAGAATAACTCGATTTTTGAACATTTTTAAATGATATTTTTACATGAATTTGTAGCACTGCGTGCAGTTCGGCTGGACGCAAGGGATTCCTGGTATGACCGGAGGCAAGTGAAGTAACCCGCTACGATTCGTATGCTCGCGCAATTGTTGCTGAACGCTCGAGTTGAAGTAGTTGTTGTACTGGACACTGAAAGCAACGCTGTTGTCCTGCTCGTGAGAGCTCGAAGCTTTCGAGCCCGGATAACTATGCGCTGGACAATTTCCGGACAAATCAGTGGAGACGAGACCACGAGACAATTGATCGGGCATAATGTTCAACAAACAGTAACCGTCACCGTAGAGATTTCGCGAGAGATTCGAGTATATCGGTGGCAGTGGGAATATACTCGGAGAATAATCGCTGCTCGTTCTCGCTTCCGTCAATCCGGCTTGCGGTGGACGAAACGCCGAGGTTCGCGACGACGGATTCACTATTCCACTCTCACTCGCGAAATACTCAATCGCTTTTAACAAATCTTGACCACAGCGCTGCAAAACCAACTGCAATACTGAGAGCTTCGTGCTGGGAAATAATCGGGCCAACGTTTCCACCGATGTTGGCGAAACGGGATTCATCTCCTTGCTCGTTTCATCCGTCCCTGTCTCCGTTAGCTTTCTCACGATGAACCCTCCACTTGTCTCATTTTTTGTACAATCTTCTCGCACCTTAAACAATTGAAGTTGTCAAATGATACTGGAAAAGTTCACATCTAAACCACGCTTAGATTCGTCGATCGGAACGACTCATTCTTCAGAAATATTTGGATGTTTGGGGAATATGCAAAACGTTCGGATCAAACTTGACAAAAAGGGCATTTCTGCCTTTTTCTGAATTTTAAACGCCTGAAACCGATGGGTCGAGAACTTTCAACGAGTCTTAAATTGAAGATTGAGCTTCACAATGTTGACCGGAGTATTTTGTTGTATTCAACAAAATTATTTCGTCCAAGCAAAATAATTGCGAATGTTACAACAAAATATTTTAACGAAATTTCGTTTTCAGTGATACGAAATTTTCTCAAAAGTGTTTCTAATTTCGAAGCATGATTACTCTATGGTTTTTAGCATTATGCCCAAACCAAACGTTGACAGTGCTTCAATCACAGGAGTGACGCTATTTTCAGTAACTTTCATTGACACTGGAAGGCTCCAGTTTCATTCTCGTTCGATAAAAAAAAATAAAGTCGATAAATTCAGACTCGTTGAAAGGTCCCAAAATTTCAAGTTCATAGGCAAAATTAAATTGTTTGTTAAAACGCGGAAAAATTTCTTTTCTAACAGAATGGCCTGAATTATTCGAAAAAAACTTGAAATCACAATCGATTTTGACGACTGATTAGTCCAATAAATTAGACATTTTTCATACGTAAATTGATACGCAAACAAAAACTCGAGACAGAATTTAGAGATTTTTGTAATGGATGAACACAAAAAAATAGAATTTCTCAGCGCGTAATTGAAACGATGAAATAAAAAATTTGGGAGATTCAATTATTGTTAAATATTCGAAACAATGAATCGAAATGAAAAGCAGTGAAATTACCACTGGACTTTGAACGGTCGTTCGATTCGTCGTATTCTCAGAAATCATCGGAGTTGCTTCGATCTTCGAGTCCCCATCGTTTTCAATCACCGACGAAACTTTATCCTCCGACGAGATCGCTGATTCTGTTGCAACGATCGAAGAAGTTGAGAGACTCGTAGAATTCGGTTCGGTCACAGCCATGCCGAAGATCTTTCCGGGTGGAAGACGATCCAATTTTTGTCCCGTTGCGACTTTTGCCATGCTGAGTGCAATCGCATCTTCAGCAGCTTGTTGCCTTTTCAAGGCGACCTGAATCGACGTGGCATTAGTTTTGATTTTTAACAAAATCCACACTGAGAAAAAAAAAGTTTGTTCATCGAACAAAATTCCATTTAGCTGGACCGAATTATGTTGGATTCGACTGTTTTTTTGTTGTTGACTCAACTAAATCGTTTACCATTGAAAAAAAAATCTGAATCCACCCTATTTTCGTCCAACTAAAAGAGATTTTGTTCGATGACCAAAATTTTTTTTCTCCATCCAGACAACGTCTGGTGAAGTTAATATTTTTTGGCAACTTCCTAAGAAACGATTCGTTACAGATTTCCAACAATTATAAATTTCCCTGTAAACCATGAAACTCTGAATAGATTTGAAGATGAAGGTTTCTCGAGATAATCTTCGTCAAGAGATTTCTCGTTCGATCAAAATTGTGGGTACACGCGATATGCACGTTGGCAGAGGGTGAGTGACTTATGAATTTAGTATACGAAACGTCAGCACGGATTGAAGGCTTACGATGTAGACACAAGATCGAGTGTCGTCATAATGCTCGTGCAAACATGAATGAAACGCTATACCTAGCCCTAATGGATTTTAACTCTCGAGTGTATAAATCTTCACGAGAGTAAAACGATTGATGAGAATGGATTAAGTTTATACGTGTCATGACATTCTCTTGAGTTTCGTGTCCCAACAAATGAATATTTGTATTTCTACTGAAATTAAAAAAAATTCATTGAGTTTAGAAACATTTTCGAAATATCATTGTACTTCGATCATTTCCGTGAATGATTTACGAACACGATGCAAAATTACGCTTTTAGTAGTTTGATTCTTTATTATCGAGCAACAAAATCAATCTTCTCTCAAATCGATTCATTTCATTATCAGCTGCGAATGGATTTTAATCAAATTTATCAAATATTGAGCGTCCTGACTCCAATCGTTAACGATATTTCTCTCAAATTTGATTCCGTTCATCATACTTCTTCTTTATTCTCATTTCAATGCTCGAAAAACTGTCAAACTTCAAAAAATGAACAAATATTGTTGTTCAAAGTTTAAAAAAATGGAATACTAGAATCCGAGGATCTTTTAGTCTAATTCAAGTAGTCAGGTCGTATCGGTATTGTTATTTCCAAAATCGTGCATGAAAATGACAACAAGTAATGTCAAAAAGACTTTTAAATGGACTTTTGAAGTTGAAAGTGATAAAACGAATGAAAAGGTTGAACGAAAAGTTTGGCTTACTTGAGCTGCCATAACACGTTGTCGTTCAGCGATCAGAGAACACTTCGGACACATGCATTCTCTGTACCGACATTCTCTTTTGTGTCCTCTGAGCCATGAGATTAGTCCGTGATTTCTGCAGCGTGCACATTTCGGTCTTCTCTGTTTGCACTCGTCCCCGTGATCTTCGTGCTCCGATTTTTTCGATTTTCCGCGTAACATTTCGTCCGCTGTTCCTCGACCAAATATATTTTCTTCTATTTTTTTTTTTTTTCGTTCAAAATTTTTTCAGCATTTTACGAAACCACCGATTTTTGAAAATGATAAACGTTAAGAAAACGAAAAACATCACCAAAGCTACAGTTTTATCTCGTTTAAACTCAAATCCATTAGAATAGTTAATCGAAGTTTGATTGAAATGCAAAATCCAAAAGAACCTTTGTCTCTCCTTCACAAACTGTGATATCTTAGCTTGAAAAAAGTTTGGACGACGGTTAATCGACGACTGAAATGAGAAGAAGGAACAATTGTATTTGATAAAAAGTTCGAACACGTTTGCGCATCGAGATTTTATCTAATGGTGTGGTCTCCGGAGCTCGCGGTATTCGGGGATTGGTCGTTCGAGAAAAAGGCGGCTGTGGATAACACGCTCGAAGAAAAACTATATACGCGGCTCCTCGTTGCAGAAACAGAAGCCAGCATCCCTTCGGGGTACAGGAACCTATAAGACAAACATTTCAACGAACCACCCTTTCTCCTCCATTGGCTCCCAACGTGTTTGTTCTTCATATACAAAGCCAACCACCTCTGCCACTCGCCAACGCTTTTTTTTTTTTTTCTTCTCGTCGCTTGGACCGTGGTACAGCATCGACGATGATTTCCCCTCGCGATCGAATCGGTTTCAACCGATTTACGTATTACCCGCACGAATTCTGCCTTCTACAAACATCCTCGAGCGTATCGTCATCGCGTTGCTTTACTACTTTTTCGACTTGTACAATCGTACGAAAATAAAAATAATGTATTTGTAACCTTAGAAAAATATGGCACTGGTATGTCTGTCCTCGATTTTTCTTTTCAATTTATATCAATTATCGGGAGATAAAATTTATTTCGTGCAAGTTGAAAACCTAGATTCTCGATTAGATTAATATTTGACTGATTTTTTTTTTATTGTTTCGACCAAATTTTGTTGAACTATATGTTTTACAATGGAAATTAGAATTTTATATTTCTTGATATTGCAAGGAAACTTGAGTCCTGACCAAAAACAAGACAAAAATTTCAAAACATACGTATTCCAATGGATTGAGAGAAAAAATTTGTTGATTCAACAAAATTTTTGTTGGATCCGTTGACTCAACAGAAATTCTCACCAGAAACATCGTTGAATCAACAAAAGTTTTATTAAATCAACAAATTTCATTTGTTTGCCACGACTCGTTGATCCAACGCAAAATTTGTTGTATCAAGACATTTTTTTCTCAGTGTATAGTAACTGATTTTAGATCATTGATCGTCGAAAGAAACGGTTCCTCAGAACCGACTGAAAAAAAAAAATAGTGAAAAATAAATGAGGATATAGAATGGGAGCGAATGAAAAAGGAGTCTCCGACGTTCGATATGCTGGCAAGAGAATCAAGATCGTATAATTCATTAAACAACTTTACAACTACAATTTTGTTCATCTCGTTTACTTTTTTCTTTATGTTTGTTTTGTTTCGTATTGTTTTTTTTTTTTTTTCTCGTCATTGTTTCCAACTTCATAAATGCAATTCTATTTATTCGTCCATTCGAATTCGGCGCGAGTTTCGACGACCGAATACAACAACAGATGCGATTGAGAGTAACATTATTCGTCGCAATAATACAATTCGTCGTGGCAAGCGTGCGGGATGGTGTTATTTCAATTTTATTTAGTTTTTTATTTCATTTCCATTTTCATATAATTTACAATCCCTACTAACACTCAAACACATTCGTGGATATTTTTTCGTATTTATATTTGTTTTCGTTTTATTTTTCTATACAATGCATTCCTTTTTACAGATTCCATCTGAACTTGACTCCCTTTGATATGTGCTATTTTTTATTTGTTTGTTTTTATGTCCCTCATTCGTGTCGTTCGAGCTGAATTTTTGGTTCCCCGTATCGTTAAATATTGTTTTATATTTTTCGTTACAGAGTAAGAGAGAAACAGAGCTCTCATTTAGGTTTTCGAGGTTTCTTGCAAATATATTTTCATTTTATTTGTTTGTTGGTAGTTTGAAACCATTAGGAAGTTCAAAGAAAAATATCACACCAAAGCTCGAAGCCTAGATTTAAGAATCTTGGCCCCTCGTACCCCGCAGGACAATATCAGAAAATCTCATCAAGTTTTATCGTGACTCATATTATTTTTAATAATTTGTGTGCTTTGATGAGATCTTTCTCGTCACACTTTTCGTCCACCCGCTCGCGTCCTCTTGAGATCTAATTATATCGTGGATCAATCAATCGATAATACAGCTGTTAAAACGTATATATACAAATATATATATATTATATGTATTAATAAAATATTAGCGTAACGAGGACCGAGAGCGATCACAAAAACTTAACTCTTCAATTTGTCATTTACACTGTTATTAGTATTATCGCTAGAAATTTTAACGGATCGGAAATGCTGCGGGAGTCTTTCCCCTTTTCGTCCCTTGAACATCTGTTTTTCTTTTATTCAGAGCCCTTTGAACATGGATTTAAGAAATTTGTGGAGAGTAGACAATATTTTATTTTGCATACTTTTTATTGAGCAGTACAATGACTCTGAAATATGTTTTTCTTCACAAATGAGTCTTCGTCGATAATCTATATTGCGAGACAACTCTATTCCTGAACATAACGATTCTCAAATGACTCTTCGGTAGATAAAATTCATTCTTTGATAAGCTTAATCCGAAATATCTCGATTGCAAAATTTCTGTATCTCAAAACGTCTCTTTTCGTGACAATTTAAATTGAAGATTAATCTTCACGATCGTACTCTTCACTGTAAGAATAAGTATGATAATTCAACATAATTTTGCGTTGGATCAACAAATCGTGGCGAACAAAATGAAATTTGTTAATTTAACAAACATTTGGTTGATGCGATCAACAAATTTTATTTTATTCGCCACCCAATTTCTCAGATCCAACGAAAATCTTGTTTAATCAACAAATTTATGTTTTCAATCTTTCGTTATAAATTCTTTCTCACGAATAGAGATGTTTTGTTTGATACAAAAATTCCGAAATACGATTGTTACAAGAGATATTTAAAACACCGATGTTTTCAATAACATTGAGAAACAGAAGGATGGTTCACTGAAAACGAAATTTTGTCAAAATATTTAAAAATTTTGTTGCAACGAAATTTTTTTCTTCAAGCAACAAAACTTTTTTACACCGAAACGAAACTTTGTTGAGACGATAAAATGTTTAGTTGCGTAATCGAAATATATCGTCGAACGTATTCGAAAAAATATTTTACAGTTTCGAAAAAAATTTTGTTTTCAGTGTTCCAGAATAGTGTTATTATAAAACATGCACACATTTTGAATCAGAAATACTTTTTCGTATAGATGTATTCAAGATTAATATTATTACAGAACAAAGCTTACCTACCGAAGAGTCATTTATGAATAGAAATATTCAGGAATAGAATTGTTTTGGGACAAAGATATGAGACATAGATTCCTTCGAGAAGAGAGAAATAAAGATCAGAGTCGTTGTACTGGCATTTATTGAATTCTTTCGAACGAGTAATATAAACCAATCGTGAAAGTTAATAACGAGAGAAAAGGATTTTTTAGTCGTCCATTATCCTTGATACGGCCACTCGGTTGATTTCTGTATCGATCCTTCTACTTTTGAGTAGCTGAAAAAAAAATCAGCCAAAGGACGATCTTTTAATATCGTTGCTTTTTTTTTCATTTTTTTTTAATTATTATTAAAACTGAGCTGTAACGAGCTGAGAGAGCTCACGTTATACAAGATTAAAATTAACATTGCTCTTGTGGTAGGGGAATTGGCGCGTTCCTGCGTTTAGACTATGCGGGCTCAAGTTCCAGCAACCCCAAGTGAAGGTAAAACATGAGAGCTTCGAGGGGGATAATTTATCCAGCTATTTCTGAGCTAATACAGGCGCATTTACCACGCAGATTTTTCTTTCCCTACATGTTAATAATAGATTTACATATCCTTGGCGTATTATCTGTAAAATTGCTCTCTCGTCCGTGTCCCCCGATGCATGGAAACTTTTATAATTACTTATTTTTCCCTATTTTTTCTTCGTTTTTTTTTTTTTTTTTTACTGTTTTTCATTCAAATTTTAGCTTATGAAAAATTATTCGAATCGCAAAAGTTCGCGGTTTACGCAATTGAAAATATGAAGAAAAAAATAGATATATACACGTCTTGCGATCACACTGCAATACAAACGCATGTGAAAACACATGAAAAGATCGCTCGTAACATGCCATGGGACACGTTAAATCGATGGCTTCTCGAATATCGCTCGTATCGATTCGTTTCTCACACTCGATTGACCCACGGGAGACAATTGCAAAGAACAAAATGTCCACGTCGATTGGAAATAATTTTTCACATTTTTTTGTCTTTCATAAAAATCATCGAATTTGAGCAGAATGGATTGTAAAAAAAATGTCTGAATGTGCCACGTTATGAGCTGAGCTGCAATCGAGGAAATGGAGGGAATTTTTTATTAGTGTTTCTTCATTTTTGAGTGATTTGAATCCGGACGCGAGTATCGATTCGAAGAAATTGAAAAAACTTGGAAAATGGAAGTGCGAAATATGTTTTTCATTTTTTTTTTTTTAATGACTTCCTGAAAGTCATTAAAAAAAAATCGAGTTTATGGAGATTCGACGTGCAATGCCCCAGCGTAATAACACGAGTGTTCATGCGTGTGCGCGCGTGCGTGCTCGTATCGGTTTAACGTAGGATTAAAAAACATGTTGAATCGGTAATTTTTGTTATTTATTCAATGTTTCTTTGTTTAACAATAAAATAGCAGAGTGAGCACGTGGTCTGAGGGATCACGCGATCTCCCTCGACTCCGATTGGCCCCGAAAATCAGAAGATATCTCTCTCTCTCTCTCTTTCTCTCTTTTATAACCATTTATTCGTACAATTTGTTCCTTTTTGTTTCTTTTTTTTTCTATCGTTTCTCCACTTATTCACTATAATACCCCCTCCTCTTCATGCACTCTTATCTCACTTTAATGTTTCTTCTCTTGCTCACCTGCACAACCGCGCTTCGCAGAATACTATTTCATAAAGATATGTATTACTCGTTTCTTCATTTTGTTTTTTTTTTGTTTTTTCTCATCATTCGTTTGTTCATCTTTTCGTTTTCTAAGAACGATTAATTCGTGTCTATTGTTCGGTAATATCGATTGGATTGAAAATTATCATTATTTTGTTTTTTTTTTTTTTAATCGCTTCATCATTCTTTCGAAATCTTGAGGATTAAGGGAGTTCATCTGGTACCGAACAAGTCAAAACCCAAAACTGTCACGACTAGCGTAGTCTCGGCTCAGTATGTTCAGTGTGTTTGACCTCCAAAGTTAAACCTCCTTCTTCGAGACAAATTAATTTATTCCGAACCTCATAAGTATCGAATGGATTTTGTGAAGTGATAAAAAGATTTTTTAGATATTTCTTAAGCATTTATAAAAGTTTCGTACGAAACTGTTTGTCAATGCTTGCGAATTTCATGTTTACAGACGGGAAAACCACAGAAACGCATAAGGAACCGTGTTAAATTGTCAAATCTGTTTTTATTAATTTCTCTCAAACAAAGTATTCTAAGGACCTGAAATTGTGACAGGTGATCTAGTTGATATTGATAACTGTATTCAAATTTTTTAATCAATATCTGTTTGTTAATTCGATTACCAGATGAACTCCCTTAAACGCGTTGAAGAGTTTCATTTATTCATTCTCATTTGGCCGTTTAATTTCGACGAGTTTCTTGCCTGCTCCGTCATAACTTCTTATTTATTTATTTTTTAATTTTTTTTTTATCGGTCTATGATTGATTGAATATTATTTGCATACGAGACAAAGCTGCTTCGAATCGAAGTTTTAAATACAATTCTCTCTTCAATGTATTCGTAGCTCACGAATGAATTCAGAAAATAGAGATTATACAAATGATTTTATCGATAGTTAAATATAGTCGAAAATCCGAATTTCAATTGTAAAGAATCATTGAAATAATCTTTCATCGTAGTTACGTATTTGTTTTTATAATTATATTTTGATAAGCACGGAATTGATATTTTTTTTTTTTTTTTGTAATTATCGGAGCGAGAGCAGTGCGAATCGCTCGCGATCAAACGATTCTCAATTGTTTCGTTACAATTATTTGATCATTCGACGCACTGTATCGCAGAGCGTACGTGAAAAATCGGACGAATGCATGCATGAAAAGAAAATAAAAAACAAACAATGTTACTCGTTAAACTCTCACCGAGTTGATACAATGACATAAAAAAGAGGAAAAAAGTAAAGATTTTTGTACAGGAATGGATATGCAGGAAAAATTGTTATTCGATAATCGATAATTCATTGTCGTCGATATGCATCAATAGTACGAAATGTCATAGCGGACTCGTTTTATGCGTCCTTCGGATCGAAACGTCAAGCTTTTCCAACAGAAGTCTCTCCACCTCTCATGACACTGACAAGCTGTAATGTGTGTTTTACGTACGTGTATATAACACCCTACCTAAGCTTGAGATTGCGCATTATTTTTTATCTCGTTAGATCTATCGTTTTTGTCTTTTTTTGTTTTGTTTGTTTTTTTTTTCATCATTTTTATTGCGTTTCGCTATTTCGAATCCTCTTATCTGGCGTTTGGTATACGTTAACTCTGAGCTCGGACAAAAGCTTATTAAGTCTCCGGCAGTCCAGCGAGTTACGATTAAGATATTTTTATGCAAAAATTGAGTAAAATTATCTTCTTGACCGTTTTTTTTTTTTTTTTTCTTTTTTTTTTCTTTTCCTGCAAATACGTAAACCCAACGAGACTCCTGCTTCTTTGAGATTCTTATTAATTGTACTTTGGTGCAGTCTATATGAGATTTGTTGTAGTGAACAAGTTTTTATATCTATTTATAATAATATATATAAAAAATTTCTTATCAATATTGTCACTCGATGGAAATATGACTGTTTGCATTTGTGTTTTTTTCATTTTGGCTGTGAATGGAATGATTTATGTGGTCATCGAAGAAGCTCCAAAACCGTAATTTCGATAGAAACGAATAACGAAAACGAATTTGTTTTTTTCGTACTGCAATATGGAGCTGAATCATCAGCAATTTTATTTTATCCTTCGATTTCAGTGATTGATATTTTCAAGAACGCAGCGGTTGATTGATTTTTAGAACCGTTCAACTGATTTCACTTTGGATTTCAGTGAATATTTATTTTACAAAAATATTAATCGAGTGATTTTGAGTCGTTGCTCATTCGGTGAACATCGATCAGCGAATAGGCTATTGGACTCGTGAGACGTTGAGATTTGAGTCAATCAAACGATGAAGATGAAACATATTCGAATTTTAATTTTGTGAATAAATGTTGTAAAATTTTTTATTAATAATTCGATGTTATTTCATCAAAACTGTGTGTCCACTGCGAAAAAAAAAGTCTTCGATTAATAATTTCGTTGTTAATTTGATCGAATAATAGTGAATTGCAAAATTGTTTCTCGTGCATTTGAAGGCACGACGAGAATCGGATTTCCTTTTTTTTTTTTCATTTCATTCAAGAGATAATATTCAACAAAGAACAATGAAAATTTTCATTGACGATTAACATTCATAGGATAATTGGACAGCGTTGAAAGTACGGCTTTGGAGCTTCCTCAATGGCTCCTCTATTGATTATTCAATCGTCGCGCTTCTTTTTATATTTTACAAAGTTGAGAACAATGAATACATATCGCGAACATGAGATTTTTCTTTTTTTCAAATGTTGTATTCTTCGAAGCGCTTAACGTTTCTTTCCTTGGAGGAATCTCGTTCGAGCAAATCCGCTCAGTTTCTCGATTTATACTCGTGGGGCTTCTTCTTACCTTCTACCGCTCAATATTCTCATAAAAGTTTTGATAAATTGGTGAAAGCCAGAGAGCGAAGGAGAGACATCTGTGAGGAACTAGAGCAAAAAAAGTCTCGTTTTTCGTATCCATATTTTCGGTCAAATCCTGTTATGTTTCAACGTTTTTTTTGTTTTTTCTTTTTCCTTTCTCAAGGATATATCTTCCGTGATCCAATTTTTCATTATCAAACCAACGGAATTTTATCTCTACTTCTTTTTCTCTGATAAAAAATGAAGAAACTCGTGCGAAAACATGAGAGGAACTCAGACCATTGCTTCGGAGTAATATTCAATGCCGCGGACAAATTATTCAATAAATTTATTTAAAAACTTGCTTATTCAAAAATTGGACACCATTTCTTTCAAGATATATCATTGATGCAGTAGTTCATTTAAAAGTACGTTAAATTTTCGTAAACCTCGTTAGCTTTTTTTCGTTTTAATATAAAAATCAATAATAAATTATTTCTCGATCCTTTTTAACGATAAACGTTAGAAACGATATGTTCCTAGTTATCGAATAATCATGAGAATTTTTTTCATTCAAAATTTCGTCATAAATTTGTTGTAATTCATTGTGAAATTTAATTGTGACGAAACGATGAATGCTCGGTTGGAAAATACATCCTTAAGAGATGTCACGAATAAAAATTGTTTCTTTAATAATCGCGTTGATTTTTTTTTTCTTTTTTTTTTTTGAGACAGTCGTTTTCGCGACGTGTGTTTTTTCAAATCCACGATTATTATCGGTTCTGTAATTTCGTAGATTCTTGTATGATGTTGTTGAGAATGCGCTAATCGCAATATGCCGTTAGCTACATATTGAATAACGGCCAAAAACTTACGAGATAAATCACTATTTTGTAGCATTATTCTTTTCTTTATCTGCACTTGTGTTGTTTATTTATTTATTTTTTTTTTTTCTTTAATTTTTCGACACAGTTGCCGATCTCCCGATCTTTCTTCGCACACGTAACATTCCTCTCTGTCGCCTCTTTCGTTTCGTCTCGTTTTTCTTTTTCTGGTTTTTTTTTTTTTTCCTGATATATAGAATCTCTGTTCTTTCAACGCTTTTCTCCTATTTCTTTTTATCAATCTTCATATCATTTAAGTGACGATAATAAATTCTAGTTAGCGTCATTACAAAAATCTTACAACTATTCAACAAAAACCAATCTCGTAACAATTCTTATTTAAGTTTTATTTTTCTTTTTTTAGTATATTTTTTTTCGTGTAGCTTTCGTGAGTGTTTTTACTCTTGTTTGGTTTTTTTTTTTTTTTTTTTTTTTTTTTTCTTTCATTTTACATTTTCGTCGATATCGTTCCACGTCTTCGAGCTTTTAACATCGAATATATTCTTCATCCGGAGTGAAAATTTCAACGAATTTTTCTTTCCACGTTCAAATTTCCCGTCCTCCTGGGACGCCAAACGTCGAAACTTTGCCGCGGAGTTTGCTAAGCTCGAAAAAATAAATTTAGAGAAAAAGGGCCAACTGGACGCAATCGTCCGCGTTCCGCGACCGTTCTAACCTGTCAACAATCACTTTCGGCACTTTCGTTCCAACCTTTCACCCAGACTGATACAATAACCTTTGCCTCCTTCAAACAGTTACTCAAGCTCGAAACTGACCGCTGTACAAATCTTAATTTCATATACATTTTTTCTTTTCTTTTCTTTTCTTCCTCGCCCCCACTAGTGCTCGCGCTTTTTTTTTTTATATAAAAAATAATTTTTCAAATAAATTAATCTCCGAAATTTGAAGAACGACGCGATCATACGAGTTCGAAGATTACACGAATAGGCGATCCCCTTCTTCAACACTGTCTCGACGTCCCTTTCGAAACTGTCTTTACCTACGTTTCATTCGAACGCACATTTTTTTTTTTTTTTCAAATAAATTCAATAAGATCTCGCATATTATCGTTGCTTTTGTCGTTAAATATCGACAACGAATCATTACACTTACAGCAGAAATTATTTACAACTTACAAAATGAAAAAAAACCCACGAAATTATCATTATCAAGAAACCACCCGATGACTTCAAATTCTTCATACTTTGGGCGCCATAAAATCTTCGAATTACCCTTGGAACGATCAGTTTGATGATACGGAAAGTAAAATATAGCAATGAAACAATAAAAATGATGGTTAAAACTGTAACCAATGCGTGATCCTCTTATCTTCGAACGTGTTGCATTATCATGATAACTATTATTATTAATATTAATAATATTATTATTATTATTACTATTTAGATTTTTTTTGTTTCATTTTCACTACTAGATATTAAATAACTGTGCAGCCTGTCGTCGTTTGACTGCCCGCGTCACAAGATAATTTTATATAAATCGATCAAATAATTGTTTCACCCGACGAAATAACGAAAAGATTCGTTGGTGAAAATAAATTGAAAGAAAAAAGAAAAAGAATTTAAAAAATGAGAAATAATAATGTTACGAAATTGGGCGATTTACACGCCTCTTAATCTCTATTAAATTTTATATACACACATACACACACACGTACGTTCATAAACGTATGCATTTCATAACAATAATAATAATTATAATGATAATATATTAATCGGAATGATAATCGATAAATACATATTTTGTTTCTTCTCGTTCTTGTGTTTTTTTTTTCTTGTTTGTTTGTTTGTTTGTTTGTTCGTCTCGCCTCTCTCGTTTATCATTTCTTTAAATCTTTACATAACGGCACATTTTTCCTTAAGGCTTATCGCGTTGTTGCTCTGCACCGGTTGCAACGACACCGAACGATTTTTCTCGAGGGTCAGAAGGTCGCGAAAAAGCGCATTTACGTTGTGATTTGTCTTGGCCGATGTCTCGAGAAAACCGCAACCCCAATTAGCCGCCTCTGCGGCTCCCTCGGTCATCGGGACCTCACGTACGGAGGGACTCTCGTCGCACTTGTTGCCAACCTGTCAAGAATAATTTTCTTTTTCTTTTTCCAATTTGATTTTTTTTTTTCATACCGGTATACAAAGGCTCGACGCGAATATACTTATTCGAATTTATAAACATTCTCGATAAACTTTTTTTTAGCTGCTTCTTCATCGATTTACGTCACAGTTGATTGAATGTATATGTGAAAATTATAAATCTTTCAGTTCGAGACTGAAATAACTCGAAAATTTTTGTTTCACCATGCAAATTACCCGATTATAACGTATTCAAATAGACCGTGTATTCTGGTCTCTGAGAAGAGTGCTAATGGCTGATCGGAAACCGTAAATAGAAAGAAGAATCGATACTTATTAACAGTAAATGGAAAAATTAACGATTTTTTAACGTCTAATCTCTTATTTGAACCTTTTTTGAGGTCAACCGATCGCGGATCTTATCATTAGAGACAGATTTGATATATTTTTTTTCATTCAATAGATAAAGTGTATGGAAAAACGCCTGGAAAGAGTAAATAAAATTGATGAATCCAAGGAATTTAACCCACGTCTTTTAAAAATGCTGCTTCAGCGGAGATCGTAGCCACGAATATTCGGTTTTTGTGTTTAAAAAATTGTGAGGATCTTATTTGAACACAAAAAAAAATAAGCTTTACCGAGCATTTATAATAAAAAAAATTCGATCCAATTTCGTGACTTTTTCTACTGACCGATGGAACCGAGGGTGCTTCATCGAAACGAAATGCCAAAAAAATGAAACCCAGAAAGAATAAGCCCCGGTAAAACTTGGTATTTCTAGATATTAAAAAAACTTTTCAATGGATAAATTTCGTAACGCTATTGAAATGGTAGTTGAATCAAAAATTGAAGGTTTCTTTACAGATTTCAAAATAACTGGACGTCTCTTGTCCACCTGCTGCCCTGGGTCAAGCCCTTTTTCAAATATAATTTAATCAAAATCATCGTTCTTCACCGATTCATGCGAATCGTCGTATTAAGGGAGTTCATCTGGTACCGAGCAAGTCAAAACACAAAACTGTCACGACTGGCGTAGTCGCCTCAGTATGTTTAGTGATATGAGTTTAACCTCCAAAGTTTAACCTCCTTCTTCGAGACAAATTAATTTATTCCGAACCTCATAAGTATCGAATGGATTTTGTGAAGTGGTAAAAAGATTTTTTAGATATTTTTTAAGCATTTATAAAAGTTTCGTACGAAACTGTTTGTCAATGCTTGCGAAATTCATGTTTACAGACGGGAAAACCACAGAAACGCATAAGGAACCGTGTTAAATTGGGAAATCTGTTTTTATTAATTTCTCTCAAACAAAGTATTTTAAGGACCTGAAATTTTGACAGGTGATCTAGTTGATATTGATAACTGTATTCAAATTTTTTAATCAATATCTGTTTGTTAATTCGATTACCAGATGAACTCCCTTAAAGAAAAATATTCAGAATCGGTGCTGGTAACTTGCCAAATGAAAAAGCATAAACGTTTGAGTCGTTGAGACTGTCAATTTGAACTGAAAATTTTTCGTGTCTGTTTAATAACGCGAGCATTATAACGTCACGTCCCTAAGTACTGTATACGTGACCATCGACTCTGTACGCGAGTGGCTCGGTGTTTTATTACATAGTTATTAACGTGGCAAGTCTCCAGTAGCATAAGCTAAAAAAGCTGGAATCTCGAGGACTCTCAACCTCCCTCTGATGAGGCGAGCACTTGATACACTGTCAGTTTTGTTTTTCGCTTGACAAACTCATTTTCATAACTTAACATTCAAGACCCACTGGAAATTCGCTCAGCTATCTTTGCTTTGCTAATGGAAACTCTAAAAATTCATACCTCCGATGATTCATATTCATCTATGCTAGAAAGCTTCACTGAGATACTCAGCTTATACAGTAAATTGCTGTGTTCTTGAATTTTCACCGTATTATCTCACGAGACACTTTTCAAACTGTATTTTCAACTCGTTTCATACTTTATCAGCGTTGTTAATCATCGTCGAATCAAAAATTTTCTGACTATCAACTTTTTCAGACAAGTTTTTCCATAAATTTTCGAAACATTATGGTCGAATGAAGAACACTTTTTTTTTCATCAAATATATATATTTTTTAAATTCAAGACTAAAAGTTGAGTCTCTTTGGTAAAAATAACTTGAATACTGAATTTTAACACGTTTCAAAATGGTAAAATTTTACCCAGAATTTCGTAGTGGATCAAGACTACGAATGCAAAGGACTTGAAACACGAATTTATTTTCGAATTGAAATAAATCTCAATAGTTGATTGAATTTAAAAATGAAATGAGATTCAAAAAAATAAGAATGAAAAAAAGAAAATACGAATGATGGGTGTTTCAGCGTGGAACAATTTCGTATTTTCGAAATTTTCAATCTTTAACACCGAGATAAATGTTTTTGCGTGTAAAAAATCTTTAATTTCAGATTTTCCAATTTTTTTCTTGTTTCCCGCGTCCGAGGCCGGTTAATTTTTCGTAATTCTCGGGAAAAAGTAAATTCTGAAAAAGTTCCAAAGAATTATAGAAATTCTCTGCCTTTTCCCTGATTATTTCAGGAGGAAAAAAAAGCTCTCCGAGTTTTTCATGCTTTTCCTGTTCGTCGTGTGCAACAACCCTGTTTATATTTGAACCGTGCAAAACGAAAAACCGTTCAAAAAATCTAAAAGTCGTCAGTCTTTTTCATTGGCTAACATTTTTAGGGAGCTTTCCATTGAATTTTTTTCGTATAAAAATAAATAAGTATAAAAAACCTTTTTCCAAGAGTCTCTCGATTCCGAATGAAATAAAATGTTTTTTTTTTTGTTTTTGTTTTTTTCATCGATATGGATTTGAATCGAAAAACATCTTACCAGCATAATAGGAATTTGCGAAATGTCCTGTCCCTTCAATTCTCGTATGACAGCCCATATTGGTCGTAGTTCTTCGAGGCTCTGCCGCGAGCACACCGAGTAAACCAGGATGAAAGCGTGACCCTTGCTTATCGAGAGTCGCTGCATTGCGGGAAACTGATGGGACCCCGTTGTGTCCGTAATTTGAAGAGTGCATATATTTTTGTTGCAGCTTATTACCTGTAAATTCAGGCACGTCCGATAGCTGCTCAATGATTTTATATTGGCATACACGCCTTGTTCTTATAAAAAATCAAACGAAAAGAGTAACATCGTCGAAAAAATATAAAAAAAAAGTTCATATTCGTTTGATCGAAATGCGTGTTGCAAAAATTTCGTAAGAACCGTAGCAGCTCTCGGACATATTCGCATCGCGAACACAGCTCGGGTCCAAACAGTCTCACACCAGTTTCATTATTGTCGAGATATTTATCTATTATAAATAAACATTATACGAAAAACATTTATTCTGTAAACGAGACACGAAACCATGAATGAGATTCGACGTGAAACCGAGCGAGAAGCAGAGAACCCAATGAATAATCGTATTTCGAGATCTTGAATTTTCGCGCGGATTTGTACAAAATTTTTTTCAAAATAAACATGAGCGAAGTTGTGAAATATAAACATGAATGAAATAGTGAAAATTCATTCGAAATCCATTGAAATATTCCTGACAGAAATGTAATTGAAGTTACTTCCTAAATATTTATTGTTATTTTCAATGTTCTTCAAAAACCGTTGCCAACAAAAGGTCAAAAGTAATCAGTTGTTATTTAACGATAAGCCATTTCTAATCAGGAGTAAAAAAATGTTTAATTTTCCATTTTTAATCTCCCAAATATTATCTGACAGTAAAATAATTAATCGATTAATTGACCAGAAACAAGAAGAAGAAAAAAACGATTAGAAAACGAGGCTACGAGCCCATTTTCATTAACGCATCCGTAACCGAATGAAATAAACAAAGAGAATATAATTAATTAAATTTCACCAAGATAGGAAACAACGAGTTGTTCAAAAGTTTCGAACAATGAGTCTCTCCTCTATGGAGCAGTGAAGTACAATGAAAATACATTTGTTAAATATACACAAGAGACATTGAAATGTTGAAGTAACAATAGAACCGAATGGAGCGTAGCCTGCTTCTGCTGTCCACTCGTGTTACGTTTTCCAGTGATTTTCATTAGTCGACCAATCAGATAATCAACAATGAAATTTGATGAATGAACGAAACAATAATCCCTTTTCCTAAATGTACATTATGTATTTTCCTCGATCATTTATGTTCTCTAAATTTCTATATACATATGCTTATATTAATCGAATCTCTCTCGGGTCAGTGGCCAAACAGTGGAGACGCGTGCATCTCTCTCTCTCTCTCTCTCTCTCTCTCTCTCTCTCTCTCTCTCTCTCTCTCTCTCTGTTATTCTCATCGTTCGATGACACGGACTACACGGTCTCGCCCGACTAGTCTGGCACAAACATATTTTCCACTACGAGGATTGTTCGTATAGAAACTTGTGTGAGCCACACACGCATACACCGTCATCGGAGTATCTCATTCATAGTTTCGTATACATGCAAGGCAGGGTACAGGTAAACCGATAAATAGAGGACTATGAAAGAGATATGGGCAGCAAATTACCGAGCAAATTCTTCTGCACGATTTAAAGCTGACCTTCGCTCTTGGAAAAATCATAAATAAATTAATACACCGATGGGACTACAAAAATCGGAGTATTCGTAATCCATATTTTTTTAATGAGCACAATATTCGTCATTTTTTTCATCAGTATTCTGTATTTTTATTTGAAAATCACAGAAATATCTGAATTTTAGAAAATTTACGTCAACGATCACGAACAAAAGCACTTTCAATCGAGAGCACGGTGGCCTCCGTTACTTTTTTACATTTTTTTCGGAATCATTAACATCAGTGAGCATCTTTGATTAAATTTTGTAAATGAAATTTCGATAATTCGATTGAAGGAATCAGAACTAATCGTTGAATTTCATTTTCAATAGGATGAAGCAGAACGAGAGCAAAAAATTTGAAAAAGTGATGTGCGAAAATGGTAAGTCGATATTTCGTTGCAGGAAAAGAAAAGAAAAAACAGACTGTTTCTGTGGTAGTTTCGTTACCTGTCTATAAGTATCCTCGATAGTGGGTATGTAAGATTCGCGAAAAGTTCCTTTGACGAATCGGAGTACGAGTGAACTTTTGCCAACACCACCGGCGCCAAACACGACGACACGATAGTCGTTGCTCTGTTCCGGCATCCTGACATCTGCCGTGATTGCTTTTCAAAGCCCCGTTCAACGGGGTCTCCGGTTGCACTGAGGATGCGTTCGCGTATCGTGTGTATCACTGGTTGAGCGTTGGGGTCTCAACGAATTTCTTGCGGCTTATAATTTCGTGAGGATTTTGTGCTCGTGGAAAAAAAAAGAGGAAAACGATTAATTTAGGGATGAATAGGTTGAGAGAGAGGATTTGTTTCGAGGTATTATCGTCCACTTCCGGTTGAGTTTCGAAGCTATGGAGAAAGGAGCACTTTGGCGGAAGCGAGAAGAAATCGAGAGAACGTTAGGATGAGAGAATTGTTTGGCTCTCGATGATCCGGTTGAATAAAAAAAAAACACTCCGCTGTGCCTCTATTTGACGAGGTGAACGATCAGAGTACTCGTTCCTGACGAACGATTCTTCGTGGACTGACGATACGTCAGCATAATGCGTTGCTATGTAAATGCACAGAGGGAGAGTCCTGGCCGAGCTCGAATTGTTGCTCTTCTGCTCCCTTTTTATACGTACGTCATATTCTCGTCAGAGGAGGCACGACGAGGTGGAAACTTTTGCGCGGAACGTAGAAAGGTTACAGAGGCTTAAAACTGAGCTGCGTGGGATTCCGATTGAGGGATGATACACGGGAATGCGGTGATATCGGTTTCGTATACGAGCAGAGAGAGAGAGAGGAAGCTCTTTGATGTTCACCTACGGTTTGCACTTTATCGACGAACCACTCACCCTCTCAAAACCAACGACTATATATCAGTTGGAGAACCCCTCCACCTGCTGTCACCGGTAAGAAACGAGCCTTCGAGGAACACACGCGTTGTAGAAACGCACTTTTTCAACTTTATCAACGAAAATAAATTTTATTTCTTCAACTTAATCGAGTTATCGAGTCCTGCCAGAGATTTTTTTCGACTGTTATTCATTATTCGCGCCACCGATAATTATTTCTCGTTTCTCTCGATGAATTCGTCCTTCTTTAACACCAGAAATAACGTAACAAAATATCTACAAGAGAAGCGCGATGATAAGCGTGGAATTTGTACTTGCGACGAGGAGTTTTCTTCGATTAATTTTCTCTTTTCTTCTTTTATTTTTATTATTATTATTTTTTTCAATCTTAAACTTCTTGCAGGACACTCGCAGGAGAATCTTAATTAATCTCTCGAATGTTTGTATCCGCTGGTTCTCGCTAATTGATGAAAGCAGGAGTTTTCGTTGATCCAAAGATTATCACGTTTGAAAAGAAAAAGAGAGAGAGAGAGAGAGAGAGAGAGAGAGACACACCACCACTTGCACACATTCACAAACCGTTTCTCGTCGAGGCCTCGGGGCGTTACGTTTCTTATTGGGGAGAGTTTGATTATTTCTCGAGTTGCGACAAGAAGACGCGCGGGGAACACCCTCTCCCTACTCACTCGACCATTCTCGCACACTCTCGCTCCACCAATTTTACTCTCTCACTCTCTCTCTACCGAGCTCTGTGCAACTCTACGTGCGCAATAGGACCGACCGACCATCAGCGGAAAGAGAAGCGTGGAAAATCAATAGGCAGCGTGGGCGTATGAGTGTGAATCGGGAAAAATATGTTCGGATATAACATCAATGACGGGCCACTCAACCTGCCGCCGTTACCTGTCCAGGACGAAAAGACTTTTCCGCTATTTGGCCAGCGACAATAACAATCGATTTTTTTGTTTTTTTTTTTTTTTTTTTTTTTTTTTTTTCTAATTTTCTTCTCATTTTATCGATCCTTTTTATTTTATTTTCTATCGAGTACACGAGCAATGATGACAATGGAATTTCTTTTTATTTTCATCTACTTTTTTTTTCGAATATTTTGTTTCTCGAGAATACACGAGGGGAGCTTGGCGTCGAAATCTTATTACGAAAATATTTTGAGCGCAGAGTTTTTCTTTATAAAAAAATGTATCAAATGGTCAATGTTCATTCGTTTGAGAGTGAAACTAGTTTGACGAAATATTGAAAATGAGATTACGGATCGTTCGTGCGCCGATGACGAAAATTACGTAAAATTATTTTAAAAATTTTCAGCGTTTAGCTCGAACGGAGATTTTTAAAAATGAATTTTTTCGGTACGATTCGTTGAAACTTATTGGCATTTGTGAAAAAGTTTCGTCGTTTCGTTGATTTCGTTGTTCGAAATTGCTGATTAGATGTTTGAAGCGACCAAGGAAATTTGAAATTCTCCGGTAGACAATTACCGGCTGGCGAATGGAGTGAGAATTCCGAAAACGATCGAATCTCTGCAGAAAATCGTTGTACGACGAAACGGACTTTTTTTTATTTGTTCTACTAGTGTCTCAGACTAGGATTTTTTATGACGATGTCACTGCCCTCATTTTCGATGGTATCGTAAGTCCATTTTCTATGGTTTCTGTCGACAGAAATGAAAAAAGCGATGTTATTCGATTGGAAAATGTTTTGTGAAGACAGTTTATTCTTGTTTTTTTTACTCTGATTTTTCATTTGGCATTCAATGTGGAAAAAGAATTATGCGCTCTCGTGCAAGTCTCGTTGCGGTCGAATTGCTCTTGAGAACACTGTTTTACCGGGCGATTATCAGAATCGAACGAATTCGAAAATGTTCCGGTTTGTCAATAGAAATTTCTAGCACTTCTTTGATCTTTGATTTTTGAATAACAAAATTCATCAATTTTTATCACAGTTTCCCTGAAGTTTAGGTAAAAAGTGCACAAATAAACTTGAACTAACACCGAATCGATATAGAAATTTTTTTTGATACAAAACGGCAGCTGATTAAATCAACATAAAAATTAATGATAATTCATTAGTTTGAGTAGTCTGATGTCATTGCTGAAAAACCATCTTTTTAAAGATTTCTATTCGAAATCTCGAAGTTATTTATTATTTTTTATAATTTTGGAAACATATGCGATCAACGATTCTATCAACGAAATAGAAACGATTCAAAATATATGGTTGAAACATTTCAAAAAGAAGACTCGAACGGTCTCGGATTCAGTTCATTTTGAAAATTATCACTGAAAACAGCATTCTTAACAACAGGGCCACGAACTTCCATAAACGATGAGAAAAAAACCAAATGACATATTTGAGTACTGTTTTAAACGCAGTAAAATTTTTGCGGGTAGACAAGAAAAAGGAATATTCTACGATGTCGAATGGATTATTCGTATGATTGAAAATAAACAGCGAATATAAGTAGCCGAAAGTACTGTGTATCAGAAAAAAATTGTTGACAAAAACATTATAAAGAAAAGAATAAGAATGAAGTGTTTTTTGATAGAAGAAACACTTATTTTTCTCTCCTCATACCTGCACTCGTGACCGCACTTTGTTGAGCCGCATTTGACGCAAGGAAAATGACAACCGGCACAATCTATTTGAAGACAGTCACAAAGATTGTAGCCGGTTTTGACGAGAAAGCCTCTTTCGTCATAAACTGCATATTTTTTACTATTCGGGTAGAGACGCCTGTTTAATTTTCTTTTTTCCCTTTCGCTCCTTTGAGGATCAAAGTCGCTTAGAAATTTTCTAGTATTGCTGTCGACACCTCTGAGTCTCGAGGAGCGCGTACTCTGAAAATGGAGATTACAATAAGCGTTAGTCAAACTTTCAATAGTCACAATGTGCTAATAAATTAATTTTCGCATGACTCACCCGTTCTGTCGGAACTGAGCCAACATTCATTATTCAAGAATTTGATTTTAAATCGTAAGATATCTTCTGAAAAAAATTCCAATTCAAATTAACATTGAGAATTACAAAGGTCAAATTTGCATTGTTGAAATATGACGATTTGTTTTTTCGATGGTACATTCACGATTTCTCCGATCATCGTAACAATTTATTTGATTTTTTCTTTGTCATCAAATCGTAAATAGAGATGCAAAAATGATCATCGAATTGAAACGATAAATCGGACAGTCGATAAAAATGAATATTCATTCCAACGATGTATGTAAACTTCACGATTACAGAATTAATAATTGTATAAAATCTAAGGAATAAATTGCCATAACTTTAGAATAATTTTTTTAAGAATGTTGCTCACCGCTAATAATCGAATCTTCGACAAAGGCCTCTCGCCGAAGCCCTCGGAATTAACCAATTTCGATTGAGTTTTTGTACGTGTATTATACTTTATGAAAAGTTGTGTTTACCAATTTCAATAATCATATTCGTAACGTTGAATCACGTCGCAATGACAACATTGCGCTGTGACACCAGGGATCTGTTTATTGTGCGAGTATAGGTGAGGTTAGGTTTCACTACGAGAGTGACGAGAGGTTCCTTCGTTATCAACGTTCGTTTATCTCTCGTCAATAAAGTAAAAATCATCGCGAGTGCTTCATCGATAATGTTATGTATATTATGTATGTGCAAACAAAGGGGAAAATTGCTGACTAAATTTACCGATGTTCAGAGTCTATTCTTCAACGACTTTTAAAAGTGTAATTACAACCGTTTATATTAAAACTTATAAGTGATTCCGACAAAATTCTTTGACATTTAAAAAAATGTATTTTGATATTAAAGGTATAAAAACTTATTGAGTTCTCAAATAAATTCCATTCGAGAATGAATGAAATTTTATATAAGAAAATATTAGAATCACTTTTCAATGACTTCAAATTTTTTCATCAGGGTTCTAATGTATATAGCTGCGAATTCGGAAGTTCCAAAATTGTTTCGTCGTACTTCAGAAGCATTTAAAGTCTTTACAAGCTGCAATAGAAATCAACTAGGATGTATCGATAATATTTTCTTAAAGCCTTTATACAGGCGGAGCTACATCTTTATGAAAGAGAATTGAGTTTAATCGCACATTATAAATACGAACGACCTCTCATTCTCCAACGAGTTGTACGATAAAAAAAAAACGTTCATTCACTGAAAAACCAGAGTCCTATGCCCCTTCCCGTTTCCCGAACCTGCGTTATGACCGTGAGAGTTGCGTAAGTCCAGTACGATAAAAATAACGTGACTCCTAGACCGTGACCTTCGGAAGCGCAATATACGTGTAGTAAGAGTTTCTACTATACAATCGCTTTTACTACAGAGACAGAAAAACAACGACGACCGTGTAATACACGGGCCTATAACAATATAGCGTTTGTTCCATTCATAAAAAAAAAGCAACGCTTATACACCGCATCGATGATATCACTCTCTTGTTGACAGGCGAGATGCTCAAGAGAAAAGGAAATCTTATCGCCGCGATAATCTTGCGAGTGCCTGCCTTTCATTTTTCATGCGCGTAGAACAGCAGTGAACGTAACATTTTCATGAGGTTTTCGTTATTAGTACACGGCTTGTCACGCGCTAAGAAATTTCAGAAACTTTATTTTTCAAGGATATTTTATGACTTACTCGCCGCAAACTCGTGGGCAATGCGTCGTGAAACTGACACTTGAGTTTTCTAACCAATACAATAATAAATGTGGGATACTCAACGCGTTCAACGTATTTTTTTTTTTTTTTTTAGATATTTCAGTGTCTGACGCATTCTAGGTTCACGTCAAAAAAACATGTCGAAAAATGTAGGTAGTTTGATCGATAGGTTAAATCACAACTCTTCAATACCTTCCGAATTTTTATCGAACGACAGAGAAAGTTCACAAAACTCTTTTAGTTTGTAATAATAATCAACAAGAAACGTTTTGTTGTCTTTTGCGATGGATCAAATATTTTACATAGTTTATCAGCGGAAATGTACGATGACTATATCCCCGTCTTGGAAGTTTTCAACTTCTTTGTGATTAACACGAAGCACACACCGTTCGAGAAAATAAATGATTCATGTTTATTAGCGGCCATATCACTCGAGAGTGCCATAAAAAGAATCTCAAGAGTTATAACTCGAAGAAAAATGTTCAGACGCGTACGTGGAATGGGTAAAAGCGAACTTTTTTTATTACGAAATTTTAAAATTTTATTCGATACATTTTTAAATAACAATTTCGAACTTTATAAAGTTACCGAAGACGCTCTTGAAAAGAAATTCGAACATCACTGTAACCTAAAAAAACAGGGCGCTAAATTGTGAATAAAAACAAAATTGAACAGGCAGCGACGAAAATGTATCAACTTTTTTTATAACCTCGCAATAACACGTTGATAATCACAACATAAATTCATTACTGCAAGGACACTGGGCAAATTTATAAACATTGAAATGCCGGTGACGATTTGAGGTACGAAAAAAGCGATGGCCTGACTGAGAGATTTGTTCAAAATCAAATTTACGGTAGATTTTAATGTTGCAAATTGCGTGGTAATTCATCGTCGCAGCGATAGCATGAGCAAAAAAAAGATCGGTTTGTATAACGACGTTCAACTTCCTACATGGATTCTGCATCGAACCAATCACGTAAGAGCAAAACAAACTTGTACATTTCGCTTCAAAATTTTCTCCGATCGTAAACAACAAAAAAATTTCATTATTTCAACGATTCCAGATCAAATTAATAAATGCGAGTGAAACGCGAATTCAGTTGAAAGTATATTTTAGACTCGTCCAAAGAGCTTACACCCCCGCAGCGGTGATATATGACAATCCTCGTTCCAGGCGTTCCTTTATACCCATGAATGTTTATAAAACAAAAATCTGTATGCCCTGGTCGTATCGTGGGCGTACAAACGTTTTTTTTTTTTTCCTTTCTTTTTGTTTATTCGACCGTTCGATTAATTAACGCTCTAGTAATAAAAATGGCGATATGAACTTTCCTACACAGACGCTTTCTGAGTGATCCCTTTGTTACATCGTTTACATTCAGGGGTCGTGACATTCGCGATTTGTGGTTGTATTCACATACGTTACATACCTCTAATAAAATCCTGAAATAGAAAATTGTGAAGGAAAAAAAAAAAGAACACAGCTTTAGGCAGGGAAACGTCAACCTGAGGGTGACGCGAGACGAGGGATTGGAGGTGGAGAATATAAGCGGGGGCGAAAGTGTTTTATGCGTGGTAGTAGCCGCGTGGGTGCGCTGCTGTACCAGGGCAAAATCCCTGCACGCAGCCTCGCTCTTCGTCCCTCTTCTGCACTCATTGATTATGGTTTAGCTCGATGGGCTCGATGGTGGTGGCCTGGTATGTATGCCGGCAGCGCCATCGATGTATGTACACACCGTAACGCGTGGTTTGCGTTTTTTCACCTACGGCCCACACACTCGCTACATGTCTTTTGCTTACCGAACAACTCTGCGCCAATTTTGTGCGCGAAATATTTACAGAATTAACCAATAACGATTTACGTCACTTGGATTCTTCGTTCGATATCCAAACCCTCAGGAAAAACATTTTTTACAATTCAAATCATGAGTTTTATTTTATTTCGCGAATTTGCAAGAAAATAACATTGCGATTCCAGAAAAATTTGTATAGAAAAAGCAACAATTGCGTCATTGATTTTGAATCAAGTTTTCAGGTAACTGAAAACGAAATTTGACGCCAAATTATTGTACCCTAATGCCCTTAATAATAAAATATCGAAGATTTACAACATTTATTAACATCGCGTGCATGTGAAAACTCAAATAAGCTGTAACAATTCCGAACGAGTATAGTTATAATAAATCCTTGAATAACTAAACCGATCCGCAAAAAAATGGCGTCAGTATTAAAATTGATTTAATCATCGATTACTTCGTTTCCATATGAACCGGGAATAATTCCCGTTGACAAATTGCGAAAGAATCTTCTCATGCGGATGATATGTTTGTATACGGGTGCTCGACCTACGCGTTATTACGCGACAGCAAGTAAATCGAGGATAAAAACGTGAATCGGGGAGAGTGTCGAGGAGTGAGGTTAAGTGAGAGAGCCTACGGAGCTTCGTTTACTTTATTGTTATTGGCAAAGGAGAATAATAATAAAGCGAAAAAAAAACGAGAAAAAAAAGGGGGATTCAGGAGAAAACTGTATTGGTACATGGCCTGGAGTGTTATAAGGTAAGGAATGGAGATGGAAAATGTGGGCGCACCAGTTTCGCGAGTCATTCAAAGAACCGGACGCCCATGTATTCAGATTCCCGTGACCGCCGTAAGGCGCGCGCACAGCTCGCTGGAGCGAGAAAGAAGGTGCGTGAATAATATTCGAGTCTCGTTCTATTCGGCTCTGTATACTTATACGTACATCTTTCCTTCTTTTTTTCTCACTCTCTCCCTCTCGCTGTCTCGTGTTCTCTAACCGATCTACACCCACGTGTTTCTCTACGTCTTCAGCACAAGTTTATGTATATGTGTTACTACAATTATATATATACATATATAATACTATAATTTCACGTAGTATAATATGATAGCTATAGAAATCTCTACGTACACTCTCTACTGAAGCTATTGACCACGAGCTTTCATTCTCGAATTCTCATCCATTTATACATACTCTATCATAAAACTTCGTTTACTTATTCCATATGTCATATATTAACGGATTTAAATATCTTATATAATTTCCGGTCTTTTGGAGACTATTCGAAGAACGAAATTATTATTGTCCGATTATAATTGATTCGTATCAAAATGTCCACTTTATTTCGACTTTATTCTTTTTTTTTTCAACTTGTTCCTACAGCGTTCTCTTTCATAGCCGCGAGCAAAACTGTTATGTATATTTATGGTGGTAGAGAGCGAATGACATGAAAAAAAAAAAGAAAAAAAAAACGAAATTTAAAGAATGTTTGCCATTCGCATTGGCGTTTTGACGGATCGATATACCCGTGGTGTCTCCCCGTACTCTAGGGACTCCTCTAAACCTAACACTGAGATCCGAGTTTGTTTTATGTTTCGAAAAGGTCAAAGGCAACCGTATACTTCATTGTCTATCTTGGGCTCATCGTATAAATGTCTGACCCCCACCCCCTGCGCGGCCTAAAAGTACGAACGAAATTGTGTGATTCAACGCAACCAAGTTACTCTTTCGTTTTCATTATTTTATTAATACGTCTGTAAAAGTTTTTTTGTTTTAAACGGTGTTCTGCTATAACTCCCGTGAGATATCTTTTCTCCTGATTTTTTTTTTAAACTTCCTTACAACTATGTTTCTTTTTTCTCTATTAATTACATCCACCGTTCCGAGAGCTGTATAAATCCCGGAAAATCATAATTAAGGTATAGAGCGACTGGCGTAACCGAGTAATCGCAAGTTGCCGCGTCTGCCTATGTGTATTCGTGTTCGTGCGCGCCCGTGTGTGCGATCCGTGAACGAGGGAATTCGCGATTGTTCCTAAGCCAGAAGGGAACTTTGAGAATAAAATATGTATAATTATCGTGTATTTATTATTTTTTTTTCTTCCACGTGGATTACATTTTATGAATAAGTATGGGATAAAATTCTCAATTCTGTAGCTGAAGTCCTTTTACGCGTGCACCTTACCAATTGTTAGATTTTTTTCCGCAAAATTTATACGTGTGTGTGCGCGTCGTATTTATAATAAACCGTTGTAAATCGAGTGTGATGTACTGCAGGTATACGGTTTCTGGAACTCGTGAAAGATTTAATAGCTACTGTGACACGCGGATATTCGTCGATTCTTTACATATACAGGGTGACTAGAGAATGGAGAATTGCGAGCTTCTCTGAATAACGAAATCGTGAAAACTGACAAAATGACGTTACAAGCATAGAAGGGGGTGAGGACATTCGGAATTTTTCGGACTTTTACGAAACAAAGAGGAAGTTTCGAGTACACTGAGAAAAAAAATGCGGTGATTCGACGAAATTTTTGCTTGATCAACGAAATCGTCGGGAACAAAAAAGGAAATTTGTTGACTCAACGAAAATAAGGTTAATTCGATCGCTCGACTTGTCGACTCAAATATTTTGCTTGACACCGGCGAAAACGTCGTTGAATCAATAAACTTCTTTTCTCAGTGTGAAAATAAAGCAAAAAGTCTTGTACAAATTAAAATTTTTTTTTCAACTTAACCTAAATTTTCACTTAATTCACTGTTTGCTTGGAAATAAACATGGTCGCTCATCTCTGTTACTTTAACGGTTATTTTTTTAGTTTCAATTCTCTCCGCGTATTAATCTATGCGCTGTGTGGCTGCGTTTATTGCAGAATCTTTTCTGTTCGCCTGTGAACTCAAATTCGCAGAGAAAAAATTGGGAGGAAAATAAAAACAAAGAAAATGAGTTGAAAAATATTTTTCGCTGCGTTCCAACAACGCGAATTTAAAAACCATCGACTTTGGAGACACTCTTTATGCAGCGTGTGAAAGCTTATGACACTGTCGTTCCATATTCTTGGATACTTTCTACGAAAAAACGTTTTCCGGATTTTGCAGTACTCGTCGTCCATAAAGATACGATTTTTTTTTTCTTTTCTGTACAGCATTAACTTCGATTCTATGGTATCTTTGTCCGCGTGTCATTCATTGTTCCCATACGTACGTTAAATATTCAGATATTAACTGTTATACCGTCGAGATATTTCCCGGAATAGTTTTCACCCGATTTCTCAATTGATCCTTCCCGAGTATCCGGAAAATGTCACGATTCCCATCCTCCATTATCAATTAACCGAATAACACAAACTCGAAAAGCTTTTCCACAGCTCTCATTGGTCTCTTGATGCTTCAAAACTCATTTTTCCTTCTCCATATGCATATAAATCTATTCGTTAAAAAAAGTTTGGCTGTTTATTTTCAATCACAAATCACTGTACCGATTACGACGAATCTTTTTTACCAAAATGTCAAAAAAAATATTAATATTTTCGTTGAATTTTCAAATTTCAAAAATTCATCAATAATTCAACAAAAATCGACTATAACGAACAAAAAAACTACCAATTTTGAAGATTATTCGAAAACGAGGAAAATGACAGGTGACTGTGGCTTGAACCTTGTATAGAAAAAAAAACAAATTCAAAACAATTTTATTAGAATGACGAAAAATTTAAAAACCGAGAATCTCTTTTTATTGAGTCTTTATAAAGAAAACTGAAAAAATTTTCTCTCCATTATCTGCATTTTATTTATAACGAAAATTGATTAAAATTTGAAGTTTGCCCGGCCATATATTAGTCTCGCCATTGATCATATTGAGAGCTGTAAATAACTCGGATTTTTGATTCGCCATTTTCATCGTTATGAAAAAAAAACTTTTTTAATTTCTTTCTCTCAGCAGGGGCGGTTCGAGGATCAAGAACGGATGTCCGGCGCGAAAAAGCTCTTCCAGCTGTCCTTTGGCTCTGGAAGTATGGAGCTGAGACTCCGGTTGCACGAATACACACTCTTATTAATCCGAGATGAATCTTCGAAGAGTGTGAGAAGATAAAAGCATTGAAGTATGAACTGGAAACGACGAGGAATCATAGAGAGCATCAAACAACTTGGAGTGAAATAAATATGAAGAATAAAAGTCTCTTCTCGTGTTGCTCGCAAACGTATAAACAGATCGCAGAGTTTGCTGATTGAAATGAACCAGTAAAAAGTCTTGGATTTCAAATGCACCTCGAGCTATTTTTGCTGTGTACAAAGACGAAAAAATCGATCTTCGAATCAACACCAAACTTTTCTCGCAAACAAAAGCAGAAAAAACGAAAGAAAGAAAAAATCATTTCGTTGGTTTCGATGGGGCCAGCAAATTTTTTGTCAATTCGACGCCAAAAGATTAGAAAATTCAGAGATAAGCTTCAAATATTCTTGCAGAGATAAATCAAGAGACCGAATATATATTCAGCTTCAATAAATGGCCACTCCAACACACATCGACTGTACCTGGTTTAAGTGGTGTATAAAAGAAGCCTTTTATAATAGCTGGAAGTCGGCTTAAAGAAAGCTGCCGGATGCAGGATAAAGTGAGAGAGAAAAGGAGTGGGAGGGAAGGGTAGAAAAGGAGGAACGTCATTATCTTATCTCGAAGCATTTCCTGTCAACCTGGGACTCGAAGAACCTCTCTCTCTCTCTCTCTCTCTCTCAACGTGTAACAGCTCCTTTCGTGGTAATCGCAACGAATGCTATGCCAAGACTTCGAACTTTACTCACACGCACAAGTTTCCACTTTCATATACATTTGTCCACGAGTGTTTGTCTATACCGATGTATGCACATACATAAACCTGTAATATGTGCATCAGTATACATGTGCACTGATCTGTTGTCATAATGACAAACACACGTGAACTCGATCACCCACACAATCACTCACTCGCTCGAGCTACTATGGCATTCCTTATTGTAGGTATTACTTCCGGTCGAGCGACTGCTTCGTAGTAACATTGTATCTCAGAGCTAACGCACATTCGTGCCTGATAAATACGTATATAGCCCTGCTCGACGTGGCCATAAACACACATCTGTGAAGGCACGAACGATAATCGTTCTCCTTCTGGCCCAGAAGGATCGACGAAGCGTAAGAGTGCACGAGGTGATAGCATCTCTGGTCATCCGGCACTCATACCAACGCACTCCCATTCATCTACAATATGGACGAGCAAATTCCTACTCGAAACGTTACTTCCTCTCGAACAATTTATTCGCTCAGATTTCTTTGCGGGGCTCGAGTCGACTCTGGGAATTTGGCAGTTAAAATTTTTTTCCCAGATGGTTTTTTTTTTCATTTTTTTTTCGATTATGCTCTCGTGCAAAATTGATTTTGAAATTTCGAAAGATTTTAATAGCTTCTTCGTATTATCGTGGTCATTCTGGTATTGTGCTGGTCGCTTATAATTGGACGGGAGAGAAAAACGTTTTAGTTATCGAGACGAGAATCTGACGTTGGAATGGCGAAATATTATGGTGGAGGCATTCAACTACATGGTTTCCAGGCAGCAAAATTTTTGAATATCCCAACGAAGCTTCTTTGTACCGAAAGGAAATTTCGTTGAAAAGACGAAGATTTTGCTGAACGTATATTTAACGAAGTAAATGATCGATAAAAAGAAAGATTTTTAAAACATTTCGTTTTCAGTGTACCGAAACAAAACTTTGTTGGATCGAACAATATTTTATTGATTCGTTGAACAAATTTTGTTCAATTCGTCTCTTTTTCTCGGTGAACGAATTCTTTACGAACGTTCTTTCATAATGAATAAAACATAGGAAACTCTTATACGATAAAATATCATTAAGTTTTTCGTAGGAATGTTTCAAACGTGACAACTTCAACGAAGTTTCGATACCGATCATGCCATATTTCTTTTTTTTTTTCTTCCTTTTATATATCAACGTCAATCCAGATATCGTGTATACTGTCGGAGTAAACTATACTGATGCAATAGTCGTCAAGCCGTATCGTAACTATCCAAATAGAAAAAAGCCACTTATCTCAATCGATACAGACGCTCAACGAGGTCGATTTCACAGCTGACGATTATTCAAATTCGAATTGAATTTCGAAATAATGCTGTATCAACGAAGAGGTTCTAACGAGAAAGTTCGCAAACATCGCTCGTATATTCGCTCACAATTCGTAGAACATTCTTTGAAAATTGGCGTCGACTTGACTCGAGTGGGCAGAAGATGAAAGTGAACAGCAAAAAGCGTTTTTTTTTTTTTTCTGTGGAATTTTTTGATCCTCCATTTCGTACTTTTTTTTTAATGGTATATTTGTACAAGTGGCTTGGAAGAATTTTTTCTTTCTTTATCAAAAATGAAACAGAGGAGCAGCCAATTTTAGTGGAGACGCGATAATTCCACGTCGAAGAAAAAAAATCCTTTCCATTTAACACTGAATTCGAAGGGACCGAAAATCATTCATAAAGTAACGATATCTGCATTTCGATATCCTCAGAGTCATCACGAGACTGTTCGAGAAAAAAAAATGATTGAACTTGTAAGGAAGAACGTCGAAAACTCTCGTGCTATACGAGCTGAACGACACGTATGTGCAAATCTACTTGAACATATTTCGTCCTGACGTTTACGTAACGTTTAATAGACTTCGATCGAGGATCCCCATCATATCTTCTGCCTCATCTTGACGTTCCATTCTCTTTCTCCTTTTCCTCGTATTTTTTTTTCTCTCTCTCTCTCTCTCGTTCTTACGGTACGGTGATGCTTAGTAATTTGACACGTACGTGAGCACATGAGCCTTTAACGACGTGCCGTGTGAGTTTATGCGCGAGTTCGCAAGGTTCATTAATCCTTAATGTCGTACCTCGTGATTCTATGCCACAAAATAATATTTTTTTTTGCTTCCTAAAAACTTGTTCAAAAAATTGCGGAAGATTCACGAAATATAAATCCGTCCAATTTCGCTAAAAGAAAAAAGAAAAATTTCGACAATTTTTCGTTTAAATTAAAACTCATTTTCATTGTTATTATCAAAATTTAATTTAATCGAAAGAAAAATAGAAATTTTTGTCGGATCAAGCAACAAACGAAATAAAATTTAATAACGAAAAATATTTTTTGAAAAATGAATCAATCAAATTCGTTAACTGAACGAAAGTTTTGTCAAAAAATTTCTTTTATCGCACTGCAGATGGGCGATATTAGCAGCCAATTTTTTTTCATCTTCTTGAACGTGTGGATGACAGAAACGAAAAAAAAAGGTGAAAAACAATGTACGCGTCAAAAGTTGCCCACGTCGCTGTCTTCGTTTTGACGCGGATGTGTCTGGCAACGTGAAGCCCGAAAAATTTTCGTGAACGAAACGAGGAGATCCTGAGAGTATGAGAGCAAACGTGGGTGCAAGAACGAGAGAGGAAAGAGCAAGGGGGAGGGGGGGGGGAGCAGCAGCGATATAGTGAGAGGGGGAGGGAGTGTGAATGAAGGAAAACGTAGTCAGGTTAGGCGAGGTTCGAGTTCCAACTGTGGAGCAAATCGTTATCTGTCGAGGAGCACCAGAAGAAGAAGAAGCATAAGAAGAACAAAAAAAAACGACTTTCGTCGTTCGACACAGCTCCGGGGTCTCAGGGATCCTCCCACACTGGGATAAACACCTATATACGTATGGGAAATTTAATGTCGAGTCAATGGTTCGAAACAATTTGAAAAAACAGTGAATTAAAAACTAAAAGCAAAACAATGAAAAAGAAAAAAATATCAAAAACAATAAAAAGCGAAAACAATTTGAAAAATCATCAGAAGGTTTGAACAGGTGCGATCCTCAGCGAAATAAAATTCGATTTAACCATCGATTCGTTCAATTCGACCATTAAACTTTGCACAAAGAACGATTCGAGCGAATCCCTCGACGTGTATATAATTTCAAAAAATTTATTCTATTTTCAGGAGAATTAGTTCAACGTTGCTCGATTTCTGTGAACGAATAGTTCGAATTCGAGTGAATATTTGCCATCAAATTTTACAACATTTCTGTTCAATAAAAATTGAGCAAACTTTCACCGCATTGTTCCACGCATCAATCCGTTGATTGTCACTCGTTAAATAAACTACTCGAATTTCTATCGTTGTAATCGTAGCAAGAGAATAAAGTTCGTGCACGAGTTTGCATTTCAACAAGAATTCCCTTCCTTTATCTATTCCGAACCGATAACGACGAATCTCTCGAGAACCAAAAATCATTATTCGAACTACGTTCGTGATTTTACAAAATTCATCGGTATTTGAAAAATATCGATGCACGTAAAAAGCGAATTACCAATTTTAAGATAATTCGAAACCGAAAAAAAAAAGCGGTGGCCGAAGCTTTAATATTGTATAGAAAAAAAGTTACGGCAATTTCAATAGATCGATAAAAAGCTCAAAAATTCGAAAAAAAATCCGAATAAAGCTAACGAAAAAGAAAACGAATTTTTGTAACCGATATTTCCGACAGTAATTCAAGAGTGAAGCGTTGTATTCGAGACGGAAAGCCCAATATATAGCGTGTAGTAGAAACGGGCACGGATTCACGTGCTCCGAAGAGCAGAAGGAGCCACAAACACTTCGTGGAAGGTCGTCCTACGTCCCCACAGACTTGCCCCGTGCTCTTCGTCTTCCTCCGGCATGAGGGACTGTTTTTTTTTTCCCCGCGCCTCACCACTCCCCATGGCACGGTGAGCGTTTCTCCTATCGGACTAAAAAAGTATTATTGTACATGTGTGTTGAGTATACGTGTGATTTTATAGGTATAAAATTCGTATATACATAGAGGAGCGTATATAAAGAGAAAGGATAGCGAAGAAGGCAAAAAGCAGTGGAGATAGAATGCGAGTGAGACGGAGAATAAAATGATGCAAAGAAGGAGGACCGATCGAACATGAAAATTCTTGAGCGTGGGGCACCAGCGCGCGCTCTCGTTCGTTCCGTCTCTTTCTTCCAAATGAATGGAATGCCAACCCACGCTGAGCGAAGAGCCATCGTACACACAGAGAGGAACGGACACGGCGGCGCGAGGAAACACTCGAGGGTCGAGGTCCGTTACGTATATACTCACATTTCTTTGTCCTCCGAGTGTGTGTGTGTGTCTTTATACATACACGATTAAAGATGAGGATTCGCCAACGAATTCGTGCTTATTCTTCATTCTCGTTATATTTCACCCTTTCTTAACCCCCCCCTCTCACCGCGTGAAGCACGTTTATACGAGTACGAAATGCTGGCTGCACGAATATCCTCGCGTTCCAGAGTATTCCCCCGCTTTGTAACTTATACGCGCATATTTGTCAATTTATTAACGTTGTATATGTCAACGACGATACATGTACAGTATTCTGCAGAGTTTCATCGTTATCCTCGTACGTTCAAGCTTTGAATAACAATCCCAAAAGCGTCCTGCTTCTACTTCGACACACGTGTTCAACCTTCCGAAACGATTGGTCCGAGTTTTTTTCGCGTGTCAAAGTTATGGCGAACGTATATATTAATTCGATTCTCACGTTTTATTTTTCATAATTTATATGAGAATACTTGAGAAAAGGCAGATTTTATTAGCAGAGGGACGAAAAAATGTACAATTTTTTTGAGAATTCACATATATGTTTGACATTTACGAAAAAATCTTTTCGTCACCGGATTCCAATCACCAATCACAGCGATAACCGTTTGGTTGGAGAATGTATCGAAAAAACCAGTAAGTATTTTTCACCGATGTCTCGAAGGAATTAGAGAATCCGGCAGCAGCGCCCTTTCCCCGGTCCTTTTCAGTACTATCGAAAGTTTATACACCCGAGCTTTCTAATGATAAAGAGGTTAAGTATGAATTTCTCACGCGTATTAAGATTCCAGTAGGGATCTTCTGAATCACCCGGTACATATGATACATAAGCATATTTATAATATACGTGTGTACATATTTACTTGTAATATAAACATATATCTTCATACATCTTTGTTCGCCCACGCGGACGTGAGTGAGTGCGAAGGAGATGGTAATATTCAACGATTTCTGCATGTATTTTGTCTTTTACTACTCGGCGTTTGGTTCTCCTTCCTCTACAGTACGAACAGAGACACGCATGCATAGATATACAGTGAGAGAGAGAGAGAGAGAGAGAAAAAGACGAAAACACGAAGACATTGATGCGGCAGTAACGCACGGAAATATAGAAATACAGATAGAGAGAACATGTGCGCGCGCGCGTTTGTATCACGGTGCCCCTCGCGTCCCTCACTCTCGAAGCGACCCCCACGACCCGCGACTACCCACGCCTCGTTAATGAAAACATCTTTTGTCAATGAACTGACGTCAGCCCTCGCGCTCATTGGTCCGTTGTATATTTACCACGTGATCATCGGCGAATAGGGAGAGAGATTTTGTATCGCCCTTCGTTCCTCCGCCCCTCCCGAAGCACACGACCGTGTGAGAACGAGCGCCATTTGCCCCATTCTCGACGGAAGGACGCTCGAGGCAAGGTGTGGCTGTGGGGCTATCGCGCGCGCGGCTCCTCTCCGGGATCTCTCGCGTTCTCTCTCTCCATCATCATGTATAAATATAAATATATATAATATACATATATATAAAGACGAATATACATTGAGTCGTACTTTTAACGTGTGAATGCGTAGTGTGGTGTACATGTGTTTTTCTGCGCGACATTACCCATATGGTTATACGTTATTACTGTAATAACAAGCCGCTGTGTCACACGTGAGAGTGAGAGTGAGAAAGAGAGAGAGAGCGAGATAGAGAGACCCCAGAAATCCAAAGGGAACCGCATCCCCCCCCACCCTTAACCCCTCCACACTTCTCGTTCAACCTCACATGTCTTTCGTTTCCTAATCGGCCGCGTGTATACATCACCCACTCGATCGAATTCTCTGAGTATAATCACGCTTCACTCGCGAAATATTACTCATACTCACACTCGAGCACCCATACGCCTATCCTAGCTCGCTTATCCCGAGTTATTCCTTTTTATTCACCATAATGGGAGATCGGCTGTAGAACATTTTACCGTGCATATCTTTGACTCGACTCGCGCGCGTTCTCTCGTCTCTCAAAACCACTACAGTTCTGTTGCTTGCAGCAGCTTTTTTTCGTTCGCTTGTGTACGAGTGTGCGTGCGTAGTGCGTCTTCCGAACGAACGTGGATGTTTAGTCTCTCCCTCTCGCGAGCGACTCTTCAAGACTTCTGTTGTTCCTCGGTTTTAAATCGTGAAATTTATCGTGCGGCGTGTGTGCTCGACTCAACTGAGAACAAGTTTCTCTTCCGATAAATACGGAAATGTAGTTGTCGTTCATATATATATATATTTTTTTTTTCGCGTCTTTTTCAATGGTTAAACGTGAAAGAAGCTAGTGAGAGTGCGCGCGTGTCAATGCGCCGCGAGTTTTAACGTTCTTCGTTAAAAGAGGAAAAAAAAAACGGTCGGTGAAAGACGGAGAAATAGGCGAGAGCCAACGTGCGAGTGAGACGTGACAGGAAGATTGCGAGAGTGTGCGGAGAGTTGAGAGAAGGAGAAGAAAAAAAAAAGGCTCATACAGTGTGGTCCACCATACGCGCAGCATCCCTCCGATGGTAAAAGGATTGAACTGTGCTCAGAGGACGCTACCATTATTCCAAACACCATGAATTGTAACGTGATAGCATCTACATGTGTATATACAAGTGTACAACGTTTTGACAGGAAGAGCGAGTAAAAGAGAACGAGGGAAAACGATAAATATGACAATAGGGTATAAAAGGGCTTCGGGCAATCTCGCCAGACGGAAATATTCGTACGGTATAAAAGACTGATACAGGATGTGCCACTGTTTGTTATTATTATTACCATTGTTATCATTATGCATCTACGAGTGAATGAACTTGATTATTTTCATTTGTTTTTTATTTAATAATACCGAAAGGGATACTTTGAATACTTTTTTTATATTCCATTTACGGATATTTCGTTGTTATTTCAACTCGCATTATCTCACGAACATTCCAGTTCTCATGGGGCTTATTTACTACGTGTATATATTTAAGTGTCTTTACGGATAACAATATAATCGCAGCGTCGATTAAACGCGGGATCGATAATTAAGAGAGCGAGGCAACGAGATAGAAAGTCTCGAAAATACGTTGGTTCATCGAGGAGACACTCGAAAAATTCATCTTCATCCTCTTGTTTATCTTTCAACTCGACTAAATAAACGTCTATCAAGATTTTTATTTTTTATCACCAACACGTAAATCACAAGTGCCATCTCCCAGTGTCGAAAATTCATCTTGATAACACGAGATCCAACGACATGTGCGTTAATCATGATTATTGAGAAATTTTCAATAATCCAACGTCCCTTCGAGCTTCATTGGAAAACGAAAATTTGAGTGAAAATCAAGTATATTTCATGGCTTTTTCAAACACCCTTCGACAAACTCAAACCATCGACTAACGAGTGCCATACCGCTACAACCCTGCAAAAGAAATACTCAAAGGACACACGACGCAACTGCAAGAACATGGAATTGAGAGCGATCGCGCAGTGAAAATTCAACGCCGTCAAAACTCTTTTATTTATTTTTATTCGACTGCCAAACAGAGGCAATAGTTTTTTTCCGTGATTATCCAAAGATCCTGTTAAAATGCCGAGCAGCATAGGTGAAGAGGGACTCGTCGCGGCTGAATGGCTCTTCGCGGAGCTCAGGTCACAGTCCAGCGTCGATAAACTTCTCATACTCGATTGTCGAGCCCATTCTGACTTCTCGGAAAACCACATCAGAGGCTCCGTGCCTCTAGCCATACCGAGTATCATGCTCAGGAGGCTCGCAGCTGGCAAAGTCGATCTACTCGCAACGATAAGATGCTTGGAACTGAGATCGAGGGTCGAAATTTTTTTGTACGGCGACGACGAAAACAGAGGAACTTTTGTTCTCGTCGGCGATGCCACCGAACCCGCTGGACATCAAGGAGAAACGATACAGGTGCTCAGCAGGAGGCTGCGCAACGGAGGCGGCAGCGTCGCTACTCTCATAGGTGAGAAACGAATCATGGCTTCGTGCGACTCCCGCAATTCTTAATCCTGGATTTTGTATTCATTCGTTATCTATATCTCCACAGATGCTTCCGCCGAACTAACTTTTTCCAAAGAATCTTTCAACCGTCGCTATCAGAAACTACAAAATCGTTCACGCTTCACTTTTATTCCAGAATATCTCTTACGCTTTGAAGGCTCGTGGTTCCAAACAGTATTTGCTCCGGGAATACAATGGTCAATAGCTTTTTTCTCAATAATTATTCAAAAATAAGACCGAAGTGTGAATCTGTCAATAAAAGTTGGTCATAGCAAGAGAAAGTAACATTCTCCGACATTCCAGCCATGAAAATTTCTTTCTCCGGATACTTTAGTTCTGGCACTGCTGGCTAATGAATAATGAAGAGTAATGAAGTCCATTCATTAAGCAGAAACGTTCTTTTGCTACTCAAGTAGATACGCACACCGATAAAATGACTTGATTCAGAATACATCGATGATGTTTTCCACAATTCTGTTTCACCTTAATGCGCTGAAACATTAGAATAGTTATTCGTCGATGCAGAATATGAATGGCCCAAGTTTGTAAATTTTTTTTCACGTACGGCATAAGATTAGAATAATTATCAGAATTAGAACTCAATGCTGCTGATACGAAGGAAAGGAAAAATCTATTAACATTATGAGCAGTTACTACGGGCAAAAATATTGAAAAACTCCAAACTTCTGACTCAACGACATTAATATTTATTTCACCTATTATCATTCCAATTTTTGAATCCGTCACACAATTTTTCTGAAACGTTTCTCAGGTCTCGGAAAAAGATTATTGAATTATCATCAACCGCTTATAGGTTTGGGTTCTGCTAAAAAAAAAATAGAATTACTTTGCGTTCCTGCGATGAAAACTTGATGATTGAACGTAATTAAATTTGTGTACGAAAAGTGAGTTTTTTTTTTTCATTGATTTTTATGCTCGTCAAAAATTTCAGTGCTTTCCAGTTAACAGATTTTTTAAACGAGATAATTATCTTCAACACTTTTTTTTCCCCTGTTTTACATTTTCCTATTACGTTACAACACTTTTACTTTTAGTATTTTCAGCGAACCCTCAATTATCCACTCGATAAACAGTGACTTTGTGTTCGCGCTAATAAAACAGCGGTTTGATTGAACAATGAGTGAATTTATTGGAAAAATAATGAGGCTTTATGATCGAGCAGCGATTAGAGAAACTGTAAGAAAAAAAATTTTCATTCGCCCACTCGTTTCGAGTGCACATTTATTAGAGAATTTATAGCGAGCAAGCGCCACAGAATTAACGAGATAAAAAAGAATTTAAAAAGTGCATAAGATTCCCCGGTACTGGACGAATACTGAAAATTGTCAGTGGCTCCGAGAGGTCAATGGAGTAGAAAGAGCAGTTGGCAATGACTTGACTCCGGAGACCGTTGCACGAGCCCCAATTAACCCTCCGAATGAATGTGGGTTGATGTGGCAAGTTCCGAGAGGAGAGACGAGACAAGAGAAAAAAAAATAAGAATTTAATACTAGAAACATTTCTTAGACGAAGAACAATAGGGAGAGAAATTAAAAAAAAAAAAGAAACAAAAAAAAAACCCATTTGTTGGGAGAGTCGAACATCAATTGATAAAAGCTCTTTCGTATTAAGAGCACAGACACTCATCGAGGTGCCTGTTTCATTTTAAATCATACCGAGTTCGAAGCTCGTTGTCAAACTTGCAATAAATCATATTTACAAAGGTAAATGTGTGTGCGAGCGTACAGAATTTCAGCGGTAACGTTCCACGTTACAATCCATACTTATACTATACATATATATCTCCCCCCCCTCTCTCTCTCCTCCCTCCCTCCTCTCTCGAGACATCAGCTGAAAGAGCCGAGGGGAAGTTGTGAATGAAGTATTGATTTGTGTGGGAGGCGGATTCCGGTACAGTTCAGACACTTAATTCGTATATAGTGTAGCCTCTCGCTACCGGCCTTTACTGGGCCATGCTCGCCGTTCTTCCTTTCCTGTTAACTGCCATCTATGTGCCCAGCCATTCATCTCGACTTTCAATCATTTTCATTCATTCCTTATTCGCACGTACTTACCTCAATACTCGTCTCTACCTACCTTCAATTAACATGAAATTAGCATTAAACGTGTTCTTCTCATGCTCGACTAAACGTCGACTTGACAACTCGACGTTTACCGATTCTTCAAGGTTTAATAAATAATTTAAAAAAAGGATCGATTTTTGCTACTGTGAGAAAAATAAATTCGAGAAATCACTCGTTCCTGCAGATCTGTCGTATATGAAATTTCGTCCAGATGTTTATTACTCTGGAAAATAAATTATACTTCTGAATGAGTTTCATAAAAGCAATGTTCATCGAGATTTCAATCTTCGGTGACAAACTACCAGTCACACTCTTATATCTACTGTGCTGCTGCTTCGTTATCAATGTACTTTCTACGCGCAATGATCAGTAGCGATAACTAATGAGCTTCGAACGAGAGCGTTTCGTATCACTCTAATATTGACGCAATTTGGGGTTTTTTTTTTTAATTTATTTTGACAATAAATAAAAGGGAACGGAAATGAGTGACGAGATCAGATTTTCATTCGATACCGAATCTACTTTGTTGTCGTTGCTCTAATATTTTCAGGCATTTTGTTTGTTGATTTAAAATCATTTTTTATGACGATGAAAAAAACTTCTGACGATCGATCGTTTGGGATTTTGATGTAATTTTACAAAATTTCGAAAATATCAGACCGTTTTTGTAAGCGATGGAGAAATAAAATAATTTACTCGTTCCTGGAAAATTTATTGAAATTATTCAATTAAAATATTCATTAAGAAAATTATTTGAGTTCGAGGGTCTCCCGGGAACGTGGAAATTAGGCAATTATGGAATTCGGTCGAGTGAGATGGGCTCGTCGTCACCCGTGAAAGTATACGCATGAATGATTCAAAATATACGCACAAACTCGGACGGTTAATGAATGGAATAAATATTTCATCAGTCTGTTGCCCTCGATTATCGACAGTTTTTCATTCAATCATTTTATACCTGTTCCCATGAAATATTACGCCAGAAATTTGATCAAGTCGAGAATTTATCAAATTGTTTCGCAATAACCAAGCTCTTTGAAAAGCTCTCAAGAAAACGACATCAAACAAACTCTGTACTCGAACCTTCGTCAAATTATCTTAAGCTTCCATGAAATTTTGAAAAATTTTATTGAATTATAATTGAATAGTTATAATATTTTTAAATATTATAATTATTAAAATTGAATAATTGTAACTCAATTATTATAGTACATAATTCAATTAATAAATTATAAAAAAATATAAGAATTGGGAATTATAAGACCCCAAAGGTTGGGTGTACAGGAAACAGAAGCATGGGTTCAGCAGTCAGAGAATATTGATTCGAAATTTTATCATTTGACGAGAGATGACAAATGTTCACAATATTTTATGTATTTTTCACTGGTACGCAAACTGTTTGTTTTTTTTTCTTCAATTTATTAACGGATGCTGTGCACGTTTGAATTTCCAGGTGGTTTTGGAGCATTTCGTGATCGTTATCCGGAATGGTGCGAAGGTGGTCAAGCAAACGCAGAAGGACAAACCGGTCAGGAGACAAACGAAGGTGAATTAATGGGTCTCCGCTCATTACGTATTTCAACTCCGCCCACGAGAGCTTATTCGGATTCGGATAGCGACAGTACGTGTGATTCTTTCGGTGAGTTTCCATAGCCCTCATTTATTTTGCTCCCTGCATATACCTTTTGAGATTCGCAAGCATCTTTATTCAAGATGAATTTTTCGTTAATAACTATTTTTCATTATTATTTATTCAGGTCCGGAAGAAGATAAAGATTTTCCTGTGGAAATTCTTCCTCATTTGTACCTTGGAAATGCGGCGAACAGCGAGGACAGGGAAGCCCTGGCACGACACAGGATACAATATATTTTAAACGTCACTCCTGATCTGCCGAACGTCTTCGAGAGCGCCGGTTCCATAAAGTACATGCAGATCCCTATAAGCGATCATTGGAGTCAAAATCTCGCGAGTTTCTTTCCTCAAGCCATTCAGTTTATCGGTGAGCATCGATTTCTACAGGATTTTATGTACTCGAATATTTTACTCGAGATTTTGTCACGAATTGTGATTCATTGATGGATTTCGAAACTCGAACGGATATTTTCTTTCGGATTTTTCCTTAAGGAAAGCCTTGACGAAAGTGGCGATGCACTAATTGAAAAATTTTCGAACGTAATGCAGTTCTATGAAAAAGGGAAAATGCACGCGCAATTTTCTAATTTGTGGAGGCTTTTTTTCTCCTTACGAATTCGCCTGGAATGTCTTCCGTCTGTCTGCGACTCGTTAATTGAGCAACGAGTTACGAAACTGGTACTCGGTCGGACGGGTCGAACGATAATCACACCGCTCAATTCAGACATAACACTGTCGACAGATCTCGTAACGTCTTTGCATATAAGGAAATATCGAGCAGAAAATTGAGTGGATTGGCTCGTGATTGGGACTCGCGATTCGAGTCCTAAAGAGGAAAACGTTTGGAGACACCGGATTCAGGAATTTCTGGCGATTGCGTACAGCGTGAAAATGATAAAAAGTTGTAAAATGTAGAGGAGAAAAAACAGAGGGAAATAGTGAGATAATTATCTGCTAGTTTTCTCAAACTCTCTCGATGACGCAATTCCGGGATCAATGTTGTTTTCATGTACGGAAGCTTCAAAGCCTGCCCCTTCTATCTTTCTCCGCTTCATCGAGAGGCCCGAATTTACGAATTTCGTTTTCTGGCTTCTTAAACAGGAAATCCTGTTTAAGAAAGCCCCGACTCAATAGTAAATCTCGTTTGAAGAAACGAGGAGGGAAACGAACGAGTTCTCGGAGCAGGGATTCTTATAAATAGAAAACTTTCCCACGTGTAAGCCAAGCCGCTACTAGACAATTAAACAACGGACGTCCGGTCGAGACCCTGGGCTGGGCTGATCCAACTTTTGCCGCTGCTTCGTCTCGGCTCTACCGTGAATTATAAATGTTGAGAGCTCTCCACGAATTGCAGCCTTTCTTATTGTTCTCGGAGAGAGAATTGCGTCTTTTATCTCACTTCAACTTTTTCCGTATTTTTTTTTTTTTGCCTTAACTAATATTTACATAAAATATGAAAGAAAAAATTGCCGCGTATAACTCTTTCACTGTCAGCCATCCTGTGGCGTCAAGCGTTACGTTACGATTCCCCTCTTATTCACACGTTATTATTGTTTGTCCCCGTTATTAGTGTCCACCAAATTAGAACGTACGTATTTCCTCCCAGCCTCAAGGTATTTACGGAACAATCCCATTAATGAATTCATGAGAAACGTTAAACGAAGTATTTCGCGTGCAAAACTAAAAGCCTTGAAATATTGCTACTAAAAAACTCGTAAAAAAGCTGAAAAAGCATCGCGATTCAATAAATTTTCGACTTATATTCATGCTGTGATAAATTAAATGAAAAATAAGTCAATTTCATTCGGAGGACACAGATATGTTTCTTTAATTGATCGATGAACATGTGTAATTTTTGGATTTTTCTTTGTTTTTCAGAGGAAGCACGAAATTCGGATAAAGGTGTATTGGTGCATTGTCTAGCGGGTGTATCGCGCTCGGTGACGATAACAGTGGCGTACTTGATGCACAAATGCAGTTTGAGTCTGAACGACGCTTTCAATTTGGTACGAAGTCGAAAATCTAACGTAGCACCAAATTTTCACTTCATGGAGCAGTTACACAGTTTCGAGAGGGAATTGAGGGATCGTGGCGACAGAAACAAGCGCAACAACCAGCGGTGCATCGGCGCCTGTCGACCAGGAGGACCGTGCAATTGTCCAGCGCCGAGTTTTCTCAGTCCTATTGATCTTGGACTCAGTCCTGACTCGGGTATCGAGTTCGACCGATGGGCAGCGAGTACGCCGGCGGAATGAGACGGGCCAGGAGGGACCCAATACAAATTTTAGGTCCCTCCTTGGGCACGCACGCGGGAAACGCATTGATCAACCTCTGCATTCTTGTAACTGGTGAGGGAAAGATCGACAAGGGAAGAGAATCCTCTGTTGGAAAGTTCTTCACCTTTTTCCTGTCTCACTGTAGAAGCACTTTGTGGTTGTGTGAAAATGCGAGATTCGCAAGAGCGCTTAAGCGCCAAGAGACTTTGGGACGATCAATAGAAATGGGAGAAAAAAACAACCATAGGAAGCGAAATATGATTATCCGATATCATTTTTACAATGTCGTCGATGTACGCCAAACGGCTGACGAGTCACAAATGAGGATGAATGTTTTCTCCTCGCATACGCAATTTGTTCGTAATTGAACTCGTAGCTGAACGACACGAGAGGAAATACAACCCGCGGGGCGGGCTTGTAGAAAGCTTCCTGCCGCGTTTACAGTCTCTCGTTTTTCATCAGTTACTTTTAATTAATTGTTCATTATCTTTTATCATAATTGCGCGCGGTAAACGCTCAACAAACGCCACAGTTTCAGCATGTTACGATTTAGGGAGAGAGTAGAATATGACTGTGTCGATTGTGTGCATGAGAGTTTATGTATGTGTATGTGCGTGTGTCGGTATTTCGAGAAAACCGTACAATTGACAACCGCGCGGACTTTATTTGAAACAGCAATGTTGTTAAGGCGAGGACCCCAGGCTCATAAGTGCGCTTCGATAAATAATCTCATTTATTACTTTTTACTTTGGAACAGAAACTGTATAAAAACACAGCAAAGAGCATTTACTGGTCGCACAATTCATGAATCGCGCTCGATTCATGAAAAATTACGTGTCAGTTGCTATTTTTGAGAGACTCGTTTCATTTTTATAAAATTTGGATCGATACGGATCCATATATTATTCGTTTGATACTTTTAGCATTTTTCACGATCTTCCAAGAGAATTGCTAGAGCCTGAGTCCTCCTTAACGCCCCTCCATCACGTAGTCACGTCCAGGTGTTTGAAAGTATTTTATAATGATTAAAAAACAAACAAACAAACAAAATCAGTAATGAAAAAAAAAACTCGTCATTAGCTTTTTCTTGACCTCAACGATTCACGGTAATATAAAAATGACGTTTCACCATTGTGAAAAACAAAGAGAATAAGCTATTAACAAACAGCACAGAAACGCGGTCATGATTGATATTGAAATTTTTCGACAAATAGGACAAATTTGAGAAAACACTATTTTCTTTTTTAAAAAATGCATGAATACGAGTTGTATATTTATAGGAAAAGGTGGTAATTTGAAATACAGCTAAAAATTCGAAACGCTCCAAAATTTTATGAGTGTTTCCAATAACACGAATGCTTCAAATCTAAATGAGCGAAGCAAGAGTCCAGAAGATTTATTCCTATCGTTTTAACTGTGTTTTCGTCCGGGTTGAAATAAACGAGAAACTTAGAAAAACAGTTACAGGAGTGCAAGAAAAAAGAATGGAAAAGCAACGAAACTTTGTTTTGATTTTCAATCACATTGCAAAGGTTTGCGCTCGGTGACAAGCTCCTTGATGTAATAACGAGACTAATGCATTATAGAAAACCAGTGAAATGTTTGTACGTGATATTCATTAGTGCCTGGATCAAAATCAACAATTATCTAATAGAAATTTGGCCAGGTATTGATGAACAATTTGAAATTTTATACAAGGGCTGCAAAATTGCTGGCACTTTGACTCCAAATTCCTGTTTATTTTTGACTGCACTTTATATTTTAAATGAAACAAAATTAGATGAATATTTATTGTTCTGCTCGGAACGTTTCTTACCTGCGTTAAGAAAAGTAGGAGAACAGAACAGAGTTTCAAATTACCACGGCTTTATCTATGACTAGACAGAAACACGTACGCGTTCGGTAATTTTCGTTTATTTTTACCGACGCCCAACATCTCTTTAGAATATGTAAATAATTTTATATCCCCATCGAGACGAGAAAAAGAAATTTATAAATATGTATTTTAATAATTCTTCCCTCAAGCGTCCCCGATAACCTCCACCGGGAGGATCCGTCAATTGTTGAGGCTGTTTTTATTTTTATTCAATGCCGAAAACAAGATGAGAGAAAAAAAATTGAGTAAAACGCTCGTAAATAGGGTAAAATGTAATAAAAGAAAAAAAAAAAAAGCACCGGTTAGATAAGTATCATTCGAGCGAAACTCGTTTCATTTGTTCGCTCATACGATTCTTTGATGTTCAAAGTGACAAGAATACATGAACTTCCGTATATCTCTTAGATAAAATTTTATGAAAGCGGATAAAAATTAGAGAAAAATGGCAAAATTTGGTTACAATGAATACACCGAATGACATACGATTCGGAAAACAAATTCATTATCACGAAAACTAACAGACAACGCAAACACACACAAAAGTGACTTATCCTGAGATAACAAAAAAAAAATTATATATATTCAAGAATACAGACACATGCATGACGCTTCCCGACTTTTGGGATGAAATAATAAAAACAAAGCGAAAATATAAATGGTAGAACGAGACAGCCGGGATTCGGTGCATTTTTACGGGGCATTCCTGATAGTTTCGAGCTTACCTGAGATCGATCTATCGTTCTATAGCGATTAAGAAACGTAGAGAAGAAAAAGAAAAAAAAATCCAAAAAATTTTAACAAGGAGTGTTTCTCGAACACTTTTTTGTGGTCGCCGAGCATCACGTTCCGCACACAAACCCATCCCAGTTCCGATTTGTCGTGCAGAAATAATGAACGACAAAGAAAAAAAAAATATATATATAGTCGCGGTGAGCAGTGCTAAATTTTCTGTTTGTGGAGCAGATGAAAAATCCATAGTTTCGGCACCTCCGACTTTTCCAGAGTGAAAAATAATGGTACCTGTTTGCACGCACATTTTTTTTTTTTTTTTAATTTCCTTTCAGCTATTATTACACGTCGTTTCGTAAAAAAATAATGCACACGCCAAGTTTTAGACAGAAGAAAAAGCGCCGACTCTTTCGCTTATTATTCATTCTGCTCTGTAGGCGCATGCAAACAAACGAATAATCATTTATTATGCTGTCTTGCACAGAGTCGAAAAGAGATTTCAAAAATAAATATACGAAAGTTTATTTTTTATAATGGAAGGACATCACATTCCCATCACGAGCCACCACAATGGCCTGAAACCGTAACTATCTCAATGTACTATATGTATCATTTATCAAGCATTATTGAAATCAATATGAATGTAATACCGTGAATGTTATTTTTATCATGTAATAATCCGAAAATTTAAGGATAACGAAAGCGATCTTGCAATTGCGAGGTTCTATTGATCTACCTTTAAGAAAAATAAAATATATATATTATATATATATACACATACATACATACATATATTTGACGTTACTGTAATAACAATATTCTACTACTAAACTGTTGTCTGTTGTACGTTTAATGGGCCAAAATGCCCGAGAAATTTAATCAAATATTATGTATATTACCATAAATTATTATTTTGTATTCATCGTTGTATATATATTTTAAATTAATTTTCATTAGAAATACAAACTTATCTTACCTGCAATATCTTCTTATTTTATTTTCATTGAATCGATCACAAATGTTCCCGGTAATGTTATTAAGCTGAATTACTAAAAATAAGTCGATTCATCGTAATAATATTTAATATTATTGTATTTTCAATTTTCCGTACAAGATTGTAGAAAGCTGTATCGATTCTATTTAATGTTTTTTTTTTTTTTTTTTTTTTTTTTTGCGAGGTAAATCAACTCACTTTGACTTTCTTTCTCTGTCTCTCTTTTGAATAATCGTATTCGGGGTCTCTTCTCTCAGAATCGAAATACACATGGCGAATGTGAAAAAAAAAACGGTTGGGCGTCGAGATGCGGTTAGATGATCAAATCAATTATTTGTTTCGAACAATTAGCAACTTTGTTTTGGGTGTTTACATGGACCGCGCTCTCCGAAGACACCCGTAAGAGCGCCAGAGCTTTTTCAGACTCTCGAACACTTTGGATAAGCTTGTCACGGTCGTTCGCATCTTGTGCAGTCGCTAGTAAAGTTCCAAGGCCTACGAGAGCACGAAATACGGCTTCTGGTTCACTCAAACGAGGTAAAACGTCGATCAGAACGTACAACGTTCTCGTACGGGCTGCTGAGTCGTTTCTTTTGTTCACAGCGATTACAAGATTCAGCAGGTACGTCGATAATGCAACCTAAAATTAAATCAAATCAGAAGTTTTTCTTGATTGATTCAAAGAGCACTCATAAAAATTGGTGCAAACAAATTTCTTCAAATAGTTATTCCATGAATAGATGCGCACCTGATTATTTTTACTGCCGAGAGATTTCAAATCGACAAGAGCATTGAGCACTTGCTCTTTATACAGTAAACCAAGTCTTTCTCCGATCTCGTGGACAAACATATTTGCCAGAAGTCGGAAGGTGAGCATTTGATTGGCGGGTACAGCGTCGCTTTTCAAATGAGATTTCACTAGTTCCCACATTTCTTCAGTGCATAAAGTCTCGTTAACCGTTTTACGTAGGACTGCCAAACGAGCTACGTCCAGCGATGGAAATGCCACTTGAGGGGGCCACTGAAGAAGCTGTTTTAATATTTCAACAGCACTATTTGTAGATTCAGCATCACATTCGCTGCTCGCCAATCTTACTACAGACTCCAACTGCTCGTCCGTCATTCGACTTTTCTCTACTTTTTTGTTTAATTCCTTGAGTTTTTCTGAAAAACGAAGAAATAATTGATTTGTTATATCATTTAACGAGTAGAGATTTTTAAATTGAATGTTGAAATATAAAAACGATCCAATAAAATTTCTACAGCGAGTGGGTCCCATTTTCTTAGGTTTTTACTCAATTTACCTAAAATTGTTGGCAAATTGGCGTGTTCAAGTTTGAGGTAATCAACATGCGGTATGTACGAAGGAACGGTGCTCATTTGACTCGAAGACGTGCTCGGGGTCGACTCTTCGGAAACGGAACGTGGCGCGTTCGGAGTTACTGCACCAGGCACTGCACCAGGCACGTAACGACTTGCTCCGGTGAATGGATCAGCGAATTGGGAATCGTTCTTCAATACTGGAACGCTTTGTGAATTTTTCACTATAAAATTAGCCACCTGTAATTCAGTCGTTTTGATGCGTCAATAAAAAAAAATCAGCGCAGAACCCTGTAGCTTATCCATAAGTACAAACAGCTTCGAGAAAACTTGTATTTCAAGAAAGTTTTTACCTGATCGAGGAACATTTGACTGAGGCCATTACGATGAATGAATTTTTGTGCAGCATGCCAAGGATCTTCGGTAACGTTGTACGGCAATTTCAGAGGTGGTACACCGTCCTGAATGTCTACCGAAAATACGTAATCGTATTCTTCACCGTTGTAAAGCTGCTTACCCGACGTTTGAACATCACCTCCGCTACCGCCCATAACATCGCCCATCAACGTCCATTTTCGTTCGCTCATCGACCACGTATAAGCTTTTGCTTTACCATTTTCGTTTACCATTTTGGTCTGACCGTCCTCTCGACCAGGTTGTTGCAATGCAGTGGGTCCTGGCAGTCTGCGAATATAAATTGAATACGTAAATTTAATTTTTCCTCTTCAGTAAACTTTTAAATTGCAGTAAGTTGATAATTGGAATTTTTTTTTTTTTTTAATGAGCTGTCATTAAATATAGCGGTATAATTAATAGAAGGATTTAAAAAAATCGGTAACTCAATAAAAATTGAACGAACTGAATAATATTCTGTTGTCAGAGCGAATGAAACTTGATTAGAAAAATCGTACTCGCTGATTTTGACTCCTCCAACAGACAGCTTAGCTTGAAGTTGATCTTTGGCGACTTCTTCCTCGAAAGCTTGCATCGCAGCAGGGTGAGCGTATCTTTCTTTGTTAGCGGTGAATATTCTGACTGCACAGTCGGAGGATCCAGCGACGATGTCGCCGTTGGACAGAAGTTCACAACACCATACCGATTGCGCTGGTACTGCGATTATATCATCGACAGCCCCATTTTTCCATACGCGTACGGTGCGATCCTCGCTCGACGTTACTACGAGATTACCGCCGATTGTCGCCGACATACTGTATATGTAATTTTCGTGACCGGTAAATTCACCGAGGCAAGCACCTGATTTGGAGTTCCAGTGTCTCACTGTCGCGTCGTTTGCGCACGTCAAAAATTCGTCGTCCGATATAGGCACGGCGTCACGCACGCAATCCGTATGACCGGTTAGCGTGTGTACAACCGAACAGGTATTTCTATTCCAAACTATTACTGTTTTGTCAGCTGATCCAGTGACCACAGAGCTATTTGGAAGGTCAATTACGCACCACACCGCTGCTGTGTGACCGACAAATGTCTTCAATGGCTTACTGAGATTCTCAAGTTGCCAAAGTTTTGCGCTCAAATCCCATGAACTCGAGAGAAACGTTCCGTTCACGTGGCCGCAACGTAAATTACAAACGGTATTCTCGTGCGCTTGAAACCTCTCCACAGGCTCGACTTCGCCCAACACGTATACGCATATGTGATTGTCGTTGCTCCCCGTTACGACGAGTCCTTTGGGATACAACTCGGATGGATTTATAGCACATACGGAACTCACGAAATTTTTGTGCCCTTTCAGTATCGCAGTCTCTCGATAATCTATCCCGTTCCTAGAAACAAAGTTAATTTTCGTTTTATTCTGTCGGAAATCCTCACCTAATGTTATAGTAGAAAATAACTTTTCGGTTAATGTACAAAAGCTCGGATACGATGCGTGGAATCAACTATCAAGACGATCTAGGACCTGTTCATTCGGTTTCAACGTTATCTTCATATTTCTTTCAAAGATTAATCTTGCTCAATGTAATTTGAGTTCTTTGTTAAAAAATGATGAATTACTAGATATTTCCAAAAGCAAAATAAGATAGAGTATGTAAACTGCACAACAAATTCTAGAAAATTTGAGAATACGCAACGAATTTTGAGATTATTTGTCATTATTGAGTAACAAAGATGATTCTAAACATGGAATAATTTTTTCCAATATTAAAGAAGGAAGTTTTCAATATTAATAGATTATAATCGTATGCCTTTAAAAGGTAGGTAAAAAGTTGAACAAACTTTTAAAACAGAACAGCAATAAAACTGATGAAATGATCGAGGTTTTCCACATTGATGTTTATAATTTGTATTACAATGTTCAGAGCGACTTTTTCAGAAAAACAAAAATTGACTCTTAGTCATGCATACATTTTGCATAACAATTATGCAAAAAGATTTTTCTTATCATTGAAGTAGGCCAGAGCTCGAGTCACGTTTATAAAAACACTTGTTTGTTGGAATACTTACGGGCCTGGAGTCCATACTCGAGCAGTTTTATCTCTAGAAGCAGACACAATGGTACCATCTCTGAAAGTTGCCAAAGCTCTAACATCGAGGGTATGACCGAGCAACACACAGTTCAGTTTGTAAGGTTCTTCGCTCATGATTATTCCTCAGGTTGCAAACAAATATCGCAAGTCACTTTGAATCGTATTTCGACGTCGTAGGTTAACAGTAGAAAAGCTTCGAAAATACGAAAAGAAAAAACTGTGGTTCCAAAGAGATCCTGTAAATCATGAGTAATTTTTTTTTAAACGATAACACACAATAAGAAAAAGTTTTTTTTAACTTCGGTAATAAATTTTGTAAAATGTTAATATTTTCATACAAAAATCGCTTATTTCGATACTCAGATACGAAATGTCATTCAGCAAGACGAGAAACTCACGATGTGTTCCGTCGAAATGCCTTGAAACTTGAATCAACCCCTTCGTTACTGACAACTCGGTTTTCAATTTTTGTTTTAGACGAAATTTCGTTAAACTTGTCTGATTAAAGCGCTTGCTCAGATTATATGTAATTATGCTCCACTCTCGGACGTCTCGGACGCCATGGACACACTAGTACCGGCCACAGTCCTCAAATACAGAGGGGGATACAGGTTAAATACGAATACGGGGTGGTTGAGAAGATGGTGTTGGCAACGGAAGATCGTGTTGCTCGTCAAAGCTCAACTCAGTTGGTATATTACCGGTGAATGTCAACTGAGTATTTGAAGCTTCCTGTGCATGAGAAGATCGCGAAATCGTCGATAGATGGCAGAAGCGCCAGCTCAAAAAATCGAGATCTGTCCATCGCGCAACCACCGGTTGCACTTTGACGTTACATCTTGTGTACCTAACACATCACACGTACACAATATAATTACAACGTGGGAAGCAATGCAAGTGCTAGCGTAAACGAATTTCGTACGGTGCGTAAACCATTAATATTCTCTATCAATAGAATAATTGCACGTCCGTCAGTATATTTCATGTGTTCTGAACTAAGCATAAAATAGACTTTTGAATAGTTTCGCGAGAATGGATGTTCTGAACAAAAGAAGATAGTGATAAATTTCTGCACACATATACAACATATTTCGAGTGTTTTATAGACTGTACTATGCATCCGTATCGTATTATTCGAGTTCGGTAGCGAATTATCGAACGAAAAATGTGTGAGAGGTATTACGAAACATTCATGTATGGATTAACAAAATTTACGTGTACACACAAACGTGTGGTAGCTGCATTCTGCACGCCGCAGTATCCTTAGAGAGAAAAAGTATTCGTAAGCCGTTATTGTGATAGCGAGTTCTCGTAGATAAAATGTATATCTACACACCATGCGACCGCACACAGTCGAGTAATCTAACGATAAAAGAGAGAAAGAGAGAGAGAGAGATCCGCGCGGCGTTCAACTCATGGGCACAAACTCTTAAAAAACATTTTTTTTTCCGCTTACGGTTGCGCAGTTGTTAAGTGTCGCTGCGTGTCAGCGGTCGTTGGAATCGGTTTGTAATTAAAAACAATACTGCGGAGTCGAGAAATTGCGGTAACGGATAAATGAAAACTCGATTCGATTAAACAGTGTATGCAATTTTATCTTCGTATGTGGTGTGTTGTGTTGTTTCATGAACCCAAAATGTTTACTAGACCCGTATCCAGACAAATTATTCTATACAAAAATCAGTTTTAAGTGACGTGTCATTCGTCGCAGTTGTTAACCAGTTGGGATCGGTACTGTGATCGGCGCAACGCGCTCGCTCGCCCTCCCTCTTTTTCTACACAACTTGCTCTCTTTTGTTCCCGGCTAATTCGCTCCTTTCCCTCGTGAGTGTACCTGTGTTTGTGTACTATTTACGTTCGTCATTGTACTTTTCATCGTTCTGCAAACGCCGTATCTAACAGATTGATAATTATACGAAAAAAAAATCTCGACAGTTTTCGTAATTATTATTATCGTTGTTTTTATAACTTATCTCACTATTCAAACTGTCAAAATTTTGACCTACATATGACGTAATCGTCGTGCTTGTCTCACGATCATATACGAAACATTTTTTTTTTTTTACCGAATTCGTTTATAAGACTGCCAACGCTGTGTTGATACTTTGTAGGGACTTTTACATTGTCTAATGGTGTTGGTGCAACATGTCAGGATTTTTGAGGCAAGTATACATTTTAAACAAAAGATTAATTTTTTTTCTTTTCATTCTATCAAATTCATGAGTGATTTTCGGCATTTGACGAGTGCAGAATCCGCGTAAACGTAAAGACTCTTAAACAGCGAACATTGTGCATTTAAAAACATGGAATCCTGCGAACTTTTGCAGTCGTCGATACATCGTCAAAACTTCCATCCATCGAATTGTATATTTTCAACGATGCCAGTAGCACAATATTCAGCATAAAATCTTCAGACATAAAAAAAAATCTCTTAGTACTTTTTATCGAGCCGCTACCGCGTCTCTTGATATATGTTCCGAATGTTATCGAAATATATTCGATAAAATCAACATTCCAAAGATGCTATGTCATTAATATAAATTGTTGTAGTATCAGCAAGTTTTCATATCAGTTTATCATTAAATACATTATTTACTAGCTTTTCTTTATAAACAATTCTTTATCAGTTCGATTAGACGATTAACAGTATGAACTTGACGGTGATTTCACAGTGCATAGTTCTTCTTCGTTCGATCGAGTATCGATTAGACGAGATAGTACATATAACGACGATAGAGGGATCGAATGACCGTTGTAATATTATCACCACAAATACCATTCGAATCCAAATATAATACATATTGATCGAACGAAAAAAGATAAAATACTTTTCAACAAATAATGATCAACGCGTCTTTATTTTTTAAATCTCGTTCGGTTAACCGACTGAAATAAAAATTTGTCATCGAATTTTTAACTTGCGACCTTTTTCTCATCTCATTTGTTTACGAATCGTCCGGCAGCGACGAGCGACGCCGTTCTCTGTTTACGTATACACAATGACTATTCGTCTGTATACAGTTTATGTCGACGCCGCGTTTAGTTACATTGTAACATGATGTTTACTCAGTACAAAAGCGATGCACAATAATATCGTGCATTGGTGACGTATTAACAAAAAAAAAATATATACGAGCCAACTAATTTTCAGTAATTAGTATCTCGGAACACGTGTTTCGATAATAGACTGCAATTGTATCGTTTTCAAGGTCATTCGCAGGTTGAAAAAATGGAACAATATTTTTCGTTTTATTTATTTTTTTAGCTGGAAAATGGTATCAAAATCTTAAAAAAAAAAATTAACAAAAATAATACGTCTATTGATTTTTTATTTTTGTTAATTTTTTTTTTTCAAGATTTTGATACCATTTTCCAGCTAAAAAAAATAACAATTTAGAAAAGAACGAAAATATTTTTACTTGATCAAATCGACATAAATTGTTGCAATTGATACATTTCGTATCAACGAGCTACTACGAATTCGATTGGTCCGATTCAATCTCCTCACAAAACGAACGACAAACGAAAGAAAAAAAAATATCAAAATGTAAAAAATCTTTGATACCATCATATTTTGAAGAGAATTAGGAAAAAAAAATTGAAATGAATCAAGATTATCACGAAATTGAAGCACCTTCTCGGGATTTTTCAAGGACTGTCAGGCGCCATGCGTTTATACCGATTATTATCGAATAAATGAGTGTGCTTGTGTTTGAAACAAGGAACGTTATTGTAGAAAAAAAAATGGATTATTGTGAATGATTTTTTATATTTATACTTTATATAATTCATTAGTCGATCCACGGGTCTTCTGGACCCATCAAAAAATATCTGAACTTTCAACTTCAATGCTGTTCATCTTTACAATGAAAAAAGTGGAAAAACATTTTTTTTATTTGTCCAATATCATACAAAATTTTTCCAACTGTTGCTTAGAAAAAGAAATGGCAAAAAATAATATTTGCTCCGTTGAAATATTTATCGTCGAATCAACACGGATCCCCTAGACCCAGTCCGTAAAACGAAGATTTCCTTTTTTTTTTTCTCAAATTTATACCGATAGTTTGTGTTATACGAAGAGTTATGAAGAAATAATTTACTAACGTATGGATATTCATATTTCTTTGCAGAGGAATGCCGCTGTTCAAGCCCAAAACAACGCCGCGATCTCAAGGCTCGGAGAAAACAAGTAGCACCGCTAACGGGGCTCCGCATCATCACGAGGGTCATGACACGAGCAGCAATGGCACATTGAGGCGTGAAAATACTCAGGATCAAAATCCGCCAGCTGCAACGACTGGGAATCAGGTGGACGTCAAACAACGATTAGTTTTCCGATGTCAGCTGGCTCATGGTAGCTCGACCGGACAGATCTCTGGTTTTAGCAACGTCAGAGAACTGTACCAGAAGATTGCAGAGTGTTACGATATTCCATCGAGCGAGGTATAAAGCCCACTGTCAAATATTTCAAAGACACTACTTCGACTGCTGCTGCTGCTGCTGTGGAATCAAATCCGAAATAAATTTTCGTTGACAATTTGCACGTAAAGAAAGCTATCTAAAAATGAATAAAAGAAAAAGCTAATCTCGTTGGAGTCGTCAAAAACTTTTGGAAATGTCAGCAAAAGTTTGAAAATTTTAAAAACAGTTTTTTCTGAGTATTTCAATGAAGCTTTGGGCAAAAATTTCTGAATTCATGAAAATTTGGATAATTCAATTCGTTTGTGTGTTAAATGATTTCATTATTCTTGGAAAACTTTTCTATTAATCAATCACGATCGAATCCTTCTATTTAACCCGAGCATTCCGAATGCAAAGGCAGAAAGAACGGATAACGTCAAATGTAAAGAAAGAGACGTACCTATTCGGTGCGTTACGCCACCTCGCCCCTCTAAACCGGACGCAGGAAACATTGGTCACGGATTGTGAACGCGCCGTCGAACTCACATGCGCGCGTGCATACATTTTGCTCTGAAAACTTAACACATTTTTATCATAATTCCCTCACTCCTGCCCCGCACCCTTCTCCCAGGCTCGAAACTACGAATTGTTGCAAACGCTCAAAATTGAAATTTTAACGTTTTTTAAAACGATTCTCTGATTAGTTGTAATTAATCTCACTCAGAATGCTTAGCAAATTTTTATATAAGGAAATAGACGATTTTTTTGTTTATTTTTAACTGCTTTATTCAATATTTTTTCAAGGTTATTTACTGACTTGGTTTCATAATAATTTGCTTTGAAAAATCTTCTAAATTTAACCGTTGCATAATTTGGTACTTTTGCAGTCGGCTAATTGAAAATAAAATAGATTTTAATTTTTACGTTCAAATTTATTGTAATAAAAATTTAATTGAGCCTTTGAAATATTTTTTTCATGCTCAAATGTATACTGAGTACAAGTGCAGAAAATAATTCGTTTCAATGTTTATTCTTCACTCTTCGATCAGCAGATAATTATTTCATTATGAATATTGAAAATAACTTGCTTCAAGCTAGATATTATGAAACGGACTTTCCTTTATTTTTTCTTGTCTTCAAAGGAAAGATAGACGCGCTCAACTCAGATTTTATTCATATATCTATGTGAACATAATTTGAGTGATTTTTTAAATTAAATTATTTTTTTTTTGTATTTATTATTTATTTATTTTAACATGAGAATTTTTTTTATGTTTTGTAAAAAGTTTTTTTTTTTTTTGTATAATTGCAGATACTTTTTTGCACGCTCAACACTCCAAAGATCGACATGCCCGAGCTCTTGGGTGGCCAGATTGGATTGGATGACTTTATATTTGCTCATCGAAAAGGTTTGGAAATATAAAAATTCTATGTTGATTTTATACCGTCAAGCTGTCTGTCACATTGCAAAACCCCTGCTGGTATTTCGCTTCCACGAACGATAACTATCAAGTTTGCTGAGTGTGCACGTTTCTCGTACTTTTCTCTGGTCTATTATACAGTTTGTGTACTTAAGTACAAAGAATTGCAGCACCATTGATGTGTTTACAGTGCAAAAGCAAACGGTTGTGATTGTTGTGGCCTTGTCCGGTGTTTTTAGAAGAAGCATTCGCGCTAATTAACACGTTAAAGTTGTGCAATGATGTGATTATTCGCCTCATGAATTACGAAATAGTGTTTGGGTTTCTTGAAAAAAAAATAAATAAAAAACAAATCTAAATGAATGAATTTTAACGTTATTTTCTTCCAGGTCAACCGAAGGAAATAGAATTGGTCAAAACTGACGACGCCTTGGGTCTGACGATAACTGATAACGGCGCTGGTTACGCTTTCATCAAACGCATTAAAGACAACTCGGTTATCGATCGAGTCAAAGTTATTCAAGTTGGCGATCACATAGAAAAGATAAACTCTACTAATCTCATAGGACGTAGACACTTCGAGGTTGCAAAAATGTTGAAAGACATACCAAAAGGTGCTACGTTTACGCTGAGACTGATCGAGCCACAGAAAAGCGGATTCGGCAGTATCGGACCCCGCAGTGACATAAAAAAGGGTAAAAAATCCGTGGGCTTTGGCTCGGGTAAAGAAACTCTGAGATTTAAGGCCGATGGCAGTGCTCAAATTGAAAAAGTCGTGAGTATTTCCTACCGAATGCTGAAGATTTTTTGTTTTTATTTCCCATATATAATTTATCTTGTTTTTTTTTTCTTCTGACAGTCCGTTAACAACGCTGCTGCGGTAGGAATAGACAAGATCAATCTGATCTTGGAAAATTTCATGGGCATCAATGACAACGAGTTAGGTAAATTGAAATTCGCGTACAATAATTGAAGGCTACAATAAATTATGGATTCGAATTCTCATTCAATACTGTTTCAGCATCACAAATTTGGGAATTGGCCGAAGGTAAAACCAACAGTATGGATTTCGCAGAGGCCATTGACAATTCGGATTTGGAAGCTTTTGGCTTCACGGACGATTTCGTTATAGAATTATGGGGTGCTGTGACGGATGCGCGAAGCGGTCGTCTTCGATGATCCATCCTTTATATAATTAAAATAAGATGAAGCTGATTGTTGATAAAGTACCACTTAAACAAAAGGAAAACCATTTAAATTAAGAGATTCAAGATCCTGGAGTCTGAGCTAGCGACATCTGCCATACACGAAAATGTATTGAAGAGGGACTCTCAAAATATTCAAACAATTAAAACGTATACTTTCGATAACACTGATTATCGAATATTCAACGAATGAAAAACATTGTGAGATTTCTTATACGTTTCAAGAGTCCAAAAATAACCATGTGATTGAATAATTATCACTATTCAAATGGCCCAACGAAGAATCATCCTTAAATCGTTTCAAGCCACGAATTTACGATTCGCCATCGATATATATCATTTATGTATGCTTAACTGAGAGTACTATTTCCAAGGCTGGTGCGAATTCTTCCATTTGTTACAAGATTTAAGAAAGTTATTTAGAACTAGAGTGGATGAGGCATTTTTATCGCCAATTAAGAACAAATTATTCAAACTGTATTACAAAAGTATTTTATATCGTGTTGATAATGAGATTAAATTAATGCTATAGTAATATATGAAGTTTGTTGTCGAAAAAGGTAGTAGTATTGTCGTTATACGGAATGCATACAATGAAAGAAAAAAATACTTTTTCTTTAAAAATTGTTTTGGAACGGAAAAAGCAAACATTTTTATCGAGGCATTCATGTTTTCTATGACAGTGATTAATAAATCTGCATATTTAAAACTTTTTCTATATCTTAACATTGGGTCAGAATGTATTTCAACTTTTCATTCGTCAAAGTTCGTTTATTTGAAAATCTACTGCCCATTAGCACATAGTGTAATATTCAAAATTGAAATGTAAACTTACGAAATAAAGGACGGTTATTTCATCGGTTACATCGTCGCTAAATGAGTGAGAAAAAAAGATTTTTCAATATTTGAATTTCAAAGATTATTGTTTTCTTCTTTCGCTGGAAAAAATCGTGAAGACCTTGTAGAGACACTGATTTTTGACAAATTTTTCTTCTACACTGTTTTCTTTTTTGCAGAATGAATCGAAAAAAAAATATGTTAACAATAAGACATCGATTAGTGTCAGGGTTGAGATTTTTGTCATGTAAGTTTCACTGTTTTTTCGGTAAAATTCCAGTTTGCGACATCCTGAAAAACAACGTTATTTTTTCGACGTATTTTACATGATTTGTGAAATAAATAAATAAAAAAAATTGAAATTCAAAACTGTTCCTATGAAAGCAATTATCCATGAAATAAAACATGAAAAATATTCATCATAACGAAGAATATTGTAAACAAAAGTCATTTTTATCCAACATCCAGCTATTAACAATAATAAGAGATATTATTGCTTGAGGCATTGTGAAACGTGAATAAAGTGACTAACACATTTATTAAAGATAACGCATCTTTTATACAGATAACTCGAAAACCTCGGAACCTATATTTAAATGTATGCATGTGTGCATGCATATACATATAAATATTATCTGCTTTTTGGCTGAGCTAGTTTTATATGTGATCTTCGTCGGAGCCGGTTTTCAGTCCACAGCTTATAAAACATATGTAATCATGCCATTCTTTATCATCGAATGTTAAAACTCGTTTACATATTCATCGTATTTGTACACGAAACAGCCTTCGATTCGATTTTCTATATTATAAAAGCGACCCAACTGGTACTCAGTTGGTCTCCCGTAAGGCGAGAAAGCATGACTAAACGTCAAACTCCCACGAAATTTTTATATAAAACGTACTTATAAATATTATAATTAAAGTATTTTTGTAAATAAATATAAACATGGCTTTCACACTGAGAAAATTCAGTGGACTGATTTTCCGAGTTGGTACCAGATGCCGAAACTTCGAACAAATCAACATCACAAGAGTAAGTCTCAATCCTTGCTTGATATAACCTAAAAAAAATTTCTTTGCTCGATCCATGGACTCATTAATTTTTTAAATTAACGTTTTTGGTTTTTTTTAATTTTCAAATCTCTCTGCGGAGCATCACGAAATCTGAAAAATATAAGTAATTAACCTAATTCATTATATTCATGATCTTCAAGCAACAAAAAACAGTATTATAGAATAAGAATTCGAAAACGTAGGAAAGAATTGAACGCAATTAAATCTAAATTAAAATGAGATCCAAAAATAATAATTCTCCCATTTTAAACGTGAGAAACGTTTCACGTTTTCACAAAAATAATAATTCATCACGTTTTCATAAATACTATTGATGAATTACATTTCAGGTATGCGCACTCAATTTTTCCATCAAAGCTGAACCCACACATAGTGATGGAGATACCCCCAAGATTCCTGCCCCCAAAGGAGATGGGAAAGTATTCACCTCCATGTCAACGATAGTCTCAGACATTCCTGATGGTGCTAAACTTTTGGTCGGAGGTTTTGGCCTCTGCGGCGTACCCGATAACCTGATAAAAGCTATTTTAAAAAAAGGCTCCAAAGATCTTACCGTTGTTTCAAATAACGCTGGAATAGAGGATGCCGGACTTGGAACGTTGTTGCATGAACACAGGATTAAAAGAATGATTTCTTCTTACGTCGGAGAAAACGCTGACTTCGAAAAGCAGTATCTCAGCGGACAGCTTGAAGTCGAGCTCACTCCGCAGGTATAATATAACATTTTGAAATATTATCAATTTTGCATGGATATCAGTGAAGAATGGTAACTGACAATGAGTACAATTTTTGGGCAATCGTTGACCAAATTATTGTTGAAGCTTTGCAATTTTATTAGCTTCATGAATATTCTGAGAACCTATTGTCAAATTTTTTTATATCATCGTACCAGATCATCTGATCTATAAAATGCTAGTCGAAGCTGCGTTATGAAATTTTTGATTGATTGTGAATACTAGTGTGTAAAAGATTGTCGAACAACTTTGATCAACAACAGGGCACTTTGGCTGAAAGACTGAGAGCAGGGGGCGCAGGAATCCCAGCGTTTTATACGCCAACAGGATTCGGTACCATCATACAGGAGGGCAATGTCGTTGTGAAGTATGACGATGCAGGCAACGCCGACATATCGGGTGATCCCAGAGACGTGCAACAATTCAACGGCCGAGATTACGTGATGGAGACCGCGATAACAGGCGATTACGCTATGATCAAAGCGTGGAAAGCTGACAAAGCTGGAAATTTGATATTTAGAAAAGCAGCGAGAAATTTCAATCCGGTAATGTGTAAAGCAGCGAAAATTACCATCGTCGAAGCGGAAGAAATTGTGGAGATAGGTCAATTAGATCCTGATCAAATTCACGTCCCCGGGATTTACGTTGATCGCATTATCCAGGGCCAGACGTATGAGAAAAGAATCGAGGTTTGCATATTTCTTCGTTATTACCTTCATCCACAAAATTCATTACGTTATTTGAATCAACGAATCATCTTCGTATGTTGCAGCGAGTAACTACGAACAAAACGATAAAATCAAAAAAATCGACACCGGCCAGTAAGGCGAGAGATAGAATCATCAAACGGGCAGCTCTTGAATTTAAAGACGGAATGTATGGTAAGTTGACTCGATTTTCATCGTTAGCATGAATTTTCAATAAATTTGCTTAGTAAATAATATAGATTTTCATTAACTCTGTCGATTATGTAAACGAATAAAATGTTCCTCTGTATCAGCGAATCTTGGTATCGGCATGCCCATGATGACCTGTAATTTTATACCAAAAAGTATGAAAGTGACTCTACAGTCTGAGAACGGAATTTTGGGTCTTGGACCATATCCTTCCGAGGATCAAGTAGACGCTGACCTGATCAATGCTGGCAAGGAATCCGTAACTATTCTACCTGGCGCATCTTTCTTCGGTAGTGAAGAGAGTTTCGGAATGATTCGTGGGTGAGTTTTAATCGTAAATAGATCGTCAAAAAAAATTTGGATTTCTATATTAGAGCATGTGACTCACGATGAAGAAACTGAAGAAAATTTTGTTTCATTCTCATTTGGATTATTGAAAAATGATCGATGAAAGTATGAAACCAAACGTGGAATGAATTCTCTTGAAGAATTAAAACCCGAATTGAATGCATTAAAAATAAATGAAACGAAGTTTATCATTTTTTTTATTTCAAGCGGTCACATCGACCTGACGATTCTCGGAGGCATGCAAGTTTCACAAAAAGGCGACCTGGCAAATTGGATGATACCGGGTACAATGGTTAAAGGAATGGGAGGAGCGATGGACCTTGTATCAGCAGCAGAGACGAGAGTCGTTGTCACAATGGAGCACAAAGCGCGTGACGGAAGTCCGAAAATTTTGCCAACTTGTACATTACCGGTTACAGGTAAGTCTTGAAAACAAAAAGAAATAAAAAAAATCATTGATCCAAACTCGTAAATTCAACGAAATAAACCTTTTTTTCAGGTCAACAATGTGTCGATTTGATAATCACAGATTTGGCAGTGTTCGAGGTTGAAAAAGGCGAAGGTTTGAAACTTATCGAGATTGCGCCAAACGTCGATATAAGCGAAATAGTAAGCTCAACTGGCTGCGAATTTTCCGTTTCCGACGATCTTAAAGTAATGGGTCAAGTGTCAATTGACGATGAGAGTTGAACGTTACCAGTGTCATACTGAAATATTGATGTACATAACCAGGTACGTGAGTTGGATCTTCGCTCTAACTCCGTTAGGCTTTAGACGAAGAAAAACATTCTGATATGACCGAAGAGACAAGAATTACGCCTGTAAATATCACCACAGTGAAATTGACAATTTATCTTCTGCTAATTTTTTTTTTTATTAACGATAAATGTACACTATACGTGAAGTACTTATTGGTACATAAGTGTATGTGATCGAAATCATTTAGCATTATACTCAAGGATTGTGTTTGAAGCGAGCGATTATGATGATTGTGGAAAACATGGAGATTGTTCTGGGGAAAAAAAAAATACATTTCAGCTTCGTTACCTAGTTGATTGTTTAATTTATTGTAAATCGTTCATTATTCACGAAACTTTGCTTTTATTCTAGCCGGCAAAGGCAATAAATAAAGTACGCTATTAAGAATAACGAATCCAAGGGCGAACGCCAATGAAATGAGGAGATTCAGGTCCACGTCCGTTGTATTTTCACCGTCGCGCATGAATCTTTTATTAATATAAGATTCGCCACTCGGATATCGACACAATTCCGGTATTCCAGGGCAAGTGACGCTCTCGTTGTATGGCAAATTGGCGAACGAATTACCGCTCATTGCCAATTTATTCAGTGCCAACGAGGCGTATCTTGTTGGCAATGCAGACGAGACAGCTGCCAACCAATCAGGCAAATTTTTCAGACTTCTTACCGCGCCTGAACCAATTAAAAGCGATACGAGAACGAGATACAGAACTGTTATCACGCCGGTTAAAGGCCTAGCGATTATCATGAAAAATGCAATCGTCACTTGTTCCGCTGCTACGTAACTCGCCCACAGCGTACCCGTCGCCGATGCCCACGATGGCAAATCCAGATCTAATATTGGTTCCAACATTCCTATCGCTATTATTGTCGAAATGAAACTCAACGGTAAGCTCAACAGTGTGTATGCGGTCAAAAACATTGCACCGCCGTAGAGACCTTCTCTCTTCTCCTGATAGTATCGCGCTCGAAAACCCGGGACTGTAAAATCGAAAAAGAAATTTTTCATTCGCATTATTCGTGTTATTAGCAAAGACACTATGAGAAATCGTTATTTTTTCAATAGTTTGATCATCAAAAGTCGAAATTCTCTACCACAGATAAATATATTTGTTTTGAAAATTTATTCAGAGTAATGTTTTTATAAAATGTAAAGATTTGAATCTGTAACTGATCTGTAAATTAATCATTCAAAATTTCAAACCACATAATTCGATATTTCTAAATGCCACACGAAAGTGCAACAGCTTCACAATGATAATTATGTATAAATCACGAATAACTTACAGAGAAGAGCAGTCGTTGCTATTCCAGCGAGATAGAAGAGTGTCAGACAGTTGAAAGTGAGTCCTTCCGTTTGGACGAATACTCTCGACTGTACATGACTCGAATTCGAGTACAGAATGCTGAGAAGTGCAATACAGAATGGCAGCAAAAGTACGCGAGTGGTGAAATGTCCAAGTCCCGATTTGTTGAACGAGAAAGTTGCCGCCATACTTCGTCTATGAAAACGAAACAAAAAATAGAATTGCAAAGCTCAAGAGAGACACGGTTCAGAATTTTCGAGAAAATTCGAAGGATGCGAAATGTTGGATTTATGAATAACTCACAAGTACAGAGCTAACAAGGTCGAAAAGCATCCTGGTTTTATTCCACGACCTAAACCTTTGTGCAGGAAACCAAGAGGCGTTTCTTTCACACTTGGAGCTGACTGCGGTGCTTCTTCCATGTAAAGGCCACCCTCTATTTTGAATTTTTCAACCAGGACGGATATCTGCTGATTCGACTCAAGAAATCGTTCTCTGGAGCGACGATCGACCGTTGATAAACATACTGAAAATAATACAATTTTTTAAATTATTTAATGCAAATTTCTTCTGACTCTTTGTTTCCGGATTAACTTTAAATTGGTAATTCGTTTTTTTTTGTTTCGTTTATCGATATTTTTAAATGACTGATAGATTAAAAAAATTTTTAATTGAAGAAAATATAAAAATTTCTTTTTCCATCTCCTTAAAAAACAAAATATCGATATTTTGTAAAACCACCACCAACTTTTTTAGCGAACAAATTTATATAAAAAGCGATTGATTATCTGTATTTTGACTTACAATAATACATCAATGGATTTTCAAGTTCAGGACAAGGGAATCCGATGTAAGTGAAATAGTCAAGCATGCTCCTGGTTGGTCCTGAATAAACGACAGCGCCGAGGCAAAGAAGAGTAACGCGACTGACGAAGGGTAAAACGTCAGATCTGGGTGTTTCCATTGTTAGAACGACGATGGAGCCTCGTCTGGTTGCGTAAGACCATAGCATCGAGACTATGAGATAAGTGTTCAATGGATCGGTGTCCCAGGTTGGTTCATCCAGTAACAAAAGTGTCGGATCCTTGGCTAGTTGGACACCGAGCATCAAGCGTCGATATTCCGGTCTCGTAAGATCATTAACAGCGCGATTTGCAACTTGTGAGAGGGCCAAATCGGCCAATGTTTGACGTACCCGTGCATCCCGGTTTGGTAAATTTGCCAACCATGTTGCATATGTGAGAGTTTGACGTACTGTCAAACTCGGTATTAAATGGCATCTGTGAGCCACGTAACCACCGTGTCTTCGAAATAATTCTGGTGTCAAAAGACTGCCACCCAGTGTCACACGGCCTCGTGTTTTGCCTACAGCTCTTCCAGCTTCATGCAACAGAAAGAAGAATAGAACAGTGTTGAACCTTCTCATCACTTTTATTGTTTCAAAACATAGTTTTTTTTATTGCTTAAGGTAATTCGTGCCAAATTTTGTAAACAGCCAACAGAACTTCGAATCTTCATGAAAAATGTTCATTGAAAAATAGACTTTTAAATTAAATGAAAAATAATTAGAAAGAGAATGTAAAAATGGTCTATAGGGAATAATGATGCTTTAGTAATTTTTAATAAAATTCTCTCCGTGTATAAATGATGGAAAAAGCTTGTCAAATTCGATCTTTCGTTTCGGTATCCCTTAGTCCAACTTTCGATTAATTAATTTCGTATAAAAACTGATTAATTTACAATATTTCAATGAATGTAAAAATCAGTTACCAATTACGTCGAGTAACGCTCTTTTTCCTGACCCCTTAGATCCGAGTACAGCGAGTACTTCGCCACCGTGAACTCGCGCGGAAACATCCCGCAATACAGCAGTCGGTTCGGTCTTGGAGAAACAATTTCCTCCGATCACGACAGCAGTCGAATGTGACACACTCGCTATGTCAAGAACGCATTCCGGTAGCGTCATCTTTTATCCTCGTTGACGATAATTCACGCAAACGATTCTGCGTATATGCGGTCGAATATTATTACTTTATCTTGCAATAACGTTTATTCGTCTGGATAAAAATTCTCAAGCGTCTCAGCAAATTAACATCCTGGAAGCAAAAACAACTTCATTTAATTTTACCGCACAATATTACCGGTTTGAATAAGAAACATTAGAAGATCGATTAATTTGAAAAATAAAACACTTTTTTGCATTCACAAATGTCAGCCAACGAGGAATATATGCAGGAAACCAAATTTTTATACACTCGAAACATTAACGGAAATTTAATTTCTGTGTCTGTAGTATTTATTAAAAAAGTTATCAATTTTTTTTATTTATTAAAAAAATTATCAATTTTTCAGTATCAATTGTGGCTTAATGACAGTCGAATAATAATTAAAAAAAAAAAATGAAAAAACGTACATGATCGACGACAATGGTCTCGATATAACCGTAACGAATTTTTTAAACTTCAACATGCTCCTCAGAAATAGGTCTAAAGTCGTGGTGGGCTATGCTGACGAAAATTCTTCACCGAAGAGTGACGAGTTTCACGTAAACAGTATTATAGTTAGGAAGTTTTGATCAGCGAGTGTGTCTGCTCTGTTCCAGCAGCGACACTGAAGCGCAAAGGCACGAAAGGATATAGAGAGAGAGAGAAAGAGAGAGAAACGCGGTAGGCACAAACACGGAGACAGGAACACGTACGAGATGAAGCGAGCTCGTGCAGAGTCCAGCGGGAACGAAAGAGTGACGCTCCGGTTGCGTATACCTGTGGCCGATACTTGGTGGATCGAGAAGGCAAGAGAGAGAGAGAGAAGAAGAAAGAACTAAAAAACAACAGCGCCCTGTAAGAGGTGAATGTCTTCGACTCTTATCCCCTGAAAAAAGTTACAATTGGAGTGGGAGAAGAGTAGGGGAGGGAGTTGCACAGACAAGGTGAGTGGCGAGAGTAAAGTATACATTGTGGAGGGAATAGAAGAGAAGAAGGTGGAAGAATTGTGGTTAAAGAGAAAGAGAGAAAAAGGAGATGAAGAGAAAGAAGGAACAGTACGAGCGGAGTGAGCTCGAGAATTCTGGCGTCGTGTGCGGACCCAGAGAGCTCGGAAGTTCCGACAGAACCGAGGCAGAGGAACTTTTGCCTCGGTTGTGAGCGCGAGAGTCCTCGCACACACGCTGCGGTCAAGTCTCTCTGTTCTTTCGTGGACTCTGACCAAGCGCGTTGCATACCGATCTTTCGGTTTATCATTTCGTTTGTGTAGGATAATTCAAATTCATGCATATTGCACTTTTTTTTTTCATTGTACCGAAAGAAGCGTTGAAAATAAAACAAGAAACTGTAGTGAAAATCTAAGTGACCATCAGTGTCGTTCTATTGTTTTCGTTCAAAAATTCGATCGACTCTGTCGTACGAGTTGTTTTTTTTTTTATTTCTTCGACCTCATCGCCCACACACGGAACTGGTTAACGCACGCGAAGGATTATGGGGAATACGGGGAAGCACCGCCGCTGAGGAAACAGCCTTGGAGCGGAGAGTTCAGGAGTTGAAAAATAAAAATAAAAAGAAAAAAAAAACAAGAAATACTTCTCGTCTGTTCGCGGTGAGTCATTATCCTGAAGATTCGTCCATGAATTTCCTCGCTCATACCTCTCTGTCTGTATATTTCTAACAATACATACATGTACACACAGAGATTTACTGCATATATACACATACACACGAATATTTGTAGTTTCGCCTACACACTTTGCCTACTCTCCACCGGCCATGGTTTTACCGGTACTAAAGCGTTATATACATATGAATAACGTACCTCCGTGAATACAGGCGTATAAACACATTCTATTGTACACAAAACGTGTACATTTTATTATTATTCAAACAGCGTCCTGTTGCACATCAGACGCTAGACCTTTTTTTTTTTTTTCATATTATTTGCAGTGCGTGCGCGAACGCGTGTGTCTTTACGGACACAGTATTACAGAGACAAGCACAGAGCGAAGAGTGAGAAAATAACGCAATAAGAGTCGCCGAACTCGCAGCAAGGGAGTGTACGCGCGTTAATCATCACGTAGTTTAGACACGTACGTGTGCATTACATACACATATATGAAGAAATCTGTCCGTGTGTGTTTTATACACAAACGGATTGGCGCATATGAGCGTCGTGGTGCTCTCTGGCGCACGTGTGCATCAAGCCGAGTCAACTGAGTCCTGTGTGTTTCGTGTAAAGGAATCGTTCGAGCTTAAATACATTACGAGCGAGTTCAACATCGCTGAAATCGAAAGCCTCATATATTCAGTTTTTATCTTGTCGTTCTTTCGCTACCGATGCGATATACCTTTTAGTTATCTCCAAGTTTATATTGCAAGAATATATTCTCGAGAAAATGTGGTTTTGGAAGGGAGAGTGAGACGGGAGTCTCGATTAAATTGTGATTTTAAGCTTACTGCTGAGAATGAATATACTTTTTTGTTCGTCTTCTGTTTTTTCGTGATGATAATTTAGTGCTGATAAATGACGAAATGTTTTTTTTTTTTTGCTACTTTTCTCTCTAATTTCTCGTGTCGAAAACAAAATCACTCGTAATAATAGAGGTAATATTTTTTCATCGAATTAAACGCGAACTGCTGGAATCTCGTGAATAAAAGAAAAATAATAAAAAAGCCGGAACTCTGACGGCATCTGTCGCTGTAAAAATTCCTTCGCTCTCCCGAGAAGAATAAAGCACTCATCGTGAAAACGATCTCGGTACAGTCAGCGGAAAAATCGATCACGGATCGCTGTACCCGAGTCCAGCGAAATCCTGTCTTCGCGTACATAAACTTGAAGAATCCGAGGGTTTCCCTTGCAAGAATTATGCGCTGCTTGTTCTCGGCGCTGAGGAAAGTACCAAGGCGTGGATGATGAAGTCACGCATGATAATGTGCATTGCATATACGTATTCAAATACGTACACACACGCGTCGCGACGGTAGAGCCGGAATTTATCGTTTAGTATTTCTCGGTCGGTTTAACTTTATTTGAAAAGTTAATGAAACTTTTGTTAAAATTACTTTTACGATTCGACTCGTTCGGGATGCAGTCAAGCCCGATCATACTGATTTTTAAACTGTCAGGTGAAAGTTAATTCAAAAAGATTCCATCGATTGTGAACGAAAAGTAATTTTTTCATCGGATATTCACGAGCAATTATGCAATCGAATGATTAACAAATTTTAACTCGATTTTTATTAGATTCGCAATCATGCGTTTTGGCTCGTTAAATACGATTCGATTCTATCGCAGTCTTTCGCTGCTTACACATAGATTTAGCAGAAAAAGGGCCGGAGATTTCGACGCCCGACCAAGAAACGATGATCCACGCCCATCGTGTCATGTACGCCTTGCGTTTAATTTTTAAAACACATATCGCACTCCGGCTGCAATTGCAATTCAAATGAGCCATCAATCAAACGCGCACACGTCGCGTAATGTGCTTAGAATTGAGTATCGAACGGAGAATAATGAAACTGAGATCGCTTAGATCTAACAATAGCGATTGATGAGGCCAGCAGAGTTTTTTTTTTTTTTTCATTTCTTCAGAGAAAGCTTCAAAGGTCGATGATTCAGTCACCCAGAATCTCTGTCAAGAAATAATTCTTTATTTCTCGTTTATCCTTCCACCTCGTTAAATAGTACCGAATAATTTCGTGCGGTTTGAACTTAAATTTTTTTCGTTAAAAACAGGAAAAGCCTGGGTAACTCGGGGTATTTTTTTTTCTCCTGGAATAATCAAGGAAAGAGCAGAGATTTTTGAAAATTTTCTGAAATTTTTTCAGATTTGATTTTCCGCGAATATCAGGCAACATGAATCCGACAAGGATTCGGAAAAAAAATAGAAAAATAAATATTTTCTGGATTACATGGAGAGACAGTTCAGTGCTGGGAATTGAAGGTTTGGAAAATTGACAAAACTGATCTAAGCTAAAGCTCCTGTCATCCATATTTTCTTTTTTATTTATTTCAACTTGAAAATAAATTTATATTCGTATACCTTTGCATTCGTATGTTCGATGAACTAAAAAACAATTCTGTTTTATTACTATTTTGGATAAAATTTCACTGTCATATTTTAGAATTTGTTAAAATTTTGTATTCAAGTCATTTCTTACATTCCCAAAGAGACTTAAATTTTCATTATTGAATTTAGAAAAAAATTCGATAAAAATAAAGTGTTTTTCGTTCGAGACTAATATTTTCGTAATTTTTGAGTAATCAGTCTGAAAAACTTGGAAAAGTCTGGGAATTATGTGTAGGCAATGAGTGTAAAAAGCCTGTAATTAATTACAAGTTGGATTAATTCTCACAAGCAACGTAATTTGTGACGACGTAAACACAGAGCGGAAGTATGATTCATAAAATAAAAGAGTACAGGAGGTCAAATATTCGAAAAAAATTTTTGACTAAACGAAGGCTTTATCGTCGTAGGAAGAAAGAATAAAGAGTTTCCCCACACAACTTAGACTCGCAGTTTCGAATGTCTCTGAATATCGTCAATGCAAACGAAGTACCGAGATCCGAAAGTGCAGAGGATGCGTTAGGAAGAGGTGAAAGAATAGAAAATAAAAAAATTGTAGGAGAGATCGCGACGAGAGTTTGACGAGGGGACATAGAAGTTGTGTGTCACAACTCGAGATGAACCGGAAGTAGGATCTCTGTCGCGGCTTTTATTCGTCGAGAAATTCACGCGCAAATATTTTTTCGTGTACTTTCCACGATTTCCAGGAAACAACG